>JAQPPZ010000541.1:20000000-21285836 GCA_028583015.1 Wollemia nobilis | reverse complement strand
ACAAAAAGAAGTGGGTGAAGCAATGAAAAATTGCACCCACGCTCTTGGTGACTCACATGAACTTTTCTCTTGTGGGAAAGAAGAACCCAAAAATCTACATCTTGAAATACACAAAATAGAAAAGAGAAAGGGGACAATGAGGACACAAACAAAAGCAACCAACGAAGGTTACAAGACAAAGGAGGAAGGCAAATAAAGGTGAATGGAAAGTGAGGTGAGAGAAAGCAGAAGAGAAGAAAATAAGGGGGACAACAAGTGGAAAAACAAGTAAAAATAGGGAAAGAGAACAAGAAGGGAAGAGGGGAGGGAGGGAAACGTAGGAAACAACAGAAATAAGAAGACGATGACCATGAACCTCCTAAGCTAGTGGTAACAAGGAAGTAAGAAAAGATAAGAAAGGAAAGAATGTAGAAAAATAAAATAAATAAAAGAGAAGGTGATCCATGAGACACCCCACAAATCGCACTTCCATCAACATACCCCACCTAGGACTAAGGCCCATTTAGGAACAGGTAAAATATTGGAAGCACTTGTCAGTCCCTATACAACACTTCTTTTTTATGCAATCACGCAAGAACTTTGTTTGCTCGTCTCCACTCTTCCAAGGAATCTGTTGTGACTCCTTCACAACGACCCCAAAATCTGGGGACCCACTTGAAATTTGAAAGCTTGTTTTAAATTTTTGCTTGTGCTTATTGTTCATTGTTGTCATCATTGAAATATCAAGAATGCTTATCTTCCTCCGAATGGTCTTATAGCAGGGTCCATTGTCAAATTTCACCTCATGATCTGAAGATCCTGAAGTTATGCTTGTATGTTCATTTTGATTATGGTCTTTGAGTTGTATTATTGTTGTTATATTATTTTTATGTCAAGGGTGTTTTGTTTTGTTTGTTATTAATATTGATAGGTTAGGTTTTGTAAATATGTTTTGTATTATGTTAATTTTTTAAGTCTCATGTATACCTAGTATTTTTTGGTTTGTTTTATATGTTTTGTTATGTTATGTTGTTTTAGTTTTATGTTGTCTTTAAATTTTTATGTTTGTTATTTAGTATATATTTTTGGTGTTATTTTAATATATTTTCGTTTATTATAGTGGTGGTCATATAGGTTGCATGTTTGTATGTTATGTTTAGTTATGTCTTGTTTTAAATTAATTAAATTATAAAGTTTTATAACTTTATAATTTAATATATTTAAATTGTTATTTTATAAACTTGTTTTAAATTAACTAAATTATAAAGTTTTATAACTTTGTAACATAATTATATTTAAAAAGGTTATTTTATAAATGTTTTCTATTCTAATTAATATTTGTTTTATTGGTAGGATTATTAAAATATGTTGAATAGAGGATGTGTTCGTGGGTTTCATGGCCATGTCTTAAATTTAAATTTTGAATGCCAACGAGGAGAAATATTAATACTTTGAAAAGGCTTTATTGATATTAGGGTTTCAAGAATTCGTTTTTAAAACTGACAAAACGGAACAAACTAATCAAGAGAGATGAATTTATTAAGTTATAAATGGAGAAATAGAAACCAAAGAAAAGGGTTTGACAGATTGGAGAAAAAGAGGAAATATTGAAAGGAGCCAAATAGAAGACCAAGTTGCAGAGGAAGCTACATTTGCACATGAATACAGAGACTGTTTTTTTTGAAAAAATTGAAAAAAAACTTGTATTAAAACATTAATCAGTTACAATTGGGATAAGACACATCCCAACCGAAAATAATGAAAGCACATGATTACAAGAGAAGAGGAAGATTTGCACTGGATCCAAATCTCTTGAACCAATACCAAGCTAGCTGAGAGAGCTGATAGGTCTGTTACAACTTATCACAAAAACATGCAGCGAATACAGAGACTTTGTTGGATTCATTATAAGATCTAATATTTTGTATCAAATTCAAGTTTTATTAAAAGCAAGCACTATTGTGGTGTTTTTAATTTATAAGTTGATTGATATAATTTTTTTAATTAAAATTTCCGTAGAAGATAGCATCAAATTTATGGTAGGATTGTGTAAAATCTGGTCTGCCTAGAGTTTGGTTTTCAAAGTTGTGTTTTTCTGTGTTGTAGCAAGTTTTTCCGAACGTTTTATTCAAATTTGTTTCTTTACCCTAAGACTTTTTTAATTTATTTGAGACATTAAGATTTAAGATAAAACCTAGTTTATTTTATAAAAGATTTAAATTTTACAACTAGGTTAAAGTTTGAAATTATCACTCAAATATTTAATTCTATAAATATTTTGGGTGAATAAATTTCATAGAGGAGGGAATCAATGAGCTTTTGATTTTAAATTTCATAAAGTTTATAAAGTTCATTGAATTTGTTTTATTAAAACCCTAAGTTGAATTTCAAAGATTCAAATTTATAGAAAGGGTTGTAAAATTTATTTAGGTCAAATATTTAAGTTAATAAATATTTGATAAATAAATTTCAGAGATAGAGAAGGATTATATGGTTTATTGATTTTAATATCATAAAATTTTAAAATCCATAATTTGAGATTTATTTATGTTTCTCGAAGTTTGATTGAAAGAATTAAATTTATTTACTTCAAATATTTAGTTTAATGAATATTTGAAAATAAATAAACATCACATTAAGGAAGATTACGTGAATTCTAATTTTCATATTATAAAGTACAAAACTTTATAATTAGAATTCATGCATATTAATTATTTTTATTTATTTATTTCAAATATTTGAATTAATAAATATTTGGTTTAAAAGGTTATATGAATTCTAATTTTTATATTATAAGGTACAAAAATTTATAATTAGAATTCATACACATTAATTATTTATATTCTATGAAAAGAAGCAAGGATTATAAAGCTTAGAATATTCTAAAAGCCCAAACATTGGGATTATAAAGTGTTTCACATTTTGTAATTAGGGTTTTTATTTTATTCATCATTTATTAGATATGATTTTAAGCTTCGTTCATGGAATAAATGTAAGTTTTAAATTAAAATGCTTTAAAACATTCATGCAAGTTTAATATAAGGTTAAAAAAAAATTTAATCGAAGTTCGTCTTTTAAAATAGATTTGCATTCTCAAATATTAGCTTTAAAATACAAGTTTATTCTTTGTGAGGAAGTAAATTATACTGATGAAAATGCAAGTAATGATTTCAAGATCAAAATATTTGTTATACTAGGCCCCTTGTTAACAGTTGATTGTTAATCCCTGAGATGTTTTGTACACTTAATTGACATAAATTCATAATGTGTTACGTAAAAGAACCTTGGAGAAACATATTTTTTTGCAAGAGAGGATTATGATCCTAATTATCAGGTGATATTTGTAATCGAATAAAATCACACCTCAACAAAATCTTCAGTCATAGTTTCATCCTTAGCTTCATATTACTCATCATATGCTGCTCTCACCCTCTAGGGTGCTATTTATAGATAAATTTTACCATTTGATCGAGGAGTGGATACTGCTCTAAAAAATGCAGTGGATATCCTTTTGGAAATTGTGCTAAGTGATGCGTAAATATCGAACCTTGATTCATTGGGCACGAGGTCATAACAAGACACAAATAATAACACGGAGTATGATGAGTGTGTTTCAATCAATGCATTTTTTGAAAGTCAATCACGAGTCTTCAAGGTACAAGATGATGTCATTTCACCAAGTGCTTACTGCACCTTTATTTAGTTGTCAATCTATTTACACAAAATTATGGTATTATTGGCATGCCACAACCACTAAATCCTAGAAATTATCCAGTGAATCTACAATGGATATACCATATTGTACTAAACTTGAGTTACATTTTATAGTCTCATTGAAATTGCCCAAAATCTTTCCAAGCTGCAATATACCCACAACTTGGCAGACATCATGCATACCAATACTTATGCAATCGATGATCATTGTGGTAATAAATTTTACCATGTGGAAGTCCTTCTCATGTACTAGTTCATTTGGCAATAGTCTGTAGTGTCACCACTCCTTGGGAACCACCTACTATGGGATCCCTACTATGCGTGCCTTCGACGTCTCTACACGCATCTGCTAGCAGGGCACATTTATTGGCCCTCTTGCGGTCAGTATATCCTCAAGACCTATATTTTGATTGGCTAAGCCCTCCTAAATATGGCCTAGCCCTTGCTCAATGTGCTCCTAGATTAAAAAGGGTGCAAAATTATTCCCTTTTTGCAAGTTGAATTTCCCATATGGTCCAGGTCCTCTATTTGTTGGGAGAAGGTGCAAGCGATGAAATTGTTCATTGCAAGACTTGTGCTTGCATATTTTCTATGTGATATTAATAAGAGATACACCCTTTGTGTTTCACATGAATGTGGCCCTAGATCTTGCACAACTTCATATGGCATCCATGGTGGATATTGTGCTATCAAAACAGGAGCAACAATGATTGACAAAGGAGATGGGAGGGTAAGATCTCTTGAAGATATCTTTCTCGCTTGAAGCAGGAATCGCTCAACCTGTAAGACCTCTTGAAAGACTTGGGGGAATATCCTTTCCCCATATTGAGGCAATAGGAGGCTTATTTTTGAACTAAAATCTCGAACATAGTATAGGTGAGCTTGGGCAAGGGATGGTTGGTATTTGAAGGGAATCCTCTCCCAGCTCCTTCTGAATCGTATGTTAAAGTTTGTGATGGATTCAAAAGGGGCTCTCTTGATGAATGAAAGGTGCATCAAGAGCTAGAAGAGATCCATGAAGTCATCAAATGTGTCAACAAGAGATCCTACCAAATTTGTCCATGAGTAGATGGTCTTTTGCTTAAGGGATCGGTACCACAATAGCGCCCTCCCTTCTAGAGATAAGACCAAAAACCTGATCGTGACATCTTCATGGGTAATACCATGGAGGGTCGCCAAAGCAACAATATCTTCAAGGTGCTCATGAGCAGTTCCTTTAGTGCCATTATATATTTTTAGGATCTTTCGAGCACTTTTTGGAATCTCATGCCAGCATTGGAGGTTGAGTGGATCGGGATCATCCCATCTAGGATAGCACAGTTGAGCCATTTTGGCACTAGCCCTCAAAAATCTCAGTTATTTAGTCAAATTTTAAGTCGCAAGATGAACATACTTTCTTTACTAATGAGGTCAAGGCTACTCATCAAACCTTGATTTATCTGAGATGTTTAGATCATTTGAAATGTTGGGCAGGAAACTTATCTTTGGGTCTATATATTTTGCTCAGAGGAGTCACTAGGTGATTTTGCAAGATATGGGTAAACCAAAGCATCACTAAGTTCCACTTTCCTTAAACATGGAGACTTTATGAGTCTCTAGTAGAGTCACCAAAAACTATTGGTCGAAAATCCAACATCGACAATGCAAACCAATGCCACATCGAATGACCATCATGGTGCCTAGGAGGGGGATGGTTGGGTGATCGATCTTTGAAGAAAGTCAGTTCCTTACGGAGGTCCTAGCTACCTACACTACAAATAGAGAAAGTGAAATAAAATAGGAGGTAGTATCCAAAACTTACAAGGATGGGATATTGCCGCATTAAAACATATGCTCACCCAACCCCACTAGCAAAAACACAAGGGCACCACCTAAAAAATAAGCTAACCAGGTCCTCACTCAACACTTGGGTATGGTGGGTTGAAAGGTGAATTTTAGAATGGATGGGCAAGCTCATGAAATCCATGATTCATAATTAGAGCACTCCTGCTCAACTAGTTTTAGTAGAAATAAACCCCCAACCCAATATTGATGCAAATTTTAGAACCACTAAGCAAAACCCACAAAATCTAGATTACAAAATTAAGTGAGATCTACTTATATAGCCAAAGAAGAAATAAGCACATTAACTCAAATACAAAACATGAAGACCAAATTAGAGATCAAACAGTGGTGTCCTTGTATTTACAAATGGTAATAAGTATTACATATGATTGTAATGGCTAAAGAGCCACCCTTTGGAATGGCTAGCATTTCGCTATTTATAAAAAATTTACAGTGAATTCAAAATATAAACATTAATGGGATTAAGCGAGAAGATAACGTTGAAGCAGATAGGAGTTGAGTTGGTACCCTGTTCCTCGGGATAGCGATGATCTTTTGGAAAAGGGGTAGGTGCTTTAGCATCAATTTGAACCCTCGATTCTTTTATCATTTTTTCCAGATCATTAATTTTGATCTGCTCTACCCCTTCCATAAGTTGATGGTCCTCCAATTAGGTGGTGAATAATTGGAATTAATCACCTTGGGAGTAGCACATTTCAAATCAACACCTCTACACACGAACGACTAGTACTAGCATTAATACTTTTTCCTTTTAAATTTTTAGACGATGGCGAGAGTCTAGATGCCAGGTGGTTTCTTTACCAGATAACCTTCCACCCATTGAGGTATTATGAAGGAGGGTGGACTTTTTATCAAATTTCCACCCTATTGACATCCCTGAGTTTTGCCCAATAATGCATGAGGGTTTTCATATTCCTCTTGGGTGGGGATTTACAATACTTTTGCCCTTATTGGCCAATCAAATTTTTTTCCCAATTGATGGGTGAGGTTTTAGAATACCTCCACCCAAAGGTAGAGCCAAAATATCTGCCCACTATACTTTTTTTCCCTCCCCCTTGAACAACCTCCCACTTACCTACTAATTTTTGCCACCCATCATTATTGTTGCTTTTATCTTTTGCCTGACCATTTATACCTTAAAATTTGGCTCACTCTAAGAAGCATCATTATACAAAATGAAGTGGGTGAAGCAATGTAAAATTGCACCCATGGGCCCAAAGAAGCCACCAAAATCAGATAAGATTCCTCCAAGGAGTGGAGAAGAAAGCCACCATCAAAATCAGTAAAAGAAGCTACAAATCGATACTATGTGAGTCTTAGATTTGAGTTGCACTAAGGGCTATTTACATAAAAATTAGTGCAAATAATACTTCTATAAAAGCTTTTATCTACGTGGTTATTAGTTTGGGTTTATTATCAAAAATAACCAAGCAAAGGAGAGAGTTGTCTAGCAAATGAGACAACATCAAAATTTGCCATTGTCTACAAGAAAGCCACCATTAAAACCAAAAAAAAAAAGGTTGCAAAAGGAGGTGCAAAAAAGGTATTATATTCACAAATTCATTTACATCATCTTGCACCATACTAGTTTATACTACATACGAAAAAGTATAGTGTTTAAGTGCCACAAAGGCACATTCTTCACAAGGAGAAATCAGCTCAAAGTGGTTGTGTGAAATCATCCTCCATGCAAGATAAAAGAGTCTCTCAAAGAGCTCATATCATCCATGGTCTTGGATAGCCATATCAAGCTACCTGCAACCAAACACAACACAAGGAAGAAAAAATATTATCTACGAAGGCAAATACATAGTAGGTTGAAAGGAGGAAAATAAAGCACAAAATAGGCCATACCAGCTAGACGTATGTCCACAAGGAGCACTCAAGGGTACCATTAGAGTATCTTAAAACTCCACCAAAGAATTACCATAGCCACCAAAGCGTTGCTCATAATCCTAGCTCAAAGCCATCAAAGCATTGCTCACTACCCCAGCTAGAACCAACTCACACCAAGCATCATCGAAAGAATACAACAAAGGAGAAGAACCTTGATAAAAGAACCTTGCAAAGAATATGTTAAAATTTGAGAGACACTGAGAAGAAAAGGCCCATGCAAATAGGGAAGATGACGCTTATCACCTTGAAGGAAACCCTAACATCTCCTACATGAGCGCTCACCCTTTGCACTCTTGAAGGAAAGTCCAAGAAGACGTTATACAGAAGGATATTAGGAGTGTTAGAAGAGAAGTGACACTTGTTACCAAGGAATATAAGCGCTCATACAAGATTGTAACACTCATCTTCCATTCTACAGAAAATTCCAAGGGTCAACAAGGTTATATCTCTCTCCTAAGCGTTAAAGTGAAAATATCGTGACACTTTTCATCCACTACAGGATTATATCCCTATTTGAGGTGCTAAATACCAAGGAGGAGCACATTCATAGAAGCCAAGGTAGTGCAGTGTGGAGGAAGAAGTAAGAGTATTAAAGGATCTTGGTCAAGCAAAAGTGGAGCACCCAATATTGTAGTCAAAGGAATTTGTCGACATCCACCATTGAAAGGAGGTCCAAGCAAGCATTAAGATTGGTATACATACATTGGAGAATACAAGGAAAATATAGTGCTCATAGCAGATTTGTAGTATTATGAAGATAAGACTTTACCTTAATTTATTTGCTTTTATTAATAGGGAGATATAAGGGTGGCAGTTCATTCGTAGCAGCCAAGGGAGTGCAGCGTGGAGGAAGAAGTAAGAGCATTAAAGGTTCTTGGTCAAGAAAAAGTGGAGCACTTAATATTATAGTCAAAGGAATCTGTCACCATCCACCATTGAAAGGAGGTCAAAGCAAGCATTAAGACTGGTATACATACGTTGGAGAATACAAGGAAATACAACACTCATATCACAGATTTGTAGTATTATAAATGTACGACTTTACCTTAATTTATTTTCTTTCATTAATAGGGAGATATAAGGGTATATTATAAGGTTGAAACTATACCCAAGTTCTGTAGGTGAGTTGGAGAGGAGAGGGCAAACCTCCAAGGGAGGTCCCAGGTTCAAATCTCCACCCTACCAAAAAGTTGAATTGGGTATCCAAAATCCAATTGATAATGTTGGTGCGGGCAGGGCCGATAGCGATTCCCGGGTGACTTTGATGGTGTAGAATCCCCTGTTCGTGGTCTCTCAGACCAAGGCGGCCCCGTAAGGGGTTTTTCGCTTTAAAAAAATATAATAAGGTTGAAACTATAGGGAAATCAACCATATTTGAAAGCAACATTAAATAAGAATTATAGCTTAATATTTGCAAATTAAAACATAGGAGAAATAAGGATTTCTACCTAGAAAATTTAAATTTGTACTATTCTAAATATTATTGTTTTCTAATATTCCAAATTAGGGAGTTATAAGGCATACTACACCAAAGTAGGATTTTGGAATTTAGAAAGATTATATATCAAATATCAAAATCTATAATAGAAGGTTTATTAAAGATTATCAAGGCTTGGAAATTAATTGGTATACTTATCTCAAAATCACATTAAAGGAATAAAATAAATCCAACCATTAGGACATAAAAATAGAAAGTGCTTAAGTTCAATAGGAGTAATAAGGTGTAATAGAAGTTGATTTTTGCTATTCACAAAACTTTACAAAATCAACCCAAAATTGAACTATTATTATCAAAAAGCACATTACCAATCATTTAGCATATTCAAAATCACTAGGGAGATATAAGGCATTCTACAAAACTTGATAATAATAACATTCATCAAAATTTATCAAGTACTCAATCCATTTGGAGTCATAAGGAAGCCTACAAAACCTAAGCTCTAAAAAGGTTTTATCAAATCAAGCTCATATACTCTAAACTAGGGAGTTATAAGGAATACTACTACAAAGGTTCTATTATACCACAATGGAAAGAAGAACATATTTTCACACAAATAAACAAGAACAAGGCACACACACTAAATCATGCCACATATGCAAAAAATAATCCAAGCATGGAAAATTCAACAAAGCAAAAGAATACATGGCACATTGACTCAGGAGCTAGTCATCACATGACTGGAAATCTACAATGGTTTGACTGTCTTAAAATCACTAATGATTACAGACTAAGAATTGTAGATAGCCAAACTTATCCTATACACGAATATAGATATGTAACACCAAGCAAATCATTTCCAAACTTTATGCTACAAAAAGTATTGTACGTTCATGGATTAATATTCAATCTCATTTTAGTAAGCAAATTAATAGAAAGCAATTGGACGGTCAATTTCAGATATATGAATGAGATAAATATATGCCTTATCATAAACCAAAGTGAGATAAAAGCAACAGGATCAATCCATGGAAATACATATATCCTAGATTCAATGGAAATCTCACAAGACATTGTTGTATTTAAAAATGATACTAACTCATTTCTTAAGGAACAGGTTGAAGAAAATGAAGAACCAACACACCATAAAGGTAAGCATAGAAGAATCAAAATAAAAAATATGAGAGGTCAACAACACTATGCTCTACTCAGCCAACTAGAATCTTAAGAAGCAACAAAACCAAATGAGGATACTCACAAAGAAGAAAACAAAGGAGGATGGATAGAAGAGAACGATATCACCGAGCAAGCCAAAGACCATTCTCAAGAAGAATATCCATATAGAATATTGAAATCTTCAATACCCAAATAATATAATACAGAGGGGTGTTAGAGTTAGAATATATTACATCATTTGGGTCATGTAAATGTACCATCTTTGGTACATAGTTAGAGTAGGAGATTACTTTAGGGGGAAGTTAGCTAGTTACTTCAAGCAATGTAATAAATGCACAAGTGTCAATGTGCAAGGTGTCCCCTTGTACAACTAGGTAGAGTGTTGCCCAAGGAATGTATCTTCCTATATAAAGGGCCTCATATTGATATCTCATATCAAGATTATATCAAGCATATCAAGTGCATTATAGTAGAGTGTAGTAGATAGTGGTAGAAATCCTGAATGGAGTACAATGTCGTCCTTTAGCTTATAGTAATGGAGTGACCATTACCTCCATATTGCATTGTATTTTTGCCACTTTCTATTTATAGTATATTTTAATCATGTTATAAAATTACTTTCTTTTACATTTTCTGCATTTTATTAGGATCTGTGATAGATCTCACCCACTGCATATATCGTCAAAAGCTAATATATTATGGAAACATAGCACTTTAAGGAAGTTGAAGAATTTATTTAAGAGAAAAAATGGAAAAATGTGATAAAAATGTATGTTGCAACAAATGTAATATTTTGGTATTTTGATGGGAGTGGCCCCTACTAGAAGCCACAAATAACTTATTAAAAAAAACTACATAGTCATTTACAACTATACATCTCTTCATGAAACATTTTTTTTTTAAATAATGTGAAAATATTATATTAAAACAAATATTATTTACAAGTTGGGATGAGACTCCTCCCATCCTTAGCCAACAAGAACATTCATTTCCTCATTTTAACTTTCCAACAAACTTCCATAACTCTAAAACCCAAGATCTTAAGAACTAACCATTTTTTATTACAACACTAAAAGAAGAAGTATATTAGAGCCAAATATCCTAAACCATATTTTTGCAATGGTTGTGCAAACTAGCCAAACACTAAATTTACTCACTAATCTGCCTAATCTTCTCATCCCCAATAGTCATACCACTATACCACTAAATCCCTACCTCCTTCTTGGTACCGCTCTACCACTTTATTCTAAGCTCTACCCACATAAATCAGAATCACATCATCCAATTCCCTCCACAACTCCTTAATTTGGGTGATGAGAATCCTCAACCTCACATAATCCAGATTTTCTACCAATATTTGAGAAATAGATTATATGATTATCCTCTTATAACCTTGTCTTACTACCCATATAGAAGAAAATTTGATAGTTAAGGTTTTTTCTTCATTTTTCATGGCTCTGCCCAAGCCCTACAGTTCCCAATAGAGCATTGTCCCAACATGATTCTTGTAGACCACTCCAATTCTAGCTCTACTTGGATTTCCTTGTATAGCTCTATCAGTATTAATTTTAATCTAGCCCTTTGGGGGTGTTTTCCAACTATCTTTGTCCTTCCCCTTCTACACTTCAACTTCATTATCCATTATCTTTATATCAACCCGAGTTTTATCTTTAGCATACACTACCACAATTTTCATGAATTTGCTCCAAATGACTTGCCAGATGTTATCCGAGGATGAAAAGGTTTCTCTAAGAAATCTATTATTTCTCTCCAACCATAATTTCTACCAAATAAAGTTTAATCCAAGCTTCCACCTAATACAAAGAGCTTCAAATTTAAATCTACCCCTCTTTCATCTTTCCCAAATATTAATCTAGTTCAAATCACCATTGGATAAAATTTTATAAGCTAAAAGTCATTACTCCTAGATCTAGCACTTGAATGCACACTCAAACATCAAGTGAGAAAATTTTTCCTCACTTTTGTAGCATAAAATACATTGGGATGGACCAATGATTCCCCTACATCTCAGATTATAAAAAGTAAGAATTACATTGTGCATGAACTACCACTCGAAGTGGTGTAAACTCAGCTACAAGAGACCAACAAAATGGAATCCAATCACATAATACAAATGCAATATAATGGAAGAAACCTCCAAATCGATATTCTTCTCATTCCTAAATTCACACTCCTTCTCCAAAAGAATACAATCCGTCTTATAGCAACCGAAAACAAAAGAAACCCTAAAAACATCTTCTTTTTTTTAAACTACTAAAAATAGAAATGAGTCGGATTGCACCCAAATTTGGTTCACACATCCCTCTTACAATAACGAACCTTACTTTAAAATATTAGGTCTCAACTTAAGGTATAACAAAAGATAATAAAATTCTAACATTCAAAAAACCCCAAAAAACCTGGGAACCTATTCTAAAAGCTAATTTTGGGACACTAGATGGAGGAATTAGGTCACGAAAGTATGATTTTTGGAGGGTCAGGTGCATCAAAGATGATCTTGATGCAGAACACGCACGCGAAACCACCTGTTAAATTTTAAGTCAAACGGGCGTATGGTTCACAAGTTATGGCTCCGAAAAGGTGCATCATTCTCCTCTGGTGAAAAAGAACTCAGCTCCTGCGTGTTCAGCCAAATTGAAATCTTGTAGCTTCTGGTTATCAATTTTCTTTAGCTCTAACTCTGAAACCTAAGTGTTATCCTACTGTGGTAATCCTTCCCATTGAACCAAATATCTATTGTAGCTCCCATGTCTGGTGGTGATCACCTTTTTATCAAGCACATGTGCAACTCTGTATTTTTTCTTCTTAGGCATCTGTCGTGCCCAATTTACTGTCTCCTATAATTTGCCATCCTCGAAAATACCAAGATATTGAAATAAATAAGAAACATTAAAAATAGATGAAATATCAAATTCATCGGGTAGCTCCACTTTATAGGTATTATCATTGATCTTCTTCAAAATCATGCATGGCCCAATTTTCTTAAGTTTTAGTTTGTTATACATCCCCTTAGGAAATATTTTTTTCCTAAGATGAACCATGACCATATCATCCTATTCGAACACTTTCACCCTTCTGTGTGCATCAGTAGACTCTTTGTAGTGAGCATTACTACCCTGCAATTTTTCCCTCACTGACTCTTGCACTTTCTAGATATGCTCAGCTAATGCTTCTGCATCATCACTAACTTGTTCCCCAATTGGTAACTCAACCAAATCTAATACACCTCTAGGATTTCAACCATAAACAATTTGAAAAGGGGATTTACCTATTGACCTATTCACTGAGTTGTTATATGCAAATTTTGCTTGTGACAAGGCTAAATCCCATTATTTTGGTTTTTCTCCAACTATGCACTGTAAGAGGTTTCCCAAGCTTCTATTCACTACCTCTATTTGCCCATCGGTCTGTGGGTGGTAAGAAAAACTGAACTGCAGACTGGTGTTCAACTTCTTCCACAACGTCCTCCAAAAGTGACTCAAGAACTTAGTATCCCGATCAGAAGTAATAGTCTTTGGAACACCATGCAACCGCACAACCTCATCAAATAATAAGACTGCACTCCTAGTTGCATCATTATTTTTTTGGCAAGCAATGAAGTGTGCCATTTTAGAAAATTTGTCTACCACAACAAAAACTGAATCCTTACTCCTCTGTGTCTTGGGCAACCCTAACACAAAATCCATACTCAGATCGGTCCATGGTCCTGTAGGAACCGGCAGTGGCATATACAACCCTATATTTTGCGCATGTCCCTTAACCATTTGACATACTCTGCATCTAGAGACAAACCTGATTATGTCTCTCTTTATTTTTGGCCAATAGTACTTCTCTTCTACAAGAGTGGTAGTTTTGGCTACTCCAAAATGACCAACCAAACCCCCACTATGTAATTCCCTCAAGATGTTCTCTCTCATAGAGCCATTGGGAATGCATAATCGATTACCCTTAAACAAGTAACCATTCTGTAAAAAATACTCTACAAAAATAGTACGGGACTCACCCTCTATCACACTTTTGCATCGTTGCACAATATTCCCAAAATCTACATCATATCCAGACAGATATTTAATCCCCTCAAATCCTACCACTTCATTCTCCATAGTGGTCAACAACAAGACTCTCCTACTCAATGCATCAACAACCTTATTCTTTTTTCCCGACTTGTGTTTCAGGACAAATGTATATTGTTGCAAAAATGAAACCCATTTGGCATGCCTACTATTTAACTTTTTTTGAGAATTGACATACCTCAATGCTTCATGATCAATAAACAACACAAACTCCTTTGAGAGTAAGTAGTGCCTCCAATGTTGCAATGCTTGCACAATTGCATAAAATTCCACATCATATGTAGAATAATTCTTCCTTGCGTCATTCAGCTTCTCACTGAAAAATGCTACAAGTCGGTCCTCTTGACATAATACACCACCAATCCCAACAAATGAGGCATTACAATCAACCTCAAACACCTTACTAAAATCTGGCAACACTAGAACAGGGGCTTCCGACACCTTCTTCTTCAATATTTCAAAACTCTCTGCTGTTGTCGTAGTCCATACAAACTCTTTCTCTTTCATGCACTCAGTTATAGGGGCATCTATACTACTGAAGTTTCTGATGAACTTTTTGTAAAAGGTAGCTATGCCATGAAAGCTCCTTACTTCTGTTATAGTTCGTGTAAGAGTCCATTCCAAAATCACCTTCACTTTCTCATCATCCATCCTCATGCCATCTCTTAAGATTACAAATCCCAAAAACACTAAACTATCTTGAATAAATCTACATTTCTTCAGGTTCACATACAATTTCTCCTTCCTGAGCACGTCTAACACTAATTTCAGGTGTAACAAATGCTCTTCTTCACTTTAACTATAAATCAAAATATCATCAAAATACACAACCACAAACTTAACATTATATTCCCGTAGTACTCTGTTCATCAATCGCATAAATGTACTGGGTGCATTAGACAACCCAAATGGCATCACCATCCACTCGTACAACCCATATTTTGTCTTAAAAGCTATCTTCTATTCATCCCCTTCTTGAATTCTGATCTGGTAGCAGCCACTCTGCAGAACAATTTTACTAAAGTATTTAACTCCAGCCAATCCATCCATCATGTCATCCACTCTCGGTATAGGATAACGATACTTTATTGTGATCTTGTTTATGGCTTTACTATCCACACACATCCTTCAGTCACCATCTTTCTTGGGGTCAACAATGTTGGAGTCACACATGGACTCATACTCTCCCTAACTAATCCCTTCTTTATCAACTTTGTCACTTGCCTACTCAACTATACATTCTGTGTCGGATTCAACCGATAAGATGCCTAATTTGGGAGCGTTGATCCTGGAATCAAATCCATGTGATGTTGGATATCCCTCTTTGGTGGTAGCCCATCTGGTAACTCCTCTGGTATGACATTTTTATATTCACTTAGCAACTTAGCTTTGTCTGTAGGCATAACCACTTCCTCTATTTCTAGCTTCCTAGTTGTTAAGGCATAACATAAGCTAGCATCCTTGATCTCTACAAGAAACTCCTTCATCGTCAACAAGCTCTCACTCGATCCATCCTCCTTTAGAGGTACAAGAACTACCTTTACACCATCCTTCCAGAATGTGTAAGTATTATTTCTCCCATTATGGTTAGTATCCCTATCGTACTGCCAAGGCCTTATCAACAAAATGTGACATGCATCCATCGGGATCACATCACACCACACTTCATCCTTGTAAGTGCTCCCAATTGAAAATTTAATTAAACACCTCTGATCTATTGCCAAAAACTGTTGGTCACGAATCTGCCACAGGAAAGGATTTTTACAATTGCGCCCTAGACCCGGCCAACATTGAAAGGCTGGAAGCAAGAAATGGCTCCCAGACCAATCTCCAGAGTGGGCTGGTTCCCTTCACTATTCTAAACTTGGTTAAGATAAGGGTTGCTGGAAAGAGATTTAAAAGGTTGCAGAAAGGAATGGGAAATATGGCCACAGGCCGAAGTGATGGGATCAAAAAAACAACAGCAGGAAACTACAAACGCAACAACAGCAAGTAACACAAGAAATCAGCTTCATCCTCGCACAATCACATGCCGCAAATCCCTCCAAACCCACATTCCAGGAATTGTACCCTGACCGCAGTATTTAAATCCAGTATGCAGAATTTAAATGTAATAGCAATGCAGGAGTACGAATGCTATTAGAAATGTAGAAAACAGAAAGCAAATTCATCCATGCGACGCTTGAAAAATTAGAAGTCGATCCTTGTATTCCCGCAAATACAATTCCAGTTTCTAGCAACAAGTTTTTCCAACCTTTGCAAATGAAAATTACATTGGTTTTTATAGAGGTCCGTCCTCTTTGCAGCATTAAAAACGTAAAACCAACTTCCTCGTGATCTACAATAATATCTTGAAAATCAGGAACACGACCCCTTAATAGCGGCCTCGAGGAAATAAAAATTAAATGCCATGAAACGTTCGCGGCCCTTCATTAAATTCGTTTTTTCAAACATGTGCATGAAGCCGTTAAAATAATCCACGAACCGTAGCTTTGAACCAATAAATCCTTTAATTTTGGTGGCCTGGGCGCTTCTTCGACTTTAACCGCCTCGGAAATCCGCAAAATATTTAATTCGGGTTAGCATTAAATCATCGAAAATCGGAAAAAAACTTTCGGCCGTTCATATTGCACTTGGCGGGAAAACTGCGCAGGTCGCGAAAATGCGACGGGTCGCGAAATCGCGACGGGTCGCGAAATCGCGACGTCTTATAATGTCGTATGCTTTGACCACCGTTGACCCGCGAAAATGGCACATGTAGCGATTTCGCTACGTCTCCGGCTTCCTCTTCGCCATCGCAAGCTTGCTCCGTGAAAACGGAACATGTAGCGATTTCGCTACATGTTTCGTCGTTAGCTCCTCCCTGCGCTCTGCCCCGCGAAAACGGAACATGTAGCGATTTCGCTTCTATTGTTACCGGTGGGACAGACTGTTTCTGTCTCCAAGAATTCATAATCGGTGGGATACGCATAATTTTCCAAAGTGATAACCCCACCGGTGCCAACAGTTTTGGCACGTTTTTAACACCCGGAGGTCTCAAGATTTGATGAGCTGTCTTGGCCTCACAGCGGAGATTTTTAAGTTCATCTGGCGACTTTGCTGAGTTGAAGATCTGTTCGTGGACGCCTATTGTTTTGTTTAAAAAAAATAAATAAAAATTTCAAAGAATGTTCATCTGGCGACTCTGACTTAATGGCGATGGTCGTGATTCCGCAGACCACTGCCACAAAGGCAAGGGTTTTTTCTAGATGGGATGATCCTGGCCCTCTGAATCTCCAAGTTCGGCATGAAATTCCCGAAGGTGCCCTGAAGAACCTGGCAAAATATGATGGTACCGAAGGCATGGCTCTGACACATGTTGAAGATATTGCTATTCTGTCCATGATCCATGTCATAGAACACGAAGATGTTATGATCCGACTTCTAGTTCAGTCTTTGGAAGGAAGAGCATTGCAGTGGTACAGACTGCTCAAACGTCAAAGCATCAGCTCATGGGATGATCTCGCGGGAGCACTGATCAAAAGATTTGATGAAGATCCTTTCTACAGTTCTTTGGATCTCTACCAATTTTTCATGCACATCAAGAGAGCACCTCAAGAGAGCATCACGGACTTCAATGTTCGATTCTTGATAAGTTGGAAGAGAATTCCAGAGAAGATTCGTCCATCACCCACCCAAGCCCACCTCTTTTATGTTCGAGCTTTGAACTCTGACATAGGTCTCTTTTTGCTGCAGTCAGGTGAACAACGCTTCCCACAAATCTTTGAGGAAGCAGTGCGAGCAGAACAGCTTGTTGCTCTTATCAGGAAAGTTACCGTGGGGGGAAACTCCATTACCTTCTCCGATGGTTGCTGCTCCTGTTTACCCTGCACATTCATGCCAGATCCCTGAGATGCAGTCATGTGAAGTTCAAGGGATAGATCTCGTCCAAAGGCAAGGATTGGAACATGCAAGCACTTTTCCAGCAATGAACAATATGGTTGCTTGCAGTTTTCAGCAAGAGATGGGCCAAGTAGAAGAACAAGTGCAAATTTCAAAGCCTGAGGAGATCCCAGAATCCGAGTTCTCACTTGAAGAGCCCTGTGATCACATCAAGGAGTTAGAGGAGCCTGTACTCAGCCCACAACCAGTAAAGTCTGCAAAGTGGTGGTTTTGGTTCCAGCCACTATATCCAGTACCCGAAGAAGTCTTCCATGGGGGTACTAGTAAGAAGGATAATCTGTCGCATTGCATCCTATCAGCACCATGGAGAACTTCGGGAAGGAGCCAGCCCAATTTCAAGGACCGACTTAAGTATGATCAGATCTGGTCGGGACATTGCAGATTTACCGGATAACATTCTGAGATTGGGTGTCTGGTGGCGACATGCCAATCATGTCGTGCATTATTGTATATAGTATTTTGAAAAAACACAAAAAAATAGAAAAAGAAGAAGAAAAAAAAAAAAACTGGTATTGTTTTTATTTGTTCATCTCGGCTTTTGTTGCCTGCGAGCCGTAGATGCTTGTTTTTTCCTTTGTTTTTCTCCTCCCAACAGTTTGGTGGCTTTATAGCACTTTCTTCTTTTCCCTTCCCCGTTTCCTCTCTTTCCTTTCTTCATCTTCTTCCTTCTGTTTCTTCTGCATTAAATCAAAATAAGCCACGACTCTGTTGTTTCTTTTTCCATTTTCTATTTTTTCCCGTCCCTTCTTATCCCTTTCCTCTAAGTTTAGTCTTTTACGCATTTGCTAATAGTCTAGTTCATTTCATTTCACAGCTTTTCTAGTTCCATTCCCACTCCATAACTTCGTTCATTTTCATTTCATCATTCCATTGCAGTCACCGCTTGCGCAACCGCAAGAGCTCACTCCACCATCACATTCCATTTCTTCGCTTTATAACCGCTTCTATGCGGGTTCTTCCGTTCTAGTTTTCCACAGCAGAAGAAGTTTGGCAGCAGTCCCCTGACATGTTTTGCAGCAGCTTGTTTACAGTTCCAATATGACTCTGTGCCCAATGGACTAAGGCCTGGATTCTTGCATACAGTGAGCTGTATACCCCGCGAGCCGCCAAGAATGTTGGCATTTTTGCCACATTGATTCTCATTGATGAATGCATTGATGTATTGTTGGGGATCTGACCTTTGATTGATGCAGCTTGGGCGAAAAAAGGAGAAAAAATGAGCAAAAAATGACTAAGTCCGAAAATTGCGACGACGCGCCGACATGTTGCAGAATCGCGGTCAACGCGATCCAACGCAGGCAGGTTGGCGGAACCGTCGCGATATCGCGACGTGTTCCGAAATCGCGGGTCGGCGGGCAAAAAACATTAAGTTGAAAACATGCAACGATTCGCTGACATGTCGCCGAATCGCGTCCGGGCAGCTTCGAAGGCAAAAAGTGAAAACTTGCAGCGCGTCGCTGACATGTCAGCGAATCGCGACCAAAAATGGCGATTGGTACGGCGACGGAAACATGTAGCGAAATCGCTACATGTTCCGTTTTCGCGAGGCAGAGCGCAGGGAGGAGCTAACGACGGAAACATGTAGCGAAATCGCTACATGTTCCGTTTTCGCGGAGCAAGCTTGCGATGGCGAAGAGGAAGCGGAGACGTAGCGAAATCGCTACATGTGCCATTTTCGCGGGTCAACGGTGGTCAAAGCATACGGCATTATAAGACGTCGCGATTTCGCGACCCGTCGCATTTTCGCGACCTGCGCAGTTTTCCCGCCAAGTGCAATATGAACGGCCGAAAGGGTTTTTCCGATTTCCGATGATTTAATGCTGACCCGAATTAAATAATTTGCGGATTTCCGATGCGGTTAAGGTCGAAGAGTGCCCAGGCCACCAAAATTAAAGGATTTATTGGTTCAAAGCTACGGTTCGTGGATTATTTTAACGGCTTCATGCACATGTTTGAAAAAACGAATTTAATGAAGGGCCGCGAACGTTTCATGGTATTTAATTTGTATTTCCTCGAGGCCGCCATTAAGGGATCGTGTTCCTGATTTCCAAGATATAATTGTAGATCACGAGGAAGTTGGTTTTAATTATTTAATGCTGCAAAGAGGACGGACCTCTATAAAAACCAATGTAATTTTCATTTGCAAAGGTTGGAAAAACTTGCTGCTAGAAACTGGAATTGTATTTGCGGGAATACAAGGATCGACTTCTAATTTTTCAAGCGTCGCATGGATGAATTTGCTTTCTGTTTTCTGCATTTCTAATAGCATTCGTACTCCTGCATTGCTATTACATTTAAATTCTGCATACTGGATTTAAATACTGCGATCAGGGTACAATTCTGGAATGTGGGTTTGGAGGGATTTGCGGCATGTGATTGTGCGAGGATGAAGCTGATTTCTTATGTTACTTGCTATTGTTGCGTTTGTAGTTTCCTGCTGTTGTTTTTCTGATCCCATCACTTCGGCCTGTGGCCATATTTCCCATTTCTTTCTGCAACCTTTTAAATCTCTTTCTAGCAACCCTATCTTAAACCCAATTTTAGAATAGTAGAGGGAACCAGCCCACTCTGGAGATTGGTCTGGGAGCCATTTCTTGCTTCCAGCCTTTCAATGTTGGCCGGGTCTAGGGCGCAATTGTAAAAATCCTTTCCTGTGGCAGATTCGTGACCAACAGGTTAGTATCCCTATCGTACTGCCAAGGCCTTATCAACAAAATGTGACATGCATCCATCGGGATCACATCACACCACACTTCATCCTTGTAAGTGCTCCCAATTGAAAATTTAATTAAACACCTCTGATCTATTGTTACCTCATTCCCCTTATTAACCCATGAGATACGATATGGATAAGGATGCTTTTCACATTTCAGGTGCATTTTATCAACCATGACATTTGACACCATATTCTCACAACTACCACAATAAATGACAATGTTACATACCTTCCCTCCTGATGTACACCTTGTTCAGAAGATGTTCGTTCGCAGCCAAGAATCATCACCATCTATGGTCTGCCCCTTCACTTTGATCTACACCTTATCTTTCTTAGGAGCAATCAGTTTCCTTATCATAAGTGCTTCCCCTGTGTCAGCAACAACTTCATCCTCATCCTACTCTTCCATATCAACTAGATTGACCCTTCCTTGTCCTCCTTGACCCCTTTCTTGGACATCACATTGGGGACACTCAAATGCTCTGTGCCCCTCCTCACCACATCCATAACAGGTATACGACCTTCTTAGATCATTCTCATTTCGTCCACCATTGTAACCTCTACCTCGTTGGTATCCTCTTCCTCTCAGATTCTGCCCATCTTATTCTTGTTTAGCAGGTATTGAGGATTATCCCTTGAGAAAATTAGATACACTTTGACCCCGACCTGAAGAGGGTGTGAATCCCTTCTTACCTCTTCTATTAACCCTTTTCAATTTCTCCTCTGCCTTGAGGGCCATTTGATACGCATCCTCCACTGTAAGAGTATGATGCATGCTCATCTCATCTTGGACAACAAAACTTAAGCTATTTACATACCCGACAACATTTTGGTCCTTCGTATCATTGTGCTCCACTCGAATGGATAGCTTGTAGAATTCATTAGTATAGTCCTCAATGCTTTGATCCTTCTATCAAAGATTCTGAAATCTACAAAATAGGGTTTAGGAGTAGTCTACAGGTATAAATTTTTCCTGTAACTTCTTCTTCATCTTTGTCCAATCCCTGATATTTTCCTTTCCATTCCTCTATCATGTATTTTGTAAATGATCCCACAAAATAAATGCATATCCCTTCAACTTTGTGCATGTGAGCTTAACCCTCTTCTCTTTAGTAAGGTTACTCCATTCAAAATATTTTTCTAGGCTATTAATTCAATCGATCAATTCCTCTAGTTTCAACCCACCAGCATACTCGAGAACCTCAATATTGATCCCATCTCGATTCTCCTTAAGCCCCTCTAGATCTCATATCAACCGATTTTTAAAACCATGCCCTTATTCCTCTAGACCCTCTAGTTCTGCTTTTGCATGGACCTCAGATCCATGTTCCTCAGGTATGTTTTCATCATTAGATCCTTGATCTGCATGCGCCCTGGGATGTTTCTCTCCCATGCGATCAATCACACTAGTTAGTCATGCTATTTTTGCATTCAGATCCTCGATCTACCTATTCATCTGGGCATATCTTCTAGGTGGCATCTTCCTTTAACTAGCAATATCACACCCACTCTGATACCAAATGGTGTAAACTCAGCTACAAGAGACCAACAAAATGGACTTCAATCACATAACACAAATGCAATATAATGGAAGAAACCTGCAAATCGATATTCTTCTCATTCCTGAATTCACACCCCTTCTCCAAAAGAATACAATCCATCTTATAGCAACCGAAAACCAAAGAAACCCTAAAAACATATTTTTTTCTAAAAATTGCTAAAAATAGAAATGAGTCGGATTGCGCCCAAATTTGGTGCACACATCCCTCTTACAATAACGAACCTTAATTTAAAATATTAGGTCTCAAATTAAGGTATAACAAAAGATAATAAAATTTTAACATTCAAAAAACCTCAAAAAACTCGGGAACCTATTCTAAAAGCTAATTTTGGGACACTAGATGGAGGATTTAGGCCCCGAAAGTATAATTTTTGGAGGGTCAAGCACATCAAAAATGAGCTTTATGCAAAACATGCATGTGGAACCACCTTTTAAATTTCAATTTAAACGGACGTACGGTTCACAAGTTACGGCTCTAGCAAGGTGCATCACAAAGAAGTTTACATTCGATCAACCCTTGGACTGCCAAATCTTTCTCCAATCCTCAACTCGATATGCATGAGAAGAAATATTTATGCCAAGATTTTAGTCATGATGGGTGTCAATTTCAAAGAGATTGGAATTGACCACTCGTACAACTTATTAAATTTCTTAAATCTATAATGCCCTAGTTGTCTAGTATTGAAATAACTTTCAAAATTGATCCAACCCCTGATTTCCATCATTGTTTTTACTGGTTGCAACTCTAGGAATTCAACAATTATAGGTGGATAGATCCCATGAATTTGTCCAAAATCATGCCTTCCCACTCCCTCCACTTTTCAAAATAATCCATATTTCACTACCTAATATCATAACTTTAGAGTGTTCCACACTAGGGACCCATTACCATCCAAAGGAAAACAACTCACATCATTCGTATTCACTTGTCCCATATATTTACTAGTTAAAACTCTATTGAATGAAGAAGTTGGTTGGGAGATTCACCTCCAATAAATATTTCTATCCAAATATTTATTATTTAGCTATGATCTCCTCAATCCCAAACCTCCATTTGCCTTGGGTTGGCTTACTTTTTCCCACCCTACTAATATCAGTTTTCTCTCTCCTTTTACTTCTCCCCATTAAAAATTTCTAGCCATATTGTCTACCTCTTTCCATATGGTATGTAGGGCAACAAGGATAGAAAATTTATAAATTGGTATGGCCTAAATGACTAATTATAAAAGCATTAATCTACCCCAAAAGGCTACCCATTTGTGAGATCAATGGTTAATTCTTTCTTTGATACAATCCAAAATATTGCTCCATATAACTATCTCTAGTTTTTAAAATGCAAAGGGACCCCCAAAGAGACCACTATGATAGAAGTGCTCATGAATCCCAATATATTTAAAATTTTATCCTGAAACCTTTGATCAAGATTGAAGAAGATCACTTTGGATTTCTTATCATTGATGACTTGGTTTGTGGCCCTAAGGTAAACATTAAAAGTATCTTTGATCATTCTTGCTTCCTTGAGGTTGGCCACTTCCACCAATCCTATGTCATGCACAAATTGTGGAATATTCAAACCCTCCTCACCCACCTTCATACTTGTTAACAAACCTTGTTGGTCTACCAAAGCCTTAAGACAATATGAGAAAAATATAAGGGGAACAAGGATCTTCTTAATGAAGACCTCGAGTGGATCAAAACAGTTGTGAGGGAAGACCATTGATTAAGACTAAGTATGTTAGAGTAGAGATATAACTCATGATCCATTCTATCCAATATTGAGAGAAATCGAAGGTTGTCATCTTCCTTGACAAGAAGCTCCACTCCACCTGGTCATAAGCCTTTAAAATATCTAATTTTATGAACATTTCTCTTGTGCTAGAGTTTTGCATTGAGTGGATTGCCTCTTGAGCTAGAACCACACCATCCAAGATTTGCCTTTACCAAACCCCATTGCTCCAAGGAGATAATGTTGTCTATGAGAGGTTTTAGTCACTTAGCCATTACCTTCATGATTATTTTATATATGGCATTGAATAAGGTAATTGACCTATAATTTGAAATATGCACTCCCTCCTCCCCTTTCAAAATTAAGGCAATGAATGTATGATTTAATGCTTTAAGCATTCTTTTACTATCTTTGGGCTCCTCTATAACAGCCATGACATCCTCATCCAAGTTGTACCAAAAGGTTTGAAAAAACCTGATTGGAAAACCATATGGACTTGGCATTTTCCCGTACTCATTCCAAATACTACCTTCTTCAACTCCTCTCTATCAATGGATTTAAGCGGGCCTAATTTTGTTCTTCGAAGATAATAGAGGGTGTGCCAACACGAACTTCTTTTTGAGCCTCTTCATCTTGCACCATACCTTAAACAATTTATCAAAATAATTTATTAAATGGAAATACATATCTAGTATCATATCAAAGGAGTACTTGTTTTCATCTTGAGCTTCTATCTTGTTCAT
Organism: Wollemia nobilis; assembly: GCA_028583015.1. Taxonomy (NCBI): domain Eukaryota; kingdom Viridiplantae; phylum Streptophyta; class Pinopsida; order Araucariales; family Araucariaceae; genus Wollemia; species Wollemia nobilis. Next base: position 21,261,006 of record JAQPPZ010000541.1, on the reverse strand, counting down.
TTGTCTTGTAGCATAAGCAACCTAATGGAAAAATTTGGAGTTTTTATCACCTTCCAATAACTAAGTGGTTCTTGCTCTCTATTTCCAGTAGATATCCTCTTGGTTATCAATATCCTCAATCGCTTTATACAACTCATCATCCTCTTCTTTGAGTTGCTACGTAATTTTTCCTTACTTGAAGAGTTTTTGCACCTCATCCCATCTAGCCACCATTTGAGCTTTTTGGATCTAGAGGTCAGACTTATTAGCTCACCTCCATTGTTTCAAATGATCTTTGACATAATGAAGTTGCTTGTGGACTTTAAACATTGTTGTCCCATATGTCGGTTGTCCCTCTTCCCACCATTGTAGGATTTTCTTTCGAAGTTCCTCCTTATGTAACCAAAAGTTTTCAAATCTAAATGGTTTATAGTGATGCCCTATCTTGATCTCCCTTTCCAATAAAATGGAAAAGTGATCCAAAATTGGACCCTCCAAAATCTAAAATGTTAGATTCCATTTCACAAATGCCTTATTTAAAATCAAAAAATGGTCTAACTTAACTTTCCTCCTATGGGGATCCCTCCTCTTATTTGTCTAAGTATAACTGATCCACCAAGTGTAATGCATCGACCTCAGCAACCATAAGTTGATTCCTTGGATGTAAAATTGTGGTTCCCTCTTCCTAATATCTAGATGATAATTTGACATTAAAATCCCTAGTAATAATCCAGTCTAAGTCCTCACTTGAGAGTCTTATATTATGCACCATTTTCCATTAACGAATCTAATTATCTAGGTCTTGAGACCCATAGAAATTTATGATTAAAACATGCTTATTTTTCACATTGTTCCTAAAATATGATGCGAGGACACCCCTCTAAGCTATATGTTCTACTGTCATCCATTCAAGAGAGTTCCAAAAGGTAACTATCCTCCCTAAGGCCTCTTGGGCAAGTTCAAGTTCCACCTCTATCGATAAAGGCTAGTCGAGATTCATTTCCATGCATAATCTAGCATAAACAATTGTGTTTTCTTCCATTGTTTCTCTAGAAACACCCAAATATCTTCTAAGAAAATTAATGATGATTTTGAATACCTGTTCACTTTAGAACTCCATTAGGAGTGCATACAATCAAACCCAAACCGAAATAGTAGTGGGTTCAATTCATGGGTCAAATCCCATTCTCTAGGATTGAAAAAGTAATCTTGTCAGACCATGATTCCTCTTTTATGATTTGAAAGCCCTATTTTTGTCAACAAGTGAGAAAAAACTAACACTAAAATACCCACTACTAATAAACCTCAAAGAATACTCAATAAGAGGCTCTCAGTTTTGTTGAATCCAAAAATACAAAAAAATTAGCGTAGGGTAAATACCCATGAATTTACAGATTAGGTCATCATTGGCTCTATATAAGACTATTTTTTCAACTATACTTTGCTCAATGACGATCTTTGAACTTGATTTTGACCGTGACAAACATCCATTGACTCTTTAAGATGTCAATATTTTCCTGCACCTATAAAGAGCATTTGTAGTGCAATTTTTTGTGCTTCTTATTCTCTATTGGAGATTTTTTCCTTAAATAAATCTGCAAACAAACTTTGTCTATCTAAGAGAGGATTTGGAAGTGTCCCCATTGGGCCCTCCTAGGGAATCAATGTTGTCTTTGATTCTACAACAAAAAGTACTTTGTCTACTCGACTGATGCCTATTGTGACCATTTCACAACGTATCCCAAAATTGGGGATCCACTTGAAAATTGAAATTTTATACTTTGTTAGTTGTCAGTTTGTTGTTGGAATAGTTTGTGACTCATAGATGTATAAGATTTAATTTTGAAATTTTGTTAAATTGATTTATTCTTTATATGTTTTATTTGAAATTTGATTTACCTTTTTTTTGGTTTTGTTTTTAATTTTAAATGGTCTGAATCATATTATTCTAATATTAGGGTAAGGGTTCGAGTAATATTAAATATTAAATAATTATATTGAAATAGTTCAATAATTAAAATATGTTGATTTTGTTATATTGAAATAGTTTGATAATTAACAGATGTTTGTTTTACAGGTTTTCGAGGACAACAAGGTGTTCAACGCCTGAAACCATTCTTGGCATGATTTATGAGGTGTACCAGCAAACGTGGTCGTCAACGCTATCAACGCTTACGCGGATATCGAGGTATCATTAACATATTATCAAGAGATGTTTGCAAGTGAGAAAATCATTGCATTACTCTATGCTCACTATTGATTATAAAGAGCTTTTCACTCTCTCCACAACACATTTGGGACAAAGGCCATATTTTGATGAACAGCGAACACAAACCACACCAGAGACACGAATATTTTTGAAGACAATCACGAATACCAAGTTCCATACACACGATTTGTTGCTCACGATGATGTCGGAGAGAGATGTTGCTGATACAGAGTAATCATTGATTTCATATTGGATGACATCGTGGATAGTATTCATGAACCTAGATGTGGACCCAGTAGGATTGATCTAGATGATTTATTTGTGATAGGAATGGACAAATTCAACGTAGATGGTGTGAATTTCAAGATGTATAAGACTAAGTATTGGCTCCAATATATATTTTTGACTCCTTTCTCCAAGTTACATTGGTTCACAAGGCGACACAAATGGGTCATTCGATGGTGAGGAGTTGAACATTATATAGGGCAGATTTGTGAGAGATTTTATTCGCAAAATGTGGCAGATGGTCACATCATGGGGATAACAGCATGAATTATACCATACAACTCCAATGAAGAATGTGTAAAGATGATAATCATGATTATGATTGATTAAAATAAAATTTGAATATATTAATTTCCTAAAATGTTACATAAAGTAATATACATTTAAGATATGAAGGATTGGTAAGGATTGGGAATATGATGTTGCCAAGCGTATGTAATTGACATTGCATGAGGTCTTATATTTTAAGACCTCACAGTTAAAATATTGAATATGCTAAAATGGAGTGATTGTATTAACAGTAGTCCTCGGATTATTTGATTCGATATGAAGAGCATGTCGACAATATCATAGCAATATATCCATAATTCATTCACAGTATGTCCGCTGTGTTGAAGATGACAGCTTGGCTAACAGAAGCACGCACCTGACATGGTATGTAGTTTTGATGGAGGGATTTTGATATTTGTGCAAATATATGTTTGACATATGGAAACACAGTTACCAGGATGTGAATCGTGTAGATAGTCTAAGATATACAAGAAAAGCATAGATTTTATGGAGATGAGTTAGAAATAAGATGGATTTGTTGATATGGGAGAATTCAACGACGAGATGTAAAGGTTGTTGTCATAGGAGTCAACGTATTTACATATTGGAAATAAAGGTATCCTTTCTCACCATGGGCACAACGAGAATAGAAGAGAATCATAATCACATATTAGAGTGTCAAGTATTCTTCTCAACGACACAAAAGCCTTGGAAGTGTGTCACTATTTCATGTGTTGTTTTAGGTTGCTAATGTGATGAACAATAATGGATTACAAGTGCACTATGTGATAGATATTGAGGCATAAAAAATTATACAAAAGAAAGATTCATTATTTTTGGAATGGTATATGGTTGTATCGATACATATAAACAAAGAATGTATTAATAAGAGTAAATAAAGGTCCAATGCATCACCCCAACCATGGAAAAATAAAAGTTGTATTTATGAAATTAGAAGATGATAATAGTGAAGGTGGTATATTATGACTCATTTATCAAGGAGATAATCTAAACACGAAAGAGAATGAATTGCCAGTACACCTAAATTGTTTTCAAAATGGCATAAATTGTGTAAACAAATTGAATAACGATAGGAACATAATGCTTTGTCAATTATAAATAAGTGTTTGAAAGCCCAAAAGGGGGTCGAACGATTTGGAGGAGAAGGATTAGAATAAGCGAAAGAATAGCCAAAGGATCCTCCCAAGTTACGGAGAGAGTGTCATAGTTGAAAGGCAAAGAGTTTTTCTGGAAGAAACGGATTGTAAGGTTTTAAATAAGTATATTATTTTCATTATATTGAAACATGCATGCTGATGGTGGTTCATAAATAAATTTCATACATTTTAATTTTATTAAACATATTCATGTTTATTATATTGAATCATGAAAGTTGATGGTGGTTCATGTGTTTGATAAATTGAATATATATATATTTGTTTTCCCCTCAGAAGATATCACTTAACTTAGATTAGACTGTGTAAATACTAGTTAATCTAGGTTAGGTCTCATTCCAGAAAATTATTTTGTTTCTATTCTGTAACCTGCATTTCAATTTCATTTTTATTTTATTTTTCTTACCCTAAATTTTTTTATCTTTATTTAAATTTTAATTTCACAAGAATCAAAACCCTAATGTATAATCTAAAGTTCAAAACTTTATCATTAGGGAATGTTTATTTCATAGTTTAATCTCACGTAATTTTATATTTGGAAATAAACATTATTATTTTAATTAAATGTTCAAATAATTTTTATGAAATGGTTAACCTAAAATATTTGAACATAGTTTAATTAAAATTATTTGTTAAGGTTATAATTAATTATTTTGCACTTCATAAATTTGATTTTGAGCAAGATTTAATTATTAACCTCGCATTGAAGAACAAATATTTTGAGCATCATGCTGAATTTTGTAAATAAAATATCTACATTCCAAGCCCCTTGTTAATGGTTACATGCACCCTAAAATAATTTTTGCATTACACTTTAAAAGCACATTACAAAACCTTGGAGAAAACTAATCGTTTTTCTTTGCAAGAGAGGGTTTTAGCAATGAAATCCTAACTGTGGGTGTAGTTTTGCAACTAGGCAAAATTATCACTCAACAATGTTGTAGTTTTCCCTTCGGTAATCCATAAAATGATAGAGTATCTAGTATTGTTGACTATGTTCTAACTACTTTCAATTTAGTTTTTCATCTCTTCATGGAATATTGAGTCAATATAACTTTAAAATTTATATATTAAGTAAGCCAATATAAACATATTTAAATAGTTTATATAATAATATATTTATCTATGAAATGCTAAATGAATGTTAAAATAGACTTTAAATAAATAATTTTAAACATATTTAAAAAATATAAATATGATTAAGTAGCTTTTGTAAATCAATATAACTTAAAAGATGAGTTGACTTTATTTATTTAGTATTTAATTGGTTATTATGGGATTGTACAATTTGAGTAGCCTAAATATGGAGACTTTGAAACTCTAAATAAAGGTCCAAGGTTCGAATTGTGTAGGGCATAGTATTTTACACCATGCTCTGGTACCCGAAGTGTGGTTGAGAATAATCGTATATTAGGTAAAAGATATCCATTTTATATGGTCCATGACCTTGAAGACATTAAAATCTACTTTACCCTTAGTCCGACAAGAACAACACAATGGTTAGGGCTTTGGCCTCTCTTTGGGAGGTCGTATTAGTTTTTGAAGCTATAGACTTCAAGAGAAATGCAACCAAAGTTATAAATAAGATAATGGCTAACTAAGAAAGATATAAACAACATAAAAGACTTCTGAAATAACTCATAGAATAGCCATTAATGGAACCTCACAAAAATAGTACAAAGCTTGGAATGTATCAAGTATGTGTCACATAACTCAAGGTTATAGCATGTGTAAATAGCCTTTCTACAATGACTCTTCCATATCCTATGACTCTTGGCTATCCTTTGGACACTTGTAATATAACTCTTCACTATCCTATTCTATGGACTCATGTACACATGGATAAATGTGCACATTTACATTATTAAATATTATGCACACTTGTGCATTTATTACATTGCATAAAGTAAAGACTAAACCTAATGTACCAAATAATGTAATATACTCCAACAGGTCCAAGGTTCAAACCATGGCATACCTAAATGGGGATAGGTTGGATGGTCGCAGCCAAGTGTTTGTTGATTAGTTGTTCTGGTTCAATACCCCCGAGGGTTAGGGATCCATTGATTTCATCTAACCCAATGGGCATGATTTATAATGGCAACATCCAATGGTGTTATCAATTCCCCTATGTATTAAACAAAATCTACTTCACTCTTTAAGGTTCCACTCTTATTACATGATGACTACATAGTAGTACAACAACATGCATCATTCAACAAGATTTGAACTTGCATTCCATAAAATTTAAGGAATTTAATAGCTTAAAATAATTCTATTTGATGGGATAATATATTATAAATTAATTTTAAAAATAAAAGTAATGATAAATAATAATATAAAGTAAATTTTTAATTTAAAAGCATAGCTTGTGTTGTTATAAGCAAAGCCTTGTAGTAATGAGATAATTCAATATCCAAAAATATTAATAAAATATATAAATAAAGTAATTTTTTTTAACCATGTGTTGTAGGTGAGTTGGAGAGGGTAGGGAAATCCTCCAAGGGAGGTCCCTGGTTCGAATATCCACCCTACCAAACGCACATTGGGTACCCAAAATCCAATTGATAATGTTGGTGTGGTTAGGGTCGGGCATGACTCTCGAGTGATTTTGACGGTGTAGAACCCCCTGGTCATGGTTTCTCAGACCAAGGCGGCCTCGCAAGGGGTTTTTCACTAAAATTAAAAAAAAAAAAGTTGATTTTTTTAATTTGTTGTGTTTGAAGGGGTCACCTATATTACATTGTGATTACTTAAAAATTTTAGATAAATGACTTAAATTAATTAAAAAAATAGAAAGTGTTCTCATATTTTTTTTTTTGGAGAACAAGGGGTTGTACTCAGGTCCCCACCCTTGTTCAGCCATAACTCTATCCTTTAGAGCTTGAGATTTTACAAAAAATAATAATTTTCATCTCAATTGAGATGTTATAGCTAGATACCTATATAATTTTTCATAAAATGTTTGAATTCTTAATTTTCATTTTCTGGATCTTCTTCAATTTTATGTGAATACAAATATTTGAGAACTTAGCATCCTTCTTGACATTTTCCTACAACAACCTTCACAATATCAAAATTCCACCTTTAATATCTATGCATTGCATCTTAGTAGAGTAATATTTCCAAAACATTACACTATCATAGTCTACTTTACCAGAGGATCACTAGATTCCTTCCTAAAGCATAAGTGCAACCACCAAAATTGTAATAAATGGTTTATATGAAAATACATTAATGTTATAAAATAAAACAAATATTACCAACGAAAAATATTAAAGTAAATCTTAATCATTATTGTATTTAGGCAATCAACATTTTCTTACCAACTTCAGCTAAACTTACTACTTCCTCTAACTATGAAAAATAGAATTTAACTTCACGATCCTCAATTAAACCCCTCTATTGGCTAGCCTATATGCACATTTATTTCCTTCCCTTAAAGTATATATAAATTGTGAATCAAAAATCAAGCAACACCAATACAATAATGTAAAATGACAATAAACACCATAACACATAAAGATTGCACAAATGAAATAAAACTCTTTATTGTTGCGGGTGGATCTTAAGTGTTACAATCATTATGCTCCAAATGTGGGGTTTTACAATGTTTATTTTTGATATAAAATTACAGAGTACTAGGGTTCTCCAAAATCCTAGTTGAAAATAATGGTGGTGTCTTCACGCTTGATTCGATCCCAACATATTTGTGGGTGGGCTTGTGTATCCTGAGTAGGGCCACCCAAGCTTCAACAACTTCTAAAGAATGTAGTTCTTACACTTGCACACAACCAACAATAACAAGGATCAATAATATTTGTGAGGACTACACTGCATGATACCCTCAGAAAAAATAAAATAACTAAACCCTAGTATTGCAATGAAAACTATAAACAAAGCATAAAAACCTAAAATAAGTGGAATGAACTTTTACCTTGTCAACGAACTTGTTATTTCTATTTTTGCTTACGTAAATGATGTCAATGTTAGTTGTGTAGATGCCCTAACGGCACCTGAGGGCCATAGGGTTGCAAATCTGGTGCGTGAGATGCCTGCGAGCGCTTGACAGGCTTTGGTGGACACTCGGTAGACTCTGGTGGGTGCTCGACAGACTCTAGTGGATGCTCGACAAACTCTGGTGGGCACTTGACAGACTTAGGTGGTCGATAGACTCTAGTAGGCACTCGATAAACTTTAGTGAGTGCTCAGTACACTCTGGTGGGCGCTCGACAGACTTTGGTGGGTGCTCAATAGACTCTGGTGGGCTCTGAGTGGGCTTTGGAGGGCATTTGGGGGTTGATGGAAGTGGTGCAGAACTAGATCTGGTTCATGCGGGTATGGTGGTAGTAGAAGTAGAGGGCTACGAGCGATGACGATGGGGTGAGGATGGAAATGAAGGTGGGGCTAGGGTTTGGACTCCATAAATCTCCTAAGAAACTTAGAGAATTCAGGCACTTAGGGATTCCAAGAACTTAGGGTTCAAAGAGTACTTAGGGGTTGAGTTGTCAAAATGACTCCTCTTTACAGTCTTCCCTTAGACATGTTAGGGTTTTGACAACACAATTTGAGCGATCGAGATTAAAACATGAGGAATGGTGGAGATTAAATCTGGGCAAGTGTCATGGATTAAGGCGGATGAATGGCTAAGATTAAAACATGGTGGATGCCTGGGATTAATATATATATATATATATATATATATATATATATATATATATATATATATATATATATATATATGTATGTATGTATATTATTATTTTATATATTACATTTATATATATTTAATATATATATATAAATTATTATTTTATATATTACATTTATATATATTTAATATATATAATGGATAATTGTTATGGGAGGTTACAGATGGATGACAAGTGGCTAGATTTTGGTGTCTAAAAATACCCCTTTTTGTACCATGTTGCATAAAACACAATGTGGTGCAAAAATACGAGACACTTGGTTTGGCTTGATGATGAAGCAACTTTATTTCCTTGGGATGCGAAGATGATATTGAAGATAAAAGAATTTGATTGTGTAGCTTACCCCCTCAATTGGCGAGTGAGTGAAGAATAAATCTCACAAGCCAATTGACAAAATTTATGCAATGATAAGTGAATGGTGTAAATATAGATGTATGATGTAAGTGTAGATGATATGAATGATGTAAATGTGAATTATGTAAATGGATTTCAATTTTGCTCCAACAGAGAAAGGGGTTGTTGTAAAATGCAAGTGATTGAATCTGTTTTTGCCGCAACAAAGAAGTTTTTTCCAAGTGTAAATGCCATGATCATGTAAGATGTATCCCATTGTGGGAAATCAAAATCAAATGTGGTTGCCCCAAGTTTGGGGTAATTCTATGTTGTTGAAGAAAGTGCCTTTTAGCGTCATTGAAATGCAAAGTGATGAAAATGCAAGAAAAAAGAAAAATAGTCTTGCCCTCGGGGCCACTCATGATTGTAGCTAATTCCCACATGGAATTCCTAAAAGGTTGCTCAATCACTTTACTCGACCTATATCCTTGGATACTAGTGTAATTGTAAATGAAATGATGAAAGTTATCCATGTTGGGAACCCCATGGAAAAGGGCATCAATGACAACTGTTGAGCAAATTGGTCTTGACATAGTATCACTTAAAAGATGAGGTACCAAAATTGATTTTTTTTTTTTTTTTTTTTTTGTGGAAAACATCCCAAAAGGGATGCCACTTTCGGGTAAGACCCAAGGAGGCCGGGGTAAAAATTGATTTTGTTTTTGAACAATGAGATATTTTTTCATTAAGATGGCCAAGTGTCCTTATGGTGATTTATTCATCTTACCGAATTGCATGGATGCAAATCGCTGCAATCACCAAGGAGATAGAATAGACCACTAGATATGAGGTTCACTTGAAATTGTATATGAACTTGAAAAATGTGCAAATGTAATGATTGATGGATGAAAATGATGTTGAAATGAATGTTTGATGATGAGAAATGCCTTTTGGTTGCAAACAAAAATTAAGCATCCAAATCGATTTTTGTTTTCACAAAACATGATATTATGATGGAATGAATGTATGGATGCAATGTGGAGTGATTTTGTGGAGGTAAGCTACCTTTTTGAATTTATGGATGCAAGTGATTGAGTCTATTTTTTCCCCAATAGATGAAGGGTTTTTGACAATGTGTAAATGAATGTATGGAAAATGCAAGGAATGATTTTGTTTTTGCCCCAATAGATGAAGGGGTTTTCTTTTTTTAATAATGTAAGTGATTGATTTTGTTTTTGTCCTAACAAATGATGGGGTTTTTGACAATGTAAATGATTGTTTCTATTTTTGCCCTAGCAGATGAAGGATTTTTGGCAATGTAAATGATTGATTCAGTTTTTGCCCCAACATAGAAGGGGTTTTTGACAATGTAAGATGATTGATTCTATTTTTACCCTTACATAAAAGGGGTTTTGATAATGTAAGTGTCATTATGGTGATTTGTCCATCCTATCGGATTGCATGGATAACCAATCATTGCAACTGCCAGGTGACTCGGATCCACCACTAAATACAAGGTGCACTTGTAATAGTAAATGTACTTGGCAAATATTGAATGAAGGTGTAATGATGAATGAAATTGATGATGTTGAATGTTGGCGTATGGATAATGGAAGGAATTATTCTATTTTTTCCCCAACAGATGAAGGGTTTTTTTATAATGTAAGTGACTGATTCTATTTTTGCCTTAACAAATGAAGGGGTTTTTGACAATGTAAATGATTGGTTCTATTTTTGCCCCAATAGAGAAGGGGTTTTGACAATGTAAGATTATTGATTTTGTTTTTGCCCTAATAGAAAAGGGATTTTTTATAATGTAAGTGTCCTTATGGTGATTTTTCCATCCTACCAGATTGCATAGATAACCAGTTGCTGCAACCACCAGGTGACTAAGATAAACTACTAAATACAAGTTGCACTTATAATTGTAAATGTACTTGGCAAATATTGAATGAAGGTGTAATGATGAATGAAATTGATGATGTTGAATGTTGGTGTATGGATAATGCAAGGAATGATTCTATTTTTTCCAATGTAAGTGTCCTTATGATGATCTATCCATCCTACCGAATTGCATGGATAACCAGTCACTGCAATCATCAAGTGACTAGGATAAACCACTAAATACAAGGTTCACTTGAAATTGTGGGTGAATTTGGCAAATATTGAATGTAAATGCAATGGTTGATTGATTAAAAAGTGTTTAAATGGAGATGTGATGATGAATAAAATTGATGATGTTGAATGTGGATGTATGGATAATGCAAGGAATAATTTTGTTTTTGCCCCAATAAATGAAGGGGTTTTTGACATGGGAAAATGCAATGACTATGAAAAATGCAATGATTAATTCTATTTTTACCCCAACAAATGAAGGGATTTTGTGAGACTGCAAGTTATTGAGTCTATTTTTTCCCTAACATATATAGGTATTTATGATAATGGAAGTGTCATTATGGTGATCTATCGAACCTATCGAATTGTATGGATAACCAGTCATTGAAACTGCCAGGTGACTAGGATAGACCACTAAATACAAGGTTCACTTGTACTTGCAAATGTGCTTGAAAAATGTTAAATGAAGGTACAATGATGAATGAAGTTGATGATGTTGAATGTTGATGTGTGGATAATGCAAGGAATGATTTTGGTTTTGCCCCAATAGAAAAGGGGATTTTTATAATGGGAAAATGCAATGACTATGAAAAGTACAATGATTAATTTTGTTTTTGCCCCAACAGATGAAGGGGTTTTATGAAAATGTAGATGATTGATTCCATTTTTACCTTAACAGAAAAGGAATTTTTGAAAATGCAAGTGATTGAGATTATTTTTGCCCCAACATATAAGAGGTTTGTAAAATGTAAGTGATTGAGTTTGTTTTTGTCCCAATAGATGAAGGGGTTTTTTATATGTGTATGATTGATGTAATGTGTATGTGACCAAAGGATTTTGGTTCCTTTGGAACCTTTTGAATTTGATGTGTATATGCGAGGCAAAGAGCTCAACCTTTGATAAAAGGATGTAACCTTTTGAACCTAGCAATTGACTTTTTGATGATGTGATGTATATGTGACCAAAGAATTTTGGTTTCTTTGGAGCCTTTTGAATTTGATGTGTGTATGCAAGGCAAAGGGCTCAACCTTTGATAAAAGGATGCAACCTTTTGAACCTAGCAATTGACTTGTTGATGATGTAATGTGATTTTGACCAAAGGAGTTTGGTTCCTTTGGAGCCTTTTGAATTATATGTGTGTATGTGAGGTAAAGGGCTCAACCTTTGATAGAAGGACATAACCTTTTGAACCTAGCAATTGACTTGTTGATGATGTAATGTGATTGTGACCAAAGGAGTTTGGTTCCTTTGGAACCTTTTGAATTTGGTGTGTGTATGCGATGCAAAGGGCTCAACATTTGACAAAAAGACATAACCTTTTCAACCTAAAAATTGACTTGTTAATGATGTGAATGTGATTAAGTGATTGAATTGTTTGTTGAATTGGTGGGGAAGGTGTGATACCTTGAGCACCCCCAAGTTGTGTTGTTTTTTGTTTGATTGGAGGAATGTGTGATACCTTGAACACCCCCAAGTTGTGTGCTTGTTTGTTTGATTGGGGGGGAAGGTGTGATACCTTGAACACCCCCAAGTTGTGTTGTTGTATAGAACTTTCTAGCAATCTTTGCATATGCAAATTATATATATATATATATATATATATATATATACCTTGAGCACCCCCAAGTTGTGTTGTTTTTTGTTTGATTGGAGGAATGTGTGATACCTTGAACACCCCCAAGTTGTGTACTTGTTTGTTTGATTGGGGGGAAAGTGTGATACCTTGAACATCCCCAAGTTGTGTTGTTGTATAGAACTTTATAGCAATATTTGCATATGCAAATTATATATATATATATATATATATATATATATATATATATATATATATATATATATATATATATATATATATATATATATATGGATTTTAATTTTGTGTTATGCTTTTGTGTGGATGCATGTGTATATGGATGATTAATGCAATGATAATATATTATGAATTCAAATGAATTAATGCTCATTCATATTTTAAATTTTTCTTGGCCATGTTTAGCATTGTTGTTTAATCAGGGGCACCAAATTGGTGGCATGGAGATGGAAGACTCATGTAATGTTATGGATGGAAGAAGACATGGATGTTGACATGGAAAATTGATTGTTTTCCAAAGACTCGTACATACTAGTGATATCAAAGAAACCCACTAAACACTACCTAATTTCTCTAAGACCAAATGTGTGTGCAGTGAATTCATTTACCAAATCATGAGCATGGTAATGACTCGAGCAAATCAAGAACCAATGTATGTGCAAGTGAGTTCATTAACCCATCTTGAGTAAATTGGAGTTAAACCTATTATGGAGAAGACCATGAAGCTAGCTCGTCCTTATGTGTGGTTAGAGGTCTCTTTAAAAGAGACATGTAACCATGCATGAGCGTACTCTACTGCCAGTCAAGCATCTATAGCCCCGATGGAAATTAGCTCCATAGTACAATAATTTGATCTCTAAGTTTTGGGGATTCATGCTACCTAACCGTTTGACTGGAAATGTAGTTCAATCCTTACAACTTGAGGATCTGTGGTGTGTGATGTGTAAAATATTTAAAATTTTTGATAGTTTTACCCTGCTCTTTCTTTTATTTGTAAATTGTGATAGTGGTGAAAACCACTATTTTTGTGGACTGTGTGCATGATGGGACAAGCAAGGAATACCCTTTTTCACTTAGAGGTACAACTCAATTATGGTGTTATTCCTCTTTAACACAAGATGTTTTAAATATGTGTAATTATGTTTGGTTCAAGAATATTTTAGAGTCAATTCCCATAACTCAATATTTTCTTAGTGAAAATGTGTCTTGGTCCTAAAGAAAACTCGACATGTATTTGAGGTTGCTTAAAACACTAGGAGTGGCTAAGTGACCGAAAACACCTAGGGAGTATGGAAATGTGGCTTTGTAAATGATAATTTGACTTTGTAGAATAGTGCAATGCAATGGGTGGTAGTTTGAAGGTGTCTCTGATTAAGGCAACAAAACTTTATTGGACCAATTAATATCTGAACTAAGATAATGATCCTTAATATGAAATGTAATGTATGAAGATGATGGTGTGAATGTAATGTGTAAAATACAATTTGTGAAATGCAATTTGTGAAATGTAATGTGTGCAATGTAATATGTAAAATATGATGTGTAAAATATAATGTGTGAAATGCAATGTTGTGCAGTGCAATATGTAAAATGTAATGTGTGAAATGCAATGTTGTGTAGTGCAACGTGTAAAATATAATGTGTGAAATGCAATGGGTGAAATGCAATGTTGTGCAGTGCAATATGTAAAATGCAATGTTGTTTTTGTGCATTAGCCATGTATATATATATATATATATATATAATTCATAGTAAGTATGGAATGCTTTCAAGTGTATGATGTTCAGTGGTTCGAGTTCTTTTACTCCCCGTATCCTGGTAAGCTTATGTGCTCCTTGAATATTGTGAACTCGGATAGCAACAAGCAACACATATAGATGTAAATGGCAAAATTATGCAAATGCAATGCAATGTTTTTTTTTTTTTTGTGAAGTGTGACCAAAAGTGTTGAGTGCCTTTGGAGCCTTTTGAAATTGAGATGTGATCAAAGAAATTTGTGTTCCTTTGGAGCTTTTTGAAATTGAAATATGACCAAAGGTGTGAGGGGTCTTTAGGGGTCTTTGGAGCTTTTTGAAATTGAAATGTGACCAAAGATGTTAGGTGCCTTTGGATCTTTTTAAAATTGAAATGTGATCAAAGGGATTTGGTACCTTTGGAGCTATTTTTTTTGCATGGGGAAGGTGCAATACCTTAAGCATCCTCGATTTGCTTGATGATTGATGGTGTGAGTGACTGGGAAGATGTGATATCCTAAGAATCACTGGTATTCTTGATGATTGATGATGTGAGTGACTGAGAAGATGCGATATCCTGAGAATCCCTAGTATTCTTGATGATTGAGTTAGTACCAATATTTTTTATCAAATGGGTTGGATAGACCGTTTGTGGGAAAGACTTTCCTATCAATAAGATTTTGGATAATGTCTTTAAATGCATGGAAATTATTGATGTCATGGTCCCCTTATTGATGATAAGGACAGTACAAGTGCTTATTATATCTTTTTGCATGTGGCTTGTTAGGATCTCTTGGTTTGATTTTTGGAAGTGAAATCTCTTATGCTTCATAAAGCCTTCAAAAAACGGTTGCATAAGATTCTGAAAACATTGTGTAATTGTGAGGGGGCTTTGTAGGATGCTTGGTATTTTTGTCTGATTGTGTTGGATGTTGAATTTGTGGTAAAGGTTGTTAGAATATATTTCAATATTTACTCTCTCTAATTAATTCGATCCTAAACAATCTTATATTGTTGGATTTGATTAATTTAGGCTAGTTGTTAGTTGTTGCAACCGCGCCTATTTTGGCCTCGGGTGGTTCCACAACCTCCGGACTAATCTTGGCTCGAATGTATTATTTATATTTCATCACATTAATGAAATCTTGTTCCGCTTCTCACATGGTATCAGAGCATTATCTCCGCCACTCTCATTTTTCGAAATGATCTTGTAGTTGCGGAGCGGAGCTCTTGGTAGCGAAGCTTTGGAGGAGGAGATTTTTTTTCTTTGGCTTTGAAGAATTTTTTTTTCTGAAATTGTGCCTAGGTTATCTCAAATTTTTTTGGGATCAACCGGATCGAAGTAAAGGTGGGATCGAAAATCGACCGAGGGTCGAAGCAAAGGTGCGATCGGAGGTCGAAAGCCTAAGCAACGGTGGATCTACAACAGCGGAAGCAAGGCACGTGGCAGCCAACACCGAGGCGGCCAGCACAGCGCGGGAGGAAAGCCCGCGCCCTCTCGGGAGAGTCTCTCCCCGAGAGGAGATACTCCTTAGTGGAGTACAAGGATTTTTAAATCCTTCAGTGCCTCGAATTCCCATGCATATGGGATAAAATACCTTGTTTTTTTAAACATCGCTTCTTGTCACCTGCAGCGCGTCCCGTCAACTGGCGTCAAGACTGAAAAGCACTTCGAATTTTTCCTTAACTCTGAGTTCGATCAATCAAAATTCTGTGTTTTTTATGGAAAGAGGAGGCCAATCCGAGCAGATTGGCTGGATTGGAACTTTGTTTTAGTCCTTCAAATTCCTTCCAAATTCGTTTTATCTTCCCGAAAGGCGTCACTTGCAGATCCTGTTGCAGCGTTTGGTGCTCCCTTGCTGTGTTTCTTGGGCGAATAGATGGTTGACATTGCGTCCTGAGAACATTTAGATCTGAAATGATCCCTTCTGCAAGGTTTTTGAGTGAAAAAATCATAGTTTACACACCTCTGTGAACTCGCCACCCCACTGCTCCCTGAGCACCCCCCGAGCGCCACCCGAGCCGCGGCCGAGGTGGGAGCGCCACCGAGGAACTTCTAGGCTCGAGGCTACGAGCTAAGAGGGTGGGCGCCCAGATCCCTCTCGGATCAGCCCACCGGCTCACCTGGTCGTGAGCCGAGTGGTAAGGGCTCCGGGAGCCCTGAGGTCGCGGGGTCAAAACCCGCCGACCCCCCAAAAAAAAAAAAGGTAATTTTTTTTTTGTTTTAAAGCATTTTTTAAATTATTTTTTATTAAAGTTAATAAATTAAATCTTTAAATTATTTTTTATATATAGTTTTTAAAAGTTATTTTTTAAATAATATTTTTTTACTATATGAGATAATTTAATTTTTTTTTTATTAACTTTAGTTATAATTTTTTTTTTTAAAAGATGCTTTAAACGAAGAATTTTTTTTTAATGGGGGAAGTATTTTTTCAAAAATCAAGGGGGGATAGAGAGTAATTTTTTGAGAAAAAGCAAATTTTGGCATTATTGTAAAGGTGCATTTTCGGCAGCGCCCGACACCTAGTGGTTTATTTCTGTGGGCACTTTTATGTTGTATGTTGCATTTTTTCTTGCTTTGCACTACATCATTAAAAGTTAAAATCAAATTCACTCCCTAAGTCCCCGGAATAATTAAAACCCATCCGTGCAATTTATTGCACTACAACGTTCGGTATTTGTGATACCTCTGGCCAGCACTTACAGGTAAAGCTGTCGTGATTGCGCTATTGTATCCGCCGCCTAATATAGCTGCCAAAATGACGTCTGAGCTTGTTCTCTATTAATCGTCGGGGAGAGATAAGTTTGCCATTTTGCTATTTTTTACTCCATCCACTACCCCAATCACTCTCGTGTTTAGGCTTAAATCCAGACGAAAGTTCGGATATCCAAAGTGTTTAGGGGAAGTTACGCCCCACGCATGAGGATTGAAGGCTTTCTAAGGTCGGTGCCATCAACGAGGTGATTCCCTTTCGATACCGCCTAAGTACCACGTATCGTATAATCATTAAAATTACCTACAGTCTCCCTCACGTAAGGGCGGGTAATTTTTTTGGTTTTTCAAAATACCTATAGTCTCCCTCACGTAAGGGCGGGTATTTTGTATGGTATAACGGCCTGGAATTAAGGTATATCGAAGGGGGGACCATTTGGTGTTATAAGGAACCTTCACAATGTCTGCGAAACTAATGACTGATGCTCATCAGTTATTGAAAGGTCCAAACTATACACCATGGAAAAACAAAATGAAGGCAATCCTAGAGATGGATAATCTTTGGGATATTGTGTCTGGAACAACAGTAAGACCTTCATCTACAGCTGGAGCCACAACTCTCACTGCTGATCAGAAAGACTTTGATAAGATAGATAGCAAGGCAAAAGTGCTCATTTTGCTTGTTGTCTCTGATGAAGTTCAACCCCATATTGTTGATTGTCAAAATAGTAAAGAGGCATGGAATGCCCTTAAAACTATATATGAAGGAAATAATGATTCCACCATTCTATTTCTTCAATCTCAATTACACAATCTAAGCATGAAACAGGGAGAGACAGTTGAACTCTTTCTTTGCAGAGTGTCTGAGTTAAAAGGAAAATTGAATTCTTTGACAACACCAGTTGATGATAAGCTCCTTATCTCAGTGGTATTGAGAGCATTACCTGATTCTTTTTGAGTATTGATCACCTCACTTCATGTATCACAGAGACAAGTTACCTTTGTTGAGTTGGTAAATTTGCTTCAAGAGGAGGAGGCACGCCAACTACAACGAGATGATTCTTCTAACACTGCCCTCTACACAAACAGGAAGGGCCAGAACAAGAAGAAGGGTAATTTTTAGAAGGGAGGGAGTTCTCAAAAGGATTCAAAAGGGAAACAAAATCAACAAACTCAACAGACTAAGAGATATTGCAAGATCTGTGACAAGGAAGGTCATGATACAAACAGATGTTGGCATAAGAATAAACAACCAAAACAGAAAGGCCAAAACAAACCACAAAAGAACAAGCAACAGAAAGTGAATGTTGTTGTTGAAGAATTTGACATGGATTCTGAGCGAGCACACAAAGTGCTCATGACTACCATAGTATCCAAGCAGACGGATCCTATATGGTATGTCGATTCTGGCACCAATAAGCACATGACTGGCGACAAATCATGGTTTGAGTCTTTTGAGGCCAAAGAGGGCAAACCTGTTACTATTGTCGATGATAAAACCTACAAGGTTCAGGGAGAAGGTACAGTTTTTGTTACTCTTCCTGATGGCAAGTGCCAGATTGAAAAGGTTCTCTATGTTCCAGGATTGGCAAACAACTTGTTGTCAGTCACACAAATTTTGGACAAGGATATGGTTGTAAAATTTAGTGTTGAGGGGGCAAGAAGTGTTGTTCTATTACCAGGAGGGGTAAGAACATTGCAACCGCTTCATATAAGCATGGCTTATTTGCCCTAGATGCTATCTCTACTCCAGATGTAGCCATGACTGTCTCTACAAAGGAGGCAACTTCCCTATGGCACAAGAGATATGGACATATGAGTTCTGGTTACTTACTTGAGTTAAGTAAGTATGAGATGGTAAAGGGTCTTCCTTCCCTTTCTACCACATTGCCAGTTTGCTCTGACTGCTTGGCAGGAAAGCAACATAGAGTACCTTTCGAGAGGAGCTCTACAAGAGCAAAGAAACCTCTGGAGTTGGTTCACACCGATCTATGTGGTCCTTTAACACCCAACAGTTGTGGGGGTAAGAGGTATTTTTAGTTATTCATGGATGATTACTCACGAAAGATGTGGGTATTCTTTCTTCAACTGAAATCTGAAGCATTTGGCTTCTTTCAGCAATTCAAGAAATCTGTTGAAAAGGAGTCAGGGACTTCTATAAAGACCCTCCGCTCAGATCGAGGGGGGGAGTTCACCTCTAAAGAATTTTTTGCATTCTTGACTAAAAATGGGATCACACGACAGTTGACTACTGCTTATACTCCTCAGCAAAATGGAGTTGCTGAAAGGAGGAACCGTTCCATCATGGAAATGGTTCGTTGCATGCTCACAGGAGCTAGAATTGGGCAACAATATTGGGCAGAAGCTGTCACCACAATAGTATATCTATTGAATAGGGCACCCACTAAAGCCCTACAAGGAATGACTCCACAGGAAGCATGGAGTGGCAGGAAACCCTCCATCTCTCATCTACGCATTTTTGGTTGTAAAGCATTCATGCACATACCGAAAGAAAAGAGGAAGAAGCTAGATGAGAAAACATTGAAGTGCATTCTTCTTGGGTATGATGAGCACTCTAAGGGTTATCGATTGATTGATCCCTTAACCAAGAAGATTCACATCAGTAGAGATGTAGTTTTTGATGAGGCTTTCACATCAAAAAACACATCAGATGTATACCTAGACCTTGTGGAATCTAAGGTTGAGAAGTCTCCTTCATCAAAGGTTGGAGGTCCTTCTTCATCTTCTTCATCACCACAGAAGAAGAATCCAAAGTGGTATACAAATACAATCAGAGACTCTAAGCTATCCACTCCACCAGATTTGACTTTGGATAGGCCTCGTACTCGCAGCATGGCTCGATAGGAGAAAGCTGCAGCAGAGATTACTGGGGTTGATGATCTTTGTCAATATTTTGAGGAACTTTCTGTAGATCCAGAGAGAGATACAAAAGATATGGATATTGATGATGACAGGGTGTTTATGTCTTCAATAGATGAACTTGAACCTGCTTCAGTGCAAGATGCCCTTAGTGAGCCTCAGTGGAAGGCCGCTATGGATGCAGAGTATAAGTCTCTGATGAAAAACAAAACTTGGAAGCTTGTCGATCTGCCATACGAAAAGAAGCCCATAGGCTGCAAATGGGTGTACAAAGTCAAGTACAAGGCATATGGGACAATAGATAAGCATAAGGCCCGACTTGTTGCAAAGGGCTATGCTCAAAAAAGAAGGCATTGACTACGAGGAAACTTTTGCACCTACTGCTCGGATGACAACTATTCGAGTTCTTTGTGCTATGGCAGCACAGTATGGGTGGAAAGTGCACCAAATGGATGTCAAGAGTGCCTTTCTAAATGGTGATCTCCAAGAGGAAGTCTACATGACTCAACCGAAAGGATTTGAAGTGGAAGGCCAACAACAGAAAGTTTGCAAATTGGTCAAATCCTTATATGGTTTGAAACAGGCCCCTCGGGCTTGGTATATAAAAATGGATAATCACCTACTACAACATGGATTCAAGAGATGTCCGTCGGATGCAAACCTCTATTTTAAGAAGCAAGGCTCTGAAATAGTGTTGCTTGTACTCTATGTTGATGATCTGCTCATAACAGGGAGTTCAGAAACAATGATCTCTACTGTCAAACAGGATTTGAGCAAATCTTTTGAAATGACAGATCTCGGACTTCTCCATTATTGTCTTGGTCTGGAAGTGAACCAGAAGGAGCACTACATCAAAGTGACCCAAAAAAATATGCCAAGACACTACTAGAAAAATATCGCATGACTGATTGCAAGCCGATGGCAACACCAATGGAATCAGGACTTCAGTTATCGCAATATGACAAATCACCTCAGGTAGATGCTACTCTCTATCATCAGCTGATTGGGAGTCTCATATATCTGACCAACACTAGGCCAGATATCGTATTTGTTGTCAACTATCTTTCGAGGTTCATGCAGGAACCTAAGACTACACATTGGAAAGCAACAAAGCGAGTTCTTCACTATGTCCGTGGCACAATGGAATATGGCCTAGAATACAAGAAGAACAACAAATTCTTCTTACAGGGATACACGGACTCCGACTATGCCGGATCATATGATGATCGTAAATCAACTTCAGGATATTTGTTTCATCTTGGATCTGGTCCTGTCTCTTGGCACAACAAGAAGCAACAGGTGGTTGCTATCTCATCAACAGAGGCAGAATATCACGTCGCACGTGAAGCTGTGTGCGAAGTGATATGGTTGCATCGCATCTTGACAAGTATGGGTCTTCCATAAAAATCTCCAATACACTTGTTCTGCGACAACATGGGTGTTTTGAACCTTGTTAAGAATCCAGTGCATCATGAAAAAACCAAGCACATTGATACACAATGCCACTTTATTCGAGACGAAGTACCAAGGCACCGAATTCAGCTTCAGTACATCTCCACCAATGCTCAAGTTGCAGACATATTCACTAAGGCACTTGCACGTGTCAAATTTGAATTGTTTCGCAATTCTCTATGTATTTCAAAATAATGGGGGGATGCTAGTATAGCTAGTAGTTATATGTTTCCTCAAATATTGTAATAAGGGGGGATGTTAGAATATATTTCAATATTTACTCTCTCTAATTAATTCGATCCTAAACAATCTTATATTGTTGGATTTGATTAATTTAGGCTAGTTGTTAGTTGTTGCAACCGCGCCTATTTTGGCCTCGGGTGGTTCCACAACCTCCGGACTAATCTTGGCTCGAATGTATTATTTATATTTCATCACATTAATGAAATCTTGTTCCGCTTCTCACAAAGGTATTGTAACCTGAGATGTGGATTCTGGAACTGGATGTTGCAACTATTATGGTTGCTAACATGGATGATGATGAAATTGATGATGACTCAATTGTAACTCAATGTTAGTGAGTCGAGTTAAAATCTGTTGCAAAATTAAAGTGTGTTGACAATCTGCTTGTAAGCCCTTTATTTTTTGAGTGTATTGAGATGTGGTGAATGGATGAGATTGAATGTGTTGTTGGTGGTGTGATGAATTGGGGGGCATGGATTGAAATTGATGATGATGAGGTTGGTGAATAAATGATTGTGAATGAAGAAAAGGAGATGATGTGTGAGGACTATGGATGGATTGACTCATGGGAATGGAATGGGTATGGGTTGATGGGAGTGTGGGAATGGAAACCATAAAATATTGTGGCACCTGTGATGGATTTGGAGTGACAAAGATAGGTTGAGTGGAAACAAGTTGAGGCTTTAGGATTGACCACCTGAACTTGTTGTTGAGGACAAGACTGAGCATTTTGTCGCTTCTTAAGCAATTTGTTAAGGTGTTCCCATGCTTCATATATTTCCATATTTGAGGTAGATGGTGTGGATGTGTATGGAATGGATGATGTAGGTGGAGGATAAGTTGCAATGGGAATTACAACTGGATGGATGACATTAGATGAGGTAGATGTTGGTATTTGTGAAGCAATATTGACATGTGCTTCATACAAAGGATTGTTATAGGTGGTAGTGTATGAGGATGGAATGGAAGTGCTTAGAGCACATGATTGTTGTGGAATAGATGTGTGGATGGCTCTGTGTAAACCATCCACATTTGAAGTTTGCACAACATGTGATGGACCTGCAAATAAATATGAACAACTTGTATGTATCACACTAGTGGGATTGACCATAGAAGTGGTAGGGAAGGATGTTGAACAATCCATGGATGAAGTGTCTTGGTGGATGGAATTTTGATTCAATACTTTTATTTTATTTCTAGTTAACACCATAAGGTAGTGAATCAAATATGTGAAATATGCAAGAAAGTAATGCAAATGAAACTTCACAAAATCAAGTAAAGAAACTCAATCCTATGTTTTTGCAACAAATGTGTCTTACCTCCTTTGTTATCTTTTTTTAATGAATTTTTTTTGGTGAGATTTGTGTGTTTTGGATGTGCTAATCTGAATTATGAAGGGTGAAATTTATGGCTTGGTTGAGAAATGATATTCTTTCTTATGATGAAGTCCAAAAATTTTGCTCATGGGTATCCTATGGTGGCTAAGAGCGAAGATTGATGGATGGAGATGAAGCCCGTTGTCTCCAAATATCAAGCAATGGTTGGTGATGAAATCCAACTCATTACTGTTTAATGTGAAACGTGCTATGTGTGATTCATTTTAAAGTTTTAATTTTTCAAATGTGTACATACAATGTCAAAAATAACCAATTTTGCAGGCCTAAATCAGAAGCCAAAAACAAAAATACCAAGTTACTCAAAATATGTAGGGTACACCACTTAAGACCCACTATGAATAGTGGAGGGTTCACCTACTCTTCCGCTCTGAATCATCAAGTGATTCCAACAGTGGGAGTATGCTTAAGTATTGTGATTTTGTTCCTACATAGACAAGTAAAAGAGGAATTCTTAACCGTATCATGCAAACTATTTTGTGCAGTTGTTACTTCATATGAAAACAATATGCAAAATATTGAATAAAATACACCAACAAACAATTAAAATTTTAAATCTAAAATGTGAACTATGGTGAATGTGTGGATGCAAGGCTACTCTAAATGCCTAAGATGCAAATGAAATATGATTACTTTTAATAGAAATTAATGATTTTCTTTTGTTACTATAAAAAGTAGGGAAACAACAATAGAAATGAGTTAGGGTTTATAGTAGACTTACAAGAAAGCCTACGTATCTCCTCCTCACTCTATGAAACGCACCCCAAAGCCTTTGAAAACGTAGCAGGATGTTCACTGAGCACTGTAGGATGTCCCTCGAGCACCATAAGGCATCTGCGCAACTTCTAGTCGACTTTTACAACTTTCCAAAAACCCTAGTTCTACAAAAATCGCATGAACAAACTTCTAAAAACCTACAAAATAGAAAACAGAAACAACAAATTAGTAACAAAGTAAGTTAGCATAGAGAACCCATTGTGGGTCCCACCGTGATCGCTATTTGTGAATCAAAATTTTAAGCAACACCTATACAATAATGTAAAATGATAATAAACACCATAACACATAAAGATTACATAAATGAAATAAAACTCTTTATTGTTGTGGGTGGATCTGAAGTGTTACAATCATTATGCCCCAAATGTGGGGTTTTATAATGTTTATTTTTGATACAAAATTACAGAGTACTAGGGTTCTTCAAAACCCTAGTTGAAAATAATGGTGGTGTCTTCACGCTTGATTTGATCCCAACATATTTGTGGGTGGGATTGTGTATCCTAAGTAGGGCCACCTAAGCTTCAACAACTTCTAAAGAATGTAGTTCTTACACCTGCACATAGCCAACAATAACAAGGATTAATAATATATGTGAGGGCTCCACTGCATGAGACCCTTAGAAGAAATAAAATGACTAAACCCTAATATTGCAATGAAAACTGTAAACAAAGCATAAAAACTTGAAATAAGTGCAATAAACTTTTACCTTATCAATGAACATGTTGTTTCTATTTTTGCTTACGTAAATGATGTCAATGCTAGTTGCACGAATGCCCTAACAACACCCGAGGATCGTAGGGTTGCAGATATGGTGTGTGAGATGCTCGTGGATGCTCGATAGGCTCTGGTGGGCGCTCGATAGACTCTAGTGGGTGCTCGGTAGACTCTGGTGGGTGCTTGGCAAACTTTTGTGGGCACTCAAAAGACTCTAGTGGGCACTTGATGGACTCTAGTGGGCACTCAGCAGACTCTGGTGGGCACTCAATAGACTCTGGTGGGTGCTTTGCAGACTCGGGTGGGCACTTAGAAAACTCTAGTGGGCACTTGATGGGCTCTGGAGGGCATTTGAGGGTTGATGGAAGAGATGCAAAACCATATCTGGTTCACACAATAATGGTGGCAACAAAAGCGAAGGGTTGCGAGCGATGACCATGGGGTAAGGAGAAAAATGAAGGTGGGGCTAGGGTTTGGACTCCATGAATCTCCTAAGAAAATTAGAGAATTCAAGCCCCTAGGGATTCCAAGAACTTAGGGTTCAAAAAGTACTTAGGGTTGAGTCATCAAAATGACTCCTCTTTATAATCTTCCCTTAGACATGTTAAGGTTTCAACAATACAATTTGAGCGACTGAGATTAAAACATGAGGCAGGGTGGAGATTAAATCTAGGCAAGTGGCATGGATTAAGGCGGATGAATGGCTAAGATTAAAACATGATGGATGGTTGGGATTAATTCATATATATATATATAAAATGTATAATCATGATGGGAAGATACAAATGGATGACAAGTGGCTAGATTTTGGTGTTTACATAAACCTAATTTCTTCAAACTCTATAGCAAGGTCTTGAATTTCCACAATTATCTTTTGTATGTTCCATGGAGCCTTTGCTTTCCTCAAAATTACATTTATTACTGAGTGAATCACCTTTCATCCATACTCTATTCCATTTCATTTGTATGCATATTTTTAACCCTTCCAAAGTTGTCCAAGCTTCAACTTCATTATTTATCTTAAATCCACTATTGAAAGCATAATGAAACAAAATATCTCCTCTATTATTTCTAATTATTCCCCCTCCTCCTCCTAGCCCTAGATTTTCTTTAGATGCTCCATCAAAATTCAATTTAACCAATTCCACATCTGGTGGTTTTCACTTTATATTTTTTACCTTCTTTTTGTTTCTCTTGTATCCAACATCATAATTCCATTTGATGACTTGAATCCATCTATCAATGCTCTCTGCTTCTAGATTAGGGATTGGGTGAGTTGATAGGGTTGGTTTAGACTCCTCTATGGCTAAACAAATATTTTTTCATTACCTCTAAAATACTTTCCTTTCCTTTAAATATTATTCTATTCCTTTCTAGCCATGCAATCCAAAATATTATATCTTTTGATATATCCTAGATTTTATAGTCTCACTTTTAAAAGTGCTATGTCGTTGCTTTAACCATTCTTCAATTCTTCTATTCATCACCGTGCATTTACAAAACATATTAAGAATCCATTACCATAGATTCCAAACTATTCCAAGTGTATCGCCCAAATTTTTTGCACCCTTACCTTCAGGCTAAAGGATCCGTGCCCGAAAGGGGGATGCGAGAAGGATGGGACAATACCTCGGATGGAGAGGCCCTTTGAAGGTCGTGCCTCTTGGGGGAGGGGTATAAGGGTGAATTTTTGACGAATGGTGGGGTTCACCAGGAAAATTTGAGTGGCAGTTTCCACGCCTAGGTTGAGAATGAGTTTGATGTGTTCATTTTATATTCAATCATTCAGATTCTTAGGTTGGCCAAAATGAATCTAAGCTATTCTATATGAAATTTTTGGTTTATATGAAGACAACAAACATAAATGAATCCTAAATACAAAAAATATCTAAAATGGAGAAGAGTGCACCTGATTTATGATGTCTTATGAAGATTTTGAAGCTTGTAGGAGTCCAGATCATCCTGGATATGACAGGATCGTCTGTAATTGTACAAAATCGTCCAGATCACAGGAGATTATCTGAGATCAGCCAAGATCATCAGCGACCAGACGAATTCGTCAGAAACCTGCAATCATGAAAACAGACACCAAAAACCAAAAATACAATTGCAAGAATGATACAAAATGATAGAAATAAGAATATAAATGCTTAAATGATAAATCCAAATATCAAATCAAATGGGATGCAATGTTTTAATAATTTATTTTGAATTTTATCATGCAAATATGCTAAATGAGGTGAACTCCAAGATGCATCACAGAAGTGAATTAATCTAATGCACAATTAAATAAGAAAAAGAGATAGAGAATGCAAAATTAGGGCTCTAATTGCCCCCAATCTGAACTGTAGTCAAAATCGTCTACAATCGTACGAGATCGTCGTCGATCTCGACAGGATCATCCGAAATTGTGGTTGAATCTCCTGTGACGATCCGAGCTTCCTCCGACTGAAACACAGTGAGATCCTACAATAAAACTTGAAAACACAAGTGCAAATGATGGGGGATAGGATGTTCTAACACAACAAAAACTAAAGTTATAGAGAAATGATCAGCCAGGAGGATAAACTGGGAAAATACTAAGTTTATATAGGATTAGGGGGAGGTTAGGAGGTTGGGGATCATCCCAATCTGGGAGATCTCCAACGTAGGAATCTCCAACCACGCAGACACGCTTCTGCCCGAGTTGGAGAGGTTGTTGAAACATAAGCTAATTATGAAAATTCGATTTTGGGATGAAATCGTCTGGACGTTCTGTTCCAAAAAAATTCATTCGATTTGGGACGATATCATCAGATCGACGACGATATCATCCAACGGTCAAAACAACTTCTAAAAATGGCACGAAAAACGATATGAGTGGTTAACGGGCGATTTCAAGGTTAAAAGTCAATTTTTTTTATCTTCTATTGATGGTTTAACTGCGCCAATTTTAGGGTGCTACACCAAGAGATGATCTATACTCTCCTCCACCCTTTTACAAAGAACACATTGTAAGGGACCATGAAAACCTCTTTTCATAACATTATCCTATGATAAAATTCTTCTATGACCTACTAGCCAAACAAAAAATTTGACTTTAGGAATGTTTGGGATATCCCAAATATCTTTCCATGTTCTTGTGATAATTCTATTTTGTTGGTGCTTTACATTATATCCACAATGTCATTATATTATGAAATAGGATAAATGTTGATTTTAAGAAGAAAGCATGAGTGGTTATAACAATGTCTTGCATTAGGGAGACAATTCAACATTTAAAGATAAATTTAAAAAATATAAAATCATAATATTAGAAGTTTAATTTATTAATTGGTTATTTAAAATTAAAGTTGTTTACATCGTATAATGGTATTATAGAATTTGTTTTACAATTATTCATATATTGGTTGACAATATTTGAACCTAGGCTTCCTTCTTAACAATTGAACCCATATTGTCAATGGGTCCTTGGTTCAATGGTTGGAAAAAAAGATGATGTAGCCCACACCAAGGTTCAAATCTTGATGGCACCAAATAGCTTAATAAAGGGAAAAGAAAACCCTTTCAAAACCCACTTTAGAAAAAAAAAAGAAACAATTAAACCCATACCATTTTGCAATAAAGTTAAAATTTACTATGTAAGGTTGGTAATATTTTTTTCTAATATAAATACTTATGTTAAGGAACTCAATACCAAAATTAAATACTTTTAATTAATGTATTTCAATAAACCAATCACATATGTTTTTGTACTTCTATATAACCTAAATAACCTCTAAAATTTTAATGGTTGTTATAGCAACACATTTATTAATTGGATCAAGTGGCATTAATTTTATCTTTAGATTCTTCAACCCTTTCAAAGGGGAAAGCGAGGTTCAAATATTGTCAAAAGACACATTGGGAAATTGGTGTAATACCACTATGTGGCCATGATGTATACAAGTGGGACCCATTTCAATCCCATATAATCTTTTTTAAAAACATTATTTATTGTATGGACTTATTTTTCACATGTAAAGGCTTTATAACACTTTTTTCAATGAGTTAATATATTTTTAATAAGTTACATGTGGATTATGTTGGAGGCCACTCTCATCAACAATTAATGAGTTAAACATTTTTTAATAAGTTATATGTGCCTTATGTTGGAGGCTCTTCTCATCAACAATTAATGAGTTAACATTATCTTTTGATAATTTGAAATTTATTAGTTCTATAATAAAAATAATTAATAGGAGACTCTAAATTGGGTTTAAGTGCAAGGCAAAAGCGAGTTTTACTTCTTGTTTTAGATCTCTGGGGAAGAGCACAGAGAGAGTGTGTGAATAGGAAGCAAGTATAAGTGATTTTCAACTATTCTTGCTCTAGATCTTCAAATTTTTTTAAAAAGTAAAGGATTCGTATAAGGAAAATCTAAGTAACATAGAAGGGAAGCCATATTTGAAGGTCTTAATTGGAAGTAAGGATGACCTAGCTAGAAGAATGGATGCCCAAGTTGAAAACAAGAAGAAGAGTGAATATATAACAAGTCTAAAATTAGGTAACAAATGTTACTTAAGAAGTGATTACCAAGGATGATATAATTGAGCATGATGTACTCGTTGTTAAAAGTAAAGGGTTAATTTCTAAGTTTCATGGATATTGGCTAGGTTTTTTGGAGATTCAAAATTAGATAGGTGGAAGTGGCAATTGAATTCAGATTACTCCATGACATTTCTTCTTAAAGGTTTTTCCTCGTCATATTTTCAGTATGAAAAGTGAGTATAAAATAATGAGTGGTGGCCCATGGTTTGGGGAGTGAGATGCCATATCTTAAAGACCTTGAAGTGATAAAATTTTTGTGGAGACAAAAACTATTAAAAATATTCTAGTGTATGTTAGGTTTTTTGGAATTTCATAACAACTTATCAATAAGGATGTTTTGAAGAATATTGACAATACCATAGAGGAGTTCATCTAGGGAGGGACTAATTACTAATAAATAAAAATATTTTGTATATACTAGGATATGTGTTCCTATGGATGTTTTAAAACCTTTGCTACAATCCACTAAGAATAAATTTTAATCAATGGAATGAGATTAACAAGTGGATTATGAAAATATTACATTTCAATGATACACATATTATGAGACTGAACACATGGAAAGAGATTACAAAGTGAAACAATGAAGAAAGAGATAGTAAATTTTGACCATGAAACAAACTTCAAGGTAAAGCAAGGAGGTCATATTTTAATGACATGTATAATAGATTAAGGATATTCTACTTTCCAAAAAAAGGTAAAAAGAACTTGTTGTCTATCTGAATCATCAGATAACAATAGTCATTATAATTCACTCAAATCAACCATTAGAAGAAATAAAGAAAGATACAAGGAATGAGGAAATACAATGTGCAAATTTAAATTTAGAAGAAGTTAAAGATAAAAAGAAGATGTGGAGGAAAATTTTAAAATAAAGGAGACAAAAAAGGTTAATTAAATACAATGCAAATCATTTTCATTTTCTTCAAGTAGTATAAAATCTTTTCCTTGGGATAGAAATGAAAGTAGAATAAAGGTTATACCTTGCACTTTAGAGTTTCAAGAACAACATAAAAAAGAAACAAGGATGGAGGGTATCAATAACAATTTAAGATTTTTAAGGCAACATAAGGTAATTACTATGGAGGAACATCCTTGCACTTTAGGGTTTTCAAGACAATATAAAAAATATATTTTTTTTAAGTTATTCTTTGCAATTTAGATCCTTCAAAGCAAGACAAAACTGCAAATGACAAGTCTCACTAAAATAATATGGAAACATCAAAGAGATTGATAAGACAAAAGCGAAAGGAATAACATATAAGCTAAAATAAAGAGAAAAGATATTGAGAAAACAAAATAAAATTTGAAAAGTGTTGATAAAAAGCAAGACTAAGGCTACAAATAGAAATAAAAAATAATAATGAAAATGGTATATTGGAATATTAAGGGTATAGAATTGACAGTTCCCTATAGTCAACATATTTATAGGGAAAGAAAGTGGATAGTATATATTTTAGCCAGTCGTGTTGTTCATCTTTGTCTTAGTAAAATTCAAATTTTAGAAGGTAATTGATTGAATACATGTTTATCTCTTAATAAAAATAATTTTAAAATGTCGATTGTGAAAATTTTATAATTTAAGGTAAAGAATGTCTTTGAATGAAAGACAATTGACAAATTACTTTGACAAAAAGGTATATAAAGTGGTTTTTAACATCCACTAAAACATAAGCCATATGAGACTACCCTTATAGAGGATGTTATTTATTTAATATATGTTTATCCAATTCAAATGTAGGTACTAAAATATGATGTACAACTCTAACCCCTGTTAAATTTGAGGGTTGAACCTTCTATTTAAACTTTCAATGTCTTACCATTAGAACCACTTAAAAAACAAACTCAAAATAATTTAATTATCGTAACAATACAAGAGGTTAGATAGTGGAGGCTATTTGAGGGTTGGGAAGGGGGTACATAGCAGTCTCCTTTGCAAATCCCGAACATACCAAAAAAGCCCTCCAATATGGAACTTGGGTTATTAGCGAGAAAACTTGTTATCTGCAAGGTTGGTCTTTGAATTTTCATCCAGAGGGTCCCTCTAGGGTAAAATACCCTTTGTGGATAGAGTTACCTTTTTATCTCTTTCATGTCACCGCTTTCTCAATAAAATTGTTGTTGTTCTTAGTAAGGTTTTGTGGTCTCACCAGATGTCAGAAAAACTATCTAATTATAGAGTGCACCCTCGTATTTGTGTAGAAATGGACATATCCAAACTGTTGCCCCCTTCTTTGAACTCAATGGGCCAACTTTCCAAGTTAGTCAACCTCTTATCTATCTAAAATTACCTAATGCATGTTCTTACTATAGAGAATTCTGCCACTTGATCATAAATTGTTCAAAAAAAATTAGCTAAAAAGGAACAAATGGAAGCAACTACTAAATAATGGTCCTCATATGAAAGTTGTTATTGAAAATTTAATCGAGAAATTCTCTTTTGATGTCCCTCAACACCCCCTGTTCCCGAAAAAACTTCTACTTCTCATGTCGTTCCTCCCAAGAACCCTCTTGCCTCTTCCACAACTCATACTAAGTACTCAGATACTCCTGTTAATCCTCAAGCCCCATAAATTTCAACCACGAGTCTTGAGTTAGCTCTCGTTCCTTCACTACAACTCTTGAAAGATAGTCTTATGATAGATGGGTGGAGAATGGTAGGCAAGCAACAACGTTCGTCAACCCCTTAAGATCACTCCATCCATTCAGAGAAAAAAATCCTTTGTCAAATATCTTGCTAGATACTTCTCTCAAGTGTCTTAAAATAAGGTTCATGCTCAACAAACCCATCTGGATAATACACAATTATTGCCAATAAATGAAAATATTTGAGGTCGAGCAGCCTCTACATCACTCCTCATGAATTTAAATCTTCTATCCTGGAATGTCAGGGGGCTCTCCCTTCCTTACTGTAAGTTTCAAGTTCAAAAAGTTGTTGCTAAAAATCATATTTATGTTCTTTTCCTTCAAGAACTGAAAGTCACTGGTCACACTCTCACCCATTGTATGGATATCATTGGTGATGGATATGCATCTACCTTTACTACTCTCACCCATTGTATGGATATCATTGGTGGTTAATATGCATCTACCTTTATTACTTCTCATGTTAATGGTAAAGGAGTTGTTGCCCTTTCCATAGCCAAGTCTCTTTATTATGTTATTCTAGGCCATGGTGAAGACTCTGCTCATCATTGTGTGTGGGTTAGATTGGCTCTTAAATCTTAGGTTATTGTATTTTTTTATATCTATGCTCCTAATGACCCTCCTAGTCATATAACCCTTTGGGAATGGTTATTTGTTTCTCTCCCTCTTGCATAATGGATCCTTGGATGTGACTTTAATATGATTGAGAATCCTAGTGATAAAAGTTAGACTCGTAGTAGACCCCTTTTTAATGTTGAATTTGGTAGTTGATCGTTTTGTCGTAATCATTTAGGTGTACATGACCCTCTCTTTGGTAAAGCCTCCTCTCATAGAGATTACTAGTTTACGTGGTCTAACTATCGTCAAGGTTCTACTAGGAAGCTTGTTTGTTTGGACATATTTTATTTTAATAATTATTTTATAGATAAATTCTCCATCCACGAGCAAGTTTGCATCCTTTCTCACACTACTTTGTCTGATCACCTTCCTATCTTGTCTTCTATCCAAATTTCCTCTATCTCTCTTAATTCTATACCACTTCCTTTTAAATTAAATGTGTCCCACCTTGATAATCTTGCCTATTGTCACCTTGTAGAGCATGTTTGAAATAGATTTCCTAGACCAACTGGTAATATTGGTTGGATCAAATGGTTTGAAACAACGATTTCCAATATGGTTTCATCCCTTAGATGGTATGGGCACTCTATTGCCAGGAGGAAGAAGATTCAAGAGAGTCGTCTTCATAAGGAGATCTCTCATCTTTATTCCATGCTTATGAAAGACCCTACTAACACTGTTATTTGATGCGATCTGGCTAATGTTGAAAATTAGACTAGATTTTATGAGTCTTATCATGCTAGAGGGGCACATGTTAGATCTCGCCTCAATTGGATATCCTAAGGAGACAAGGGGACTAATTTTTTTTAACTAAGAATATTTTGAAAAGGATCATTGAATTGGAGGACCCTTCAGGTCGTTCTATTTTCGATTATAAAGAGATCATGAATCTTTTTGTAGCTCATTTCTCTCAACTTTTTACAGTGGAGCTAAGGGATGAAATCCAATGTATCCTTAATGAAATATGTGCAGGAACATATTCCCACTGCAGTAGACCCCATTATCTGGGATCAACTTGAATATCCTCTTTCTATGAATGATCTACAAACTACTCTTTTTTCTATGAAGAATGATAAAGCTCCTCGTTTGGATGATCTTCCAGTGGAGTTTTATAAAAATTTTGGCATATTCTTTCCTCTGATCTTCATCACATTTACCTGGAAGCTCTTCATAACAGTTCCCTTGGAGCTTATATCAATGCAGGGCTTATCAAGCTAATTCCTAAAGGTACAACTCGTAACCAAATATCCAATTGGATATCTATTACCCTCCTCAATATTTCATACAAGATCATAGCTAAAGCTATAGCTTTAAAAATTAAAATTGTTGCTCAAGCGATTGTTTGCCCTGAATAATCTACTTTTCTTAAAGGTTGTTATATTTTAGATAATCTTATGATGACCTGGAAATGGGCTATCGAGTCTAATCAAGATGCCCTCTTGGTTAAGTTAGATTTTGACAAAGCCTATGATAGAATCAGATTGGATTTTATTCTTAGTATGCTTTCTTGGCTTGGTTTCAATCCAAAATTTTGTAATCAAATTGGTATGTTCTTTGGTTATGCTTCAACTTGTGCTCAGGTTAATGGAGCTCTTTCCCCCTCATTTCCTCGTTAATGGTCTATCAGACAGGGTTGCCCCCTTGCTCCTTTTTTGTATGTTTTGGTTGCCGATTCTCTTGGTTATCTTCTTCATAAGGCTCATTTTGATGGTCTCATTCAGGGTATTAAGCTTCTTGGGGATAAGCATGCTCTTAATTCTCATTTTGCTTATGATTCCCTTCTTTTTCTTCAAAATACCCAACAAGAGGTGGAAATGGCTAAAGATATTGTTCAATTGTTTTGTGATATCTTTGGTTCTCGTATTAACGACTCTAAAACTGAAGTCTTCTATACCTCTTCCTCTCCTCATGGATGCAACTCTTTAACTGAGTGGAATATCACACCTCATGGTATGATTGTGTGTTATTTGAGAATTCCCTTTGTGATTAATATCTCTCCTAAGGATATGTGGAACTAGGTTATGGAAAGACCATAAAAAAATTAATGCTTAGCCAGCTCGATTTCTTTCCTTAGCAGGAAGAATTAAAGTTGCGAATAAAATTATGGCAACCTCTTATGTTTATTACTCCTCTTATTGGATGACCTCCAAGGTAGCCTATAACAAATTAACTCAGGCCATTCGTAAATTTTTATGGACTAATAGGATGGGGAGGCAGGAATGACACCCATATTTTGGAAACTTTGTACTCAACCTAAGGCTTTAGGAGGTCTAGGCATCATTGATCCTCTTACCTAGAGCAAAATTTTGGCTGCAAAATAGGTTGCTATAACCATTATTGGTGATGAAAACTCGAAACACCTATTTTGTTAGAGGATCTCTCTAACTATTCACAAAGGTAAATGGAAAAAAACCCTTTGGGAAGATAAGGTCCTTAATACGCCTTATTTTACAACTAAAGGATTTATTCTAGTTACCCAAAATTGTAAAGCTTGACAATCAATTTCTCACTTATAATATTTTTATAATATATATATATATATATATATATATATATATATATATATATATATATATATATATATATATATATATATATATATATATTAGCTTATTTAATAAAGTTTAATATTAAAAAGAGATTAAATTATATGCTAATAAGAAACTGGAGGTCTTATTAACTTTATTTAACCCTAGCTTATAGTGGCAACACTAAAAGTCTTATTAACTCTCTTATGCATTATTAATATATAGAAATATAAATATAAATAAACAAAAGTGATTCAATCCCCATGGTGGATGGGTGTATAAGAAGTATTACTACTTTAAAAAAAAACACCTTTAACAATATGATTTAAAAAATACAATACATCATCTTAGGAACCTTCTTGAATTTGTAAGTTTTTAAAAAGTAAATAAATACCTTGTAACTTTACTATATTTTTAATCATTATTTTTTATATTTAAATTTAATAATTGTATATTTATTTTATAATTAAAGTGTATTAAATTTAATTCTATTAAAAAATTTGTACTCATTTAATAGAGCTTACTTTTAATATTAAAATATATATTTTAAAAGTTTTTAACTTTCTAAATTAAAGATAATGATTTTATGTAAAATGACACTTATTATTTGAAAGGGCAAAGTAAAAGGATTAAGCAATTTTTAACATTTGGAAGGGATACGATTCTCATAAAGAATGTTGTTTCATTCATTTAAGATATAGTTATTCAACCATACTCCAGTTACTAAAATGAAATATTTTAATTACGTCTGCAAGACCCAGATACGGGACCTCAAATATGGAAGTAAAATTACTCAAGTCATATCATATGATCTTTAATATCTTTGAGAAGGTTATTCTTTCTCCTGTTGATTTGGGTTAGCAATTTCTCAACTTTTTTTATTTTACTGTTTTCAAATAACTCTACCATAGACCCGTTCTCAAGTGTTTTTTTATATTTGCCACGGATATCTAAAAAAATCAGGTATTTATAAATGAAGTATTCCTCTATCTCTACTGCCCTTGTGCTGCATAGAGTACATATCCTTTCTTCCCATTGTTCTTTGGGTGTTGTCCATCTCCCTATTTCACATCTAAGCCTATGAGAGCTAGTCCTTATCTGAACAATGAGAATTTTTTCCTTCCACTTGATTTTAGCACCTATATACGCTTTTTCCTTGTGGTCATACGTTGGGTTAAACTTTGCAATACAATATTGTCTTTTCTTGCTTGCATTTTTTCACATTCCACTTCTAAACTTTTCATTCACATAATTTTTTATGTCTTTGTTGACATTTGGGCATTCATTTATGTTGATTTCCCAACGTTTCATCTATTTCTTATTTTGTTTCATCCATGTATTCTTCCACCTATGCAACTCTTCGTCCCTAGGCCATATGTCGTTTTTCATGTTTTTCTATTTTTTTAAGTAACATAACAACTAGGTCATAGCAATTGCTTCTAAAAGGAACATTCCAATTTCAGCTAGAATAATTTCATAAGGGATTGTGGCCTTAATTTTGAGAAAATTTGTGATTATATATTTTTGATTCCTTTCTATTAGCCTCCATTTTGCATTTTTGTGCCACTAGCCCACACCTCACAACCATACAACAAAATCAGTCTAACAAGTAGGTCAAATAAGACCTTGGTGGTCTTCCAGTACCACAACTCGGCATTCCTACACCTGTTTTGAAGTGCATAAGGTGCCCTCCAACCACTTCGAGTTCTTTTCATCCTACATGTATTCTAATTAAGTTTGTCATGAAAGTCTATGCCCAGTTATTTGTATTTTACTACTACTCAAGCGGTTCTTCTGTAAACTTAAATTCGAGCTATTGCTTCTTTTTTGTTGAGAAATCATAATTTTTGTTTTGCTCAGGTTCACCTGCATCCCAACTTCCTCACAAAAGAGTTCTAGAGCTCGAAGGTGATCTTCTAGATCTTTGGATGTTTTGGCCACAAGAATTACATTGTCTACATACATGAGGAGTTTTACCACATATTTGGCTAAGTGCACACCTTCTCCCCCAAATTTGTATATCCATTCTTTTAACTTGTCAATGTACAACCCAAATAAGGTTGGAGATAGAGGGCAACCTTGTTTGACACTTATGTCACTACCAAAACATTTAGATAACCCTTCCTATGTTCTGATTTTAGCATTTACATGCTCATATAGTCTCTGAACTACTGCCTTGTAGTGAATTGGAACCTCTAGCTCTTCCATTCTGCTCAATTTTTTTCTTGGCACTATGTCAAATGCCTTTTTGAAGTCTACAAAACAACAAAAAGCCTCATTTTTTTTGTCCCATATTTTTTCCACTATGTGTCTCAGCATGATACAATGATCAATAGTTGAGTGCTTGGGCCTAAAACCCGCTTGCCCCTTTGCTCTCTTTCCCTTTTATTCTGCCCATATGCTGATCCTATGCTCTATCATAATTCCAAACAACTTTGTAAAGAGAGGGTTGATCATGATAGTTCGATAGTTTGAGGGATTATTTACATCTCTACTTTAAAACAAAGGAATGGTCACGCTAGTTGTCCGCTTGGTAGGGAAACCATTTTGTATGACCTCATTAAAAATTTCTTTGATCTGTGGTGCCAGGATATCAGCCCCCCATTTTATATGCTCTGCCTGAAGATTGTCTATATCACGGGCTTTACCAGTTGCTAACTTTTTTATCCCCTTGAATAATGTCTTCATTTGTGAAAATTTCTTTATTGACAATGATAGTAGGGGGTGTCTCTTGATGGTTACCACGCTGACACAATTATTTTGAATACTCCAACCACTAACCACTGATTAACTGTTATGTTATTTTTAGTTTGCATCCTTTTCACGCTTAGTTCCTTCTAAAATTTTGTTGGTTCATGCTTCCCTAAGTAAATCAAAATTTTCCTCCTTATTCTAGTGTATTCTTCTTTTTTTGCCCTTACTAGTTTCTCATATGCTTTTTTGTTTGCTCTTGTTTTACCCGTTGGTTCCTTTAGTAATATTCACGTTTTTTGCAATCTTCATAGAACCATGGGTTGGTTGGGAAGCTATTCCTTTCTTTCTTTTTAGGTTTAGCTCTTTTCCATTTGTTTAAGATCTTCTTGGATAATGTGCATTAACCATTCACTCTTACTGTAATCTCTGCTACTGTGAGGTAGTTCTTCCCTTTCCTGTAACTTGTTATTTAATACTGCTCTAAAATTTTATCGATTTTCATCTATTAAGAGAATGTTTCCTTTGTGAGGATATTTATTTTGATTGTATTGCAAGTGTTTTTTCCTTGGTTTGTCTCCATGCATTCGAAGTTTCATAATAATTGGGTTGTGATCTGACTTAAGTTCCATTGAAGAATCTTCCACTTCTAGCTCCTCTATTTTTGGTATGTAATTTTGTGAGCATATTGCATAGTCTATTACACTTTGTCCCTTATATGTTTTGAATATATACTTTCCTGAATTTTTCCATTTGTTCATCCCACAACAAATAATAAAGTTGTTTGTGCTGTAGAGGCCTAACAACTCTTCTCTATATTGCGTGATAGCCCCATGCTCATCTTATGAAGTCCTGGTCCATTGTTGATTTTCCTCTTCTGGCATCCAAAGAGGATTAATCTCAATATCTTCGCTACCTTCTAGAATTTTAGCTTGCTTATTTTCTGTCCTTGCATTGAAATCACCAATTAATATAATCTCCCCCAACTTATTGTATATCGAAATGTCTCTTTTTAGGTAGGAGTACGGGTCTTCTCTGTTAAGATCATGTTTCTTATAGAATTTAGAATTCTTGAAAGCAAAATAACATGCTGCTATGTTAATAACTGACTTATTTTCTAGGATATTTATCCAGATGTACGATGTACTGTTTGTTTTCATCTTGTTTTTCAATTTTAATGATCCTATCCCATTCCTCTTTTATTAAAATCATAATACCCCCATGCCCTTTGCCATGTTTTGTTGCTTTATTCCATATTGTTATTTTTTTGTATCCCACAAATTATGGAGTCCTACATCCATCGTGTTAATGTGTTTCGGTCAATATGATTATATCTGTCTCTAGCAATGGGCCCTAACTCGGGTCCTCTTCTCCAAGGGTAACCTCTACAATTCCAACTTACCATCGTAAGATGTTCCTGGGTGGGCCATACTCCCTATTTGTTTTGATTTTGTTTAGATGTGATGTATGCCTTTCCATTTCTTAAATATGCCCATTCCCCTTCATTCCTTGCTGCCCTCACCTTTTCCCATTATTTATTTCTTTCTTCCTACTGTAAAAACATTAGGTCATCATCTAAATAGAATTGTGACCCTCTCAGCATGTCTCTATTTTTTAGTAACCTTGTTTTATCCTTGTAGCTTATCAATGTGACCCGAATATGCCTATCTTTGCCTCCTCCTCTCAGCTTGCCAATTCTGCTTGTTTTTTTATCTGACCTTTCCATTGTAATCGATCTGACAAAAAGTCCTTGGTTAAACGATTTGTGTTTTCCCTGTCCCCATAATCTTTCAACCCTTTGCTGCTTATATTTGATAACTTTTCGTGTCTTTCTTTCTCTTCCGTTATTTGAATTTTTAGTTGCTTCTCTATCACTCTTTTTGTTCTTTTAATACTTGCCTAGTTTTCTCTTCCAAAAATTTTTAAAGTTTTAATTGAAGAAAAAAAAATATAAAACAAAGTGTACAACCTTATCTCATAAGACTTGATCAATACTACTAGATAAAATAAAGGCGAGGCTTATGATAATCTAGTGATCAATACTCCAGGTAAAATAGAAGCGAGGTTTATGAAAATCTAGGAGCGTCCGTGAAGAAAATGATTTATGTGGAAATGAAAAAATTAAGATTCATTCAAGAACAAAATATTTGACTTTAAACCTTTCTTTAAAGTTTCAAAGCTTCCACCTTTAAATCAGTTAGATTTACAACATACCTTTAAAATGCATTGAAACTTTGAAAAAAATTATATATACTATTTAAAAAAAATTAAAATATAATTATTTTAAAAACAATAATCAATCATAAAAATTACTATTAAATAATTTATTATTTTATGATTATAATCTAATGGTGAAAGATATTTTAAAACAACTATTAAATAGTTTATTATTTTATAATTGTAAACGCTTGATATTTTTTCAAGGATACTTTAATATTTTGATAAGCACTTACACACCGTCCTTATACCTAAGCTTATGGCTTGAACTCAAAATGCCAAAGAGTGATTGACCGCCGACCCCATACGACATTTAATTTTTTTTAATACCCTTAATTAAAGATAATGCCTACGCGAATCTTCAACGTCGCGTAGACAGGACAGCGACTCATGTGACGTTAGAATAAAACAAATTTATTTCACCCCATAAATTAAAAAAATTAAAAAATAATTGCCATCCGAACTAAATGTTGCCAAAAATTAACCGCTGGAACCATTTTTATTAGGCAATCACCATGTTTAGGTGCAGGAGATCATTCCGTCTTTATTGCTTGAGAAAACACCATCCCAACCATCATTCGCTGCATCTACCCCCTAAAAAAATCGATTTTATTTTATTTATTTATTTACTAAAAGATCGACTTTTACAAGCTAAAAGCTATAATGGAAATGTCTGATATCGCAATACTGAAGGTATTAGCTTTTTTAAGCAAAAATTTAAATTAAATTTAATATTTAAAAAAGTAAAAATTTAACAAAGACGTCACCCAAACCATTGATAGACATAAATGTAGACAGGGGATTACTTGCTGATGAATATTCCATTACGTTACGTACCTCAATTTTTATCTGATATTTTAATGCTGAGATCTCAAGCAACCTTTCTTTTCATGACTGTGGGACCCACGCTTTATCTCGGATTCAGGGACCCGCAGCTGTTGCCGGGGTTAACATCCGGTCAACTTTTTAATTTAAAAGCTACCGTCGTATTAACCGTTAATTTCATTTAATGGCGTAACGTGGCCTTACACGCCGTTGGTTTGCGTGGGGTTAAGACTAATAATTAAGTGCTTATGTTGGTGATATTTATGTTTATTTTACGATTAATTAATTTAATGCTGGAGCAGAATCCGACATACGGCGCATGGGTCTGCGTCGCTCAGATAGGCCAGACGTCTGGGATGAAGTGCCACGTCGGGTGGAAGGATACGAAGTTGCAGAGAGGATACCTAGTCGGTAAGCTTGGTTGTTTTATTTATTTATATTATATTGGGGAAGGGAAAAGCTTTTGAGGAAGTGGGATTTGCTGAAATTTGAGGGGTTACTGGTGTTAAGGTTGGAGCTGAAAAGTTCTGTTTGTGGGCGGCCTTGCTTTATTTAAGTGTGCTTTGGTTTGTTTGGACTATTGGCCCATGCAATGGTTTTTTATTATGACTTTGTGAGCTTGAAGTAGGTCTTTTCATGGTGGAGTTCCAGTAGCAGTAGCAGAAGAGTGCCTTGTGGAGGGAGGGACATCGATCAGAACATTTCCAGGTATGAGACTTGGATTGTACCCTTTATGTTGAGGAACGAGCAGGGGTTAACTCATGTTGGAGTGGACTGCAGGGTAAGAATTAGGGAAGAAAGCTTAAGGTGAAGAGTGGTGTTAAGTGATTTTCATTTTTCAGTGATGTGAAGAGTGGTGTTGAGTGGTTTTCATTTTTAGTGGTGTGATTGCGTAGAAGATCTGGCGATTGTATCTGTAAAGTAGAGTGTTTATGTGAAATACTTTTGTGCAATAATATTAGTGTTTATGTGAATGTTCATGTTGGTGATTGGGTTATGTCTGTCTCTGAAATTCTGCTGAAAACTACAGTGTTAATTGGTGGAGACCGGGTAGTCCTTTGTCTGTCTCTGAATACTTCTGTACGATATATTTTTTGTTTGTGTGAAATGAATGTTAATGTTGTATATTGGGGTGTTCTATCTGTTTGTGAAATCCTGGTGTTTATGTCAAATAAAAATTAATGTCGGTTATTGGGTTATGTCAGCCTTTGAAATCGTTCCGTACTGTTTATGGAATGGAATAGGATATAAGGTTTTTAATGTACTGGAGGCCAAAAAACAGCCTATGGGATAGCAACTTTACAAAGAATCAACCTTGCCCATCATAAAATCTGACCCAATGATTTCTCTTTTGTGCAATGTTGATCTTTGCCACTGATTTTCATGAATTCTCCAACTTTCTTTACTTCTCCTCTTCAAATAAATCCTCTAATGATTCCATTATTAGATTATTATTGACTTTTGATGAATTCTTCTACTTTCTCTAACTTCTTCTCTGCAAACAAATCCTGCATTGATTTTCTTGCTAGATTAGCACCACAGCTATCAATAATATTACTGTATATCTGAGATTCCAAAATAAAATATTTCTTTTCTCAACGGCCCCTGATAGGCAAAAAGGTACATATCTTTTCCTTCCATGCCTGTTTTGGTCTCTTCCATATATCTGTTTCATATCTAAGTTGGTTTGAGCTAGTCTTCAGTTTGGCCATCATCCTCTTTACACTTCAAATAATAGTTTGGTCTTATATGTTTTTTTTTGGTGGTCGAATATAAGGTTAAATGCAGGAAGATATGTTGTCTTTCTTCCTAACTTCTTCCACCACATAGTTGCTCTGAGTTCTCCTTAACAAGTGCCTTTATGACTTCAACAAATGCAAAGATTTGGTCGTCCCATTGGCCCACTTTTTCCTTCTGTGAACATTATTAAAATTATCTTTATCTTACCTGTGAAATCCTTCTGTACAATAAAGTGTGCGCGTGACATGAATGCTAATGGTGGATATTGGATGTGCAAGTTGTGATGTTTGAGATTTGAGTTCGTTTCTCTGTCATTCAGGGGCTGAGTTGGGGTGACCTAATTGAAGAGTGAGGGGAGCCCGCTGTAGTGTTTGACAGAGAAATGGCTGGGAGAAGTGCAGAGGCGCCATCACGGCGTCTGTCGAGGACGTACACGGTTGGGAACGTTGGAGATTCATCGGCCTTTGACAGTGAAGTTATTCCGTCCTCTCTTTCTCAGATAGCACCCATCTTGCGAGTCGCCAACGAGATCGAGCCGGAGAACCCCAGAGTTGCATATCTCTGTATGTAGCATGCTCTTGCACTCTTGGATTTTCGTGATGATTGAGCTTTCATTCATTTTGGAATTTGGTGCTTGTGTTGCTGTCGGCCTCTGGTTTATTTTTCATTTCCATTGTTTCAGCAAATAAATTTCTATCCCAGATAAAAATTTGATTAAGTTACTAAATTCAAGTTTTTGTGGATTTTACTAAGCTATTAGATTTGGTAGGAGTAGATCCTGTTCTAGTATTCAAATATTACTCTGGAAAACACATGTTGGAAGGAGGGTTTCTTATGCCCCCAAAGGTTACATATTGGTATCTGTCAATACTTTAATGTGTGTCAACAATGAAGACAGCCTTTCTTTATATCAACTAAATCTTCTCTCTCTGTTTGTAGGCAGACTAAAAATAGTTGACAAGACCACAGTGGTACAATTATGTGGTTTGGAGAGTGTATGGATTTCCTGATGAGTTCATGACTGCTGTATTAACTTCCCTTTAAAGATTGGATTTTCTATAACAAATTTTGATTAGCTTGAAGGAGTGGGTATGTATTGATTTGATGAATTGAGAATGATGAAACTTGCATGCCTTCTGCAATGTGCCATATGGAGAAAGAAAATGAGTAATGACTGTAATAAGGTTCTCAGCTTGACTGAAATTCAGGACGTTCTTGCCCTATGTGCAAGTCATAACTCCACAAGGACCCATGGAGCCCACCTTAGCAACATTTGCTTACTTATGAATTGCCACGTTTTGCCAATCACCACCTGCTGAAAGGTGCTTATAATTTTATCAATCGCCTCTGCTAGCCGCTGGGTTATAACTATTTGAAAAGGTAATTGCAGTGAAGTTGGCTTGCTTCCAAACATACAGAGCTGCTTGATGTTACATATCTGTTAGAATACGAACAGTGCCTGTGTCAACATTGATGCTAAGCATATGAACATCTGATATGACCCATTGTAAACAATAGTATTGAAATTGCACCACGAACTGTCTGTTCTATTGGATGAAGATTTCTAGCCATCCATTCCCAATATTCTAATTTTGGTTTGTATGTACCCAAAAATATCTAGCATCCTGATCTTGCTCCTTTTCAAGCATGCTGGAAGCTGATTAACAAACAAGGCCATAAAAAACCCACCTTTAGAGTTGAAACAAACTTAGTAACCAGCCTTATTTTAATATACAAGTATTTTAATTCTTTAGAAACAACTCACCAAATTTCTGCTGTCTGACCATGCTAACAATAACATAGGTCTTTAGTACACAATTTGAATATGGTTCTGCTGTAGGATAGAATTA
The DNA here is from genome assembly GCA_028583015.1 of Wollemia nobilis. NCBI lineage: Eukaryota > Viridiplantae > Streptophyta > Pinopsida > Araucariales > Araucariaceae > Wollemia > Wollemia nobilis. Next base: position 21,216,744 of record JAQPPZ010000541.1, on the reverse strand, counting down.
TCTATGCTTGGGGAGAATGTCATGCTGAACATAGGATGTCGATCCTATCATGCTTCTCAAGGTTTGGAATGGGACTAAAAATTCACAAAGAACACTAGAATTTGCATAACTTCAATAAGCCTGCTGCCTACTATATTAATTGATCTGTCCTCAGTTAGAAAAGGGTAACAATATGCATGGATGAAGGAAGAAAGCAAACACACATGAACAAGAGAAGAAAGATTAGTGCAACTAGACACACATGCTCTGTACACTATCCATTAAATGCCTACAAGTAATTTACAAAAGTAGAATGGGTGCCATGCATGTTAAACACTTGTCAAACATACACACAAGGGGATATATGATGGGACAATTTTCTTACATGCATAAAAGGGGGTGCATGTTGGACACTCAAGCCACTTAAGTGATGACTAAGTTTTAATAATACAAAATAAGTACAATATAAGTAAAGCACTCATGTAAGATTTAGACTTCTGTTTGACTGTAGTTGACAATGAATTCCCATCATGACATTTCATTCCATCAGAGAAAGTGGATACATGAAAGTTTGCAATTGAGCACATACAGAAAACAGAATGCAATGTGAGCAGATTGCATTTTTCTTAAAAAGAAAATCGAAACTTGCCACATATTACGTGATATTTATGTAGAATTTACAAAGAAACTCAACTGACATAAATTTAAATAGAAATACCAATTTATACAAAAGTATGGTAGGAAAGCTGATCATTCTGACCTTTAGAAGCTTTGATAATTTTGGGCTATTGATTTGGATCAAATAATATAGCTTCCTCCACGTAGTGTGGGTGTTCCTGCTTCCCTTTTTTGTTTATCTGCAAATCCAGATGTTCAATGTGCATTCATAATATTTAACAGCCCCTTTACTTGGGTTGGTCAAAAGATAACATGAAATATGTTTCTTATTTTTAAATTATTTCATTATAAATGATAGCAATACACCTGATTTCCCCTTGGCAAGAATATAGTCTATAAATAATACTGATTACGTTATACTCTTAAATGCATCCGACTTACATGTCTAAAAGTATCCTTGATGCTCTCTGTCATATGTTCCTTTCATTTAATAAATTAACTATTCTAGCCTGAATACAGTTGTCTGAACTAAACTGATTACACCAGTCTTTAGGTGAATCAGGTTTACAAGTTTTAAAAGTATTCATTTATGCCATGATGAGAACATGATTCCAAATCTAACCCTCTGATACACTCTTACAAAGGGTAAAACAACTTATATCTGTCCCAATTAAATCGTATGTTTGAGAATTATTAGCTTTGGGATGTCCAGCCAGTTATCATAGCTGATGTACAGTTTTATATTTATCACGGTCTTTCCATGATGAGATTAAGACCTTAAAACCAATACAAGTCTAACATCAATTATTTGCATTGCCATTTAACTTCTGAGACCCTACTGGCATCCTCTTCATTACACAATGGGTATCATCCAAGTATTCAAGGTCAAAACAGAAATATTCCTACAACAAGGACTTGCTTTTTCACAACTTTTGTACATACTCAGAGTATGATAGTATCATACTTTATTTAAGCCTACGAAATCAGATTCGACATCATTTCTTAGTCTGCACGATATTTCTTAGAAAAGACTACTGATTTTTATATAACAGAGTTCACTTTTTCACAACTTTTGTACATACTCAGAGTATGATAGTATCATACTTTATTTAAGCCTACGAAATCAGATTCGACATCATTTCTAAGTCTGCATGATATTTCTTAGAAAAGACTACTGATTTTTATATAACAGAGTTCACTTTGTTATAAGAATGTATAAATTGTTCATAAAGGACAACAAGTTATTATATTGTCCTACTTCATTTACTGCAACCAAAAAGATTTTTTTTCCATTCTCATATGTTCAAAGAATTTACTATCCAGTGTAAAGGAAACAACCATACACACATGATAAAACTGGATTCATGAAAGTTCATCTAAGTTTATTGACTCATCCATCATAGTTTTCACAATAAGATACTAAAATAGGGTAACAAAATTTCATTCATTCCTTCAATTCTTGACAGCTTAAAAAAGATTTAAAACTTCTGGTTGATGCAAAGCTTTTACAACTAGGCTCATGCCTTTGGGTCAACGGAGCCTGGTTGGGTAATCCTAGGAGGATGCAGGGTATATTCTGATGGACCTCTCATAACATTGAAGGGTGATGATTTGTCAAAGGCGGAGAGAAAACTAGTTATCTTTGTCCTCAAAAGTAGGAGATATGAAGTTAAATACATGTAGCTGTTTGAAAATGCCTATGGAGAATGTTACCAGGGAGAGGATACAGCAAAATTCCTTCCAGTGAGATGTTTAAAATAAACATTCTAATCGAACAAGAGAGTTATTTATATATGTCACACATAAGTGAATGTTGAATACTTAATTTGCAGGGGGTTCAAGTGTGGTGAAATGAAACTTCTCATGAAGAAATTTCTCTGTCCATTTAACTGAACTAACTACAATGCTCATCCATCTGCATGTAGGTGTCTAGCTGAGTAATGGCAAGAACAGTGTGCAATTAGACTGTTAGTGGCTTCTATGCAGAGTAAGAACTTCAATTTTTGTCAAAGAAATCTGAAGAGACTGAAGTTCTCAAACTGATATTTTCTGTCAATGCACCAATTAGTACCATGCTAATCCGTCTAGACATTGAACTGGAATGTGGTATATCATGTAGAGGGAAGTAAGTGTGGGCATGGTAAGTATGAATGCATTAGAGAATGATGTGGGAATAAAACAGTATATTTTTCCAAGTTGTGGCTGTATTGAGTTGCATAAAGTGTATATGGCTGCTCAGCTGTTGCAATGTAAATGATTTTATATTATGAATAATCAAACTATCCACCCAACCATGAATAGTATAAGATTATTAACATGTATAGAAAAGATAAAAAACATGCTACTATGCATAAGTTCTCAAAGTGATATTTTCTGTAAATGCATGAATTAGTACCATGCAAATCCGTGTAAGCATTGAACTGGAATGTGGTATATCATGTAGAGGAAGTAAGTTTGGGCATGGTAAGTATGAATGCATTGGAGAATGAAGTGGGAATAGAACAGGATATTTTTTCCAATTGTGGCTGTACTAAGTGGCATAAAACTTATATGGCTGCTTAGCGGTTACGATGTAAATGATTTTATATTTTGAATAATCAAACTAACCACCCAACCATTAATAGTATAAGATAATTTACATGTATAGAAAAGATAATAATTTTATTTTGAAAACATGTCACTGTTCTTTATTTGACAAGCATACTTTTACATATTTGCAGATATCTGCTAGTTTGACTACTGTTATTTCTTTGGACCGCCACTGACAATTACTGATTGTGATTGTTAACAGGTCGATTTTATGCATTTGAAAAAGCTCACAAACAGGATCCTACATCCAGTGGTCGAGGTGTTCGGCAATTCAAAACAGCTTTGCTACAACGTCTTGAAAGGGTACACATAAGAAACTATTTATAATAGTGGAAAGTACATACATTATCCTGCTTTTCCTTTTATTTTATTTATTTAGTTGTTTCTGTTAAACTTTAATTCCACGCAGCTATGAAAAAAAGGACTTCAAAATAAGTTTAATAAAAATTGACAGAGTATTTATAAAATATTCCTGGCTGGTCCAGCTTGTATAAATCAAGTCCAATAGAGAGGTATCTGTTCCTATTCCCCAACTACCTGTTTTGTCGTTAGAGGCATTATAAAAAGTTTAGATTATGCTTTTCAAAATTAAATTACCCAACACCTTGAGATATAATCATATAAAAAATAACACTAACCATTTGGTGGGTACGGTGTCCCATATTTTATGCTTGACATTGAAGTGATAGAAGAAAGACAAACAACATAAGAAGTAAGAACATATGCTTTAAATCAATGGAACTATTAAGAATGAACTTTGTAAGCTACTTTGTTGTTCAGACTTCATTGTTATTTCTAATATTGCACTGGGCAAACTTGTTTCACTCATATCTAACTCTATGGGGGAATAATGGAGTATTCTTGGGTTAAATACCACATGCTTCCCTTGTTTGTGCTTGCATTAAGTTTGCTCCAGGCACTCTTTGAGCTTACTATTATTAATATCAACATTGGTATGGTGAAATTAAAGCCCTTGCCTTCAAGCTCGCATAAAAATGCCCTCTATATGTAGGTTATTTACCTGTCTCTCAGGTCTTTGCTTATTGTCTATGATAAAATCTCTTATTGTAGAACTTTTGCTTGCCTTGTTGTGCTTGCTTTAGGTTGTTTCCAGCCACTCTGTGAGCTTACTACCATTAATGTTTTTTTTTGGTAGGGCAAAATAGAAACCCTTGAATTTACAGTAAGCATAGAAATGCCCTCAATATGCGGGTTCTTAAATTTTCTTTCAAGGCTCAGGTTCTTGCCTATAATGAAACCATTAAGCAGGTCATATGTACACACCATCTTGCAGAACTTTGACTCTAAGTTGGACAAAAACCCAAGTGATTTCTTTTTCAAACAATATCTAAAAAGAAAACAAGATCACCTCTCAAGGGTGAACAGTCCTCATTTGGACTTATGTAGCTGAAAGTTGACACACCCAAAAAGAGCATTTTGTGATAGGAACAAAGTTCAGAACTTCAATTTGCTTGAGGATATATTCATGTTATCTCCCAACATAAAACATTTATATTATATCCGTATATCTTTCATTATGAAATATTATATACAGACTAGTCAATTTGTGTAACTGAGTGTTAAATTAGATTCTTTCACTTGGATGTGAACTTAAATGTTAAATTTTTATCCCAACATAATACATTTATATTATATCCTATATCTTTCATTATGAAATATATACAGACTAGTCAACTTGTGTAGCTGAGTGTTCAATTAGATTCTTTCACTTGGATATGAACATAAATTTAAAATTTTTATAACTTTAAATCTTGATTTAGTCGAACTATAACTATGTTTTATTTAGTTAATGTTTACATTTATGTTGTATTCTTTTCCCTTTTGCCTTTGATTGAGGACTTTGGGAGCTCATATGAAATTCCATTGTTTCAGGATTCAGAGCCAACATTGCAAGCAAGAAAGAAGAAAAGTGATGCAAGAGAAATGCAGAACTTTTACCAACAATATTATGAGAGATATGTCAAGGCACTAGATGGAGCTGCTGAAAAAGCAGATAGGTAGGTCTCGAACCAATTGGATGAAGCACGGTTCTTTTCAATATTTTCTGATACATTGTGCACACATCAGCATACATTAATTTTGTTTGTTGAGTTTAATTGGATATATGTTGCTTGTTAAACTGACTCCGTCTCAGGGCAGAGCTGGCTAAACATTATCAAACTGCTTCTGTCCTGTTTGAAGTGTTAAAGGCGGTCAACCAAACAGAGGCTGCAGAAGTTGCCCCTGAGGTATGAAACTATAAATGAAGTGTGTGACAATGGATAAGCCAAATTATGTCTCACATAGCTGTGGAGGAATACTGCATTTTCTCATTTTCATTTCAGTCCAGATGTGCAACAGTGGTATGAAGCATAACGTACGTGAGGCTAAGGAAGTTAGGCAGGGGTATTGTAGTGGGTTCAGATTCTTGGCTAGATATACTTTTTTTTAGGTTGCACATAGACAAAGATTTTTTTTTTTCACATCTAAGGTATACTTTAGAGAGATTAATTTATAGGTTTTAGTATTATTGTAGACTTTAATGGCTTTTAAAATTCTTATTTGTAGCTTTTACTTATTTTTTGCTGTTGAAGAGTTGTTTGCCTTCAAAGCAGTGTCTTATTTTGGAGTTTTGTTTTACCATCTTCTCTTTATAAATATGATCGTTGTTTAAATTGTCTTTCATTTTGTGAAGCTTATGAAGTGTGATGTAGAGTCTACATAAATATTATCATATCAAACTTTTTGGAGTTTTGTTTTACCCATCTTCTCTTTATAAATATGATAGTTGTTTCTGTCATTTTGTGAAGCTCATGAAGTGTGAAGATGTAGAGTCTACATAAATATTATCACATCTCATCTTCTCTTTATAAATATGATAGTTGTTTAAGTTCACATTTCATGAGCTTCACAAAATGACAGACAATTTAAACAACTATCATATTTATAAAGAGAAGATGAGATGTGATAATATTTATGTAGACTCTATATCTTCACACTTCATGAGATTCACAAAATGACAGACAATTTAAACAACTATCATGTTTATAAAGAGAAGATGGGTAGAACAAAACTCCAAAATAAAGCCATCTCATGACCCTTAATTCATTTCTTTGGATTAGTGATTGTATTTTAAAAATAGAGTAGATTGTGTCTCAACTAAATGGTCACCTACCAAAAGTGGTGTGGTGTATGGCTGGGAAATGTTAGGAATGAATTCCTCTTTCTGGCCAATCTTGCAATACATCTAGGTAGTATTTATTTTTGAAACTTGCATATACGCATGCTATATCAGGGATTCATGACAGATTTAATAGCAGTTTAACTGATAAGTAAAATAATGAATTTCTATGCAGATTATTGAAGCTGGTAAAGTAGTTGAGGAGAAGAAAGAAATGTATGTACCTTATAATATCCTTCCTCTTGATCAAGTGGGGGCACGTTTAGCGATCATGCAATTTCCTGAGGTCTGTTGCCATTTGTTTGTTGTTGTGGGCATGATTGTGGACATGCTTCTTGATATGTTTGTGACTATATACCGATACAATTCTTCTACTTGTGGCTACAGGTTCAGGCAGCAGTGACAGCTCTCCGCAACATACGTGGACTGCCATGGCCGGAAAACTGGCAAAAACCTGGAACAGAACGAGATCTGCTTGATTGGCTTCAAGGAATGTTTGGGTTTCAGGTATGTAGGCATTACTGCTTCAGAGCTTCATTGGAAGAAGCTACTTGTAATTTAGTTTTGACCGCTTGCAAATATGCGATGGACTCACTAAACCTCAAACACTTGTTTAGATTGAGTGAATGGATATAGATCTTGTGAAGTAAACATTGACTTCTTCTGTGTAAATTAGAGCTACCTGGCATAATAAAATGGTGATATGATTTACAGAAGGACAATGTAGCTAATCAGAGGGAGCACTTAATTATGCTTCTTGCTAATGTACACATACGAAAAACGAGGGCTGATCCGCCTGAACAAGCGTCAAAGGTTATCTACATAGAGTGAATTTTGATAGACTTATACATTCTGTTAATTATCTTGAATATATTTCCTTTCATTAGGGATATGCATGTATTTTCAAAAGTACAAACAGTTAATTAACATAATGTGCATGTGTTTTCAGCTGGTTGAACGAGCTTTAAATGATGTTATGAAAAAGTTATTTAAGAACTATAAGACGTGGTGCAAGTATTTAGGACGTAAAAGCAGCCTCTGGTAAGATGTTTTGATTTTTCTAATCTCATAAAGGTTTTGATGTCAAATACTGTCACTATTTTTAGCAATCTGCTAATATTTCTGAGTCTAAAGGCTGTTCTGTACTGCCTGTAAAGTATAAGTAAATCAAGTGAGAATAATTTATTGCTCATTTTAGATAAGAGTAGAATTTTGTAATGTATGTATGTGTTTCCCTCTAAGAAAGTTGTAAATGCCACAATTTCAATTCCATGTTACTGGATGGTATAGAATTGTTTGCAAATTAATAGCTGTTGAGATAAATTTTATCTTAACAGTCAAGGGGAAAAAGGGAATGAACCTAGCAAACTTAATTTTTACATTTATTAAGTAAATTTCTTATAACTTGGGTCTATAGCACATACAACCTTCATCGGTTATAATTAATTTGTCGCTAGGGAAATCTCTGTAATTTAAACTATGTTTTTGTGTTCTTTTTCAACCTTTTTTTGGGTTTTGTTTTATTCTGGAAAAGTCCAAGCTTATTTCTACAGCTTTGTAAAAAAACAGGTTACCAACCATTCAGCAAGAAGTTCAACAGCGCAAAATATTGTATATGGGACTCTATCTTCTTATTTGGGGAGAGGCTTCAAATCTGCGGTTTATGCCAGAATGCCTTTGCTATATCTATCATCATGTATGTTAAATTCAGTTTGTGTTATTTGCTTCAATAATTTTCTTAATGAGATCTCCTTTCAGATTCTAATTTAGGTCCTCATTATTACCTTACTGTTACATCCAGCATGACATGAGCCATACATGTTTTTTGGTACTATTCATTGGTTTAAATTACTATTATCTAGGAGTATGCATGCAAGTCTTGCCTCTTAGTTCTACATCAATTATTTGTTTTGGATTGCCAGTTCAAATTCTAAAATGGATATCATCATTACATTACTGGTTACCTACCAGTAATACCTGATAAACAAGTTCCTTATGAAAATATGATTAGTGTTTAGCCATGCCTCTTAGTTCTACATCAATTATTTGTTTTGGATTGCCCGTTCAAATTATAAAACGGATATCATCATTACATTACCAGTTAGCTGTCAATGATACCTCATAAACAAGCTCCTTATGAAAATTTGGTTAGTGTTTTGCCCTTAGTTGTACTTTCCTTGTTTAAGTCCTTTAGTCAACCTCATGCACAACACTCTGGTTTTATCATTGTAGCTCTGAACATGCTGAATGTTGGATTCATTCTTGTAAGCATATTAGCAGTTTCGTAAAACAGCAGAATGAAAATATTAACCTAAAGCAACACCAGACACTCTTCTCTCTCTGTCACAGACAAACACACACAGACACACACACACAAGTATGCACATGCCTAGTTATACCCTTGTCAACATTTGTTTTCTGTAGCTCAAATCATGAGCATGATAATCATTAAAACTTTTTTGGAATTTCATATTCTGTTGTTGGATGAGAAACTGTATGTCTTGAGGGTAAAACAATGTAAAATCCAATACGTCGAGGCAGGGACTAGTATTGACAACAGATTTGGGGTACAAATTTCCATGATCTCCTGTTTGCAAGGTAGTACAAAATTTCTATGATATGGAGTGTGCAGGAACATTGAGATAAAGGTATGTGATTTTGTTTGTTGATCAAGTGTTGTAAGTCCTTGTTTCCAAAGTTAATCATGAACAAAAATTGCTAAAGTTGAAATTATGTATCAGATTCTGATGTAAATTCCCCTGTATCAGTAGTGGGCATGCAGTGAATATATTCTTAGCAGCCCACAACTGTTTTTTACTGACTGGATCATCATTTTCTAAATAAACTATTTCAGTTTCTGGGCACTTAACATAGTGGCAGGACTGAGGAAAGCAATTGTACTGGCATTGTCATCCTTTGTTGACTCTAAACATGACTGTGATTGACTACTGTTGTTCACGAGTACAGGAGTACTTACCATAGTTGATTGACTCTAGACAGTACTGCGATTGTCACTATATTGAACTGGGTTGAAAGCTGAGTCCTTACTTACCCAATATTTTTGCTCAAATAACCAATTGCAAGCAAGATGCATTTCACGTTCCAAAGCAAACTCATTACGAAAAATTGATATTTAAATTCATGCAATATCTCACAATGCTTTACACATGTTGCATACACAATTTCTCAAATATTTCATATTTTGAAGTATGTAGTGTTTCACGGTTCTTGATCTGTAATTAAATTTTACTTACATATTTATTTGTAATTAAATTTTACTTTCTAAATTCCAAGATGAGCAACTCAAATTGCAGTTTTGGTCCATCTTAATTTATGAATAGTAAGAAATTTATGTCTTCTTATGAATACCACTTCGATATGGAAAAATCCTCTCTTAATTTTAAAAGCCAAAGATAGATGACTCTAGAATCAGGTATTAAAGTGGAAAAAAAAATTCATCATAGGAATATGCCTTTGGAAAAGAGAGCTCATATAAAGAAGAGCATCACAATGAATGGCTTAAAAATCAAGATGGCCAACTATTCCGCACACACATACCGTGACTCAATGTTAATAGGGGTGATAAAATCCACATAAGTGGGAATGAGGGCTTGCACTTCTAAGCTTGCTACCCCATTTGCAAAGAGTTTGGCAATTTGTGGGGTTCATAAACCACAAGTCCCACTTTTGGATAAAGGCGGGGATTAATTAACATGTACACACTGCACTTACTAACTAGAAAGAAACTAGATTATTTTATGGAACATAAGGCACACCTCTTAGCAACTTGACATGCAGGTTTGTTAATGTTTAGCCTCATGATTTTGATCCATGTTTAAGAATATCAATGTTTCTAGTTGAAGCAAGTTTTTTTTATATGCGCTTCTCTTCATTACAGGTTAAATCTTCAAACTTATCTTTGCTTGGCCCTTTGTTGACATCAACAAAGAAGTTTGCATTGGTTTCACTTTCTACTCTTGTCCTCCCTCCTATTGAGGTGGCGTAGGCATTTGCACAACCTCTCTTGCAACACTGTGTCGGAGAAGGCAAGAGTTAACTTCGCTCATTCTAATGGGGTGTTATAGAAGGATCTCTTCTAAACTTATTGTTAAGCGAAAAATCACTTGGTAGCCTCTACCATTTCTACTCTTATTGGCCAAGCTCTTATCTCCTTTAAGTAGTTGTCAACTTTTGGAAGCGAGATGCTCTTCATATGATTGAAGCATGTGACCTTTTTGGGGCGGCTTTATGCTTGAAAATATATATTTTTGATCCTAATTGCATTGATAGGGACACAACTTTGTGTTCAGGATTTTGTTTCTATCCATTCAAGAAGCGTTGGAAAGATTAGATAAGATGAGATAATTGTATTAATGTTCACAAATGGCCAAATTAGGCCAATGGGACTCGTTGAAATGAATTGTTACAAATTATAATGCATTGTAGTAACCACAAAGTACTACAAAAATAAGCTAAACTAGAGTAAAGAATCTAGTGTAAACTACTCTAAAGTGGAACAACTATGTGTTATAAAATTACAGCCTCAAGGGTTATCCAAAATGGATAAACCAAAACATGCTAGAATAAATTATTAAGAGAGATCTAGAAGTTGAGGTACATCAACGATAGCAAGGAGCTACCATGGATCCAAGCGTCAACATCAATATATAGTGGAATGTAAAGTAGCATCATAGTCGTTGTCGTCACCAACTTTCCCAAAAGGGTCAACACAGGATCTAATGATCTTCCTAGGAAGATGGCTAGGACTAAGGGGGTTGGGTTGGATAATTGTGGGAGGACATGGAGTTTGACCTCTCAAAACTCTTCTAGCATCCATGGATGTGGAAACAATAGAAGAGGACAAGGAACTGGAAAGCAATGCCTATCTACAACTCCTTGGTATGTGAGGGGTGGCCGAAAATTGATGTCGAAGAACAACAGTCTTGTCTTGTTGCAAGCAAGAAGAAAAAACTCAAGTCCTAGTAGCCACTCTTGTATGTAGACAAGGGAGTACAATTCTTATCATTAATATTTTGGACAGTTGTAACTTAAAATGAGCGCTTATTACTCTTGATTGCAGAGATAGGGTGAAAGAATGAGGTGATTAGCCAAGTATTTGTTTGTCTCCACTATAATAGTTGATGTTGAAGAGTCGTAGTTTCCTTGAGGTAAAGAGCCAAGCATTTTTGGTTAGGATAGCTAGAAAATGCGGTAAGTGCTCCATCTGAGTCTCTACACAAACAATAGTACCTCCCTTGAATCTCATAATAAATAGGACACCAAAAAATGAAATGTTCTTTATTCTCCACCTCTCGAATAGAGCAAAGACAACATGCCCTATCCTCAAGGAATATGGTGGTCTGTCTCCACCTGAAGTTAATGTGCGACTTTGAGTTGACCAAGAGGAATCGTAAGGCTGTGTGTTCGATGTCGTTTGACATAATTAGACCAAGTAATAATGCCATTTATAATCCTCATGAAATGCTTAGTGTAGAAGGCCAACTTAGGACTAAGAGGTTGAGATGGAGCGATCCAAATGATTTGAATATATTGTTGATAAACTTTGTCTCAACCTGTTTGATTAATTACCCTCTTATTGGGAAGAAGACGGGGAGGAGCATTTAAGGATTATTTGAAAGGAGGTAATTGATCTATGGAGATGTCAATTGATTGAAGAAGAGAAAGAACTTATGAGTACCATCCATGATGAGGACTAAAAGAGGTCCTAGAGGTAATGCCTTTTGAGGAGCAAAGCACCAAATATAGGTATCTCTCTTGGCCTAAGGTGTAGTCATCCTTGGATATAAGGCGAGGAAGCTGAAAAATAATTCTAAAGATGCTCTCAAGACGAAAATGATGAATGCCAAATTCATCTTGAACAATACATTGGGGAATTGGTCTTTTTACATTGGATAAATCATTTAAGAAAATTAGTCTAGACCCTCTCAATGTGAACCCAATCAATGCACCGTAGACTTGGACCCCAAATTTCACATCCATAAAGGACTATGGGTTTGATGATGCAATCAAAGAGGTGCATCTTTCTAGGTATGTCTAGAAGGTATTGTTGGAACCATTGGCATTCCAAGACTGATGCATATCCCTTACAAAGATGTGACTATGAAGTTGACCAAAGATTAAGAGAAGGACCTATAATCTGAACCCCCAAGTAGGCATAAGTTGTGGTGATCTCAATGGATTCGCCTTTATAGAAGAATTGAAACTTAGACATATTACTCTTTGATGCGTTAAAGATCAGTCTAGCTAAGATTGACTACAAGAGGTGTTAAGGCACAAAATTAAGCAAGAGCATCTGTATTTATAGGACTTTAGGAGTATGAACATGAAGATTAATATCATCTACAAAATGCAATACAACTATCAAGACATGATGTAGAAGGCAACCATCATCAACATGTGTGTGTTGATGAATAAATTCCTCAAGCTCATCAACTTGGATCCCAAAGCGTGAAGGAGAAAGAGGACAACTTTGTTTGACACCAATAGTGCTTTGGACATCCTTGAGTACTTTCATATTTGCGTTTAATTTTTGTTGGCTACTTTCTCTTGGTACTAACACTTTCTTTTGGAGTGATTATATCCTCCACAAATCTCACAAGGATGTAGATTCCAACACCTAGTTGTCACATGTCCAGATCTTCCACTCTGATTGCAACAACCTATCCTAGGAGCTTCATCTTTCGTATTGATTTTTGTTCTTACAAACTTGGTTTTACTGCTTCTTGCTTGACCTATATATCCAAGGCTTTCATTCTTTGGCCTTGTACCTGCCTTTATGGGTATTTTCACACTTTTCCCATATCTTCCCAATCCTTTACCATTATATCATATTCTTTTCATTAACTTGGAGCCAATACCTTTGGTGTGCCTTTTAAAGCACCCAACCTCTTCATCACCACTATGTTCTGCAATTATGCCGATAGGCGTCCTATAATGGCAGCCAGGAAGGTCAGCCACGCCGTAAACAATATTAATATTTTATTAAAAAAGCCGACATTAAGAAAATTATCCGTCGACATTAAGGGTTACGGTGGATTATGTGATAGATAGGCGCCTCGAGATTGATAACTCTCGGCGTTTATAGATATATATATTTTATATATCTAAGCTAGTATAGCCTTTGTTGCAAACATCATGATGTTCATCTTCCTGTCCTGTCTCTTTTTCATTCCCTTTCTCTTTCTCTTCTCTGAATCTTTCTTCTTCATCTTTCAACCATTTTGATATTCTATTTTTCTCCTCTTATCTCCATAGGTGTCATCCCATAAATTGGCTTATTAGGTAAGCTCGATTTGGGACTAAAATATTTGTGATGACCAATGCTCCTTATAGGAGGCAGCCCATTCAATGATTTTTTTGAAAGAATCTCTGCATATTCCTCCAACAAATCCTGAACTTACATAGAATTTCATTTATCTTGTCCACTCCATCTTCCATGGGTCTAGAAATGAAAGCGAAACATGCTTCTTGCTTCTTCACCCCTTTCAAGTATTTTTTTTGCGTACTTAAGCATATTAGAAGACTGCTATCCACTTTTTCTCCTTTGTGCTTTAATGGACTTGCTCCTATCATCATTCTCAGTAGTGTAGGTGTTCAACCTACCATCATACACTGTCTTTCTCTCAAATTGCCATGGGCCTTCCCAACAAAACGTGACAAGCATCCATAGGCATAATATCATATTATATCTTATCTTTGTAAGAACTAATTTGAAAGTCTACCATACATTGTCCACTTACCAAAATTTGACCCCTTTTGCAACCATGAGACTGTGTACGGAATTGGGTGTTCAATCCTCTTCAACCCAAGCTTTTCTACCATCTTCGTAGACACTAAATTATATGTACTCATACTATCCATAATGACTTTGCAACACTTACCTTCTGATTCACATGGTTCAAAAAAGACTTATTCTTTGCATCTGTTCATGCTCCTCTTTGACTGGTTTCAACAATATCCTCTTCATCATAATATTATCTCCTTGTTCTGGTTCTCCTCCATTTGCTTCGGTGGGGTAACAATTTCTTCCTCTGCTTGTACAATATTATTCCTGGCTTCGTTTCCGTTGTCGCTACCTTGCTATATAGATGGACATTCCTATGCCTGATGACCAACTTCTCCACATCTAAAGCAATTTTCGGGGAATCCTCTACCCTTTCCTCTACCATAAGCACCTCTTCTTGGGAAATATTTGTTTTCTCTAGTGTTTTGGTGGAAATTACTTTGAGAAGTACTAGCTTCTCCCTCCTACCCTTGTTGCCTTCTTCCATTATTGGCTTGTTCTCTTGCTTTAAAGAATTGTTCTCTTCCTTTGGAATTGTTTTGTTGCTTGTGGGCGAATTTTGATGGCAAAAAGCTATTCATTCATTGATGAAAAAAGAAGGAATTGTTAGGATATTTTATTACATTATTTGGGTTAGGAAATATTTGGCTCTGGCTTTGGCTCTTATCTCTGGTTACTTTGGCTCTTAGCTCTAGTTTTTTTGGCACTTGGCTTTGGATGCCCTGGCACTTGGCTCTGGCTGCCCTGGCTCTTGGGTAAACGTATTTGAAGCCGCCTTTGGGTTTGCTGCCTCTGGGTCGGCCATTGGGTTGGTTGTCTCTAGGTCTACCAGTGGGTCTGCCTTTGGATCTGTCGCCTTTGGGTCTACCTCTGGCTTATGCTTGGATAAACACCTCTGGATCTACCTTTGGCTTAGCCTTTGGATTGACCTCTAGGTCTAAGCATATCAAGTACTCTTAGAGTACTTAAGCAAAAGTGGGATTGGGCTCATGTTGCTTCTTATGGTAACCTTCTCATCGTAATGGAATGCATAGATAACCAGTCGTTGCAACCGCCAGGTATAATAGAGTTGATTATTACTTACTTGGTTCACTTTGTTGGTCTCATGAGTACCCCCTTAGGGTGAACTCATCATTTGTACTATGAAGGTGTTGGACTTTGTCGAGAATGCACCTTTGTACAAGAATTTTAGAGCTTGCATGGAGCAACTACAAGTGTCCTTACTTGCATTGTTTTGTGGAGGTGTTATACTTTGCAGAAAATGCATCTTTTACAATCATAAAAATTTGTAAGAAAGATGAAGGTGTCGGACTTCGTCGAAAATGCACCTTTTAGCCATATTAGACTTTTACAAAAGTAGAAAATTTTGCTTTCATTGAAACGGCGTCAAAAAATGTTTTTCAACAAGTATATACAAGCCTATACTCAAAAATCAATTGATGCCTCGAATTATGACAAAACAATGTGTATTCCGGCAAAAGGAATGTTAGAGTTAAAGTGCACTATGCCTCTGTTTTGACACTTGTCAGTTTATACTGACACTTGTCAGTTTATCATATAGGCCTTCTGCCTATATATGTAATACAGTTTTGTCAATAAAAATCCCATAAGTTTCCCTCCTGTCATCTGGTATCAGAGCCTAGTCGCTTTCCCTGCCCTGTGAAACCCCTTGAGGGGGGATTTCCCTCATGGAAATCCTCCCTCCCCCCGTTTTTTATTTTCCAAATTTTTTTTTTTTTTTTTTAATTTTTTACCGAGGGAGTATGCTCTCCATCATTTGATGGATCAAAAACCAGATGGTAAGAATTTTAAAATTTGGGAAATTGTTTTTCAGAATTTTTTTTTAGTTTTCTAGGGTTTGCAGATCCATGGAGATCGTTTGCTGCGGGGGGGCGCCGGCTCGAATCCCAGGGAGGTGAGAAGTATGTAAAGAAAAAAAAAAGGAATGGATGTGGCCGTTAAAGACTATGCGGAACTTTGTTCAGCTGTTGAAGAAGTGCAGCCTCAAAGCCGTGGCCCTCTACTCGCCTTTACGGAGCATAAACCCCTCTCGAGTTTACTCGCCGTTTTACTGTTTTCTTTCAGATTTGTGGTCGGATCTGTGTTTTTCGACGACGATTAGAATGGCTGCTTCATGAGGCCTGGTTTCGATCTCGTCCACCTACTATGCCAAACTGAGGCCATACATGCAGGACATATTTGCGATTACGAGCTCCGCGCGGGAGATTACGGCTGCATCTGCTGTCTCACGGATTCCCGGATTGAAAGTTTTTTTTAACAGGAAAATCAGCGGCTTCTTCGGGCGTTTCAGGAAACCCAAATGCGGCTCCCCCGTCGATTGATCTGAAAAGCTGAACGTGCCAAGTTTCGGGGTCGTCGTCATACGTCACGGCAGAGGGAGGAATATCATGCCACGGCTCCCACGGACCTCCCTTCTCGATAGAAGCCCGACTGAAATTCGGCTGATGAAAGTCTGCATGATTAGCTAAGTCGAGGGTTCGAACTAGGGCATCGAATTCCAAAGCTTGTGGTTCGTTGCCATGACACCTGCACAACGGAGGAACTAAGGTGTCCGTCCGAAACGTAGAGAGCCTCAAGATTATTATACATTGTAAATTGGCCCGCCTACAAGGAGGATCAAGGTTGGAGGAATCGTCGCAGCTATCTTTTTCCGGCGGGTTTAGGAGAGTTTTTAGCATGGAATCATCCAGTACCAGCAATGCCGATGATTGCAGGGAAGGGGATTCGGACTGCGCTGATGCCGTGGGACCCTCCGCTAACGGTCAAAGGGAAATTGCAGGCGTGGAATGCCGGCAAGAGGCTCAGAATGGAGGGGGCGAATACGATGAAACCCTCACCGCCGGTGCACCACCTCCTTCGTCGTCTCGGGCCGCGTCGTCTTCAGAAAATGAAAGACAGAAAACAGAGCAGCTTCAAGGCTTCCATTGTTGCAGTGTTAGCAGAATGGCAGTAGCAGGCGTTGTTTGGGCTCGTTCAAGCAAGAAAATTATCCGTCAAGTGACGGACAAAGATGCGGAGAATTCGGGGTTTTTTTGGAAGGCCGAAGTGCGCTGTTGAACGCGGAGCTTCATTTTTCGAAATTCGTGAAGAAATACGGGAAACGATATTCCGTGCTGGAGAAGCACGCCCAATGTCAGCAAATTTCTTTTAAGTCAAGTGAGAATTTTTTATTAAAATGTTGACTAGACCAAGGATGCTTTATTTCAAAATGAAGGGGGTATTTTTTTTAAAAAGGCAAGTTTTAAATAAGTGGTAGGAACCACTTGTTTTTATTGGTACGGGAAATTGATGCTGTTTTTATTCCGCTTGAGAGCGATGCCGCCATTGAGCGAGGTTGTTTATTTTGCTGCCTTAGAGACATGATGTTTTTTCCACATGATGAAGGCCCCTTTGATGATGGAATATAGGGGTATTTATAGTCGTTGGAAACGGTTTTCCGCGACGGACACATTGGTGGTGTCCAATTGTAATTCTGAGGCTGTTTCAATTGATTTTTTTAGCCTCAAAGTTATTCTACCTTGGAGTGCACTCTCGGTTGTACCCGACACTCCCAAGGTAATTTTATATGTGATCCTTGTACCTAGTGACCTTTTTTATACACCTGGCGAATACAGTGGCTGGTTACCCATGCATTTCGGTGGGATGACATGGTCACCATAAGGACACATATTCTAAGGACTACAGACATAGACACCCTAGACTCTATCCGAGGTTTTTCCGGATCTACTTCTGAAGACTACAGACGAAGACACTTCAGAAGATTCTCTTATTTTCTTCTTCTCTCCTCCTATTTTGATCTATGGCTCATTTTTATTGTATTGAGTGCATTTTCGGCAGAGACCGACACTCTTATATGGCTCGTTTTTCCTTTCATTAGGTGCATTTTCGGCAGAGACCGACACCTTCTAGATTGAGTTCACCATGAGGAGGGATTTCATACTCATGGTGAATCTAGTCAGTGACCTACGAGAGGCAACATCCTCTGAGGATGACCTGCAGAGGCAACAGACCCAGAAGTGGCTGACCTTGAGGCACCCATGATGACCCCGAGGCACTTAGACGGCTGACCCAGTGGCAACAGACCCGTGGAAGTGGCTGACCCTGAGGCAACAGATCGAGATGTATACATAGTGAATCTAGCATTATTCACAGTTGGAGAGCCAAGCGCAAAGAGCACGAGCCTAGACCAAATAAGAGAGGATGATAGGTTGTTTTAGAGAAGTCAACATTAAGGGGGAATGTTACCTAATGTTGACTTGCTTTGTTTTTTTCTTTAGTTAGGATAGTGCACTTTAAGGGGGAATGTTAGAGTTAAAGTGCACTATGCCTCTGTTTTGACACTTGTCAGTTTATACTGACACTTGTCAGTTTATCATATAGGCCTTCTGCCTATATATGTAATACAGTTTTATCAATAAAAATCCCATAAGTTTCCCTCCTGTCAAGGAAAGGTTGGGATTATTCTTTCTCCAACAAAGATTAAGTAGAGAATATTCTCTTCGAATATTCCAATGTTTTAAAATTGTCTCCTTTGAAAAAATAAAAAAATAAAGCATGTCCAACGAGAAAGATTTTGATTCACTCACATGCAACATAATTTTTAGCCTCATTCTAATTTGCACACACTAGAGGTTTTGTGAAATGGCATTGGGCATGACGACATTAGGTATGTTGGCAAATTTCCTAGACGTCGACAATCTCGAAATGACATTTGAATGAAGGCACCCTACACGTCAACATTCTCAAAGTTGCACTTGCACGACAACACTCCCAAGACGGCATGGAACTAGATGACACTCACATGATGGCGTTTTGTTTGGATGACCCCTTTCATGACGACAACGCATGATGGCATCACATGATGACACCTTGCTAGATGGTTCCCTACATGACGACAATTTGATGGCATATGGTAAGATGACATTCTTCAATCAACATGTGTGATGACAAGTAGCAAGTCGACAATCATGAATTCCTTTATGATGATAGTGTTTGATGACTTCTTTCGCAGACGAGACTTAGGCGGATCCTTGCATGATGGCACGCACTAGCCATGATGGCATTCCCAGACGACATGCTCTTGACATGATGGCATTCCCCAAACGACATTCTCTTGACATGATGGCACTCCCAGATGGCAAACTCTTGTCACACTCTTTTGAATCTCATTTCTTCTTGAACAGGATCTACAATTGGACTACTGCAATACCTTATCCTCACCTGCAATCTTGCATGCACTAGGCCAAGCAATCTACAACATCCAATTCAAATAGCACAAATCATTTATCATTCAAACACATACACACAAGAAATTCGAGGTGGAATGTTAATGTTATTACCAATATGCCAAATGGCTGTACTTCCAATTTCTCGCATTTGTCCTGGACTCTTACTATCTCGCTCTACACATCGTTCCTTCTTCCTCTTCTCTTATCTTTCTATGCACTCATTGTTCCTTCTTCCTCTTCTCTCTTCTTATCTTTTTGTGTACGCCATTCTCTCATCCTCTTCTCATTTCTTTTTATTCACAAGGTTGGTAGTTATAAATGGGTGGACAGTTACTTTGCCCATAATTGTTTTTAAGGTTTGGATACTTTTGCATCATTGTATGAGGTAGATTTGGATTAAAATCATACCAAGCTCTTCGTGTGGGTAAGCATGTTTTTGATTTTTATTTTCAGGATAACCTCCTTTGTCACATGGGAAATATTTTTGTACCAACTAGTGAATGCTCAAAAATTATTTGGGAAGCGCACTTAAGCAAATTAGCAAGTCACTTTGGGGTGGAAAAAACATTGTCAATTCTTCAAAAGTACTTATAGTGGCCCAAGAGGTGGAATGATGTCGAGAGGTACATCATGTCATATATTGCTTGCGTTGTTGTCAAGCCAACCAACAAGGAGCAGGAATTGTATACAACATTGCTAGTGCCATTCAAGCCTTGGAAATCTGTCCATGGGTTTCCTCTTAGGTTTGCCCACATCTAAGCATGGTAATGATTATGTTTTTGTTGTAGTTGATTGTTTTTCAAAAATGGCTATAATCATTCCTTGTAAGAAATCCATTTCAACTAAGGGGATTGTTTTAGTCATGTGTGGCTCAACTTCGGCTTGCCAAAGTCCATTGTATTCGATAGGGATAACGTATTTTTGAGCATCTTTTGGTCCACCCTATGGAGCATAATGGACACCAAGTTGACCATGTCCACAACCTTCCATCCTTAGATTGAAGGCCAAACAGAAGTTGTGAATCAATTGATTGTACATCTTCTTTAGATGTACAATTCTAATCATCCATGCACATGGGATGAGAGCGTTCCCTACAGTCAACATGGGTACAATCGAGCTTTGTACAACTCTACCAAACATAGCCGATTTCATATTTGTTTCAAGTTTCATATTTGTTTCAAGTTCCAACCTGTGGCACCCGTTGATGTAGTTCTTTCTATGCAACCCATGAGTACTCACGTCATGTACAAAATGAAGCAAAAAAGACAGCACGATGGACACCAAGTTGATCATGTGCACAACCTTCCATCCGCAAACTAATGGCCAAACAAAAGTTTTGAACCGATTGATTGTATATTTTCTTTGGATGTACAATTCTAATCATCCATTCACATGGGATGTGAGTCTTCCCAACATTCAACATGGGTACAACCAAGCTTTGCACAACTCTACAAAACATAGCCGATTTCATGTTTGTTTCAAGTTCCAAACCTTGGCACCTATTGATATAGTTCTCCTTGTGCAATCCATGGAATACTCATGTCATGGAAAAAAAGAAGCAGAAAAGGCACGGTTTGGGGAACAAATTCAATGCACTAGGCATAGGACCGTGATGTTTTCGAAAAGACAAAAGATTCAAGCAATACCATGACCAACATCGGTTCCCACATCTATTCAAGGTTGGAGATAAGGTATGGTTATGTCTTTAGAAAGAGAGACTTGCACGACCTCATAGGAAATACAATTCTCTTCGCTATGGAACATACACCATCACCAAGAAGGTGGGAGAAAATGCCTTTGAATTGAATTTTCCATCTTATCTTGGTTTGCATCCAATCTTCAATGTTGAACTTCTCATGCCCTATCATCCACCTTTGTTAGACACTTTCATAGTACTAGAACAACTGGATAGTGACAAACTCAATCCAAATAGTTTAGCATAAATGGAGGAGGATCAGATTGTTGACACATGGACTAAGATCACCATTAGAAAGCAATCTATTCAAATGTATGAAGTGGTCAGGGCAAGACATGTTGGTCACCAAGGGGAAAGTCTCACATTAAATCAGATAAAGAAACAATTTCCACACTTTATGTCAAAAGTTGACACAACGGAGACCGTTGCTTTTCAAGGGGAGATGAGTAATCTGGGCATATGACCTTTTTGGGGCATGGCTTTATGCTTGAAAATGCCTGAAAAGGTATATTTTTGATCCTAACCAAATTTTTAGGGGCATAATTATATGCTCAGGACTTTTTTTGATCCATTCAAGAAGCATTTGAAAGATTAGAGAGAGAACAACAATTGCAGCAGGCCACTTTGTCCCAATAACTTTGTGGGAAAAAAGCTTTGGAGGCCCTAAAAAATGCAAAACAAAATACTTAACAAAAATAGCAATTTTCTATTTTCAGATTGTCATAGCCAAATTGCATGCATCTCTATCTATTTTGACACATCAGTAGAAGACAAAACACAGAAGGACAAGTCATATGTATGTAATTTTCATTTAATATGCACTTTGTAACTCATGGAAAGTGAATCACCACATTTCCATATGGGTGACCTTCCATATTCAATACGGTGGATTTCCAACACACCAATTCTTGTATAAAGAGAGATGCACCCCTTACTGTAACAAGTATGAGTAATGGATGCAATGTTATAGCCTCACATCTCTTCTCAAAGATTGCTTGCATTGCACTTTGTTTTTAGGCAAAAAAATCATTATGCTATTTTTTTTATATATATTTCTGTGTTCTGGTTTGTTATACTCAGTTATTTCTAAATTACACTCTTTCTTCATATTCCTTAATTTGAAATTCTGAGTTTCAAAAAAGTCTAATTTCCGAGTTTGGGATCATCATAAGCCTTGTACATCCATTTTGCTGAGTCGAACCGAAATCTGTAGAAGCACCAATAGCAAGATGTAGCATGAGGAGTATTCTAGTCACAAAAACAAATATACAATGCAACTCATTGCTATACATTTCCATAGTATACAAGGATAGACAACAAAATGGAAGGAACAACTCACGTATACATGCAAGCATGCAGCCAAATGATTCAAGTCATGTATTAATATGATTCCTAACAAATTGCAATGCATTCTGGAAATGGCTTTCTCGAGTTTATATTAGCCTACTAGTGGGAATGCTAAGTGTGCCTCGATGATCCTCTAGGATAGAGAATAAGTGTATAGATGATCCTTGTGGGTGGAGGTTGGTATGTAGCCTCCTTACCTACCCAAGTACTTGCATATTTGTAAAACTTAAATGTACCCCTAAATAATTATATAAAATACATGCTAATTATGAAATTGTTTATTCAAACTTCAACATAACAAACAAACATAAGACAACATATATATCACTATGTATGAACGCGTTTGGCCTCATGCTAACCAACTTGTATGCCTACAATAGATTTTTAGGACATGATAAATTGTCTTTCTAATTTCATCATAAAGCAAAAATCCATTGCATAATATCGATGCAAGCTAGTCAACTATATTAATTGTTTCTAGTTATCATAGACTTTCCAAACTTTTAATGGACTTCGAATGTGAACATAGAGGTTCAAAAATTGGTGATGTGACGCCAAGGAGGTGGAGTATAATTTTGATTTGAATGAGGTCATTTGTAGTATTTCTTTTCCTAAAGCTACTCTCTCGAAGGAAGAAGCCAGCAAGGAGGAAGGAAAATATGCTACTAATGAAAAGGAGATGGAACACTTATTTCTTTTCAAAGTCCATGTGAAGAAGGTAAAAGTGATGTGTTGATTGATTTAGGTTCACAAAAAATTATGATGTATGAAGCAATGGTGAAGAGACTTGATTTAAGTACCTTTTTCATCCTAAGCCTTATCCTCTTGGTTGGGTTCTCATTAATGTTGAGATGAAAGTTGAATTGCAATGTAAAGTTCGCATGTTTTTGTTGATTTTGTTGATGAAGTTTTATATGGTGACATGAATATGTATTAGTTAGACTATATTTGTCAATGATAGGTACCTGCTTAATGAGAACGGAGTAGAAACACCTCTTGAATGAAGGACAATGGTACATTATCAAGGCTTACAAAGGCAAGCCAATCATTACACATGTTTCAAATAACCAAGTAAAAGGTTTGGTCATGCAAATAAAAAGTTTGTGTTTTTTCATAAGTGAAGGAGAAAGGCGACGATGTTGAAGTCGAGAGTTCTTATTTCAATTGCACTCATGAGAAAAGAGAGCAGATGAAGAAGTTGCTTCTATATTTCAAGTTGGAGTTTGAAGAACCTAAAGGACTTTCACTTAAAAGAGAAAGTTGGGCACAAGTTTCAGTTTTAGCTAGCTACCTTCTGCCCAATTTGGGAGTGTATCGGAGGTTTGTGATAGAGATAAAAAAGTGAAGAGTAAGACTCAATTGGTGGATGAGGAGTTATTAGAATAAACACACCTCCTTGTAGCTTATGCAAATTGTTTTGTTATGAAAAAAGATGATACATGGAGTATGTGATAGACTATTGGGCATTGAACAAAATCTCCATTAGAAGTTGCTATCCATTACTTTGGATAGGTGATTGTTTTGATCAATTACAAAAGGTGGAGTGTTTCACTAAGTTAGATTTGTTGAACTTTGGTTATTACCAAATTTACATGCAGGAGGATGATACTTGGAAGACTTCCTTAAAGATAAAGCAAGGTCTTTAGTAATGGTTAGCGTTGCCTTTTAGTTCGTGCGATGCTTTTGCGACAATCGTGAGGGTGATGGATGGAGGTTTTTGTTGATACATCGATTCTTTCATTCTATTTGGGTGATATTTAGGACAAACATATTGACCATTTGAAAAGAATGTGAGAATTATTGTAACAAAAGCAAATTAAATCTAATTTGATGAAATGCAAAAAAGCAAATTTGCCAAGCAAAATGTGGTTTATCTTGGTGAATAGAATATTTGATCTATCAAAGTTGAAGCATTTTGAATTTGTGTATTCCCAAGAGTATCACCAATGTTAGGAGGTTTGTTGGACCAATACAGTTGTTGGAGAACTTCATGCCTCCTTTTTCCTCCATTGCTGCCCTTTGGCATGCATTATCTTTGAGGAGTAAGGGTTTTGTATGGAAGCAGCATGCTAAAGCTTTTGAAGAGGTGAAGTATAAAATCAGTAATGCACTGATATTGGCATCGTAAAATTGACAACCACAACTTGAGGTGGAAATAGATACATCTAGTTATGCTACGAGTGCTATGATTTTTGAGGAAGAGAGAAACGTTTGCTACCACTTAAAGTTGCTTGAATTTTTTGGAAATATCTGGGTTGTGATGATGGATTGTATATGCTTTGGTGCAAGACATAATGCAGTGGAAGCACTACATTATGAGTAAAGAAACAGTTGTGCATATAGATCGTTAGCTCTTATAGTATCTATAAAGTAAATTGCAACATGGTAGTCATATGTTTTTTAATTGTAGTAGTTTCATCTTGTTATTAACTGCAGGAAATGAGCTAACAATATATATCAGCATGGCAGGTTGTTCGATTGGCATGTGAGTAGTTCAAGGCAGTTGAAGACCTTTGATTCTTGTGTTCAAGGATTTACCATTGATTACCAACTTGTTGCTGGGCTACTCTTCAAATTGGGCAAGCTTTGCATTTTAATGGTTGTTCAAGAATGCTTTTGGCACAAGAGGCCCCACACTTCTCTTATTGCTGGTCATTTTGGTCTGAATAAGACAGTTACTAATTTGCAAAGATACGTGTTTTGGCTAAGATTTAGAGATGATGCTACCAGATTTGTCTAATGCTAGCAAGCTGAACAGCTGAAAATTGGGTCTTTTACACCATTACCATTTCCATCTAGATCTTGGGAGACTGTCTCCACGGATTTTTTTAGGTGAGTTGTCCACAAGGAGGCAAAACAATAGCTATTTGTTTGTCATAGTTTATTGGTTTAGCAAGATTCGTTGTAATACATTCCAAGAAGACTATTTTTGGCCAATAAGATCTGATAAATTCTTTATATAGGTTTGAATTCATTTTGGATTGTTGAAATCTGCTATCCCAAATGGAATAATAGATTTCTTAGTGCTTTTTGCCATTTTGGAAGATTTTGTGGAAAAAATGGAAACTATGTTGAAAAGGTCTAGAAATAATTATTCTCAAACAGATGGATAGATTGGAAGAATTGGATCACTTGGAATGAGAGTTCGTCCTATATTGAACATGCTTACAATAGGACAATTCATGGTTCTACTGATATGTCACATTTTAAAGCGTGTTATTGTTACATTCCGAATTCATCTTTTAATTTGCCTTTGAAGTTTTAACAGGGAGAAATGTACAGCCATAAGGAGGTAAGCGAAGCAAATAGAGTTTTGGGAAGAATCAAATTGATTAATCAAAAAGTTCAAGACAGTTTGAAAGAGAGCCAAGCTAAGTACAAAGCAAAGCATGACAAGCATAGAGTTGAACATAATTTTATGATTGGAAATCCACATGGTTGTATTTGGCTAGAGAAAGGATTCATGGCATGTACGATGTGGACTATTTTAGTTCATCATAAAGAGAGAGAATGTGACACGCTATAATATAATTTTATTATATAAATACAAACACACAATGAAAATAACTCACAAATGCATATAAATACACAACAAACCACGCATATTGTTCACATTCCAACCATGTGCAATATATTATATTTGGTCGAATGTAGAAAATACACACAAGTGTGCCTTCATTATCACAGAACAAATGACTACTTCCTTCTCCTCCACCAAGGTAGGCTGATGGCAACTGTTATTCCTGTTCAACTACTTGTATCCATGAAACGTCAAGAGTATCTCATAGCATTCATCAAATTATTTTATTGCATTATTCAGAACATGGAAACATAACATCATACGTTACAATATGCACAAGACGTTATTTACAACGTATATGCATGACTCATCGCTAAAGTTGATCATGCTAACATCCATGCATTCATGTGGACCAACTCATCTACCTACATCTACCCGCTCCTTTAGAGTGGTCAGTGTCCCTGTTGACAAACCAACTAAAAATAACATATGGGGTAGAGATATTAATTGCCCTAATCCCAGAGTTTGTCATGCTCATTTATGTTTTCTATGTTCCATGGAGATGCCTCTTGGGCATTGAGAGCCATCTTGGAGATGCATTTCTACATCTTGAAAAGCTGTCCCAATGTCCTAGAAATGCACCCTGATGTCCTGGAAATATGTCCTTACATGCTGGAAATAGGTCCCGCTGTTTTGTGCCATCCCCATCCCTGTTCTAGAAACTTTGTGGAACATAACATAAATATTATCTTACATATAAGCCTTTGCAAAACTGGGATCAACAATTCTTTTGCTAGCACAACCCTACACACCAATATCATGGTTTAAAATTACCCTTTAAATAAGAATTTGAACTGCTTGTTGTACTTAAAGGTTAAAGGGTACCAAAAATAAAAAAAATCTTCAAATTTTTTATGGTGGTTATTTTATTTTATCTTTCTCTGGAGGACAAATAGCATATTAAGGGTTGTGAAGGTTGCAGATTTAATCCCTGCTCACTAGGAGACATGGGCACAGAGATGGGGACCATACCCTTGTGTCCTGCCCCCATCCTTCTATACACATATTTTTTATTTTTATTTTTAATGGGTTATATGGGATTGGAACGGGCCCCACCTGTATTACGTCATACCACATAGTGGTATTACAACAAAGCTTGGATATTATTTGTGTCGTTTGGCAAGATTCGAACCTGGGTCTCCTCCTTGAAATGTTGAGGAATCTAACTGGTTGAACTAATGCCTCTTGATTTGTGTATCCACATATTTTGATTGATATATATATATATATATCCTATATCCTGATTTGAAAGTGGCATCCCTATTGCCATATGTGTATCCGCCATCTTTATGTGACTATGATATATATTTATCTGTCTAAAATATAGTTGTAGTGATAGCTAAAAAAACTTGGACTTGGCTAAAACCTGCCAACCCAAAATTTTGACTTGGAGCCAGACTTGGTGAAAACTTGGCAAATGAATAAATCAGTGTTCCATGGGGACGCGTCCCCCCCGGGGGACGCGTCCCCCCGTTTCCCGCGTCCCCCAGCACGGGGGGACGGCAAGGGGGACGTTCCCCCCGTCCCCCTGACGCGTCCCCCCATTTCCCGCGTCCCCCAGCGGGGGGACGGCAAGGGGGACGTTTCCCCCGTCCCCCTTTTTGGGGGACGGCTGGGAAACGTCCCCGGGACGGCTGAGGCCTGTGACCTCCCGTCCCCGGGACGTCCCCATTTTTGGGGCGTCCCTAGGGACGCCTAGCGTCCTTGGGGACTCCTAGCGTCCCCGGGCACGACCGGGCCCCATGGGGGCGTCCCCCATGGGGCCCAGCCATCCCCGGGGACTTAGGGTTCCAATATGAAGGCGTGCAAGAAAAGAGTTGCTTTATATTGATTTGTATAAGGTTAGCCCTAATTTGGTTATTGTCCCTTACTTAAAATCAAAATTTCATGCTTACAAAATTTCCCCACCAAAGCCAACTCTAAACTAATTCACTTGTGGGGTCTAATCCCCAAGGACCTATGGTAAGGGTCTTTGGAATTATGCTATAATGCCATCATTACAAGACTAAAAGGAGGTTTATTTAAACAATACCAATTCTTTTGGTATAGTGACTGAAAATTTGAACAGTTAGGGACTGAATTTTTTTAAAAATGACAGTCTTTGTTTGAACATTGGTGGACAGTCTTTGTTTGAACATTGGTGGCTGAAAAAATGATGACTGTTATTACTTAAAATGATGACTGTTTGAACATTGTTTGCACTTGATATCCTTGGCTGAACCTTCAAGTTATAGTTGTTGAACTTTAATGATGGTTACCTTTGAACATTGTTCCCTTTGAATATGAATGGCTGCACTTACATAATTGATTAGTAATATGAAATATCATTTTTGTTGGGTGTAGAATTCTGAATGTGTAGATTATTCTAAATTTCTAAAAAAATTCAATTTTTATAGTATTATACTAGCCGTCCCCGAGCCGTCCCCTAAAATCGGCCTGACGTCCCCCACCGTCCCCGGAAACCCGTCCCCCTGTCCCTCCGTCCCCCCGTCCCCCAGGCTCGTGGAACCTTGGAATAAATATATGAACTCATGAAATAAATAACATGTAAAATACTTGTAAAAACATAAAAAATGATTTTAGAGAACAAATAAATCAATTTCTTAGATTTTGATTAAAAATGAATCTTGAGAATGTAGTTGAAAATGCTTTTCTCAGCCTTCGGCTGGCTAAAGAAACAGGTTATGGGGAACCAATGAGGTTTTTCTTTGCAGTTTTGCGTTTTTGGGATATTTCAGTTGCAGGATTTTGTCGTCTGGACTCAACGAGTACTTGCTGGATACTTGTCTTGGTGAGTCAAGTGTGAGGTGCATGTTAGGTCAAAAACAATCATGAGATCTCATGAGTCTGCTGTGTACTTGCAGGGTTTTAGTACTGTGATAGTGCTATTATTCATGTACCCAATACCCTGAGTTGAAAATGGCACTCCTGTCACCTTATTGGTACCCAGCATTCTCTTGGAACTATGATTTTAAGTTATATTAATAATTGGAAGGAGTACAAGATTGAAGACTGCATGTGTGTCTGTAAAAATCAGTAAGGAAATCAGAAAGTGGTTTATTCAGTACATCCAAAATCTACACACTAAAAATACTTTCTTACAGAAATGCTGGACCTCAAATCATTACTGAAAATAAGCAGATTCTGATAAGCATGAGTCACTGCAGAAAATAAAACCAAACAGGATGTATCTGTTTAAATCCGAGGAATCATGAAAGCCATTCTGAAGCATTTAAGAACTATGCCAATCTTATACTATTTGCTGCTTTACTTATAAAATATATGTAATGGCCCAAAGTGCTTTCAAATATTCCACCTTCAATCTTTAGGTATATGATGTTTGCGAAAAATTTTAAGTTGCTTTTGCCTGTTTTCTGTTTAGATGGCTTATGAGCTATATGGGATGTTGGCCGGTAATGTGAGTGCTACTACTGGAGAAAATATAAAGCCAGCATATGGAGGTGACGAGGAGTCCTTTCTCAGAAAAGTTGTGACTCCTATCTATCAAGTTATTGCAAAGGTACTATTTGCATTTGTATGTAGTGACTACACCTTACAGTTGTGTTCTCACATCTAATGTAGTCTCTACCCACTTTGTTGTTACAAAGTGATATTTTATTTCCAAATTTGTTGTTTGCATAGGTATATGCTTCATAGTTAGTTTGTTCTACTTTAAACAGGAAGCTAAGAGAAGCAGCAATGGCAGGGCAAAACACTCTGAGTGGAGAAACTATGATGATCTAAATGAATATTTCTGGTAAGACGTCTTCATAAATTTTTTTAGGTTTCAGCTGGCCTCAACTTGCAATCTATGTGTGCTTTTATGACATGTCAGTCTCCATTAACAGGTCAGTAGATTGTTTTCAACTAGGGTGGCCAATGCGAGCAGATGCAGATTTTTTTCTTCAGCCACCAGAAGGATTTTATAAGAAGACAGTAAAAAATCCTTCCTTACGCTATTTTCTTATCTTATTTGTGTTTAATTTTTGTTGCAGTCTTATAAAGTTATTTGTACTCTTAACAAAGTATGCATCATTTGGAAACATAAATGTTTGTGTGTATACAGTATTCAGAAGTTGTATTTCTTGTTTTCTTTCTTTCTCTTTTGTGTGAAACATGTCTTATTTTATGTCAAGAGTTAATTAGCTGGTAAGTTACTATCTACGTAGGGGCCTTGTTTCAGCATATTTGCTTTGGGACCAATGTCAATAATTTTGGAACATTATAGTGTAATTGTTTTTGACTTAGCGTTAAAGGCCCCTAAAAGGGTGTTTAAGAAAAGACTTGTCAAGATGGTAATGTTCTGTTGCCCTTGTTTCTTGTAATTATATTATTTGGTTTGTGGTTCTGCCTTCAAGCCAAACACCTTATAAAACATTCAAAAAATGTCAAGTGGGATAGTTTGCTCTAAAATGGAAGAAATGGAAGTACCAATACATGCATGCATGTCTACTATAAAATTCCCGGAGAACTTTGTATGGTTCACTGCATGATTCTTGTAATATTATTCATGGAATGAAGGTGAAGTTATTTTTTTTGTTTAATCCCTCAGAAATCATGCATAAATTTCAGTTCTCGAATTGAAATGCCAATTATTGAATAGTATGATTGATAGATCTCTGTTTCCTGTTTTCTTATAAGAGTCAGTATTTTGCATGTTGCAGACAATCTTGAGTAATAGAAGAGGATGGCTGGGTAAGACAAATTTTGTTGAAATTCGTTCATTTTGGCACCTTTTTAGAAGCTTCGATCGAATGTGGATCTTCTATATTTTGTCTTTACAGGTAAATGGTTTTTGCTTTATCCAAAACATCATATGGTATTAATTCAAATGTTTACTACTACTTATGGGCTAACAATGAATGTAATCCTTTACATGGATGTGTAGGCCATGATAATTCTTGCTTGCAATGGTTCGGGTCAACCAACAGGATTATTCGATGGAAAAATTTTTAAGAAGACTTTAAGTATCTTTATCACTGCTGCAATATTAAAGTTTCTGCAAGGTACTATTTGTTATCTTTATTCAATAATGATCAAATGATATTCTTATGGTAATCTGTCATTGGAAATGTGTTTCACATGTTAGATTTAGCCTTTTTCTGTTCACATGTATAATCCTGTATTTAGTTGGTTTATATTGTTATTATTATTGCTTTGCTTGTTACAGTGCATTGCAACAAGATCATTTTTGGTGAATTGCATAGGCCTACTTTGGTTATCTGTGGACATTAATAAAATGATCTTATCTTATATACATTCTGATGGATTTTGCCAGAACAGTAGACATTTTTTACCCAAAATAAGAACATAGTAATTGTAGAAAACTCATTTTCCACTTTTCTGATGTTTAACTGCCTTCCTGAGATGTCATTTTCGAAAATTATCTTATTTATTCCATAAGGAGTAGAAAACAATCTCCAATCTAACACTGTAAAGTGCAACTGTGGCATCGTATGTGTTATTTCCTTCGAGAACCTCTCCTAGTGTATGTATTATAAACATTGGTTTCCACAATGGAATGAACGTCTTGCTTTCTGTTAAAGATTGGTCCGTCATTGTCTTGGAACAAATGGTACAAAATCAAGAATAATTATTCCCTTTGCATGGATCTATACCTAATCAAGCACCAAGGGATTTTGAAAGTATGAACTACTCATTCAACATTTTCGTATGAGAAATCAATGCCTGCTTCAAGGACATACTATATGATCATCTCAAACTTCCCCAGAGTCTCATCTGTAATGGTTAACAATAGCCTTTATAAGGCTAACTTCCTAAAGCCTCTGTGGGGGAACAATGATTTGAACAACTCGTTCTGTTCACCACAAAACACTTGATGCAAGAGCCTTTGACACCCTAGATCCTTTGCTACTATACCAACACATTATATGGAATATGGAATCTGGTAGCAAATGAATGGAAAGAATATCCAAATTTCAGCAGAGGAAAGTGAAACCTTAAAGCTTGAGTGACTTCAGTCAAAAGAGTTTGGCCAATTGCTTGGCTTGAGTCAAAAGATTCCAATATCCAAACATCTTTGGGACAGAGAAACAAGTACCCTGCCTCTGAAAACTATTTTTTGGGAATTATACTTTATGGATAATGGGACTACAAAATTTAGCATTGATACTCAATTTAGATTTTCAATTGACTTCAGCTTTAATATTAATTCTGATTTTATTCTTCTGAGTATTTTGTGTTATCCCTTTGCATTTGGAAGGCTAAGATCTCTACATATGTATTTGAAATTTCTCTCTTGAAACTGCTTTATTGAGATTTCTTTTGCACTGAATAGTATAGTTCTATGCTTGTGATGGTTTACATGCACCCTGCAAGAAATCAAATGTGGGAATTATCTAGTGAGCAGGATATGGAACGAGATGAAAAGTAGGCGAGAGATGATATTAATATTTGTAGATTACTGAAAAAATTAGTGAGTACAAATGCAGATCAAATGTCATATGGTATGGGAGAGTATATGACATCTCCATAAATCTATGGAAAACAATAAAGAAGACACAAAAAGCAAGAGAGACAATGAATTTGTTTATTTGCATGGATTGATTTAAAATTCCTGTTTAGTTTCTTTTTTTTGATGTTATAATTAGCATATTTTAAATATATTGCATGGAATTATGTAAGTTGCTATTGTGATTCAGATTGAAGAGAATGTAGTTCAATAAATTGTATGATTTTTTTGGTATATTTGTCTGTTGAATGAATTAAGGATGCCTCAATAAGAGTTGTTAAAGTTTGTAATTTCTTTTTTACCTTTGAAAACCATCTAATGTGAATCTACAATATTGTTGTGAGGCGAACTAGGTAAGAACTTAAACTTGTATTTACTACCTTGCCTGCAATAGTGACCCTGTTATCCTCTAAGTATATATTCTCTTTGGCAGCCATTTTGGATCTAATTTTTAGCTGGAAAGCAAGGAGAACCATGAAAGTTTCACAAATTTCAAGATACTTTTTGAAGGTGGTTGTAGCTGCTGCATGGGTAATCATCCTTCCAGTTTGCTATGCTCACACATGGGATAACCCTATTGGTCTCATTAAAACTATTAAGAACTGGATTGGTCATAAGTGGGAAAACCCTTCATTGTACATTTCAGTTGTTGTTCTATATTTGGCACTAAATGTACTTGGATCAATATTTTTTCTATTCCCCTGGCTATGGCGGAAAATTGAGAGCTCAAACTGGTTAATTGTGAGAATCCTGATGTGGTGGTCATAGGTAAGACCAAAGCAAGTTGTTTCTATTCTTACTATCTAGATAATGGAAATACATAATTTACTATTCTTTTATAGTTGCATTTTTTAAAGTCGTAGAACTAATATGGAAAGCTAAGAACTGGATATTGAATTTGAGCATAGCAAAAAATATCTAATAGTCTATTACTTATGAAAGCTTTAAATCTTGGTTCATGATTTTTAAAATTGGTTATTTGTGATTGAAATGGGCCACATCAGTATTCCAACTTTGCCATGTTAGTGTGGTATATTAATGAACGACATCATTGTGGTGTTAGAACAAACTGTACCATTACAGCACCCATGGGATGTGAACCCTGGTGGACTCTTTATGAGTCAAACATTCTTGCTCGAACTTCAACTCCATGGGCAATTATTGGTATAATTGAGCTACATAATTATACTTGAAAACTAATATTGCTTTCATGCAGCCCCGGCTTTATGTGGGACGAGGAATGCATGAGAGTCAGTTTTCTCTTTTCAAGTAAGTGTAATATTATCTTCTCATTCTTATATTTTGTACCGAATTATGAATCAAGACACTTTTTTTATTGCGCTTTAGTTGCATTTGTGTTTCTTACAAACTTTGTTATGCAACTTCTGCCAGGTACACAATGTTCTGGATCATACTTCTTATAACTAAGCTCACTTTTAGCTACTACATAGAGGTATTTTCCTAGCTTGTAAATGTAATTTCTAATATGCACAATAGAATTCTTTCAGAGAATTGTTGGTAGAAAAGTGCTGTGATTATGAAAAAATGTAATTCATGAATGGCAGATATAGAACTGTAATTGAGATTTGAATAGACTCTTGACATAAATCAAACGGGATAGAAGAGATCTTCTGCATTGTGGAATTCAAGCATTGGCATCTGTTAAAATCTGGAATGCTTTAGGATTTTCTTTCAATCTGAACGCAGTGTACTTCGAACTTAAATGATTATAATCAATTTGGAATGGTCTAATAGGAATATGTGCTATTTAATTTGCAGATTAAACCACTGATTAAGCCTACGCAAGATATCATGAAAATGAGTATTGGCAAATTTGAGTGGTATGAGTTTTTTCCATGAGGTAAGCTTGTGTATTTCTATATGATTTTGATAAGATGTCTAAGCATTAAAGTAGTAGCACTCTCTAATATATACATTATTTATATTGCAGCAAAAAATAATCTTGGTGTGGTGATTGCTCTCTGGGCTCCAATAATACTTGTGAGTTGACAGACCAGATTTGCTTTAACTTCATTTGAAGAGCAAAAAGTTTATAACATTTATGTAATATAGATTTTTGGCATATGTATATGTTTTGGTTATTTATCTTCAGGTGTATTTCATGGACACACAAATTTGGTATTCCATTTTCTCCACTATTTTTGGAGGTATATATGGTGCATTCCGCCGACTTGGTGAGGTCTGTATTTTTCAATATACTGTGATATGTATTATATCATTCTCATGAATTTGTAGAATAAATGTTCTGTGTTTATTCATGTAGTATATATAATATTGTTGTTGATGAGAGTGTTGTTTCTCATTTCAGATACGTACATTAGGAATGCTGAGGTCAAGATTCCAGTCTTTGCCTGGAGCTTTCAATGCACGTCTGGTACCACCTTCTGGAGAAAAGCCAGAAAATAATCGTCCGAAGAGGTCATGGAAATCATTCTTGTCAAGGAAGTTTGATGAGGTTCCTACCCAAAGGAGTGAAGCTGCTAAATTTGCTCAGCTGTGGAACCAAGTGATTACTAGTTTCCGAGCAGAGGATTTGATAAACAACAGGTAATGTCCCTTGCTTTTGCCCTTTGGATCAAAATAGTAGAATGTTACAGCCTATGCATGAGTTAATCTTATCTGATTCAATACAATACAGAGAAATGGATCTATTGCTTGTTCCTTATTCTTCAGATCCTGCTTTAAATATTGTCCAGTGGCCACCATTCTTGCTTGCTAGCAAGGTATTGTATTTATCTTTTTTTTTTGCCCCTTTGTCTCGAAGGTTTTTCCCTTTTATATTTTGCCTTTATTTCTGATATTCTTTTCACTATTCAGATACCAATAGCATTACACATGGCAAAGGATTTTAAAGGGGATGATAAAGGGGGGGATGCAGTGCTGCGAAAGAGAATAGGGGCTGATGATTACATGAGCTCTGCAGTTCGAGAATGCTATGAGTCACTGAAACATGTTTTTGATAAAGTAGTTGTTGGTGTAGAAGAGATAAAGTAAATCAATTGGCTGCTGTGATCATGTTTATCCATATTAAATTTTCTTCCTCATAAACCATGGATTTATTGTACAGAATACGTTTGCAGTTTACTTTGACACTGTATCTGGT
Organism: Wollemia nobilis; assembly: GCA_028583015.1. NCBI lineage: Eukaryota > Viridiplantae > Streptophyta > Pinopsida > Araucariales > Araucariaceae > Wollemia > Wollemia nobilis. The sequence continues at coordinate 21,181,105 of JAQPPZ010000541.1, read as the reverse complement.
TCTTTCATTTACAAATGTTGCAAGAGCCTGAAATTTTTTGCTTTCTTGCATCATATATTTTTTCTTCCACTTTGTTGATATTGTTCCTACATTTATTTGTCTCATTTCTATTTATCAGGGTGATAAAAAAAATCATTGAGGATGTGGAAAAAAGTATTGAAGATGGTAAACTCTTGAAGACATTCAAGATGAGCGAGCTTCCCTTATTTTATGATAAATTTGTGCAGCTTATAGAACTTTTGGTAATTCTAAACTTTTTGTTTTTGGTTATTGTTAGCTAGCTCTAACAGTCCTAGTCAGATCTTTTAAGTTCATTTATGCAGTAGCATTCTGGGATTTAAACTGAAAGTACGAGCACGTGTTTGCATGTGTGTGTAGTTGGAAAATGATGATCAAGATGCAACTCAAGGAAAAGTTGTTATTTTGCTTCAAGACATGCTGGAGGTGGTAACCCGAGATATGACTGAGGAATGGTGAGGTTCCTTCTAGAATTGATTATTTCACCTTCATATACTTTGGGTGTAACACAAGTGATCTTACCTGATGTTGACTTCCAGGGTTTTAGATCCAAGCCAAGGTTCATTATCAAGGCAAGATTATGTAACCTCTATTGGTCAAAATGCAAAGTTGCAGTTATTTGCATCCAGTGGTGCGGTGAAATGTTACTTTCCACATAATGATGCGTGGCTCGAACAGGTATTCCCATTTTCATCACCGATCATTTTAAAAAAAGAAATACAATGTGTCTATCTAGACAGATAAAAATGTGAATTCATTGGGAATGGCGAGGGAAGTGCTGTGTGTTAACCCTTTTGGTGAAAGGTTCAAATGTCAAGTACCTCAAGTCTATAGGATACTGCACCAAATGCAAATGAAACATTAGCAATTTGGGACAAGGTTTAGTTGAAAATGACTACTTTGATTAATAGCCAGATATATGTTTCTGATTTGCCAGATCAAGAGGCTTTATTTACTTCTGACTGTCAAGGAGTTGGCTATGGATGTCCCTGTGAACTTAGAAGCTCGACGTCGTATTACCTTCTTTACAAATTCCTTGTTTATGGATATGCCAAATGCGCCTAAGGTTCGGCATATGTTGTCATTCAGGTAAGCCTGTTTTGCTGTCACCATTCTGTACATGATCATTCTTAATTAAAGTTTCATTATAAAATTTATGTACTTTGTGATTAGGTATTCAACTCATCCTTTGCGTTTTATAGCATAACACCTACATTATCTAAAAATAGGAACAATTTGCAAACTGAATTTTTGAAATGACAATAAGACAACAAAGGGGAAAGGTGCTTTTGAAGAGTAGTCAAAACATCTCAAGGAAACTCAGGAAAAGGGTAAAACAATATTTTTTGGTTGTTTCTTTTTAATTAGTTTTTAAAAATCTTGCTATTACTATTCTTGTCGGGCCTCTGTTTCATAGGCTAGCCTGAACAGTAAAAACTGCTGATAGGTTGTGGACATAAGTTGCCCTTTAAATGTTGTTTTTTAGACCAGAAACAACTGAAAATATTTTGAACGTGTGCAAAATTAACATGCTTTGCCTGCTTCCATTATTGAAACAATCAAGAAGTAATGTTGTTTTGATTACTGTTAATGATTTCTTGTTCAGCATTTGCTTTGGCTACAATGAACATGTGTTGTCTTGCTATATGGAGGTCTTGTAGATAGGACCCTACGTTTTTGCAGGCCATAACTCATTATTATAATCCTTTTGTAGAAATGGAATACAACACACCACAATACAATTCCATTACGACTTAGATAAACAAAATTTACAATGAGAATACATACAAATATAAATGGATACAAGGTGTACACATGTATCCGGCACAACAACTATCTGTTATACATCATACTCTGATCAACTACAACATGTACACACTCCTCCCTGTATCTCCCACATAGATGTATATTTATAGACATAACGGGATTAGTCTGCAGTTGGCAACTGCTTCACTACCTCCAAACTACCTGTTTACATAAAACATTGAAAATACCCCAATACTTTACATTATTTTTTTGAAAAATTTGAAAAAACTTGTATTAAAACAAAGATCAATTACAATATGGGAAGAGACTCTACTGTTTACATAAAACATTGAAAATACCCCAATACTTTACATTATTTTTTTGAAAAATTTGAAAAAACTTGTATTAAAACAAAGATCAATTACAATATGGGAAGAGACTCGTCCCAGCCGAATTCAGAGAGAACACAAGCTTACAATAGTAGAAGAAGATTTGAATGGAGCCAAATCTCCTGAACCATTAACTAGCTAGCAGGGGGTCGGCATTAACAGTTGATGCAGCTTGTCACGAAATCGCGACACTATTCTTCTCCTTAGGCCGCGAACATGCAACATGTCGCGATATCGCGACACCTTTCCCCTTTGGCCGCGGAAAAGCAACATGTCGCGATATCGCGACATTTTCCTCCTTTGGCCGCGAAAATTCAACAATTTGCGATATCGCGACACTTTTCTCCTTTGGGCACGAAAGTGCAACATGTCGCGAAATCGCGACACCTTTTCTCCTTTGGCCGCGAAAATGCAACATGTCGCGAAATTGCGACACCTTTTCTCCTTTGGCCGCGAAAATGCAACATGTCGCGAAATCGCGACACCTTTTCTCCTTTGGCCGCGAAAATGCAACATGTCGCGAAATCGCGACACCTTTCCTCCCTTGGCCGCGAAAATGCAACATGTCGCGAAATCGCGACACCTTTCCTCCCTTGGCCGCGAAAATGCCACGATATCGCGACACCTCTCCTCCCTTGGCCGCGGCACGTCGCGATATCGCGACAACTTTCCTCCCTTGGCCGCGGCATGTCGCGATATCGCGACAACTTTCCTCCAGCGACCGCCACGGCGCAACATGTCGCGATATCGCGACAACTTTACATTATTACAAACACTTTGTTGCACATTACTACAAATACTTTGCACATGTACATTGATATACTTAAACAAGCATTCCTTCATTCATTTATTTATGCAGACATGTAAATTTGTCTCCCTACACCTTTCACCGTATTAGTGTATCATGAGTTGTTATATGTATGAGAGCATTTTGATATATTACTTTGCAAAGGGTTTAATAGGTGTTTATGTTCAGGTTAGTCAAGATCACAGTTGTAGATGTGTCCTTGTGTTTGAAAGAGTCAATAGTAGATGCTACTATAACATTTGCAAATGGAAAAAGTTGTGCAAAAAATCATCAAAATGGTCTTGTATGTACTAAGAGCTTTTATACATCAGTTTCAAGGACACTGAATGTTTGACTTCAAAAAATGATAAATTCAAATTGTTTTGTTTTGTTTTAGTTAAATAAAAAGTAGGGTTTTGAAAGGGTTGCCCTTTCCCTTTTACATCGACTTAGTCACATTGAACTATTTGGTGCCGCTGAGATTTGAACCTTGGTGTGGGCTACATCAACTATTTGTCCCAACCGTTGAACCAAGGACCCGTTTGCTATTTGATTTGGGTTTAAAAACCATGAAAATGGAATGCATAGGATAGGTTATTCCTTGAAATTGACAGTAAAATTTCAATTTCTTGAGCAGCTAATCTGAAAACTTCCACCTTTGATGATTATGCATGAAATGAAATCTACCTATGAGTTTAGTTATGGGAAGTAAAAGAAAGAAATTCCAGGGATTTGCTTAACACTGGACTTATATAGATAATATAATTTAAGATGGGGTAATTCTATTAATGTTCATAGTTGACCAAAGTAGGCCAATGGGACTCCCCAAAAAGAGCTGTTACCATACAATGTTGTAGCCAAAAAGTGCTAAACAATAAGCTAAAGTAGAGTAAAGAAATTAGGATAAACTACACTAAAGTGGAACAATTATATGACATCAAATTATAATCCTAAGTGTTGGACCCAAAAATGGGTAAAATTGAACATGCTAAAAGTATTGATAAGAGTAGAGAGATCCAATAGTCAAGGTGAAAGAGAGAAATAGAAAAGAGCTCAAGTGGATCAAAGCACCAACCTTAATCTATAGTGGGTTGTAACACAGTAGAGAAACTCGGACTCGACAAAAACTCGACAAGGCCGAATCAAGACTTGGAGTCATATCCGACAAAGAACTTGAAAAAATTTGGCAAAAAAAAAAAGAATGAAAATGCAATTTGTCATTAGAATTTTTTTTTCTCATGCATATCATAATTAATTAACATAATACAAATTCAAAATTAATATTGGATGAGCTTAAACTACAAATCAAAGTGACAAAACACACTTCAATTAAAGAAGTTGTAAAGCGTCAAAAATGAAAATATTTTTGTATTGCTTATAATATAAAAAGGTACAAACTAAATGTGCCATGACTATGCCTCAATATGTCCACTATCCATGTCTTGCAATGCCTTTGCCCTTTGCCCTAGCAGAAGCTCGAGTCCTCTCTTTCTGTCTGTGCCCATGCCTTTTCCTGTGCTTTGGTTTCTAACTCCTTTGTCACGCTTTCAGTATTCCATGGAAAAGAGAGGCTCTTGTTGCTGCTCCTCTTTTGCCTTTATGATCTATTTAGATGATGGATCAATCGCGTCTAGGTCAATGGCATCGTAACTTGTTCCCACAAATTCTTTATGGTGGAGGCGAAGGTTGTAATGAACAAAAACAAGATCATTTAACTTTTGTTGCGAAAGCCTTTTGAGCTGCATGGTTGACATAAAACTTTATCGTGGATTTTTGTAGATTAGGTGTGTATGCACCAAAGTACTCCCACTATAAATCTAGAAAAAGCGAAGAAAAAGGAAATTTAATAATTTATGTAAAACCGTAAATTGAGATAATTTTTTTAAACAAAATTAAAAGACAAAAGCAAAAATAATTCGATGACGGTTATCTAGCTTCAAAGTTGACCTTGCTCAAATGGATTGTGTGGATATGAAAAGGAAGCCGTCACATCTCTTATAATATTGCAACTCATCCTGTATCAAATTGTTGTTGTGCTCATTTGGCACCATTCGGTTAAAGCATTGTCGAAGGCCAATCATCACCTCATAGTTGGCCTTGAATGAATCATCATAAAAACATTTGGGGTTGAGGTAGTACCCCAATGCATGAAGTGGCAATGGAGTTGAGAAGTCCATCGGTCAATAATTTCCCAAATGGGATTGTGTTTGAGCTCCAAATATTTATAAACATTTGGGGTTGAGGTAGTGCCCCAATGCATGAAGTGGCAATGGAGCTGAGAAGTCCATTGGTAAATAATTTCCCAAATGGGATTGTATTTGAGCTTGAAATATTTATAAAATGAGGCAGTTGTCCTTTTCGCCCTATCCATAGCCTCATATACATATCCCATTGGTGATTTTTCTCCATCAACAAGACGAAGAACTGTCACCAAAGGCTTTTACGCATGAATATAAAATGGAAAAATAATTTAAACAAATATAAAAAATAAATAATAAAATAATATTTAAAAACTTGTCTTATTCCTTGATTGCTTCATGCATAGCTGTCCATAAGGCCTCCTCAAAGACATAGTCAGACACCTTTTGGCCCTCGTTGGAGAGTCAGTATCTAGCAACGTCTTCGATAGTCCACTCATTGCTCACAAGCATTCTCTTCAATGACCCCTTTGCAACAAAGAGGCTCTGCAATGTAACAAAGTTTGTGGTGAAGCGTGTCACTCCAGGCTGCACAAGCTCCCTCCTACTAGTGAATTGCCTCATCAGCTGGAGGAGACCCATGTATGATTGTAGATAAATGCGGTAATACATTTAGCCTTTTGTACAATCTTGGACACCTAAGGTAATTTTCCAATGTATTCAAGAAGCAAATCGAGACAATTGTGGAGAATCTCTCTAAAAATCATACTAGCTGCTAAATGAAAATGGTGGGAAATCTCTCCTCCAAAATCCTACTAGTTGATACATATGTTGCTGCGTTGTCCATGATAACTTGGACAATATTCTCTTGGCCAACCTCCAACACGACCTCCTCCAACAACTGTGCAAGCATTTCGACACTCTTAACTTGTGCCAATGCATCCATTGACTTTGAGGAACACAATTCCTCTTGTAGAAGAAACCAAAAAATTAATCAATGTCCGATTCCTCCCATCGGTCCACCCATAGGAAATGATTGTGCAACCCCTCTTCCTCCATACCTTGCGTTGCTTTTCAACAAACACCTGAATATTCTCCACGAAATCACGAAGGAGAGGGCCCCTAAATCATCATAATTTGGTGGCTTAAAGCTTGGTCCACAAACTGTTAGGGCATCGACCATTCCCCACCAATATGGAGACCTAACCACATTGAAGGGAATGTCAAAAAAATACCAAAAACTTGCCTCTTGTTCCATGTTGTCATACCCTCAAGCGTGGGTTGTGACCCTAGCATAGAACGTTCCACAAAAAAGGACTCCTCCGTCCCATTCCTTGGGTGTGCAACTGATGGATTGGACCCACTATGGTGTTGTTGAAATGGGTTAATGGTGTTGTTCATACCCTCTATACACGGTCGAGAAGGGGAACTAGCCATGGCCTTGTGTGTTCTTCGTTTTAGTTCTTTTCTTTTGTTGTAGTTTGTCAGGAGGGCGTTGCATTCCCTCTCAACCTCAGTAGGCACCTTTGAACATTGCCTGACATCATGGCATTTACACCTCGCCAGTATTTGAGGTGGTTTATGCCTCCATGAATATCGTCTCCACAAAAATTACAGATATGGAGACCTAACCACATTGAAGGGAATGTCAAAAAAATACCAAAAACTTGCCTCTTGTTCCATGTTGTCATACCCTCAAGCGTGGGTTGTGACCCTAGCATAGAACGTTCCACAAAAAAGGACTCCTCCGTCCCATTCCTTGGGTGTGCAACTGATGGATTGGACCCACTATGGTGTTGTTGAAATGGGTTAATGGTGTTGTTCATACCCTCTATACACGGTCGAGAAGGGGAACTAGCCATGGCCTTGTGTGTTCTTCGTTTTAGTTCTTTTCTTTTGTTGTAGTTTGTCAGGAGGGCGTTGCATTCCCTCTCAACCTCAGTAGGCACCTTTGAACATTGCCTGACATCATGGCATTTACACCTCGCCAGTATTTGAGGTGGTTTATGCCTCCATGAATATCGTCTCCACAAAAATTACAGTAACCATCCCCTTTTTTTCTCTCTTCCTTGCATATTTCTACGTTGCATCTCTTTCTCCTGCCATTTTGTTTCAATGTGGCTTCACATGAAAACAATAAACAAGTAGTTAGAAACTTAAAAAAAGAAAAAGAAGATGCTAGGGTTTAAGCATTGATAGCTGAAATCGAGTGTTTTTTACCTCAGATAATTGTTGCATGGCTGTTAGTTTCTTTTAAAACTAAAAAAAAATTGGGTTTAGGATGTAGTGTAGTGTTGTTGATGGTCTCTTCTTAGCTTTTTTCTCTCTCCAACTGGAAACAACAAAAATGAGGGGGTTGTGGGGAAAAACAATTATGTGGTTTTCCTCTACAAGTGCGCAGATGGCCAAGTTTTTTTTTTTTTGGGGACTTGACAAGTTTTAAAAGAACTTGACGAGGTGAAAAAAACTCGCTGAGTCGATTCCAAGCGACTTGAATTGGTTGAATGGCCAAGATTAAGGGGGCATGGTTTGATAATCTTGCGAGGACATGGAGTCTAACTCTAAGACTCGTAGCATCTATGGCTTAGGAATTGATAGAAGAAGATAGGAAAATGTTAAGCTGCATGTGCTTGCAACTCATGGTTACATTAGTTGTGGCCAAAATACGGTACCAAAGAATTGTAGTCCTGTTTCGTCTTATGCAAGAAGAAGAAATTGTTGAAGCCGTAGTAGCTGCTCTTACATGTGAACAAGGACACATAGAACTGTCATAAACATTTTGGAGGGATGTAGCTTCAAATGAATGTTTATTGCGTTCGGTAGAGATAGGGTGAAACAATGACGTGATCACTTGAGTTTAGTTGATCTAACCTGTAATATGCGATGTCAAAGAGTAGTAGCTTCTCAAGGGCAGGGATCCAAGCATCTATTGTAAGGATAGCTGAAAATAATTGGGAAGTGATCTGCCTGAGTCTCTATATAGGCAATAGTACCTCCCTCTAATCTTGTAATGAATAGGATGCCTAAAAATAAAATGTTCTTTAGTCTCCACCTCTCAAAGAGAGCAAAGATGATATAGCTGATCATCTCGAAGATTATGGTAGTTAGTCTCCACCTGCAGTTGAGTGAACAAACTTTGAGCTAACCAAAAGGAATACCGAGGTTATGTACCCGATGGCATTCGATATATTAAGGATGAGTAATAAGTCCATATTTAATCCTCGTGAGATGGTTAGTGTAGAAGGCCAACTTAGGATTAAGAAGAGGTTAAGGAGGTGCAACCCTAGTGATCTGAATATATTGTTGATAAACATAATCTCGGATTGGTTGATTAATCCGGTTAATCACATTGTTTTGAGGAACAAGGTAGGAAGGAGCATAAAGTATTTGAATGGATGTAATCCATGGTTCCCTGAGGGACGTGTCCCCCACCCTGAGGGACGTGTCCCCTCGTCCCTTGTGTCCCCAGTACAAGGGGACGTTTCCCTGTCGTCCCCTTTTTAAGGGATGGTAGTGCTGCACAGGTAGCTGTCCCCAAGATGGCCCCTGTGAGGGGACGCTTTGCCTCAATTAAAAATAAAAAATCCCTAATTGAGGCAGAGACGCCCAGCTGTTTAGGCGCCTCTGTCTCAATTAGAAATAAAAAAACCCTAATTGAGGAAAAGACACCCAACCGCCTGGGCGTCTCTGCCTCAATTAAAAAAGAGAAAAACCCTACAAGAGTCTTCATCTGGACTTTCAAATAAATCACCAAAATATATAATTTTTAATCTCAAAAGTATGTTCTTCTAGACTTTCTTAAGACTTATAGAATTGTTTTTTTTTTTAATTGCGAAGTATGTTCTTTTGGACTTTCTTGAGACTTCTAGAATTGATTTTTGTCCTCGGGACAACAACGCCGCACAGGCAACCGTCCTCGAGACGTCCCCTGTGAGGGGATGCTCTACCTCAGCCTCAATTAAAAATAAAAAATCCCTCATTGAGGCATAGACGCCCAACCGTTTGGGTGTTTCTGCCTCAATTAAAAATAAAAAAAACCCTAATTGAGGCAGAGACACCTAGACGTCTGGGCATCTCTGCCTCAATTAAAAAAGAAGAAGAAAAAATTCCTACAATAGTCTTCTTTTGGACATTCAAATATATCACCAAAATATATATGTTTTAATTTCAAAAGTATGTTCTTCTAGACTTTCTTAGGATTTATAGAATTGATTTTTTTTTTAATTTCAATGTATGTTCTTATGGACTTTCTTGAGACTTTTAGAATTGATTTTCTTTTAAATATATTTTTTTAAATTTCAAAATTTTATATTATATATAAATAAAATAAAATATAAATCTCCAAAATAAAATAATAAAAAATAGGTTGACTATTCTTATTATACTATAATTATTATATTTTTACCTAAATGGATTTAAAGAAGTATGTTGTATAGAGTATAATTCTAATCTTTTATCAAACTTGTAAATGTATATATGTTTTTACTTATTTTATTTTTTATTATTTTAATACTATTATACTTGCCGTCCCCTAGTCGTTTCCTAAAATTGGCCTGCCGTCCCCCACCGTCCCCAAAACGCGTCCCCCAGCCTCGTGGAACCTTGATATAATCAATCCATGGAGATGCCAACTCATTGGAAAAAGAGAAATAAATTCTGCAACCATGAGGACAATTGAAAGTGCTCCTAGAGGAGATGAATTCTCAGGATCAAGGTGCCAAATACAAGTCTCTCTCTTGGCCTGAAGTGCACCCACCAATGATTTTAAGCCTATTAAACTGAAAAATATTTCTGAAGATGTTCTCAAGAGGAAGAGGATGAGTGCTAAACTCAGCTTGAACAATTCATTGTGGAATTGTGCCTTTACATTGGATAAATCATTGAAGCAAAATATTTTGGACCTTCTCAATGCACACTCTAGACTCTATCTCCAAATATCAGATCCATAAAGAATTGTGGGTTTGATAAAGCCATCAAACGAGGGCACCACTAGGTGAAAGTATGATTATCTATCGTATAAACCAGGGCACCACTAGGAGAGGGATTGTTGCCGACCCATTTCAAGATTATGACAATGAGAATGTTCTTGTCCTTTAGGCCATACTAGTTGTTTCACCCATCTCTATATATATGTATTTGGTTAAAAGATGTTTAATTCTCCACTTTTGTTTGATTATTTTGATTTAAGGTTTTTATTTGTTTGCTATTTTTGTGATTGCAAATGTCTGTGATTGAGCCTAATATTGTGTATAGTGGATGACTATCTATGTCCCCATTGAGTATTTGGATGAGTCTATATACCAGTTCAACAATGTAGTTGGTGTGATTTGATTCTTTTTTATGAACATGATTTTCTTTTTGAGGTTAGCAATGTTGTATGGGGTGTTTCATTTTAGGTTTGATATTCTTCTAATGGCACTAGATTTCTTTCTTGTAGTCTTTTTCTATCATTTCAAAACCCTTGTTTGCCATTGAACATCTGTCATTTTCTTCTCAATATTTCACAAAATAGTTACATAACATCCAGGTTGATAAATATGTTAATCAGTTTCAAATGCTTCTGTGAAATATGTGAATAAGAAAATGTTTGGTAACATTGCACCAAATCAGGGACTTAGTCATGAAATGGTTTACCTTGTGCATTGTTAGTGCCAAACACAAATCTCACACATTTAGCCCAAGTCTGTTGCCAAAATGGTGCTTTTGTTATATATTCCTTTTATCCATGTTTTGCACTTGTGTGCTTTTGTACCTTTCCTTGGGTCAACATGTAACTAGCATTTCCTTTTGCAAAATTTGTACAAGTCTTTAGCCTTTTGCAAACATGTAAATCCTCAAGTCTTCACCAAATTTATATTCAAGGTTAGCTTGTTACATTGCACCAAACATCTAACATGGTGCCAAAGCATCTAGCAATTTGCCTATGGACTTTCATTAAACATATTACTTGCTTCAGGTAGTCACCCATCACTGGGACTCTAGCCAAAATGCTAATTCAAGTTACTTGCACTACTGCACCAAAATAATATTTGTGCTACAACATCACAAACAAGAATTTGTATTTCTCCACCACATATACCAAGCTAGGATGTGTCTATTCAACATGGCTAAACCCACTCAAATGCATTAGAATGGAGAAGTCTGATGTCCTTCCAAATTATAGTTATGCAACCAATGTGCTCCCAAAATTTATTAAAATCTCCAAGTCTCCTATGCTATGTTGGTACTATATAAACATAAAGCTTAACAAGCAACTTAAGTCTAGGTACTACTAAGTAGGGTACTTCACTATGGTAACAATGTGAAGAAATGCAGGTTTTCATGTTGGCCTTTTTGCATTCTTTATGAGGACATTTTATTGAATGCACTGATTTAAGAAATCTTGAATTGTTATAGGAGTAATTTATAAGAAATATTTTTCTACTGAGTTAGTATTTTGGTTTAATTTTGAGAGTGAAATTTTAATATTTTTCTACTGAGTTAGTATTTTGGTTTAATTTTGAAAGTGAATTTTTGTGTTAGTGGCTTTGAAAAGCCTTGTTGAAAAATAACTGGTTAATCAACTAGGCAAAATGAAATAGCCTTAAGTTATTTTATGTATTATTATTTTTTATTTGAAGATCTTCATGAGACAGTTAGCATAAGCAAGAGGCAAGGTATAATAACAGAGTTCAGCTCAGTTTTCAACTGGAAAGGGTGAAAATGACCTAGAAAGTTTGTCAATTGAATGTTTAGAGTAATCTATGCACCAAAGTATCATGCAATTTAGAAACAGCCTATGCAAGAATGTGATAAAAATTATTTTGAGTTTACCATCTTTGTTTGCTTTTACAATCATGACATTGATGATTTTGAGTTTGACACCATTGTTGAAACTAGCAACATAGAGAATATTTGACTTACAATTTAAGGAAAGCAGTTGGAATGTTTGATAAAATGGAGTGTGTTGTGACAAGTGTGGATTATAAATTGGAAGCTCATTGTCCACATTTCTGATGGTATTTATGATACTTTATTTTTCTCAAGGCCATCATAGCAGGCATTATTGTCAAAATCAGCCTTAGGAACAAACTTAAATGCACTAATGTGTGTGTTGTAGGATGGTTAAGAGACCCGAAATTTACTTGTCAACATTAATGTTTGGCATCATTTGGAGCAAAGGGTGGCTATAATCTTAACATTTATTAGGTGAACATTCCAAAGAAACATATCAGTTGAACAGTTTATCACACATGTAATGGTAGGGTACCTAGGAATAGATATTTGGGGATATATTATTATATTGTATAAGGGTTGGCATGGGCCACACATAACCCAAGGTTGATTGTATTATAATATTATATTATATTATAATATAATGTTATATTAGTAGTAGGCTCCCCAAAGTAGAATAAGAAGATGGATATATAACCTGGCATAATTCTATTACTGTCCACTAATGACCAAAGTATGTACATATCTATATACAGCAAACATGCATGCAATTCAGTATTTTAGGTAACACAGTTTGATAGATACTTAATTGTGAGAAGGTAGATGGTAAAGGTTAATTATCAGAAAGAGGAGAATGATTCAGACAGGGCATGTTCAATGTATGTGTAGTTGAAAAGGAAAAGGGTTGGCAATGTTGCAGTAAGCACTTTTCTGTTCTTGAAAATTTAGTAGTGTGCTATGTAGTCAATAGTTTGCACTCTTAGACATAGAGATAAAGCATTGTTTTGTGAAAACTATGTTCCTTACAATCAGATTTAAACTAATTTACATTCAGAGTATGTCATAACTTTTTAAAGTTGAGAGTATTTTCTGTACAATTATCACTCACATTTCATATTTAAGTGTTAAATATCATAGCATTTGGAGCAAAGTATCAACTGAAACTATAGTGACATACTACTAACATGAGTCTATGGAATATTTTTTTATTTATTTTCTTCAGAAAACATGTGGTCATCCATCTATTTCAAGTTATGCATTTGTTTATTTCATAATTTTCTCTTTTTTCTCTCTTTCTTTTGTTTTCTTTTCTGTTCAACAGAAGCTCCTGTGGGAAGTAATGTCAAATTTCTAAGAAACAAGTCCTATGCAGCCTTGCTTTGGTTTTCATTATAAATGGAGTTGACCAAAGATTATTTGTAGTGTTCTAACACCATACTATAAGGAGGATGTTCTTTTCTCAAAGGAAGAGCTTCAACATGAGAACGAGGATGGTGTCTCTATTATTTTCTATTTGCAAAAGATATATCTAGGTCAGAATCTGTATTACAATTAATGCAACTTCGAAAAAGATGTTTTAGAATTTTTTCATAAATTAGTTTTGGTTAATTAACTTTTCACAACATTCACATCTTGTGTTCCACTTAACAGATGAGTGGATGAACTTCCTAGAGAGAGTACAATGTGAAACAGAAGAGGATGTTTTAGTTGATGAAGAGAAAACATATGAGCTTCAGCTCTGGGCATCCTATAGAGGGTAGACACTTACTAGCATAGGTACAAACGAAACATGATTAATCTAGAAATTTGAATGGATTCACAATGAGAAATAACATTGCATCAGAATACCTAAAATATAGTGTATCCATAGATAAATTGTTTTTCTGAAATGTTGTGATTGCAGTTAGAGGCATTATGTACTACAGGAAAGCCCTAGAGCTCCAATATTTTTTGGATATGGCAAAAGAGGAAGGTATGTGACAATTCCAGAACTATTTCTAAGGTGTAACAAATGGAGTAGCGGGTGTGGAGTATAAATGTTTTTGGAGTGCTGTTAAAATTGATCCCAACAGGAATACTTATTTGTGATGTTGAAAAGTCCCTTAGGAAATTAATTTTTCCACTTATCATGCAGAAATTTTAGAAGGCTACAAAGCTCTGGAGTCAGGAAATGATGAGAATAAAAAAAGCCAACGATCATTGTGGGCACAGTTGCAAGCAGTGGCAGACCTAAAATTTACGTATGTGGTGTCCTGTCAACAGTATGGTGTACATAAGAGATCTGGTGATAATCGAGCAAAGAACATTTTGGACCTCATGCTGCTGTATGTTTAAGAGCACTAAGTTAACTTTTTTGGAGGTCATGGCAGGCTAGAAGTATTCAGATTAAAGTTTTTATGAAATTTGTTTTAATCAAAGTTTCATCCTGCTTGCAGATACCCATCTCTGCGTGTAGCTTACATTGATGAAGTAGAAGTTAGAGAAAAAGATAAATCACAAAAGGTTTATTACTCGGTTCTTGCAAAGGCAGTAAATCAGCTGGATCAGGTACTTTTGCTTTTTGCATCATTGGTGCTTACCAAGTGTTAAATAAAGGACTCCAAATTTCAATTTTGCATTTGGAATTTTCAAAAGCATAGCTTACAACAAGTGCACTATAACAACACAGAAAGAATCAATAGGTAACAATAAAGGCAAAGTTCATGTTGTATGTTAGAATAAATCCATGCTTGGTTAAATAGAGAAAAGCTGCTGGGCTATTGTATTCCTTTTATTATGAGTTTCAACATTTTTGAAAAGCCAGGCTGCAATAAGGAAATGAAGAAATGAGATACTCATGACTAAAGTTGCCTAACATCTTGTGCCAAGCACAATCTTCCTTACAAGGAGATTGTTATGTAAACATGATTTACTTTGATTTTGTATGATTGTTTTTCATGTTGCAATGAACCTTTATGACACATTTATTTAAAATACCTTTCCTGTAGTAGAGTATGTGATACATCTTAAATTATTTTTCTTGTAGATGGATGTGTTACTTATTGGTCATGGAAGTAGACTTAGCTGAACTAGATGAATGTTTCTTTGTTTGTTGTTCAAACAAGAGCTTTCTTTAATGTGTGGGATCACCTTATTGATGAATTAAGTTGAATGGCTAATTAACAGAGATATCATAGGATTGGGGTAGACCCCTTTTGCACTGAAACACGGTGCTAATTTCATATATATATATATATATATATTTTAAAGTGAAAAACCCCTTGCGGAGCCGCCTTGGTCTGAGTGTTTCTTTGTTTGTTGTTCAAACAAAGCTTTCTTTAATGTGTGGGATCACCTTATTGATGAATTAAGTTGAATGGCTAATTAACAGAGATATCATAGGATTGGGGTAAGACCCCTTTTGCACTGTAACTATTTTCTTGTAGATGGATGTGTTATTTATTTCTTGTAGCTGTAACTGGATGAATGTTTCTTTGTTTGTTGTTCAAACAAGAGCTTTCTTTAATGTGTGGGATCACCTTATTGATGAATTAAGCTGAATGGCTAATTAAGAGAGATATCATAGGATTGGGGTAGACCCCTTTTGCACTGAAACACGGTGCTAGTTTCATATATATATTTTTTAAATTTAATTTTTATTATTTAATTTTTTTTATTATAATTATTATTTTAAGGGGTAAATTCAAATGATTTCTAGTGATTGATTATAATGTTGTAGTATAGATTTTATTCCCAACAATAGAGCAAACAAATCAAACAAAACAAGCCACAAGGAAATGACAACAATGACAATTTAGGAAAAGAACCATTTCATTATGTGCAATCTGATATGTACATTACTTACAACAGTAGGTTTTTTGTATTTTGAAAAGGAGGTGTACAGTTACAACCCAACTGTCACTGTCTCATATTGAACTATCAAACTAATTGCAAACTAGTTATAAAAACAAAGCATTGTCTTATTCATGTGCAGGACTTCATGGCGTGTACAAAATAACAATCCTTTGATCAACGCTGGTTACAAGCTATTGATCAACTTGTTCAAACTAATTGCAAACTAGTTATAAAAACAAAGCATTGTCTTATTCATGTGCAGGACTTCATGGCGTGTACAAAATAACAATCCTTTGATCAACGCTGGTTACAAGCTATTGATCAACTTATTTAACAAAATGCATGACAAACATACCGATGACAAAACTGTATATGTACAATTACAACATGATCATGCGAACTCACTTATGTAGCACGTAAGGTGGTGTCACATTGGATGGATTTGGCTGATCTTTTTGCTTGCCTACATATATCCTCTCCTCTAGACTTGTCAGCTTCCTAATCGACAGACCTGGATGCATGCACCTTGGGAAGTGACGCAATTGTGCACTACTTTGGGTTAGGCGACGATGCTGAGTTGGATGACAATAATGAATCGGATGATGACGACGATTTGGATGATGATTGGTTGTAGACAACAAACGACGACAAGATGTTGACGATATGTATGACCGACAATGACGGGTTGGATATTGATTACAATGGCGCATTGGTGACAGGGTTGGTCGACAACGAATGGATGATGGGCGACCACAGGCTGGCTATCACGATGATGACACGGTATGTATAGTCAACGATGGAGAGTGAAGATGACGAGTTTGGGGTGGTAGTGATTCTTCTGACGAAGACAAAATAGCCAATGGGACTTTGTTGGCGAAGACAAACTGGTCGACGGGGACTTTGCTAGCAAAGTCTAATGTAGACAATGGGGGATGACGACGAATAAATGTAGACAATGCAAATGGCAGAGGATTGAAATTTTGTGGACAAGGTCAATAGGGTGTCGATTGATGGTGAAGCAGCTGACAAGGTGCCAACTGATGGAGAACCAACTCGCATGATGTCAATCCACAAAGGCTTGCCCAAGGGAGGGTCGATTCTCATGGGTCCGATCAAGAGAGCGTTGGCCATTGGAGGTCTAGTGGATGAAACCTTGTCTGTTGGTGTATTGATGTTGGCCGTTTAGGAGATGTTTTGTCCATGCACCATTAGATGAAGGGATGGCCGATGATGATAACCCCTCTTGCCCTTCTTGCTCCCATTTTGTCAATGACAACTCCTTTCTTGTAGACGGTATTGCAAACAACGACGATCACTTGACAACAATTCCTACAAATGATGATGACCTCTTGTAGACGACCACAATTCAGTCAACAAGGTTTCTTGTTCCAATAGTTGGTGCCATTTGGGTAGGTCTCTGATGTTGATACAAATTTGAATAAAATCCTAGGAACAAAAGTAGTTGTTGTTGGCACTTCGAGGATTTTTATTTAGCGTTGTATGCCCCTGCACAATTTCTCTATTCTTTTGTCTGTACAATGTTGTGTGATTTTCCTCCCATTTGTACGACCTAGTAAAATCATTCTCTTATTCGTACGATTGCTTTCTTGCTCTTTATGACTACGATATACAACTATATACAACTCGTATAGTTAGCCTCTACAACTGTGCCTTGGTTTCTTTTCTTCCTTCTTCCTCTTTGTGTGGCAAATGAAATTGATTTGAATTTCCATTTTATCCTTTTACACCAACGACCCTTTTCCTCTTTGGGTTTTTAAAAAGCAATTATGGTCATTGCTATCTTTAAGGCAGTTAATTCCAATTGTCGTCGTCCTTCGTGCCTCTGTCTTCAAGCTATGCCAACATTTTCTCTCACTTTGCCAGATTAATTTATCTTGTTGGCAACTAGATTCTCCTTTTCCAAAAGTTTTTAACATTTTCCAAATTAAAAATTTTAGAACTTTTTTCTGCCGTTCTTCGATTTTCTCATTGTTTGTAGACTTGGAAAAAATTATTTTGCCCTTACACTTCTCTTGTCGTCTGATAGTTTTTTGCAACTTCACTATATTTGTCCTTCATTTGTTAGTCAATACTTTAGTCTAGCATTGTAGACTTTCACTCTCTTGCTATAGTTGGTCTCTCTTGCGTCGCATCTCCAACTATGCACGTTTGTTTTGGACCAAAAGACTAGGTTCCTTTGCCCTCATACTAGTTTGATCTTCATCCTTTAAGTGTTGTCTTACTCTGGTGCATCATGTTCACTCGTCTCTATTCTCATCGAGCTTTCGCTCTTTTCCATTGTCTCCAATTTTGAAAATAGTCCATCGTTTGTCATATTCTTTGGACTTCATGCAAATTTTTCCTTTTATGAGTTTGCTACTTTCATCCTCATGTTTTCAAATCTTGTTTGTTCTTTTAGCTGCTCTATGCATAGTTGGGACATGTCTTTTTGGGTCGCAATAAACGCATCTCAGCATACAATGTTTCAAGTCCTTTGAGAATTGAACACACATTTGAAACCTTCATTTTTCAGGGGTTGGTTCTATTTCTTCCTATTTCACAACTATCATCGACATTGGCCCTTGAGTCTCTGCTACCTCCTCCCTTGCTAAATTACCACCTTTGGACTATCATCAATTGGTGGCATCTTGACAATTTTTGCCAAATTCAAAAATTTTCAACCCCTTGAATGAGTCCTTGATAAACCTTTGGACTATCATCAATTGGTGGCATCTTGACTATTTTTGCCAAATTCAAAAAATTTCAACCCCTCGAATGAGTCCTTGAATTGACTTGACACCTGCAATAGTCTGTCCAAGCTCTTTGCCTCTTGCTTGTAATAAAGGAAGTTTACATGTTCACATACTTTGTCTTCCTTCTCACTCTTATCCATCTACAATCAGAGACAATTTGGTCATAAGACTTCATGTACGCTCATTTTCCAGTAGTTAAAACCATTGCCAGAGTGCCTTTTGTCTTGCACCGCTTTGGCCTCAAGACATTATCTTCATTTGGTTTCCAGTTGGTATGTTCTCATTTGTTTCCGTTATACGACAAATTTTCAAATTCGTCTGGTGATGCGAATTTTTTGTCGATTGTTTGGTCTCACAAGTTTATGGTGAACTTGTGATTCCCCTTTTTGAAAGTGAGTCTATATTTCTACCAATTGTTGTCTACTTTCGTCATCCTCAGTTGGCCTTGTCCCAAAAAGGAGTCATATGTTGGCTTTTGCATAGTGATGAGTACAAAGGATGAAAGCTTGGTCAACTATGCTTACTATTTGTGTTATTTACTTATTAAATCCTACCGGCAAAAAATTTGGTTGTTATAATGTCGGTTCTGCCAGTTTCTTACATGTGTTCTTTGGGAGTACATTAACACTCGAAACACTCTACCTACCATACATGATGACTTGTGTCAAGATGTGGCCTAATATCTCCATATGCAATAGTGCTGGCCACTTTTATCGATGGTCAAGATTGTAGGGTCAAGAAATTGATCTCGTGTTGTAGTCTACTATGGCACTTTTTGTGTTGCCATTTTCTTCTCCTTTGCTCCATGCAACATCTCCCCAGTTCAAGTTTGCAACTAACTTGAACAAGGTTGCCATGTTCACTGTGACACTAATCTATAACAATTGACTTGCTAGACTTTACAATGTTGTTTGGAGCGACATTGATGGCTCCATCATTCTCCTTTGGTCATGGTTGTTATCTGCGTTTAGCTTTCTCTTTATCTTGTCTTCAATCTCATCTCGAGGTTCCTGACATCTTTTCTTGTCTATTTCAAGATTAGGGTATGAGCCTGAATTACTGCAAGAATGTCTCGTCTTCACAGTTCGTTCTTCAGTGTCATGTAAATGGACATTTTGCCTGTTGCTACTATTGGTTGCCTTGGGGCAATTTGTATCTTTATGATTTCCTGGTCAACACCATTGGTACATCATCATCGCATTATAGCCCACTATTGGATTCATATATTTTCGTCCAAAGTGGTCCTCCATTTGGCACATCCAACACTGCATGATGGCTCTTCCTTCAAAAACATGTTGTTGTCTTTCTTTGTTGCTAGTCCTATTGCTGCCTTGGTTTTGTTCACTGGGTCTCCTTCACTGGGTCTCCTTCTTTAGCGCTTATTTCTATAACCTCCTCTTGTCACACACACCTTGACCGTTTCTTAAAGAACTTGGTTTGTGATCCGCTTTTTCTTCCTTTGGCACTTCCAATGATTGGTGTCTTCTACCCTTCAATTTAAACGAGCAAATTTCAACATAATGTCCTTTAATTTTGTAGATAATACAATATACTTATTTTGGACAATTGGTGTTTGTGTGTCCAGTCTGACAGTCCAAAAACCAAATGCCTTTTATCTCTTCTTTTTTGCCTTTCATTTTATGGGTTACTCTTTCTATGTCTTTCCTAAGTGCTTCAATTGTTGTGCCCATATCATCACGATCATAGTCAAAATCACTTTCTTCCTTACTCTGACCTTCACCTGTCGAAGTCGTCTTCATCTCGCTCTACAAATTTAGTGCTTTGTCAAACACTTCTTGATATATCGTCTTCATTTAGAAGCAGCCCATCCATAAACCACCATTTCTAGGGTCCATCTTCAGTTTTCTTCTCCATATTATTGATGAGCTTTGTTAGATGATGGTTATAGAACCTAACATTTTTTTGTTAGAAAAATATCAAATTACATGCAAGCAGAAAACACAATAACACAGAAAAATAGTAACACAGATTTTTACGTGGAAACCCTGCAGTGTGTAGGTAAAACCACAAGGCAATGGCAGCTTCGATATTTTATTGATTTCAGCAAACTTTTATATTCATTAAAACTGTTACATGCAAGGGGTCGTTCCCCTTTTATGTAAAAACAAAGGAAGACTCTAAAAACTGTTCGTTTCCTCTCCCAAAAGAAGACTCTAAAAACTGTTCCTTTCCTCTCCAAGGAAGACTCCAAAAAACTGTTCGTTTCCTCTCCCAAGGATCACTATAAGCTGCACCACCATACACCTCGTTGCTGAAGAACATTGGAGATGTAGATATTGGCTTCACCTCCTAACGTTCTCCCACTTGAAGTCGATATACATGAATTCTTTGCCTATGTTTTTCCATCCAAGTGCCACTTGCCCAATGATGCCCTTATCACATTTTCAGCAAGCCTAAAGAAGTTTTGCACCACTCAAAATTCTCTGTCTTGATCGGCTTTGTAAGCATATCTGCAGGATTCACTTCAATACCAATTTTCTGCAACATGATCCTACCTTCTTCCACCACATTTCTTATAAAATGGTACTTAACATCAATGTGTTTCGTGCAATCATGGAATGTTGGGTTCTTCACTAACTGAACAGTACTTTGGCTATCACATTGCAACTTAATCTTCTCTTGCATTATCTTGAAGTCATCCAACAATCGTTCTAGCCAAATTGCCTCTTTGCTGGCTTCAGTTGTTGCAATGTATTTTGCTTTAGTGGTTGATAAAGCCATCACAGACTGCAACTTAGAAGTCCTACTCACAACTCCACCAGGAAGAGTGAAACTATATCCTGTAGTGGACTTTCTCCCATCTCTATCTCCACTGTAATCAAAATCCACAAAACCTTTGACTTGCAAATTTGCCGATCCATAGTAAATAGCAGCATCTGAAGTGCCTCTTAAATATCTAAATATCCACGTCACTGCATTCCAATGCTCCTTACCAGGATTTGCCATGTACTTGTTGACAACTCCCACTGCTTGGGCAATATCCGGTCTGGTGCTTACCATGGCATACATGAGGCTTCCTACTGCTGATAAATACGGTACACGAGACATGCTTGCCTTCTTTGCTTCTGTTCTAGGACATTGTTCGGAAGACAATTTGATTTTGCATTCTGCATATTGAAGCGCTGCAGAATCTTTTCTATATATGATTGTTGACATAACCAGATCTTCCTTCTTGTTCTGTCCTTGTGTATCTTCATCCCTAAAATTTGGTTTTCTGCTCCTAAATTCTTCATTTCAAATGTCCTACCCAACTGAACCTTTAGATCAATGTTTTTCTTCATGCTAGGGCCTTCAACTAGCATATCATCTACATACAACAGCAGAATAATAAAACTGCCATCATCAAACTTGTTGTAGTATGCACAATGGTCAACTTCACTTCTGCTGAAACCTTGGCTCTTCATGAAGGTGTCAAATTTTTGTACCACATCCTTGGCGCTTGTTTCAATCCATACAAAGATTTTTTGAGTCTGCAAACCAAATGCTCTTTGCCTCTTTCTTCATAGCCCTCAGGCTGATCCATATAAATCTCCTCCTCGAGATCACCATGCAAGAAAGCAGTTTTTACATCAAGCTGCTCTAGTTCTAAATCCTGTGCTAGTACAAGTGCAAGCAAAACTCTAATAGTTGTCGACTTCACAACTAGAGAGAAAATTTCATTAAAATCGATACTTGACTATTGCACACATATCCTTTTGCCACCAAACAAGCTTTATAGCGTTCCAACAACCCATCACTGTTCTTCTTTACTTTGTACACCCACTTGTTTCCAACAACTTTTCTTCCAGGTGGGAGATCCACAAGTTCCCACGTTTTATTCTTACGAAGTGCTTCCATTTCCTCCTCCATGGCTTTCCTCCAGTTTTCTGCATTTTCAGAACTAGGCTCACCATCATCATTTAACAAAGCAAAAGAGGACTAAAAAATAGGAGAATACCTTTCTGGACACTTTTGTTGTCATGTAGATCTTCTAACCCAATGATCTGTAGGTTGTGGCTCTTGGTCTTGTGATTGTTGTGGCTGCTCTACTTGCTGTTTGCTGATTTTCATTTTCATCTTCGTTCATATCTACTTCAACTGGTACAACATTAGATGTTTGCTGTACCTCCTTCCTTTGCATGGTTTTTTTCATTAAAAATGACATCCCGACTAATAATTACCTTGTGGACAGTAGGATCCCACAGTTTATAGCCCTTCACTGTATCTCCATAGCCAAGAAAAACACATTTACTTGATTTGGGGTCCAGTTTGGATCCTTTTCTTTAGGCACATGGGCAAATGCATCACAACCAAAGGTACGCAAATGAGAGTAATCAATTGGCTTACCACACCGAACCTCCTCTGGAATCTGTCCATCCAACGCAACTGTAGGTGACTTGTTAATGAGGTAAGCAGTTGTATTAACAACCTTTGCCCTTAACCTTTTATCTAGTCTAGATGCATTGAGCATGCTTCTTGCACGTTCCATGATTGTGCGATTCATTTGCTCAACCACACCATTTTGTTGTGGAGTATATTGTATAGTCTTTTGGTGCTTAATTCCTTCCTGCGTACAAAATTTATCAAATTCCTTGAGCAATATTCACCCACATTATCTAACCTGAGATATAAAATAGGCTTGCCTAAACTTTTTTCTATTCGTGCTTTGAACTCTTTAAACTTCTCGAAAGCTTCCAACTTCTTTTTCAGAAAATAAAGCCACACTCTTCTAGAATAATCATCTATAAATGTCAGAAAATATATAGCACCATTTAAGGACTGAGTGAGGACTGGTCCAAATATATCAGAATGTATAAGTTGCAGAAAATCAGAACTCTTATTAGAGCTTGCAGTAAACCGAACCCTCTTTTGTTTACCAAAAATATAGTGCTCACACAAGTCAAGATTACAAGACTTAATCCCAGAAAGCATACCTTGGTCATGCAGAATTTTCAGAACTATTTCACTCACATGCCCTAGGCGTTGATGCCATAGCATTATTGCATCTTCAGCATTTCCTGAAGTTGCTGCTGCTGCTGCTGCTTGGTTCGTCACTGTATCTCCACACAAACGATATAGGGTCCTATAAGATTCTCCTTTTGCCACTACAAGAGCTCCTCTGGTAATTTTGCAATAAATATTACCAAAAGTGATAGAATACCCTAGCTTAACCATCATCTTGATTGAGAGCAAATTATTTCGCAAATCATGCACATGTCGTATATCACATAACATCCTTTCTCTACCATCGTCCAACCTAATCTTGATGTCTCCTCTCCTCTTCCCACAACTTTTGAAGGGTGATCATCACCCAAGTAGACCATCCCATCACTATCTGGCTGATATTTGAGAAACTAGTCTCTGTGAGGAGACAGTTGGAAAGATGCACGCGAGTCCAAAACCCAGGTATATAGAACAGATCTACTGTTGCTGATACAGAAAACCTCACATGTTGTTTCTCCTGATTCTACCGTAATGGCCTTCGTTGATGGCTGCAATTGCTTTTCATCATTATTTTCCTTTTTCAGATTGCAACAATCCTTCTTTGAGTGCCTTGGCTTCCCACAATGCCAACACTTGCCTTTCAACTTGCGTCCTCTAGACTTAGATTTGGACTGTGATCTACCTTGTTGACTCCTATCGAAAGATCGACCTCGCACAACTAGGGCTTCATTAGTTGAGGGTTCCAAAGACGTTTTCCTCCTCAAATCTTCTGCCAACAAAGCGGCTACCCCATAATCAAAAGTTAGAGCTCTTGATGTAGAATTGCTGATGGTCCTCACCAAATGATCCCGAGTATCCGGGAGGGAACAAATTAGGGTGATAGCTCTTTCCTCATCCTCCATCTTCACATTAATTGAGACCAGTTTACTGATTAGGGTATTAAACTCATTCAGATGATCTGCCACAGATGAATACTTCTTCATCCGCAAGCTATAAAACTGTTTTTTTAAGAAAAAACTTATATGTTGCTGATTTCGTCCCATACAAGCTTCCGCGGTCTTTTCTTCAGCAACATCGAACAAGACAGAGTCTGCTAGGCAAAAACGGATTGTAGAAACCGCTTTCTTGTCCAGCGTTGCCCACTCCTCATATTTCATGCTAATAGGTTTATTCGCGACCCCTTTCAAGGCTAGGGCTTGGTCGCTTTGAACGAACAAATCCTCCACCTTCATCTTCCACAGGGCGAAGTTCCTACCATCAAACTTCTCAATCTCGAACTTGGTTACACCTCTTGTCATTGTTGCAGTTCCCACTTGCACAAAACCCTAGTCTCTGATACCAAAATATTAAATTACGTGCAAGCAAAAAAACACAATAACATAGAAAAACAGTAACACAAATTTTTATGTGGAAACCTTGCAGTGTGCAAGTAAAACCCGGGGCAATGGCAACTTCAATATTTTATTGATTTCGGCAAACTTTTACATTCACTAAAACTGTTACATGCAAGGGGTCGTTCCCCTTTTATAGAAATACAAAAGGAAGATTTCAAAAATTGTTCGTTTCCTCTCCCAAAGGAAGACTCCAAAAACTGATTGTTTCCTCTCCCAAAAGAAGACTCCAAAAACTGTTCGTTTCCTCTCCCAAGGAAGACTCCAAAAAAACAGTTCGTCTCCTCTCTCAAGGATCACTATAAGCTGCACCACCATACACCTCATTGCTGAAGAACATTGGAGATCTGGATATTGACTTCACCTCCTAACATTTTTGTCCTACTTATGCTTTGTGATGTGGATCTCTCCATTGATCTTTGTGTCATCATTCAATAGTTTGAAATCTTTCTCAAATTCCTTCTTGAGGTTTTCCCATGTTTTCCTTTTAAGTGTTTAGTCTATTGTGATCCCTTACAACATTGCTCTAAACAACTCTAACCAAGACTTCTTATCCCTCTAGTTTGATTCCCATATCGTCTCACAAGTACTGATATGTCTTGAAGGATCTTCTTTCTTGGCTCTATTGAATTTGGGCGACTTCCATTTGCCCACAATGATAGCCATGACAATTGGTTGTTTGGTTGTCGGTTGACTCCTTCCAACGATTTTGAAGGCTTTGTTGCATTGACTTCTTTTCCTTTGATTGTCTTCTTAAATTCAACTTCCAACTGTCTCCTAGTTAGAGTACTTGTACTTTAGGTGTGTGATCGTCTTTGTGAATAGACTTGTGTAGGCTCTTGATGACTCCCAAAAGTCCACCCTCTTGCAAACACATACTTTTGCAACGGTTCTCTTTGCATTGGACTCCCATCCTATACACCTCTAGATTTTCCCTCCTGCTCTTCTTGTGTCTACATTGTTGTGTCTTGTTGTCTTCCTACTTCATCTTCACAAACGTCTTCGCCTTCACAACCTTCTTCAACGTTTCCATCATTGATGTGATTATCATTGAGTCTATCGTCAACACCTTTGTCGACGACGCTAACTTTGACATCTCGACTTTCTTCGTCTTCAACACTCTTATTGTCAGCAATCACTTTGTCTACATGACTTATCTTTTCTGCACGAACTTTGTTGCAAGACCTTCATTGTCTCTATCTTCTCCACCTGTTAAGAACAATGTCTCAAACAACTCTTCACGTCCCTCTTCTTGAGGTGCCCATATGCATTGAATCTTAGGGCTTTCAACACCTATAACCTAGGGAATCTCCAAGCGTCTTCTCCAAGGATGGGTTTTGTAGAAGGTTTGCCTTCCTTCCTCTTGTTAAAGGGGGCTCTTGACAAATCTGTGCCCTTGTGCTTGCTTCGTCACGCTCATCATCTTCACGTCTTCACCATTTGCAATACGCTCAGACCTCCATGTTGGTTTTTGTCATTGTTGCATGCACCTTCACATCCTCTATATCCAAGCACACATCCTCTATTTCCTTCGCTGTCTTTCTCATCATGTGTCCTGCTCTATCTAGGGTCATTATGACAATGACCCAACAATAGAGTGAGAAGATCAAACAAAACATGCAACAAGGAAATAACAATGATAATTCAGAAACAGAACCATTTCATTTTGTTTAATCTGATATGTACATTACTTACAACAGTATGTCTCTTGTAATAAATAGCAACACAGTGTTGATCTCAGTAATGGTATAATTCCATTACAATCCAATGGAATATATAAAATTTGAAAAAGGCATGGACAGTTACAACCCGATTCTCACCCTCTCATGCTGAATGATAAAATTAATTGCAAACTAATAATAAACACAACACATTGTCTTATTCACGTGCACGACTTTGTGACGTGTACAAAATGACAATATTTTGATCAACCCTTGTTACAAGCCATTGATCAACATAATTAGCAAAACTCATGGCAAACATACCTATGACAGAACTGTTTATGTATAATTACAAAATGATCATGCGAACTCACAGAAGTGGCGCCACATTGGATGGCGTTGGCTGATCTGACTGCCTACAAATGCTAATCACTCACTGATGCCGGTTAGTGTTGAACTTGGTTTCTAATCATGGTTTCCATCATCTTGATCATTCCCCTCAACAATGAATGTCTTTTAAACATGATTACTCTGAGTTCACTGTGTTATATTTGTTTATTTTATAATGTCTTATTCAGATTCTTGTATTTGTACCATATGAGGTTCTATGTTGCCTACGAGAGTTACATGATGACATAATTAGACTCTTATGATTCTTAGCTCATACATGTCACTTTGGGACCCTTTGTTTTGACTTCCCCACCCTGTTGTGACAGAATGCACTTTCCAGTTTGGTTGACCGACTTATGCTATTTGTGGACATTTACATAATTTCTCTCATTGTGTCTTTTTAGGATATCTATCGCATCAAGCTGCCAGGTCCTGCTAACCTTGGTGAGGGGAAGCCAGAAAATCAAAATCATGCCATTATTTTTACTCGTGGTGAAGCTCTTCAAACAATTGATATGAATCAGGTATGCTTAGCTCTAACAAACTGTGTACCTCTTTCTATTTTATAATTATATCTAAGATGTAGGCTAACTTATCCCTTTGAACAGGACAACTATCTTGAAGAAGCTTTTAAAATGAGAAATTTGTTAGAGGAATTTTTTGGAAACCATGGGGTACAACAACCAACAATTCTTGGTCTTAGAGAGCACATCTTTACCGGCAGGTGTGTTATATAAAGTTTATATTCTTTTTATGTTATATAGAGTAAATTATAGTTAGACAATTGTCTTTTAGATATGCAGATAATATAATTGTCATTTAAATTAACATGATAGAGGTTGCAGACTTATATATAGATATAGATAAATCTATTTCATTTTGAGTAAGGATTCTGCTGGTGTTTAGTGCAGTGTCTCATCGCTTGCTTGGTTTATGTCAAATCAAGAGACTAGTTTCGTTACCATTGGACAGCGACTGATTGCAAACCCACTCAAGTAAGTGTCTTCACTACTCTTTTTATTCCTATGGAATGTGTTAAAGGCTTTTTTAAATATTTTGTACTTAGGAGATGAATGGCAGACCTGCGGAAGGGCCAAAAGCCTGTTAAACTTGAAAATTAATCAAATGGCTAAGTTTAGGAAGAAACGGGTACATATCCAGGGATGTTATATAACTTGAAATTTGTTATTGGCATTGCTTTAAAGCATGAAGATGTGCCTCTCTTACCTCAACTTCTAGCCATAATGGTGCATTAATAATCTTTGTCATAGTTGAGAAAATCAAAATTGGCAAACTTCGGGAATCGGCAAAAAAAAACTGAAGAAAACAAAATTTTCATTGAAAAAGAGTTTTTTCCATGCATATTACAATTTTTAGTATCTACTTAAAAGGAGGAGGGGGAAACAGAAACCCAAAACCCTAGACTAGGGTTTTTGGGTTTAAAGTTCAAACACTATTTGCAAACAGCCCTAATCACAAAACTATTTGCAAACAGCCCTAATCTAATTCTAAACCTTGTTTTAAGTTGGAGAAAAAAAAAGAGTTTTCAAAGAATTTCTTACCTCGGATGAATCTTTTGGGCGGTTGTTGTTGGCTGCCAGATTCCTTCACACTGCAATCGCTCGCTCCTAGGATGCCCTAGTGTGTTTGGGTCGGGGTGGTAGCAGGTAGGCAGAGTGTTTTCTCTGTTTGGAAGAGCTGAGGTGAAAAATGAGGGCCAAAAAAAAACTTTACCTTAAATTGGCCGCAGCCTCTACGCGTGTGGTTGCGGCCGATTTTTGCTGATTTTTTGAAAAAATTGGCAAAAAATCGTCAACTGGGCGATTCTTTGCCATTGGTTCGGCATTTCAAAGAATTGTCATGGAATCACGATTCTGCCGATTTTCACAACAGAGATCTTTGTATCCTTTTGACAAAGACTTCTGTTTTAATGCATTTTTTTGTTCTTAATCTTTTCATAAAATACCAGCAACAGGATTTGCGTATTTATCTTTATTTTTTCCTCTTTTACTATATATATATATATATATAGTTGTTGATATCCTTAATGTTGCATTCCAGAATATCCTACAGAAATCAATTGCCAGTTATTTGATTAATCCTTTAAGTGTCTGTCTTATAATTTTACTAATGATCCTGATTAATTGTTTTTTTTTCTGGGTAGTTGTTTTTTTCTGAACATGATTTGGGTATCATTATAGACTAACTCAACTGTTGCAGATCTCTAAAAACTGGTTTGCTCTATGGGATGATAATGAGTTTGAAACAAGTCCCAAATAGAAATCCATAAGTTCGAAGTAAATTGGGTACAACATGACTAACATCTTCTGCTTACTGGTTGAGTGTGGACTCTTAATAATGGTAAATCTGTTTGCAAATGACCAAACACATGCTGTGACTGTTACCATTGTTCTAAAATTTGAAAGCATTGAAATCCCAAAGAACATAATGCTTGTGACATAGCTTGGGGAAGAGTTGGGTGATGGTGAAACAAATCAATTTCATTAATGGGCATTGAAGCCTATTTATTACATGCCTTGGCGTTACAAACAAGAAGATTGATACTCCTGAGGAGGAGCTTATTACATGCAAGAAATATTAAAATAATGCTCCATCTAAAAAAGCATGACCTAAAAAAATAATTTAATAAAATATTCCTAACATCCCCCCCTTACTACATTATTTGTTGAACAAATAGAATTGTGAAACAATTCAAACTTGTTACATGCAAGTGCCTTTCTAAAAATATCCGCAACTTGTTTGTCGTTTGGAATGTACTAGAGTTGAATCTTACGATTTTGAGCATGGTCTCGATTGAAATGGCATGAAGCTTCAATTTGCTTCGTTCTGTTATGAAAGATTGAATTCATAACCAATTTCAGAACAGCTTGGTTGTCACATTTCAATAGTGTTGAATGTTTTTTTTGTATGCATAATCTGATGTAATGCAATGTAACTAGATTGCCCCACATGCAACTCATGCAACGTGATATTCTGCCTCTGTGGATGATAATGCTACTAAATGTTGTTTCTTGCTATGCCACGAGACAGGTCTAGATCCTAGATGAAACACATATCCAGACGTTGATTTTCTATCATCTAGCGATCCGGCATAATCAGAGTCCGTGTATCCTTGTAAGAATTAATCATTCTTCTTATACTCCAGGTCGATTGAAATGGCATGAAGCTTAAATTTGCTTCGTTCTGTTATGAAAGATTGAATTCATAACCAATTTCAGAACAGCTTGGTTGTCACATTTCAATAGTGTTGAATGTTTTTTTTGTATGCATAATCTGATGTAATGCAATGTAACTAGATTGCCCCACATGCAACTCATGCAACGTGATATTTTGCCTCTGTGGATGATAATGCTACTAAATGTTGTTTCTTGCTATGCCACGAGACAGGTCTAGATCCTAGATGAAACACATATCCAGACGTTGATTTTCTATCATCTAGTGATCCGGCATAATCAGAGTCCGTGTATCCTTGTAAGAATTAATCATTCTTCTTATACTCCAGGTCATATTCTGTTGTACCACAGACATAATGCAATACCCTCTTGGCTGCTTTCCAATGACTCTCCTTAGGATCTTAGCATGAATCGTGAAAGATATCCTACAACAAAACTGATGTCAAGCCTGGTGTTAGTTAGGTATATGAGACTCCCAATAGAGAGTGCGAGATACTTGAGGAGACTTGTCATATGGAGACAATTGCAATCTTGGCTCCATTGGTTGTCTTAGGCTTATAGTTTGTCATTCAATATCTTTCCAACAGTGTCTTTGGCATATTTAGTTTGTGAGATCACAATGTGATTTTTCCTTTGCCAAACCTCCAAGCCAAGAGAGTAGTGTAGATTTTGTAGGAGTCTTAGATCTGTCATATCAAAAGATGTTTTCAAGTCATTCTTCACGTCATCAATTCATTTGGACTGCAAGTGATGATCAAATTGTCAACATACAACACAAGTATCATTGTTTCAGATCCAACTTTATTGAAATAGAAATTTGTGTTTGAGATTTGAATTGAATTATTTAAAATTTCAATATATAAAGGAAATTAAAGTTTTCATAAAGGAAGTTAGCAGATAAAATAAGCATATTTTAAAAATATAAAAAATGGGTATTTATCGACGATATTAGAATATTTGTCCCACCAAATATAAATTTGAATTAATTCTACTTGTTTTCTTGATTTATAGGAGGTGCTCATCTATTTAGATGTACCAGGCTTTGGGAGCTTGCTTCAATCCATATAAGGAGTTAACAAGTTCGCATACCTTCTGTTCTTTCCCTTTGACAACAAGGCCTTCGGGTTGAATCATATACACCTCTACTAGGAGATCACCGTTCAAGAAGGCACTTTTGACATCCATTTGATGTAACTTCCAACCAAACTGTGTTGCCATGGCACAAAGAACAAAGAACATGGATGGTGGTCATTTTTGTTGTGGGTGCAAAAGATTCTTCATAGTCAATTCCTTCCTTTTGTGCATATCCCTTTGCAACGAGTCATGCCTTATATTTGTCGAGTGATCCATCTGCCTTGTATTGTCTTGAAGACCCATTTGCAGCCTATGGGATTTTTTCCTTTAGGCAGATCAACGAGCCCCCATGTTTTGTTGTTCATCAAAGAATTGTATTTAGCTTCACTTGCTGCTTTCCACTGGGGCGAGCTAAGTGCATCCTTCATTGTTGCTGGTTTTGTATTCTCCATCACTGAAGATATCATTCCTAGATTTATTTCTTGATGAACCATATTGCGAGTATGAGGGTAAGGAAGGGGAAGTGAGATTAGGAGGTGCATCAAGCTTGGCAACTATTCATTAAATACCACATCTCAACTTACATGCAATTTCTTGGTTTGCAGGTCCATCAATTGATACCCTTTGGATTCATCTTCATACCCAAGAAATGCTATCGAAGATTTTGAGATGTTTGATGGAAGGCTTACTTCCAAACCAGGCTTCTCCACTTTTAACTCCTTGTAGTGCCTTTGTGGGTGCTCTCTTAAGAAGATACATTGCAGTGGTGACAACTTCAACCCAATATTGTTGCTCTAGGTCGGCCCTATGAGTATATAGGCGAACCGTTTCTATGGTGGAATGGTTTCTTTGTTTAGCAACTCCATTATGTTATGGAGTATAGGCTGTAGTGAGCTATCGCTTTATCCCATTCTATGCAAGAAACCTTGAGAATTCCTTGGGTGTATATTACCCCCTCTCGATCTGAGCAGAAGACTTTGATTGAACTCCTAGTTTCCTATTACACATGCTACTTGAAACGCTGAAAATGCTGGAACGCATCAGACTTCAATTGTAAGGACACCCACATTTTCTTGGAGGAGTCATCAACAAACAACTCAAGTATCTTTTCCATCGAAATTGGCTTGCATGGGTCCGCACAGATTAGTGTGTATCACATCCAAAGGACCTTTGGCTTTGTGAGAGATGAGTTCAAAGGGTACTCGGTGCTGCTTTCTTACTAAACAACCTTAGCAAACTGGCAATGTGGGCAAAAGGTTGGGCAAATCGATCACCATATGATGCTTACTTAGCTAAAGCAAGTAGCTTGAACTAAGATGCTCATATCTCCTATGCCAGAGGGAGGTTGCATCTGTTGTGGTTGTGGACAGTGCTATATGAGGAGCAGATTGGACATCTAGGGCAAACAAGCCACTTTTGTAGGAACCAATGGCAATATGCTCATCATTTTTGGTGATAAAACACCTCTTGTCGCCACTCTCAACTTTGAAATCAACCTCCATGTTTCAATCCAATAGTTGGGGCACAAACAATAAGTTGTTTTCCATGCCTTGTACATATAGTAACTATTTAATGGTGCATTTTCCATTTGGAAGATGAACGAAAACATCACCTAATCCTTTGACCTTATAGGTTTTATCATTGACAATGGTCCCCAGTTTCCCTTATTTTGCTTCCAAGGTATCAAACCACTCTTTGTCCCTTATCATGTGCTTACTAGCACCAAAAGCAATCTACCAGACATCATCTTTGGGTTTGGTGATTGCCTTGGTCATGAGCACCTTGTGTGCTTGTTTTGAATCGGAATCTGATTCTTCAATTGCAACATGCCCTTTCTACTGCTTTTTGTTTGGGATGTGGCTTGTTGCTTCTTTTGCTATTGAGGTCTACGAACCTTATTACCTTGTGTGGCTGAATTTTACCAACAATGTTTAGTATCATGTCCTTCTCTTTCACAGATATGGCAATACCTCTTTTGCTTTTGAGGTTGCTTTTGTGATGATGAGGATGAGGAGGAAGGACCTTTCTACGAAGAACCCTTTGGTGTTTTCTATTTCCATGATTTTTGATTGATGAGTGCACTGTTTACTAGACATCATCCTTGGGTTTGGTGATTGCCTTGGTCATGAGCACCTTATGTGCTTATTCTGAATCAGAATTGGATTTTTTAATTGCAACATGCCCTTTTTGCTACTTTATTTTTGGGATGTGGCTTGTTGCTTCTTATGTTGCTAAGGTTTATGAACCTTATTACCTTGTGTGGTTGAATTGTACCAACAATGTTTAGTATCATGTCTTTATCTTTCACAGATATGGCAGGACCTCTTTTGCTTTTGAGCTTGCTTTTGTGATGATGAGGATGAGGAGAAATGACCTTTATGTGAAGAAATGCTTTGGTGTTTTCTGGTTCTTAGATTTTTTATTGATGAGTGCACTGTTTGTCAACTGGTCCCTCAATTTGTTGGTTGCTTCTTCTTGTTGTAGCTGGTTGATCAACTCTTTGAAGGAAACCACCTTGTTGGAGACTTGTAAGATGGTTATGAGCACTCGAAAGGTATTTGGTAAAGCTCAAAGTATGATGGGGACTAAGACTTGATCCTCCACTTGTTCACCCATGGCATTTAATTTGGCCTTTAGTTTTACGACTTTGCAAAGAAATGCCTCTATTACTTTCTCCATATTTAGGGGTGGACATGATGAGGGTTCCTTATTTCTCCAAAATGGTCCCCCTTTCAATATACTGCTAGTTTGATATACTGTTCCTTTCAATAGACCTGCCCTTCTAATATACCGTCGATATGTGTTAGCTAGTTGTTTCACCATGGTCTCTTGTATCCCATGCTTGTTCCTCCTATGATAGATTGGGGTAGCCCAACACTCATACCTACTTTCCTTGCAGATCTTGCTACCTTTCTTCTTTAAGGGACATCAAGAGAGCTATACGAACACTATGCACTAGCATGGCATTTGATTTTGAGTGTTTTCAGGCTGAGTTCTTGGAATATGGTGCTGAAGCTATTGGCAATCACATTTCAGATTTATTGAATGAGGTTGATTGTTTTGGCTTCCGTGCTTATTTACACAATATATTATCTACTTAATCCACAAATATGGGGACTATTAAGATCCCACTAATTGTAGAACTATCATGATTGGGCATTCATTTTTTGAGCTTTATGCTATAATTTTGAAGATGAATTTCAAATATCAATTGGAGCAACGCGAACATAGAGCAAGAGGGCAAGCTGGTTTTAAATGGGATTATTAGACCATTGACCATGTTTTAACTCTTCGGGCTATAATTGAGAAGGCTCTTTAGTGGCCTTCTAGAGTATTTTGTTGTTTTGTGGTCTTGGAAAGGTCCTAGACGCTATTTCCAAACATTTTTTTTTTTTAAATTTTATAGGACATTGGCATTTTGATGATCTTTATTGGTCCCTTTGACTACATTATCTTTTTGCTTCCTCCCCCCCAAAAAAAAATGTAGGGTTTTGAAAGGGTTGCCCTTTCTCTTTTTACATCAACTTAGTCACATCAAGCTATATAGCCTATTTGGTGCTGCCAAGATTTGAACCTTGGTGTGAGCAACATCATCCATATGTCTCAACCATTGAACTAAGGCCTCATTGGCCCTTTGACTACATTATCAAACCCACAATCCTTTATGGATTTGAGAGTTGAGGACCAAGTCTAGGGTATGTTGATTGGGCTCACATTGGAAGTGTCCAAACTGTATATGCTCGAATGACCCATCTAGTATATTAGAAAAGTTCCACACTCTAAATGTTTTTTTTTTTTTTTTAAATTTACATGGTGGAATCGGTAGCCGCCACGAATCTGGGCAGGCTGTCCGGATTTTATGGCCGCCACAGTTCCACACTCTAATGTTAGCCTTCTAATTTGAGAATTTCATGATGATTGAAGACGCTAGTATTGCTCGCTTGGATTATATCCAATGACATTGGGCACATGGACTCATGATCCTTCTTGATTAGCTCAGAGTCTACTCATGTCATTGTGGGTAAAAACTTCACCATATTCCTCGAGAGGATAGGGTATGTTGGCTTCTAGAGAGCACTTCATAGTCAAATGTCCTACTTATTATGAGATTTAGGGAAGGTGCTATTGTTTGTTTAAAGACTCAGGTGGTTCATTCACCGTTTTCTTTTGCTATCTTGACTAGAGATGCTTGGCTTGGGAAGCTATCACTCTTTGGTATTAGATATTACATGAGAGACTGACTACCACTTGTCTAATCACCTGTTCCTTTAACCCTATCTTTGTTATCGAGATTAATAAGCATTCATATGATGCTACAACTCTCGAGAATGGTAATGAAAGATTTGCGCGTTCTTGCCCAAATTTGAGAGTAACCATTGTTGTTTAGCCCATGTGGGGTACCCCTCATTTGCGTAGGAGGTGCAAATAGACATAACTTACTAACTTCTTGCCCTCTTCTACTAGTTCCTTAACCGTAGATGCTAAAAGAGTTTTGGGAAGTTGGGCTTTATTTCCTCATGTGATTATCCAACTAGACAACTTTGGGCTATGTCATTCTCTTGGGAGTATGATGAGATCACATATTGGCTCTTTTGGGATTGTTGGTGATGATGATGTCTCTGCTTTTGCGTTTCCTCAACATTCCATTGCTGATTAGAGTCGGTGCTTGGATCTTGATCATTGGTTCTTTCATCTATTTATCATTACTTGCTACATGTTGGGATTTACCTGTTTATGATCCACTCCACAAGGATGTGACTAGATGATGTACAAAAGTTCACTCAAGGTTTTAGTATAATCTGTTAATACTTTCTTGGTAACTATAGTGCTTTGTAACAACTTTTTTATGTTAAGTCATATTGATCTACTTTGGTCATTTATGCACACTAATAGAATTATCTTATTTTATGTTAATACTTTTCCATCTCAGAAGTGTGAAGATGCGAAACTTGGCCGGTAAAATTTTAACTTGTTGGTGCCTTTTTCAATGTCTACAATTGACATTCCACAAGAACTTGCATTAACTAAGTTATTCCCTTATACGGGCACAGCGGTCTCATTAAACATCTTGTCAACTGGTACTGCTTATTGAACATCTGCATCCTGCATCTTGCACAAGTAAGACCACTTAAGTTTCTCAAAGTGAAATTCATTTGATACCAGTGGCGGGTCATGACAATTTTATCCCTATAGGCCATTAATATAATCAGATCCAATAGATGGGTGTGGTTAGGGGCTTCCTTAGGATTTTGTATTGTATGTAAGATTTGTCGAGTGTTGTTACCTTGGTTGATCAATATTGAGTTGTAACGAATATTGATCAATTGTTGTAACACATTGTCATTTTGTACATGTCACGGGTGTTGTGAATGTAATAAGACAATGTGTTATGCTTTGTGATTAGTTTGTAGTTTGATGTGTAGGTAGGTATGAGGGTGATGGGTAGGTTGTAAAACCTTCTACTTCCCATATTTCATTCTGTATATATTCCATATATGAGTAGTTTAATAATATTGTCAAAGTGGTGTAGTGTTGCATTGTTGGATCGTTGGATTGCCATTGTGTGTTGTGCTGTTGGTTTTGGTAGTGAAGATGAGAGATCATCTCGTACTGTTGTTACACAGAGATCATGTTGCTTTAAGCAATGTATATAAGTTGCACATAATGAAATGGTTCCGTTCTTACTATTGCTGTTCATTTCCTGTTGTATGTTCTTTGATCTGATTTTCTTATTGTTTGGGAATAATCTCTCATGTTTTACGACTCCCATGTTTACATCCACTTTTAACTTTCTCGATCTCCGTTTCCAACCATCAAAATCCAAATAAATTTACAATCCGGTTTCCCATTTTTTTTGCTTATCTTGTTGGTTGTTTTTGTTTTTGAAATTGGAGGTAAGCTTCTTCAGGATAAATTATCACCTTTTCCTTCCTACTTTGAAAAATGCCCTTTGTTTGATATTCTGTTTCAAAACAACATAGAGCTCTTTTTATCTGCCTTCCTCAAAAGGAGTTAAATGTTGAATGCTCTGGGATTCTTAGTATGTTTTGAATTATTTTTTAAATTAGGGAATTAGATGAATATATATAAAAATTTTTATTCCTTAAACCTCGAAAAATAGTAAGCTTTTGTCGCTATATGTGTTTTTATATCTGGCCCTTTAATTGTGAAAAATTATGAGTGGAGGGAATGGCAGCAAAATCCATCGTCTTTTTTGTCATTTTTTTGTGCGTCTCATATTAAATTTTTTCATAAGTTTGGCTTTTCAAACTATTTTTACCACTCTCTGAGGATGTGGATACGTGCAGTCATACCATCATTTTTCTTATGTTTATGATCCATGCTTCGTGTCTTGGAATGTTGGTATTTTCCTAAATTATTCCCCGTTGCCTGTGCGGAGCTGTGGAGATGTAGATAAACAATGTTTTAACATTTTTTAACTGTTGAGATCTGGACCTTGTACTCAACTAAGGTGTTTCCCTTTTTGTGGGTGTGGACAACAGTATGCTCATTTTATCTTACAGGTATTGTGGTTCTTCTTCTTGCATTCTGCAATTATGCAAATTTTGTAATTTTCCAAGTGTCCTTGTGCAGTTTGCAAATTGCAGAAATCCAACTGGTCTTCTTGCTAAAAGTCCTATAGCCTCACATCTCTGCTTTCCGCACCTAAAGCAATTGCCCAAGTTCATCACCCTGTAGATTCAGACTATTATTTAAAGATTTCATTTTTGACATCTTGTGATTAAGTTCGCTTCCTCTGCGTCTCGCATCCAGCAATGTTAAAAGTTTAAGCAATAAACAACCTTGTGGATGTAGGGTTGCTGCAAAAACATAAAACTCCCACATCTCACACTCTACAAAAGGGCAAATGCTTAGAATTTTTTCCCCCCCTCCCATTTCTGTTTTAATCTTCATGTTGTAGTTCTTAACAGTTGCCTGAAAAAAGTTATGTCTGAACAACCATTGACTTTCACTGCAAGGTCCAAAACCATGGAATGCAAATTTAATATGTAGGCATATATCCCCATTGTATCCGAGCTGTCTCAGATTACCAAGGTTCCATGAGCCTGGGGGACGACAGGGGACGGCAGGCTGACGGCTCGGGGACGGCTTGGGGGGGGGACGGCTGGTATAATACTATGAAAATTGAAATTTTTTAGAAATTTAAAATAATCTACACATTCAAAATTCTACACACAACAAAAATGATATTACGATATTCATATTGATGTTAGTTACTAAGTGCAGCCATTTAATTGTTTCAACAAATATAACTTGAAGGTTCAGCCAAGGATATCAAGTGCAATCTGCCAATCTCTAACAGTTAACCAAATTAGTTGCTATTACTCAAGTAATGAATGCCATATTATTCAGCTTTTACACATAATTTTCAACAATGTACTAAAGAACATAAAGAACAGATTAAAACAAAAGTTACAGTATTCTATGAAGATTAAAGCAAAAGTTACAGTATTCTAATATTACGGTATTCTAAAATAAGCGGATTTGTCATTGAAGTCAATGTCCTAAAGCAAAAGTTACAATTTTCTCATTGAAGTCAATGTCCTAAACTCAATGGGATTTGTCTCTTTGTAAGAATAAGACAAGTTGATGCCAAGCATTCATCTGTATTTTTTCACTGGAAGTGTATGCACAGCAAACAATTTAGGCCACTTTGCAGCAAATCAATAACCATTTATAGCAACAAAGGAACACACGTAAAAGCAAAACAGTGAACATGAATCTAATTGGATGCTCTCTGTTTTACAAAATATTCGATCTTGAACATTAAATTAATCAGCAATATTGGTGCAGGGTCTTTTCCCCACCAAATAAAGTGCCATTCCAGTAAGAGTTATCATGCCGCTTTTACTAGCCAACAGCTTCATCATGTTTTTACCTTACATGATTTTCTGAATTATGAACCTGAATTAAGACATGCAAAGCCATGATCTAAAAATGTTTTCAAAAATGCGGTCAAGAGGCATGCTGTTCTGAGTCCTGTAAAACTTGCTTATTTCACTTTTAACATCCTACAATTTAACTATTTTTTTCCTTGTCAGCTTCCTTCTCAAAAGATTTTGATTAACCTTGTTTAAAGGATTTTGTAAATTTATGCTTATTAATTTTGTATTCTTGGTTTTTCTTTGGAACACTATTTCCAGCTCTCTCCAGTACACAATGTAGTATTTGAGTCCAAATACCTGCTTTGATCATTTGCGGACATTAAGAAACTTCCTTTCTTTCTATGTAATTTTCACTAGTATGAGTAGGGTCTCTCTTTGTTACTCTTTATGTTATTCAGTGATCTCCACTTATTATATCAACAATCTTTATCCTTCACTTGTAATTTTAGAATACTGTAACTTTTGCTCTAATCTTCATAGAACAGATTGGCTGAGGACTTGCTTTAGAATACTGTAATTTTTGCTTTTATCTTCATTTGTGGAAAGTTAAAGTCACCATTTTCAACAATGTACTAAAGAACAGATTGAAGAACACAAATGTCTTACAATGTACTAAAGAACAGATTAAATTTTCTTTTTTTTGTAGTTTTTCTTTTGGCTGATATGACAATAAGAGATTATAGGGATCTGTTCGCCAAGGCTTCTAGAGACAGTAGGCATAGCGAGTATTGAAATTCCAAAATCCTAACTCTGTTCATATTTGAGCCAACTCTTTCCTGCCTATAATAAGTATCAGAATTTGGCAATCATTTTCTTGAATCATCTAAGATTTGAAGGGAAGAAGATATCCTCAAATCCCTGACATTTGCAGCAATCTTCAAAATTCTTTTCTTCCTCAATCAATATCTTTTACCAGGGAGAACAGCATGAATTTTTGGAAAAGGAATAGAACCAACCACATAAATTCTTTTATTGATGATCTACTTGTTCCTGAGTAAATTATAAACTATAAAAGTCTTGTTAAACTCAATAAAATTGAATTTAAGTAGGTAGGACACACTATTATATTGCTGAGCAGCTTAGGAGACAAAATCTCCTCCAAGCTCCAGCCATGGATGTATGGCTTTCTTGATTTAACAGTTGTCAATTTTTTTAAAATTAACTGATCTTATTTGATTGGTGAGAGGATTTGACAACTTTCAAAGTTCTAAGGTACAAGGAAGTTCTATATGACTTTCTATTTGTTCTATGTTCTGGTGAGAGGATTTGACAACTTTCAAATTTCTAAGGTACAAGGCAGTTCATTATGACTTGCTATTTGTATTATGTTCTCCTGATGAAGTCAGGAGGAAAGTCAGAGCACCAACTCTGTCATCTGTGCCGCAGTTAGCTAAAGGATAGGAGCCACCAGATGCTGACAATGGTGATGATGGAGAAATGAGGAAAAGCAAAGCTCATTTCTTCCTAGATTTTCTCAAAAAAGAAAAAGGATGATCAGACAAGGCCAAAAGAGATGGTCAAGAGTAAAATATACCCCAATGAAAGGAATTCAGATTAGCTGAGAGGTGGATTATGTGCAATGAGTCTCTTCCCAAAGGGTTAGTCATCATGGAAAAGCTATAGAGAAGCCTTTTGATTCTAATAATTGCTTAGCTTAAATCCTAGCACCTGAGCAGCAAATGTCTTAGACTGAAAAGGCTACTGATATCTTTGCCTTATTCACCTTGAATCTTTCAGAGAGCAGGAAAAGTAAAACCAAATTTGACTGGAAATACAACACTTGTCGTAGAAAACGGTCGATGATACTATTCTATTGAACAAATTAAATAGTACATCTTAGGCTCTAATTAGCCCTAATAAAGCGGATCTCGTTAACAACAACGAGCCCAAATAAAATATGCTAACATATATTGTTAGCATAGAATAATGTAATAATAGCTAATTTAAAATATACGCTAACATCCCCCCTTATTACATTATTTAGATAATAATATAACTACTAGCTACACTATTATCCCCCCATACAACAATATTTGGGTAAAGTATATAACTGCCCCAATACAGTGAAGAAGAATAGAAATGAAAGAATGGTGGCTCGTGCTTTGTCTTCGGCTCTGGCTCTGGCTCTAAGCATACCTCTGGATTTGTACCTCTGGGTCTATCTTTGGATCTGCCGGTGAATCTGCCTCTGGATCATTGCCTCTGGATTTGCCTTTGGAACTTTGTCTCTGGGTCTGTCTTTAGGTCTGTCTCTGGGTCATTATCTTTGGGACTGCCACTCGGTCTGTCATTGGATTTGCCTCGGGGTCTACCATAGGTTTTACCTTTTCGGTAGAAGCCATACAACATTTCTTTCATCATGGTCCATTGTGTGAGATCTGTCCCTCCACAACCAATATGAACCTTGTTGGCCATTTTCACTTTGTACCAACAACTGGAAGAAGAGTGATTCGTACATCCACATGAATCACAAGGATGTAATCTCCAACACGTAGCTGCAACATGTACTGTCTTTCCACAATGACTGCAACAATGCTTTTTAGGAGTTGTAGGAGATTTAGGTTTTACAAACATAGAATTACTGGTACTTGCATGTCCAGTATAGCCAAGGCCTTCATGCTTTGCCCTGACACTTAGCATTATTGGAGATTTGATGCCTTGTTCCTGTTTACCTAGTCTCTCACCATTGAATCCCATTTTCTTCATCATTTTGGAACCAAATCCTTTGGTGTGTTTTTCAAAACACCCAATTTCATCATCTTCATCAATACTTTTAACAATATTGCATTTGTCGCTATTGATGAGATTATGGAGTTCATTTTTAGGAGGTTCAGTTTTTAAGTCACTAGTGTCACAAGCAAAATCTGCTACTGTGATGAGATCACCTGTGCTACAACTGATATCTACCATCATAGGCATGAGGTCGCTTGTATCACAACAAGCATTCGCCACCATGGGCTGAAGATCACTTGTGTCACTACAAGCATCGACCATTAGGGGTTTGACCTCTGATTCCTCACTAATGTCCCTTTTTTGTTGTGCTTTTTCAAGAGCATAAAATGACATGAATATGCCCATTATAGCACCAATAGGGATTAGAACACCATTTTTCTGCATGTCTCCACAAGACGTAGAATCATTGATTATGGCATTTACACCACTCCTTAGTGTACGAAATGTGCCATCTTCATAATAATCTATCCCTTCCAGGTGTGGGGAAAAATATGGGCCTTTAACTGATTTTGCAACATTATCAGTTTGTTTTGGGATAGATTTCTTCTTTGATCTACCCATTTTTAAGGTGTCGGTCT
Organism: Wollemia nobilis; assembly: GCA_028583015.1. Lineage (NCBI taxonomy): Eukaryota > Viridiplantae > Streptophyta > Pinopsida > Araucariales > Araucariaceae > Wollemia > Wollemia nobilis. The sequence goes on along the minus strand of JAQPPZ010000541.1, from coordinate 21,138,854 downwards.
CTGCCGAAAATGCACCTTTTACAATGAAATTTTGTAAAAATAATTTGACTAAGGTGTCGGTCACTGCCGAAAATGCACCCTTATCAGTCTTCCCCCCTTGGTTTTGCAAAAATTGTATCTCCCCTGTAAAAAATGAGGCTCCAGAAGGCTTTTTTTCACTGGTTTGTAAAAAATTACAATATTTGCCTCTTAGGCAGATTAGCACAAAAATGTCATCAAAAAAATCCCCCCTGTGTGAAGTACTTCAAACAAAAAAATGTTTGCTATTTATGAAGCCTAAAAAACAGGTTTTGAGGTTTGATGATTGTATGCGAATTTGCTCAATGAGGGAAAAAAAATCCCCCCTTCATGTATGTAGCAAAAAAAATGCCCCCCTTTTTAAGTTTGATAAGAATATTTTCCTTCCAATGTTTAAAAATAATAATTTAAAGTTTAATTAAATTATTTTTCTAAAAAAAAAGAAATTATTTTCAATTATATTTCCTTTTTTTTAAGAAAAATTAAAAAATTTAATTAAACTAAAAATATTTAAAAACAAACATTAGAAAAGAATCAAACTCAAAAAAAATATACCTTTTGCTGGGGCGGGTCGGTGGGGTTTGATCCCCCGACCTTATTAAAAAAAAAATTGGGGGGGTCGACGGGACTCGAACCCGCGACCTCAGGGCTCCTTGAGCCCTACCGCTCAGCCCACAACCAAGTGGACTAGCGGGCTGATCCGAAAGGATCAGGGGACCTCCTCGTATTTGAGGACTTTCCCGAGCCCGTCCACTGCTCGGCTGCCACTCGCCCAAATGAGCAACTTAACACACTGGTCTTCTCACTTTGTTGATGATTTGCAATTGTCGCAGTCGCAACTCCAAATCACTTTGCTGATGATCAACGTTTCATCTTCTTCCAACGTGACGTCTTCTGCATTACGTTTCATCTTCAACACACATAATTTTCCCTTTTTGTTCTTCCACAGCGTCTCACGCTTTCACGTTCTAGCAGTGAGATATAATTTAACCAATTCACTGTGCATCCGTTTCACAGCAACATAGAATAAAAAAAATGATATTCCATGACACACGTCTTTCTCGCAGCACTCGCTATTTTTTTAATTAGCAACACAGTGCTCTCCTCCTATACGACGAGTTACACAGGCAGTGTTGTTTTTTTTTATGTTGTCAATGTCTGACAAAAACAGAGACGAAAAAACCCAAACTAAATTTTATTTAAATGCTAGTGTTCTCCGGTAATCACGTCACCTTCGATCACTGCATTCTCCGGTTGTCTACAGTGGAATACATAGTAGTCGTCTCCTCTTTACACATAGTAGCGTATCTAATAACCTCCACAAAACATTTGATGTGTCTTTCTCTTGAACTCAGGCTTTCCTGGACTCCTCTCAACGTAGTCAATCTCGACTGAACACAGCTTCGTGGGCTTCTCTCAGTGAAGGATGAACATGATTCTTTCTCAATACACACAGGCTTTCCCTCCGCCCTTGCTCTGATACCATGTCGTAGAAAACGGTAAGTGATACTATTCTATTGAACAAATTAAATAGTACATCTTAGGCTCTAATTAGCCCTAATAAAGCGGATCTCGTTAACAACAACGAGCCCAAATAAAATATGCTAACATATATTGTTAGCATAGAATAATGTAATAATAGCTAATTTAAAATATACGCTAACAACACTTCACGTAAAAGGACTGGTGTCGAAAGTGTCGAGCCAAAACTGGCCATCATAATTCCAGTTATAATTGAAACTTATCTTTGTTGCCAAGGTTCTGGTGTCTTCAATTCTGAACTCGTTTTCTTTTCCTCCTAGGTGGTCTGGGTAGGAATCTGACCATTTTTTTTCTGATCTCAACAAAGTAATCCTCCTAGAGACTCACTGGAGGTTCGGAAGGCCAAAAAATAGTTTGGAGGTTTTTTCTTTTCCAGGGAGGTTCAGTTTGATTTGGAAAAGTTTGGATACACACACCCCCACACCTACACACATGCGCGTGCACAGACCCACATCTATCCACACAAACCTGTACAAATCATTCATAAAAAAAGTAAAAATATGTGCAAATAAAGCATAGAAAAATTCAGATTCTTCCATATTTTCTACATTCAACTATATTTTATACTTTATAAATGTATAAGTTATATTTTATAAGCCATATTTTATGTTTTTTAATTTTTTTGAATATATAGAAAAGAAATTGCAATTAAAAAAATTTTGAAAGATAAAAACAGGCCTGAACCGAACCAAACCTGTTTGACCCTCCAAACCAAACCGATCTTGTCCTGGTTTGGATGAACCTGGTAACTATGGTTCAAAGTAAGATAAGAGAACACTTAAGGCAAAGGTGAGTGAATAAGGTATCTTTATTATGTTTGATTCGAGTATACCTAATTAAGGTTGTGTCATCCTTAATGACATCTCATATTTATTTAATCAGGTGATTAATTATTATAGACATATTCTAAACGAAGATTACTCTCGAATAGTGTATATTCAAGACTTCATTAGTTTATGTATCTCATAAAACAAGTCAGTTTTGTCTAATTTGCAAGCTTCTAACAACACTAGAAAACACTCTGGTCTCCTTTTCTGAGCATCAATTTCCTCATTCATTTTCCAGTACTATGTGCTCTATTCTGTTAAAAGTTCTACAACAAAGCCTGTTCTTGCAGTAGTGTTATGGATATGCAAGCACATTGCTTATGTATTTAGTGTGATTAAAAGTAGTAGTTGGTGAACATTCTCTGTGATTATGTTACATTGGCTTATATTTTACGTATGAAAATGAATGAAATATGACATTTGTCTTAAATTTCTAGCATGGTTCAACACTTGAAATGCACCAAGAAGATATTTCATATCTATATTACCAGAAAATCAATTTAGTGTTCCCTATGAACTTATCTTTCCTTGGTTTTGTGGGGCATCCAGAGTGCGTTTTCACTATGGCCATCCTGATGTATTTGATCGCTTATTTCATCTCACAAGAGGTGGGATAAGCAAAGCGTCGAAAATCATCAATTTGAGTGAGGATATTTTTGCGGGTGAGTATTTTTCCTTTCCTATGTTTTTGGTAATGCGATCTATTGACCATATGTTCACATCTGATTCCATATATACTTGGAAGTGCAAAGGGTATGCATTTTTATGTTTGTAAATTTTATTAACTTCCAGTTTTGAGTTGAAAAACTTCTATTTGCCTTCCTACCCTTGCAGGTTTTAATTCTACACTACGCGAAGGAAATGTAACTCATCATGAATACATGCAAGTTGGCAAAGGTCGTGATGTGGGACTAAATCAAATTTCATTATTTGAGGCAAAGATTGCCAATGGAAATGGTGAACAGACTCTAAGTCGTGATATTTATCGTCTTGGACACCGCTTTGACTTTTTCCGGATGATGTCTTGCTACTTCACCACTATTGGATTTTACTTTAGTACCTTGGTATGTAATAATTATTGTAGTATTTCATAGTGGATGCAATGGCAAATCCATCCAGAATTATTTGTGTTTGTACTTCTGGGAACATATCTAATCTTTGTTCTAAGCTTTTATTTTGAAGGAAAAATAATTATTTTTCACATATTGGTTGCAGATAACAGTTTTTACAGTGTATGTATTCCTATATGGCCGCTTATATCTTGTTCTTAGTGGACTTGAAAAGGAAGTGGTTAAACAAGCTGGTGTACAGCATAATACACCTTTACAAGCAGCCTTAGCTTCACAGTCATTTGTACAACTTGGAATGTTAATGGCTTTGCCTATGATGATGGAAATTGGTCTAGAGCGAGGATTCCGCACTGCCTTGAGTGATTTTGTGGTTATGCAGCTGCAGCTGGCATCGGTTTTCTTTACTTTCTCTCTTGGCACAAAGACACATTATTATGGTCGGACATTGCTTCATGGGGGAGCAAAATATAGAGCTACTGGGCGTGGATTTGTTGTTTTTCATGCAAAGTTTGCAGATAACTATCGCTTTTACTCACGCAGTCACTTTGTAAAAGGGCTAGAGATAATGATTCTCCTTATTGTGTACAATGTGTTTGGTCAGACATATCAGAGCACTGTTGCCTATTTATCGATTACTTTTTCCATGTGGTTTATGGTTGGAACATGGCTTTTTGCACCTTTCCTCTTTAATCCTTCTGGATTTGAATGGCAAAAAATTGTGGATGACTGGATGGATTGGAACAAGTGGATTAACAACCGTGGAGGAATTGGAGTATCACAGGAGAAAAGTTGGGAATCTTGGTGGGATAAGGAACAAGAACATCTTAAGTGTTCAGGCTTACGTGGACGAATTTGTGAAATAATTTTATCGCTTAGATTTTTCCTCTACCAGTATGGTTTGGTTTATCATCTCCACATTACAGGAAAAAATAAGAGTGTAACGGTAAGATTTTCTTAGCTTCATTAGAGAGAAGTTTTTTCAGGTCTCTTTTGCAATGCTGAATTTTTTTTTATCCCTTATACTAAAACTGGTCTTTAATCTGGCTTTATGATACGCTAATTCTAAAACTTTTAGTGGACATTTTTTAAAATTTTTAATTTTTAAATTGTTTATATGGGATTAAAACGGGCACCACCCGTCTTATATCATGATTACATCGTGGTATTGTAACCACTTGGCAATAGTGTATGTATCTCTTGGCAAGATTTGAATCTGAGTTTCTTCCTTGAAATTCGGGGAACTCAATCGGTTGTGCTCATGCCGTCAGATAAAATGTTGAGGTTTGTGGATGGTATTTGAATGTTGGCTTACGACATGAAACTTCGTGCTCCCCACCACTCACCCTAATCCCATGGGCTTTTAGTTGGCATTTTTAACTTTGTGAGAAATGCAGATTTTGGATCACTATGAAGTTTGATTTGTTGTATAATTTATTTATTTGAATTTACATGGTGGAATCGGTAGCGGCCACGAATCCGGGCAGACTGTCCAGCTTTTATGGCCGCCACAGTCTTCTGCGTAGTCCGCCTCGGAAGCCGCCACAGTTCTTCGCACAGTCCGCCCCTATAACCACCATGCCACAATCATTTAAAACCTTTTACGCCACTGAAAGCACCAGGAAAGGGGATTTGTTGTATAAATTAACGAAAGTTAGTTTTGACATTACAATTGTATAATTTAGTTAAAAGTAATTTTTAACTTTTTTATTAAGCCACCGTATATCAAAATGTTTGAGTTATAAAAAACAAAAATGTGCTCAAAAATAATATTTTTGAGTCCGGGCCCCTCGTCTGAACATTTGAAACTCGAGGAGTTCAGGCATTCCCAAAACGCATCCTGCCATTGGATGCGAGGTCCCAGAAACTTAATGAAACATTAGTTATAAACTTATATGTAAGTAGTGCTTATTTATTTTGTAGGCAAGAATGCACCAAAACCAAAAGAAGGTTGAGTTTGATCGGACTCTGCATTCTTAGTGTTTATATTCTTTACATGGTGTTTGATATGTAAGTGGCACGCTTTCTCGATTTAAACTTTAACTATGGTAATGATTCTTAAATTAACGAAAGTTAGTTTTGACATTACAATTGTATAATTTAGTTAAAAGTATTTTTTAACTTTTTTATTAAGCCACCGTATATCAAAATGTTTGAGTTATAAAAAACAAAAATGTGCTCAAAAATAATATTTTTGAGTCCGGGCCCCTCGTCTGAACATTTGAAACTCGAGGAGTTCAGGCATTCCCAAAACGCATCCTGCCATTGGATGCGAGGTCCCAGAAACTTAATGAAACATTAGTTATAAACTTATATGTAAGTAGTGCTTATTTATTTTGTAGGCAAGAATGCACCAAAACCAAAAGAAGGTTGAGTTTGATCGGACTCTGCATTCTTAGTGTTTATATTCTTTACATGGTGTTTGATATGTAAGTGGCACGCTTTCTCGATTTAAACTTTAACTATGGTAATGATTCTTAAATTGCAGGTATATGGACTATCGTGGCTTGTCCTGTTTGTAGTTTTATTGGTATTGAAGGTAAAATCTGGACACTGTATAACCTATTTTATGCTTACGAAAAGTTTTTAACTAAAAATTTGGAATGAATTATTGTTAATACCATCTCTAATATTTGTTTCATTTTATTCACTACGACTCTAATCCATGAAATAAACACGATATACATATCATCTGGAAAGCATTTGTTTCCGATTCTAACATAATTTCTCGTGAATGCAGGCTGTGTCAATGGGAAGAAGAAGATTCAGTGCAGATTTTCAGCTCATATTCAGGCTTCTTAAGGGCCTTCTTTTCATTGGATTTATAGCAGTTTTAATCATTCTCTATATCGTTTTTAATATGACAGTGGGAGACTTGTTTGCTTGTATTCTTGCATTCATGCCAACTGGCTGGGCCTTGCTTCAGGTAAGAGAATTGACTAATTGGTACAAGTAACCATGTTTCTAGTGAAAACCTGAGAATCAATAAACTCTTAATATTTTCTTTGTAATGGAATGTTACATAAGTTTGAACTTATTCTTCATACAGATTGCACAAGCATGTAGGCCTCTTGTATGGCGCATGGGATTTTGGGAATCTGTTCGTGCTCTTGCACGAGGTTATGAGTTTATAATGGGACTGACGCTCTTTACACCAGTTGCTGTTTTGGCTTGGTTTCCATTTGTTTCAGAGTTCCAAACTCGTTTACTTTTCAACCAAGCCTTTAGTAGAGGTCTGCAAATTTCGCGTATTCTTGCTGGTAGAAAGAAAGACTGGTCTGCAACAAGCAAAGAGTGATGTGAATTTTTTTTGCTCTTTGTATTTCCGGTGAAAAAAATTCCTAGAGGCAAATTTGGCATCTATTTTTAGTAAAACATCAATGTTATACTTCATTGTAGTTCAGCTGCATTTTACTAGTGCCATGGTGAATCTAATATACTGCAGTAGTTCTAAAGAATACTGCAGTTGTAGAACATTTAGAATCAACATAATGGCTGGCTGATGCCTTTAGTTGTGCTTCTGGACAAACGTTGGCTAATATATTACTTGTGCCATGTATTACTCTGTCTATGTGCTTGGGTATATAGTAACCTTGAATTCCTCTTACAATTATGTTTACATTGTTGTTGTGCTTTGGTGTTTAGTAAATATCTGTATCTTTGGCATCTCTTTTCGTAAATCTTTCTATGCTAATTGGATGTCTTATTAACCTAGTTTGGGGATCTTTGGACATAAATATAAATTATACCTGTATACGTGCCGGTGCAGGGCACTTTGAAAAGACACTGATAAATTTTCCTTCTAGTGAAAGTGGGTGAAAGGGTGAAAATAACAATCCTCAAGGTTGAACTTATAGTGTTGTCTTAAATTTGATAAGACGGATTTGCCCCTTATCAGTGCCAGACAGCTTATGACAATAATGCAATTGGGATTGTTTGTGTTTACTACCCAAGTAGAAGACATTGGAAAAACTACACATTTTTAGGATTTTAAAAATCTTAGGATTTTAAAAATCTTTTTCAGGATATTTTTAAGGCTTGGTTATTGCATTCTTCTCAGTATCTATGAAAATATTTCATAAACTTGAATCCATTAACATTTCCAATGCTGCAATATAATGATTAAAAATAAAATGTGCAATGTGTGTTATTTGGACTATCATTATGGATTGTAGAACTTGTAGAACGAAAAATTAAATAAAATAATTATGGTTTTGTAGCATAGATTTATTACGCAATTTTAATGTTAATGTTTTTGTCCATGATACAAAGGTTACATTTAGTTGTTAGATTTTGCAACAGTTTCCAAGAATAAATGAAATCAACGCATTATTAGTATTGTTAAAAAAATATACTAAAAAAATATACATACAAAGCAACAACAGCATACGAGGGTGTTTATGGACACCAAATAATACGAGGTTGTTTATGGACACGAAATAATCTCGGTGTCAAATAAAATAATTACAAACTGATGACAAAGTCGGTATAATGGGGATTTTATACGGAAGTACAAGTAATCAAACCTTGAGGATTAAAATAATGACATAAGCTCATTGACACATATACATACATGTTACTGTGGTTTGAAACCTAGGTATTGTGGTTTGAATCTAGGTATTTGGAAAGAGAGTTTAAAACGGTGACCATTGCGGAAGAATAATGACATATTACATACATACCTTTTTCCATGTTCTGAGGGGTCAAAGGTCTTAAAGAATAATGACATATTACATACATACCTTTTTCCATTTTCTTAGGGGTCAAAGGTCTTTGTAATGGTGCCAATATAACAATATTGGCTAATTATTTTTATTTCAGGCCATAGATTTAGATTTATTTAGTTGGCTCTTAAAAATTAGAGTTAGATTATTATAGGTTTCATTTATAAATTGAAGAATATTTTTAAATCACTCTGGTGTGCATAGAGATTTTGCCTTCTCAAAGTGGTATCAATTTTGAAAACAATGAAAATTAAGGATAATATTTAGTGCCTTAAAGGTTTTGATTTTTCTTAAAGGTTTTCAAAATATTTTTGATTTTTTAAAACTAATTAAGATTTTAAAATTATTTGGCTCAACTCACTTCCCTCCTTTATATTAATAATTAAATTTAATAATTAAATAAAGTAAAATAAAATTTAATTATTAATAGAGAGCAATTTGTCCTTTCGTTCTTCTCATGTATCCACAGTTTCACGTTTCATCTTTTTTAACCCACATTTCCACGTTTCAATTTTTTTTTACCATTTAAACCTTACTTTGACATTTAATTTTTTTAATTATTAAACATCTCTCCTTTATATAAAATTTAATTATTAATAGAGAACAATTTGTCCTTTCGTTCTTCATGTTTCTGCAGTTTCACGTTTCATCTTTTGTTTAACTATTTAAACCCTTGCTTTGACATTTAATTTTTTTAATTATTAAACATCTCTACTTTGTCTTCCCCTTCTTTCCTTGTATGTATGGTTTTACATTTTACTTTTTAAAAATTATTGAATAATCCGTTTGTTTTTTTTTTTTAAATTATTAAATTTTGTTCAGGGTGGGCAGCAATAACAACTGCTGCACTTGAGGGTGGAGGGTGGGCAGCAATAACAACTGCCGCACAGTGCAGCAGTTGTTATTGCTGTTGTTTGAGGGTGGGCAGCAATAACAACTGCTGCACTGTTGTTTGAGGGTGGAGGGTGGGCAGCAATAACAATCGCTGCACAGCATGGCAGCTGGTTATTGCTGCCCACCCTCCACCCTCAAACAACGATGCAGCAGTTGTTATTGCTGCCCACCCTCAAACAACAGCAATAACAACTGCTGCACTGTGCAGCAGTTGTTATTGCTGCCCATGTGCAGCAGTTGTTATTGCTGTTGTTATTGCTGTTATTGCTGCCCACCCTCCACCCTCAATGGGCAGCAATAACAACTGCTGCACAGTGCAGCAGTTGTTATTGTTGTTGTTTGAGGGTGGAGGGTGGGCAGCAATAACAAGTGCTGCAGTGTGCAGCACTTGTTATTGCTGCCCATTGAGGGTGGAGGGTGGGCAGCAATAACAACCGCTGCCCACCCTCCACCCTCAAACAACAGCAATAACAACTGCTGCACTGTTATTGCTGCCCACCCTCCACCCTCAAACAACAAGCAATAACAACTGCTGCACACGGTGCAGCAGTTGTTATTGCTGCCCACCCTCCACCCTCAAACAACAACAATAACAACTGCTGCACTGTGCAGCAGTTATTGCTGCCCATTGAGGGTGGAGGGTGCCTGTGCAGCAGTTGTTATTGCTGCCCATTGAGGGTGGAGGGTGGGCAGCAATAACAGCTGCTGCACAAGGCAAGCAGTTGTTATTGCTGCCCACCCTCCACCCTCAAACAACGAAGAATCGTGCAGCAGTTGTTATTGCTCGTTGTTTGAGGGTGGAGGGTGGGCGGCAGTTGTTATTGCTGCCCACCCTCCACCCTCAATGGGCAGACAATAACCGCTGCACACAGTGCAGACGATTATTGTGCTGCCCACCCTCCACCCTCAAACAACGGCAATAACAAGCCGCACCGTGTGCAGCTTGTTATTGTCGTTGTTTGAGGGTGGAGGGTGGGCAGCAGATCTGTGCAGCAGCTTGTTATTGCTTGTTGTTTGAGGGTGGAGGGTGGGGTTATTGCTGCCCACCCTCCACCCTCAAACAACAGCAATAACAACTGCAGCAGTTGTGCAGCAGTTGTTATTGCTGTTGTTTGAGGGTGGAGGGTGGGCAGCAATAACAAATGCTTGCTGCCCACCCTCCACTGCTGCCCACCCTCCACCCTCAAACAACGGCAATAACAACTGCAGCAGTTAGTGCAGCAGTTGTTATTGCTGTTGTTTGAGGGTGGAGGGTGGGCAGCAATAACAACTGCTGCTGTTTGAGGGTGGAGGGTGGGCAGCAGTAACAACTGCTGAGGGTGGGCAGCAATAACAACTGCCGCACAGTGTTTGAGGGTGGAGGGTGGGCAGCAGTTGTTATGCCGCCACCCTCCACCCTCAAACAACGACAATAACAATGTCGCACAACCGTCGCATGCGTGCGCAGCTTGTTATTGCTGTTGTTTGAGGGTGGAGGGTGGGCAACAATAACAACTGCCGCACTTATTGCTGTTGTTTGAGGGTGGAGGGTGGGCAGCAATAACAACTGCCGCACCGCTCGTCATTTGAGGGTGGAGGGTGGGCAACAATAACAACTGCCGCACTTATTGCTCGTTGTTTGAGGGTGGAGGGTGGGCGCAATAACAATCGCCGCATCGTGCGCAGCTTGTTATTGTTGCCCACCCTCCACCCTCAAACAACAAAGAATAACGTTGTTATTGTCGCCCATTGAGGGTGGAGGGTGGGCAGCAATAACAACGGCAGTTGTTATTGCTGCCCACCCTCCACCCTCAATGGGCAGCAATAACAACTGCTGCACTCCACCCTCAATGGGCAGCAATAACAACTGCTGCAAATTTTGAGGGTGGAGGGTGGGCAGCAATAACAACTGCTGCTGTCAATAACAACTGCTGCACTGTGGAGGGTGGGCAGCAATAACAACTGCTGCTGTCAATAACAACTGCTGCACTGTGGAGGGTGGGCAGCAATAACAATCGTCGCTGTCAATAACAATCGCTGCATCGTGCAAGCAGCTGTTATTGCCGCCACCCTCCACCCTCAAACAACAACAATAACAAGCTGCACTCGTGGCGAGCAATAACAATCGTCGCACAGTGCAGCGAGTTATTGCTGCCCATTGAGGGTGGAGGGTGGGCAACAATAACAATGCCGCACAGTGCGGCAGTTATTGCTGCCCACCCTCCACCCTCAATGGGCAGACAATAACCGCTGCACAAGGTGCGAGCTTGTTATTGTCGTTGTTTGAGAGGGTGGAGGGTGGGCGGCGAGTTGTTATTGTCGTTATTTGAGGGTGGAGGGTGGGCAGCAATAACAAGTGCTGCACGATGCGTGCAGCACTTGTTATTGCTGCCCACCCTCCACCCTCAAACAACAAGCAATAACAATCGCCGCATCTGTAGCAGAGCTTGTTATTGCTGCCCACCCTCCACCCTCAATGGGCAGCAATAACAACTGCTGTGGGCAGCAATAACAACTGCTGCACAGTGCAGCAGTTGTTATTGCTGCCCACCCTCCACCCTCAAACAACAGCAATAACAATCTGCCGCATCGTAGCGAGCAGTTATTGTCGCCACCCTCCACCCTCAATGGGCAGCAATAACAACTGCTGCACAGTGCAGCTTGTTATTGCTGCCCATTGAGGGTGGAGGGTGGGCAGCAATAACAACTGCTGCACTCCACCTACTCATTTCTTTCTTATTCTTTTTTCATTTGTCCTTTCGTTCTCCTCACGTATCCTTGATTTCACATTTAATTTTTTTAATTATTAAATATTTTTATATTTAATAATTTTTTGTCATTGGATTGTCGTAGAAAACATATTTTTTAATGTTCATTTCTTCAAGCTAAATATTGTTGGGTACAAGTCAACGGTTGATTATAACGTATGATTGTATCTAAAGATGTGTGTATGAGTAGAAATAAGCACCAATCTAGAAATCTTGGAAAGCCTCACAACATTCCTTGTAATATCAATAGTTTTGATCAACGCCTTCTTTCTTTCTTAAACGTGATCAACGCCTTCTTTCTTTCTTAAACGCCATGGCTTCTTTCTCACCCAACACATTTGGTTGTTCTCCTCTTCCCACTGACCTTGCCCTCACTACACCTCCAAGTCATATTCCTTTTCCTAACAATATTGACCTTGGATTGGATCGATATCTTTTGCAATAAGAAAATATGGTTGCTTCCATTGTCAACATCTCGAATAATCCAACCAAAACCTTGAATAAAATTTAAAGAATCCAACTTCCATCCATTATTGCGCTTCCTCTTGTCCAAGGGTTACAACAAATTGTCGAGCCCCAACCTTTGACCATTCATCAAGCACCAAATATTACTTTTCTTCCACAACAACCTAGTCATAATCCTCTAGATTTTGGCTCTTATGACCTAGGATTTTCTTGGAATGGCCTCATGATGTTAAGGTTCTTCGCATCGATATTCCCACCTTTGAATGTGTTGACCCTTAAGGATGGTTTAGCCAAAATGGAAGGCCTTATTTGTTTGCATCATATTTCAAAAACATGTCACATTAGTAGCTTCTAAATTGGTTACCCAAGCTTATCAATATTTGTTATGGTAGCTTCGCTAACGTGGTGGCCCTCTTTTATGACTTGACTTCAAGGAATGATTCTCTAAAGGTTTGACGAGGGATCTTCCACATCATATGTGGTACATCTTATGCAAACTAAGAAAATGGAAACAATGGAAGACTATTACTTCAAGTTCATAAGTCTCCTCACTTATACCCAATAATTGAGTCCAATAGTGGTGGTCTTTGCCTTTTGCTATGGCCTTAAGGATAAAATTTGAAAGGAAGTCAACATGCATGATCCTTATACTCTTGATGATGCACAACGTATAGCTCTAGCAACAGAACAAAAGCTCCAAGATTTTGGTCCTCCATATATATGTGATTTTAACTCTTGTCATCCTTATCATAATTTTGGACGTTCCACAAGCTTTTTCTAGTTCAAATTTTGTTCACACTATGCCCGAGATCAAACTTGTGAAGAACGCTGTAACGTTCTCTTGGAATACAAAGACATCAGTTTTTGAGGATGAAGATTCATTACAACATGAGCAATTAACAAAACTAGGACAATCAACAAAAGTGGATGAAGTAGAAAAAGAGAACGAGATTTTTGCTCTCTGCTCATACACTTATGGGTCTCCAAGCTCACCACACTATCAAGATAAAAGGATTTATTAAATAACGTGTCAATCTGTTGATTGATTCATGTGGCACACAACTTTATAAATAGTAAAACAACACAATCCTTGGGCTTGTATATCAATACTTTAAGAATAAATTTCAAGCCTTAATTGCAAATGGGGGTATTACTCAGTGTGTGGGTTGAACAACTAAAGTTTACATCCAAATGAGATATTATACATGGGTGGGTAATCTATTTGCTATGAACTTATGAAGTTCAGATGTTATATTTGGAGCACAATGACTATCTCAACTCAGTGATGTTATTATCAATCTACAAAAATTATATATCAAGTGGAAAGAGAATGGAAGGATCGTTTGTTTCTAAGTAATTAAATCCCCTCCCTCTAAGGTAGTTCCCATCGCATGGAAAAGATGTTGAAGAAGGGTGCTTTTTGATTCTTTGTTGAAGTCAATTGCACGGAGGTTCAATCTTTGGATCCATTTCTTCCAACTCTTCCATTGGATCTCCAAAGTATTGTGGACTGTTATGAGGTGGTATTTATTGAGCTAAGGGGTCTACCTCCTAAGCACACATGATCATGCCATCCATATAGTTCCAGGAAGTCAACCTCCTAACGTATGTTAGAGCATTAAATCATTTGTCCAAAAATTAGTCAATATTCCTCTCCAGTGGTGATGGTACGATGTAAGGACAATGTGTGGCGCATGTGTATTGATTTTTGTCCTATTAATAATATCACTATCAAAGACAAGTTTCCTATCCCTCCTATAGATGATTTGTTGGATGAATTGCATGGTGCTAGATGCTTCACCAAACTAGACTTGCATTTTAGTTTTCACCAAATTAGGGTTAGAAAAAAGGATATTCCTAAGATTGCTTTCCAAACACATGAGGGTCATTATGAGTTACCAGTCATGCCTTTTGGACTCATTAATGCTCATTCCACTTTTCAAAATCTAATGAACCATATCTTTTGTCCTTTTCGCTATAGGTTTGTCCTAGTTTTCTTTGATGATATTTTAATTTACAACAAATCTTGGGAGGATCATCTAGTTCATATTGACACAGTCCTCCATCTGTTACAAAAGGAAAAACTTGTGCTAATAGGTTCAAATGTGCCTTTGGGGTCCAATAGGTAGAATATTTGAGATATATAGTATCTCACGAAGGAGTCAAGGTAGATCCTAATAAAATCAAAGCTATTCAAGATTGGCTCTTGCTCAAATCCCTTAAAAAACTTTGTGGATTTATAGGACTCAGGTTATTATAAAAAATTTGTTTGCAACTATGGAAATATTGTCGTGCCTCTCACTGCTCACCAAAAATGATGCTTTTGTTTGGATTAAAGCTACTTCCGAGGCCTTCCAAGCTCTCAAAGAAGCAATGTGTTCCACTCCATTTTGAGCACTCCTGATTTTAGCAAGCCTTTTGTCATTGAGTGCAATGCTTTTGACATAGGTATTGGAGTCATTTTAATGCAAGATGATCACCCATTGGCCTTTGAAAGAAAGCAACTTTCGAATAAGAATTTGTGATGGTCCACTTATGAGAAGGAAATTCTAGCTATTTTACATGCCATAGAGAAATGGAAGCATTATTTGTTGAGTAGTCATTTCATCATTAAGACTATCCATGGTAGCTTGAAGAATTTCTTAGAATGTCTCTCATGCCTTAACAAAATAATGGATGACCAAACTCTTAGGTTATGGTTTTTTCCTTGAATATAAGAAAGGTAAAGAAAATGTGGTGGCTAATGCTTTATATTGCAAATACATGATGTGGCTATCAATGCCATTTTTGGTCCTTGTCCACAATGGCCTTCTCAATTTTGAGAAAATTGACTTACTAATTCAAAGACTACTTAGATCATTCAGGATATGAAAATAGGATCATCATTGCATTCTTACTTCTCATACTTTGATGGAGTGCTTTGCAAAAAATATCACATTTATCTTCCTCAATATTTGACTATTAAGTCAAAGGTTCTCCAAGAATTTGCATGCATCTCCTTTGACAGGATACTTAGGATTCTTGAAAATATACTGGTGAGTGAAGCAATCATTTTCATGGAAAGGATTAAAAGTAAATTTCAAGACGTTTGTGGCTGAGTGTGAGGTATGTTAATATAACATAAGGTAAACATTTAAACCTCTTGAATTGTTGCAACCCTTGCCTATCCTTAATTGCGAGGGAGAGCACATGTCCATGGATTTCATGGAGGGAATTTTTAAATCAGAGGTCCAAACAATGATCTTTGTGGTAGTAGATCGTCTGTCCAAGTATACTCATTTATGTTCATTACAACATCCCTATTTGACTAGTAAGGTGGTCAAAGTATTTCTTGATTATGTTTTTAGTTACATGGTATATCCAAAACCGTTATAGGTGATCGTGATCCTATCTTCGCTAGCAACTTCTAGAAGGAATTGTTTTGTCTTAGTGGTACCACTTTGAGCATGTCCTCATATCACCCTTAGTTTGATGGTCAAACTTAGATTGTTAATAAATGTTGGGGTACTTACCTTCATTGTTTTGCTTAAGACAAGCAATATCACTAGGTCCAATGGTTTTCATTAGCAAAATGGTGATACAATATATTTTACCATTTTCCTCTTAAGATGTTCCCATTTGAAGCATTGTATGGTCAAAAACCTCCATCAATCACATACTATGTTCTAGGATCTTCCAAAGCTTCCCAAGTAGATGTTTTGTTACAAAAATAACAAATCTTGCTTCAACTTCTTAAGGATAATTTGACCCAGGACCAAAATCATATGAAGCAACAACTTGATTAACACTATTTTGAACAATTCAATATAGGATATATGGTATTTTTATGCCTATAATCTTACAAGCAAATTTCCTTAATGACCATGTCTAGTTAGAAGCTGTATTTTCAATTTTACGGTCCTCAAAAGATGGTTCATCACATACCAGTTACAACGTCCATTGTCTTCCCACATCTATCCATTTTTTCATGTATCTTGTCTCAAATAGTTTATTGGTCGAAAGGTACAGTCCCAGATAGAGCTCCTATTACTTGATGAAGAAGGTCGAATCACTCTTCAAGCTAAAACAATATTATAGTCCATAGTTTGTCATATTCAATCTCAAAAAAATTAGGAGTTTCTTATCAAGTGGTAGGACCTTTCAAAAGAATATGCTATAGCCCGAGAGCATTTTCTAGTATTTTCCAACTTTGAAGACATATTTTTGAAGGGGGAGCCATGTAACAACCCCAATATAGCCATGTCAACTAATTATTTTTATCTGAGGCTATAGATTTATTTAGTTGGCGCTTGAGAATTAGGGTTAGGTTATTATTGTTTTCGTCTATAAATAGGAAGAATATTTTATTAGTTTAGCTGTATTTAAGTTGCCTCGGTGCGCATAAGAGAATTTGTCCTCTAAAAGTGGCTATGATACTTTGCCCTGTTCGAGTGGCTAGGATTTACTATTGTATTAATTTATTTCTAGATGTGATATTTGCATATTGTTTGTGGAATTTAAATATGAATTATTATTATTTGCATGTTAATAATAATTTAATATTGAAGTATTGTTGTGGATATTCAATATTTATGCAGTATCATAACAATATTATAGGAATAATAAAATAGAAAATTCCATCGTGGCTTGAAGAGAGGCGTAACCACCACATATTCTAGCATCCCCCCTAAATTTGAATGGAGGACACAAATAGAGACCCTTAATTGTCATCCCCCCTTAAGGGACACTTCTTGTTGGAGCTAAAATTGACACAACATCTGAAACCTCCAATTTTAAAATTTTTGGTTTCATTAAAATTAGCAAAAGTTGCTAGCCTTTGTTGCATTTTCATCTGAGAAGTTGACTTCCATATGTTTAATTTATGAAATTAACCTTAGCCATTTTTGGATTGCTTTTATAGCCGTTGTTTTACCCTAAAAGAATCCATAAAGGTCAAATTAAATAAGTATCCACTACAAAGGTAAAACCGTTAAAATTCCCAACTTTTTAAAGTAAGTTTTTTTTGATCCATGAATTTAATGTGAGCCTTCCTTTTTAAAATAATAATCATAACTTGCAGACCTAAGTCAAAAGAATAAACCCCTAAGTCCCAAGGTATCTAGAAGTATTAATAAAACCTTTGGACCCGAGTTCACCTCTAGCCTAAGTAAAGTTTAATAAAATCATTTAAGGGGCAAGGTAAGCGCCATGGCCCAAAGTATGAGAACCTAAGGTCTTAAGTGGAATATTAATTGTTCAAAGGTATGCACCCCCTCACATTAAAAATTGAACACCTTGAGAATATCTAAAGGCAGCGTCCAGATCCTCCTTAATCGAACGGTTGCGCTCGCTTGAAAATTCATGAATTATCATTAAACAAGTTAAATGCCAGGAGATTAGTTTAAAATCGCTAACAGGTTTATTTTCAATTATGAAGTTAACAGGTCATGGAGGATCTACGACTACGCTTTACTGAGAATCAATCCAACGGATGCACCCTTCTTGAGGAAAATAATTCCAAATATGCACCCGATCTGCTAACGCAACAAGCATCTTTAGTCAAATATGACGGATGCACACAACTCACACCTAGTCCAATGGATGCGCTTCCACCACAAACTACCGAGGATAGACGAAGGGCTAAAATAAAATTATGTTTAAAAAACCTAGATCCGAAGGAGATCAATGGATGCGCTCTCTCTCAAAATGATCCGATAATGGTGCTCTCTACAAGTAAACAAAGGTAAAGATATCGGTAAGACCAAGTCAATACTTGATTAGTCAAATTAATCATATTTAGCAAGTATCCTAATACATTACTAATTGTTTCCCATTCACTTGATCAAGCTTAATGAAAATCAAAAGCATGCGCCTTTCGACTACTAACCTTGCAGGTCAAATTCGATCAATGGTCGTTATCAATAATTTGTACCAGATCCAATGACAGGAGATGCCTGATTTTCCCACTACTCCATCCTCATACACCTGCTAGTAAGGAAATTAGGAGAGGAAAGCTAAAAGAGGGTTGGGGCCATTGAGAGTCCTTACGTCCAAAATTTTTTTTGGACGATACACGAATACCATACTCACATGGGTTGGTTTTGTGATATTTTCATGATTGAAATTCACTGGATTCTAACTAGTTTCCTCCCTGAGAGACTAGGGCCTGGGGTAAGAGCTTTCATAAAATAAAAAGATATAGGATATTATTTCTTTTCTGAGGGGTTCACATACATTCGGCTCTATGGATCTAAGATTCCCTCTAAAATATTGCCTATGTATTGTCCCTTATCTCTCGCTGCCCTAGAGTTGTGTAGACAGGTGGTCGAAGAGGCTAAAATGAGACTGGTGAAGAAGCACGATAGAGTTCCATGGCTCAATGTCCCTTGTAAATTTAGAAGTTATATATTTATAGGATATCCAGCTTTACTCAAAGGGATGTATGATTTAGATCTCATGGATTTTGAAGAGATAACTTGGAGACCTTACGATCTAGATAAGAAGTACGAGAGGTTAATGAAAATTGTGATTATGCCTGGATCGAGCACATGAGAGATGCCTGATTTTTCTCACTACTCCATCCTCATACACCTGATAGCGGGGCAATTAGGAGAGGAAAGCCAAAATAGGGTTGGGGTCATTGAGAGTCTTTGGAGGATACACGAATGTCATACTCACATGGGTTGGTTTTGTGATATTTTCATGATTGAAATTCACTAGATTCTAACTGGTTTCCTCCCCGAGATACTAGGGCCTAGGGTAAGATCTTTCATAAAATAAAAATATATAGGATATTATTTCTTCTTTGAGGGGCTCACATACATTCGGCTCTATGGATCTAAGATTCCCTCTAAAATATTGCCTATGTATTATCCCTTATCTCTCGCTGCCCTAGAGTTGTGCAGATAGGTGGCCGAAGAGGCTAAAATGAAACTGGTAAAGAAGCATGACAGAGTTCCATGGCTTAGTGTCCCTTGTAAATTTGGAAGTTATATATTTATAGGATATATAGCTTTACTCAAAGGAATGTATGATTTAGATCTCATGGATTTTGAAGAGATAACTTGGAGACCTTACGATCCAGATAAGAAGTACGAGAGGTTAATGAAAAATCGTAATTACGCTTGGGTTGAGCACAGGAGAGATGGCTGATTTTTCTCACTACTCCATCCTCATACACTTGCTAGCGTGCCAATTAGAAGAGGAAAGACAAAAGAGGGTTGGGGCCATTGAGTGTCCTTACATACAGACAAGTTTTTGGAGGATACACGAATGTCGTACTCACATGGGTTGGTTTTGTGATATTTTCATGATTGAAATTTACTAGATTCTAACTGGTTTCCTCCCTGAGATACTAGGACCTGGGGTAAGAGCTTCCATAAAATAAAAATATATAGGAGATTATTTCTTCTCTGAGGGGTTCACATACATTCGGCTTTATGTATCTAAGATTCCCTTTAAAATATTGCCTATGTATTATCCCTTATCTCTCACTGCCCTAGAGCTATGCAGATAGGTGGTCGAAGAGGCTAAAATAAGACTGGTGAAGAAGCACGACAAAGTTCCATGGCTCAGTGTCCCTTGTAAATTTGGAAGTTATATATTTATAGGATATCCAATTTTACTCAAAGGGATGTATGATTTAGATCTCATGGATTTTGAAGAGATAACTTGGAGACCTTACGATCCAGATAAGAAGTATGGGAGGTTAATGAAAAATCGTGATTACGCTTGGGTCGAGCACAGGAGAGATGCTTACAAAGAAGAATTATTAAATGCTATAGAAAAGGGGAAATATTTGAATACGAAATAGGATAAGTACCCCTTTTAAAAAAGGGGCAATTCGTAAGTTTAGAAAGCCTATGATTACCCCTTGAAATTGATTTCAGTCAAATTTTTTTTAGTGGAATCTATGATCCCCCTATTACTAGAAGCCACACGAACAATTAGAGAAGACCCCTTATTGATAGAAGATTAGGATATTGATCAGATGGAAGTCACTATGAGCTCTGTAGATGTTGTAGAACAACAATTCTGAGACCTTGATGATACTCACCTCAGAATAGAGGTAACACCCAACACTTCCCAAGAAGTATCTAAAAACTTGAGTACAACAAAAGGAAATGAAGTTGTTGCTGCACCTGCTCAGGATATGACTTCTCCCCAGCAGGCTATACTTCCCATTTCTAGCCAGCTATTAGCAGTAACTAGTGTGATGAAGTTAGCTCCTAGAGCCATTCCTAGCTCTCTGAAGATAAAATACAAGGAGATAAAAATTCCATCAGTAATACAGATGAACATGAGAAGAGCAGGTGAATTTGGAGGTATCTTCAGAGATATCAAATTTAAGAAGCAAACAATATTATCTGCTCTAGAAACAAAGAAACCTAGGCTATCACTGCCCTCCATGAAAGTTATGTTGGAGAGATATGAAGAACAAACAATTTTTAGTGTTGCTGAGGAGCATGAGCTACAAGTAGTTGCAGGAATGGGAGGTAGGGGAGATGATTCTATAGTTAGAGTAGAAATAGAAAATCCCAAATTGGATATGGCAAAGGTACACATACCTGCCCTACAAAAGCCTATTTTTCTCAAAGTCGATGAGAGAACTGGAGGAATTTCAGTACATGGAAAAGAAGGTGATATGGTCAGAGTAGCTAAAGTAGTACAAGAGCAAACTTTGGACCAACTACATCAGAGCAATACAGAGTTAAGAAGCCAACTAGAAATAAGCAATAAAGAAAAAACAGATATGCAATCCCTAATAAATAAACTGAAGGAAGAGTTGGTACAAAAGAACACCATAGTAGCTCAACCCCCCTTGGTGGTGAAAATCCTCAATTATACGTACTATTTGAATACAATAAAAAGGGATATGTCTCTTAAAATTTGAGACAAGATAAATGGGATCACTGAGATGTTCAGATAGATTAGGGTGATTCAAATTACTGCTCAAGAAATGGAAGGTCTGGTTTGTCAAAAGGAAGAAGACTTTGAAGTCATTTACTATACCCTCTACTTAATGTCAGATCATTTTGAAGAGATGCAGAACTGAAAAGTGTAGTTAAATTATGGGATTGAGATCAAGTGTAATATCGAATTCATGAAGGTCGCTATGTTTGGATCAAACATGGAAATGTGGCTCAATAGTGTTGCAAAAATGTTTAGTCTGTTGGATGACATAACAGAGAAATTGGTAGATATTGGGTTATCATTGGAGGAATTCTTAGAAACTGCCAGTATAGAAGAGCTCCTTAAAAGCAAAATAGAAGACTTTGATTGTGATCCTGATGATGAGCCAAAAATGATTAGACAAACCACTTTCTTGGTAAATATTGTGGAGATGCTGATCACCCAGTATGAAAAAGAAAAAAAATTATTAGCATACAAAAAAACAGGATTCTACAGGAAATAAATATGTTAAGATTTTCTATAACTTTAAATAATGATACCTAGAGGATGATTGGAAATAAGATCAGATGGTTGTAGCAGGGCAAAAAAGAAAAAGATATTAAAATATGCAGTTTGCAGCTAGAAATGATCTCACCCCCTAGAGATGAAGGTTAATAAGATAATCAGGAAGAAACAGAAAAAAAGGGGGAACCAAGGATGGAAAAACAGACGAAGGAGACCCTCAATGCACTAATATCATCGGTTGAACAAATTAAAATAAAAAGGGCCAAAGAAAAGTGTACAACATAGTGGAAGCCAACTATACAAGTTTTGAAGGACAAATCAAATTGTGACAAGTGTAAGGCCAAGATCAAGCCAAAAATAATAGATTTAAGAACCAGAAGCTATAGAAGGAAGCATCCAGGGTCAGAATCTGGATCAAGCATTTAGAGATAGCAATTTTGCTAAGATTTATACTTGAGTGACCATTTGAGTTGTGCTGCTGTATTCCCCTTGTGTTTATTTTTATCTGTCATCCCTCATTTTTCCCTTTGCTGTGCAGGTTTTGATAATGCTGCGTTCGAAGAACTAAGAATATTTCTAATCTTTTTGAGCCTGAAGTCCAGATATTCTCTTTGCTAACATTTTAGAAGGAAGATTGACGAAGTCTTCTTACATCATTTGAACAAGGATTTATCATTGTATTAAGCTATGAAAATAGAGTTTAATGGCATTCTGCCAACTTTGCATATAATCATTATTGGAGAAATTAATATAATTCTGGGTTTCAGTTTTATTATTTCTGTCTTCAGTTCTATGTGTTTCCTCATAATAGGTTACGATATTCGAACATATTGTGAGCATTTCTTTCGTCAGTTAACCCTTAGACTGATTACGATATTCAAATGAGTTTAATGACACCGATTCTTCTCTTTCCCATTCTTTCTATTCATATTTTGAATGTTGTTAAATTGCTATAACAACCCAATTGGATAGGCATCAGTCTACATAAGGCATAATAATTAAGTTGTCTTTGCTTGGTCAATTTTATATAGATAATGTATAACTAAATATGGAGTGCGTAATTCTCGTAAAATATTAAGATTGCCACTAGGGTTTCCTTACCCATTCTGTACGTTTCTTCTAGCAATATTTTGTTAATCAGAATAAAGAGGCAGGTTGATCAGAGCCTGTAATAGCTTGTTGGTTTTAAATGATTTCTTGTAGCGTGATAATCGAATCTTATGGATGCAAGAAATGGTTCCAAAATTTTTTTGGCACCGTTGCCAGAGAATGAAATTATATGTTAATTACATATCTTTTTAAGTTTGTTTCCCAACGATAATTGTTATGCTTTTACCCATCAAGCTGACACCAACAATTTTTTGGCGCCGTTATCGGGGAATGAACTTATATGTTAATTACATATATTTTTAAGTTTATTTCCCAACAATAATTGTTATGCTTTAACCAGTCAAGCTGATGCCAACAATTTTTTTGTGTCGTTGCCAGAGAATGAACTTATATGTTAATCACATATCTTTTTAAGTTTGTTTCCCAACGATAATTGTTATGCTTTAACCCGTCAAGCTGATGCCAACAATTTTTTGGCACCATTGTCGGGGAATGAACTTATATGTTAATTACATATATTTTTAAGTTTATTTCCCAATGATAATTTTTATGCTTTAACCCGTCAAGCTGACGCTAAAATTTTTGGCACCATTGTTGGGGATAGATTCTTCATGAGTTTAGACCTGGATTTTATGACATATTTTAAACCGACCCATCAAGCTGACACCAACAGTTTTTTGGTGTTAGGAAAGAGTTTATAAATTATTAGCCATGGTTTAACAACGATTATATTTTAATCAACGAGTGACCAATAGGAATAAAGAACCTACGTCTTGATTCTTATGAACTTTTACATTCTTTATTTTATTTTTACCGTAGTTTTTAATTGTATTTTGAAGTGTTTTTACATTTCTTGATTTTCTTGAATTTCCTCCAAGAACCATCCCCTATGAGTCTGAGAGTTAAGAATCAAGTAATCTTGATTATACATTATGTTCTTTCTATACTGCACTACCAATGCTGGAGACTTTATCTGGATGAACCCATAAATCAAAAATCAAGGAAGAAAGAGTAGAACGTGCTGACGCACACCAGGAGAAGTAATAAGGAGCTATTACTAGAATTCGAGAACCTTGAGGTACTTAACTATAATCAAAGAATTCCACTTATTAAGAATACTGTGCATGAAAGTAAATCTTATCCTATAATTAGGAGATACGTAAAAATAAATAAATATCAAAATATTATTGCTGTTGATATCTCTGTAGATGAAATTTTGAATTCTAATATAGAAGATACATGCGATTATTCTCATTGTCCTACTAACAATAATACTATGGTAGATAATCCATTAGATTATATTCAGGCTACCCAGACCCAAATCCTTGTAGGCATTACTGTTATAAATTTAAATCCCATTACACCTACAGTAACAATGGCTCAGGAAAATCAACAAAATCAAAACAATGTTCATTTATGGAGAACCAATAGTCACTAGCCTTTTGCCTTACCTACTAATTTGAATACCTTAACTAATAAATCCCACAAATACCTTCCCAAGTTTGTAGGAAATAATGCAGTAACCAGAGAAGATCATATAAAAAGTTTTCTGTATGCAATGGACATCCTAGAGGTTGAGCATGAAGATGTAGTCTTAAGATTATTCTTACAAACTTTAGAAAAATATGCTAGAGAGTGGTTCAATTCTCTCCTTGACAATGATATCCCAGATTTCACTAAAATGGAATTTGTTTTTCTAAAAAAATACGGTGAAAGAAAAAATGAACAGTCTATGTTAACTGAGTTAGCCACTATGAAGAAAAAAGAAAATGAGGATGTCAGTGATTTCAACATAAGGTTATAAAAAACTAGAAACAAAATCCCTGCCAACCTTAGGCATAGTGATATTCATTCCATTTGTTTCTATAAAAATACTTTTCAAGGAGAGTTTAACTATGAGCTAAGGCAAGAACAAACCACCACCATTGATAGTTGTATGGAAAAAGCAATGGATATAAAAATAAATATGCTTGATAGTGGTAAGATGAATTCTTACTCTTTGGAAGTCAATCTACCTTAAGGAAAGCCCAAAAGGGTAGCATTTGATATACAAAGAAGAACTAAAATAGATCCAATGGAAAAACTAACTAATCAAATGGTTGAGATGTTCAATACCATGAACAACAGGTTAGCAAGAATTGAAAGAAATAATAGTAATAATGGTGAGACACCACAAACAGAATGACCACATGTTGATAATCGCCCTCCCTTTAAGAAAAATTTCAATAGAAATTGGGGAAACAACAATGACCTTGAAAGAGGAAATATGATTAGGAATAATTGAAACAATAACTGTAAAAATAGAGAATATGATAGAGATCATAATAGTTTTCCTAACCCTATACCATATACCAACATAGTAGAAGGTTTTCCCTCTTTTTGCTCTACCTATGATGCACCTCATAACCCTAATGCATGTGGAATACACTTAAGTGATCAGCGCAATGTAGATTTACATGATGATTGAGAGGAGGACATAAGAATAAATGCCTATTGGTTTCTAGAATATGGGTCCATAGAAAGGTTGTTCGAAGAAAATATGAACAAGTATTCTTCAAATCATCATTATCAATTTTTTGTAGCTAAAGGAACTAAGATATTGCAAAAACCACATGATCAAGATATGACAAAATGAAGCAAGGGAAACTAATCCCCACTGCTAAGGAAGTGGAAGAATTAGAAGGTATCGATACTCTAATTTTAAGAAACAAAACTATCCCTAACAAAACAGAAAAAGCTTCAACAAGTGAAATTGGAAAACAAAATTTCACAAATAAAAATATCAGTAAAGAGAAAACTTATAAAACTCCAAAAATATTATTCCTAATGTAATAGAATTAGAAGATAAAACATCCAAAGAAGAAAGCAATAGACCACTAGATACAAAAAAGATAGAATTTTATGTTGGGTTAGAACTCAATAAACAAAAATTTAACATCACATTTGGAGAGCTTATAATTTTTTAGCAATAAAGAGAACAAGTCTGCAGAGCATTTGGACTAGTGGAACAAAAATAAGAACCAACTCACCATGCTGCTAGACAAAATCAAAATGATACAAGATCACCATACCCTCCTATGTATCATTAAGGTATAATTTAGATTAAGGAGAAAGGTATGTGATTCATAATTGTATGCTAGATAGTGGAGCCTCACATAATATCATGCCCAAATTAATAGTTGACCAAATGGGGTTAATCTGTACAAGAGATTATGCCCCTGTTTCTGTAATGGATAGCAGACAAATTCCTTGTGTAGGGGTGATAAGTGGATTGTTGGTTTTTTTGGACCAACACCCAAAAAATGGCATATTAATGGACGTTGCAGTAGTTTATGTTGATCCTTTCTTATCACTATTACTCAATATACAATGGGTAGAATAATTTGGAGGTTCAATCCATTTGGATTGGTCCTATGCTACTATCCCAATGACATATAAAGAAAATGTGATCTAACGAAGGGAACCACTTAACAAACACTCTGTAGAGTTAATTCAAATATATGAAACCATGATAATTTTGGTGAATTTTATGGAAGAAAAAGGGATGGAAGTTTACTCCATATGGCACAACCCATTCCTGGTGGAAGTACCAGAAGCAAAGAATATGGATCCAAAAGTTATGAAAATGGTAGATGCTAAATCAGATAGAGTGTTAACTCGAGAAATGTGGACCATATATTTTGATGGAGCTAAGTCCCAATATGGAGTTGGTGCAGGAATTAATTTGACTGATATAAAAGGAAACTACCTTGGTATCCCTTATAAACTAGATTTCCCTTGCACCAATAATGGAGTTGAATACGAAGCTTTATTGCTAGGGTTAAGAAAAGCAAAAGAATGAGGCATTAACTACTTGAGTGTAATAGGGGATGCTGAACTAATTATATAATAAATCAAAGGTAAATATCATAACAAGCATCCTAGGCTTAAGCAATATAAAAATGCAGTATTGGAAGAAATTGAATTTTTTTTAGCTTTTAATATCTCATTTATTTCAAGGGAACAAAATCATGTTGTAGATATTTTAGCTATAAATGCCTTAGGCCTAGATCATCCAGAAATAACTACAGAATATATGGATAGGTTCCCAACTATTTCAGTTTATAAACCCTCTGTGCCAGATAACATAGTTTACTTATAGGTCTTTCAAGATGATGTGGATATAAAAGATTTTATGACTTTGCAAAATTAGTATGCAGATATAATCTATGATGAAAAGGATGAAGACAAGCTAAAATATCAAATAGGTGAACCAGTAGAAGTAATCCAGATGAAAACAAATAGAATACCCAAAGTATTGTTTTATTTAGAGATTCCATTTGATGATTTTGACAAAGATTACAAGCCTTTACGCAGAGAAGTAATATTTTAAGACATTAACATTGGTACAATAAGAGAGCCTAGAATAGTGAAGGTAGATATGGTCTTGCCAGCAAAATAAAAGGCCAGATATATTATTTTCTTACATAATAATAAGGAACATTTTTCTTGGACTTATGAAGACCTTAAAACCTTCAAAAAAAATGTAATGACACACATAATAACCTTGAAGGAATATTCCAAGCCATTTCGACAGAAACAGAGGAAATATAACCCTACTCTACACCCAATAATGCAAAAGGAGGTACAAAAATTATTGGATTCCAAAATAATCAAGTAGGTAAGATTTTCCTCTTGGATATCCAATTTAGTACCAGATAGAAAAAAGAATGGTTATATTAGACTCTGTGTAGATTTCAAAAATTTTAAATAAAGAGCTCATTAAAAGAGAATTACCCATTTCCCAATATGGAACAATTGTTGCAAGTAGTAGTTGGTTCATCCAGATTGTCCTTGTTGGATGGTTTTCCTGGATACAATCAAATTCAGATAAATCTAGAATTTAGACATAAAACATCATTCACTACACCTTGGGGTACAATTGAATATTTAAGAATGCCTTTTGGCCTGATGAATGTAAGTGCTACTTTTCAGAGAGCAATGGACTTTGCCTTCAAATGATTAATGTTCAAAATAGTAGTTGTATACCTGGATGATATCATAGTAGTTTCTAAAAAATTAGAAGATCACTTAGAAAACTTAGCTATGGTTTTTTCTCGATGCAAAGAATTTTGAATTTCTTTAAATCCCAAGAAAAGCATATTTGGGACTACACAAGGAAAATTATTAGGTCATATAGTTTTGGAAAAGGAAATAAGCATTGACCCAAAAAGAATAGAAGTTATATCTAAAATTCCTCCTCCTAGGAACTTAAAAGGAGTCAGGTCATTCTTTGGCAAGATAATTTTTGTTAGAAGATTTATCCCAAATTTTTTAGAGATGACCAAACCCATAAATGACATGGTTAATAAAATTGGAGAAATAAAATAAACAGTAGAAAACATGGAAGCATTCAATAGAATAAGAGAAGTCATTTCTAGTACTCCTACCCTAAGTTGTCTGGATTACTCCAAAGACTTTAACATTTACTCATATACATTTGAACACTCTCCATTACTGTAGTTCTTTCACAGAAAGATGATGAAAATAATGAAATACCAACAACCTTCATGTGTGCAGGGCTAAAATGAGCACATCTTAAATATACCTTGTTATAAAAACATGCTTATGCAGTTATCCAATATTTAGAACATTTCAAAGGTATATTAAGTTTAAATAAAGTTTATTTTTGCATCCCTTTCATAACAATTAAAAATATTTTTATCCAATATGAGTTGTTAGGAAAGCCAACAAGATGCATGGTTAAACTTTTGTAGTATGATACTAAATTCAAAATAGTAAAAACTATAAGAGGACTGGGTTTGGCCAATTTTTTGGCTAACAAAGGAGGATAAAATTTTAATAATGTTCTTATAATAGATGAGAGATATGACTCCAAAAGAATTAATAATGTAGAATGCAAATGGTATAATAAAATTTTTGCACATTTACAAACTCTATCTTTTCCTAGAGATATGTCAACAAATAGAATGAGGTTAGTGAAGCTTCAAGCTCAGAAATATCATATGCAATATGGTGTGCTATATTGGAAACTCCCTGATGGAGTGTTATTAGTCTATTCATTGAAAATTAAATTCCAAAAATAATTAATGAGTTTCATGATGGTTTCTATGGAGGACATTTTTCTCCAAAAGTCAAATATAATAAAATCATAAGATTAGGATATTATTGGCCTTCCATTTTTAAGTATGTATATAAATATGTTAGGAATTGTCATAAATGCAAGGTTTTTGCAGGAAATAAGTAGTTGGCATCCATGCCCCTCAAACCAGTGATCATTGAAGCACCATTCACCCAATGGGGCATTGACCTAATTGGATATATCAAACCTAATTCTTCAGGCCAACACAAGTGGATCATAACTGCAATGGATTACTTCACAAAGTGGGTAGATGTTGCTCCTCTAAGAATATCCAAAACTACCACCATTATAAAATTCTTGGAAGAAAACATTCTAACCAAGTTTGGAGTTCCTCAAAATTTGGTAATAGATAATAGGCAGTATTTTGTTTCATATGAAATGGTAGAATTCTATGCTAAGTATGGAATTGAACTTTCACATTCTGCTAATTATTATCCCCAATGGAATGATATTGTTGATTCATCAAATAAAAATGTAATAACTAGAATAAGAATATCATTGGGTAAGAACAAAAGAGGATGGGACAATGAACTAAAATTTGCTCTTTGGGTTGATAGGTTATCTATTAAAAGAAACACAGAAAATACTCCCTACGAAATGGTATATGGATAGAAAGCCTTATTACCCTTAAGAATAGAAAAATAAACACTTTCCCTCTTGTTGCAAGATCATGAAGACCCCAACCCTTTATAAATAAGGCTAGATAAAATTGTCCTGTTAGAAGAACAAATAAGAGAAACCCTTAATAGAATGATGGAACAAACTCATAAAACTATCAAATTGTTTAATAAAAAATCCAAAGGTACTCCTTTCTCTCAAGGATATATAGTAATCTATTGGGACCCTAAAAATGATAAGCATGGTGAAAAGGGAAAACTTGAACCTAAATTGATTGGTCCATACCAAATAGCCCATGTTGTTGGTCAGAATACTTACAAATTGTAGAATTTGTAGGGAGAACTAATGGATATCCCTATTAATGGATAATACCTCAAGATGTACAATCCCTATGGAAGGGCCTACTAAAAAATATATAGAAAATAAAATAGAAAATAAAAAAACTCCAAAAATAGAGTGATGTGTTTTACTATTGTTTTGTTTACGAGTTAAGCAATTTTCCTTTGTCTATATTATTCTAAGTTTTGTTGTTTCACATTGTATTCTTAGTATGATGAGTATTCCTTACTATTGGTTTCCCCAAAAACAAATAAATATAAAGGAGATTTAATTTAGACTTTGATGACCTTTACAAATTTTCAAATATGAATTTTATGTAATGATCATATGATAAGAGATAAAATAGAATGAAATCAGAGTTGATTGAAACACCATGTTAAGGCCTCACATTACAAATGAAACTTAAGGTGATTTTAAGGTCCAAGGAACATAGTTATATTTGAGAAGGTGGTTGAGCTAAAAATCATTACATAATTTGCACAATTTTCTAATCCCCAACTCAGGCATACTCAATGCACAATTTGCTTATATCAAAATACTTCTCAAATGAGAAAGAAAACCAAAATAATGCAAGTTGAGTCACTGCCCGAGATATCTTGGAAAACCTCTACCGGGGCTATAGATGCTTGACTGGCAGTAGAGTAAAACCGGATGGGATTAGAATCAACTCCACCGAGGCTATAGACACTTGACTAGTAGTGGAGCCCTACAAAATGGTGAACATATTTAAGAGTGAAATCATACACTAAGCTTAACTATTTTTCTTAGATATGGTAAAGTTTTAGAAGACTTGGGAATTAAAATGAATAATTTTAATTCATTTTAAAGCATGAAGGAACATGGGCTAAAGCATGATGGAACAAATAATTTTGAAAATTTATGTGTAATCATATCCTATGACCTTTCTTAAACATGCATAACAATATATCTAAAAAAATCATATATTTCTAAAATTATGACCCTAGTTTCCAAATTCAATAAAAGGATTATAGTTTTCAATACTCTATTTTTTTTATACTATGATGTTATTACAATTTTTTAGTTTAAAAGTTGTTATGTTTTGTTTTTCAAGCTTTAATTATCAGTCTTGATGTTTTGAAATTTTGTCCAAGATTGCAGTAAAACCAGGAGATTATGGAATTCTCAAGTACCTCATGTTTTTAGCACATTGTCCGAGTAAGAGCCTATGTTGGAGCAAAAATTGACTCAACATCTGAAACCCCCAATTTTAAAATTTTTGGTTTCAATAAAATTGGAAAAAGTTGCTAGCATCTATTGCATTCTCATCTGAAAAGTTGACTTCCATATGTTTGATTTATGAAATTAAGCTTAGACATTTTTGAATTGCTTTTATAGACATTGTTCTATCCTAAAAAGAATTCATAAATGTCAAATTAAATAAGTATCCACTACAAAGGTCAAACCATTAAAATACCCGACTTTTTAAAGTAAGGTTTTGATCCATGAATTTAATGTGAGCCTTCCTTTTAAAAATAATAATCATAACTTGTGGACCTAAGTCAAAAGAATAAATTCCTAAGTACCAAGGTATCTATAAGTATTAATAAAACGTTTGGACCGAAGTTCACCTATAGCCTAAGTAAATATTAAAAAAATCATTTAAGAGGTAAGGCAAGCACCATGGACCAAAGTATGAGAACCCAAGGTTTTAAGCAGAATGCTAATTATTCAAAGGTATGTGCCCCCCTTGCATTATATATCAAGCACCTTGAGAAAATCTAAGGGAAAAAAGGTAAACAAGAAAAAAAAAAAAAAATTTAAAAATCCTGGTTCTAAATTTTGAAAGCCTAAGTATAGTGGTAATTGCTTTAATTAAGCATTGATTTATTTCAAAATATCCAAGGGAAGCGCTTGATTATGATTTAATCAAATGGTCATGCCCTCGCTTGAAAATTCATGAATTACCATCAAAAAGGTTAAAGGCCAAGATATTAGTTTAGATTTGCTAAGTTATATTAGTGAGGGCCATAATACGTTTCTAATACCTCCCCCTTCCTTCTAATAAAGTTTTTTTTCAGTTACAAAGTTAACAGGTAATGGAGGATATACGACTGTGCTTTACTAAGAATTAATCCAATAGATGTGCCCTTGCCGAGGAAAACAACTCCAAATATGCACCCGATGTGCTAAAGCAACAAACATCTTCAGTAGAATCTAATGAATGCACACAACTCACACTTAATCCAATGGATTTGCTTCCACCATGGACTACCGAGGATAGCTGAAGGGCTAAAATAAGCTTATGTTTAAAAAACACACAGATCCAAAGGAGATCAATGGATGCGCTCTCTCTCAAAATGATCCAACGACGACGCTTGCTATAGGTAAACAAAGATAAAGCTATCGATAAGACAAAATCAAAACTTGATTAGTTAAATTGATCATATTTAGAAAGTATCCTAATATTTTACTAATTGTTCCCCATTCACTTGATCAAGCTTAATGAAAATAAACAACATGCACCTTTCAGCTACTAACCTTGTAGGTCAAATTCTATCAATGATCATGATCAATAATCTGTACCCAATCCAACGATAATGCTTCAAACAATTTGTCTAGCCAATTGGGAGCCCCGACTGAGTTGAACCAAGTTGTATCTCATAAATGACAGATCAACGGTAGCGCTCAAAACCTATCAGATCGAACGGTCGTGCTTCAAGAAAAAGAATTAAAATAATATAGAGCACACACCATAGGTTAATCTAATGGAGGTGCTTAAGCCCACTTAGATCCAATGATCATGCCTTATCTAAAGTGATCGACATTTAACGAGGTGGTCACCAATATAATGATGGTTAAAATAAATCAATGGTGGTGCTCGAACTAGCCTAGATCCAATGGTAGTGCTCTTTCGAAAGTAATCAAAAAATAAAGGGAGATCAATGACGGTGCTTCACTTTGTCCAGATCTAAAGACAAAAAATTAATCAAGGTCACATAAAAGACATTCGCATGCATAGGCCAAATATGACCGTCACACTTGTTCCAAGTAAAGATACAACAACCGCACCTTACCGATAACACGTCATATAAAACAAATTATGATTCGAAGGTAGTGATAGATCAAATAATATCTAACGATGGCAAAGAAAAGGACATCAATGATAGTGCTTGATCGCAAGTTAATCCTATGGTAGTGCTTCATCATTTTAAGATCTAATGATCATGCTCAAATGCAATCCAATCCTATGTCTATGATCCCACGAAGCTATCAAAGGTTGATGAGTCAAAGAGCTAAAGACAATCAATGGCCTCATTCATTCTAGATGAAGATCCAATGGTGGCACTTTATCAAAGAAAACACCCATTAAAAAGAGTACAATTATGACCTAATCAGATGGTCGTGCTCTATCCAACCGGATTCGATGGTGGTGCTTGGATTAAAGAAGATGAACAAGATCAAAATGGTCATTGACTAAGTAATATTTGACCAAGATCGGACGGTCGTGCTTATCCCTGATTTGATCCAACGGTTGTGCTTACTCATGACCATAAAAATAAAAATAAAGTCCAATAAAAGGTGTACAACTCTATAGGATCTAATGATAGCAGTGAATCTCGACCAGATCCGACGATCGCGCATGACCAATTTACCTGGATGTTAAGAGACATGGTTTATCTTGCTAGTAGAAAATTAATTAAGGTTAAGAGAAGGTCTAACCAGGTTGGTAATGACCCTCGCTCCTTAGTAAACATCATTACATGTTTTGATAATTAGATGAACATGCAGAATCATATATTCAATCAAATGGTGAGCCATTAGAAAGGTAAGCAAGTCATTAAGAGGTGAGCATTAACCAAATTTTAGTAATTATCTAATCATTATGATTATCCATTAATAAATTAATATTCAACAAAGGATGAAAGCCTTAATTCAATGATTATCATTAGAATATGAAATTGACTAACCAATTAAAGGTTAAAATATCTCCTATACTATGCATGACCACCATTGATATATATCTTCCATATTATAAAGCTAACATTCTTGCAGGTCCAAAAGCATAAAACATAGGCATACAATACAAATCCCATCCAATAGTCATCATGAGTTGATGGATCCGATGGGCACACACCTCAATAACCAAATCTGATGATAGATCCCCAAAATGATCTCCACCTTGTTAATGGTGTAACTATTTTCGAAGCTAGATCCCTTTCAAGACCAAAAAGGTAGAACATTTTCTCACAAAAAGCCACCACCACCATGTTTGTATTTCCACATCAAAGGTAGGATCAGTTCGGTAACTAGTAGGGAAGCTATGAATGATCACGAGTACATAGATCAAAGTCCCTATGAACATGCAAGACAAGGAAAGCCACCTACCATAACCGTTCAACATTATAAAGTAAAACTTTGGTAAATATCCATTAGCAAATTTGAAAATGCAGTCAATTATGCTATATTAATGACAAGTTATGTGATGACAGTGAACCCATTTCGCCATCAAGTATTTAAAATAACAATTTTGAATGACCTTACCACCTTGGTAATCTTGAGCAAAGAACTAGTTCAAAAGAGCAGAAAGTGAGAAGAGACTTGAGAGTTTCATTTCAATGAGCTAGAATAGTTACCAAGAGTGAGATGGCGGCTTGGGGAACTACTTTTGTACCCAAATACACAGAAGAAGTGGTAAAGTTCATCATAGTCCAATTTCCATATGCCTGTTGGGTGCCAAACACTAGTTAAATTTATCCTAAATATGTCACAACACTCGCATTTAAATTGTCAAACCAGGGAGCTCATAGACTTTTGAAGTGCCATGGTTGAGACTACTCACACTACCACTTTTGAGATGAATCCGTTCAACTATCATTGGGGGTGTTTGTAAAATAGTGGTTGATTCATCCACACCAATAAAACTTATGCATAAATAAAATACGTAGAAATAAACACACCACACTGAAAGCAATAACACACTTTACGTAAAAAGAACACAACTCTAAAATAATTAAATCTAATCTAAGAAATGAACATACTACCATACATAATTAAATCTATGAAAGTAACTAAGAAGCAGGGGAGGAATACTGGCTTGGAGTGGGCCCGAGCTCCAGTAGATCCCACCCAACGAATCACGAAGACAATACGCAGATGAAAGAATGCTCAAGCTTTTATTAACTGTGCAGAAAATATTACATGCGATAATGTTCTTCTCAAAAAAATGCCTCCCTTACTACAGAGAAGTCCGTGTGTTTATATACCACACACAGGACTTCCTATTGTAGTTCTATTACAATAGGCATCCCGATTACAGTCTAAACTGGGATAGTTCAATTACTGTAACCAATGCACGATAATCAGCTCTTGCATCATTTCCTGGCAATCGGATGATTTTTGCTTCATTACGGTTCTGCTTCGTGAGTGGTTACATGTTCATCCACTCTGGATGGGATAGCTCATTCATTCAACGGTTTCCCATAGATGACGTGGAACGATGGTCAACGGGGTCCTTCTCCAGCCATTTGGTCAACACACATAATCCAGGTGCTTGCGTGAGTAAGGCACCTACTCGAGTAAGGTGCCTACCTCAGTAAGGTGCCTACCTTAGTAAGGCACCTACCTCAGTAAGGCACCTACCTTAGTAAGGCACCTACCTCAGTAAGGTGCCTACTTCAGTAAGGTGCCTACCTTCGTATGCCTTAATCTGATTGAGTGGAACCATGCTAGGTCCATGTAGGACCTCGACTGAGCAAAAGATAACAAAATTAGGAGAATAACTACACAAAACACACTTCACACATGGATTAGATAATACACATGATTTCATTAAATAAATACATAATGTTTCATAAAAATATACAACTCATGATATATTGTCATGCAAAAACTGTTAGTACTTATACAAAAATATGAGCATATCTAGTGCTCATCATCCCCCCATGCCTAATATGTGCCACACCCTCGTGGCACCTAAAATCAGTAATTACCTCCTTCGCATAGGCCACTTCTCCCTATTTATTTTTCTTACTAGTGGCCTTGGCTTTCCCTTCATCCTAAGGCTTTCATTTCTATTGGGGGCACTAGTTTGTTGTGGGGCATTCTTAGGTTGTGCTGACCTCTAGCTACATTGGCTTCTGATTGTGTTGGGTTGGCCTTCATTCTGTATCGGCTTCCTAGTGCACTGGCTATGCCTCTCTATCATGCTTGGCCCAACACCTATGCTGGGTGCTGCTACCATAATCATTTCTCCCTTCTGGAAGGTCACCTCTACTTCCTACCACAAGTCAATGAGTTGAGGGCATAACTCTTCAAAGGGAATGTCGAAGTCATCCCTCTTTTGAATGACCATGCTGGCCTTGTACAACCAAAGTTATTCAAGGGTGAGGCTGGAATTTTCTTCTATGATTGCTACTGCCTCTACCTCTGGTCCATATATCCCCCATATTTCTAGCCATTTCCTCATCTTGGAGGGTCGACCCTATGATGAACCATAGATCTCCCAAAATTGATCATCCATAGCAGGGTTCACACAGATGCTAGGCCCTCTTTCGGCCTTTTTGGTAGCTTTCCTAGCTACCTTTGCCACCTCGAACTCTTCCCGAAGCTTTTCAAATTTTTTTTTCTTTAGTGAAGGCCTGTATGCCTTCTTCCCATTCTTCATCCGAGTGGGGGTTCGGTTTGATAAATGTCACTCTAGCCTTTCTTTTGGCCCTCTTCTACGTTGTTTGAGGTACCTTCCCCTTTCTCCTATCTGGTATTGTAGTGGCCTACATGGGGAGATCTTCCTTTCCCATAGAGGTTACCTCCCTATTAGAGGATCTAGGGATCTACCCTTCTAATCTTAGGTCCCCCATGGTTGTTTCCCCTATTTCTTGGTCGCTCGATGCCTGCTCCTCTGGTTCTTTAGGTAGCGGTCCCTCAATTTTGGGTACCTAGTGCTCTGGAGAGTCCTTCTTGGCCTCGAGTTTAGGGTTTTGCCCTTGGCTCTACCCTGAAGGCTCCTCATCATCATCAATGTTGATAATAAGGGTTTCTATTTGAAAAATAGAATTCCCTTGTTCCTCTATAATTACTCTATCAGAGGCACATGAACCTTCTCCTACCTCTAATTCTTCATTTTGGGCATCTGACCTAACTACCCAGATGAGACTACTCTCTCTGGTGAGGTTGGAGAGTTTGTGGGCACCTCAATTGCCCAATCAGTTTGGGTAGAGGCATCCCACCTTTCGATCACCCTGACCTGCAACTATTGGTTCTCTACCTTGAGCTGCTGGATCAATTGCTAAAATTGGGTGATGGTGGCCTCCTACCTCTAGATTCTTCTCATAGACATCTCCTTATATTATTTGAATAGTATCTACATCATGAATTTCTTACTCTGTCCAATGTGGTCCTCTTCCATCGGCACCTCGGACTGCTATTGTAGGCTCGTTGAGGACTATGGGTCTTGCGGATTATGAGCGACCAAATTCCTTAGGGTTTGGGCTATGAAGCTAAGCTCTACATCTTCCTCTTCTTCCTCACTCAAGAGGATTAGATGTCATAGTCATCTCTGACCATGTATGCGCTCTATCCATCATGTTGTGGGTTCGAGGCTGGAGGATTCTGGCCTATCCTCCATATAATTGGGCAGAGAACTCTACCCTTCCTTCATAGTATTTGGTGAAAATTGGGGGTGTTCCCCTTTGGAAATTCTCCCCAGTTTAGCATCGTGTCCTACTATTTTTACCTACTCCGATGCATCGAAAGGTTCAACCCTAACTTCTTCGGTCATTCTCCATAATTTAACCTCTTGCTCTGCTTCGGTTGCCACCTACTCTTGCACACTAGAGTGTTCAGCCCCAACCGTCGATGAGCTTCCCCTATGCTCCTCTACATGGTGTATCAAGGCTATAATTAGCCCATGGTGGGCTAGGGTAGAGATCGCCCCTCTCTGATATCATGATGCCTCATCCTATAGGGCATTTTCTAGATAGAATGGGATGTTAATTTCTTGCCCATGCACCAGATGGTTCAAGAATTGCATATGGTTCGCATTCAGGTGTGAATACTTCTCGATGCATGTGAAGTATCTTGCAACCTACTCAAAGAGCTTCCTCAGGTGCATCGAGAGTCTCTACTTTGGGAGCCCCCCTTGGTCGCATGGGACGTTCCCCTATCCGAGCAATAATTTCATGCACTACTTTGCCGTGCCATCTTTATATGTACATTCCCTAGTGAGGGGGAGGCCGGTGACATGAGCAATGTGCTCTGGGGTGACTAGGATCACCAGTCCATGCAATCGAGAAACTCCTCCACTCACAATGGTAACAAACTCCTTTGCTACCTCTACATCCTGGTCTTGGCTGACCAGGCGATAGTAATTCATCCACCTAGCTACTTCGAACCGGTTGTGGACTTCTCCCCTAATCCCCTCAGTGCCACTGGGCTCATGCTTTTTGAGTGCATGATTCTTCGATCATCCTCCCATGGTGAATTCCCTACTGATTTTGACTGGTTTGATGCTCTGCTCTCAGTAAGGCACCTTTTTATAAACTCAGGCACCTAACTCTAGAAATTGTTTCCGCATTGGGGTTGGCAGGGTACGCCACCCGAATTAATTTTTGGCATGACGTATTAGGCATGAGGGGTGAATTCAATTCTTGTATCGGAATTATTTTTAGAGAAGCATATCATATGAAAAATTATGTATATATCTAAGAGAAATCATGCGCATACTTGATTGGTCATTTCATGTTGCATGGAGTATGTCGATTTGGTACTCGATAATATTTTTCCCATGTGTTGATTACGTCACCTTGGGTACTGCATTTCTGGTTCGCTCGAGGTCCTACGCTGAAAATGTGGTGGATCCTATTGGTTCAGGTTGGGATACATATCTCCTCGATGGTTGGCCTTGGGATGTGCAGAGATCCTATCCAATGATTTTAAAATATTTTTGGGTGCTTTCAAATTTCCATCATGTGAGATGATGGTGTTGGCTTTGGTTGCTCCACGTACTACCAAGTTGCACATGTGCTTTTGAGTCAATCGAGGTACCTGCTTGAGTAAGGCACCAGAGTAAGGTGCCTAGTAAGGATAAGGTGTGGCCTCAGGTAAGGTTACTCAGTAAGGCACCTAACCTTAAGAGTATGAGTAAGGCACCTTTTGTAAGGCACTACCTTAGTAAGGTGACTTAATTTTTTTTTGTGGGGCACCTCCTTGGTGGAGTAAGGTGCCACTCCTGAGTAAGTCCCTCGAGGTAAGGCACTTGAGTAAGGTGCCTCCCTTCTAGAGTAAGGCATCGGAGTAAGGCCTTAATAATGAAAGAATGTTGGGGTGGTGCCTCCTTGGTGGAGTAAGGCACCTCCAAGAGTAAGGCACCTCCCTAGAGTAAGGCACCAGAGTAAGGCGCCTCCCTTCTGGAGTCGGTCATTCCTTCATCATTGAAAAGTCAACAATGGTTGACGTGTCTATTGATGTGAGGTTGATCAAGCCTCCTAAAACTCTCCTCGTACTACATCAGCATCCACTTCATCCAAGCATGGGGGTGCATAATTTTTCCTTTGCAAGGAATTGGCACCCACTCCATGCTTGGATCAACACTATCTTCCTATCATGCAGGTTCATGGATGTTGAGCTGGTCTAGGCCTTGTTCCCCAAGATGCCTATTGTTTGAGCAATCAGGCCACTTCTCTTACAAAAATAAAATGAGAAAAAAAAAAAATGTAGTTAAATATAATCCGTGCTTGTTAGGCCCTGGCTCTCAGGATACCTACATCTTGCATGCGGGCATTGTTCCTACAAAACACATCGTAAGCTAAAAAATAGGAAACTACACTAACTTATTTTTGGTGGACACCTCTGTGTCCACCATGTTGTTGAGAACTCTAGAAAAATTTACTTGGATGGGGTCTCCCCCATGCCTATTCTAGACTCCACCAGTAAGCTTTCGGATGTGTGGTATGGATGCAACCGGTGGCCATTGGTTGTTAGAATGGTGTTGCTACCATCAATTATCTTGACTTGCACAACACCATTTTTTATTATTTCCACCACCTTGTATGGTCCCATCCATATTTGCATCAGTTTTCCCTTCCACTCTTGGAACCTAGAATCATACAATAGTACCCAGTCTCCTTCTTTGAATTATTTTGTTTTAATGTGGTGGTCATGCCACTGCTTCCTTTGCCTCTGCATGATTTTTATTCTCTGTAGGGCATCCATTCAAAATTTATCCAGCTAGTTCAGCTATCGAATTTATTCCCTCTGTGCTTCATCCAGGCTTAGGTCTAGTTCTACCATCGTTTTGAGTGTCTTAACCTCGAATTCGATGGGCATCATTACATCCTTCCCGTATACCATTCGGAAGGGTGTAAAGCCTATGGTTGATTTCCACATTGTATTATACGCCCATACTACCTCCGGTAATCTTGTAGCCCAATCCTTCTTGTGTTGCTGCACGGTTTTCATCAGGATGTTCTCTATTTCCCTATTGGTTACTTCCACCTACCCATTCACCTATGGATGGTAGGGGGTAGTCCTATTGTGCCAAACCCTGTACTGCTCCATCAACTCCTCAATTAGCCTAGAGGTAAATTGGGGCCCTTGGTCCATTGTAATTTCCCTGGGCACTCCAAACCTCATAAAAATATGGGCAAATAGGAATTCGGCTACCGTCCCTTCCTTGGAGTCCCTCAATGCCTGAACTTTGACCCATTTAGTAATGTAGTCTATGCAGACTAGAATATACCTCTTCTCGATCGAAGGTGGGTTGATGGGTCCTATGAAATCCATACCCCATTTATCGAAGGGCTCGATGTGTACGTGAGGTTGAAGGGGTATTTCATCCCTGTGGGTCGGCCTACCCATTCTTTGGCATTCATCACACCTGTTGGCGTATGTGGCTGCATATTTGAATAGAGTGGGCCAAAAATACCTAGTCTGTAACACCTTATATGTAGTCCTTCTCCTTGAGAAGTGCCCTCCACATGGCTCATTGTGATAGGCTTTGAGTATCTCTAAAAACTCATGCTCTGCTATGCACCTCCTCACGATCTGGTCGGGCCCTATTTTGAATAGGAGGCCATCAATCCATTGAAAGGAAGTACTCTTTTCAATCACCCCTTGCTTCTCTCGGTATGAAAGAGTAGGGGACATTCTACTAGTGGCTAGATAATTGGTGATGTCTGCATACCATGACATCTGTTCACTGATGATGAACAAATGTTCATCTAGGAACTGGTCCTCTACCACTGCGTGATCTATTAGAATTAGCCTGGATAGGAAGTCTATGACTACGTTGTCCTTCTCGAGCTTGTCAACTATGGTAATGTCGAATTCCTACAGTAGAAAAAGCCACCTGATGATCCTACCACTGATCGTTGGTTTACTCATTAGGTACCTGATGGCCGCATGGTCCATGTGAATGAACACCTTGTACCCAGTGATGTAGTGGCAAAATTTGTTGATGGCATGCACCACTACGAGAAATTCTTTCTCTGTTATCATGTAATTGAGCTCAACCCCTACTAAGTTCTTGTTGACATAATAAATGGTATAGAATTCTTTGCCATCCTTTTGCTCGAGGACTGCCCCAATTGCATTATTGGATGCATCACAATATATATGAAATGGGATAACCCAATTTGGGCCCCATAAAACTAGGGTAGAAATCAGCTTCTCCTTTAGCATCTAAAATGCTTGCTCGTAGTCCTCCATCTAGATGAATTCTACATCCTTCGTTAATAGGGTGTGTAGCGGTTTGGTGATCTTACTAAAATCGATGATAAATCACCTGTAGTACCCTGTAGAGCCAAGAAAACTCCTTACTTCCCTCTACATTTTTAGGTTGGGTAAGTCTTTAATAACTTCTATTTTCTTTTGATCCACCTTAATTCCCTCTATCGAGAGATGATGTCCCAACACTATGCCCTCATGCATCATCATAAAGCATTTTTCATTGTTGAGGGATAAGTTGTTCTCTTCGCATCTCTGGAGCACTCATTCCAAGTTCATCATCACTTCTTCAAATGTTTCTCCATAAATGGTGAATTCATCCATATATACCTCTACTACCTCCCCCATCATATCCAAAAATATGCTAAGCACCACCCTCTGAAAGGTGGTTGGTGTGTTGCATAACCCGAAGGGTAACACTCTGTAAGCAAACGTTCCCCATGGATAGGTGAACATTGTTTTGTCCTGGTCTTCCTCTCCGATCTGAATCTGATTGTACCCATTGAATCCATCCAAAAAGGAGAAGTATTTCCTCCTAGATAATGTGTCCAATACCTGATCAATGAAGGGAAGTGGGAAGTGATCCTTCTTAGTCACTTTATTCAATGATCTATAATCAACATAGATCCTCCATTTCTCATTCTTCTTGGGGACCACCATGAGTGGTGACACCCATTCACTATCGGATATTGGATAGATGAACCCTATAGACAAGAGCTTCTGTAACTCGACTTTGATGATTTCTTTCATGGTCGGGTTCATCCTTCTCTATGGCTGTCTAACTAGAGTTGCCTATTCTTCAAGGTAGATTCGGTGAGTGCAAATCTCTAGGCTGATTCCCTTCATATCCGAATAATCCTAGGTGAATGCTTGTTGGTGTCTGGTTAGGAGCTCCTTCAACTCTATCAGTTGTGTGGAGGTCAACCCACTATTGATGTTCAATGTTCTGCCAGGCTCAATGTCAATTTTCTTGGTGTGGTGGTCCTGAGCACCGACCAATGGTGACTCAAGAACTAAGAGGGAGGATTCCCCTTGAAGGAATCTCATGATGATGTCATCTTCATCGACTTCTTCCTCCAACTCTATTAATGCCATCACCTGTTGGAGCATAGATAATGAACTATCCTCTTGATTGTTCAATGTGGGTTCTCCCAGTGTATCCATGGACTACATAGGAGGAGATATTGTCAATCTCTTGATGTTCTACCCATTCGAAATGGTCATTAGTCCATCATGGTAGCTGATATAGGTATCAACCATAGCTAACCATGGCCTCCCTAGGATGAGTGGATAACCACCCAGTCCTATTTTAGACTGTAGCACTAGGAAATCTATCGGATATTCCCATGCATCAACTATCACAATGACATCCTCGAGCATTCCTTCTGGTGCTACTATTGACCGATCGACCAATTGTAACACCATCTTGGTGGGTTTCAGGTTCGTGAGCTCCAACTTCTACATGGTTTCCTATGGCATTACATTGATGGCTGCACCCAGGTCAACTAAGGTGTTCACCAGTGAATGCCCTCCTATTTTTACCATTAGCATCGGGCTACCTAGGTCTGCATATTTGGGATGATATGCATTCCCCATCATCAAGTCAGCTAACTTTCCTATGATATTGATGGTTTGTGCCACCTTACATCTCGGCTTCCTCAGACACAACTCTTTTATCACTTTGGTGTATATGGGCACATCTTGGATAGCTTGAAAAAGTGGGATAGTGACTATGAGATTCCTCAAGCTAGAGAGGATATCAAATTCTAGTTGTGTCGGCTTCCTCTATTCCTGCAACCATTTAGGGAATGGAGCCTCTATTTTCTCAACAACTTTCTCTTCCTCCACCTCTTCTATAAGAGGGGAATCTCCTACATCTTCCTCCTCTTCTACCAGGGGAGGTGCCTCTACTCCTAACTACTTTCCTGATCTAAGTTGAATGGGATTACAACTAATATGATACATCGGATACATCTCTCCCTCTACTTGGTATGTTGGTTGGTTTACCTTATTATTCGGGTTCACCATCGGTTGTGTTGGTAACTATGTAGGTCTCACCGTAGGTAGGGCTGGTAAGCCTTGTTGAGGTGGAACCTGTGCCATGTTTTATGGAGCAGAGTTCCATGGAATGTGGTTCCTCCACTACTGCCCAGAGTGCTGATATGGCATCCATGGTTGTTGATTGGGAAATGCAGCTCCTGGAGGTACGTTCATCCAAGGTGGTGGTCCCCACCATCCCATATTGGGTGGTTGTAGCTGCCCTTATGGCATATATGGTCCTCCTCCATAGGGCAGCATCCCCATGGGCATATTCCCCATAGGGGGTTACTACCAATTTCTTTGATTGCCCATGAAATAGGCTTCTCTTACGTCAACATCCTCCTTGGTATTGGGCAGCTATAGGCATAGTCACATTTTGTGATTCTATTGGCAAACCATGCATACTCTGACCTTGTTTTCTGGGCATGCATTCCTAGCATGCTTTCCTCTACATTTTGGACAAAAATAGGTCAATGTTGCATCATTCTCTTGTTTCTTCTTCTCCAACAAGAGTGTATCCAACTGTAGTGCTAGAGAGGATAGCATTTCACTCTTTAAATCTTCCAACATGTTGCCTATCTCTATTTTTGTGACCGATGTGGTCACCTTCACTATTCTGGAGGTGGGCTTACCTCTCCTCCGTGAGTAGTTCTAACATAATTATTGGATGTCTTCCATGGCATGCTGGTAAACGTCTCCTCCCAAAATCATGTTTAGCACTTCCAGTGACTCATTGTTGAGTCCTCTCAAAAAAATGCTTTTGAGGGACTTATCTCCTAGCTTTGCATGAGGAGATCATTGTAGGTTGAAATTGAACCTCTCCCAGTATTCTTCTAGGGACTCATCCTCCTTCTGTGTCATGTTGAGGACTTCCTCCCTAGAATCTCATGCTCTACCAAAGTCTTGGTACTACTCTAGAAAGAGCTTCCTCATCTCTTCCCATGTGGTGATCTACTTGTTCCCCAACCCGATAAACCATCATAGAGCTGAGTCATCTAATGTCGATGAAAAGAGTTTCAACTTCTGAGCATCTGATTTATAGTCGATAGACCTACACAACACATCAAATTTAAACAAAAATAGGTCAGGGTCTTCGGTTGGGTATCCCCTGAAGGTAGGGAGATGGGCAAGGGATATATTCTTCATTTTGGTTTCCCCTGCTCCTTCCTCTATTGGGAAGCTGAATCTAGATGAGACTTCTTCGGCCATTTTTTAGGAAGTGTGGTCTCTAATGCAGCTTCTATGGCCTTTCGGTCATTCAAAACTTTTTGTATTAGAGCCTCTAAGTCATTTGGTGTTACGGTCTGATCCTCTATGGCTTTCCATAGTAGGGCTTCCTCTGAGGGTGTCCTTTTAAACAATGGGTTTAG
This sequence comes from Wollemia nobilis, assembly GCA_028583015.1. Taxonomy (NCBI): domain Eukaryota; kingdom Viridiplantae; phylum Streptophyta; class Pinopsida; order Araucariales; family Araucariaceae; genus Wollemia; species Wollemia nobilis. The sequence goes on along the minus strand of JAQPPZ010000541.1, from coordinate 21,093,873 downwards.
GATGATCTGTTCTTTCCTAGGTCGATGAGACGAGGAGGCACTTTGCACAAAGTGAGGATGCTCACTCTAGTGGACTGTTGGTGATGAGTCGAGAGAATCTAATTCAAACTCTAGGTCTTCGGTTGACTCAAACTTTTTTGATGGACTCTGTCTTATAAAATGACCGTCGGGTCCTCTTTTTCTTGGCGAACTCATACAAGGTCAAGTAGAAGGTTTTAAAGGGGTAATGTAATCAGTCTACTAGTGATGCTTCCCTAACAATGGTACCAAAATATTGGGTGCCAAACACTGGTTAAATTTATCCTAAATATGTCACAACACTCGCATTTAAATTGTCAAACCAGGGAGCTCGTAGACTTTTGAAGTGCCACGGTTGAGACTACTCACACTACCACTTTTGAGATGAATCTATTCAACTATCATTGGGGGTGTTTGTAAAACAATGGTTGATTCATCCACACCAATAAAACTTATACATAAATAAAATACATAGAAATAAACACACCACATTGAAAGTAATAACACACTTTACGTAAAAAGAACACAACTCTAAAATAATTAAATTTAATCTAAGAAATGAACATACTACTATACATAATTAAATCTATGAAAGTAACTAAGAAGCAGGGGAGGAATACTAGCTTGGAGTGGGCCCGAGCTCCAACAGATCCCACCCAATGAATCACAAAGATAATATGTAGATGAAAGAATGCTCAAGATTTTATTAATTGTGCAAAAAATATTACATGCGATAATGTTCTTAGAAAAATGCCTCCCTTACTATAGAGAAGTTCGTGTGTTTATATACCACACATAGGACTTCCTGTTGTAGTTCTGTTACAATAGGCATCCCGGTTACAGTCTAAACTAAGATAGTTCAGTTATTGTAACCGATGTGTGATAATCAGCTCTTGCATCATTTCCTGACAATCAAATGATTTTTGCTTCGTTACGGTTCTGCTTCGTGAGTAGTTACATGTTCATCCACTCTAGCTGGGATAGCTCGTTCATTCATGGTTTCCCATAGATGACATGGAATGATGGTCAATGGGGTCCTTCTCCAGCCGTTTGGTCAACACACATAATCTGGGTACCTTCTTGAGTAAGGTGCCTACTTGAGTTAGAGGACCTACTTAGTAAGGCACCTACCTCAGGCAAGGCACCTACCTAGTAAGGCACCTACCTTAGTAAGGTGCCTACCTCATAGTTCTAGTAAGGCGCCTACCTCTGTATGCCTTAATCTGTTTGAGTGGAACCATGCCAGGTCCATGTAGGACCTCGACTGAGAAAAAGATGACAAAATCAGGGGAATAACTACACAAAACACACTTCACGCATGGATTAGATAATACACATGATTTCATTAAATAAATACATAATGTTTCATAAAAATATACAACTCATGATATATTTCTGTGCAAAAACTGTTAGTACTGTTGAGAAGCAACACACCCCCACTGAAAAATGAATTTCCATCCTTTGAAAATATTGAGCTTTCATTTTGCAGTAAGGACCTTCTTGATGTTTTTTAGGTTCTAATTCCAAATTTGCTTGCCTCTTTCTTCTTTAAGTTTTTCTTATATTAAAATATCCAAGAAGGCTTGCATGTGGCCTTGATTTATTTTAGAATTCATTTTTCAAATGTTAGAATCATTTCTGAGTAAAGAAAATCTTTCACTGATATGAAAAAATGTAGAATACAGATAGATAAATTCATTAGAGCCAACCTACTATTTTTGGAAATTTTGCTAAGTGCTGAGAGCGTCGCGAAATTGCGACACTTCCATTTTTGGAAAAATTGCAATATCACGACACTTTCCATTTTTGGAAATGTCACGAAATCGCAATGGGTCTTTGAAAAAGTGGCTAAGTCCTGCAAACGTCGCGAAATCGTGACACTTCCATTTTTGGAAAGGTCACGAAATCATGACACTTTTCATTTTGGAAAGGTTGCGAAATCGCGACAAGTTTGAGTCAGAAGCCAAACTTGATGAAAATGTAGTGAAATTGCGGCATATTTGGAAAGACAGTGCCAAGTAATGAAAATGTCACAATTTCGCGACGTGTTTTGGAAGAAAAGTGCAAGTGATAAAAACGTCGCGATATCGCAACACATTTTGGATGAATGCAAGACTTGAAGAAAACGTCGCGATTTCGTGACATGTCGCGAAATCGTGACATGTCGTAGTTTCACGGCAGGATGAGGCAAAATGAATCAACGGCAGAAAACGTCACGATTTCGTGACATGTCGCAAAATCGTGACATGTCACAGTTTCATGGCAGTAGGAGGCAAAAAGAAACAAGGGCAAAAAACGTCACGATTTCGCAACATGTCGCGAAATCGCGACATGTTGCAGTTTCATGACAGCATGAGGCAAAAAGGAACCAAGGGCAGAAAGCGTCGTGATTTCGCGACATGTCACAGTTTCACGGCAGCAGGAGGCAAAAGGAAGCTAGGCACAGGAAAAGGTTGCGATTTCCCGACATGTCGCGGTTTCGCGGTAGAGGAAGCAAAAATTTGCTAAGGCACCGAAAACGTCGTGATTTCGTGACATGTCGCGAAATCGTGACATGTCACGATTTTGTGGCAGAGGAAGCAAAAAGTTGCTAAGGCGCTAGAAACGTCGTGATTTTGTGACATGTCACGAAATCGTGACATGTCGTGGTTTCACGGCAGAGGAAGCAGAAAGTTGCTAAGGCACTGGAAACGTCGCGATTTCGTGACATTTCACAAAATCGCGACATGTCGCGTTTTCGCGCTAGATAAAACAAAGAGCTGCCAAGGCGCTAGGGACGTCGCGATTTCGCGACATGTCGTGTTTTCGCACCAGAAGAGACAAAGAGGCCGAAATGAAAAATAGCTGGAGGAAAACATCGTGTTGTCGTGACACGTGTCAAAAGCAAACGAAGCCGACATATAATGAACATTAAGGTTTTGATTTAATAATTAAGGTTTTAATTTAATAATATTAAATACTAATTCTTGCATGTCTTTTGTAGAAAGCCATCTGGCAGTTGCATACTAATGAAAGTAATGACGAAAAAGACAAAATAAACACAGATTAAATGAAGGCCGTCAGATGGAAATTAGAGATGTCGAGAATTGCTGGTTCATCCAAAATTTATAGATCTGGCCGCAAAGAGACTTTACGGTGACTAAGTAGCTGCCCATTTAATGGAGTATGTCAGAAATTGGCCAAAAAATGAAAATATCTACACACAGTTACCAAAATTTGTCGATGGACACATTTAATAGAAAAATTTATGGTGAAAGTAATGGCATGCAGAGAATTTCAACTCAGAAGTAGCTCTGCGAAGATAAAGTGTCAGAGAAACCGGTGACTCATCCGGATTTCTCTAAGGAATTAATGAGACCCTCCCGGCAAGTGCACCAGAAAGATGAAGATATTTACTTGCAGTTACAGATGGATGAGTATAACATCAGATCATGTCTTTTTCATTTATGGCAAGTAACTACACTCAGATTTTTCGAGTGGTTGGGGTTTATAAAAACTCTATTTTTAAAGGGACTTATATTGTAAAACCCTGGTAGTAAGGTTAAGAAGATAGAATTTAGGGTTTGAGAAGAAGATATTCTTAAAAAGATCAGGGTCTGTCCTGGGTCTATAAATACTTCTTCTGAATGTAAATCACGGGAGGCGGAGACTTAGAAATAAAAGCTATTGGAGAAATTTCCTGCAAATCTTGTTTAATGCTTTGTTCTGGACTTAGAGTTGGTGTGATTTTTCTTTTCTGTGATAGCATGGCCAGGAGCCTAATCTGTTTTAGATTGTGATAAGTTCATCTTCTTTTGTTTTCGTTTCATTAAAGTTTTATTTAATTTATGCTGTAGATCTGTGTTACCAGGATTGGATATGCTGTTAGGCTTCATTTTATTTATTGTATGTTAGGGAAAATTACAGATTTAAGGTTCGAGCTCTGTTCTAATTGCTCTGTCCTCACTGTGCGAGCTAGGCTGCTAGTGAAAGATACCAATTTTAACTGAATTTCCTTTTGTTTATAATTTTCTGTTAGATCTGTTTCATCTTTGTCTTATGCTCTTAGTTGAAAGTGATCTTAAAAAGCTGGACACTTTTCTCTTTGATTTGTTCTATTGTGAAGCTAACCGGTATAACTAAAATTGGTAGTTTTGGTTTTACAACTAAGTTAGATAAAATTCTCTTTCTGCCCTACCCTACTCTCTCTGTTCCACCGTGAAATGATCCATTTTTATCTTTCTTTAAATTTGTCTTTTATTTAAATCTGCAAAAGCATAAAGAGCTAGATCAAAGAACTGATTGTAAATCTGATTATCCACAAAATAACCAACTTCAAAAACATTACTGAACTGAAGTCCTGAGCCGTTGTAAGGTAACAGACAGTCCACTTAAAACTATTCCAAAAGTGGAAAAGAGTGAATAGACATTCGACCCAACTCTATAACTCACACCTTGGATATCCAGCAAGATCCTAAAGTGAGTGGGATTTATCCCGTATAAGTGTTATCGGTATTTTATGCTCATTCTTCATAGGGTGTGTATAAAAGTCGAACCAACATTTAAAATTGGTGCTAGAAGGAGGGCCCTGCTAAACTCTGTTCAGTATTGTAAGTTGTCTGTGCAGAGTCTGGTATTTTATCTTTTGAATCCTTTTCCCTCTTCCTCAGCCTTTTAAAACTTGTTTGTTTGAGTTTTGCCTAAACAACGGAACTCAACACCAATATTTAAAATTTCTAGAAAAGAGGACCTTAAGTTCAGTAGTTTGTTAAATATTGTAAGGTTGTAAGTGCTGGTGAAAAGCTGGATTCTAATTATAGAGTAACAAGGTCCCACCCCAGAGCTAGAGAGCTCCTTGTGCCTGAGTTAGAAACTCCCAGAAGAAGCAGCCTCAGAAGGGCCAAGTCCTTGTCTGAAATAGTTTTATCACCACTTGTAGTTACTCCAACTACAATTGAAAATATCATTGTCAATCCAGTAATAATGGCAAACTGGTTAGGTTCCACTGCCTTAAATATCCCGGGTGCAGCCCATGACCTGCCTAGAAATCCTGAGAGATATCTTCCCAGATATAAGCATGATGGAACTAGGACAACATAAGAACATCTAGTAGCATTCAAGAATGCTCTGAAATTGTTAAATGTATAGCATGAAGATGTGGCTTGCAAATTGTTTCCGTTCACTCTCCAAGAGGGAGCTTACGACTGGTTTCTAAATCTCACTAACGATTCTATTACCAGTTGGAATGACTTGGAAAAGGTTTTTGTGTCACAGTTTGGTGAGTGTATCGCTCCAAATTTTTTGCATCCCTACCTTCAGGCTATTGGATCCACGCCCGGAAGGAGGATGGGAAAAGGATGGTGCGGTACCTCAGACAAGAGGACTTCACGAAGGTCCCGCCTCTCAAGGGAGGTGCATTTTGGTGATTTTTCGACGGATGGTGGGTTCACCAAGAAACATTTGGTGGCAGTTTCCATGCCTAGGTTTTGGGAATGAGTTTTGATGAGTTCGTTTTATTTTTAAACATTCATCCTAGGTTTGGTCGAATGATTCTAACTTAAACTACATGAAAATACAATTTAAATGAATACAACAAACAGAAAAGAAAGCAGAAATAGAGAATTTGCAGGAGGCCAAATGAAGATTACCTGATCCGGAAGTCTGATGAAGTTTCTGATTACTTGTAGCAGTCTGGATCATCTGCAATTCAATAGGATCGCCTTCAATTTGATAAAATCATCTAAATTGACAGGATCGTCTGCAATTTGATGAATTCGTCAGATGAATTCATCAGAGACCTGCAAAACAACAAACATATGCAAAATACAAGAAATTCTATTTTGTAAACATGGGCAAACTATATGAAAAAGTAATATGAGTATTGAACAATATACAAGAACAAAAGTAAATACAAATCACTGTGTTTAGATAGCAGAATATGATCTTAATATGCAAACTAGACAAAATGGGTGAACTCTCGATGCAATATAGTATAAAAACTGAATAGACAATCTAATTTATAACATGAAATGACAGAGAAAAGAGAAAGAAGAGCAAACTCCAGGCACTGATTGCCTCGATGTGTGCTGCAGTCGAAATCGTCTCGCATCAGAATGAGATCGTCTCGAATTTGATGAGATCGCATCCGATATTGACAGGTTCGTAGGCTACGATAGATGCTGGCTCCGGCTGAAAACCAGTGGTGTACCTGCAATAAAATTAATATAGGACTAGTGCAAGAGCAAATTTGAAGTGTTTTAGCGCATAGGGAGTTGATTTACATAAAAATTCAGCCAGGGGTTGGGGAAGGAAAAGTTTTAGAGTTAAATAGGCATAGGATAGTTATTGGGAGGTTGGAGATCATCCCAATTTGGGAGATCTCCAACGGGGGAAGGGTCCCAACGGCGCAGACACGCTTCTGCCCGGATTGGAGACCCGTTGGAACGGATTCCAACTATGCAAATTCGGTTTTGCGACAAAATCGTCTGGACGTTCTAGTCCAGACGAAATCGTCAAATCTGGGGCAATATCGTCTGATCGGAGACGATATCATCAAACGGTCAAAAAAACTGCTAAAAATGGTGCAGAAAAAGAGGAAACGGGTTTCTTGGCGATTAACGGGCGGTTTGGGAGGTTAAATTTGAATTTAAATTTATTTACTAAGGTGAATGTAATTATTCCAATTTTATTGCGCCAATTTTAGGGTGCTACATTTTGCCCCCTCTTTAGCAAATTTTTCAAAGAAAATACGTTAAAGATGAGTTCTTCTCGATCTACGAGAAAGCAAAAAATTATTCCCATTTTTAGGCGACGATTATTGGTCGAATCGTACGATAGCTTACTATGGTGCCCCCTCCGTGTTTTTACCCAAATCGAACGTTTGAGGTAAAAACGCAAAAACTAAAAATTATTTGTGAATTATTTTGAATAAAATTAAGAAAAATAGGGTAAAACCTTAATTCATTGTTATTGTTCATTTTACTATTTTTAGAGCTCTGGAACAAAAAAATGGTAGAGACAGCGCACAGATCTGCAGAGGTCCGCCGCGGTCTACGGGTAAGGGTTTAAACTTAGTTTAGATTGATTTAATTTGAATTTACATGCTTTGTAAATGAATTTTAGGATGAATTTTGAGCATCGCGGCCATTTTTGGCCATCGACGTCGTCCGGACGAAATCGTCCCTAGTTGGACAAAATCGTCTCAAGTTCGTCAATTTCGCCCAAGGGCGAAATCGGCAAAAAAGGGACGATTTCGTCAAATTAGAGACGATTTCGACACTCGAAATCGGAGACGATTTTGCTCAAATTTCAGACGATATCGGCCAATAGTGGGCGATATCATCAATTGCAAAAATTTGATCTTTAAGTGGCATTATTGATTGCTAAAATTATTATTAATGATTGTTTGTTGTTTTGATTGTTTATGCTTGCAGAGAGGATTACTAAAGAGTAGAGAGTGGAAATACGGTGGGCTGAGAGACGACTTGGCCGCTCTCACCCAAGCAGAGCGGGATCTGCTGGCATAGGCTGGCTTGCAGCATGTGGTAGAGATGTCGCAGGTATCCACAAATATGGGGCTTCTAACAGCCCTAGCAGAGAGATGGTATCCGGGGTCTTCCTGTTTCTGGTTACCGACATGAGAGATGACTCCCACACTAGAGGACGTATGGAGGATTCTGAGAATCCCCATACAAGAACGGATGATCACTCCTACGGCCAATTAGGGCCATGCTATGGGATGACTGTGCGGTGACCCGAGCTTCGCCCTGGAGAAGGGCGGAGTGAACATCGAGGCACTGCGCCTGATGCTTGGGGCATCTACACTGACACGAGTTTTGGTTGGGGTGGTTGGTGGAATTCTGCTGTGCCACCAGAGCGGATGCAGGGTACCATGGATGCTGGCAGATGTGATCTGCGACATGCGCGACCATGGCTACAGATTTTCTTGGGGTAGCTTTGTTCTATGTCGGCTGTACAAGATCCTTTACGGGGTCATGTACAAGGGCGGGCGATGTCTGGTCATGACATCGCTCCTACAGGTTTGGTGCTGGGAGCACATTGCGGTGCGGAGGCCGATAGGGCTTCCACTGACAGGGGTTGACGGGGAGAGGCCCCGAGTCTTCTACTGGTGGCTCCGGAGAGGGGCACAACGACGGATTGACCTGTCGGTGTCCCGAAGACTACTGGATGACTTGGTCCCAGACCAGATCACCTGGAGGCCATGGAGGCAGCATCCAGGGTGGGCAGAGGACGCACAGGAGCTGGCTCGCATCAGGCGAGTCTATTGGCTACGGATGGAGAGGGGAGAGGTGGAGCTCCACCGCTATGATCGAGTGTTGCGACAGTTCGGTCTACAGCAGGGGATCCCATCTCTCAGGGATTATGAGTTTTCTCGGACTGTTCGGGATAACACCACAATTAGCGGGGCTCCAGATATGCAACGATTTTGGAGTCAAGATGCGGATGATGCCCCCATTTAGCCAGTGGATGGGGATGACGTAGGGGTAGCCGATGGCTATGATTCCTGGTACACAGGCATCCGCCCTCCTCGGATGACGAGGGCACAGGGACCGATCCATGCAGTTGTGCATCGGATAGGGAGGCGATCTGGGGTCACGGTAGAGGAGAGCGGAGGAGGCCACAGGCACAGGAGAGGCCACAACAGAGGGAGAGGGAGAGGAGGGAGGTGAGACCCCCATCTCCACAAAGGCCACCATCGCCTGATAAGGGCAAGGGTGTGGATATTGGCGAGAGTAGTGAGATGGCTACTCTCCGGGTAGAGAGAGATCATCTACGAGCTCAGGTGCAAACGTTACAGGATGTAGCTGCACAGCACCAGGCTGAGGTGTCGCAGCTACAAGACAAGAATGCTCGTCTTAGGGCACGAGGCGGAGGGGTGAGCACTCAGGAGCTGATGCGGTCGGTTTCTCAGATCGCATTCTATTAGGTGCTATACTACCAGGTGGTGCCAGAGGGCCAGAGGATACAGGTGCCACCTGCCATAGCAGATCCTATCAGGACAGGGTCGACAAGGAGCTCATCCCGATCGAAAACGAGGACTCGCAGTACCACACATACTGTGATGGGACCACCTCGTCCTCCGTAGGGCAGGGGAGGAGATGAGGCCGAGAGCTCTAGAGGCTCTCGAGGCTAGAGGGCGGGATACTGCCACCGATATTGTATTATACTTGTATTGATAGAGGATTGAGTATGTGGAGGTACAGATTGTGGCATACCAATCCAGTGTTGATGATGTATATATTTTGTTGATATATATAGATGAGATATTTTTGATCATATGACTTGTCTTATGTGATGCTTATGATGCTTTTTATGTTTGATTGATTGATTGAGTTGATTGATGTAATGATTTTATTGATGATTCATGTAATTATGTTGTTTTGGAAAATATTATAACTTGGATGTCATGCGTTAAATATTTTAAATAAAATAATCTGATGTAACAAATTGATTGGTTGTAATGAAATGTGATAAAAATAAAAAGAGATTTCTAACAATAATTTCAAAGGACATTGTTGCTATTATAGACCATTTCATGGAGTCGCTGCTCACTCGGTCGTCAAGCTAGTCCCAGGATAGAAATATTGTTAAAAGAAAAGAGTGCTTAAGAGATTGTCTTAAGACTTTGTTGTAATGATGCAAATGATGATGATGATGGTTTGCTTTCAGATTTCCATAAAAATATTATGCATGAAATATTGTGAAATGATTTTTGCTAGGCATAAATTCCTAAGTGTGATAAAAATTGTTGAATAATTCCTTAAGAATTATACCATCATTGCAAAATGCAAAGGTTGACATAATGATATGAAATAATAAAAATGTGTTTGCTTTTGAAAAGCATAATTTGTAAAAAAAATGAAGTCATATGTTTTGTATGATCTTTGATAAATCAGGAAATAAAATTGTTACAATGGTTTGCGCTAGGCATAGAATATGTAGGTATAGACTTATACCATCATCGCGAAGATCAAAGAAAGGATAGTTTTATTGCATGATTAATTTTTGATGAACATAAAATATGATAATGAGGACTTGCGCTAAGCATAAAATTCCCATTTTGGTTTTGGAACTATGCCATCGTCGCGAAAGTCGATAAGTTATATATGATATGTTTTGAAATTTTTGATTTTTTCTATTATATAGTTATCTTTGTGGTAAATAATTGTACTTGGTTTATTCCAAACAAGTTTGCAAAAATAATATTTCAAAGTATTTTGAAGACAAAAAGTTAGATTTATAAGGAATCCCATGTGCATAAGTGAATTCATTGCCAATCTTGATTTATCATAATGATAGACAAAATCTCTCAAATACAAATGTGTGTGCAATTGCATTGTTCATTTACCAGTTTTGAGCAAGATACTATGATACAAGTGATTTGAAGAAACCAAATAAGTGTTCATTAACCATGATGTAGATGCATATAACCATACTAGGCTACTATGTAGATCGGATTATCAAGAGCTAGCTAATCCATAAGCAGACATAGGTCTGTACAAAATAAGGTCGCTAATGTGACAGACATATCACCACGCTAGGAGTTACCCAAGGCCAAGCAGGTTGGGCACAAACCACCTGTTATGGGGCTTATCTCACAGTTTTCGAATAATTGAGAATTCCAGGGATTCAAGCTCATTCACCCTTCTTTTATTTTCAAAGGGTAGGGAAAGGGATTTTATTGCTTGTCTTGCTTTCTTTTGAACTTTGCTTATTTTTCTTTTTGTATTTCTTTTGCTTGATAATTCTTGGAACATTGCTGACATAACATTTTTCTTTTCTCTTTTTCTTGAATTTTTCTTTTCTTTTTCTTTTTTCTAGGGATACTTGCTCAGATTAGCTGTAGAGCAAGGGATTTTTATTCTGGGTAGGGGTGAGCTTGTCCTTTTGCCAATTCTCAAAGATTCTAGACCATGTGCATGATAGGATAGCAAGGGAAACTTTTCACTCAAGAAATCAGTTCTACTATGTAGCAAAACATAGAAATTACAAATATAATCATTTCATTATGAAAAGATGTGCTTGGTTTAAGTAAATAACAAGATCAATTCTCTATGCTCAAACTTTATTTAATTGAATTTTGTGAACTTTGATATAAGAGAGATTAGTAATCATGCCAGATAAAATCAAGATATTTATTGTGTGAATGTGCAAGTGAGGGATGCCAAATAAATGCTAGTTTTATCCAAAATAAGTTGAAACATAGAATTGCAATAATTGTAAGAAAATAATGATTTTGAGAAAGTTTTGAGAATGTTGACTCTCTCTTTATTCTGTATATTGTTTTGGTTTCGAAAGAGTCAAGCATATAGCTATTTTTGGATTTTTATGTTGATTTTTGTTTTGGAGCAAAAGGACCTTTACAAGTGCTTTTAAAAAATGCAATAAATATTTTTGAAGATTTTTGAAGATTTTATGAATGTTTTTGAGGTTTTTTTGAATAAATTGAAAGAAATACACGATAATGATTTTGAACAAATATATACATGGATGAAATGACCAAATTTATGCATAATAACGTTTGAGATGTAAAATATTCATGGGTTCTTTAAGTTCTTTACCATCTAAGGTAGATAATTTATATGCTCCTGATTCAAATTTTGCAGTAATGATGTACGGTCCAAGCCAGTTGGGCTCAAATTTACCTTTAAGTTATTTGGTTGCATTTGTATTTTTTTGATTTTCTTTTAGAACAAGGTCGCCAATCTCAAAGGATCGATGACGAACTTTCTTATTATATGCTCTTTTAAGCTTGTTTTGGTATGCCCGGAGATGCTCTAAAGCATTGATGCATTTTTCATCTAGGAGTTCCAGCTGACTGAGTCTGCCAGTGCGATATTCATCTCCTACTTCGGTGTCTTGAAGTAGCAGAGCCAAAGAAGGAACTTCCAATTCAAATGGAAAAACTGCTTCGGCACCATATACCAAAACAAATGGTGAAGTGCCTGTGGGGGTTCGAACACTAGTTCGATAAGCCCACAAGGCTGGATATAATTGAATATGCCAGTCATGGCCAATTTTATTGACTAGTATTTTGAGAATTTTGATTAGGGTTTTGTTAGAAGCTTCTGCTTGACCATTACCCTGAGGATAATAGGGAGTAGACCAGCGATGTTGAATCTTATATTTTTGACATAATTTTTTAACATCTTTATTTTTGAACAGAGTTCCATTGTCAGAGATGAGATTTGCAGGAATTCCGAACCTGTAGATGATTTGATCAAAAATGAATTTAGAGACCTGTGAACCAGTGCAGGAAGCTAAAGGCATAGCTTCAACCCACTTCGTGAAATACTCAGTGGCGATTATGATGAACTTATGTCCATCAAAAGACACCGGATTAATTTTACCAATAATATCCAAGCCCCATTTAGAAAAGGGCCAAGGAGAAGAAATAGCCTACAGCTCTTGTGCAGGCGCATGGACAAGGTCAGCATGTTTTTGACACTTGTCACAATGGCGCACATATTCATGTGCATCCATTTCCATGGTAGGCCAAAAGTATCCTATCCGAAGGAGCTTTTTAGCAATGACGCTACCACTAAAGTGTCCTCCACAAGATCCATCGTGGGCTTCACTCAAGGCTGATTTAGACTCTTCTAAATTTAGACATCTTAATAGGATACCTTCAAAAGATCTCCTATATAAAGTATTGCCAATGATTACAAATCAAATTGCTCGTCGACGTAATAACCGACGCTGGTTGCGATTAGAATTAGCAGGGAAAGTCCCATTTTGGAGGAAATCAAATATGTCACGTATACCAGAGTTCAGGAGTAGTTTCCTTGATTAGAAACACATCCAAAGGCTCTAAGCATGACTTACGTGAAGCGGGTTCCTGGAGTCGACGAATGATGATAGTAGTATATTCGTCGTCTAACTCCAAGGGTAAGAGAGATGTAGCGGCGGCCATAGCATCAGCTGCATGGTTGCTAGTTCGAGGAATGGCTTCCAAGGTAACTTGATCAAACAAGGCCATTAGTTGTAAAACATAGGCCTTATATGGGTGAAGTTTATCATCTTTGGTCTGATAAACTTCATTAATTTGGTTTATAACCAATTGGGAATCCCCAAAAACTAAGAGGTTTTTAATTTTAAGCGCTAAAGCAACTCGTAATCCAAGGATAAGAGCTTCATACTCAATGATATTGTTGGTGCAAGCAAAGGTTAGTTTGAAGGACAGAGGAATAAGATGTTTTTGTGGAGATATTAAAATAATACCCGCACTAGCCCCACTCATGCATCGAGCTCCATCAAAGTATAAGGACCATTGTTCAACAAGGTCTGCCTCTAATTGAAGGCATTCATCAGGAAACTCAATAATGAGGGGATGAGTAGACTCTAAGGGTGCAGCAGCTAATTGATCTGCTATGATTTGACCCTTAACAAAATTCTGTCCTATGAAGGTGAGATCAAACTTGCTTAGAGCAAGAACCCACTTGGTTGTGCGACCCGATAAATAAGGTCGACTCATGAGATATCTTAAAGGATCATATTTGGCAATGACATACGTTTTTTGGCTAAGCATGTAATGTCATAATTTTTGCATAGCAAACATGACTGCTAGACATAACTTCTCTAACGCTGTATAGTGCGTTTCATAACTGATGAAGGTGCGGCTAATGTAATAATTAGCACGTTCTCATTTTTCATCATCAAGTTGAGCTAACATAGCTCCTAAGGCAGAATCTGAAGCAGAAATATATAGAAGAAATGGGCGATCAAATTTAGGCGGTGAAAGCACCGGAGGGTTAAGGAGATATTGCTTGAGAAGTTCAAAAGCTTCTCTACATTCTGTGTCCCAATTAAAGCGGACATCCTTCTTAAGGAGTTTAAGAAAGGGACCAGTTTTGTCCGCCAGACTTATCAATGAAGCGACGGATAGCTTGAAGTTTACCTTGTAAACTTCGTAGTTCAGATATATTAGTGGGTGCGGGCATATCAGTGATAGCCGCAATTTTGAGAGGGTCAATTTCGATACCACTTAAAGAAACTAAAACCCCTAATAACTTGCCGGATTTAACTCCGAATATACATTTCGTTGGATTTAATCGAATGAGATATTCTCGTAATCGATTAAAAACTTTTCTTAAATCGTCTAAATGATGATCTTCAATAAGAGAGCGCGCTATAATATCATCTACATAATCATGTAGGATATCATGCATCATATCATGAAAAATGTAGGTCATAGCCCGTTGATAAGTTGCACCGGCGTTCTTTAAGCCAAATGGCATCACTTTCTAGCAAAAGGTACCCCAGGGGGTAATAAATGCTATTTTCGCCTGGTCTTCAGGAGCTATCCTGATCTGATTATAGCCAGAGAATCTGTCCATTAAGGACATCATCCCACTCCCAACAGTGAAGTCAATAATTTGATCCATATTTGGAAGAGGAAAGTCGTATTTAGGGCATGCAACATTAATATCTCTGAAATCTGTGCAAACCCTAACTTTGGTGGCTTCTTTCTTGGTGACTGGAACTACATTGGAGATCCATTCAACATAATCAATAGCTTGTATGAAGATAACATTCAGGAGTTTTTCTAACTCCCCTTTGACTAGCAGAGCCACTTTGGGATGCATTTTTCTAAGTTTTTGTTTAACAGGTTTAGCATCCGGATGGACCACTAGATGGTGCATGACTACAGAAGGGTCTAAACCTGGCATATCTTCATATGTCCAAGCGAAGACATCTTCATACTCTTTAAGAAATGCTATGTATTGTTTTTGTTTTTCTTGACTTAGTTCTGCTCCAATGTTGATTATGTGAGGGTTGTCCTCAGTTCCAATATTAATTTTAATGACATTTTCTACCTCCATGTGTAGATATCTTTCAAAATTAGGTGGGGCGGGTGAAACGCCCAACTCTTGTAATTCTTGTAAAGTTAATTTAGATAATTCGTTCTGAGGGTCAGTGGCCTCAAGTTGAGCTATGGTTGGTATAGAACCATCAAAATAAAACCCGTTGTACAACATCTCTTCAACATAGACATCATGGAAGATATCTCCTTCCAACTCTTCATCGGGGTTAGCAATCATTTCAGGGTATGCTATGGATAGCATGTTGCATGAAAATGAAGGATTTTTAAGAGGCAAATCAACATGTCTATCCAAATAGTCTTGATAGCATATGAGATGATCATCATCCTCAAAAGGAAAAGGTTGACCCTTACTAGGTAATAGGCCCACACCACATCGGGCAGGCCATGGTTCTACCTCGAAAGGTTCTTTCATGCCATTTTGGAAAGGTCTTAAGCCTTTCCCTTTATATCCCATTTTAAGCATCATGGGTTTAGATTTAATATAATCGTTGGTAAAATAGCACCGAGCATATCCATCATGATGGGTTTTGATATTCTGAGGGATTCTTCCCCAATCATATCCTTTGTAAATGAAGGCGCAACTCCCGACTTGGTAAGTACTTCCCATAGGTTGTGGGAGGCCCAAAGTACGAGGAGATGGCGACAATTGATTTAAAAGGTTTGAATCTTGCATGAAAGCATTCATTTTTTCTGATATTAAGGTTGTAGATAAATCTAGTAAAAGATCATCAGAAAGGGCATAAGATGTAGAAGGCTTATTACCTATGTCTTGAGATGTGGAAGGTATGATAGATGTGTCTATAGGTTTTGAATTTATGGGATTAGAACTTGAAGAATTGGTTGTAGTTTTAAGAACTTTTGAAGTTCTACGAGTAATTTGTTTAGAAGGTGGTTGATCTATATGGGAAGATGAAGTTAATGGAGGAGGAATAAATGAAGTGATGGGTTTATATTTCATAGTTTTAGATGAAGAAGAACTAGGATATGTGGATGACATAGCAGGGCAAAATTGCACTCAAACTGGTTCTGCCAATGCACACATATCAAAAGGTCTAGGGTCACCATGAATAGTGACCAACTGATTTTTAAACTCAAACTTAACACATTGGTGTAAAGTTGATGGGACTGCTCGCATGGCGTTAATCCAAGGGTGACCCAAAAGTATATTGTACGATTCTGGGAAATGTACAATAAACACAGTTGTCTCAAGGGTTCTAGGACCAACTTGCAATGGGAGGGTAATGACTCCACACGTTTCTTGTGTTTCATCATTAAAGGATTTGATAATCATATCAGTCTTCTTCATTTCATCACTTCTAAAACCAAATTGTTGGTAGAAGTCAAAGGTGCAGATGTTTAGAGATGAGCCATTATCAATCAGGACTCGTTTGACAGCTACATCCCCAATTAAAGTTGTAATATACAAGGGATTATCCTTGTGTAAACTGTGTTGTGGGATATCTTTATCCCGAAAGTCAATACAATCAATCTCTCACATGATGATAGTATTGGCCATAGCTTCAGGTTGGATGTTTTGAGGTACCATCATCCGGCTCAAAGTAAGCATCAATTCATCCCTATGGGTGGGAGAGGATCTTAATAAATCTAAAAGGGATATTCTGGCGATGGTATTAGACAACTGTTCATTAATGCTGTAAGGGGGTTTAGGTTGAACAATAGGAGCATTATTTCCTTTATTAGGATTTTTCAAAACAAATGGAGCTGGTCCATCATTCTGGTTTGGTTCTTGTTGGGGATTTTGAGCTTGTTGTCGGGTGACGACTCCGATGGTACCTACAATGTTATAGTGACGACGTTCGGTTGAGAGTTTATGGCTTGTTCATAAGGAAGGACTTCATTAGAAGAAGGTCGAGTAGTGACTCTTCTGGGAAATGGTTCTTCTGGAACATTAGCATCTGTGATAGGTTGAATAGGATCTGATTCATTTTTAGAACTATTTGATTGAATGGTGTCTACTTCACTTTCACTATCTGACTCTATATCGCTAGAATCAGAAGTTTGAAAATTATGTAAGGGCATGGTTGTAACCAGGGATAAGGTTGTGTCGAATGTGTGAGAGTCCTAAACAGGTAATTGCTCGCTAATGGTTCCTACATATCGGGTAGGAGGGGGAACATTATGATGTTCAATTTGATTAGCTACCTCTTTACCATGTCTTGGTAAAGGGTGTTGAAATATGTCTAAAGTTTGATTGGCATTCTGATTTTGATTTTGGGGAACGAGTATTTTGAGTATTATTAGGAGGGTTTTGTTTAGGTTGGAAGGCTTGCACTTCCATTTCATTATTGTCAATCAAATCTTGTATTTTATGTTTCAATCTCTTACAAGCGTTGGTAGAATGTCCAGGACCTCTATGAAAATCACAGTGCAAATCGGCTCTATATCCGGGTATGCTTGGGTCGGGTTCCCGGATAGGTCGCCAGTTGGATTAAACCTCTTTCAAGAAGTTGAGGTAAAATAGTTGATAAAGGTTGGTTTAATCTAGTGAACTCTCGAGGAGGCTTATCAGGAGGTTTCAAGATGAATTTTTCTGTTGTTTTTGTTGCATTGATATTAGCAACATTTTTGCTGTCAGTGACTCCATCATCGACAACCTGTTTGTTTTTATATTGATTTCTAGATGTTTTCTCATCATCCTTATTTCTAAGTTGGCCTCTCCTAATGAGGGCATCTTCTACTCTTCGAGCTAAGTCTATAGCTTGATCGAAGGTAGTCAAAGTAGCTATTGATAGTTCATAAGAAAGTTGTTCTTGTAAATTGTTAATGAAAATGTCTAACATTTCCCTATAGGGTAGCACAAAGTGCAGTTTTCTTGTCAATTGTCTCCATCTTGCTAAGAAATCAGCAAAACATTCGTCTTTATCTTGTTTTAAATTGTATAGGTCTTTAATAGTTACATGCCTCTCGATGTAGGCACTAAATTGATGAACAAATGACTCGGCTATTTCTTCAAAGTTTCTTAAGGAATGAGTGGGCAATTGATAATACCACTCTAACGCCATTCCACCTAAACTTTTGGGGAACATTTTTAGTAATAGCAAGTCGTCATGCGATATGTCGTGACATGCTATCCTAAACATGCGAAGATGTTCTATGGGATCTTCGGTTCCTTTATAGATAGGCAGGACGAGCATGGGAAAATGTTTAGGGTATGGTTGAGCTACCACTATGGGATCCAATGGTTGGCTACAAATCTCTCGATAATTATACGAGGGACGGTAGGGATCTATCTGGTCCATACGTGAAGCCAATTGTTTCACCATAGCTTCCAGATTACTAGTTTGCCCCCCATATTGATTTGGTGGGGCATTGCCATAAGTGTTATGGGCGTAGGATGGAGGAACATGCATATTAGATGCCATGTTACTATTGTGTAAAAAATTAGTAGGAAAAATATTATGGAGGAGTTTTGAAGTTGGATTGTGTTGTATTGTAGATTGTTGAAAGTTTGTATTTGGCTTTGTTTTAGATTTTTGTCTATTTAAAGCATTTTGCTCAATAGTTTGGAGGAAGGAAGTAGTGAAGGGAATTTTATTTTGTGCGGGAGTGATTTTAGGTTGAGTAATAGGTTGCTTAGGAGGTTGGGTGACTTGTTGTTTGGTCATGGCTTGGGCTATAGTGACCATATTCGCATTAGATGGTCCACCCTTATCACTTTCTTGATCAATGAAAGACAAGGGATTAGTTTGCATATCAAGCACCCGTTCTAAGGCTGTTTGAGCATCACTAATTTCCCCTTTATCAATACGGACTGCCACATTAAGGACGTCGATATGTTGATTACGAAATTTTTGAAAATGTTCTGCATTGTCAAAAGTGATGCCTCCATTTGGAGCTATTCTAGGGGATGAATATTCTTTAACACTTCCTTCTTGTTCCTTATCTTCACCTAAGTCTTCATCTGATTGTCCTAGAGTTTCACCTTCCGGATTTGTATCTCCAAGAAGGACATTTGGGTTTTCAGTTGTATTTTGTAGCCAATCTTCTCCTTCTCCTAAAATTTCTTTACCATTCCTAAGTTTAGTCATGGTGCTAAGTTTTGATTTCAGCAAATATATATATATATATATATATATATATATATATATATATATATATATATTTATATATATATATATATATATGCAACAAATTAAAAGGTATATATTTATATATACCTAATGCAATATTGTAAATGAAATGTTTAAGTTTTTTACTATGTTCTTTGATTTTTTTTTTTTTTTAGTTTTTTAGTTTTTTTTTTAGTTTTTCTTTGAAACAATATAATAAAGACAACAAATGAAACAATAAATGCACACAATAATAATAAGGCTGAAAGTAGATGAACTAATCTTCTATGAATAACTTATGGATATCATTAATAGGTTCAAGTCTGTTCGGGGGTCATGAAATGTTCTTCTTCAAATTGAAAGTTTTCTTTTAAGAATTTGATGAAAAGGGCTATGGTGATATTGTCTGCTTTGAGATCTTTGGTTGATAAAAGTAAAGCTCATGGCAATACTCTCGATATAGCACAGCTCGTGGAACTCTATTCCATATTTCCCTATCTGTGAGAACAACTTCTTGGTCCTCTACAAGGCCTAGGAATCGGTGTCCAATGTCTGCATTCTCGAGGTATTCCTCGAAGCTGAACAACTCTGAAGATACTAAAGCTCTCCTATAGGCTAACCACCTATGGCAAGCTCTCTGAAGTTCATGATAGAACACTAATTGATGAGGATCCAGGATTCTATCCAAGACTAGCCTCTTAATCTGTTTAAGTTGCGTGGACCTAGATGAAATGATACTAAGTCTCTCGATAAGCTCGTCCCACAAGGATTGATTTCTACTTGTTTCGGGGATACTAAGGATAGAATTAACTTCTATGGCTGCTAATTGGTTTACTACGTTTATAGTAACTGCTAACCTCTTTTTAGGAGCTACCATCTAAACATGATTTTGAACCTTAAATGTTTTAAAATGCATCTAAGTTTTAGTTGTTCTAAATTTTTTTGTTTTTGTTTGCTTTTGTTTTCAAAAGGTTATGATGCATTTCACGTCGGGTTCACCAAAATGTATCGCTCCAATTTTTTTGCATCCCTACCTTCAGGCTATTGGATCCGCGCTCGGAAGGAGGATGGGAAAAGGATGGTGTGGTACCTCGGACGAGAGGACTTCACAAAGGTCCCGCCTCTTAAGGGAGGTGCATTTTGGTGATTTTTCGACGGATGGTGGGTTCACCAGGAAACATTTGGCGGTAGTTTCCACGCCTAGGTTTTGGGAATGAGTTTTGATGAGTTCGTTTTATTTTTAAACATTCATCCTAGGTTTGGCCGAATGATTCTAACTTAAACTACATGAAAATACAATTTAAATGAATACAACAAATAGAAAAGAAAGTAGAAACAGAGAATTTGCAGGAGGCCAAATGAATATTACCTGATCCGGAAGTCTGATGAAGTTTCTGATTACTTGTAGCAGTCTGGATCATCTGCAATTCAACAGGATCGCCTTCAATTTGATAAAATCGTCTAAACCGACAGGATCGTCTGCAATCTGATGAATTCATCAGAGACCTGCAAAACAGCAAACAGATGTGAAATACAAGAAATTCTATTTTGTAAACAGGGGCAAACTATATGAAAAAGTAATATGAGTATTGAAAAATATACAAGAACAAAAGTAAATGCAAATCACTGTGTTTAGATAGCAGAATATGATCTTAATATGCAAACTAGACAAAATGGGTGAACTCCTAATGCAATATAGTATAAAAACTAAATAGACAATATAATTTATAGCATGAAATGACAGAGAAAAGAGAAAAAAGAGCAAACTCTAGGCATTGATTGCCTCGATGTGTGCTGCAGTCGAAATCATCTCACATCAAAACGAGATCGTCCCGAATTTGATGAGATCGCCTCCGATCTTGACAGGTTCGTCAGCTGCGATAGATGCTGGCTCCGGCTGAAAACCAGTGGTGTACCTACAATAAAATTAATATAGGACTAGTGTAAGAGCAAATTTGAAGTGTTTTAGCGCATAGGGAGTTGATTTACATAAAAATTCAGCCAGGGGTTGGGGAAGGAAAAGTTTTAGAGTTAAATAGGCATAAAATAGTTGTTGGGAGGTTGGAGATCATCCCAATTTGGGAGATCTCCAACGAGGGAAGGGTCCCAACGGCGCAGACACGCTTCTGCCCAAATTGGAGACCTGTTGGAACGGATTCCAACTATGCAAATTCAGTTTTGCGACAAAATCGTCTGGACGTTCTAGTCCAGAAGAAATCATCAAATCTGGGGCGATATCGTCTGATCGGAGACAATATCGTCAAACGGTCAAAACAACTGCTAAAAATGGCACGAAAAAAGAGGAAACGGGTTTCTCGGCGGTTAACGGGTGGTTTGGGAGGTTAAATTTGAATTTAAATTTATTTACTAAGGTGAATGTAATTATTCCAATTTTACTGCACCAATTTTAGGGTGCTACAGTGAGGTAATAGATCCCAGTGTATTATATCAACAGTTTTCTGGTATTAAAAGAGAAATAAATGAATCATCGGATCTTACAATGTTAGATTTCAGAAGGCTTATGGTAGACTGATTGGTTATTATGTGCCGAATGCAGACCTGGCATTAGAGATTTTTAAGAATTATCTGGATCCAATGACTTCTATTTTTTTGAAAAGAGATCCCTCTATTACCAATTTAACAGAGGCTTACAAAGAAGCTTTGGTTCTAGAAATATAGTTGGGACCCCAACCTTTAAATGCTCACCAAATTCCTTTGATCACACAAGTTGTCCCTGTTTTCAATCCCATACCACATCAGATGATGTTTCCAGTGTGTCAGACTCCACCATCAGGAAATCCATTGGTTGTAACACCTGCTGAAAATGTACAGAACCCAGGTAAAGAAGCTGATAATGCAAGAGTTGAAGAAGTGTCAAAAATAGTCCAAAAGTTGGCCAATGATTTTTTGAGTTTTAAAAGGCAGGTTTCTATTGGGGAGAACTCAAACAGGTATTCTTATCAGCAGAATAGATTCACTCGGCCCCCATACGAACCCAATAAGGATTATAAAGTTAAAGGTCATGATGTAAATATTTGTGATTTGGCTTTGCCTAACTAGTGCAGAATACATGCTACTTCTCAGCATGGGGAGTTGGATTGTTTGGAATTTTGTAACGCCTTTGAAGCTTTGTCTAGGGAGTTCATTTCTCCTGAACATCAAAGAAATACGGATGGCCCAAGTTCATCTAGCCACAGTGCAGCTATGGTCTTGGATTCTTTCACTTTCTCGAAGGAATTTGAGAATGTAGTTGAAATGTCTATGGATGAGGTGTAGGCTTTTCAACAATACAGGAGGGACAACTACAACCTCAGAAATAGAAATTCGGAGCCTAACACTACATCTACCCCTCCGAAAAACTCTCATAATGTTCCTCTAGATCCATCTTCAAGCAATAACCCATCTCCACCCAAGGGGGGAAATCCGAGAGGACCAAATGCTTTTGTCCCTCCACTCAATAAGGGATATAATATAGTGGAGGACATGAAGAAGATCAAAGCCAACATCACTCTTCATGAGTTGGCCCAAATTTCAGAACAGAGGGACAACTTGATTAAAACATACTCTGGGCCTACTATAAAATCTTTGGACAAGGGAAAGAAGATGGCAAATGCGAATGTAGCCATGTATAAAGAGAAGACTAAAGTTTTGCCCTTTCTACTGACTGTTTGTATTTTTGGAAAAAACTTACACAACTGTTTGGTAGATTCGGGTGCTTCAGCTAATGTTTTGCCTTTGGCCATTTGTCAACAATTGGGTTTGACCCCAATGAAGTCTGAAAGAAGAGTTGTCCAATTGGACAAATCAGAGGTTAAAGTAGTAGGTGACTTCAGAATATCCATATCCAGTTAGCATCTGAACCAAGGGCACAACAAAGAATTGAAATTTAGGTGGTGGATATTCCTGTGGGGTATGGGATGCTTTTGAGCAGGGATTGGTCGAAATATTTGAATGGATACTTGGAAACTGACTTTTCACACATGTGGTTGTCATGGAAAGGAGTGGCAAACCAATTAAGGGTTGAAAGAGAACCCAGATACAAACATACGATCACTGAATATAATGCAGAAAATGAGACTGTAAATATTGTTGATGTAGATATTGGAGTGTATAATTTAACAACGGGACAAAATGAGAAGTTTAGTAAAGCTCATCCTGTTCATAGTAATGAATTCTGGACGCTTCATGTGGATGGGGCTAAATCTAAACAGGGTTTTGATACGAGGGCAGTCCTTAAAGGGCCTAAGAATCAAACATATTTTATGTCTTATCGCCTACAGTTCCCTTGTACAAATAATTTAGCAAAATACGAAGCACTGGTATTAGGATTGAAATTTGCTTTGGACAGAGGTGTAAGAAATATTCAAGTTTTTACAGATTTAGAGTTGGTGGCTAATCAAGTTAAAGGTAAATTCCAGTGTAAAGCATCTTATTTAAAAGGATACAAACACCGAGCATGGGATCTAGTGGAATATTTTGATGCTTTTAATTTAACGCACATACCTAGAGAGTAGAATTCACGTGCAGATGTCTTGGCTTCATCAGCCACAAGTCTAAAACCACTGGAAGAATTCAAATGGAACAAGTTTTCGATCGAGTTAGTCCCTTGTCCTTCGGTCCCAAATAATGTGGATAATTTTTAGGTTTTCTCTGATGACCAGCAGATTATAAATTTTTTACAAAGTACCAAAGCGTTTGAAAATGCTATAATCGATGATGGACAAAGGGATACTCTGCTAGAGTAGTTAGACGATGAAAGGGGAATAATAAGGTTAAAAGATAACAGAATTCCAAAAGGGATGGTAGAACTGGAGCGGCTCTTTGATGTTGACCAAATCAAGCAAAAGGTGAGTTCTGAGGATTCTATGGATGTAACAAACAGTGAGACTGAGAACCTAAACGTGGGGACTGAAGAAGATCCCAGGAACCTCAAGTTGGCTAAAACTTGTGACCCAAAAATAAAAAGAAGTATGATTGATTTTCTTCACAGGTCCAAGGATGTTATGGCCTGGTCTTACAAAGACTTAAAGGTTTTTGATCCGAAAGTTTACACTCATATTATACCTTTAAAAGAGTTTTGCAAACCTTTTCGGCAAAAACAGAGGCATGTCAACGCTCTGCTAGAGCCCCTCATCCAGAAGGAGGTAGAAAAATTATTGAGTGCCACCATTATTTTTCCCGTTAGGCATTCTACTTGGGTGGCCAATTTGGTGCCGATCAGAAAGAAAAATGGAGAGATCCGCTTGTGTGTGGATTTTAGAAATTTGAACAAGGCATCTGAGAAAGATAATTATCCTCTGCCTTCCATGGATGAGGTGTTACAGATTGTCAATGGTTCAAAAATGATGTCTTTCCTAGACGATTTTTCAGGGTATAATCAGATATTGGTTGAAAAGGAAGACAGGATGAAAACTGCCTTCACAACCAAGTGGGGAACATTTGCCTACAAAAGAATGCCATTCGGATTGATTAATGCCGGAGCTACTTTTCAATGTGCGATGGATCATGCTTTCAAAGGCCTTATGGGTAAGTGCATTGTTGTTTACATGGATGACTTAAAAGTTTTCTCTAAATCTCGGTTTGACCACGTAAAACACTTGGAGTCTGTCTTCAACAAATGCAGGGAGTTCGACATTTCCTTGAATCCGAAGAAGTGCATTTTTGGTGTAACGAAAGGAAAGCTCCTTGGGCACTTGATCACCAAAGATGGCATTTTCGTGGATCCTGACAGAGTTGAAGCCATATCCGGCATACCCTTTCCCAACTCTAAGAAAGAGTTAAGATCCTTTTTTGGGAAAATTAACTTTGTCAGGAAGTTCATCTCTGGTTTTGCAGAAATAGTCAAGCCACTGAATGACATGCTAAAGGAAACTGCTCAGATTGCCTGGACAACAGAAGCTAAAACAGCGTTCCAAGAAATCAAGACTGCCATCAAGCAAGCTCCAGTTCTAGTGAACCCGGATTTCAGTGCAGATTTTTACTTGTACACCTTTTCTTCTAAACACACACTTGCTGTAGTTCTGACCCAACGAAGAGAAACGGGGGAGCATCCAATTGCTTTCAAGAGTACCAATTTAAATGGGGCTGAGCTAAAATATTCTCGCTTAGATAAACAAGCCTATGCCTTGGTGAGAGCAGTTAAGCAGTTCAGGCACTACATACTAAGAAGCAAAGTTCATGCTATAGTTCTTGACCCAGCAGTTAAATACCTATTAAGCTAGGACGAATTGGGTGAACTAAGAGGTAATTGGGTTACAAGACTGCAGGAATACGACTTAGAAATTCATCCTACAAAATTAATCAGAGGACTTGGTTTGTCTCGACACATTGCCAAAATACCTGTACAAGAAGAAATTAATCAGTTGAATTTTGGATTCGATGACTGGTATGGAGATATTATTCATCTGTTGCAATTTGGAATTTGTCCATCTCACTTGAATAGAACCCAAAGGAGAGCACTAAAACTGAAAGCTGCTCATTATCTCCTCAAAGGAGGCAACTTGTATAGAGAGAATTATGCTGGCATTTTCTTAAGATGCATTTCTCGGAGTGAAGTCAATGAGGTGATGTCCAGTTTTCATGAAAAGTTAGGGGCGAGGCATTCCTCAAGGATCTGCCACTACGCATAAAATATTGAGAGCAGGCTATTACTGGCCTACATTGTTTAAAGATGCGCATCAGCATGTGAGAACTTGCCATCAGTGCCAAAATTTTGCATCCAAAGAGGCCAATCGAGCTCTACCATTGCAGCCTGTTGTAATAAATAAACCTTTTATGCAATGGGGACTTGATTTTGTGGGAGTGATAAACCCAAATTCTTTAGCAGGGCATAAGTATGTTCTAACAGCTACTGATTACTGCACAAGATGGGTCAAAGCAGCAGCCACCATGAGAAGTACAACTCATGAAGTGATCAAATTTCTAGAGTCAAATGTCATAACCAGGTTTGGGGTTCCTCTAAATTTGGTGTGCGATAATGGACCAACCTTCCAATCATTAGAGTTTGCAGAATGGGCATACCAGATGGGGATAGTTATCAATTTTCATCCAACTATTATCCCCAAGGTAATGGACTAGTTGAGTCCACGAATAAGAATTTAATGAATGCTATTAAGAAATCTGCAACGAACAAACCCAGACAATGGCATACATTATTGAAATATGCACTTTGGGCTGACCGGATAAGATATAAAGTGGCTCTTAAGACTTCCCCATTTGCTTTGTTGTATGGTACTCAGCCCATTGTTCCCATCTCTCTAAAATTACCTACTTATCAATTTGTTTTAGACTATTTTGAGGATCAAGCAGATGTAGAGGCTCGTGTTTTGGATCTAACTAATTTACAGGATGAACGACTCCAAGCCCTGGAACATTTCAGTCGGCACCAAGAAACCATCAAGCGCTGGTTTGACAAAAGAGCCAGAGTGAAAGCTTTCAAACTTGCAGACCTGGTGCTTCTATGGGACAAGGCCCATGAAAAGAAAGGTAAACATACAAAGTTGCAGCCGCTATGGATAGGGCCATACCAGATTGCTGAGATTCTAGGTAATAACGCATTTCGTTTACAGGACCTTGATGGTAATTTTTTGAACCTCCCTGTTAACGGTCAATACCTAAAGCATTATTTCTCAGCTGTTCCATCCAATATATCGTTTGAATGAATCACAAAGAAGTTGTAACATGTGTATACATTGTAAATGAGCTTTAAAGTAGTTTGTTTTATTTTATTTTAAAGGTCTATGTTTTATCCTTTGGGGTCTGTACAGTGTTATTTTATTTTATTTTATTTTAAAGTTCTGTGTTTTATCCTTTGGGGTTTGTACAGTTTTATTTTATTTCCTTTGGTGTCTGTATAGTGTTATTTTATTTTATTTTATTTTTATTTAAAGTTTTGTGTTTATTCTGTGTTTGGTCCTTTGGGGCCTGTACAAAGTAGTTTTGTTCTATTTTATCCTTTGGGGTCTGTACAAAGTAGTCTATTTTATTTTATTTTGTTTGTTTTTAAAGTTCTGTGTTTATCCTTTGCCTGAACATCAAAGAAAGTCAGCCTTCTAAAAATTGTTTTATTCTGAGTTCAAAATCCAGTGTTCATTATTCTAATTGAGAGATAGTCTACTTTAACTGAACAGTGGAACTATTTTGTTATTCAGAACAATAGTAGAAAGATGATTGGATTTTGTGTCTTGCTTGCCACAGTTATTTTAATTATAAAGAAACTGCTATACTGTTTGGCTGGAGAAACTCCCAGGGAATCCAAGAAAAGTTGGTCATAAGAGGGGACTCTGATTCGTGAAATTATTTGAGTATCCATAGAGGCTATCAGTACCCAGGCTGAAGCAGTTCCAGATTGATGAAATATTAAAAAAAAAAATTATTGTTCTTTTTTAAAGGCTTTTCAGATTTCGGTATATTTCAAAGGAGAGAGAGAAGGTGAAAGTTGAGCAAGACAACATAAAGCGGCACTTGTTATTTCCTATAAAAAAAAAAAAAAAAAAGGGAAGGAAAAAGTTATGTAATGAAAGAGGTAGCCAAGGCTTCAGAAGATGTTTTCTTTTACCAAGTGGTAGATACTACTTCACAGTTGTGGATCAGGGTCGTGTAAATCTAAAGAGTAACTCTGTCGAGGCTGTAAAAGGCTAAACTAGTAAATAGAGCCCTACTCGGTTTCCCCTTCCACAACTCGGTTTTCCCTTTCTAGAAAAGTTGATCAATCTAGAGTACAACATTCGAAGGCCCAGTCATTCTTGAAGAAAGTTTTATACGCTTATAATTGCACATCAAAAATCTTCCTTAAGTGATTCAATCTAGTATGTCCTTGGGAAATTTTAACAACTATCAGGTAGTAGTTAAATTATTTTGAAGAATATTTGTGGCAAGGCATGGTACATGGTCTATGTTGTTTTGAAACTAGAGTCCTGGGTTCTAAAATAATGCTACTATTTTACCCATAGATATCGCCATTTGTTGAGAAGCAACACACCCCCATTGAAAAATGAATTTCCATCCTTTGAAAATATTGAGCTTTCATTTTGCAGTAAGGACCCTCTTGATGTTTTTTAGGTTTTAATTCCAAATTTTTGCTTGCCTCTTTCTTCTTTAAGTTTTGCTTATATTAAAATATCCAAGTAGGCTTGCATCTGGCCTTGATTTATTTTAGAATTCATTTTTCAAATGTTAGAATCATTTTTGAGTAAAGAAAATCTTTCACTGATATGAAAAAATGCAGAATACAGATAGATAAATTCATTAGAGCCAACCTACAATTTCTGGAAATTTTGCTAAGTGCTGAGAGCGTCGCGAAATCACGACACTTCTATTTTTGGAAAAGTCGCGATATCGCGACACTTTCCATTTTTGGAAATGTCGCGAAATCGCGACGGGTCTTTGAAAAAGTGGCTAAGTCCTGCAAACGTCGCGATATCGCGACACTTCCATTTTTGGAAAGGTCACGAAATCGCGACACTTTCCATTTTTGGAAAGGTCACGAAATCGCGACAGGTTTGAGTCGAAAGCCAAACTTGATGAAAATGTAGCGAAATCGCGACATATTTGGAAAGACAGTGCCAAGTAATGAAAACGTCGCGATATCGCGACGTGTTTTGGAAGAAAAGTGCAAGTGATGAAAATCGTCACGATATCGCGACACATTTTGGATGAAATCGCGACATGTCACAGTTTCGTGGCAGGATGAGGATAAATGAACCAAGGGTAGAAAACGTCACGATTTCGCGACATGTCATGAAATCGTGACATGTCACGGTTTCACGACAACAGGAGGCAAAAGGAAATAAGGGCAGAAAACGTCGCGATTTTGTGACATGTCACGAAATCGCGACATGTCGTAGTTTCGCGACAGCATGAAGCAAAAAGGAACCAAGGGTAGAAAGCGTCGCGATTTCGTGACATGTCGCGAAATCGCGACATGTCGCGATTCGCGACAGCAGGAGGAAAAAGGAAGCTAGGCGCAGGAAAAGGTCGCGATTTTGCGACATGTCGCAAAATCGCGACATGTCGCGGTTTCGCGATAGAGGAAGCAGAAAGTTGCTAAGGTGCTGGAAACGTCACGATTTCGCGACATGTCGCGAAATCGCGACATGTCGCGGTTTCATGGCAGAGGAAGCAGAAAGTTGCTAAGGCGCTAGAAACGTCACGATTTCGTGACATGTCGCGAAATTGTGACATGTCACGGTTTTGCGACAGAGGAAGCAGAAAGTTGCTAAGGCACTGGAAACGTCACAAAATTGCGACATGTCATGTTTTTGCGCTAGATAAAACAAAGAGCTGCCAAGGCGCTGGGGACGTCGCAATTTCGTGATCACGTTTTCGTGCCAGAAGAGACAAGGAGGCCGAAATGAAAAACAGCTGGAGGAAAACGTCGTGTTGTCGTGACACGTGTCAAAAGCAAACGAAGCCGACATATAATGAACATTAAGGTTTTGATTTAATAATTAAGGTTTTAATTTAATAATATTAAATACTAATTCTTGCATGTCTTTTGTAGAAAGCCATCTGGCAGTTGCATACTAACGAAAGTAATGACGAAAAAGACAAAATAAACACAGATTAAATGAAGGCCATCAGATGGAAATTGGAGATGTCGGGAATTGCTGGTTCATCCAGATTTTACAGATCTGGCCGCAAAGAGACTTTATGGTGACTAAGCAGCTGCCCATTTAATGGAGTATGTCGGAAATTGGCCGAAAAATGAAAATATCTACACACGGTTACCGAAATTTTCCGATGGACGTATTTAATAGAATAATTTATGGTGAAAGTAATGGCATGCGAAGAATTTCAACTCAGAAGCGGCTCTGCAAAGATAAAGTGTCAGAGAAACCGGTGACTCATCCAAATTTCTCTAAGGAATTAATGAGACCCTCCCAACAAGTGCACCAGAAAGATGAAGATATTTACTTGCAGTTACAGATGGATGAGTATAACATCAGATCATGCCTTTTCCATTTATGGCAAGTAACTACACTCGGATTTGCCGAGTGGTTGGGGTTTATAAAAACTCTATTTTTAAAGGGCCTTATATTGTAAAACCTCGGTAGTAAGGTTAAGAGGATAGAATTTAGGGTTTGAGAAGAAGATATTCTTAAAAAGATCAGGGTCTGTCCTGGGTCTATAAATACTTCTTCTGAATGTAAATCACGGGAGGCGGAGACTTAGAAATAAAAGCTATTGGAGCAATTTCTTGCAAATCTTGTTTGAATGCTTTGTTCTGGACTTAGAGTTGGTGTGATTTTTTTTTTCTGTGATAGCATGGCCAGGAGCCTAATCTATTTTAGATTGTGATAAGTTCATCTTCTTTTGTTTTCGTTTCATTAAAGTTTAATTTAATATATGCTGTAGATCTGTGTTACTAGGATTGGATATGCTGTTAGGCTTCATTTTCTTTATTGTATGTTAGGGAAAATTATAGATTTAAGGTTCAGGTCTGTTCTAATTGCTCTGTCCTCACTGTGCGAGCTAGGCTGCTGGTGAAAGATACCAATTTTAACCGACTTCCCTTCTATTTATAATTTTTTGTTAGATCTGTTTCATCTTTGTCTTATGCTCTTAGTTGAAAGTGATCTTAGAAAGTTGG
This sequence comes from Wollemia nobilis, assembly GCA_028583015.1. NCBI lineage: Eukaryota > Viridiplantae > Streptophyta > Pinopsida > Araucariales > Araucariaceae > Wollemia > Wollemia nobilis. The sequence continues at coordinate 21,063,371 of JAQPPZ010000541.1, read as the reverse complement.
ACACTTTCCTCTTTGATTTGTTCTATTGTGAAGCTAACCGGTATAACTAAAATTGGCAGTTTTGGTTTTGCAGCTAAGTTAGATAAACTTCTCTTTCTGCCCTACCCTACTCTCTCTGTTCCATCGTGAAATGATCCATTTTTATCTTTCTTTAAATTTGTCTTTTATTTAAATATGCTAAAGCATAAAGAGCTAGATCAAAGAACTGATTGTAAATTTGATTATCCACAAAGATAACCAACTCCAAAAACATTACTGAACTGAAGTCCCGAGCCCATTGTAAGGTAACAGACAGTCCACTTGAAACTATTCTAGAAGTGGAAAAGAGTGAATAGACATTCGACCCAACTCTGTAACTCACACCTTGGATATCCAACAAGATCCTAAAGTGAGTGGGATTTATCCCGTATAAGTGTTATCGATATTTTATGCTCATTCTTCACGGGGTGTGTATAAAAGTCGAACCAACAAGTACTTATACAAAAATATGAGCATATTTTGTGCTCATCAATGTCGACCTCCTTGGACTAGCTGTTCCTGGGAGTACGATGTATGATTTTGCTTAGAAAAGTGGGCCTAATAAAAACCTCACTCTCGCACAATAGTATAAAATTGAAAATACTTGCATCCAAAGTTTTGCTCGCACAATGGAGAATGATCACAGAGCCCCTTGGTTGCTAGCAGATATATTTCACAAAGCGAGGAGATTGCAACATAAGGGTTTTCACAGAGTACTAGGTGGACCAGTAATCTAGGAAAGTTGATATGTCCAAGGGTATACTACTCCTCCGACTTACTAGCCTGGTTAGCCATGGCGTACGATGAGAAAACTAGAAAGACAATAGAGATAGACTAGTGTTTAGTATCGCGACTAGACACATCGCACAAGTCTTCAAACTGGAGCCCTCCAATACTCGGCTGGTTCAATAGTTAATTGAAATGCAACATTGAATGTTAACAAATCTAGATATTTTTAAATCATTTTTTGAAGAGCATGAGAATATAGTTGATAAGTTTCCCATAAAAAACTACTTTCAAACCATGGGTCCAAGATTTTTGTGATATGGCTAACATCATTTTAGGAGTACAAGACCTTAGTGTAGTGGGTAGGAAAGTGTTGTATTTAGTAGCACAGAGTAACCAGGAAATAGGCACCCCAATTTATGCTTGAGAGCAAGAATCGAGCGATTAAATGCACTCATAGTTGTCAGAATTAAAGGAAGCTATTTTAAAACAAAGATAGGAGATGCCTAATTTTTATCACTACTCCATCCTCATACACCTCCTAGCGGGGCAATTAGGAGAGAAAAGATGAAAGAGGGTTGGGACCGTTGAGAGTCCTTATGTCTAGACCAATTTTTGGAGGATACATGAAGGTCGTACTCACATGGGTTGGTTTTGTGATATTTTCATGATTGAAATTCACTGGATTCTAACTAGTATCCTCCCTGAGAGACTAGGGCCTAGGGTAAGAGCTTTCATAAAAGAAAAATATATAGGAGATTATTTCTTCTCTGAGGGCTTCACATACATTCAACTCTATGGATCTAATATTCCCTCTAAAATATTGCCTATGTATTATCCCTTATCTCTCATTGCCCTAGAGCTGTGCAGACAGGTGGCCAAAGAGGCTAAAATGAGATTGGTGAAGAAGCATGGCATATTTCCATGGCTCAGTGTCCCTTGTAAATTTAGAAGTTATATATTTATAAGATATCCAACTTTACTCAAAGAGATGTAAGATTTATATCTCATGGATTTTGAAGAGATAACTTGGAGACCTTATGATCTAGATAAGAAGTACGAGAGGTTAATGAAAAATTGTGATTATTCTTGGGTCGAGCATAGGAGAGATGCTTACAAAGAAGAATTATTATATGCTATAGAAAATGGGAAATATTTGAAGATATAATGGGATAAGTGCCCATTTGAAAAAAGGGCCAATTTGTAAGTTTAGAAAGCATATGATTACCCCCCAAAATTGATTTCAGTTAGAAGAGTTTCAGTGGAATCTGTGGTCCCTCTCTTACCAGAAGCCACCCAAGAAATTAGAGAAGACCTCTTATTAGAATTGATAGAATATCAGGGTATTGATCAGATGGAAGTCACTGTGAGCTCTAAAAATGTTGTAGAATAACAAGTCCGTGCCCCTAATGATGCTCGCCTCAGAATAGAGGTAGCACCCAACACTTCCCAAGAATTCTCTAAAATCTTGAATACATCAAAAGTAAAGGAAGTTGTTGCTGCACCTACTCAAGAGCTAACTTATCCCTAGCAAGCTATACTTCCCATTTCTAGCTAGCTATTAGCAGTAACCAGTGTGATGAAGTTATCTCCCAAAGCCATTCCTAGTTCTCTGAATATAAAAGACAAGGAGATAAAAATTCCATCAGTAATACAGATGAACATGAGAAGAGATGATAAGAGTAGGTGGATTTGGAGGTATATTCAAAGATCTCAAGGTTAAGAAGCAAACAATTTTATCTACTCCAGAAATAAATAAACCTAGGTTGTCACAACCCTCCATGAAAGTTGTATTTGAGAGATATGAAGAATAAACAATTTTTAGCGCTATCGAGGAGCATGAGCTACAAGTAGTAGCAGGAGTGGTAGGCAAGGGAGATGATTCTACAACTAGAGTAGAAATAGAAACTTCCAAATTGGATATGGTAGAGGTACACATACTTGCCCTGCAAGAGCCTATTGTTCTCAAAGTCAATGAGAGAATTAGAGGAATTTTAGTACATGGAAAATAAGGTGATATGGTTAGAGTAGCTAAAGTAGTACAAGAGCAAACTTTGGACCAACTATATCAGAGAAATACAAAGTTAAGAAGCCAACTAGAAATAAGTGATAAAGAAAAAATAGAGATGTAAGCCCTAATAAATAAACTGGAGGAAGAGTTGGCACAAAAGAACACCATAGTAGCTCAACCCCCCTTGGTGGTGAAAATCCTCAATTATACATCTATTTGAATACAATAAAAAGGTAGATGTCTCTTAAAATTTGAGGCAAGATCAATGGGATCATTGAGATGTTCAGAAAGATTAGGGTGATTCGAGTTACTACTCAAGAAATGGAAGGTCTAATTTGTTAGAAGGGAGAAGACTTTGAAGTCATTCTCCCTACCCTTGAATTAATTTTAGAACATTTTGAAGAGATGCAGAACCAATAAGTGCAGATAAATGATGGGATTGAGATAAAGTGTAATATAAAATTCATGAAGGCCGCTATGTTTGGATCAAACATGGAAAGGTGGCTCAATAGTGTTGTAGAAATGTTTAGTCTGTTGGATGACATAATGGATAAATTGGTAGATATTGGGTTATCATTGGAGGAATTCTTAGAAACTGCCAGTATAGAAGAGCTTCTTAAAAGTAAAATATAAGACTTTGATTGTGATTCTGATGATGAGCCAGAAATGACCAAACAAACCACTTTCTTGGTAAATACCGTGGAGATGCTAATCACCCAGTATGAAAAAAGCAAAAAAATTATTAGCATACAGAAAAAAAAGATTCTATAGGAAATGAATATGTTAATATTTTATGTAACTTTAAATACTGATACCTGGAGTATTATTGGAAAGAAGATTAGATGGTTGCAATAGGGAAAAAAATAAAGATATTAAAATATGCAGCCTGTAGCTAGAAATGGGCTCACCCCCTGGAGATGAAGGTTAATCAAATAATCAAGATGAAATAGAAAAAATGGGGAACCAAGGATGGAAAAAAATATGGAGACCCTCAATGCACTGATATCACTGGTTGAACAAATTAAAACAAAAAGGGCTAAAGAAAAGTGTACAACATAGTGGAAGTCAACTATACCAGTTTTGAAGGACAAATAAGATTGTGACAAGTGTAAGTCCAAGATCAGGCTAAAAATAACAATATTTAAGAACTAGAAGCTATAAAAGGAAGCATCCAGGGTCAAAATATGGATCAAGCATTTAGATATAGCAATTTTTCTAAGAGGTATACTTGAGTGCCCATTTGAGTTATGCTATTGTATTCCCATTATGTCTATGTTTATTTGTCATCCCTCATTATTCTCTTTGCTGTGCAGGTTTTGATAATGCTACATTTAGAGAACTGAGAATATTTCCAGTCGTTCTGAGCTTGCAGTCCAAAGATTCTCCTTGCTAAAATTTTAGAAGGAAGATTGATGAAGTCTTGTTAAATCATTTGAACAAGACTTTATTATTGTATTAAGCTATGAAAATAGAGTTTAATGACATTCTGTGAACTCTACATGTAATAATTATTGGAGAAATTAATACAATTATGGGTTTCAGTTTTATTATTTCTTTGTCTTCAGTTTTGTGTGTTTCCTAATAATAGGTTACGATATTCAAACATATTGTGAGCATTTCTTTCATCGATTAACCCTTATACTGATTATGATATTTGAATGAGTTTAACGATGTCGATTCTTCTCTTCCCCATTCTTTCTATTCATATTTTGAATGTTGTTAAATTGCTATAAAAACCCAATTGGATAGGCACCGGTCTACATAAGGCATAATAATTAAGTTATCTTTGCTTGGTCAATTTTATATAGATAATGTATAACTAAATCTGGAGTGCATAATTCTCATAAAATATTAAGATTACCACTGGGGTTTCCATACCCATTTTGTACATTTCTTCTAGCAATATTTTTAATAAGAATAAAGAGGTAAGTTGACCAGAGCTTGTAATAGCTCGTTGGTTTCAAACAATTTATTGTACCATGACAATCGAATCCTATGGATGCAAGAAATGGTTTCAAAAATTCCCTACACCAAGTAGCTCCCACATGTATATAAAAGGAACCTTGGAAATGACTTTGGTCAGGATATTTATTGGCTGCACCATTGAAGGCGAAAAAGCTTAATAAGCGTCCCATGTGCTTGAAGTCACTTCATAAAATGTATCCAAATTTCTTTGTGCTTTGATTGGTGATGAAATATTAGATTATGGATAAATTGGATTCTGATTTTATTATCACATCAAAGAGTGAACTAAAAAACTAATGCAAATCTCCTCCAAAATCATGAGGATGCATTTAAGATGCTTAACTATCTCATTAGCATTGGAATATTCAACTTTTGTAGAAGATTGAGATATGGTGGATTGACATCTAGAACACCAAGAAATAGGGTTGAATATTAAAAAGAACACCAAGCTTGTGATGGGCCATTGCTCATCCAAATCATTGACCTAATTAGCATATGAGAATTTTGTCAATTTAGGTGGGAGCCAACTAAGTAATAAATACCCATCTAATGAGTCCCTTGGATATACTTGAGAATCCTCTTGGCTATGGTCTAGTGGTTATTTTGGGATGCCCACATGTATTTGGAATAATAGCTAACAACAAAATTTATATAAAGTCTTGTGTGAGTGACATAGAAAATTTCACCTGCAAAAGACCAATACAAAGTATTATACACCAAAGGATTAGTACAATAAACTTGAAGTTTTAGGCCTAAAGTAGGAGTCTAAAAGAACTTGAAATCCTCCATATTAAAATATTCATGAAGATTCAAAGCATACTTGGTTTGGAAAATGGTGATGCAAGAATCTATTTTATTAATCTATGTCCCAAAAAGTAATGTGAGAGCCCCAAATCTATTAGCTCAAAAGTGGAACGAAGTTGGGTCTTCATATCCTAGATCAAGGAAGAAGAGTTGTTGATAATAAGATCAACATAAAGAACAATCACCAAAGTCTCTCCATATTGATATTTTATGTAAACATCTTTTTCGACCTCACATTGTTAAAACCCACAATTGAGGGAAAAAGAGTGAACTTTCTCATACCAAGCACAAGGTGCCTACTTAAGTTAGTACAAGGATCTAGTCAAATGACAAACTAGAGGAGTAGGGCCCTCAAGCTCAAAGATAGGTGGTTGTTTCATTTAGATCTCCTCCTAAATATCTCCATGTAGGAGGGAACTCTTTACATCCATTTAGTGTACCTTCCATCCATGAGATTACTATAGAGAATAACATCTTGATTGAGTCCATCCTAGTCATTAGAACATATGTCTTGGAATAATCAACTCCCTCTTGTTGAGATAATCCCTTAGAAAAAAGTCATACCTTGTGCTTCTCCACATAACCACCCAAAGTATACTTGGTCTTGTAGACCCATCTATATCCAAATATATTATTCACTTCTATAAAAGGTTCAAGATCCCATGTCCTGTTTTTCATCAAGACTTCATACTCTACAAGCATAACATCTTCCCACTTTGATGGGCCCTTAGCCTAAGAATATATAAGAGGATCCTGAGAATGATCAACCTTTGAGGGCAATTTTTGAGGATATTTCCAATGTTGTTCTAAAGATGAAATAGATAGAGCATCCTTCAAAAACATCTTAACAATTGGCCTTTTAGCTAGATTATCATAGGTACCAATATCTAGGATCTTGAGTAGTCTCAAATATAAGAGCAATTACTATATTAAATGACCAAAATAATGAACATAACATTCATAATAATAACAATAATATGAATAAAATGGCCAATATCATTCATGCAATGACATGAATAAAAATTATAGTATATTGCTCAAATTGTATACAATCTTATTTGTATGATGCTTGAAATACATATATTCTCCAATGATCTTTATTACATTACATGGACCTTTGTCTCCATGTTAGGGTACCTAGGAATGGGTATAATGCGATATGACGTTATTTGTAGAAGGGTTGGTATAGGCCACACATAACCCAAGGTTGATCATATTGTAATATTATATTATATTAGTAGTCAGCTCTCCAAAGTAGAATTAGAAGAGAGTATAAATAAGGGATATTTTTCATTGTAATCATCATGGAGATAAATCATATGTAATCATATTTACCCATGAAGTGGCTTATTGGAATTTTCTCTCTCTAAGTGGTGCCCTCATCTTGAGAGATCTTGTGGAGTTATTCATTCCTTAAGGAGTATTATTGGTGTTGCCCTACCTTAAGGGTATAATTTATCTCTCTCATTGTATGATTGTTATTGTGGATGAATGATTTGATAATTATGCATAGTGATGATTGATTTTTGTTAATGAGAATAAAGTTTCCTAACAAGTGGTATCAGAGCAATGATTCTAGAAAATTGGGGGTTATATTTTTGTGAATTGCAAAATTAGGGTAAATTTTCTATAAAAATGTCTCATATTTAGGAGGAATATCTATATGAAAATTTGTTTGATTCAAATAATTCTTGGACTATTTTATGTAGATTTTGAAAAGTTATAAATTGAGTGGTCATATGAAGGAATTTGAGTAGTATTTAAGGAGATATGACCCTATGACATCAAACATATGGAAAAAGGGTAGTGATGAATTTTCAAATTGTAATTTAAAAAAAATGAAATTTTTCAATTGGGGTAAGCAAATCAGTTATAGTTTATTTTGTTTTGAAGAAAAATTACAGATCTCATTGTTTATGTGGAAGTTTAGCTTCAACTCAGTAAGGAGATATATATTTTTATGAAACCCTAGTTTTTATTATCTTTATCTTGGAGCATGAACTTATGGAGCTACAGATATTTTCTAGATATGGTGATATTGGTGCTAAGGAATGATGAAAAATTTTAGGCCTCTATATATTAATAGTCATTTTTGGCAATTCTTTCTTATAAAAGGATTTGAAGAGAAAGCTTTTTATTGGTGGATAAATTTTGATAAGGAAAGGAATGATGTATATACTTGGGATGAAATAGAGCATGCATTTGAGTCAGTGGGACCCATATAAAAATATAGCTAGTTTGAAGGTCACCATTAAGGGATATGAAAAAATAAACATGCTTCCAAAAGAACAAAAGGAATTAAAAAGAGAGCTAATTTTTCTTAAAGTGGTAGGAGGTAAAAAAGATGTTAGTATGCAGATAGATGAAACTATACATTTGGTAGCAAATAAATTAAAAAATGAACAAAGGGATTTGTTTGTATGTAAAAAATATATATGTAAAAAATCTATTTTGCAGGTTTATTGTTGCATTCAAAAGGAAAAGGTTATTATTTTCATTAACCCTAGAAAGAATTATAATTTCATTAATATTAATTTGGCTAAGAGATTGCAGGTTTAGATTTTAAATATTTGAAGATCACCATAGATAAATATGTTTTACATTCAAATTTTATTATTATAGGTTAAGCTTGGTTTAATTCTTTGGATATTGTTAACATTAATGTGGAAAATATGTTTATGAAGTTATAGTATAGGAAAAAGAAGATAACATTGCAAGATACTTCTCAACTTACAAAACAAGGTTCCAAGGAGAAACAAAAAGTTATGGTAAGATAAGAAGTGGTTGCAGAGAAAAAAAATTAAGAACAAATAGAAGAACCTAAAATAGAATAAAAGAAAGAGGTAGAATCAATAAATTCCATGGAAGAAGCAATAACAACAAGTTTCATGGAAATAATAGTAGCAGAGTCCAAGGAAGCTTTGATATAAGAGCACAAGGACACACCAAACAAAGGGAACATGAAAGAACAACATGTAAAATAATTAAAAATAGTAGAGCCAAAGGTCGAGGAGTAAAATAAGGTAGAACATCAAGTTAAGGTTGTAATATATCAACATCCACACCACTTGGAGTGACACAAATCTTGGAGGTATGGCTTAGGGCAACAATATTATGGTTTTACATGGAATCAAAAGGATACCAAGTATGATAGTTTTTGGAAAAGAAAGCATAGTAATACTAGTTTTATTAGTGGTACAACAACACCAAGGAATAAATGGACCCATCATTAAAATTATCATAATAAAGCAATAAAATCATGGAACCAACAAAGTGGTTTTGGATACTCAAGTGGTAAAATGACATACTAGCATCAACGAAGACCACCACCAATTAAAGTTTCACTAGGATGGATGGATGATCGAGATTGGTACTAGTTGCTAATATTGCTTAGCAAATTATATTATCTTTTTTCTTCATATGTTTCGAGTTTGAAACATTTTTAAGGAGGGTAGAATGTTAGGGTTCCTAGAAATAGGTATAATAAGATATGATATTGTATTGTATAAGGGTTAGCATGGATCACATATAACCCAAGGTTGATTGTATTATAATATTTTATTCTATTATAATATAATATTATAATATTTTATTCTATTATAATATAATATTATATTAGTAGTTGGTTTCCCAAAGTAGAACTAGAATATGGGTATATAAATAAAGGTTATTTGTAATTGTAATCATCATGGAGATCATTCATATGTAATTGTCTTTTCCCATGAAGTGGCTTATGGTACATTGCTCTCTCTAAGTGGTGCTCTCATATTGAGATATCTTGTGGAGTTATTCCTTAAGGAGTATTGTTGATATTGTCCTATGTTAAGGGTATTATCTCTCTCTTATTGTGTGATTATTATTGTGGATTAATGATTTGATATTCTTGCATAGTGGTGAATGATTTATGTTAATGAGAATAAAGTTTTATAACACTCCATGATATAACCTTACAAAGATGACTCTTCAATACTTGACTATTGCTCTCCTCATATATGATGAAGATGCATCTTTTCCTATTCCATGCATAATATAAATCCTCTCATGTCTTTTGGCTTCTCATCTTGCCACTTGTATACATGAATCTTGGATCTCTATTTGCACACTTTATTCTATGACACTTGCACACTCCTATTTGCACACTTGCACACTTTACTATATGACACATTGCACACTTTCTATTACAATATACTTGTGTACATTCCCACTCTTCACACTTGCATACATAATTACATAAAGATTGTGCACTTACTATACATGAACACTTATATAAAGGGAAAATATAAATCACATTTCTAAACTATAGACTCACACCCTAATCCATTACATATTTATAATTGTAATATAAAGGTACCACGAGGAACATTTGCATGTATTAAATAACGTAATATTATCCAACACCCTCCAAAATTACATTATTTGGTTATTGAAAACTTAGTCTTAAATATTTGATTCTTGCTTTTGTCCTTATACTCTGGTTTTGGCATTGCTAGAAATTTTGATGTTTACCTATATTTTTGTTTCTTGTATTTGATTTGAATAACTTATTTTTGCTCTTTTCTAGTGTTTTTGCTCTTGGAAGTGAAGCCAATGTCCCTTCTCTTGGGTTATTTTTTGTGCTTTCACTCTATTAAGTGAAGCCAACACCCTTTATCTTGGGCTCTTTTTATGGTAATTCTAGAAAAATACTTGAGAAAATTTATTTTGGAATATCTCTTCAAAGTTTTGCAGTCCCTTCTACACTAGGTGGGATTAAGTTGAATATCCTCCAACCCAATGACTTTATCCTTTCTCTCTCCTAGTTCTTTGACTTCTAATATTAAATAATTTTAGGATATAATGGAATACCCAAAATTTGGCCCATGTTTCCTTCACATGGCTCAAAAATTTAATTTTTAAATTCACGTCGAAGACTTCATTCGATGCTAGCTTTAGAGACTACTTGAAGTAGCTCTAAATATAACTCTTCCAGAAATAATAGAGTATAATGGCTCTGATACCACTATTGTCATTTTTGTGAGATTATCATAGGTCCCAATATCTAAGATCTTGAGTAGTCTCAAATATAAGAGCAATTACTATATTAAATGACCAAAATAATGAACATAACATTCATAATAATAATAATATGAATAAAATGATCAATTTCATTCATGCAATGACATGGAAAAATACTTATTGTGTATTTCTCAAGTTGTATGCAAGATTCTTTGTATGATGCTTGAAATGCATATATTCCTCAATGATATTGATTACATTACATGGAGCTTTATCTCCATAACATAGCCTTACAAATATGACTCTTAAATATTTGACTATTTCTTTCCTCACATATCCAGGAGATGCATCTTTTCCTATTCCATGCATAAGATAAATCCTCTCATGTCTTTTGGCTTCTCATATTGCCACTTGTATACATGACTCTTGGCTCTTTGTTTGAATACTTTATTCTATGAAACTTGCATATTCCTATTTGCATCCTTACACACTTTACTACATGGCATATTGCACACTTCTACACACTCTATTACAAGATACTTGTACACTTTATCAATCTTCACTCTTGCACACATAATTACATGATACTTGTGTATATCCTAAACATGAACACTTACATAAAGAGAAAATATAAATCACACTCCTAAACTATATATTCACAACCTAATATATTACACATTTACAATTGTACCATAAAGGTACCATGGAGGTACATTAGCATGCATCAAAATTTAATACTATCGAACATTAACCCACTTGGATGTTTGGAAAAAATAAAGAGGAATCATATGATTTCTATGAAAAAGCAACATCAAAAGCTAAAACTAAATAATATAATTCAAAATCACCATTTATATCATCATGCAAAGCTCAAACACTTTGAATTGATGTGTCCTACTCAACATGCCTTGAAACTAGAAAATAAGATGTTACTAGTGCTGCTACCTATGAATGGATAGAACTAATAGAAAATGGACCTCCATATAAAGATGAAAATGGAGAGGATGTTTTAATGGAAATATATCCTACCAAATTCTTTGAAGTAAGAAATAAATTTGAATTAGTGGAAAGATCAAAAGAATCATCTACCAAAAGCTCAAGTGGTGGACTGGAAGGAACACCTAGAAGAACCTCATAAAATGATCTCTCTTCGAAACAAAATATCACACATTTGAGGGTCATAAAGGTGATATACCTTTGAGGCATCTAAATACCCTAGAAAAATGTATTTGTGATTCTTTGTTGTCTCATTTTGAAGATCTTTGGGTATGTGAGTCCATGCTAAAGACCCAAAGATATAAAATCAAGAGACATCAAACTTATCTCCTATCAATCTCTTAAAATATGTCATGCACTAAACAACCCTCATGGGAGCCTTGTGGATGATACATATTGCACAAGTGATGACTTCACCCTATAATTTGAGCTCTATTCCCTTGGCATGAATTATACATTATGCCATCTCCGTGATTGCCCTATTTTCCATTTAGAAACATAATTTTGCTCAAGAGTATAGTGGACAATCCTTTTATATGCAATACCATGAAGAGCCAAAATTCATGAAAGGCATGAATTATATGCTCACCTCCCTCATCTACCTTATTCCATTTGATTATTTTATCTAACGATACAAGAGCCTTGAAGGTATTGGATCTCTTAAAGACCTCATCATTAGTACAAATACTATACAACCACACATATCTAGAGAAATAATCAATAAAAATAAGGAAATACCTATTTCAAGAAAGAGATAGTGCGTCCATAGGTCCAAAAATATCACTATCTATGATCTCCAAGTGGTGAGTAGCCCATATTGCAATCCCTTTTAGAAAAATCTCCCTAAGATGCTTCCAAAAGAAAAACATCCTTGGCATGCACCACTTGGAGGGGATATGTACCGGTGTGCAATGGCAATTTGATGATAACTCATGTATCTCAAGAATCCATAGTTGATATGCCCAAACGTATGATGCAATCTCTGACTATGATCATCTAAAAGGGCAACCATAGCAAAAAAATATTTCTTCCTAGAAAAAGAGATATAAGAAGTGGTGTTTTATCCTAACTTATTCATTTAGTCCAACTCATCACAATAGTAAGAATTTTTTTTTTTAAATCCATTATTTATATCGTAAATTACCTAAGGATTACACAAAAATTTTAAATTTTTATTTGTATGAGTAATGCGATAAATAGACAATATTAGGGACATCAATAGGAACATGAAGTACCTAATCAAAAAAATATATAATGCTGATATCTCCACATATTGCAACCTGTAAAAAGAGTAATTTATAATAACACTTCCCTAAATGTGATTTTTTGTACCCATGTAGGATATATTTGTGTTTTGTCATGTGCCTAGTTGCCCCAAAATCTGGAATATGTTCATTAGAAGAAATGAATGTTGAATATGTTGAGTAAATAGTACATGTTCTTGTGAGGTTTCTAAATCAAAGTTATCCTCATTGTATGCATAGAAGAGAGCAATATTAGGACTCCCCCTTTTTGATATTTCCTCAAGCTTCTTAATGTGAATTTGAAAAAAATTTGCTTTATGTCCTTCCTTCTTGGAATACTCATATGTTGGCTTTTTGAAGGGATTATTGGGACGATTCCAATTTTATTTTGGTTTCATTTTATTTTGAGCTTTGATAATAAATTCCTTTGGATGGGCCTAATTGATAATAAAATTACCCTTATGCCTTTGTCTTCTAGCTTGATGATGAAAAATGTACTCAAATATTCATCGATTATTGGTGTAGGAGAATTATAAAAGTATATTCAAAACATCTCAAATATAACAACTATCTCATGTCTTTGAAATATTTTTGAAGATAATATTGAGCAATTCAATATTCTTTTGCTTATCCACAACTTCTTGTCTTGTCACCTAAGGTAGTCCTCTTGCAATCCATATATCTTCTTGTAATTTATTCAAATGACTAATATACTCATCAATAGTATCAAAGGAGTCTAAAGTCAAAGTGGTAATCTTAGCTTCCAAACTACTAATTTGTGTAGAATCAATATGATCACACAATCCCTAAAACTTATCAAGCAATTCCTTGGGATCTATGGTACTATTAACATTAAGTGTCAAATTGTATCAATAGGAAGAGTTATAACACCCAAAATCTTATCCTTCTTATCCTTGTCGACTTGATTTATTTCTTTAGAATTAGTATCATAAGGTTCCTCATTCACATATTTTACTAACCCCTCGAGAGCATAGCTTCAATCTTAATTTTAAAATAACATAGTTTGGACTATTCAATAAGGGAAAATGTCAATCCATAACTATCTTGTCAAAATACAACATATTGCATGCAATTGTGATCATAAGAAACACCAAAACATTTGAAAATTATTATGTATGAAAAATATATGGCCCCCAAAACTTTAGCCCATAAACCACACAAAATGCCTCTAAAACCTTTGAAAAAACATTTTTTTAGTATTTTAGAAAATGGTAGTCTACCATGTGTTGTGTGAGTGGTTGAGGGGTGTCAATTGTTCACTAATTATACATCATTTCAACAAATCATGTGATGCTACTTTTCATGATCAGGGGACTACCACTTGTGTGCTAACTATGTAGGCCATTGGGAAGGGTATCAACAAACCAAACTATTCCACTTGTTGCACTCTGATTAAGCCTATAATCTATGAACCATATTGTACCACTTGTTGCATTCTAATTCAATAAAAAATTAATACTTTTCCAAGTATATTGCTAATTATGCAAATATATTGTCAAGTTTGAAGATTTGGTAGATTCTATTTGAGTAGTCCTATATTTATGCATGCCAAGTTGTATATGACCATCACACAACCTTCCACGTCAAACCTTGCTCCACCTACCACATCATCAACCACTATATAACTTTCTACATGTTGTGCCATATCATTTTCCATGTCAACTATATGAAATTATATATCACTTGCCACATATGCCGCATCATCTACCATATTAGCTGTATGGACTATGGTGCCACGTTAGCATGTTTGAATTGAAAAGGGGTGACATCATTGCATATTGTCATATCATCATTCTTTGCCATTTCATTGGTCTATGTCATTCTAATGTCATAATCATTAAAAGAAGTTTGGACCTGATGGGGTTTTAAACTGATGACCTCTTCCTCCATGCAATGCCTTACAATGGGATGAGCTATCCAATATTCCCAAGACACCCCTTGGGAGATAAGTGGCAATAAGCATGCTTAAACAAACAAATATAGTCAAACATATCTTAGTGCATGTGTGACACAAGTATGCTTAAGTATGATATATGCGTGTTCATCTATTTTTACACTTGCCATGCTAAGGATTATTCCTTGGGACATTCTATTTAAAATTTAAATTTTTATTTTAGGTGGGAAAAAATAATTTTTTCTGAATGCAAAAATAGAGTACCTTGACATAAAATGAGCAAAAGTGCTAAATTGGAGCTCCTTTCCCACCAAAAAATTTACAAAGAATCTAGAAACACTAATGGTTTGTTTGTATCTATCATAGTTTTCCCTATCACAACCCTTTTTTTTGAATGTAACCAATAAGAACGTCCTCTTATGCCCATACAAAAAAAATGCCAGACCATTTTAGCAACTTTGTCAAGTGGCTTGGTGGATTTTTCCAAGCATGGAAACCTATCCATGGCTTCTTTGATAGTAGGTGTCTATCTAAGAAATTTTAACCTCTTATTTTCTTCTTTACTAGCGGTAAAGTAGTGTATCCTATCATTTATGTTGTTATTGGACACAAGAATCTAAGAGAGTAAAAAATTTTTCTTTTAAAAAATTGTAAAAGACAAATGAGGTTTTTAACTAAAACAATCAATCTTAAAATTAGGGCATACATCTAGTCAAAAATCAAAATAAACAAAGAGGACTGAATCTCAATGAAAGAAACAAAGAAACCTATTGGTGAATAATTCTCCTAGAGAAAATCTATTGAATCTAGTGATATTCTCATGATCCAAATCCACCTAGGATTTTTATTAAGAAACCCTTCTTTTTTTTCCATTGTCAACTTTACAAAACATATTCAAACATAGTTACCCTTTAAAAAGTCATAGAAGTTGAATTGCTAAAAACAAATAATCAAGTAATAAATATTCACATCTATTTTGATACCATGTTAGATTTCACATCAATTTTCATGTTAATTTCTGTAAGGGGTGTGATTTTGCCCATGATAAAACAAGGATGACATTTATTTTTTACATGCCATAGTAGTTTGCAAGTATAAATGGAATCAACTTATTACACAATATTATTGAAAAAAAAACATGCAAAGCAATGTATATGTTGTATCAAGTAAAAGAATAATTCAACTATTCATTACTTCAATATCATATTTAAAAATATAGTAGATCAGTTACCTGATAGTTGTAATGAAGCAAGATTGTAATTGATCAAGATCAAGATAATTTTTCAACTTCTAATTGCTCAAGAGGTGTAAATAATGTAATAATTATCTAACATCCTCCCTTATTACATTATTTGGTATACAAAGAGAGCTTCATAACAATTCAAATTTGACACATGCAAGTGCCTTTATGAAAATATCCATAATATATTCTTTGTTGGAAATGTATTAGTGTTGAATTTGATGATTCTAAAATTTTTCTCAAATGAAGTGACAATGAACTTCAATACATTTTGTTATTTTATGAAAGAATTGATTCTTAACAAATTTCAAGACACCTTTATTATCATGATTCAACACTATCAATCAATTTTTTTGTACATCCATAAATGATACTATGACATAACTGTATTGCTTTGCATACAACTAATGTAATATGATATTTTACCTCTATGGATGACAATGCCATTGCCTATTGATTCTTCTTATTCCACAATATAGGTCTAGATCCTAGATGAAATACATATCCAGATGTTGACCTCTTGTCATCTCTAGATATAGCATAATCTGAGTCTATGTATCCTTATAGAAAAATTTATCATTATTCTTATACTCTAGGTCATATTATACTATATCATGAACATAAAGTAATATTATATTTGTTGTCTTCCAATGAATAACCTAAGGTTCCTACATGAACATCAAAAGATAACTCATAGCAAAGCTAATATTAGACCTGATATTTGTCAGGTATATGAGATTGCCAATCAATTGATGATAGAGAGTACCAAATACCTAAGGTGAATTATCATATTAGGACAATTGTAACCCTTGCTCTATCGATGTTGCCTTAGGACTACAATATATCCTTCTATATATTTCCAGTAATGTCTTGACATACTTCGTTTATGAGACCATAATGTGGTTTTTCCTTTATTATACTTTCAATCCAAGACAATAATGAAAAAGTCCTAGATATTTAATTTCAAATAACTTTTTCAAATAATTATCGTACCATTTACCAGATCATATGAGCTACTAGTTGTGACCATATATTTAGTTACAACACAAGTATTACTATCTTAGACCCATATTCCTTAATATAGAGATTTATATCAGAGGGAATTTTTGGTGAAACCATGTTGTAATAGGTGATGATTAATTTTGATGTATAAGGCTTAGAGACCCTACAACATATACAATAAATTGTTTAGTTTGTAGACCATTTTATGTTTACCACTAACAACAAAGCCTTTAGGTTATACCATGCACATATTTTATTTGAGATCACCATTAAGGAAGACACTTTTACATCCATTTGTTGAAGTTTCCAATCAAACTGTGTTGCCAGTGCAAAAAGTACATGGATGGGTCTAATCTTCATTGTGGGTGTGAATGTCTCTTCATAATCAATTTGTTCCTTTTATTCATAACCCTTTGCAAGAGCAATACCTTATACTTATCAATGGATTCATCTACCTTGTATTTGATTTTGAAGATACACTTATAGCCTATGGTCTTTTTAACTTTTGGTAGATCAACGAGATTTTGTGTTGTTCTTCATCAAAGATTTATATTCTACATCGTATCGCTCCAAATTTTTTGCATCCTTACCTTCAGGCTATAGGATTCGTGCCCGGAAGGAGGATGGGAAAAGGATGGTGTGGTACCTCGGACTAAGAGGCCTTGCGAAGGTCCCGCCTCTCGGGGGAGGTGTATTATGGTGATTTTTTGACGGATGGTGGGTTCACCAAGAAACGTTTGAATGGCAGTTTCCATGCCTAGGTTGGGAATGTGTTTAATGTGTTCAGTTTTATCTTTAAACATTCGAGTCCTAGGTTTGGCCAAATGAATCTAAGTTGTTCTATTATGAAAATGCAAGCTAAATGAAATACAAAAAACAAATTTTAAACAGAAAACAAAGAGAAAAAGCTAAATTACAGAGCCATACCTGATCCGGATGTCTGATGGAGATTCTGATGTTTGAAGCAGTCCAGATCGTCTGGAATTTGACAGGATCGTCTCCGACCTGTAGGATCGTCTGAGATCTGAAAAATTCGTCTGACGAATTCATCAGAGACCTACAAACAGATAAATAGGCACAGAATACAGAAAATGCAACAATGCTAATAGAGGATAATGATGTAAAATGATAATAAGAATGTTAACAGATAATCTCGAATAGAAATGCAAGTAAGTTACGATGTTTTAATAGTTAATCATGATTTCATTATGCAATTAAACTACATGGGTGAACTCCAAGATGCAGAATAGCAGAAAATAATAAATAAACTGACTAGATGCAGAATAAAATAGTAGATGAGAAGAGAAAAATGCAAACTCTGGGCACTGATTGCCCCCAATGCAGACTGTAGTCGAGATCGTCTCGAATCGGTACGAAATCGTCTCGAATCGGTACGAAATCATCTCGAATTGAACAAGATCGTCCATGACAAACTGAGCTTGCTCCGACTGAAAAATACGAAGGTTCCTACAACAAAATTTGTATAGGACAAGTGCAGATGGTAATTCAAGATGTTTTAGTGCGTATAAAGTCAAGTTACAGGAAATTTCAGCCAGGGGGATGCCAAGGGGGAGTCCTAAGTTTAAATAGGCTTAGGAGGGAGGTTAGGAGGTTGGAGATCATCCCAATTTGGGAGATCTCCAATGGGGAGGGTCTCTAATAGTGCAGACACGCTTCTACCCGATTAGAGACACCATTGGAATAGAGGCTAATTGAGAAAAATCAGTTTTGGGACAAGATCGTCTAGACGTCCTAGTCCAGACGAAATCGTCCGATTTGAGGCGATATCGTCTGATCGGCGATGATATCATCAAATGGTCAAAAAAAACTCTAAAAATGGTGTGGGAAAGGAGGAAACGGGTTAAACAACGGTTTGGGAGCGGTTTTGGGGGTTGAAATTTGAATTTGAATATTTACTAGAGTAATTGTAATTATTTAAGGTTTTACTGTGCCAATTTTAGGGTGCTACATTTTGCCCCCTCTTTAGCAAATTTTCCAAAGAAAATGCGTTAAAGATGAGTTCTTCTCGATCTATGAGAAAGCAAAAAATATTCCCAGTTTTAGGCGACGATTCTAGGTCGAATCGTACGACAGCTTACTATGGTGCCCCCTCCGTGTTTTTACCCAAATCGAACGTTTGAGGTAAAAACGTGAAAAAGCAAAATTAAAAAAAAAATTGTTAAGTGTTTTTGAATAAAATTAAGAAAAATAGGGTAAAACCCTAATTCATTATTACTTGTTCATTTTCCTAGTTTTTAGAGCTCTGGAGACAAGATGGTCGAGACAGTGCACAGATCAACAGAGGTCCGGCACGGGCTATGGGTAAGGATCTAAACTAAATTTAGAATGCTTTAATTTAGAATTTCATGCTTTTTAGATTAGATTTGATTGATTTTTGAGCATAATAGCCGTTTTTGGGCCGTCGACATTGTCGAGACAAAATCGTCTCGATATCGTCGATTTTTTCCAGAGGCGAAATCGATGAAATGGGGACGATTTCGTCAAAAAGGGGACGATTTCAGCTGGCAAAATCAGAGACGAATTTGCTCAAATTTGGGACGATATCATCCAATAGTGGACGATATCATCATTTATGAAATTGAACTTATTTTAACTTGCATTTTTAATTAATGATTTTTATTGTTGATTTTGTTTATGTTGTAGAGAGGATTACTAAAGAGCAGAGAATGGAAATACGGTGAACTAAGGGATGAATTGGCCACCCTGTCTCAGGCAGAGTGAGATCAGCTGGCTCAGGTTGGCTTGCAGCATGTGGCAGAGATGCCATAGGTTTCTACAGATATGGGGCTATTGACAGCCCTAGCAGAGAGGTGGTATCCGGGTTCTTCCTGTTTTCGGTTACCGATAGGGGAGATGACTCCCACACTGGAGGATGTATGGAGGATTTTGAGGATCCCCATACAAGGACGGTTGATCACTCCCATGACCAATAAAGGCCACGTGATGATGCGACTGTGCAGAGATCCGAGCTTCACCCTAGAGAAGGGCAAAGTGAATATCGAGTCGCTACGCCAGATGCCTGGGGCATCTAGGTTGACACAAGTTTTGGCTGGGGTGGTAGGTGGACTTCTACTATGCCACCAGAGTGGATGCAGGGTACCATGGGTATTGACAGATGTGGTCTACGACATGAGAGACCACGGATACAGGTTTTCTTGGGGGAGCTTTGTACTCTATCGGTTGTATAGGATCCTTCATGGGGTCGTATACAAGGGCGATTGATGTCTGGTTATGACATCACTACTACAGGTTTGGTGCTGGGAGCACATTGCGGTGCGGAGGTCGGTAGGGCTCCCACTGATAGGGATTGATGGGGAGAGGCCCCGAGATTTCTATTGGTGGCTCCGAAGAGGGGCACAGCGGCGGATAGATCTACCAGCATCCCGGAGACTACTTGACGACCTTGTCTCCGACCAGATCACCTGGAGGCCTTGGAGAGATCATCCAGGGTGGGCCGAGGATGGACAGGAGCTAGCTCACATCAGGTGAGTCTGCTGGCTGAGGATGGAGAGGGGAGAGGTGGAGCTCCATCGGTATGACCGAGTTTTGAGGCAGTTCGGTCTACAGCAGGGAATCCCATCTCTGAGAGACTACGAGTTTTTTTGGACTGTCCGGGATAACACTATAGTTAGCGAGGCTCCAGATATGCAGCGATTCTGGAGTCAGGATGCGGATGATGCCCCCATTCAGCCAGTGGATGGGGACGACATTGGGGTAGCCGACGGCTATGATGCCTGGTACATAGGCATCCACCCTCCTCGGATGACGAGGGCTCAGGGTTTGATTCATGTAGTTGTGTGTCGAATGGGGAGGTGGCGCCAAGCAGCCATTGAGGCAGCACAGGGTCACGGCGGGAGAGAGTAGAGGAGGCCACAGGCTCAGCAGAGGCCACGACAGCGGGAGAGGAGGGAGGAAAGACCCCCTTCTCCATAGAGAGAGAGGCCACCATCGCCCGATAAGGGCAAGGGTGTTGACACTAGGGAGAGCAGCGAGACAGCGACTCTTCGAGCTGAGGTTGCCCGCCTGCGGGCTCAGGTGCAGACATTACAGGATGAGGCTACACGGCTTAGAGCTCGGGGCGGAGGAGCGAGCACTCAGGATTTAGCACGTGCTATTGCCCAGGTTACATTCTATCAGGCTCTATATTACCAGGTGATGCCAGCAGAGCAGAGGGTGCCATTACCAGCTCATATTACAGAGCCTGTCATGATGGGGTCATCTAGGACATCATCACGATCGGCATCCAGGACTCATGGCACCACACGGACTGCGATGGGGCCACCTCCTCCACCTCAGGGCGGGGGAGGAGATGAGGCTAAGAGCTCGAGGGGTTCTCGAGGTGAGGCTACTGCACTACACAGAGATTGTATATTTGATTGAGAGGATTGAGTATGCCAAGATGTAGATTGTGGCATACCAATCTATTTTTGATATGATGTACATATATTTGATATATATAGATGAGATATTTTTTGATCATATGACTTGTCTTATGTGTTTGTATGATGCTTTTAATGTTTTGGTGTGATTGATTTGATGATTCATGTAATTATGTCGTTGGAAAATATTATGGTTTAAATGTCATGCTTTAAAAATTTAAATGAAATAATCTGATGTAACAAATTGGTTGTTGTGATGATAATTTGATAAAAAATAAAAGGGACTTTTAACAATAATTTCAAAGGACATTGTCATTGTTATAGACCATTTCATGGAGTCATCGTTCACTCGGTCATCAAGCTAATCCCAGTATAGAAATATTGCTAAAAGTAAAAGGGTGCTTAAGAGACTGTCTTAAGACTTTGGTGTGATGATGCAAATGATGATGATGATGATTTTGTTTTCAGACTTTTCATGAAAATATTATGCATGAAATATTTTAAAATGATTTTTGCTAGGCATAAATTCCTAAGTGTGATAAAATTTTGGATAATTCCTTAGAAATTATACCATGGTTGCAAATTTGCATATTGACATAATGACATGAAATAGTGATAGGTGTTTGTTTGTTTTAAAGCATAATTGTATAACATAATGATTTAAGTCATATGGTTTTTATGATTTTTAAATAAATGGGGAATAAAATTGGTATAATGGTTTGCGCTAGGCATAGAATATTTAGGTATAGACTTATACCATCATCACAAAAATCAAAGAAGAAAATAGATTGTTTTATTGCATGGTTGATTTTTAATTTTTGAAAATAGTCAGAAAATATGAAGATGAGGACTTGCGCTAGTCATAAAATTCCAATTTTAGTTTTGGAACTATACCATCGTCGTGAAAGTCAAAAGTTATATATAGATGTAACTTGATTGTATGTTGTGAAGATGATTTTGATTTTTGATAATGCATATAGTTGTCTTTATACTAAACAACTGTTCTTCAAAGAAGAAAATGAATTTATTCCAAACGATTTGCAAATTTTTTTTTCAAAGTATCTTAAAGACAAAAGTTAGATTTATAAGGAATCCCATGTGTGTATGTGAGTTCATTTCCAATCTTGATTTATCATAATGATACACAAAATCTCTCAAATACAAATGTGTGTGCAATTGCTATGTTCGTTTACCGGTTTTGAGCAAGATAATTTGATACAAGTGATTTGAATGAACCAAATAAGTGTTCATTAACCATGATTTAGATGCATATAACCATACCAGACTACTATGTAAGTCGGATTATCAAGAGCTAGCTAATCCATAAGCAGACATAGGTCTGTACAAAAGAAGGTCGCTAATGTGACAGACATATCGCCATGCTAGGAGTTACCCAAGGCCAAGCAGGTTGGGCACAAACCACCTGTTATGGGGCTTACCTCACAGTTTTCGAATAATTGAGAATTCCAGGGATTCAAGCTCATCAACCCTTCTTTTATTTTTAAAGGGTAGGGAGAGGGATTTTATTGCTTTTGCTTTTGCTTTTCTTTTGTATTTTTGCTTGATTTTTGAGATAATGCTTGAAACATTGTTGTAATGATATAAAATAACATTTTTTTTTTCTCTTTTTCTTGAACTTTGCTTTTCTTCCTATGCTAGGGATACTTGCTCGGATTAGCTGTAGAGCAAGGGATTTTTATTTTGGGTAGGGGTGAGCTTGTCCTTTTGCCAATTCTCAAAGATTCTAGACCATGTGCATGATAGGATAGCAGGGGAAACTTTTCGCTCAAGAAACCACTTCTACTATGTAGCATAGCATGGACATTACAAATATAATCATTTTATTGTGAAAGGATGTGCTTGGTTTAAGTAAATAACAAGATCAATTCTCTGTGCTCAAACTTTATTTAATTGAATTTTGTGGACTTTGATATAAGAGAGATTAGTAATCATGCCAGATAAAAATCAAGATATTTATTTTGTGTTTGTGAAAGTGAGGGATTCCAAATAAATGCTAATTTATCCAAAATAATTTGAAATATATAACTGCAACATTTGTAAGAAGAAATATATACAAATACTTTTTGAGAAGTTTGAGAATGTTGACTCTCTCTTTCTTCTTTATTTTGTTTTGGTTTCGAAAGAGTCAAGAATATTGCTGTTTTTATTTTTATTTTATTTTTTGTTTGTTTTTGTTTTTGTGTAAATAGTTTGATATATTTTTTAAAATAAGACAACATGCAAAATATGTACAAATGATGAAATGACTAATTTTTGTTACGCATAGTAACATTTAAGATGCATAATGTTCTTAGGTTCTTTAAGTTCTTTACCATCTAAGGTAGCTAATTTGTATGCTCCCGATTCAAATTTAGCAATGATAATATATGGTCCAAGCCAGTTGGGCTCAAATTTACCTTTAAGGTCTTTAGTTGCATTAGTATTTTTTTTTTGAATATTTTGAGGATTTTGATTTTTTTGTTGTTTTTGATTTTGATTTATGATGGAATTGGTGGTATATACAAGATGGTCTATATACACTATACAAGGTTATTTGAGTATAGCATGTCTAAGGTTGCTTCAAAATCAAAGGAGGTTTTGAAGGATAATTTGGTTGTGGTGAAGGTAAGAACAAAAGGTGATGAATAAAAGGTAGCGATAACAAAAGCTTTGTTATAATGTAAAATAATATAGCAAAAGATTTGACTTTTATATGTGTAAAATTGATCATGTTACAAAATAAAATGTCAGAAGGATAAGAAGGTTCTTCATTCTTATCACTATATTCCAAGTCTTGATAAGATGGAGGGAGCATATGTGAAAGATATGCATGGGTGTTATTTGGTAAACAAGGATGATCATATATGGATGAAGAAAAGTGATGGATAGAAGATAATTGTGATAATAGAGAATGTATAGAAGTTGATGTTTCAACCATTAAATATTCTTCAAATGGTTTTGGGTCACCATGTATGGTAACAATTTTATTTGCAATTTCAAACTTCAAACATTGGTGAAGAGTGGAAGGGAAAACCCTCATCGTATGAATCCAAGGACTTTGAGAAGTAGGTTGTAATATGAAGGGCAATATGCTACATAAAATAGAGTATCCAGGATCTTGGATCCAATATTAAGGGGAAGAATTATAGTACCTTGAGCTTCTTGAATTTCATTGTTAAAAGATTTTATAATAACATTTGATTCATTAAGATCTTCTTCCTTTAATTTGCGTTTTTGGAATAATTGATAAGTGCATAAATTAAGAGAGGAGCCATTATCTACCATGATAGTTTTAACAGGTGTTTCTTTACTAGATCCGGTAATGTAAAGATAGGAGTCTTCTTGTGGAGTAGAGGAAGGAATCTCCTCATCATAGAATGAAATATGGTTAACCTCAAGAGGGTTTACACCATTAATTATGTTCTTAGAGAAAATATGATGAGGAACAAATTGTTGGCTAGGTATTTTGAACAAAATTTCCTTATGAGAAATTTGTAATACTTCTAAAAGGGATATCTTTGCTTGAGGATTAATCACTTGTTGTTGGCTATCAAAGGGGATTTCAGATTGAAATTTTGATTTTAAATATGAGCTTTCTATGCTTACATTCCATTTTGTATCATTCTCTAGAGCCAAAGATAGTTTTGAAGGTTGGTCAAATGAGGAATCCATATCTTGAATATCGGATTGAGTTGATTGAACTTGAGGTTGCTCATTTGTAGTTTTTGTTACAATATTAATAATATCATCATGATGGGACACATTAACATGCAATATTTGATTGGTTTCTTGTTGTTGATAATTGAATAGGGGTTCTTGGGAGATCCCCATGTCTTGATTGATTATTGGTATTTGTTGTGTAGGAGTTTGATTGTTTATTGGAGATTTATCATCAGTTGTAGATTGTAATTCCTTTATATTAAAAAGACCCTCATCAATCAAATCTTGAATTGAACATCTTAAATCTTTACATTTTTGTGTCATATGTCCATCCACTCTATGATATTCACAATGTAGCTCGAGGTTTAAACCAATCTACTGTGGTATCAGGTTGTCTTATGGAAGGGAGTTCAATCCTATTTGTATCAAGTAAATGCTTGAGAATTATATCCATTGGTTGATTGAGCTTAGTAAATTTACGTGATGAAGGTTTTTGAGAGGTTTTTGATAAATGCCTTAGGAATTTCGTCATAAAAGGACCTAATGGTTTCTCACCTCTACTTTCTTTATTATGGGTAGAATGATGACAGGAAGATTGCGAAGTATGAGGTGAGTGCATGGTAGAATTGGAAGAATAAGTATTTTCTTGTTGAAATGGATGTGTTGTATTGAAAGAAGAATATTGAAAGGGTGGAGGAGGATTGTATGTGGATTGATAGACATAATATGGATATATGGGAGAATAGATAATATCGTTATGAAGAGGATTGGCAAAGGGATTGTCCTGTTGGGGTAAGGATGAAAAATGAGAAAAGTGTGATGGAGGTGGTGTTGAATAGGGATGAGGTTGGTCATAATCAACAAATGTATTTGGCTGAATTCTTCCAACATTATTGATGGGCTCATATTGATTTGAGTAAAAACTCATGGTTTCTTTAGTACTTCTAAAAGTAATATTTAGCATCTATTATTTAGAATTGAATCTAAAACATACAAACTTGAAATGATGATTTTTTTTTTGTTTTTCTTGTATACATATATATATATATATTTTTTTTTTTTTTTTTTTTTTTTTGTTTTTTTATATTTTTGAATCAGAAAGATGCCTATGTTATTCACGTCGGGTTCACCAAAATGTATCGCTCCAAATTTTTCGCATCCTTACCTTCAGGCTATAGGATCCATGCCCGAAGGAGGATGGGAAAAGGATGGCGCGGTACCTCGGATTGAGAGGCCTTGCGAAGGTCCCGCCTCTCGGGGGAGGTGTATTATGGTGATTTTTTGATGGATGGTGGGTTCACCAGGAAATGTTTGAATGGCAGTTTCCACGCCTAGGTTGGGAATGTGTTTAATGTGTTCAGTTTTATCTTTAAACATTCGAGTCCTAGGTTTGGCCAAATGAATCTAAGTTGTTCTATTATGAAAATGCAAGCTAAATGAAATACAGAAAATAGATTTTAAACAAAAAATAGAGAGAAAAAGCTAAATTACAGAGCCATACCTGATCCGGATGTCTGATGGAGATTCTGATGTTTGAAGCAGTCCAGATCGTCTGGAATTTGATAGGATCGTCTCCGACCTGCAGGATCGTCTGAGATCTGACGAATTTGTCAGAGACCTGCAAATAGAGAAATAGGCACAAAATACAAAAAATGCAGCAATGCTAATAGAGGATAATGATGTAAAATGACAATAAATATGTTTAACAGATAATCCCGAATAGAAATGCAAGTAAGTTACGATGTTTTAATAGTTAATCATGATTTCATTATGCAATTAAACTACATGGGTGAACTCCAAGATGCAGAATAGCAGAAAATAATAAATAAAATGACTAGATGCAAAATAAAATAGCAGATGAGAAGAGAAAAATGCAAACTCTAGGCACTGATTGCCCCCAATGCAGACTATAGTCGAGATCATCTCGAATTGGTATGAAATCGTCTCGAATTGAACAGGATCGTCCACGACGAACTGAGCTTGCTCCGGCTAAAAAATACTAAGGTTCCTGCAACAAAATTTGGATAGGACAAGTGGAGATGGTAATTCAGGATGTTTTAGTGCGTGTAAAGTCAAGTTACAGGAAATTTCAGCCAAGGGGATGCCAAGGGGGAGTCCTAAGTTTAAATAGGCTTAGGAGGGAGGTTAGGAGGTTGGAGATCATCCCAATTTGGGAGATCTCCAATGGGGAGGGTCTCTAACGATGCAGACACGCTTCTGCCCAGATTAGAGATGCCGTTGGAACAGAGGCTAATTGAGAAAAATCAGTTTTGGGACAAGATCGTCTAGACGTCCTAGTCCAGACGAAATCGTCCGATCTGAGGCGATATCGTCTGATCGGTGACGATATCGTCAAACGGTCAAAACAAACTCTAAAAATGGCACGGGAAAGGAGGAAACGGGTTAAACGACGATTTGGGAGCGGTTTTGGGGGTTAAAATTTGAATTTGAATATTTACTAGAGTAATTGTAATTATTTAAGGTTTTATTGCACCAATTTTAGGGTGCTACCTACACCCATTGCTACCATCCATTATGTTAAAATAAGTGCATCCTTCATTGATTTTGGTTCTAAATTCTCCATGTGATGCAACATTGGGAGAGGACATGACTTGGAGTATAAACAAGAAATTTTTGTAGGAACCTATTGCCAGTGTATTTCCATATTTTGTGACAAAAAACTTCTTATTCATATCAAAAAATCTAAATTCAATCACCATATTGTGATCCAAAACTTATGGTTCAAACAATAGATTGTTTTTCAAGCTAGGTATATATAGCACCTTTTTAATGGCACATTTACCTCTAGGAATATTGAGAGGAACATCTCCCACTCTTGTGACTTGATAGATTTTATCTTTTTCAATGGTGATTGGCTTACCATATTTGGCTTGTGATGAGTTAAATAATACTTTATTTCCTATCATGTTCTTGTTAGCACATGAATAAATATATCAAACATAATCCTACATTCTTATTTGCCTTGGATATCAACACATTATGTGCACATTCTAAATTAGAAGCTAATTCTTCATGTTAAACATACCCTTGTTGGTGCTTGTGCTTGGGATAGGGTTTATACTATGACTTTTTTGATAAGGTTGTATAACTTTATCTCCTTGAGTCATAGAGTTATAAAATATATTCATGTTGTGTCCTTTATCAAAGATATGAAAATACCTCTTTTATTTTTAAGGTTGTTTCTATGATGAAGATGATGATGATAGGGAAGGACCCTTATTTACCTTATTTTTCTCATACTTATTGGAAATAAGTGCATTCATTTTCAATTGATCCCTTAACTTATTGGTTGCTTCTTCTTGTTGAAGCATATTCAATAGCTCATCAAATGACTCCTTCCTATTTGAGACTTGCAAGGAAGTGATCAACACTCAAAATGAATTTGGGAGAGCTTAAAGTATGATTGGTACTAAGAGCTTATCTTCCATTATTTCACCTATGTCATTCAATATAAATTTCAACTATACAACTTGATGAAGAAAAAACTCAATGCTTTCTCCATCATAAACTCTTAGCGTGTGGATTTGAGACCAAAGGTGAAGTATTATTGATTTATTCTTCTCTTCACAGATGGTAGAAAGTTTATCCCATTTCTTCTTGGATGTTTGTGCTTCAAAAATGTGTGGCTAAATAATACCTGTTGTGGTAAGGGTAATCAGCATCAGTGCTCTAGCATTTGCATCATCAAATTTTGTTGGTCTTCTTCATCCTGTTTAGGTCAAGTGTCTTTGCAAGTGTTAATGTCCAAAGTTTCTCAACTACCAATATGGTTCTCATATTAATATTCCAAGGTCCATAGTTTAAGCCTTTGAGTAGCTAGGATTTTGTAAGAAGATATTTTGATGCTTGCATGTTGAGGGTTCCTTATGACCCCCAAATAGTCCCCCTTTCAATATATTTCTAGTTTTATATACCAAGCATTTCTATATTCTCTCTCTTCTTATATACACATTGGTATGTGGAAGAATCTAGTTATCTCGATATACACAATCATATGTGAGAGATATTATAAGGTACATGAAATGTAAAAATACGAGGTATCAAGGCAATATGAAAAGGAATTTTTCTTGTCAATGACACTTGCTTAAACAAAAATCCTTGTCTATAGGCATAACTTCCCTATATAATTAAAATTTCTCAATTTTAGGGTTTATTCCTAGTGATAGTGGTGAATAAGGTATGAATATGAAGTGAAAGTATTATAAAAATGACGTCCTAATATATCCCCAATGATTTAAAGGGTTGATGCTCAAATATTGTTATGGTAGCTTTATGAGGCTATAAATAAAATAGCTCAAAATCATAGCTTAACCTATAAACATAATCTAGAGGTGTCGTTAATATCGAACATGCTTGTACACTT
This sequence comes from Wollemia nobilis, assembly GCA_028583015.1. NCBI lineage: Eukaryota > Viridiplantae > Streptophyta > Pinopsida > Araucariales > Araucariaceae > Wollemia > Wollemia nobilis. The sequence continues at coordinate 21,034,011 of JAQPPZ010000541.1, read as the reverse complement.
AAGCACATGCTTTAGTGGTATACAAAGTATGAAAAATTTAAAGCATATATTTAAAAATTTTAAGGTGTTGGTCATCATTGAAAATGGACCTTTTAAAAAAACGTTTTAGAATCCCATTTAATTTTGCAAAATATCCACTATGGTTAATTTCATATTTATTTACCCACAAATAAACTATAAGAATTTACAAAAATAAAAATTCCCTCTAAGGGTAGTAAAATGCAAGTGTGGCCTTGGTGGGTTTGATCCCTTGACATTTGCTATAAAATTTCATACTTTTTAAAGTCCCAACTCTCCTACTTAATCCCATATGCATGGAAAAGGGAAAATGCTACTTTTAACCCTTTAAATAATAAATGCACTTTGAAAGCAAAATGTAGAAGTAAGGAGTTGAACTTGAGACCTCCAACTTGAAAGTCTTTAACTTTAATGTGATGCCAAACTAGCTCTTGACTTGCATGGAGACATATCCATTACACTAATAACAAAAAGAAATTCCCATAAAGTTGATGATGTTATACACAACCACCCCAGTTGAAGAACACAAGCTTATACTGAGAGGGGGGTGAACAGTATAAGACCGATTTTTACTTTTTCTCTCAAACAAATATATGCAATGTAAATATAGCAATATAAAAAATAGTAATCAAAGCAATGTACACATCACCACACACAATAGAGACACCACAATTTACATGGTTCACCCAATGCGGGCTACTCCACGGAGAAAATATTTTACTAAAACTTTCTCAGTTAATCTCTTGGGAATCATTTCTCTATTACAATGTTTATGGACCTTTGTCCAAAGGAGATGTTGATCCTTTAAATATGGTTTGTGAATATCTATCCATAGGAGCACTCCTTCTCTACTCTGGTTGATGATCCTCTAGAAGACTATTGCCTCCACTACAATGGCTTGTGTATCTCTCTCCACTAAAGACACTCAAAATACCTATCCTCACTACCTTGGCTGATGGATCTATATCCATTGGAGACTACTGTCCTCTCTCCTCTATCACCTTCAAAGCTCTATCTTAATTTTGTACTAAACATAGTCCAATCGATCTAGCATAGATCTGCTCAACTCTTGTACTAAACATAGTCCAGTCGGTCTAGCACAAGTCCACTCAAATATGCACTAAACACAGTCCAATCAGTTTAACACAAATCTGCTCAATAGGTCCACTTAGAACCTACTTTAATATGCTCAATAGGTCCACTCAATAGGTCAATCATAAATAGGATTTCATCTCTATCATTATCTGAAGAACTAACATCACTATCATTTGAGTACTTAATTGCATTATCCACATAGTAGCTCCTCTTTTGTCTTTGGAAGAACTTATTTCCTTGTTTATTTTGTCCATCCTTACTTTTCTTTTTATGCCTATATCTTGATTACCTGTACCTATGATTATATTTTTCATCACCATTGTTGTTGTTTGGTTCTTTACAATCTCTTTCAAAATGTCCATAATTTCCACAATTGAAAAACTTAACAAATCTTAGATCTATGGGTCTTCTGGAACCTTTATATCTTCTATCATAATTGGCTTCTTCATCACTAGAAGACTCATTTCTTAATTCTGACTTCTTACCCTTTGTTTCCTTGATTGCTTTGAATACAGTCTCCTTTGGAGGGATAAGATCTTTTGTTCTTATCTCAAAGGTTGTAAGCATGCCAAGTAAAGATTTTCTTTTCAGATAATCACTATCAATTGATGTTTCTATAACAGAGAAATTTTCACTGTACCTTTTTGGAACAGTTCTCAAGATCTTATCACAAGCATCAGATTCATCGACCTTCATTCCAAGTCCTCTCATATCATGTACAAGTTCATCAATCTTACTGAGATAGTCACAAATGTTTTCATCATCCCGTATTCTTAAGTTTTCAAAATTTCTTTTGATATTTCTGATCTTAGCTTTCTTGACACCTTTATCTCCTTCATATATGTTATGCAGTAGTTCCCACATTTATTTTAGTGTTTTACAATCCATAACCTTCATAGATTCTGATCTATGCAACCCTTTTATAATTGTATTCATAACTCTTGAATTTGCATGCATTAGAAGCTTACCTTCCTTATCTATAGGAGGATTTATTGTTGGATCATATCCATGTTCCACTACATCCCAAACTTCATTTCCAAGTTCCATTAGGTGAAATCTCATCAACATACACTAATACAAGAAGTCACTTCCATCAAAGACTGGTGTTGTATTATGGTATTATATGAGGACCCGTACCTTTGATCCTTTTGATCCATTGTGTTCTTTACCACTTTTTCTTCAAGTTGTCAAACTCTTCTAAAGAAACCAACTCTTATATCAATTGAAGAACACAAGATTATACTGAGAGGGGGGTGACCTGTATAAGACCACTTTTTACTTTTTCTCTCAAACCAATATATGTAATGTAAAGATAGCAATATCAACATCAGTAATCAAAGTAATGTACACAACACCACACACAATAGAGACACCATAATTTATGTGGTTCACCCAATGCGGGCTACTCCATGGAGGAAATATTTTACTAAAAATTTCTCAGTTAATCTCTTGGTAATCCTTTCCCTATTAAAATATTTATAGATCTCTATCCAAAGGAGATGTTGATCCCCTAAATTTATTTTGTGGATATCTATACATAGGAGAACTCCTTCTCGTATGCTCTAGTTGGTGATCCTCTAGAACAATACTACCTTCACTACATTGGCTTGTGGATCTCTCTCCACTGAAGACTCTTGTCCCCACTCAGAAGACCTATCCTCACTACCCTGGCTGATGGATATCTATCCACTCAAGACTACTATCCTCTCTGATCTATCACCTCCAAATATCTATCTCAATTCTATACAAAACATGGTCCAGTCGGTCGAGCATAGCTCTACTCAACTCTTATAATAAACACAGTCCAGTCGGTCGAGCACAAGTCCAATCAAATCTACACTAAAAAAAGTCTAGTTGGTCTAGCACAAATATGCTCAATAGGTCCACTCAAAACCTGCTCAAATATGCTCAACAAGTCCACTCATAACCTGCTCAAATATTCTCAATAGGTCCACTCAAAACCTAATCAAATATGCTCAATAGTTCCACTTAGAACCTGCTCAAATTTGCTCAATAGGTCCACTCAAAACCTGCTCAAATCTAATCAATAGGTCCACTTAGAACCTGCTCAAATTTGGTCAATAGGTCCACTCAGAACCTACTCAAATCTACTTAATAGGTCCACTCAAAACCTACTCAAATCTATTCAATAGGTCCACTTAGAACCTGCTCAAATATGCTCAGTAGGTCCACTCACAACCTACTCAAATTTGCTCAATAGGTCCACTCAGAACCTGCTCAAATCTACTCAACAAGCTCACATAGAACATGTCCAAATATGCTCAATAAGTCCTCTCTAGGATTTAACCAAATATGTATTGTAAGCTTCTACAAAAGCTCACACAAAATCAGTCCACAAGTCTTCTAAAAGACTTATCTCAAATTAGCTTAAAAAGTCCACACATAACTTATCCAATCTCATAGAAACATAGAGAGAATTGTTAGAGACTCAATATGTTCTATACTCAATGCTCAATCACTTTCTCAACTCAAATCAATCTCATAGAAGCATAAAGAGAATTTTTAGAGATTCAATATGTTCTATACTCAAAACTCAATCACTTTATCAACTCAATATCATAGAAGCATAAAGAGAATTGTTAGAGACTCAATATGTTCTATTCTCACAACTCAATTTATTTCACAACTCAAATCAGAATATAGAATAGTTTGTTTCATGGAACTTGAACAATCACTTCATACATCCACTTGACTAGGTTCAATCAACTCTACTCAACAAATTACTCAAGACCAACTCTCACTCACAAACCCTAGTCCAAGCATGTAGCCCCAACTCAAAATGTTCCCAACAATGCTCAACAACAAATCTCACATAACAATGATACTCATGATATTTTCAAACTCTAGTTCAAGTTCTTTGCACAATCCAATGGATTCAACAACAATGCTAATAAATCAATATTCACATAACAATGATACTCATGTTATTTCCTAACTCAAGTTCAATTTCTTTGCACAATCCAATGGCTTCAACAACAATGATAATAAAACAAGGTTTTAATCACAACATTTGATTTCAGAAAACCTTGAAGCATTAACTCATACACTTTCAAAAATGAAACCCTAATAAAATCCTTTTCACTCCAATCTTAATTTTCAAGAAAGCCAATCAACCAACACAACCAAAGAAGAATTTGCTCATACCTCTTTGCTTGACAAGGAGTTGATATCACAAATATGCCACACTCACAAATTACTTTTTTCCAATCTCAATAAGGGTTAGAAGACTTTAATAATAACACAATGCAAAATGATGACCCAAAATACACCTTATTACTCCAACTCAAAAATAACATTCACCATAGTCTTCTTTTAATATAAAAACCCTTATACAAAAATAATGCTTAAAAGTCTTAATAGAAATTTAACTAAGACTTTACTAAAACTCCTTATTGCTCCTAAAATAATAAGTCTCAAATGTCAATACCTCAAAAATTAATTAATGGCATAAGGTACTTCAGAAAAACAACTTAACAATCCTTATTTCTCCCATAGTTAAGACACTTTTGCTATGCAAGTAAATATCACAAATGCCCCTCTTTCTAACATTTTCACCTTGGGAAATAAAATTAGGGAAAATAAAAATTTAATTTAATTCTAAGTACCATAGCCTCAAGTGGGGCTTGAACCCATGCCAACCTCCCTGTGCGTGCCCTAGCTGCATCTACCAGCTGTGTGCGCTAGGCACACATTTGAAACCCACGAGCACCACATGCTCCAAAACATCCTCCACATGCAATGTTCAGTGAACAAAATGGTGCCTCCTTTGGTGCTCAAAAACCAAGAATGAACCGCACCTCATGTGGATCAAACACAAGACCTGCCTACCTCCATGCTTTCGCAAGCCAAGTGCTACCACCGATCCACCGTATCCAATGATAATGAGCTTTCAACTTCCACGTGTAATGTTCCACTTGGTGCCAAAGGACAAAATGCTTTGTCCTCTCCTCAAATTGCATTTATGAATGAATAAAATGAGCACAAAGCTATTTCAAAAAACATTAGGAGCAATTTTTCATTTTTTGAATGCGGGCTACTCCACGGAGAAAATATTTTACTAAAACTTTCTCAGTTAATCTCTTGGGAATCCTTTCCCTATTACAATGTTTATGGACCTCTATCCAAAGGAGATGTTGATCCCCTAAATATGGTTTGTGGATATCTATCCACAGGAGAACTCCTTCTCCTCTACTCTGGCTGGTGATCCTCTAGAAGACTATTGCCTCCACTACACTGGCTTGTGGATCTCTCTCCATTGAAGACTCTTGTCCCCACTCAGAAGACCTATCCTCACTACCCTGGCTGATGGATCTCTATCCACTGGAGACTACTATCCTCTCTACTCTGTCACCTCCAAAGCTCTATCTCAATTCTATACTAAATATAGTCCAGTCGATCTAGCACAACTCTACTCAACTCTTGTACTAAACACAATCTAGTTGGTCTAGCACAAGTCCACTCAAATCTGCACTAAACACAATCCAATTAGTCTAGCACAAATTTGCTCAACAGGTCCACTCAGAACCTGCTCAAATTTTCTCAATAGGTCCACTCATAACTTGCTCAAATTTACTCAATAGGTCCACTCAAAACCTGCTCAAATATACTCAATAGGTCCACTCAAAACATGCTCAAATATGCTCAATAGGTCCACTTAGAACCTGCTCAAATATGCTCAATAGGTCCACTCAGAACCTACTCAAATATGCTCAATAGGTCCACTCAGAACATGCTCAAATATGCTCAACAATCTCACACATAACTTGTCCAAATATGCTCAATAAGTCCTCTCTAGGACTTAACCAAATCTGTATTGTAAGCTTCCACAAAATCTCACACAAAATCAGTCCACAAGTCTTCTCAAAGACTTACCTCAAATCAGCTTAACAAGTCCACACAGAACTTGTCCAATCTCATAGAAACATAGAGAGAATTGTTAGAGACTCAATATTTTCTATACTCAATGCTCAATCACTTTATCAACTCAAATCAATCTCATAGAAGCATAAAGAGAATTGTTAGAGACTCAATATGTTCTATACTCAAAACTCAATCACTTTCTCAACTCAATCTCATAGAAGCATAAAGAGAATTGTTAGAGACTCAATATGTTCTATTCTCACAACTCAATTTCTTTCACAACTCAAATCAGAATATAGAATAGTTTGTTTCATGGAACTTGAACAATCACTTCATACATCCACTTGACTAGGTTCAATCAACTCTACTCAACCAATCACTCAAGAACCAACTCTCACTCACAAACCCTAGTCCAAGCATGTAGCCCCAACTCAAAATATTCCCAACAATGCTCAACAACAAATCTCACATAACAATGATACTCATGATATTTTCAAACTCTAGTTCAAGTTCTTTGCACAATCCAATGGCTTCAACAACAATGCTAATAAATCAATCTTCACATAACAATGATACTCATGTTCTTTTCTAACTCAAGTTCAAGTTCTTTGCACAATCCAATGACTTCAACAACAATGCTAATAAAACAAGGTTTTAATCACAACACTTGATTTCAGAAAACCTTGAAGCATTAACTCATACACTTTTGAAAAGGAAACCCTAATCAAATCCTTTTCACTCCAATATTAATTTTCAAGAAAGCCAATCAACCAACACAACCAAAGAAGAATTTGCTCATACCTTTTTGCTTGACAAGGAGTTGATCTCACAAATCTGCCACACTCACAAATTTCTCTTTTCCAATCTCAATAAGGGTTAGAAGACTTTAATAATAACACAATGCAAAATGATGACCCAAAATACACCTTATTACTCCAACTCAAAAATAACATTCACCATAGTCTTCTTTTAATAGAAAAACCCTTATACAAAAATAATGCTTAAAAGTCTTAATAGAAATTTAACTAAGACTTTACTCAAACTCCTTATTACTCCTAAAATAATAAATCTCAAATATCAATACCTCCAAAATTAATTAATGGCATAAGGTACTTCAGAAAAATAACTTAACAATCCTTATTTCTCCCACAATTAAGACACTTTTACTATGCAAGTAAATATCACAAATGCCCCTCTTTCTACCCTTTTCACCTTAGGAAATAAACTTAGGGTAAATAAAAATTTAATTTAATTCTAAGTACCTTAGCCTCAAGTGGGGCTTGAACCCACATCAACCTCCCTTCACGTGCCCTAGCCGCGGCTGCCAGTCGTGTGCGCTAGGCACACGTTTGAAACCCACGAGCACCACGTGCTCCAAAAATTCCTCCACGCGCAATGTTCGACGAAAAAAATGGCACCTCCTTTGGTTCTCAAAAACCAAGCATGAACCATGCCTCACGTGGATCGAACACAGGACCTTCCTGCCTCCATGCTTTCGCAAGCCAAGCGCTACCACCGAGCCACCGTGCCCAATGAGAATGAGCTTTCAACTTCCACATGTAACCTTCCACTTGGCGCTAAAGGAAAAAACACTTTGTCCTCTCCTCAAATCGCATGCATGAATGAATAAACTGGACATAGAGCTATTTCGAAAAACATTAGGAGTGATTATCATTTTTCGAATGCAAACTTTGGTGTATATATACACAAGCCTTCATGGCTTTCAACGTCGGTGCACGAGCATGGAATAAGACGTCGACGGTAAAGGCTTTGAATGCCTTTAATTAAAACCAACCCAACTTTAGGTTTGGGTAAATAAAATTGCCATCAAGCTTTGAAATGTTTGCCTTAAACCCAACCTTGGGTTTTATAAAGAATACTTAAACCCTTTTATTTATAAAATATTATAATCAAAATTATAAATATTTTATTTCTCAAAGTCACTTTAATAATATTATAATAATAATTATAATATTATACCTTTTCGCTATCTCGGATAAATGCTTCTTTGGAAGAAGTAAAACCACTTTCTGACCCATGCTCTTGGATGTTCACTGAAGATATTTTGACCCATTATGACTTCCATTAAACTTTGCACTCGAACTGGAGAAGAGCTATCATTGGCATCTTGACATCAATGACAACTTTGACTTAGGGACTCAAAATGTCCAACAATATCCCCCTTTGTCATTGATGGCAACCCATATTCTTTTTACTAAAAATTTGACCTTTCTTTTTATTCTGCTCCCCCTGGGACATTGCTCCCCCTGGCTCAATGCTCTCTCAAATATCAAATCTCTCCCCATTACACAAATCTCTCCCCCTTTGACATCAATAGCAAAGGGTCACCTTTGGGGCTCGGGGCTAAGAATGAGCCTCTTAGCTTAGCCCCTCCCCCACCTCCTTTTGAGGTGGTTAATTCTGGGGTGGGAGTATTTCTACTCCCAAAAGGCATTGTTCTTTGCCTTTATCCTCTTCCCTTATTTTTTGAATTTTTTTATTCCTCTGACTATTTCTATCTGTGTTATCATTCTTGTTCCTATTCCTGTTCACATCCATGTTCCTATTCCTATTCCTATTCCTATTCACATCCATATTCCTATTCCTATTCTTGTTCCTGTTCACATCCATATTCCTATTCTTGTTCATGTTCATGTTCTTGTTCCTGCTCATACCTGTTTTTGGAATGTCTGCTCTACACCACTTTGTTATGTGACCATTATTATTGCACTTATAACACTTAATGATATTATTCCTTGGAGGTGCAAATGTCTTAGGATTTTTCCTAGTGAAGCCATATCCTCTTCTTTCATGAACCCTGCAATTCATTGCCTTGTGACCAAACTGATTACATGAGTAGCAATACCCATGGAAAAGTTATCCATTCCCATATTCTTGTCTTTCATGTGTCCTGCATTGTGAAGCCATGTACCCAAACCTGTGACATGAAAAACATCTTCCATTGAAGCTTCCTTGTTTTGACCTCATTGGTCTCCTGTTTTGATTGTTGTTCCATATGTATCTTCTTTGTGCATTGTTCCTATCTTTGTTGAACTCTCTATTGTCCAACTCTTCCTCTGATGTCTGAATTTATTTTACATTGTCTTCTTCTGAAGTATCTTCATCTGAAGTTTCCTCTTCAGAACTTGAATTTGACTCTCCTTCCTGTTTCTTTTGAGTTTGTTCAAAACCAAGACCTGTTTTATTTGTTGACCTTCTTTGTACCTTGACTATCTTATCCATAATCTTTGAGCTATTCTTGAATCCTTTCATCTTGATCTTGGAGTCCTCTAAATCTTATTTTAGTAGTGCCACTTCTTGTGCTAACTTCTCACATTCCAAGATCTTTGCTTCTAACTTATCTTTGAACCTTTTTGCCTTAGCCTTTGATTTTTCTAAATCCTCTATGAGCAATCTTCTCTCTTCATCATATTCTTGAAATTGAATTTCAAGTTTAGAGTGTTGCTTCCTTACCTTCTTTACCATGTCAAGGGCATAGATAAGTTCTCCCTTGAGATCATATCCATTCTCTTCTAAATATTCTTCTATTTGTTTGCCTTTGTCCACATCATTAATTTATTTTGGCTTGTCTTCTATAGGATCACTTACTTCTTCTTCTAAAGCCATTAGAAGATTTTCATCTGGTCCTTCAAGTGCATTCTCATATTCATCATCACTGAAACTATAACCATCCCTTGTACAATCATCTTCAAGATGTCCAAAGTTACCACATCTAAAATATTTGAGAATAACTAGAGTCTTTTTCTTAACTGGTTCTTTTTCTTCAATCATAAATAGGACTTCATCTCTATCATTTTCTGAAGAACTAGCATCACTATCATTTGAGTACTTACTTGCATTATCCACATAGTAGCTCCTCTTTTGTCTTTGGAAGAACTTATTTCCTTGTCTGTTTTGTCCATCCTTGATTTTCTTTTGATGCCTATATCTTTCTGATTCCCTGTACCTATGATCCTATTTTTCTTCACCATTGTTGTTCTTTGGTTCTTTACAATATGTTGCAAAATATCCATACTTTCTACAATTGAAACACTTAACAGATCTTAGATCTATGGGTCTTCTGGAACCTTTATCTCTTCTACCATAATTGGCTTCTTCATCACTAGAAGACTCATTGCTTGATTCTGACTTCTTACCCTTTGTTTCCTTGTTTGCTTTGAATGCAACCTCCTTTGGAGGGATATGATATTTTGTTCTTATCTCAAAGGTTGTAAGCATGCCAAGCAAATAATTTCTTGTCAGACAATCACTATCAATTGATGTTTCTATAGCAGAGACTTTTTCACTGTACCTTTTTGGAAGAGTTCTCAAGATCTTATCACAAGCATCAGATTCATCGACCTTCATTCCAAGTCCTCTCATCTCATGTACAAGTTCATCAATCTTACTGAGATAGTCACGAATATTTTCATCATCTCGCATTCTTAAGTTTTCAAATTCTCCTTTGATATTTTTGATCTTAGCTTTCCTGACACCTTTATCTCCTTCATATATGTTATGCAGTAGTTCCCACATTTCTTTTGTTGTTTTACAATCCATAACCTTCATAGATTTTGATCTATGCAACCCTTTTATAATTGCATTCATAGATCTTGAATTTGCATGCATTAGAAGCTTACCTTCCTTATCTACAGGAGGATTGATTGTTGGATCATATCCAAGTTCCACTACATCCCAAACTTCATTTCCAAGTGCCATTAGGTGAAATCTCATTAGCATACACCAATACAAGAAGTCACTTCCATCAAATAATGGTGTTGTATTATATGAGGACCCATCCCTTTGATCCTTTTGATCCATTGTGTTCTTGACCACTTTTCCTTCAAGCTATCAAACTCTTCTGAAGGAACCCACTCTGATACCAATTGAAGAACACAAGCTTATACTGAGAGGGGGGTGAACAGTATAATACCACTTTTTACTTTTTCTCTCAAACCAATATATGTAATGTAAAAATAGCAATATCAAGAGCAGTAATCAAAGTAATGTACACAACACCACACACAATAGAGACACCACAATTTACGTGGTTCACCCAATGCGGGCTACTCCACAAAGAAAATATTTTACTAAAACTTTCTCAGTTAATCTCTTGGGAATCCTTTTCCTATTAAAATGTTTATGGACCTCTATCCAAAGGAGATGTTGATCCCCTAAATTTGGTTTATGGATCTCTATCCATAGGAGAACTCCTTCTCCTCTGCTATGGTTGGTGATCCTCTAGAAGACTACTACCTCCACTACACTAGCTTATGGATCTCTCTCCATTGAAGACTCTTGTCCCCACTCAGAAGACCTATCCTCACTACCCTGGCTGATGGATCTCTATCCACTAGAGACTACTATCCTCTCTGCTCTATCACCTCCAAATATCTATCTCAATTCTATACTAAACATAGTCCAATCGATCTAGCACAACTCTACTCAACTCTTGTACTAAACATAGTCCAGTCGGTCTAGCACAAGTCCACTCAAATTTACACTAAACATAGTCCAGTCGATCTAGCATAAATCTACTCAATAGGTCCACTCAAAACCTACTCAAATCTGCTCAATAGGTCCACTCAAAACCTGCTCAAATCTTCTCAATAGGTCCACTCAAAACTTGCTCAAATCTACTCAATAGTTCCACTCAGAACCTGCTCAAATCTACTCAATAGGTCCACTCAGAACCTGCTCAAATCTACTCAATAGGTCCACTTAGAACCTGCTCAAATCTGCTCAATAGGTCCACTCAAAACTTGCTCAAATCTGCTCAACGGTCCAAAACTAACCTCTCAAATATGCTCAATAGGTCCACTCAGAACCTGCTCAAATTTGCTCAAAAATCTCACATAGAACTTGTCCAAATATGCTCAATAAGTCATCTCTAGGACTTAACCAAATCTGTATTGTAAGCTTCCATAAAAGCTCACACAAAATCAGTCCACAAGTCTTCTAAAAGACTTACCTCAAATCATCTTAACAAGTCCACATAGAACTTGTCCAATCTCATAGAAACATAGAGAGAATTTTTAGAGACTCAATATGTTCTATACTCAATGCTCAATCACTTTCTCAACTCAAATAAATCTCATAGAAGCATAAAGAGAATTTTTAGAGACTCAATATGTTCTATACTCAAAACTCAATCACTTTCTCAACTCATTCTCATAGAAGATAAAGAGAATTGTTAGAGACTCAATATGTTCTATTCTCACAACTCAATTTCTTTCACAACTCAAATCAGAATATAAAAAAGTTTATTTCATGGAACTTGAACAATCACTTCATACATCCACTTGACTAGGTTCAATCAACTCTACTCAACCAATAACTCAAGAACCAAATCTCACTCACAAAACCTAGACCAAGCATGTAGCCCCTACTCAAAATGTTCCCAACAATTCTCAACAACAAATCTCACATAACAATGATACTCATGAACCCAGGTGTTGTAGGTGAGTTGGAGAGGAGAGGGCAATCCTCCAAGGGAGGTCTTGTTGGTTCGACTTTTATACACACCCTGTGAAGAATGAGCATGAAATACCGATAACACTTATAAGGGATAAATCCCACTCACTTTAAGATCTTGCTGGATATCCAAGATGTGAGTTACAGAGTTGGGTCGAATGTCTATTCACTCTTTTTAGCTTCTAGAATAGTTTCAAGCAGACTGTCTGTTACCTTACAATGGGTTCGGGACTTTAGTTCAGTAATGTTTTGGAGTTGGTTATCTTTGTGGACACTCAGATTTACAATCAGTTCTTTGATCTAGCTCTTTATACTTTTAGCAGATTTAAATAAAAGACAAATTTTAAAGAAGATAAAAATGGATCATTCAAATGGTGGAATAGAGAGTAGGGTAGGGCAGAAAGAGAAATTTATCTAACTTAGCTACAAAATCAGAACTATCAATTTTAGTTATGCTATTTAGCTTCACAATGGAACAAATCAAAGAGGAAAGTGTCCAGCTTTCTAAGATCACCTTCCACTAAGAGCATAAGACAAAAATGAAACAAATCTAACAGAATGAAGCCTAGCAGCATATCCAATAAAAACAGGCCTGAACCTTAAATCTGTAATTTTCCCTAGCATACAATAAAAAGAATGAAGCCTGGCAGCATATCCAATCTTAATTACACAGATATATAGCATAAATTAAATAAACCTTAACAAGATGAAAACAAAAGATGAACTTATCGCAATCCAAAAGAGATTAGGCTCCTGGCCACGCTATCACAAAAAATGAAAATCACACCAACTCCAAGTCCAAAACAAAGCATTCAACAATATTTGCAGGAAATTGCTTCAATAGCTTTTATTCTAAGTTTCCACCTCTGGAATTTACATCCAAAAGAAGTATATATAGACTCAGGAAAAACCCTGATCTTTTCAGAAAAATTTTCTTCTCAAACCCTAAATCTTATCCTCTAAACCTTACTACCCAGGTTTTACAATATAAGGTCCTTTAAAAATAGAGTTTTGATAAACCCTAACCATTTTACAAATCTTAGTGTAGTTACTTGTCATAAATGGAGAAGGCACGAACTGATATCATTCTTATCCATCTGTAACTATGAGCAAATATCTTCATTTTCTGGTCGGTCGTCGATATATTCCATAAATGGGCACTGCATGTGTAGGTATCTTCATCCCTCTGGTGCATCTGCTGAAAGCATCTTCATTAATTCCTTAGAGAAATTCGGATGAGTCACTGGTTTCTCTGACGTTTTATCTTCGCAGAGCCGCTTATGAGTTGAAATTCTCTGCATGCCATTACTTTCACCATAAATTATCCTGTTAAATGCGTCCATCGACAAATTTTGATAACTGTGTGTAGATATTTTCATTTTCCAGCCAATTGCCGACATATTCCATTAAATGAGGCATTTGCTTAGTCACACCGTAAAATCTCTTTGCAGCCAGATCTGTAAAATCTAGATGGACTAGAAATTCTCGGCATCCCCCATTTCCATTCGACGACCTTCGCTTGATCCACGCTTATTTTGTCTTTTTCGCCATTACTTCTGCTAGTATGCAACTGCCAGCTTGCTTTTTGCAAAAGACAAACAAGGATTAGTATTTTAATATTATTAAATTAAAACCCTAATGTTCATTAACATGTCGGCTTGATTTCCTTTGAAACATGTCGTGATATCGTGACGTTTTCCTCAAGCTGCTTTTCCCTCGCTTTTGCCCTCGTGATAATGAGATAGGTCCAAAAATGGGACATGTCATGATATCATGATGTTTTCCTTGCTTCTCTTCTTTTTGGCTTCTTCGTCGTGAAATCATGACATGTCATGAAATCATGACATGTGAAATCGCGATGTCCTCTGCACTTTGCTTCCATTTTAACTTCTTCGTCACGAAACCGTGACATGTCGCAAAATCACGACATGTCGCAAAATCGCGATGTCCTCCACACTTTGCTTCCATTTTGGCCTCTTTGTCGCAAAATCGTGACATGTCGTGAAATCGCGACATGTCATGAAATCGTAATGTCCCCCGCACTTTGCTTCCATTTTAAACACTTTGTCACGAAACCACGACATGTCGCAAAATCGTGACATGTCACGAAATCGTGACGTCCTCTGCACTTTGCTTCCATTTTAACTTCTTCGTCATGAAACCGCAACATGTCGTGAAATCATGACATGTCATGAAATCGTGACGTCCTCCGCACTTTTCTTCCATTTTAACTTCTTCGTCACGAAATTGTGTCGCGAAATCGTGACATGTCATGAAATCATGACGTCCTTTGCACTTTGCTTCCATTTTAACTTCTTCATTGTGAAACCATGACATGTCATGAAATCGCAACATGTCACGAAATCGTGACGTCCTCCACACTTTGCTTCCATTTTAACTTCTTCATCGTGAAACCACGATGTTTTCGAAACTCGGCTCTTTCAACCAAAACATGTCATGAAATCATGACGTTTCCAAAACTCAGCTCTTCTAGTCCAAATGCGTCATGAAATCATGACGTTTCTATTGCTCGACACTTTCTACCAAAAGGCATCGCAAAATCATGACGTTTCTATCACTCGACACTTTCTATCAAAATGCATCACGAAATCGCGACGTTTCTATCACTCGGAACTTTCTACCAAATGTGTCATGAAATCATGACGTCTCCCTTCACTTTGCCTCTTCCAAGATTCTTTGTCGTGAAATTGCGACGTCTCCCTTCACTTTGCCTCTTCCAAGCTTCTTAGTCGAGAAATCGCGATGTGTCCCAAAATCGTGATGTCTTCCCTACTTAGGCTCTTTCTTCCTTACATGTCATGAAATCGTGATGTTTTCATCACTTGGCTCTTTCTTCTAAAACCTGTCGCGATATCGTGACGTTTTCCCTCCTTGGATCTTTCAAATGAAACACATAGTGAAATTGTGACATCTTCATTACTCGGCTCCTTCTACCAGAATATGTCATGAAATCGCGACGTTCTCTTCGAGTTTGGCTTTTGACTAGAATATGTCGCGATATCGTGACATTTCCAACACTTGGGTCCTTTTTCAGCTTACATGTCGTGAAATCGCAACATTTTCTCCACTTGGATCTTTCAACCAAAACACGTCACGAAATCATGACGTTTTCATCACTTGGCTCTTTTTTCCAAAACCTGTCGTGATATCACGACGTTTTCCTCAAGACTTGCCTTCAATCAAAATGTATCGCGATATCGCGACGTTTCCATTGCTTGGTGCTTCCAGTCCAACTATGTCACGAAATCGTGATGTTTTCTTCCCTTGGCTCTTCTAGTCCAAATATGGAATGAAATCGCGATGTTTCCATTGCTCGATGCTTCCAATTAAAACCTGTCATGATATCACAACGTTTTTGTCACTTGACTCTTTCTGTCTAAACCATGTCATGAAATCATGACATTTTCATGACTTGGGTCTTTCTGCCAACACACGTCACGAAATCGTGACATTTTCGTCGCTTGGCGCTTTCTACCAAAATATGTTGCGATATCGCGACGTTTCCAAAAATGGAAATGTCACGAAATCACAACGTTTCCAAAAATGGAAAATTTCACAAAATCGTGATGTTTTCATTACTTAGCAAATTTTCAAAAAATTGTAGGTTGACTCCAATGAATTCATTCATCTGTATTCTGCATTTTACATATTAGTGAAAGATCTTCTTTACTCAGAATGATTCTAACATTTAAAAAATGAATTCTAAATTGAAATCAAAGCCATATGCAAGCCTACTTGGATACTTTGATATAGGCAAAACTTGAAGAAGAAGGAGGCAAGCAAAATTTGGAATTAAACCTGAAAAACATCAAGAGGGTCCCTGCGGTAAAATGAAAACTAAATATTTTCAAAAGATGGAATTTCATTTTCAGTGGGGGTGTGTTGCTTCTTAACAAATGGCGATATCTGTGGGGAAAAAAGTAGCACTATTTTAGAATCCAAGACTCTAGTTTCAAAACAATATAGACCATGTACCATACTTTGCCACAAATATTCTTCAAAATAATTTAACTACTACCTGATAGTTGTTAAAATTTCCCAAGGACATACTAGGTTGAATCACTTAAGGAAGATTTCGATGTGCAATTATAAGCGTATAAAATTTTCTTCAAGGATGACTGGGCCTTCGAATTTTTTACTTCGGATTGATCAGATTTTTTTATATTGTGAAGGGGGAAACCGAGTAGGTCTTTGTTTACTAGTTTAGCCTTTTACAACCCCGACAGAGTTACTCTTTAGATTTTCATGACCCTGATCCACAACTATGAGGTGGTATCTACAACTTGGTAAAAGAAAACATCTTCTGGAGCCTTGGCTATCTCTTTCATTACATAACTTCTTCTTTCCTTTTTTTTTTTGTGTAGAAAAAGAGTGCCAGTTTTATGTTGCCTTGCTCAATTTTCACCTTCTCTCTCTCTTTTGAAATATACCAAAATATGGAAAGCCTTGCTAAAAACAATTTTTTTTTTTATTCTTCATTGATCTGGAAAACTTGGGTACCGATAGCCTCTTTGGACACTTAAATAATTTCATGAATCAGAGCCCCCTCTTACGACCAACTTTTCTTGGATTCCCTAGGAGTTCTTCAGCCCAAAAGTATAGTAGTTTCTTTATAATTAAAATAATTGTGGCAAGCAAGACACAAAATCCAATTATCTTTCTACTGTTGTTCTGAATAATAAAATAGTTCCACTATTGAGTTTAAAGCAGACTATCTCTTAATTAGAATATAAAAAAATGAACACAGGATTTTGAAATCAGAATAAAACAAATTTTTAAAGGTTGATTTGTTCTTTGCTACCCAGGCAAAAACTTAAACAAACAGAAACTAAATCTAAAGAGAAATTTGTATAGACATCAAAAGATAAAACACAGAACTTTAAAGTCAAACAAAATAAAATAAAAACAAACTACTTCAAAGCTTATTTACAATATATACACATGTTACAATGTATTTGTGATTTATTCCAATGATGTATTTGATGGAACAGCTGAGAAATAATGCTTTAGATATTGACCACTCATAGGAAGGTTCCAAAAATTACCTTCCAGGTCCTGTAGGTGAAAAGCATTATTACCTAGGGTCTCGACAATCTGGTATGGCCCTATCCACAGAGATTGCAGCTCGGTGTGTTTATGCTTCTTTTCATGGGCTTTGTCCCACAGAAACACCAGGTCTGCATGATTGAAGGCGCTCACCCTGGACTTTTTGTTAAGCCAGCGCTTGACTATCTCTTAGTGTCGAATAAAATGCTCTACGGCTTGAAGTCGTCCACCCTGCAAATCAAACAAGTCCAACACACGAGTTTTCGTATCTACATGATCAAAGTAATGTAAAGAAAATTTTAATCTTGGTACTAATGCTTCATATTTTGCCAAATTATTCATGCAGGGAAACTGCAAGCGATAAGACATAAAACCGGTTTGATTTTTTGGTCCTTTAAGAACAACCCCTATACCAAAACCTTGCTTAGATTTAGCTCCATAAATATGAAGCATTCCAACTTCATTATCGTGATCTTGGTGAGCTTTAACCGGTTTCTCCTTTTGAGTAGTTGTCAAATTATAAACCCCGATATAACAACCCTCAGCAAGATTAACAGTCTCATTCTTGGCATTATATTTTGTGATCATGAGTTTATATCTTGGTTCTCTGTCGATTCTTAATTGATTTGCAAAACCATTCCAGGGTAACCACATATGCAAAAAATTAGTAGCCAAGTACCCATTCAAGGATTTTGGCCAATCCCTGCTTAGAAGCATCTCGTATCCTATAGGAATATCCACCACCTGAATGTCAATTCTGTGTTGCACTCTCGGCTTAGATGCTAGCTAGATATGTATATTTTGAAGTTCACCTACCACTTTAACCTCAGACTTATCCAATTGGATGACTCTCATCTTGGAGTTCATGGGGGTCAAACCCAACTACTGATAGATGGCTAAAGGCATGACATTGGCTGAAGCACCTGAATCTACCAGACAGTTGTGTAAATTTTTCCCAAATATTCGGACAGTCAGTAGGAAAGGCAGAACCTCAGTATTTTCTTTGTACATAGCCATATTCGCATTAGCTATCTTCTTCCATTTTTCCAGAGGTTTGGTAATAGGTTCAGCATATGTTTTGATCAGGTTATCCCTTTGTTCAAAAATTTGGGCCAACTCATGAAGAGTGATGTTGGCTTTGATTTTCTTCATGTCCTCCACTATATTATATCCCTTATTGAGTGGAGGGACAAATGCATCTGGTCCTCTTGGATTTCCTTCCTTGGGTGGAGGTGGTTTATTGTTTGGAGATGGACCTAGAGGAACATTATGGGAGTTTTTTGGAGGTGTAGATGCAGTATTAGGCTCTAGATTTCTGTTCCTGAGGTTTTAGTTATCCCTCATATATTGTTGAAAAGCCTGCACCTCATCCATAGGTATTTCCACAAAATTCTCTGATTCATTTGGAAAGGTAAATGAATCTAAGACCATAACTGTACTATGCTTGGATGAACTCGGACCATCCACATTTCTTTGATGTTCAGGAGAAACCAACTCAGCAGATAGAGCTTCAAAAGCATTATAGAACTCCAAATAGTCCAATTCCCCGTGTTGAGATGTGGCATGTATCCTGCACCAGTTAGGCAAAACCAAGTCACAAATATTCACATCATGCCCTTTACCTTTATAATCCTTATTGGGTTCATATGGGGGCCGAGTGAATCTATTCTGCTGATAGGAAAACCTGTTTGAGTTTTCCCCAGTAGAAACCTGCCTTTTAAAACTTAAAAAGTCATTTGCCAACTTTTGGACTATTTTTGACACTTCCTCAACTCTTGTGTTATCAGCTTCTTTACCTGGATTTTGTACACTTTCAGCAGGTGTTAGTCAATGGATTTCCTATTGGTGGAGTTTGACATGTTGGCAACATTATTTTATGTGGGATAGGGTTCAAGATAGGGGTATTTTGTGACACAAAAGGAATTTTATGAACATTCAAAGGTTGAGGTCCCAACTGTCTTTCAAGAACCAGAGCTTCTCTATAAGCCTCTATTAGATTAGTAACATTGGCATCTCTTTTCAAGAAAACATAAGTCATTGGATCTAGAGAATTCCTAAAAATCTCTAATGCCAGATCTGCATTTGGCACATAATAACCCGTCAGTCTACAATAAGCCTTTTGAAATTTGATATTGTAAGATCTGACAGATTCATTTATTTCTCTTTTGATACCAGAAAATTGCTGATATAATACACTGGGATCTATCACTTCATAAAATTACGATAAAAAAACCTTTTCCAGGTCATTCCAACTAGTAATAGAATCATTAGTGAGATTCAAAAACCAGTCGTATGCTCCCTCCTAGAGAGTGAACGGGAACAATCTACAAGCTACATCTTCATGTTGTACATTTAGCAACTTTAGAGCATTTTTAAAAGCTACCAGGTGTTCTTCTGCTATTCTAATTCCATCATGTTTATAAGTAGGAAGATACTTCTCAGGGTTTTTGGGCAAATCATGTGCTGCACTAGGGATGTTTAAGGCAGTGGAACCCAACCAGTTTGCCATTACTACTTGATTGACGATGATATTTTTAGTTGTAGTTGGAGTAACTACAAGTGGTGATAAAACTATTTCAGACAAGGACTTGGCCCTTCTGAGGCTGCTTCTTCTTGGGGTTTCTAACTCAGGCACAAGGAGCTCTCTAGCTCTGGAGTGGGACCTTGTTACTCTGTATGTAGAATCCAGCTTTTTCACAAGCAACTTACAACCTTACAATCCTTAACAAACTACTGAACGAAGTTATTGGCCCTCCTTCTAGTGCCAATTTTAAATTTTGGTTTGACTTTTATACACACCCTATGAAGAATGAGCATGAAATACCGATAACACTTATAAGGGATAAATCCCACTCACTTTAGGATCTTGTTGGATATCCAAGGTGTGAGTTATAGAGTTGGGTCGAATGTCTATTCACTATTTTTTGCTTTTGAAATAGTTTCAAGCGGACTGTATGTTACCTTACAATGAGTTCAGGACTTTAGTTTAGTAATGTCTTGGAGTTGGTTATCTTTGTGGACACTCAGATTTACAATCAGTTATTTGATCTAGCTCTTTATGCTTTTAGCAGATTTAAATAAAAGACAAATTTTAAAGAAGATAAAAATGGATCATTCAAATGGTGGAACAGAGAGAGTAGGGTAGGGCAGAAAGAGAAATTTATCTAACTTAGCTACAAAATCAGAACTATCAATTTTAGTTATGCTATTTAGCTTCACAATGGAACAAATCAAAGAGGAAAGTGTCCAGCTTTCTAAGATCACCTTCCACTAAGAGCATAAGACAAAAATGAAACAAATCTAACATAAAATCACAAACAAAAGGGAAGTCAGTTGAAATTGGTATCTCTCACCAGCAGCCTAGCTCGCATAGTGAGGACAGAGCAATTAAAATAGGCTTGAAACTTAAATCTATAATTTTCCCTAGCATACAATAAAAAGAATGAAGCCTGGTAGCATATCCAATCTTGATTACATAGATCTATAGCATAAATTAAATAAACATTAATGAGATGAAAACAAAAGAAGATGAACTTATTACAATCCGAAAGAGATTAGGCTCCTGGCCACGCTATCACAGAAAATGAAAATCACACCAACTCCAAGTCTAGAACAAAGCATTCAACAAGATTTGCAGGAAATTGCTTCAATAGCTTTTATTCTAAGTTTTCACCTCTGGAATTTACATCCAAAAGAAGTATATATAGACTCAGGACAAACCCCAATATTTTCAAAAAAATCTTCTTCTCAAACCCTAAATCTTATCCTCTAAACCTTACTACCCAGGTTTTACAATATAAGGCCCTTTAAAAATAGAGTTTTGATAAACCCTAACCATTTTGCAAATCTTAGTGTAGTTACTTGCCATAAATGGAGAAGGCACGAACTGATATCATTCTTATCCATCTGTAACTGTGAGAAAATATCTTTGTTTTTTGGCCGGTTGTTGATATATTCCATAAATGGGCACTGCGTGTGTAGGTATCTTCATCCTTCTGGTGCATCTACCGGAAGCATCTTCATTAATTCCTCAGATAAATTTAGATGAGTCACTGGTTTCTCTGATGTTTTATCTTCGTAGAGCCGCCTTTGAGTTGAAATTCTTTACACACCATTACTTTCACCATAAATTCTCCTGTTAAATGCGTCCATCAACAAATTTCGGTAACTGTGTGTAGATATTTTCATTTTTCTGCCAATTGCTGACATATTCCATTAAATGAGGCAGTTGCTTAGTCACACCGTAAAATCTCTTTGCAGCCAGATCTGTAAAATCTGGATGGACCATAAATTCTCAGCATCCCCCATTTCCATTCGACGGCCTTCGCTTGATTTGCACTTATTTTGTCTTTTTTGCCATTACTTCTGCCAGTATGCAATTGCCAGCTTGCTTTCTATAAAAGACAAACAAGGATTAACATTTTAATATTATTAAATTAAAACCCTAATGTTCATTAACATGTCAGCTTGATTTCCTTTGAAACATGTCACGATATCGTGACGTTTTCCTCAAGTTGCTTTTCCCTCGCTTTTGCCCTCGTGATAATGAGACATGTCCAAAAATGGGACATGTCGTGATATCGTGATGTTTTCCTTGCTTCTCTTCTTTTTGGCTTCTTCGTCATGAAACCGTGACATGTCACGAAACAGCGACATGTCACAAAATCGTGACATGTCACGAAATCACGACGTCCTCCGCACTTTGCTTCCATTTTAACTTCTTCGTCGCAAAACCGCGACATGTCATGAAATCATGACATGTCACAAAATCGCGACGTCCTCCGCACTTTGCTTCCATTTTGGCCTCTTTGTTGCGAAACTGTGACATGTCACAAAATCATGACATGTCACGAAATCGCGATGTCCCCCGCACTTTGCTTCCATTTTAAACACTTTGTCGTGAAACTATGACATCTCATGAAATCATGACATGTCAAGAAATAACGACGTCCTCTGCACTTTGCTTCCATTTTAACTTCTTCGTCGTGAAACCGTGACATGTCGCGAAATCCTGACATGTCACAAAATCGTGACGTCCTCCGCACTTTGCTTCCATTTTAAATTCTTTGTCGTGAAACTGTGACATGTCACAAAATCGCGATATGTCACAAAATCACGACGTCCTCTACACTTTGCTTCCATTTTAACTTCTTTGTTGCGAAACCGTGACATGTCGTGAAATTGCGACATGTCATGAAATCACGATGTCATCCGCACTTTGCTTCCATTTTAACTTCTTCGTTGTGAAACCATGACATTTTTGAAACTCGGCTCTTTCAACCAAAACACGTCACGAAATCACGATGTTTCCAAAACTCGGCTCTTCTAGTCCAAATGTGTCACGAAATCGCGATGTTTCTGTTGCTCGACACTTTCTACCAAAAGGCATCGTGAAATTGCAACGTTTCTATCACTTGGCACTTTCTACCAAAATGCGTCGTGAAATCGTGACATTTCTATCACTCGACACTTTCTACCAAATGACGTGTCATGAAATCACAACGTCTCCCTTCACTTTGCCTCTTCCAAGCTTCTTTGTCGCGAAATCATGGCGTGTCGTGATATCGCGATGTCTCCCTTCACTTTGCCTCTTCCAAGCTTCTTAGTCACGAAATCGTGATGTGTTGTGAAATTGCGATGTCTTCCCTAATTAGGCTATTTCTTCCTTACATGTCATGAAATCATGACGTTTTCATCACTTGGCTCTTTCTTCCAAAACCTGTCGTGATATCACGACGTTTTCTCTCCTTGGCTCTTTCAAATGAAACACATCACGAAATCGTGACGTCTTCATTACTCGGCTCCTACCAGAATATGTCGCAAAATCATGACGTTCTCTTTGAGTTTGGCTTCTGACTAGAATATGTCGCAATATCGCGACGTTTCCAACACTTGGGTCCTTTTTCAGCTTACATGTCGCAAAATCGTGACATTTTCTCTGCTTGGCTCTTTCAACCAAAACACGTCATGAAATCACGATGTTTTCATCACTTGGCTCTTTCTTCCAAAACTTGTCATGATATCGTGACATTTTCCTCAAGACTTGCCTTCAATCGAAATGTGTCATGATATCGCGACGTTTTCGTTGCTTGGTGCTTCCAGTCCAAATATGTCATGAAATCACGATGTTTTCTTCCCTTGGCTCTTCTAGTCCAAATATGGCATGAAATCATGATGTTTTCATTGCTCGATGCTTCCAGTTAAAACCTATCATGATATCACGACGTTTTTGTCACTTGACTCTTTCTGTCTAAACCATGTCATGAAATCGTGACATTTTCATGACTTGGGTCTTTCTGCCAACACACGTCGTGAAATCATGACGTTTCCGTCGCTTGGTGCTTTCTACCAAAATATGTCGCGATATCACGACGTTTCCAAAAATGGAAATGTTACGAAATCGCGACATTTTCAAAAATGGAAAATGTCATGAAATCGCAACGTTTTCATTACTTAGCAAATTTTCCAAAAATTGTAGGTTGAATCCAATGAATTCATTCATCTGTATTCTACATTTTACATATTAGTGAAAGATCTTCCTTATTCAGAATGATTCTAACATTTAAAAAATGAATTCTAAATTGAAATCAAAGCCATATGCAAGCCTACTTGGATACTTTGATATAGGCAAAACTTGAAGAAGAAGGAGGCAAGCAAAATTTGGAATTAAACCTGAAAAACATCAAGAGGGTCCCTGTGGTAAAATTAAAACTAAATATTTTCAAAGGATGGAATTTCATTTTTAGTGGGGGTGTGTTGCTTCTCAACAGGTCCCAGGTTCGAATCTCCACCCTACCAAAAAGCTGAATTGGGTACCCAAAATCCAATTGATAATGTTGGTGCGGGCAGGGGTCGGGTGCGACTCCCGGGTGACTTTGACGGTATAGAACCCCCTGTTCATGGTATCTCAGACCAAGGCGGCCCCGCAAGGGGTTTTTCGCTAAAAAAAAAAAATGATACTCATGATATTTTCAAACTCTAGTTCAAGTTCTTTGCACAATACAATGGCTTCAACAACAATGCTAATAAATCAATCTTCACATAACAATGATACTCATGGAGAAAATATTTTACTAAAACTTTCTCAGTTAATCTCTTGGGAATCCTTTCCCTATTACAATGTTTATGGACCTCTATACAAAGGATATGTTGATCCCCTAAATCTGGTTTGTGGATCTCTATCCACAGGAGAAATCCTTCTCCTCTACTCTGGCTAGTGATCCTCTAGAAGACTATTGCCTCCACTACACTGGCTTGTGGATCTCTCTTCACTGAAGAGTCTTATGCCCACTCAGAAGACATATCCTCATTGCCCTGGATGATGGATCTCTATCCACATGAGACTACGGTCGTCTCTATAATGTCACCTCCAAAGCTCTATCTCAATTCTATACTAAACATAGTCCAGTCGATCTAGCACAACTCTACTCAAATCTTATATTAAACACAATCTAGTTGGTCTAGCACAAGTCCACTCAAATTTGCACTAAACA
Organism: Wollemia nobilis; assembly: GCA_028583015.1. Taxonomy (NCBI): domain Eukaryota; kingdom Viridiplantae; phylum Streptophyta; class Pinopsida; order Araucariales; family Araucariaceae; genus Wollemia; species Wollemia nobilis. The sequence continues at coordinate 21,008,983 of JAQPPZ010000541.1, read as the reverse complement.
CAATCCAATCAGTCTAGAACAAATCTGCTCAACAGGTCCACTCAAAACCTCCTCAAATTTGATCAATATGTCCACTCAAAACTTGCATAAATTTGCTCAATAAGACCAATCAGAACCTGGTCAAATATTCTCAATAGGTACACTTAGAACCTACTCAAATATGCTCAATACGTCCACTAAGAACCTGCTCAAATCTGCTCAATAGATCCACTCAAAACCTGCTCAAATTTGCTCAATAGGTCCACTCAAAACATGTTAAAATCTTCTTAATAGGTCCACTCAGAACCTTCTCAAATCTGCTCAACAGTTCTACTCAGAACCTACTCAAATTTTCTCAACATGTCTACTCAAAACCTGCTCAAATATGCTCAATAGGTCCACTTAGAACCTGCTCAAATCTGCTCAATAGGTCCACTCAGAACCTGCTCAAATATTCTCAACAAGCTCACAATAACTTGTCCAAATCTACTCAATAAGTCCTCTCTAGTATTTAACCAAATATGTATTGTAAGCTTCCACAAAAGCTCACACAAAATTAGTCCACAAGTCTTCTCAAAGACTTACCTCAAATTAGCTTAACAAGACCACACATAACTTGTCCAGACTCATAGAAACATAGAGAGTATTGTTAGCGTCTCAATATGTTCTATACTCAATGCTCAATCACTTTCTCAACTCAAATCAATCTCATAGAAGCATAAAGAGAATTTTTAGAGACTCAATATGTTCTATACTCGAAACTCAATCACTTTCTCAACTCAATCTCATAGAAGCTCAAAGATAATTGTTAGAGACTCAATATGTTATATTATCACAACTCAATTTATTTCACAACTCAAATAAGAATATAGAATAGTTTGTTTCATGGAACTTGAACAATCACTTCATACATCCATTTGACTAGGTTCAATCAATTCTACTCAACAAATCACTCAAGAACCAACTCTGACTCACAAACCCTAGTCCAAGCATGTAGACACAACTCAAAATATTTCCAATAATGCTCAACAACAAATCTCACATAACAACTATACTCTTGATCTTTCCAAACTCTAGTTCAAGTTCTTTGTACAATCCAATGGCTTCAACAAAAATGCTAATAAATCAATCTTCACATAACAATGATACTCATGTTATTTTCTAACTCAAGTTCAAGTTCTTTGCACAATCCAATGTCTCCAATAAAAAAGCTAATAAAACAAGGTTTTAATCACAACACTCGATTTCAAAAAATCTTGAAGCATTAACTCATACACTTTTGAAAAGGAAACCCTAATAAAATCCATTTCACTCAAATATTAATTTTCAAGAAAGCCAATCAACCAAAAAAACAAAAGAAGAATTTGCTCATACCTCTTTGCTTGACAAGGAGTTGATCTCACAAATCTACCACACTCACAAATTTCTCTTTTCCAATCTCAATAAGGGTTAGAATACTTTAATAATAACACATTTGAAAATGATGACCCAAAATACACCTTATTACTCCAACTCAAAAATAACATTCACCATAGTCTTCTTTTAATATAAAAACCCTTATACAAAAATAATGCTTAAAAGTCTTAATAGAAATTTAACGAAGACTTTACTCAAACTACTTATTACTCCTAAAATAATAAATCTCAAATATAAATACCTCCAAAATTAATTAATGGCATAAGACACTTTAGAAAAATAACTTAACAATCCTTATTTCTCCCAAAATTAAGACACTTTTACTATGCAAGTAAAAATAACAAATACCCCTCTTTCTACTCTTTTCACCTTAGGAATTAAACTTAGGGCAAGTAAAAATTTAATTTAATTCTAAGTACCTTAGCCTCAAGTGGGCTTGAACCCACATCAACCTCCCTTCGCATGCCCTAGCCGCAGCTGCCAGTCGTGTGCGCTAGGCACACGTTTGAAACCCATGAGCACCACGTGCTCCAAAACTTCCTCCACGTGTAATTTTTAGCAAAAAAAAATGGCACCTCCTTTGGTGCTCGAAAACCAAGCACGGACCACACCTCATGTGAATCAAATGCAGGACCTTCCTACCCCATGATTTTGCAAGGCAAGCGCTACCACCGAGCCATCATGCCCAATGAGAATGAGCTTTCAACTTCCACGTGTAACCTTCCACTTGGTGCTAAAGGAAAAAATGATTTGTCCTCTCCTCAAATTGCATGCATGAATGAATAAACCGGGCTTAGAGCTATTTCAAAAAAAATTAGGAGTGATTTTTCATTTTTTGAATGCAAACTTTGGTGTATATATACACAAGCCTTAATGGCTTTCAACGCCGGTGCCGAGCATGGAATAAGACGTCGACGATAAAGGCTTTGAATGCCTTTAATTAAAACCAACCCAACTTTAGGTTTGGGTAAATAAAATTTTCGTCAAGCTTTGAAATACTTGCCTTAAACCCAACCTTGGGTTTTATAAAGAATACTCAAACCCTTTTATAAAATATTATAATCAAAATTTTAAATATATTTTTTTCTCAAAGTCACTTTAATAATATTATAATAATAATTATAATATTATACTTTTTCGCTATCTCGGATAAATGCTTCTTTGGAAGAAGTAAAACCTCTTTCTGACCCATGCTATTAGATTATCACTAAAGATATTTTGACCCATTATGACTTCCATTAAACTTTGCACTCGAACTGGAGAAGAGCTATCACTGGCATCTTGACATCAATGATAACTTTGACTTAGGGACTCAAAATGTCCAACAATCTCCCCATTTATCATTGATTACAACCTGTAATATTTTTATTGAAAATTTGACATTTCTTTTTATTTTTCTCCCCCTAGGGCATTTCTCCCCCTGGCTCAATGCTCTCTCAAATATCAAATCTCTCCCCATTACACAAATCTCTCCCCCTTTGACATCAATGGCAAAGGGTCACATTTGGGGCTCGGGGCTAAGAATGAGCCTCTTAGCTTTGCTCCTCCTCCACCTCCTTTTGAGGTGGTTAATTCTGGAGTGGGAGTATTTATACTCCCAAAAGGCATTGTTCTTTGCCTTTATCCTCTTACATTCTTTTCTAAATTTTTTGATTCCTCTGATTGTTTCTATTTGTGTTATCATTCCTGTTCCTATTCCTGTTCACATCCATGTTCTTGTTTCTGTTCCTGAACTTGTTCACATACATATTCCTGCTCCTATTATTATTCCTGTTCACATCCATATTCCTATTATTGTTCATGTTCTTGTTATTATTCCTGCTCATACTTATTTTTGTAATGTCTGCTCTACACAACTTTGCTCTGTGACCATTATTATTGCACTTATAACACTTAATGGTATTTTTCCTTGGAGATGCAAATGTCTTAGGATTTTTCTTAGTGAAGACATATCCTCTTCTTTCATGAAACCTGCAATTCATTGCCTTGTGACCAAACTGATTACATGAGTAGCAATAACCATGGAAAAGTTATCCATTCCCATATTCTTACCTTTCATGTATCATGCATTTTGGAGCCATGTGCCCAAACCTGTGACATGAAAAACATCTTCCATTGAAGATTCCTTGTTTTGACCTCATTGTTCTCCTATTCTGATTGTTGTTCCATCTGTATCTTCTTTATGCATTGTTCCTATCTTTGTTGAACTCTCTATTTTCCAACTCTTCCTCTAATGTCTGACTTTATTTTACACTACCTTCTTCTAAAGTATCTTCATATGAAGTTTCCTCTTTAGAACTTGAAGTTGACTCTCCATCCTGCTTCTTTTGAGTTTGTTCAAAACCAAGACCTATTTTGTTTTTTGACCTTCCTTGTACCTTGACTATCTTATCCATAATACTTGAGCTATTATTGAATCATTTCATATTGATTTTGGAGTCCTCTAAATCCTCAATGTGAAATATTCTCTCTTCATCACATTATTGAAACTGAATTTCAAGTTTAGAGTGTTGCTTCCTTACCTTCTTTACCATGTCAAGGGCATAGATAAGTTCTCCCTTGATATCATATCCATTCTCTTCTGAATATTCTTCTATTTGTTTGCCTTTGTCCACATCATTAATTTCTTTTGGCTTGTTTTCTATAGGATCACTTAATTCAAGTCTAAAGCCATTAGAATATTTTCATATGGTCCTTTCAAGTGCATTGTCATATTCATCATCACTGAAACTATAACCATCCCTTGTACAATCATATTCAAGATGTCCAAAGTTACCACATTGAAAATATTTAAGAATAACTGGAATCTTTTTCTTAACTGGCTCTTTTTATTCAATCATAAATAGAAATTCATCTCTAACATTTTCTGAAGAACTAACATCACTATAATTTGAGTACTTACATGCATTATCCACATAATAGCTCCTCTTTTGTCTTTGGAAGAACTTATTTCCTTGTCTATTTTGTCCATCATTGATTTTATTTTGATGCCCATATCTTTTTTATTCCCTGTACCTATGATCCTATTTTTCATAACCATTTTTGTTCTTTGGTTCTTTACAATCTGTTGCAAAATTTCCATAATTTCCACAATTGAAACACTTAACAAATATTAGATCTATGGGTCTTTTGGAACCTTTATCTCTTATACCATAATTAGCTTCTTCATCACTAGAAGACTCATTGCTTGATTATGACTTCTTACCATTTGTTTCCTTATTTTATTTGAATGCAAAATCCTTTGAGGAATATGATATTTTGTTCTTATCTCAAAGGTTGTAAGCATACCAAGCAAAAAATTTCTTGTCAGACAATCACTATCAATTGATGTTTCTATAACAGAGAATTTTTCACTGTACCTTTTGGAAGATTTATCAAGATCTTATCACAAGCATTAGATTCATCAAGCTTCATTCCAAGTCCTCTCATCTCATGTACAAGTTCATAAATATTACTGAGATAGTCATGAATGTTTTGATCATCTCACATTCTTAAGTTTTTAAATTCTCCTTTGAGATTTCTGATCTTAGCTTTCCTGACACCTTTATATCCTTCATATATGTTATGCAGTAGTTCCCACATTTCTTTTAGTATTTTACAATCCATAACATTCATATATTATGATCTATGCAACCCTTTTATAATTGCATTCATAGCTCTTGAATTTGCATGCATTAGAAGCTTACCTTCATTATCTACAGGAGGATTGATTGTTGGATTATATACATGTTCCACTTCATCTCAAACTTCATTTACAAGTGCCATCAGGTGAAATCTCATCAACATACACCAATACAAGAAGTCACTTCCATCAAATATTGGTGCTATATTATATGAGGACCCATTCGTTTGATAATTTTTATCCATTGTGTTCTTGACTGCTTTTCCTTCAAGATGTCAAACTCTTTTGAAGAAATCCACTCTGATATCGATTGAAGAACACAATATTATACTGAGAGGGGGGTGAACTTTATAATACCACTTTTTACTTTTTTCTCTCAAACCAATATATGTAATATAAAAATAGCAATGTCAAAAATAGTAATAAAAGTAATGTACACAACACCACACCACACACAATAGAGACACCACAATTTACGTGGTTCACCTAATGTGGGCTAATCCATGAAGAAAATATTTTACTAAAACTTTCTCAGTTAATATCTTAGGAATATTTTCCCTATTAAAATGTTTATGGACCTCTATCCAAAGGAGATGCTGATCTCCTAAATTTGGTTTGTAGATCTCTATCCACAGGAGAACTCCTCCTATGCTTTGGTTGGTGATCCTCTAGAACACTACTGCCTCCACTGCACTGGCTTATGGATCTCTCTCCATTGAAGACTCTTGTCCCCACTCAGAAGACCTATCCTCACTACCCTGGATGATGGATCTCTATCCACTTTAGACTATTGTCCTCTTTGATATATCACCTCCAAATATCTATCTTAATTCTATACAAAACATACTCCAATTGGTCGAGCACAGCTCTACTAAAATCTTGTACTAAACACAGTCTAGTCGGTCTAGCACAAGTTAATTCAAATCTACACTAAACATAGTCCAGTTGGTCTAGCACAAATTTGCTCAATAGGTCCACTCAAAACTTGCTCAAATCTGCTCAATAGGTCCACTCAAAACCTGCTCAAATTTTCTCAATAGGTCCACTCAAAACCTGCTCAAATTTGGTCAATAGTTCCACTTAGAACCTACTCAAATCTACCCAATAGGTCCACTCAGAACCTGCTCAAGTCTACCCAATAGGTCCACTTAGAACCTGCTCAAATCTACTCAATAGGTCCACTCAGAACTTGCTCAAATATTCTCAATAGGTCCACTTAGAACCTCCTCAAATATGCTCAATAGGTCCACTCAAAACCTACTCAAATATGCTCAATAGGTCCACTCAGAACCTGCTCAAATCTGCTCAACAAACTCAAATAGAACTTGTCCAAATATGCTCAATAAGTCCTCTCTAGGACTTAACCAAATATGTATTGTAATCTTCCACAAAAGCTCACACAAAATCGGTCCATAAGTCTTCTGAAAGACTTACCTCAAATCAACTTAACAAGTCCACACATAACTTATCCAATCTCATACTCATGTTATTTCCTAACTCAAGTTCAAGTTCTTTGCACAATCCAATGGCTTCAACAACAATGCTAATAAAACAAGGTTTTAATCACAACACTTGATTTCAGAAAACCTTGAAGCATTAACTCATACACTTTCAAAAATGAAACCCTAATAAAATCCTTTTCACTCCAATCTTAATTTTCAAGAAAGCCAATCAACCAACACAACCAAAGAATAATTTCCTCATACTTCTTTGCTTGAAAAGGAGTTGATATCACAAATCTGCCACACTCACAAATTTATATTTTTCAATCTCAATAAGAGTTAGAAGACTTAATTAATAACACAATGCAAAATGATGACCCAAAATACACCTTATTACTCCAACTCAAAAATAACATTCACCATAGTCTTCTTTTAATATAAAAACCCTTATACAAAAATAATGCTTAAAAGTCTTAATAGAAATTTAAATAAGACTTTACTCAAACTCATTATTACTCCTAATATAATAAATCTCAAATTTCAATACCTCCAAAATTAATTAATGGCATAAGGTACTTCAAAAAAATAACTTAACAATCCTTATTTCTACCACAGTTAAGACACTTTTACTATGCAAGTAAATGTCACAAATGCCCCTCTTTCTACCCTTTTCACCTTAGGAAATAAAATTAGGGCAAATACAAATTTAATTTAATTCTAAGTACCTTAGCCTCAAGTTGGGATTGAACCCACATTAACCTCCCTTTGCATGCCCTAGCCGTGTCTACCAGCTGTGTGCGCTAGGCACACATTTGAAACCCATGAGCACCACGTTCTCCAAAATGTCCTCCACATGCAATGTTCAACAAAAAAAATGGTGCCTCATTTGGTGCTCGAAAACCAAGCATGAACCACACCTCACGTGGATTGAATGCAAGACCTACCTACCTCCATGCTTCTGTAAGCCAAGTGCTACCACCGATACACCGTGTCAAATGAGAATGAGCTTTCAACTTCCATGTGTAACCTTCCACTTGGTGCTAAAGGACAAAATGCTTTGACCTCTCCTCAAATTGCATGCATGAAGGAATAAATCAGGTACAGATCTATTTTGAAAAACATTAGGAGCGATTTTTCATTTTTTGAATGCGGGATACTCCACGAAGAAAATATTTTACTAAAAATTTCTTAGTTAATATCTTGGGAATCCTTTCCCTATTACAATGTTTATGGACCTCTATACAAAGGAGATGTTGATCCCCTAAATCTGGTTTGTGGATCTCTATCCACAGGGGAACTCCTTCTCCTCTACTCTAGTTGGCGATCCTCTAGAAGACTATTGCCTCCACTAAAATGGCTTGTGGATCTCTCTTCATTGAAGAGTCTTATCCCCACTCAGAAGACCTATCCTCACTACCCTGGCTGATGGATCTCTATCCACATGAGACTACTGTCGTCTCTACAATGTCACATCCAAAGCTCTATCTCAATTCTATACTAAACATAGTCCAGTCGATCTAGCACAACTCTAATCAACTCTTATATTAAACACAATCTAGTCAGTCTAGCACAAGTCCACTAAAATATGCACTAAACACTGTCCAATCAGTCTAGCACAAATCTTCTCAACAGGTCCACTCAAAACCTACTCAAATATGATCAATAGGTCCACTCAGAACCTGCTCAAATTTGCTCAATAGGTCCATTCAGAACCTGGTCAAATATTCTCAACATGTCCACTTAGAACCTACTCAAATATACTCAATAGGTCCACTAAGAACTTGCTCAAATATGCTCAATAGATCCACTCAAAACCTTCTCAAATCTGCTCAATAGGTCCACTCAAAACCTGCTGAAATCTGCTCAATAGGTCCACTCAAAACCTGCTCAAATCTGCTCAATAGGTCTACTCAGAACCTGCTCAAATATGCTCAACATGTCTACTTAGAACTTGCTCAAATTTGCTCAATAGGTCCACTCATAACCTGCTCAAATATGCTCAATAGGTCCACTCAAAACCTGCTCAAATATGATCAACAAGCTCACACATAACTTGTCCAAATCTGCTCAATAAGTCCTTTCTAGTATTTAACCAAAATATGTATTGTAAGCTTCCACAAAAGCTCACACAAAATCAGTCCACAAGTCTTCTCAAAGACTTAACTCAAATTAGCTTAACAAGACCACACATAACTTGTCCAATCTCATAGAAACATAGAGAGAATTGTTAGAGACTCAATATGTTCTATACTCAATGCTCAATCACTTTCTTAACTCAAATCAATCTCATAGAAGCATAAAGAGAATTTTTAGAGGCTCAATATGTTCTATACTCAGAACTCAATCACTTTCTCAACTCAATCTCATAGAAGCTCAAAGAGAATTGTTAGAGACTCAATATGTTCTATTCTCACAACTCAATTTATTTCACAACTCAAATAAGAATATAGAATAGTTTTTTTTATGGAACTTGAACAATCACTTCATACATCCATTTGACTAGGTTCAATCAAATCTACTCAACCAATCACTCAAGAACCAACTCTCACTCACAAACCCTAGTCCAAGCATGTAGCCCCAACTCAAAATATTCCCAACAATGTTCAACAACAAATCTCAAATAACAATGATACTCATGATATTTTCAAACTCTAGTTCAAGTTCTTTGCACAATCCAATGGCTTCAAAAACAATGCTAATAAATCAATCTTCACATAACAATTATACTCATTTTATTTTCTAACTCAAGTTCAAGTTCTTTGCACAGTCCAATGTCTTCAATAAAAATGCTAATAAAACAAGGTTTTAATCACAACACTTGATTTCAAAAAATCTTGAAGCATTAACTCATACACTTTAGAAAAGGAAACCCTAATAAAATCCTTTTCACTCAAATATTAATTTTTAAGAAAGCCAATCAACCAAAAAACAAAAGAAGAATTTTCTCATACCTCTTTGCTTGACAAGGAGTTGATCTCACAAATCCGCCACACTCACAAATTTCTCTTTTCCAATCTCAATAAGGGTTAGAAGACTTTAATAATAACACAATGCAAAATGATGACCCAAAATACACCCTATTAATCCAACTCAAAAATAACATTCACCATAGTCTTCTTTTAATATAAAAACCCTTATACAAAAATAATGCTTAAAAGTCTTAATAGAAATTTAACTAAGACTTTACTCAAACTCCTTATTACTCCTAAAATAATAAATATCAAATATCAATACCTCCAAAATTAATTAATGACATAAGGTACTTCATAAAAAATACCTAACAATCCTTATTTATCCCACAATTAAGACACTTTTACTATGCAAGTAAATATCACAAATGCTCCTCTTTCTACCCTTTTCACCTTAGAAAATAAACTTAGGGTAAATAAAAATTTAATTTAATTCTAAGTACTTTAGCCTCAAGTGGGGCTTGAACCCATGTTAGCCTCCCTTCTCATGCCCTAGCCGCGGTTGCCAGTCGTATGCTCTACGCACACATTTAAAACCCACGAGCACCACGTGCTCCAAAAATTCCTCCACGTGTAATGTTTAGTGAACAAAATGGCACCTCCTTTGGTGCTCAAAAACCAAGCATGAACCATGCCTCATGAGGATCGAACGCAAGACCTGCTTGCCTCCACGCTTCTATAAGCCAAGTGTTACCACCGATCCACTGTGCCCAATGAGAATGAGCTCTCAAATTTCATTTGTAACCTTCCACTTGGCGCTAAAGGACAAAATGCTTTGTCCTCTCCTCAAATCGCATGCACGAATGAATAAATTGGGCGTAGAGCTATTTCAAAAAATATTCGGAGCAATTTTTCATTTTTCAAATGCAAACTTTGGTGTATATATACATAAGCCTTCATGGCTTTCAACGTTGGTGCATGAGCATGGAATAAGACGTAGACGGTAAAGGCTTTGAATGCCTTTAATTAAAACCAACCCAAATTTAGGTTTAGGTAAATAAAATTGCCATCACGCTTTGAAACATTTGCCTTAAACCCAACCTTGGGTTTTATAAAGAATACTTAAACCCTTTTATAAAATATTATATTCGAAATTATAAATATTTTATGTCTCAAAGTCACTTTAATAATATTATAATAATAATTATAGTATTATACCTTTTCGCTATCGCGGATAAATGCTTCTTTAGAAGAAGTAAAACCACTTTCTGACCCATGCTCTTGGATGATCACTGAAGATATTTTGACCCATTATGACTTACATTAAACTTTACACTCGAACTGGAGAAGAGCTATCACTGGCATCTTGACATCAATGACAAATTTGACTTAGGGACTCAAAATTTCCAACAATATTCCCCTTTGTCATTGATGGCAACCCATATTCATTTTACTAAAACTTTGACCTTTCTTTTTATTCTAATCCCCCTGGGACATTGCTCCCCTAGCTCAATGCTCTCTCAAATATCAAATCTCTGCCCATTACACAAATCTCTCCTCCTTTGACATTAATGGCAAAGGGTAACCTTTGGGGCTCGGGGCTAAGAGTGAGCCTCTTATCTTAGCCCCTCCCCCACCTCCTTTTTAGGTGGTTAATTCTAGGGTGGGAGTATTTCTACTCCCAAAAGGCATTGTTCTTTGCCTTTATCCTCTTCCCTTATTTTATAATTTTTTTAATTTCTCTGACTATTTCTATCTGTGTTATCATTCCTATTCCTATTCCTATTCACATCCATGTTCTTGTTTTTGTTCCTATTCTTTTTTACATCCATATTCCTATTCCTGTTCCTATTTACGTTCACATCCATATTCTTGTTCCTGTTCATGTTCATGTTCTTGTTCCTTCTCATACCTATTTTTGAAATGTCTGCTCTACACCACTTTGTTGTGTGACTATTATTATTGCTCTTATAACACTTAATGATATTATTCCTTGGAGGTTTGTCTTAGTATTTTTCTTAGTGAAGCCATATCCTCTTCTTTCATGAACCCTGCAATTCATTGCCTTGTGACCAAACTGATTACATGAGTAGAAATACCCATGGAAAAGCTGTCCATTCTCATATTCCTATCTTTCATCTATCCTGCATTGTGAAGCGATGTGCCAAAACCTGTGACATGAAAAATATATTGCATTGAAGCTTCCTTGTTTTGACCTCATTGGTCTCCTATTCTGATTGATGTTCTAGCTGTATCTTATTTGTACATTGTTCCTATCTTCATTGAACTCTCTATTGTCCAATTCTTCCTCTGATGTTTGATTTTATTTTACACTGTCTTCTTCTGAAGTATCTTCATCTGAAGTTTCCTATTTAGAACTTGAAGTTGAATCTCCTTCCTGCTTCTTTTTAGTTTGTTCAAAACCAAGACCTATTTTTTTTGTTGACCTTATTTGTACCTTAACTATCTTATCCATAATTTTTGAGCTATTTTTGAATCCTTTCATCTTGATCTTGGAGTCCTCTAAATCTTCTTTTAGTAGTGCCACTTCTTGTGCTAACTTCTCACATTCCAAGATATTTTTTCTAACTTATATTTGAATCTTTTTTCCTTAGCCTTTGATTTTTCTAAATCCTCAATGAGCAATCTTCTCTCTTCATCACATTCTTAAAACTAAATTTCAAGTTTAGAGTGTTGCTTCCTTACCTTATTTACCGTGTCAAGGACATAGATAAGTTCTCCCTTGAGATCATATATATTCTCTTCTGAATATTCTTCTATTTGTTTTCCTTTGTCCACATCATTAATTTCTTTTGGCTTGTCTTCTATAGGATCACTTACTTATTCTTCTAAAGCCATTAGAATATTTTCATCTGGTCCTTCAAGTGCATTCTCATATTCATCATCACTAAAACTATAACCATACCTTGGACAATCATATTCAATATGTCCAAAGTTACCAAATCTAAAAACATTGAGAATAGCTGGAGTCTTATTCTTAACTAGATCTTTTTCTTCAATCATAAATAGGACTTCATCTCTATCATTTTCTGAAGAACTAGCATCACTATAATTTGAGTACTTACTTGCATTATTTGCATAGTAGCTCCTCTTTTGTCTTTAGAATAACTTATTTCCTTGTCTATTTTGTCCATCCTTGCTTTTCTTTTGATGCCTATATCTTTCTGATTCCCTATACCTGTGATCCTATTTTTCTTCACCATTGTTGTTATTTGGTTATTTACAATATGTTACAAAATATCCATACTTTCCATAATTGAAACAATTAACATATATTAGATATATGGGTCTTCTGTCTCATTGCTAGATTCTAACTTCTTACCCTTTGTTTCCTTGTTTGCTTTGAATGCAGCCTCCCTTGGATGGATAGGATATTTTGTTCTTATCTCAAAGGTTGTAATCATACCAAGAAAATATTTTCTTGTCAGACAATCACTATCAATTGATGTTTCTATAACAGAGACTTTTTCACTGTATCTTTTTGGAAGAGTTCTCAAGATCTTATCACAAGCATCAAATTAATTGACCTTCATTCCAAGTCATATCATATCATGTACAAGTTCACCAATATTACTAAGATAGTCAAGAATGTTTTCATCATCCCGCATTCTTAATTTTTCAAATTATCCTTTGAGATTTATGATCTTAGCTTTCTTGACACCTTTATCTCCTACATATATGTTATGCAGTAGTTCCCACATTTCTTTTGCTATTTTACAATAACCATTTTATAATTATATTCATAGCTCTTAAATTTGCATGCATTAGAAGCTTACATTCCTTACATATAGGAGGATTTATTTTTGGATCATATCCAAGTTCCACTGCATCCCAAACTTCATTTCCAAGTACCATCAGGTCAAATCTCATCAACATACACCAATACAAGAAGTCACTTCCATAAAATATTAGTGTTGTATTATATGAGGACCTGTCCCTTTTATCCTTTTGATCCATTGTGTTCTTGATAATTTTTCCTTCAAGCTGCCAAAATATTTTGAAGGAACCCGCTATGATACCAATTGAAGAACATAAGCTTATACTGAGAGGGGGGGTGAACAGTATAAGACCAATTTTTACTTTTTCTCTCAAACTAATATATACAATGTAAAGATAGCAATATCAACAACAGTAATCAAAGCAATGTACACAACACCACACACAATAGAGACACCATAATTTACGTGGTTCACCCAATGCAGGATACTCCATGGAGAAAATATTTTACTAAAACATTCTTAGTTAATATCTTGGGAATCCTTTCCCTATTACAATTTTTATGGATCTCTATCCAAAGGAGATGCTGATCCCCTAAATCTGGTTTGTGGATCTCTATCCACAAGAGAATTCCTTCTCCTCTACTCTGGCTGGTGATCCTCTAGAAGACTATCGCCTCCACTACACTGGCTTGTGGATCTCTCTCCACTGAAGACTATTGTCCCCACTTAGAAGACCTATCCTAACTACCCTAACTGATGGATATCTATCCACTAGAGACTACTTTCCTCTCTACTCTGTCATATCCAAAGGTCTAACTCAATTTTGTACTAAAAATAGTCTAGTCGGTCTAGCACAAGTCCACTCAAATCTACACTAAACATAATCTAGTCAATCTAGCACAAATCTACTCAACAATTCTACTCATAACCTGCTCAAATCTACTCAATAGGTCCACTCAGAACTTGATCAAATTTGCACCATAGGTCCACTCAGAACCTACTCAAATATGCTCAATAGGTCCACTCATAACTTGCTCAAATCTGCTCAATAGGTCCACTCAAAACCTGCTTAAATCTACTCAATAGGTCCACTCAGAACCTATTCAAATTTGATCAATATGTCCACTTAGACCCTACTCAAATATGCTCAACAGTTCCACACAGAACTTGCACAAATATGCTCAATAGGTCCAATCAGAACCTACTCAAATTTGCTCAATAAGTCCACTCAGAACCTACTCAAATTTGCTCAACAATCTCACACAGAACTTATCCAAATTTGCTCAATAAGTCCTCTCTAGGACTTAACAAAATATGTATTGTAAGCTTCCAAAAAAGCTCACACAAAATCAGTCCATAATTCTTCTCAAAGACTTACCTCAAATCAGCTTAACAATTCCATACAAAACTTGTCCAATCTCATAAAAACATATAGAGAATTTTTAGAGACTCAATATGTTCTATACTCAATGCTCAATCACTTTCTCTGTAAGTCTTCCAATGGCACTGAGAGGGGGGGGGGTGAATCAGTGTAGCTATTTCCAAACTTAAAACTTTAACTCTTAAAGCCAAAACAAATGAATGCTAAAACTAGAAACATCAAGTACCACAAGAGAGCATCACATAACACAAGATGTAACGAGGTTCACCAGTTTTGGCTACTCCTCAAACTAGACTGCTTGGACTCCCATCCAAATCCAACCATTGCAAAGCACCAACTTTACAATCAATTTACCAGCATCTACTGGAAGGAGAACCAACCCCTAATTTACTAGCACCAACTGGAAGGAGCACCAACCCTTGATTCCAAGCACCAACTTAGATTTCTATTTCAAATCTTGTTTGACATAAAAATGCCTTCTGTGTTACAAGACCCTCATTGGTCTAGCTTAACTCAAATCAATCTCATGGAAGCATACACTCTTTTATAGTTCTCCTGTATGCACACTTACAACCCTTTCTTATGGCTTACTCTTGTAGCTCTTCACATTTCCATCACAGCACAGTTCTTCTTACACCATACTTCTTGCTTTTTAACACCCCACAACACTGTCCTTCTATTACAGCCGCACTCTTTCCTCACAACTCTTATCTCTTTTGTGCTCTATCTTATCTTGGCTTCTTTTCTGTGTCTCTGCCCACGTAGTTCTTGACCTCACAGTTTCACTAATCGCTCTTACAGTTTTTCTTGTCTGTAACAACTCCACTTTTTTCATTTTTCAATATTTTTCTTTTTATCTCTTGTAGTACATCTTCTCTTTTTCGGTTTAAACTTTTTTTTCCTGCTCATTTACACTTTCGCACATTCTTTTCGGCATAAGTCCCGAGGCACCTCAGATTCACTATTGTACCCATGCTGTCGCATTATTTCTGTTGCACTGTTACAGCCCATGCTTTCTGTGCTGTCTCGGCCTTGAGCTTGCCACTGCACTGCTGACTCACTACTGCATGCATGCTACCACGTTCTTTCTGTTATACTATTGTAGCCTATGCTATTTGTGCTTTCTCGGCTTTTGTATTTTTACTGCAATATATTATATTTTATTACGGCCCATACTTTCTGTATTTCTCGTTTCTCATGCTCTTACTGTCGCACCGTGCACCCACTATAGTAGACTTATTATTATAATACTTCTGCCTGGTTTTATTTAGATTCTGTCGGCCACTGTAGATTCTGTCTACAACTGTCATGCTTCTTTAACCGATGCACTTTGTATTACACTTTTCATAAACACTGCATGATCTCCCTATGCAACTGTCCCTATGTATGCTTCTTCGGCTTGCAGCCGCGAAAACCTTACATGTCATGAAATCACGACATTCTTCACTTCCGTACACTCTACTTCGCATGCAATCGTGAAAACTTGACATGTCACGAAATTGTGACATTCTTCGCTTCCTTGCACTCTTCTCGACATGCAATCGTGAAAACTTGACATGTCACGAAATCATGACATTCTCCGCTTCCTTGCACTCATCTCGGAAAGCAATCACAAAATATTACATCGTGAAATTGCGATGCTTTTCGCTTTCGTACACTCTACTTCGCAAGCACCAACAAAAACATGACATGTGGCAAAATCATGATGCATTCGTTGCCTTGCACTTTTCTCCGCATGCCTCAGCGAAATCAGAACATGTCACGAAATCGTGACATCTTTTTGCCTTAGCGCTTTTCTTTGCATTTCACCCACGAAAATGGAACATGTCACGAAATCGTGACATCTTTCGCATCCGTACATTCTTCTTTGCATGCACCAGCGAAATCAAGACATGTTGCGAAATCGTGACACATTCGCTGCCTTGCACTTTTCTTCGCATGCCTTAGCGAAATCGGAACATGTCGCAAAATCGTGACATCTTTTTGCCTTAGCGCTTTTCTTTGCTTCGGCCAGCGAAAAACCAACATGTAGCAAAATCGCTACACCTTTTTACCTTTGTACTTTCTTTTGCTTCGGCCTCCGAAAATCCAACATGTAGCGAAATTGCTACACCTTTTTCCCTTTGCACTTTCTTTTGCTTCGACCTCCGAAAATCCAACATGTAGCGAAATCGCTACACCTTTTTCCCTTTGCACTTTCTTTTGCTTCGGCCTCCAAAAATCCAACATGTAGCGAAATCGCTACACCTTTTTCCCTTTGCACTTTCTTTTGCTTCGGCCCGTGAAAATCCAACATGTAGTGAAATCGCTACACTTTTGTTCCTTGCACTTCCAACTTTGCTTCGGCCCGTGAAACTTCAACATGTAGTGAAATCGCTACACTTTTGTTCCTTGGCATCTAAAATTTGCTTCGGCCCATGAAACTTCAACATGTAGCGAAATCGCTACACTTTTGTTCCTTGGTGCTAAACTTTGCTTCGGCCCGCGAAACTTCAACATGTAGCGAAATCGCTACACTTTTGTTCCTTGGAGCTTTTTCTCTGAACATGTCATGAAATCACGACAATTTTCTTCCTTAGCGCTTTTTCTCCAAACATGTCGCGAAATCGTGATAGTTTTCTTCCTTAGCGCTTTTTCTCCAAACATGTCGCGAAATCGCGACAGTTTTCTTCCTTGCCTTCTTTGCTTCCAACATGTCATGAAATCATGACAATTTTTATACTTGGCATCTTTTCTTCCAAAATGTCACGAAATCGTGACAGTTTGCCTTGCACCTTCTCTCTCCTTGACCATGTCGCGAAACCGCAACAATTTTGACAACATTTTCTCTCTCCTTCGAGATGTCACGAAATCATGACAGAAAACATGTCGTGATATCGCGACAGTTTTCTTACTTGTCATTTTCTTTGATTTTATGAATCTGGGCCACTTCTGTCTTCCTAGAAACTTACTGTACATGATCTCACTGACCTCTGAACTCTTGTCCACTGCATCAACTGATCTATCTGTTTGTGTTGACAACAATGACAATACTTTTGTTGCAACTTGCTCATCAATCAACTCCTGTCCATTGCATCAACTGATCAACCTGACTGTGTTGACAATAATGACAATACTTTGGTTGCACCTTGCTCATCAATCTCCCCCTTTGGAATTGTTGGCAACACACGTAATTGTCTACAATTACCTGTAATTCTTCTCCCCCTTTGACAATAATACCAAAGGGCGGCTGCAAAACTCCCCCTGAGTCCATGCACAACATTCTCAGGCAAAAATTGTTACAGTTAGCAAAAACCACATATATGAGCAAAACAATAAACAAACACATAAATGCTCCCCCTGAGAATTTGATTCCGATAGCTAGTCAATTATTAGACTAATCTTGGGAGTATGTGACCACTTCAGATCACACTGTCTTCTAAGCCTCAATCCTCTGTACTCTGACATAGGCTCACTAAGAACCTATTTAACAAGCTCACATAGAACTTGTCTAAATCAGCTCACAAGTTCATCAAGAAAAACTTGCTTAGTATGAACCTACAAAGAGAATTGTTAGAGACCCAATGTGATTCATCAACCTCATAGAAGCATAAATAGAATTGTTAGAGACTCAATATGTTCTATACTTAACTCTCAATCTCAATATCAACCATTTAGGGCTTTAGCAACAATGCTTATAGACAAGGTTTAATCAACATCATTCAACTCAAGATTAACCTTGAAGCATTCAACCAATCACTACATGAAAAGGAAACTAGTGGACATCCTTTTCCTTCCATAAGTATTTGAACAAAATAGCCACCAACATAAATCACCAATGCAGATAATAACTTTCTCAAATCAATCTCAATGGAGTAAGCCCAAATCATGTATCAAGTAAAGCATTAACTTGATCAAAACAACCTCTTATGAAGGCAACTCAACCATCAATCTCAAAACAACCAACTAAGGGTTTCACCATCTCAATGCAAGTAGTTGGACTCACAAATATAAACCCTAGTGCACAAAGCTTCCACTATCTCAAACCAAAAATTGTGCATTCACCAAAAACTCTTCTTAAGGATAACAATGCATAAGTAGTCTTCAATAAACCATAAAATAGGATTTACACCTAGCCAAAGGATACCTTGTAGAATACCTTTTCACTCCAACCTTATTTCAGAAAACATACACCAATCATACTCATAAGAAGAATGTGCCCATACTTTATTGGAGTAGAAGATAATTGAACCTTCAAGCTGTCACCACACACAACTCTCAAACTTGGCCAATCTTAGTTCTCCAACATTTGGAGAAAGTGAATAACACTACCACAAATGCTAAAGCGCTTTCATTGCTGCTATCCTCATGCATCACGACCAAGATGAAATTGCCCACAACATGGGTCAAACTTGGCACCTCTGCCCTTCACTCAACATGCAGATTTCACATATTTCAACAAAATTGATAAGTGACTCACACTTGTACCAACTCTGCAAATTTACTGCCAACTTAGTGCAAGCATTAAATACTGTACTGCAGCACAACCAGATTTCTTTTTATATTTAAAACTTGATCTGAGTTTTCTACAGATACTGCAGATCACACTTTACTTTTAACTATGCAAATCAGGAGAAGACATTTTGACAAACACTTTATGGCCAACCATAGAGCCCCTTACTCAACCTCAACTTCTTAACCTCGGATTGATATTTTATCAACAGTTAAACCGAACTGTCAGTGAATTAAATAATATTACCAAGGTGACAAGAAAGATCTAGTAATATTTACCTCAAAGTGTAAAACAAATACATGCTGCTCGAAACACATATATGCAGCTAGGTAAAACACACATTCTTTCATTAAACAAAAAAATCCAAACTGTTATGATCCGTAGCTATGAACAGTTGGTGGAAGAATTATCAACAGTACAACAGTGAAATATCTCAACACTACCAATTGTGACAGCTCTTCAAATTATATAGCACACTTCACGGCACCTCCAATCACAACTACATGAACTGACAACACACTTTAACTGCTCTACAACAATAACCCAAATGCTTACCTTTCATCCTTAGAAAACCGGCCAAATACATAGGAGCATTAAAATAATATTTTAAGATTGCTCCCCCTAAGGATGTGCCACCTGGAGCTGCTTAATACAGAAGAGGAGTAATCTCCTTCTGTCCAAGGAGACACGAATTCCTTTATTCTGTCTTTCTCCAGACTTTCCTGAACTTGGGCTTGAGTTTTTCAACTACATCCCTATTTTGCCCCTATTCGTGAACTTGAACATTTTTCTTGTGGGGTTGTCTCTTGTGCATTCTTGAAGGATGATTATTTTCCTTTCTACTATGCACATGATTTATTCTCTGTCTGTATTGCATTCTTTGCATCTGATGAAATCTAGGGTTTTGCCTTAGATTAGATACAAAAGTGCTTGGACAGAACCTTGCTATGTGCCTTTGACCATTACATTTAAAACATTGCACATGTTTTATTCCCTGTCTGTATTGCATTATGTGTGTCTGATGAAATCTATGGTCTGGCCTTAGATTGGATACATAAATTCTTGGACAAAACCTTGCTATGTGCCCATGGCCATTACATTTAAAACATTGCACAAGGTGTTCACTTAGGAAAGCAGATGTGTTTTTATCAGAATAACTCTTTGATCTATTATTCTGTCCACAATAAATTGCCTTGTGACCAAAGTGGTTGCATTTAGAACAATAGCCATTAAAAGCATTATTATTAAAAGAGTGAGAGTGAGAGAACCTCTTTTGCTGTGGTTGCTTTGCTGTAGATTTTCTTTGATATTTTCTTCCTTTTGAAGATTTAGCTTCAACATTGAAATTCTTCTTCTCTACATATTTGGAAGATGAGGGTTGTTCAGCTTTAGACTTTTCTCTCTTTGATCCTTCAGCAGTGTGCTTCTTCTTCTCTGCATTTTTGGAAGATGAAGGTTGTTCAGCTTAATATCCAAGACCAAACTTAGCCGTGGAGTTTCTTTGTTGATTTATCATTGTATCTAGCAACTCTGTGCTCTTCTCAAATTTGAGATTTGTATTGGCCTATTTTAGTTGTTTCTTCAATGAAACAATCTCTTCTTCTTGTTTTCAGCATACAGTCTCTTTCTCATTGATTTGAGACTTGAGAATATATTCAATCCTTTTGTACTATTCTACTTGCAGCTTTAGATCAACAATAACTTTGTTAGATTCCTCTTCACTTGTGCTGCATACATCATCCTTGTGTGTCTTCAAGGCTTCTTCTGATTTCTTGGCCTTCTGAACTTGTAAGAAAATATTTTCAATCTCATCTCCATATTCTTCTAACTTCTTGGAAATTATTTTGTTCTTTTTCCTCTCTATATTCAACTCTTCAAGAGCAGAGATTAACTCACCTTCTAGGTAAACTTCACCCTCAAGGTTTTCATCACAAACTTTAGGATTCACTTCTTCTACCTTTTTTGGTTCAAATTTCTCTTCTACAGAAAATAAAACTGATTGGGATGCCCTTTTGGAGGAGGATCTATTCTTCTTAGCCATTGAGTACTAATCCAAGATCAACCCTGACTAATTTAGCCAAAACTGGGAACTTGGCTTTGATACCAATTGTAAGTCTTACAATGGCACTGAGAGGGAGGGGTGAATCAGTGTAGCTATTTCCAAACTTAAAAATTTAACTCTTAAAGCCAAAACAAATGAATGCTAAAACTAGAAACAACAAGTACCACAAGAGAGCATCATATAACACAAGATGTAACGAGGTTCACCAGTTTTGGCTACTCCTCAAACTAGACTACTTGGACTCCCATCCAAATCCAGCCATTGCAAAGCACCAACTTTACAATCAATTTACCAGCATCTATTGGAAGGAGCACCAACCCCTAATTTACCAGAACCAACTGGAAGGAGCACCAATCCCTAATTTACCAGCACCAACTGGAAGGAGCACCAACCCCTAATTCCAAGCACCAACTTGGATTTCTATTTCAAATCTTGTTTGACATAAAAATGCCTTCTGTGTTACAAGACCCTCACTGGTCTAGCTTAACTCAAATCAATCTCATGGAAGCATACACTCTTTTATAGTTCTCCTATCTGCACACTTACAACCCTTTCTTATGGCTTACTCTTGTAGCTCTTCACATTTCCATCACAGCACAGTTCTTCTTACACCATACTTCCTGCTTTTTAACACCCCACAACACTGTCCTGCTATTACAGCCACACTCTTTCCTCACAACTCTTATCTCTTTTGTGATCTATCTCATCTCGGCTTCTTTTCTGTGTCTCTGCCCACGCAGTTCTTGACCTCACAGTTTCACTAATCGCTCTTAAAGATTTTCTTGTCTGTAACAACTCCACTTTTTTTATTTTTCAATATTTTTCTTTTTATCTCTTGTAGTACATCTTCTCTTTTTCGGTTTAAACTTTTTTTTCCCGCTCATTTACACTTTCGCCCATGCTTTTCGGCATAAGTCCTGAGGCACCTCGGATTCACTACCGTACCCATGCTGCCGCATTCTTTTTGCTGCACTATTACAACCCATGCTTTTTGCGCTGTCTCGGCCTCAAGCTTGCTACCGCACTGCTGACTCACTACTGCACGCATGCTGTCGTGTTATTTCTATTATACTGTTGCAGCCTATGCTTTTTATGCTTTCTCATATTTTGTATTTTGACTGCAATATATTATATTTTATTACAACCCATACTTTTTGTATTTCTCATTTCCCGCGCTCTTACCGTCGCACCACGCACCCACTATAGTAGACTTATTATTATAATACTTTTGCCTAGTTTTCTTCAGATTCTGTCGGCCACTATAGATTCTGTCTGCAACTGTCATGCTTCTTTAACTACTACACTTTGTATTACACTTTTCATAAACGCTGCATGATCTCCCTCTGCAACTGTCCCTATGTATGCTTCTTCGGCTTGCAGCCATGAAAACCTTACATGTCACGAAATCATGACATTCTCTGCTTTTGTACAATCTACTTCGCATGCAACCATGAAAACTTGACATGTCATGAAATCGCAACATTCTCTACTTCCTTGCACTCTTCTCGACATGCAACCATGAAAACTTGACATGTCACGAAATCGTGAAATTCTTCGCTTCCTTGCAATCATCTCGGCAAGCAATCGCAAAAATCTTACATGTCACAAAATCATGACACTTTTCGCTTCTGTACACTCTACTTCACAAGCACCAGTGAAAACATGACATGTCGCAAAATCACGACGCATTCGCTGCCTTGCACTTTTCTTTGCATGCCTCAGTGAAATCGAAACATGTCACGAAATTGTGACATCTTTTTGCCTTAGCGCTTTTCTTTGCCTTTCGCTTGCAAAAATGGAACATGTCGCAAAATCATGACATTTTTCGCATCCGTACATTCTTCTTTGCATGCACCAGCAAAATCAAGACATGTCACAAAATCGCGACGCATTCGCTGCCTTGCACTTTTCTCCGCATGCCTCAGCGAAATCGGAACATGTTGTGAAATCACGACATCTTTTTGCCTTAGAGATTTTCTTTGCTTCGGCCAGCAAAAAACAAACATGTAGCGAAATTGCTACACCTTTTTCCCTTTGCACTTTCTTTTGCTTCGGCCTCCGAAAATCCAACATGTAGCAAAATCGCTACACCTTTTTCCCTTTGCACTTTCTTTTGCTTCGGCCTCCGAAAATCCAACATGTAGCGAAATCGCTACACCTTTTTCCCTTTGCACTTTCTTTTGCTTCGGCCTCCGAAAATCCAACATGTAGCGAAATCGCTACATCTTTTTCCCTTTGCACTTTCTTTTGCTTCGGCCCGCAAAAATCTGACATGTAGCGAAATCGCTACACTTCTGTTCCTTGCACTTCCAACTTTGCTTTGGCCCGTAAAACTTCAACATGTAGCGAAATCACTACACTTTTGTTCCTTGGCATCTAAACTTTGCTTCGGCCCGCGAAACTTCAACATGTAGTGAAATCGCTACACTTTTGTTCCTTGGCGCTAAACTTTGCTTCGGCCCATGAAACTTCAACATGTAGCGAAATCGCTACACTTTTGTTCCTTGGCGCTTTTTCTCTGAACATGTCACGAAATCGCTATAGTTTTCTTCCTTAGCACTTTTTCTCCAAACATGTTGCGAAATCACGACAGTTTTCTTCCTTAGCGCTTTTTCTCCAAACATGTCACGAAATCACGACAATTTTCTTCCTTGCCTTCTTTGCTTCCAACATGTCACGAAATCACGACAGTTTTTCTACTTGGCATATTTTCTTCCAACATGTCACGAAATCACGATAGTTTGCCTTACACCTTCTATCTCCTCGGCCATGTCACAAAATTGTGACAATTTTGACATCATTTTCTCTCTCCTCCGAGATGTCGCGAAATCACGACAGAAAACATGTCGCGATATTGCGACAGTTTTCTTACTTGTCATTTTCTTTGATTTTTTGAATCTGGGCCACTTCTGTCTTCCTGGAAACTTACTGTACATGATATCACTGACCTCTGAACTCTTGTCCACTGCATCAACCGATCTATCTGTTTGTGTTGACAACAATGACAATACTTTTGCTGCAACTTGCTCATCAATCAACTCCTGTCCATTGCATCAACTGATCAACCTGACTGTGTTGACAACAATGACAATACTTTGGTTGCACCTTGCTCATCATTCTCAAATCAAATCAATCTCATAGAAGCATAAAGAGAATTGTTAGAGACTCAATATGTTCTATGATAAAAACTCAATCACTTTCTCAACTCAATATCATAGAAGCATAAAAAGAATTGTTAGAGACTCAATGTGTTCTATTCTCACAACTCAATTTCTTTCACAACTCAAATTAGAATATAGAATACTTTATTTCATGGAACTTGAACAATCGATTCATACATCCACTTGACTAGGTTCAATCAAATCTACTCAACCAATCACTCAAGAACCAACTCTCACTCACAAAACCTAGTCCAAGCATATAGCCCCGACTCAAAATATTCCCAACAATGCTCAACAACAAATCTCACATAACAATGGTACTCATGATATTTTAAAACTCTAGTTCAATTTCTTTGCACAATCCAATGGCTTCAACAAAAATGCTAATAAATCAATCTTCACATAACAATGATACTCATGTTCTTTCCTAATTCAAGTTCAAGTTCTTTGCACAATCCAATGGCTTCAACAACAATGCTAATAAAATAAGGTTTTAATCACAACACTTGATTTCAAAAAATCTTGAAGCATTAACTCATACACTTTCAAAAATGAAACCCTAATCAAATCCTTTTCACTCCAATATTAATTTTAAAGAAAGCCAATCAACCAACACAACCAAAGAAGAATTTGCTCATACCTCTTTGCTTGACAAAGAGTTGATCTCACAAATCTGCCACACTCACAAATTTATCTTTTCCAATATCAATAAAGGTTAGAATACTTTCATAATAACACAATGTAAAATGATGACCCAAAATATACCTTATTACTCCAACTCAAAACTAACATTCACCATAGTCTTCTTTTAATATAAAAACCCTTATACAAAAATAATGCTTAAAAGTCTTACCAAAAATTTAACTAAGACTTTACTCAAACTCCTTATTACTCCTAAAATAATAAATCTCAAATATCAATACCTCCAAAATTAATTAATGGCATAAGGTACTTCAGAAAAATAACTTAACAATCCTTATTTCTCCCACAATTAAGAAACTTTTACTATGCAAGTAAATATCACAAATATCCCTCTTTCTACCCTTTTCACCTTAGGAAATAAACTTAAGGCAAATATAAATTTAATTTAATTCTAAGTACCTTAGCCTCAAGTGGGGCTTGAACCCACATCAACCTCCCTTCCTGTGCCCTAGCCGCGGCTTCCAGCTATGTACGCTAGGCACACATTTGAAACCCATGAGCACCACGTGATCCAAAACTTCCTCCACATGCAATGTTCAATGAAAAAAATGGCACCTCCTTTGGTGCTCGAAAACTAAGAATGAACCACACCTCATGCGGATCAAACGTAGGACCTGCATGCCTCCACGCTTTTGCAAGCCAAGTGCTACCACTGAGCCATCATGCCCAATGAGAATGAGCTTTCAACTTCCTCGTGTAACCTCCCACTTGGTTCTAAAGAACAAAACACTTTGTCCTCTCCTCAAATCGCATGCATGAATGAATAAACCAGACACATAGCTATTTCAAAAAATATTAGGAATGATTTTTCATTTTTTGAATGCAAAATTTGGTGTATATATACACAAGCCTTCATGGCTTTCAACGTCGATGCACAAGCATGGAATAAGACATTGGCAGTAAAGGCTTTGAATGCCTAACCAATCCAACTTTAGGTTTGGGTAAATAAAATTGCATCAAGCTTTGAAATGTTTGCCTTAAACCCAACCTTGGGTTTTATAAAGAATACTTAAACCTTTTTATAAAATATTATAATCAAAATTATAAATATTTTATTTCTCAAATTCACATTAGTAATATTATAGTAATAATTATAATATTATACCTTTTCGCTATCTCGAATAAATGCTTCTTTGGAAGAAGTAAAACCACTTTCTGACCCATGCTCTTGGATGATCACTAAAGATATTTTGACCCATTATTACTTCCATTAAAATTTGCACTTGAACTGGAGAAGAGCTATCACTGACATCTTGAATTCAATGACAACTCTAACTTAGGGAATCAAAGTGTCCAATACCACTAACTCCCACACTATTAATATCCAATTCTAATATTATTGTTAATTGTTTAGTCATGTGGTACTTTAGATGACTAGGCTTATGGGCCCATATGATGTAACCATTATCTAATATAAAAATAACAATTATTTTTTAGGAGTTACTAGCTTGGCCTCCACTTGCATGTGGATGGAAACCCTTGAGCATTAGGGTTAGGGTATCCAAAGTCTATAAAATATCCAAGGGGACAAGAGAAGAGAAATATCACATTTTTTGTATCAAAGATCTACTTCTAAGGAGGTTGCACTCTCAAAGATATTTACAACTTTGTAATGTATTATAGTTTTCTATAGTATAATATGTTGTATTTCTATTTTGTATTGCAATATTTTTCATTTCAAGCTTATTTTTTGTTATTATTGTAATATCATGTGGATATGTTTTTATTTTACAAGGTTCCTAACACACATGTTGACCATGTGAACTCAAATACTATTTCATTTGATAGTTTACATGCAAGAATTTATCATCTACATAAAAAAAGGCTCCCACATTCCCTCTCAACTCCTTTAATTACTACAAAAACAAATCCAATAGGAATCTTAGTTTCTTGCATTCCTTTTAAAGTCACCTCAAAACAACAAAGGTGGTAACCTTGTTTAGGATCATATAGGAATTTTAGAAGATGATAAATGTGGGGGATATGATGCTAAAAATCCTTAGCACTTCATGCAATGCCTTACAAAGGAGTGCTAGTGGCCAATTTTCCTTTAGAGCTGACTATTATTAATTCTTTGAGGAAAAATAAGATGAACTACAATTTCACAAGTAGTATTAGCTCATTCTAGGCATCCAAGTTCGAATTAGAGTAGGTAGTATTGTCTTGCTCAAGGCAACCATGTTCAAATACGCATACATGGTGACAAAAAAGAATATCGAGGTAGCATCAAGATTTTTATAGATAAATGTAGATTTATCAAATTTAGAACCTTTCTATGAAATGGTTGAGCTTCCCACTTGTAATATTTTTCTCTGATACTAAATATTGAATTGAGGAAAACAATAAATTAATTGTTAATTACTTCAATAACATATATAAAAACATAATATATTAGTTACCTAATGTTGTAATGGATCACAATTACAATTGATCAAGATCAAGATAATGGTTTAACTTATAACTACTTGTGAGGTGTAATAATGTAATAATTACCTAAAGTTTCCCTTGAAATAGGTCGTATAAGTTGAATTGTTGAAACAAGTAATCAAGTAATAAATATTTGCACATATTTGGATACCATGTTATATTTCACATCAATTTTCATGTTAATTTATGTAAGGCATGTGATTTTTCCCATGATTAAACAAGGGTCATGTTTACTTGTTAGATTCTACAGAAGTTTCCAAGAATAAATGGAATCAACATATGACCCAATATTGTTAAAAATAAGTACATACAAAGCAATGTATATTGTATATGGGGGTGTTCATGAATACCAATTAATCTCAATATCAAAAAAAAAAAAGTACACTCCAATGGATGATGAAAATGGTTGGTGTGATGGTGTATTTATACTTGAATACAATAAACCTTTAGGTCAAGTAATCAAACTTAAGGATTAAAATAATATAATATTACAAAATGATTTTTTCAAGGATTACAAGGGCCCAAAAATCTTATATGAACAACACAATACCAAAGTCGGTCATGGCCAAAAAAGATTTACCACCACATATTCCAATGTTAGGATTATCATATTATTTATAACTTCTATGTTTAGGTGAAGTAAATTATTTTAAAATAACATTTTGATTGATTGTTTTCAACTAAGTTAATCCAATTTGTTAAGTTTCTATATCATTAGTGTTCTCTATTTGGTAATGAGACAAATGATACACTAGTAAAGATAATTTTTACTCTTAAACCAATCATATGTTATAATAAAACTTTTATTTTACCTTTATTTTTTTAATTATAAAAAAATATTTGTTATGTTAAAAACTGCTACATTAAAATATATGTAGTTTGTCTAGTTTAATTGATTAGAGAAAAAAATTAATGGATTTATTATTTTAGGTATAACATTAGAACTCATAAATCAAAGAAATTTCTTTGGGAAGGATGTGAGGAAAAATTTAGGTTTTCTCTTTGTAAGTGGTATAGGGCTTAGAAAGGAAAGAATATTGGAGGGGTAGAGTTATAAAATTGTAGACTTATGAGTTTGACCTTAGGGGAAAAATGTAAGTAGAGAGTATTTAAAGATCAAGGGAAGAGTTGGGTAGAATTGTTGCTTAAAAAAATATAGATTCTCTTGATATAATGAAATTATTTAGGAAAAGAACCCTACCCAAAGGATCACAAACATGGAAGTTCACATAAGATAGTTTGCAATTAATTAAGAAATATTTTAGATGGTTAGTCAATGAGAAAAATTATGCAATTTATTTGTTTAATGTTTAGTTGAATCCTATTATCTTTGATTCAAAATTGGAACCATTGGCTTGGGCATGTATAGCTTGTAAAGTTACAAAGATCAAAGATTATATTAATGCGAGCAACAAATCCATATCATGGATTCCTATTAGTAACTTGGTTGAAGGAGATGAACTCAAGGAAAATGTAGATGAGATTCAAAATATGCTTCAAGAGTTTTACTCTCCTATTTTTACACAAAAGGATTAGTTAATTAAAATTTATCAAAAGATGATGGATACTTAGTCAATTTGGGATATGAGAATTTAGAGAAATCAAAATTTCCCACTCCCAAATATTTCCCTTGGAATATTCTTTGGTCATTAGAGTCTCTCCCTAATGCCTCAACATTTCTTTGGCTAGTAGTTCAAAGTAAGATTCTCACTATACAAATTCTATTAAGAAGAGGATATTATGGACCTTTTAGATATGTCTTATCTGACAATGATTTAGAAATATCAAATCCTTTACTTCTTCATTGTCCCTTTGCTCACACCATTTGGGGTTAATTTTTATGAGAATAAATTAGATGCTCCATCAACATTGAAAGAGTTGATGAAATTTTGGATTAATTATTTCAAAGCTAAAGCATTATGTACTCTTTAGAGGATTGGTCATGTCATTGTCATATTAGAATATCCTAGATGCCTATGTCACTGGACTGACTATTAGGAACCTTCCAATCAAAATAAACAAATTCATAAATATTGAAACAATTATAGGATTAGTAAAAATAAAAATAAAAATATTGCAATATAAAATGGAAATGCATCAATTATATTGATTACAATAAAATCACAATACAAATTGCAAGCCTCTTCAAAGGGAAACATTGTCAGAAGTAAAACTTTAATGTAATATAAAAAAGATATAAATCCATCTATAACCCTAGCCTTTTTAAATATTATTATCAACCCTAACCCTAATGCTCAAAGGTTGGTTACAGATGCACATGGGGACCCAAGCTAGAATATTTTACTAAAGAGACAATTACATTCTTGATAATGGTTACTTTATTTGGCCACATTTATTTAGGAACCTCAAGTACCAAATGCATGTTACAAAGCACTACAAAATTACATTAGGATGAGGCCCTAACATTAGGAAGGAGGCAATTACATATTAATGTTAGGATTGGGTCTTAACATGCCCTTCCAGTTCAAAAATATTTGTCCTCAATGTTGAAGATGAGAAAACTATTAATGATGTTGATGTAGTGACTCCTATATGGCATATTTTGATTGCAGTCCAAATCATTGCACAGGGACATCAATGATGACACGGTTGCAAAGGGTATGCAATCATTACTATATTTTTTAGGATATGGAATGATGAATCCTTCTTCATCTAATTTAGGTAATGTGAACTACACCTATATGTTACCGTCGATGATCATATTTAATGAAAAGGTATAAAAAATGAGTGGATCTTGGAAGTGGGTGGAAGACCCAATTTATAGGTAGTTAAACCAATCCGTTGTAACACCTAGTAGGGACCATAGAATTTTGCTACAATTTTTTGGTGTCCACAAAGCTATAGTGATGATTGTTTATAGGGTTATAAATGAAGGAAGACCATATTACCTACATCAAAGTTGTGCTCATAATGGTGTTGATCAACGTATGGCCGTATATGATTTTGGGTCAATTCTAGATTCTCCTTAAATTTTTATAGGAGTGTTTCATGTTGGAGAAGAGCGATATCTATAACTTGAACTTTGAATCTTACTAAAATGTAGGAGGAAGGTGTTGGTGGATGGTAACCATAAACTACTTCAAATGGTGTGACCTCGGTGGTTGTGTCATAGGAGGTATTATACCACCATCAATTAGAAGAAGACATTTCACTCATTGTGTAGGATGTTCTAATGAAAAATACTAGAGATATATTCCTAGACACTCATAAATAGTCTTGGTTTGGCCATCAATTTGAGGGTGATAAGTTGAAATAATTTTGAGGTGCGTACCTGGCAACTTAAATAGTTCTTCCTAAAAGTGACTGGTAAAAGTAGGGTCTCTATTTGAATCAATAGATTTTGGTAAACCATGAAGGTGAAATATGGAGTCCAATAAAATAATGATTACAGAGGTTGTGTAGGGATGTTATAAGGAACATAAATGAGCATACTTCTTGAGACAATCGACTACCACTAGAATGATTAATTTTCCCTTAGATTTTGGTAAACCTTCATTGAAATCTAGAGAAATCTATAATTGGGAGAGTTTAAAGTGTACTTGTCGTGTAAACTAATTTCCATTTTATCCTTTGACACTATCACATTTTGCCACAAAGGTTTGGATATATCTCTTCATTCCCTTCCAAGAGAAAATGCACTTGGCCCTTTTATAAGTTTGAAGAAACCCTAAATTTCCTACTATGGGTGACACATGCATTTACTATAAGAATTATTGTAGTTGTGAATTTTTATGGACAACAAGATGATCATGATATCTCAAGTGTTTTCCATACCACACATATCCAGGGTATGAATTATGGACTTCTTAGAGTTTATGAAACAAGAATTGCAAACTTAAATCCTTAGTCATCTCTTCTTGAAGTTTATTGATCCATTAAGGAAGGGGTGTGGATATAGCACATATCATGTCCTATCATATTATTGTGAAAGTGCATCAACCATGATATTCTCATTTCCTTTTTTATCCGTGATGTCATAATAATATTCCAACAACTTAGATACCTACCATTAATATTTTGGGGTGGTTACTCACTATTTGAAGAAATACTTAAGACTTTGGTGGTATGTTTTGCTAAAAAAATGACACCCAACGAGGTATGGCCTCCAATGATTAACAACATGAAAAATGGCTAAATCTCATTTTTACATGTTTCAAATTTCTAGAAAATAGTGCCTTGCTGGTGAAAGCCAATTGCATTCCTTCTTACATCAAAACTTCCCAAATTCCACTATCAAAAGAATCACTTTTAATTATAAAGGATTTAGAAAATTCAGGTATGGCTAACATTGGTGTTGATATCATAACTTGTTTTAGGTCCTTGAAAGCTTGTTTTACTGGTTTTGACCACATGAAAGAGTTCTCAACATAGTGGTCAGTGGGGCTTCTATCTTCCCATAGTTTTGAAGAAATTTATAGTAATATCAGTGAGACCCAAAAAACTTCAAAGTCCTTTAGTAGTTTGAGTTTTTGGCCATTCCTATATAACCTAAATTTTCTTGGGATCAACTTTAAGTCTGTCCTTTGAGACAATGTGACCTAAGTATTCTAAATTTTGTATGCCAAAAGGACACGTTAATTGATTCATATAAAACCATTTCTTAGAAAAAAGTTGCAAGGCATGATCTAAATGTTTGAGATGCTTCTCCTAAGCATGACTATAAATCAAAATATCATTAAAGAAAAATGAATTTGCGTAGGAAGGGCCAAAATATTGCATCATCAAACTCTAAAAAGTAGAACATGCATTAGTCAGACCAAAGGGCATGGCCAAAAATTTGTGATGCCCTTAATGAGTTCTAAAGGTATTTTTAGGAATGTCCTCTTTCTTAAGTCTAATTTTATGGTAGCTAGACTATAAATACAATTTTGAGAAACATTGAGTGCAATCCAACTTATCCAACAACTCATAAATTACCAAAATATGGAATTTATCCTTGATAATTATTTTATTAAGTTCCTATAAATACTCACACAACCACCATGAACCATCCTTTTTCTGTACCAAAACCAACAAGGAAAATGGATTAATAGTGGGAAAAATAACCTCTTTTGCAAGTAGTTCCTACACCATTTTCTTGATTTTTTATTTTTAGACATATGAATACCTGTAAGGGTGAACATTTAGAGGGAGACTACTTGGAACAAGCTAAATTGTATGATCATGGATACAAAAAGTGGGTAGTCCCTTAGGTTCCTAAAAAATTATTGCATATTTGTATAATAGAAGCTATAATTCTGCCAGTGGTTCCTATTTATTATCATTGGAGGCTTGTATAGCAAACAATTGTTCCATGGATTCATGGTGTTAGAATAGGTATGCATTATCTATTACATTATTAATGTGCTATTGATCAAGCACTCAGTTGGATGGTTATAGAACAGTTTGATGCCTGAAAATGATTACAAACAACCTTAGAGGTTGTATATATATTTTGCATTATTTTCAATTCAATTTTAATCCTCAGGTTTCTACATGGTATCAAAGTAGATCATGATCATTGGGCAAGATGCTTTGTTTTTTGGGTAAGGTGGTATCGTTCCTAGTGCCACTCCAAACATAGCCGATCATTCCAAACTGATCATGAAACCCTAGAAAACTTGTAGTAGGTGGCACGGTTGAATCTGACAATGACATGATTATTAAGATGACCTATGGATGACACGATTATCGAGAAGATATGTGGGACTCCTGGTTTGAGGCCTCTAGAATCTGATAGAGGCACGTGGATTGAGGAATAGCAAACATGGAGACTTTTGACTCAGTGTTGACATGGTAGAAGGCTGAATCAGTGCTGACGTAGATATTTTTGGGCTATGCTAACATGACAAAAGGCTAAAATGGTGACTGACTAGACCTTGCTGATATGGCAGGAGAACACATGGTAGCGATTGGGTGGTTAGTTGGCAAGTATGTGGTGGTGGTTAGGAAGTTTTTTGGCAAGCACATGGCGGTGGTTGAGAGGTTCCTTCATGTGGTAAAATATTTGTTGGTAGAATGGATTACCCAAAGGTAATAAAAGCACATACTATGTTTCATAGTTTATAAAGAGAGCAAACATCGTTGCACAAGTGATGTGGGAAAAAGAGTCCTAAATTTTTTTTTCTTCGTCAAGTGACGAAGAAACTAATAACAGGGACCTCTTGTCCCTTTATTCCCAACCGTTCGATAGGTGGGTTTGTTACTTTCCCATGGCAAAAGCTTTGCCAAGTGCCAGGTTGAGGGATCAAGTCTCACCGGTGCCAAGCCTCCACCACTTTTTCTCCCAACGGTGTGTTTTCAAAAGGGTGCAAGGTATTTTTTATTATTTTCTTTGTTTAGTTTGCAATTTTTATCATTTCTTGGAGGGATAAGGCTCCCCTAAGTTTATTTTTTGCAAACAAACATGATAATGCACCTTTGTTCTTTCTAAACACAAACAACACACCATTTTTTACAAAGAAACACATTTTTTTTGTAAACTCAATTTCTTGTCATGGAGGGATAAGGCTTTCTTTGACAACCTAGTGCATTATTTTTTTTGCCACTCACATTGGATGAAAACCTAGTGCATTTTTTTTCTCCTGGAGGGATAAGTAACTATTTGCACTTCATCAAACTTTGAAAGGGTATAACTAATTCTTTTTCTTCCTAGTTTATTTTGCAACATCAAGGGGGGAATACAAGAATTTTCTCTTGCAAAATTCTAAGACAAGGGGGGAAGAAAATTGTTGCTTTGAAAAGCATTTTTTGGATTTGAATATCATCATTGTAACAAAACTAGCATTGTAATAGGTGCATTTTCGATGGAAACCGACACCTAAAGTGTTTAAATTTGTGGGCACTTGTGATTGTTTTTGCATTTAAATTTCTTGTTTTATTGCATTTTCAATCATAAATTAAAATATACAAAGCAAATAAAATATCCCAAATTTTACACCTATTTGTGCAATTTATTGCACAACAACATTCGGTATATACAGTACCTCTAGTCCACACTTATAGGTGATGTTGTCGTGCTTGGAATACTGTATCTAATGCCTAATATAGCTATAAAAATGATGTTTGAGCTATTGTTCTCTATAAATCATCGAGGAGAAATAAGGAAAACCAGTTTTGATATTCACTCCATTTAATACCCTATTTCTTTCTAATTATTTTGCTTAAACTCCTCCAACTCATAAACCTATTTCAAAGGGTTTTGATGTAGGTGCCATCAATTTTATTGAATTCCCTTTCACATACTCATTGCAAGTATAAAGAAAGGAGGACCATTTGGTGTTATAAGGAACCTTCACAATGGCCACTGTTCATAAATATCTGTCAGATTCATAGTTGCTCAAAGGTTCCAATTTTACATGGAAGACAAATATGAGAGCTATCCTTCAGGTTGAAGATTTATGGGATGTAGTGACTAGCACTACAAAATGTCTTGGAACAACAGGGCCAGATCAAGAGGCCTTTGATAATAAGGGTAGAGATGTCTCATGTTTATTCTTCTTACTACTACAGATGAGGTCCAACCTCATATCTGTGATGCCAAATATGGTAAGGAAGCTTGGTATGCTTTTATTATCATTTATGAAGGGAAGAATCAATCCGCTATTATAAACCTTCAAACTCAACTACATACACTCAATATGAAATCTGGTGATACAGTTAACATATTACTATGCAGAGTGGTAGAATTGAAAGCCAAATTGAATGCTATGGGAGAGACAGTGGTAGATACTCTCTTGACCTGAGTCATCTTGAGAGCTTTTCCAGAATCCTACAAGGTGTTTATTACCTCTCTCAACATGTCTAGTAGACAAGTTACCTTTGTGGAATTGGTGATTTTTCTTCAAATTGAGGAGGAAAATCAGTTTTAGAAAGATGAAGTGCTAGATAATGCCTTCTAAACCAAAAAAGGGGGTAATAAATAAGGTAATTTTAAGAAGGGAGGATCTTCATCCAAGGAAAAGGGAAACAACATCGAAAGAAAGACAAACACTATTGCAAATTCTATAATATGAATAACCATGACACCAATAGGTGTTGGTTTAAGAATAAACAACACAATGACCAAGATCACAAGAAGAAGGGCAAAGGGAAATACAAACCATAGAAGAAGAATTAGAAACCGAAGGGGAATGTTGTGAGGAATCAGACTTAGAATCAAATTTTGAGTGAGCACACAAGGTGCTCATGACTCACACATCTTCTCAATAGAAATATGCAGTGTGGTATATTGATTATGGTGCTAGTAAACACATGACTGGAGATAGATTGTGGTTTGAGACATTTGAGGAAAAGGAAGGTAATCTAGTGATAATTTATGCTAATCAAACCTACCGAGTCCAAGGTGAAGGTGAAGGAGATGTTTCCATTACTCTTCTAGATGGTAAATGTTATATTGAGAAGGTACTCTATGTTCCTAGATTGACCAATAATTTGTTGTCCGTCCCTTAGATCTTGGATAGAGACATGAATATTATTTTCCATTTTGAGGAGGGTAGAAAGATATATTTCATCACTAGTAAGGGAAAGCATATAGCAATAGGATCAAACAAGCATGAATTATTCATATTATATGTTGTTTCCACACCTCATGTTGCCATGGTAGTGACTAAGAAGGAGACCACTTCTCTTTGACACAAGAGATATGGGTGTTTGAGTTTAGGATATTTGCTCGAGTTGAGCAAATATGAGATGGTGAAAGTCCTTCTCATCCTTTCATCCATATTGCCATTATGCTCGGATTACTTAGTAAGGAAGCAACATCAGGTACCATTTGAGGTTAGCTTTTCAAGAGCTAAGAAACCTTTGGAGTTGGTACACATCGATCTGTGCGGTCCTATGCCAAACAACTATGGTGGAAAGAGGTATTTTTAATTTTTTGTTGATGATTAGTCATGGAAGATATGGGTTTTATTTCTTCAATTGAATTTAGAGGTATTTATGTACTTTCAACAGTTCAAGAATATTTTTGAGGAGTCAGGATATTCCATAAAAACCCTCTGCTCAGATCGAGGGGGGAATATACCTCTAAGGAATTTTCATAATTTTTGAATGAACATGGGATGAAGATATAGTTGAAAACAACCTATACTCCACAGCAAAATGGAGTTGCTAAAAGGAGAAATCATTCCATTGTGGAAATGGTTCAATGTATGCTTAAGGGGGCACATCTTGAGCATGAGTATTGGGAAGAATCAGTGAGTACAACATCGTACCTCCTGAATAGAGCATCCACAAGAGCTCTATAGGGAAAAAATCCATAAGAAGCATGGAGTGGTAGGAAACCCTCCATTTATCATCTAAGAGTTTTTGGATGTAAGGAATTCATGCACATACCAAAACAGAAAAGGAATAAGTTAGATGAGAAAACCTTGCAATGTATTTTCTTGGTTACGATGAGCATTTAAAGGGATATCAGTTGATAGATCCTATGACCAAGAAAACACACTCAAGTTGAGATGTGTTATTTGATGAAGCTTTCACATTAGATAACACCTCTATAGCTGTATACCTAGAGGAAGAGGAGCCTAAGAAAGAGGTTCCACCTCCACAAAATAAGATTCCAAAATTGTATACTAGCACATTGAGAGAATCAAAGTTGACTTCACTTACAGATCTAACTCTAGATGAATCTTGTACTCGTTGTGTGACTCAACAGATGAGAGTAGATGCATCAAATTCAGAGGTTGATGATATTTAACAATAGTTTGATGAACTATTTATAGATGCAGAGGAAGACAAAGAAATAGATATGGATGATGAGTGGGTTTATATATCAACATTGGATGAAAATGAACCCACAATAGTTCAAGATGCACTCAGTGAGCCTCAGTGGAAGGCTGCTATGGAAGTAGAACATACATATCTCATGAAAAATCATACATGGAAGATAGTTAATCTACCTTAAGGAAAGAAGCCCATTGGCTGCAAATGGGTGTTCAAAGTGAAGTATAAGGCATATGGTACTATTGATAAGCATAAGGTCCATCTTATTGCAAAGGGATATGCTCAAAAAGAAGGCATAGATTATGAAGAGAATTTTTCCCCTACTACAAAAATGACTACCATTCAAGTACTTTGTGCCATGGCCACTTAGTTTGGGTGGAAGTTACATTAGATGGATGTCAAAAGTGCTTTCTTGAGTGGTGACCTACAAGAAGAAGTGTGTATGACCCAACCAAAAGGATTTGTGGTTGAAGGGCAAGAACAAAAAGTTTACAAGTTGGTCAAATCCTTGTATGGGCTAAAACAAGCTCCATGAGCTTGGTACATCAAAATAGACAATCACCCGATGCAACATGGATTTAAAAGAAGTCCTTCAGATGCAAATATCTATATCAAGAACAATGGTTTTGACATAGTGATTTTGGTACTATATGTGGATGATCTGACCATAATAGGCAGTTCAGAGAATATGATTGATGTAGTGAAATATGATTTAAAACAATATTTTGAAATGACAAATCTAGGACTTATTTAGTATTGTCTTGGTTTGGAAGTGATTTAGAAAAATAATCATATCAGAGTAACACAAACAAAGTATGTCAAGAAATTGGTCAACAAATATTGCATGACTTACTATAATTCTATAGCGACTCCAATGGATCCAGGACTTAAGTTATCATGATATGATAAATCACCATAGGTAGATGGTACTATCTATCACTAGCTAATTAGGAGTCTCATATATCTAACAAATATCAGACCAGATATTAGTTTTTCTGTGGGTTATCTTTCAAGGTTCATGCAGGAACCTAAGGTGAGTCATTGGAAAGTAGTAAAGATAGTTCTTCATTATGTTCATGGCAGTAAAAACTATGGCCTGGAGTACAAGAAGAATCACAAGTTCTTCTTATAGGGATACACAAAATATGACTATGCTGGATCCATTGATGATCATAAGTTGACTTCTGGATACATTTTCCATATTAGATCTAGACCTATCTCTTGGTACAATAAGAAGCAACAAGTGGTTGGTTTATCTTTGATAGAGATAGAATATCGTGCAACAAGTGGAGTAGTCTACGAGATAATGTGGTTAAGTTGCATTCTTACAAACATGGGTCTTCCAAAGAATCTTCCACTTCATTTATTTTATGATAATCAAGGTGTTTTGAATCTTGTCAAGAATCCAATATTTCATGAGTGTACCAAATACATTGACAATCGATGCCATTTTATTCAAGATGAAGTTCCAAAGCACCACATCCAGCTCTAGTACATTCCCACTGATGAGAAAGTTGTAGATATTTTCACCAAGGTACTTGAATATGTCAAATTTGAATTGTTTCACAATGCTCTTTGTATTTTCTAATAATGTAATAAGGGGGGATGTTAGCATAGGCATGCATTATCTATTATATTATTAATGCACTATTAATAAAGCACTTAGTTGGGTGGTTATAGAATGGTTTGATACCTCAAACTGATTACAAACCACCTTGGAGGTTGTATATATATTTTGTATTATTTTCAATTTAATTTTAATCCTCAGGTTTCTACACAAGGGATGACTTTTTTAATAGCCTCTCCATCCTGTAAGATGAAAAAATTGAGAAGCACTGGCCTTAATTTATTCTAGAGTATATACACTTTCCTACTGGATGAATTTCATCCATAACTCAAAAAAATTCAATAGTACAAGACCTATTATTCTAAGCCACTATGTCCCCAATACAACATCACACCCTCCTAAGGGAAGGATAAACATATTAGACTTAATATTATATTCTCCTATTCATACTTTGATATTTTTATGCTTACACTTACAAGGCAAAGTTCCTCCATTGGCAATCATAATTTCCAAGAAATTATAGGTACTTATATAATAATTTGCCCGCTTCTCCACTTTAGAGTCAATAAAATTATGTGTGCTACTCGAGTCAATGAGAATTATTAGTCATTGTCCCTTGAAAAATACCTTTTCACCTTTATAGTTTGGTTTGTAGCTATGCCTACTAAGGCATGAATGAAGATTTTTGTATGAGGTTCTTATTGGAATTTAGGATACTCTATTCGTTCCTCTTCTTGATGGTCCTATTTCACCTCTTAAGAATTTGTGGTTGCTAACTCATCTACATCAAGTAAATACAATTTTTATTGCACACATTTTTGGTTAGGTGAATACTTATCATCATAATTATAACATAGCCCTTGAGCTTTATGAGTTTCCACCTCTTCTTTACTCAATAGTTTGATGGTGGATGACTTGTTAGTTAGACTGGTGGTTAGTTTATTTGGGAATAGGGGTCATGTTTATGGAATTTTGGAAGTGCATATTTGCACAATAATTTTATCTTCTACCAACCTAGAAAACCCTATTTTCTACTACAAGGTTTATAGTTTAAATACTTTAACCTCAACTTTGATATCATCCTTCAACCCACTAACAAAAAAACTTTGAAAGAAGTTTTTATTTAAGCTAGTTGTATGATTTGCTAAATTTTCAAATTGAGCTTGATAATATCTAATAGTTTGAGTGAGTAATTGTTTCTCCAATTCATCCCAAGTAAGATGGGGATACACTCTTTGACCCATTGGTACCATTGCAAAGCATTAGATTCAAAATTAAAAAAATGCAATTGATTTATAAATGTTATGCAATATTATGAAGGCTGAAATACTACTTTGCTCAACACAACCATCCATCCAGATCCCTCCCATAAAATTTTGGAAAGTCTAACCATGATTATTGGGATAGGTGTTGTGTGTCTCCTTTCAATATTACTCGACCTTTCTTCTTTACAATCAAAAGGACCATATCTACCATATCTTTGGGTGCTACTTGCCAATAAAATTTTCAATTCTACATTTTTTAAATTCACTCCCTCCATCTCTTTATGTTCCCTTATCACACATGTCATAAATTTATTCAATATCCAGATCTCACTCTACAACTAGTTTAATCCATTAGTAATTGTGTTCCAAGGCTTGTAGAGAGGTGTTCATCCCATTGGGTGATTTTTTGATCCATTTGTTGACCTCTAGTGCCTATACCCATATATTAGATGTTTGGGCCTTCCAACAATACTTGCTAAAAATAGAAGTGTTGTTTTTGACAATTATTATTTTTACTAATGGTCCCAAAGATGTTTATAGGTGTTATGCACCAAATTTATTGGCTCAAAGAGATATTTAAAATGGACTATACCCCAAATTGGTGATTTTGGGACCTCAAAAAAGCTTATGGATGCTATTTATCAAAATGATCAACTTTATGAGATGATTGTAATGGAATTTTTCAATCTTTTTTATACTATTATCTGATGACTACCTAGTCTGACAATTGTTTTATCTAATATTGTTCTTGAATTTTATTGACAATAGCCCTATCAGATATTGTCCTTGACTATTACTAACAACTTCCATATATGATATTATCCTCAACTATTAATAATAATGACCCTATCATATATTATACCTAACCATGATTCCTAGCTTTCATTGACAACCATGATTTCACTGTTACTCTGGTTTCTTTTGACACTATTTATTCTACTCATTGCCCTTCTATTACTAACACCAATGACTTATTTCTTACTAGAAAAATCTATTATTATTTTGTTGATTCTATTATTAGTGTAGTCTCCTTCGTATGCTCAAGTTTGTATTTAGGATTTTCAAAGTGATAGATTACTTTAAGGTTTAAAAAGTAGCTTAAATAGGGTTATGTTAGGCCAAGGTGTGTGTATTTCCCATAGACCTCTGTTATACTATAGTAGTGATTAATAATGCTTAGACCAATATTCTATACCACTACTCAAGGCGGATTCCACACACCTTTGAGTACACTACTTGTCTCTCTTACAATACAAGAGGGTAATCTTTTTGAGTGCTATGTGTTAGGTACCTAAGATAGGTACTTAATAATTTAATATTGTATTGTGTAATGATATGAGCCATAAATTAACTATTGATTAAGGAAGGCCACATGCCAAATTAGAAATAGGTAGGAGAATAATTTCATAAGGAATATTGTCATATTATTAAGCACTTATGGAAGGTGAACCACCACATGGGTGATCTTGTATAAAGAGAGATATACCTCCATTTTAGAGGGGATAGGTATGAAGTATTCTTGTAGAATTCTTGGCTCATGGAGCTGGAGATATTATGGAGTGGCTTCCTTCCAATAAGGAGCACTATGTGGTGTTTTCCTATCTCAAGGGTTCATAATATTTGGTATCAGAGCATCAATTTTGGCAAAGTGGGGTTGTTTTTGTAGAGCTAGGGCACATTTTTTAGAAAAACATCACATTTTGCTGAGGCCATATTATTATTTTAGTCATCATTTATAGAAGGTTTTTACACCCTTGTGTAGATATTTTTGAGTACTATAAAAATTAATTTTCATTTGTTAAATTTTGATAAGTATTAAGAAAGTTATGGTTGTTTGAAGTTCGGTTATTTGTGTTGTTTTTGGTTGCACAATTTTTATTTCAATATTAAAAAATTTGTATTAATATTTTTCACAAAAATTTATAGAACATTTTGGCACCAATATGTAGATTATTTTGAGTACTATAAAAGGACCGTTCACTTGTGAAAGTTTGATAAGTATTGAAAGTTTGATAAGTATTGTGAGAGTTACAGTTGTTTGAAGTTGAATTATTGAGGCTATTTTTTGGTCGCGCTTTCAAAAAGAAAAAAAATTGTATTAAATTTTTTAGCAATCATTTTTAGAATATTTTTGTACCATAATATAGGATATTTTTAGTGATACAAAAATAATGCCCACTTGTTAAATTTTGTTAAGTATTGAAGGAGTTACAACTATTGCAAGTTGGGCTTTTGGTGTTATTTTTGAGTTGCATAAAAAAAGATAAAAAATTCATCTCTCAATCTGGTTAATCAAATCAATTTTTGTTTGTTTTATTTTGAATAAAATTTATAGATTTAATTGTTTTAAGAAAGAAATAGATGAGATCTCAAAATTTTATATTTTGAGAAATTTCGGTTATTTTAAACCCTAGCTACTTTGAAAACCAAAATATGGAGTTGCCAATTTTTTTTTGGAGAAGATGATATTGATGCTAGGGAATGGTGGGAAAATTTTAAGTCTTTATATTCTTTTGAATGTTTATGGAGATTTAATATTTGGATTTCCTTGCAAGGGGAAGGTTTATCTTGGTATTCCAACTCTGTTTATCCCCGTCATTATATATACACATGGGAAGAATTTAAAGTTGCATTTTTAGGAAAATGAAAACCAAAATAAAAGGATAATATGTGCAGGTTAAGGAAACTACACCTTATGTGTCAGGGATAAACAATGGTAAAAAATATTTGTTTGAATGTAAAAATTCCATTTTGCAAGTTCATGGTTGCATTAAAAAAAATATATATATTGTTTTGATTAACCCTAGTAGCAACAAACATAATTTTATCAATATGTATTTGAATAAGAGGTTGCAAGTTCAAGTAAAGAAAATCAAAGACATACAACTTGAGGGTCAAAATGTTCAAATTTTTGAATATTTGAAAATCACCTTGGATAAATATATTTTACATTTAGATTTTCATACTATTGAGATGAGTGATGTAGATATTATTCTTGGTTATCTTGGTTGAATTATTTGGGTACTATTAACATTAATGTGCAAAATAAATTTATGAAGTTATGGTACCACAAAAAGAAGATAACATTGCAAGATATCTCTCAGTCTAAGGTGCAAGAATCAAGGGCAAACCAGGAAGTTATGGTAGGGAAGCAAGTTGTAGAATATCATGAAACAAAGTCTAAGGAGGAGGCAGTAATAGAGTTCAAGGAAGAAGAAAAATCAAAATCCAAGGACAAATTCAAATATGGGAGCTTGAAAAAAGCACAAGATGTTGAAGAGTTCAAAAAGGTTGAACATTGGGCTAAGGTTGGAGTATATTACCATCCACACCACCATGAGAGGCAACAATCATGGAGATAGGGCTTGAGGAAACATAAGAACAATGAGGGAAATATAAGGAACCAAAGGATCTAAAAAATTGGATATACTACAAGTCATAAATGCAAGCAGGTATGGATGAAAAAATATGAAATTTATGCTTCCAACACATGGTATTGGCAACAATGAATACCACCATCAACCATAGTTAAATTGGTATGGATGGATGATTGATATTAGTACTAGTACTCAACATGGCTTAAAATATCATTTTATTTAGCCTCTTCTAATATTTTGAGGATAAATGATAGGAACCTGGTTCCTAGCAATAGAAAACAATGGAAAAAAGATGGAATGGAGTGCAAAAAAATAATGAAATTAGTCACTTTTTTTAAAGATCACTGTTTCAAAAGGAGGTTTCCCTACCAATTGCTTTCAATATTTTCTTGGATGCCTAATGTCACCCTTTATGAATGCATATATATACCTATCTAATGGTTATAATGTGAAGGGACACAATGGTCCATAATCAATGAGTGTAATTAATTATATAATATGAGTTAGGATTAGGATCCTAACAAGCCACCCTCCTT
The DNA here is from genome assembly GCA_028583015.1 of Wollemia nobilis. Classification (NCBI taxonomy): domain Eukaryota; kingdom Viridiplantae; phylum Streptophyta; class Pinopsida; order Araucariales; family Araucariaceae; genus Wollemia; species Wollemia nobilis. Next base: position 20,965,179 of record JAQPPZ010000541.1, on the reverse strand, counting down.
AAAAAGATATTTGTCCTCAAAGCTCAAAGTGAGAAGCTTCATTCCATATTTTCTAAGTAGTATTTGCTCATGTTCTTGTACTATATTAATGTCATATTCCTGTAAGCATGGATATTATAAATGTGGAAGTGTTGGTAGGGTATAGGTAGGAAGAATATTAGGACCAGAACGATGACAGGGGTAACCCTATTTGTACCTTTTTAGTGGCTTGGATAGAAAATAAGTGGGAAACCATTTCCTTGCCTCTGTTATGAATAATTTTCTCCATGCGATGAGAGCTTGCTAGTGGAGAAGGGCATGATTTTAATCCTTTAAGAGTATACATTTAATTATTTATTGTGAATTTCATCCATAATTTCACAAAATCCCATTGGATTGTCTCGAGTGTTCGTAACCATTGTACTCCTAAGACAATATCACATCCTCCTAAGGAAATTACATACATGTCATGTTTCATGGTGTAATCGCCCAAGGTGAGCTTAATATTATGACATTTTCCCTTACAAGTGATCCTTCCCCCATTACCAATCATGACTTCAAAATTATTGCAAGGATGGATAAAGCAGTCAACTTGTTTTACCACATGTGGGTTGATAAAATTATGGGTATTGCCAAAGTCAATAAGCACAATAAGGTTTTGTTGTTTGAAGGATCCAGGTACTTTCATAGTTTGGGAAGAAGAATTACCAACAAGGGTATTGAAAGAAATTTCTAGTGGACCTTGAGTGCTATCATCAGGTGTATCCATAACGACTTATACCTTGATCTCCTATTCATTGTTGGTTGATTGACAAGGGATAGCTAAATTTAAAATATATAATTTGGATGTAATGCATTTATGATTGGGTACAAATTTCTCATCACAATGAAAACAAAGATTTTTTTTCTCTTCTTTATTTTATTTCCTCAGGGCTGATGCATTTAATTAGTAGGATTCAATTAAGTTTTTTTTTTTTTTGGGGGGGGGTAAGTATTTTGTGATTCTATTTTAGATGGGTTTTCCAATTGACACTGGTTATTGAATTTCTCTTTCGCCATTTGGGCTAGCGTGATAGTTTGCATCATGTTAGTGGGGTTGAGCATTTGTACTTATAATAAAATGTCTTCCTATAAACCACTGATGAAACAACTTTGGAAGAATGAGGTATTTAGCCCTGATGTAAGATTTGCCAATTTTTCAAATTAATCTTGGTACTCTCGTATTGTAGTGGTTTGATGGAGTTTGGTGAGAGCCCCTATAAAATATTCAAATTTGCTTGGGCCGAATCGTACCATTATATTTTTTGTAAATTTTGTCCATGTAGGAGTGTCATTTGTCTTTTCATACCATTGATACCATTGAGTAGCGATTCATTCCAGGTGGAAGAATACAATGCAAACCTTTTGGCTCTCTGATATTTGATAGAGAGAAGTATTGGTCAGCTCGATAGATCCAATTTATGGAAATACCTCCTTCAAATTTTAGGAAATCCAATTTAGTGGTTCAAGGTAGGATTGATGTTTGTGGTCCCCCGAGTAATTCTTGGTGTGTTGGTGCTCCGATAGGTTGGCTGACTTGGACTAATGCCATATTATGTTGTACCATATCCATGGAGTGGTTAGTGGCATCAATTTTTAAGTCTAGCTATGTTATCTTATTTTCAAATTCCTCCTTTGTTAATATTTTCTTTTCAATATCATCCTTGCAACGATTAAATTCTTGAATGAAATCCTTGAGAGGGTCTTGTGATCTCCTACCATTGGCCATTGTGGTGAGCTTGTGGTTTGTAATTTTTTTAAAGTTAAGTTTACAAAAAATTATTTATAATTTCTTGCAAAAATTTAAGTAGAGTTTTGCAAAAAATTATTTTTCAACTTATAGGCCTAACGACCACTTTTTGAATTTCAAGTTTTTGAAATTTTACGGGAAGGAACGACTAGTGCTAAGGGTAAGGCGGAGTGGAGCGACAGGGTGAGTGTAGGGGGTTGGGCACACAAGGTAATGTGAAGTGGAGAGGTGCACAAGTGAAAGTCAAGAACATAAGGCAAGACAAAGTGGAGACGTGCATGGGTGAGCGAAGGGGGTCAAGCACACAAGGTGAGGCAAAGCAGTGAGGTGTATAGGTGAGAGGCAAGGCAGAGAACACACAAGTGTGAGGTAGAGCGAGGAGAGGCAGAGGGAGGAAGTGGCTTCGGTCGTGCAAGGGAGAAGCGAGCATGACCATAGTCATGAGTCCTTATGTTTCTTTGATATATTTTAAACACTTCTTTGACCTCCTTTCTCATGTATGTGGGATTTTAATTTTTGAAACCTTATTTTTTCGATGTTGGAAAATCATGAGCATTGTCAATATTTTTCTAGCGTGTTTTAAACTTAATATTATAATTTATAATTTATAAAATGTTACCATGTTTTCTCAACTTCATCAAAAAATACAGGTTTTCACTAAAGGGAGATTTCGTTGATGTTTTCGAGTGCGTAATCGATCTATTCCTCGATCTAGGGGTAACATAAATTTATGACATACTCGAAGAATTCTGCTACAGTTTTGAGCCGATTTTTCCACTCATTTTCATGTTTGATAGTAATTTTTTTGCTCTGGTCTACTTCTTCTGGATGTCAGATTATAATAATGTTTTTAATTTTTCTCTTGAGGATGTACATTTGAGAGTGTTTGGGAGATGTTTGAGAGTTTACTGTGATAGTATGGATGGCTAAAATGGTGATAAACATTGATGACACTAGTGTAATTTGGTAATGAGAGGCAGTGAATGCTATGGGTGAAAATTTTGTTATGAAATGGCCTTTAAGACTACTTGATCTGAAACCAGATGGTAGGAACCTGGTTCATAGCAATGGAAAATAGATGGAATGGAGTGCAAAAAAATAATGAAATTAATCTCTTTTGTTAAAGATCACTATTTCAAAAGGAGGTTTCCCTGCCAATTGCTTTCAATGAGATATAAAAAAATATATTTTATTGTATGCCTAATGTCACCTATTGGGAAAAAACATTGGTTAGTTTTCTACGTTTAAGTTCACTGCCTCATTTAATTTGTCAACCTGGGGTAGCCCGTAGACTTATGAGTAGCCTTGCACAGTATATGCTTATAATTTCCTCCACAGAGATGATTCCCTCAAGTTTATGATTTAGGGGGTGTTGGTGTTCGTTGAAGTTATGATTTTGAGTTCCAAACCACTAATCTATCCTACGCTTATGAAAACATGACTAAATTACATTTAGAAATTAAAACTGCACATTGCTGGAAATTACAAGAAAATAGGGGAAAATAATAGGAATATAAATTAATCTATAGAAAATAAAATGAAATTAAAGAAGACATAAAACAAGGGAAAGGAAAGGGAAGAAAGTTTTTGAGATTGGTCCCATGCTTCCAGTAGGTTATACCCACGTTAAATCATTCATCTAATGCTAGTCGATTTAACTAGAAATGACTCAAAAAATATTTTAAGAATTGTAGCAAAATAAATACAGGGAAAATTTGGGATCACATTTTTAGGGGTGGCCTACATATTTATAAGATATACAGAAACACCTTGTTACAAAATGGAAATAAATCAAAATTTTTATTCTACTTTACAACAACATGCATGAATATAGGGAATCGAGCAAAATATCAAACTGTGTGGACTATTTTAGTGTATTTTATTTTATCAGAATACGTCTGATATTCATTTTGCTTGATTTACATAGATATTTATGTAGCATATAAAAAATATATGGCTAGTAATATTTGATATTGTCCTTGGTCTGGAATGAAACTCCATCTACGCTCCTTGCTAAAATTGCATTCTGTTTTGCCAACCATAGAGCCGTGCTAGAATTCAGCTTCAATGGGAATCATGTGCCTTGTCTGTAGAAGTCAAGAAGTAGGAACCAACACGGGAGTTAGGTGCCTAACAAGAATTAGGTTCCCATCAATCAAGCATTGAATGGAAGTCAAGTGATTTAAAGGGAATCAGGTGCCTGACTTAGCACTTCACACCAATGTACTACAAATGTTTTGCCTTCATAAAACTGATAATGCTTGGTTTGAGTGGGACCTCGATGAAAACATGCTAAAACACAGTAATTTCTATGAAATCTACATAAAACACAAGTAGAAATAAAATATTAAATAACATGTAAAATAAAATTTTAAACATGTCTAAAATCCTCATAAACATATATATCTACAAAAATAAGTGTTGCCATTTATAAGGAAAGTAGTACAAAGAATGAGCATTTTTAAGGCTCATCATCCCCCCATGCTTAAGGGGTGGCATATCCCTGTGCCACTTTATATTGGTAATTACAAATTTTATTTACAACTTTCCAATAAGCCCTTATTGTCTCTTTCCTTTTCTTTGTAGAAACCTTAGCTTTTTCTTTGTCTTTGGGCTTTCACTCCTTTTTTGCTATGAAAGTGGCTGCCTCCTATCCCTGCTATTTTTGGAACTTGCTGCATCGAGCTGGCTGATTCAGACCTGCTCTTTTACTTGGATGTTCCCTTGTCTAGTTGACCTTACCTCTTTAAATTTTTAAATAATAACCAATAAAACTAGTGACATCCTTCTGGAATGCGGGCTTAGCCATCTTCCAATATTCATGGTGAAGGGATAAATGCTTTCCCACTAGTACTGCAACTTTTTCTTCAAAGAGAATGTTGGAATTTGCAGCAACCTTGACTATGGGTAGATTAGCCCCTATTGGGTCAAGTTTAGAACTATCTGTAAACTCTGTCTCTTCCACAAGAGGGGTTTTGCTACTTGTGGCTTTATTTGTAGGTGGAACAGAACCTAAAAATCCCATCTTCATGAAATATGCCTCCATCCTTGAAGGTTGATCACCTATTGATCGATACAATCCCTAGAACTGATGAGGCTGGGTAAATGGTATTTTCTTTGAAGGTCTCTTGGCATTATTTTTTACCTCTTTTTTAGATTCCTTGAGTGCTTTCTTAGAGGCTTTCTTCTAGTTCTTTTTGTCTACTTTTATCTCTTCCTTAAACTCCTTAAATTTTTCTTTTTGTACAACAAACAATTTTTTGCTACCTCCCGTCCCTCATCAGAATCCATGTTTGATTCCTTATCAAAATTTATGCCCAATTTCGTTAATTATGTAGTTATTTCTCTAGTTTTGGTTCTTTTATGAGATTCCATTACAACATTTTATTTTGATCTTAGATTTTTGGGCTATATCTCAAGGTATACTGGTGCTACTGTTGCTTCCTATTTTTTAGTAGATGTAGGCTGTTGAGCCTATTTTACCCGTGCAAAAAATTGTTGTTCTGTTGGAACTACCTTTTCCTCCTTAGGCTATTTAGCCCCTGCATCAGCTAGAGGATATTTAGGCTCTTTCTCCATTTTTGAGATTTGAGGCTCTTCAGCCTCCACTTTATTCTTCTCTTCATATCTTTTTCTTATAGATTGTTTTGAATTCTAAGGTTCCTCAACCTCAACTTCATCTTATTGAATTACCTATTCTGTAGAATGAGATGTTGAACAAGGCTACTCTACTTCCATTGTAACATCCACCCCTTGCTCATTTTTTGTGTTAGTATACAAGGAAGTGCTTTCAATTACAATTAAGGGGGATCTCTTTTGATATTAAGGGCTCCTCTATTCAGATAAATTTTGAGTAGCAGCCATTGAGTGGTCTACTGCCTCAACCTCTTGGTTGGTAGTGGGCAACTGCATTGCCCAATTAGTCTAAACCTCTACATCTACTTTAGCCAACTACTCAGCTTCCATTGGTTTACCCTACAGTTGCAATCTTCCTATTTGCCCCTACAACTGCTAAATTATTTGATACAATTCATGCATATTTAGTGTAACTTATTTTCTAGACTCTTGAAATAGGGTCTGTTATTACTTAAATTTGGCTTCCAAAGTGGAATCCTGCTCTCTTAATAACTATAGTTGTTGTTGCAAATCCACCACCTGACCCTCATATGGTAAATCTTTTGTTAACACCTCCTATTGAGGAGTTTGCCTCCTAGAAATATCCTGTAAAATTTGGTCCAGGTATTCTTCCCTATTCAGCTTATTAATTGCTTCTTCATCATATTATAAGCTCAAAACCACCATAGATGCCTTCATCCTGTAGACACCTAAAATGCGTCATGTCGATGGTGACTACTCATATGAACATGTTACAAGACCATATGGAAGATCTTGGATAGACTCCAAGATAGAGCAGTGGTTATAACCACTCAATTTTGGCTCCTTGGCCTATTCAATATGAACTGTAGCTGAGACCTGTGGTCTATAGTATGAACTGTAGCTGACACTTACAGTTTACAGTCTGGACCGTAGCTGTCACCTATAGTCTCAACTGAAGTACAGTTGGTCTTCATCCAAGCCAAATCAGTTTGAACAACCATTTGATCTAGAAGAATACAGTTAAGGGACAAAAGCTTCCAATCCAACTGTCCTAACCACCCCTTCTTGTTCTTGGCTTCTCCATGAAGCCACCCTTAGCACTTGGATAGTCCTATAAGTACCCCTCAAAAATAGGGCAAAAGCATGATGGAATATGAGAGATTAAAGCAACGAAGCCCTATCAAATTGTACACTCACCTGAGAGTATTGAGAGATATTTGTTGCTAATTTCTTTGATAATTCATCAAGCATCATGTCAAATTGTGCCATGGATGCCCTAGGAACCTAGGAGAGCCAAGAAATGCTAATTTGGGCAAATGGAGGTCTTATTCCATGATTCAACCACCAAACCTATCAGAGGATACTGAGGCGACCCTTGATCATCAATTTGTTAAGGAAGATCAAGCTCACTGCCTTATAATTGGAGGGCAAACCTATTTGGTTGCTCATCGTGGCTTTCAGTCATGGTTTACAATGTAAACCACTCACTAGAGCTACGGTTTGCAACAAGTGTAAGATCTCCTTACTGTTCTTTTTACAGTTTATTTAGCTAGATCAGATTAATTATTTGAGCACTTGTTTTAGTAGTTTAGAGACCCTGACTAACTAGATTAAGGATTTTATTAGGTTTACTTCATTTTAGCAAGTAGAACTTAAATAGCTTAATTTCAAGTTGTAATGCTTCATTTCACATAATTGATCCATTGGATTGGTAGCTATAACTCTTGTTTACATGTTTTAAGCAATCTTGATGAATCTTGCATATGATTAACACATTTTACATGCTTTCTTGATTTCATGTTATTCATGGCATCTTTATGTTTTCATGCTTTAAAAGGCCTCATCACGAGAGGCTGCCTATTTGTATAACTTTCTTGTGTTGTTTCTTGATCACAGGGAATAGGTTCAAAGGAGTTTCAATCATAAAATTTCTTCCTCAACATGAAGAAGAGGGTCAAATCCACCCTAGAGCAGTTTGTGACTATTTGGAAAAGAAATAATAGTGTGCCTACCCAATTGAGGGCTTTGGCATTATATTGATTATATCAACATTTGGGTGACCCTAAGAGAATCATGATTGTAATCGAGATTCACTTCGAATATTAATAAAAGAAGCATTTATTTTGTTGCCATGTGTGATGTTGTTTCTCTATTCATGATTTCATGTTGATTTCAATTGATATATTAGATAGGAACATATTTTTTGGATAGGTCAGAAGGCAATCATGGTGGAACTCCACAAAATAAGCAATCTAATTTTTATTTCTATTGTTTTTGAAATTGTAGGTACAGACTGCAACTATCAGCTATGGGCCAACAATTGAATCGTAGCTGTAACCCGTAGGTTACAGTACAAATCATAGACCAAACCTATGGTTCATAGCTAATAGATCAAACATCAAAAAATAGAGCACAAATCGGATGTGGACCTGAGGTAGGTCCCATTTTTCATTCTCTATAATTTTTGTGTCATTGTGTTTTTCCAAAGAGCTCAAATTTGCAATGCAACTAGGAATTTAAGAAAACAAGAAATGAATTAGGTCCTAGGTTTGCAATTATTTTTCTTGTCATTAGAAAGACGCTGCTAGGAACAATGGATATTTGATTGTAATCCACCCTAGAATACAATGTGCTTGATAGAACTTGTGTGTTTGGTTTTCATGTTGAGGCCCAAGTAGTGGCCATTTACATCATCGTAATTGTATTTAAAAAAAAAATCATGTAGAGTATAACATGCATATCTGAATATAAAATGTTTCTTTTATATTACATGTAGGAAACGATCATTTTTGCTATATGATGCATTTATCATTTTATGCAAATTAAAATGAACCACACACACCACATTTCACTTAAACTCTAGTGAGTTGGGCTTGACATCCAACCACTAGTAGGGTTCAATGACGGTGGAGGTGATTTCCATCCGTTAGCCCAAATCCTACGTACCCTTGGATACTAGACCAATATTGAATCCAAGAACCTTTCATACCCTAGAAAATTTGCATGTATTATTTTTGGAGGATATAACACTGACTGGGGTAAAACGGGTGAAGATCTGGGAGGACCTATGCTCCTTGTCTGGGTGTGGACTTTCATCACCACACACGGGGGATTTACATGGCTTGGAAGTCACATCTAGGTTGTCAAGTTGCGGGCATACATGTGAAATCCAATTTACACTAAGAATATAATTCAAAACTTTTAAAAACATGATAAGAAGTTCTATACTGATACAACAAATCATTGAAACAACATCAAATAGTCTAGGGCTCACTTTTAAAAATTAATACGAGATAAACACTATTTTATACCTTGTTTGCTTAATAAAGAACATATCTAGATGCTAGGTGCATCATGGTGGAGACACGGGGCGGTCGGAAAATGCACAAGCCTGATGCCCATGACCAAACCCCAATATATTCACATCAATACATGTTGAATCCTCACCCACATGCACTTCCCAAACGTCATTTTGTGAGCATTAGAGGAGATAATTTGACAAGAGGGGAACCTATTGAGTGTACCCCCATTAGAGGAGCTTATGTACATTCCTTTAGACACAGAATAGAGTAGGGAGCCTCTCATCATGAGGGTGTTCCACTTGAAATCCATTACCAGGATCGCATTGCATGTGCATCCATAGGATTGGCTAAAGAGTATGTTATACAGGGATCCAAGTTGGTACCCCTATATCATAGGTCTATAGGAGAATCCATGGTTCCACCTTCAAAGTACAGATATGATTGAGACCCACCCATTCAGGGGTATGCAAATAGGGCCACCACTGAGCAGAGGCCTATGTAGAATCCTGCACATGGTGAACATCAAAATATCACTATTGATATGGCTAAGGTGGGACCCAATGGCACACCACTGCACCAGATAGTTATATGGCTTAGGTAGTGTCCTTGAGCAGCTAGTCTATAAGCCTTTGGCTCCACCCACCCATGCTCCGAGTGAGCATAGGGGGGGTTCTATTAGGATATCTAGAGAGCATGGAGAGGCTTCTAAATGACCTCATGTGACACATCCACCATCCATGCATGGTGGCACAAAGCACAAAGCCTAGCAATATGCCAATGTTGTCTTTATAGACAAGGGAAAACACATTATAAATCAGTCAGATGGGTAAAAAACCCATAAGGTCGCTCATATAGAGCATGCATACCAGAGGCTTGTCACGACCAATGACCTTGATAGATTGCACAGACTGGTATCTGAGCAATGACGATAGCTCCTCCAAGATCAATTGGAGGATGCTCACCTAGAAAGGTAGTGCATTGAAGATGAGAATATTTAGGTGTAGAGGCTCATCAGACAAAGACTATACGAGCAACGCATGCCTGAGGAATGCATCCTTGCTTAAAAGGAGTGCATAGAGCAAGAGGATAGGCTAGCTAGGGCTGGTCTATATACTCATGTCAAGAATAGAGAGTGCATTCAGAGAAAGGATTTTTCACAAGACGATGTACAACAAGAGCGTAGGGATGCTCATACTCATATTAGTGCCCAAAAAAGAGAACAAATACCATTGTTAGAACATGAGAGACAACAAAAATATGAGGAAGAAGAGGGAGAGGAAAACAATCAAGAGTATCCTAAATAGTCCCTAGTTGAGGAGGAGGAAGAGCAATGACCTCCACCTCGATAGAGGAAGAATGTAGCTCCAATACCATCCTCGTGTCAGCTTAGGGAGGAGGACTTATTATCCTTAGAGGCTTATAAAGCCCTAGCCAAGAAGGTAAAAGCGATTGAGAGGCAAGGCGTGGCACTTCAAAAGCTGACATTAAGAAATATCCATAATGAGCCATTAGACCCATTGATACCTGCTCTAGCATACCCTGAGCATTTTGTTATGCCCAGGTTAGACAAATTTAAAGGTGATGAAGATGCACAGGAGCATGTCACGAGATTTTTGGATGCATGTTTCCAAATCACTAACAATAATGCCTTGCTTTTGTACACATTTATCACGAGCCTCTTAGACCCAGCACAAGAGTGGTTCAATCAGCAAAAGAGGCACAACATTACTAGTTTTGAGCAACTAGCTGATGCTTTTCTTGAATGCTTTTCTTTTGGCATCAAGAAATAGGATAACCATTTTGACTTGGCTGCACTAGCTTAGCACGATGACAAGCCAATTGAATAATATATAACGAGGTGGAGAAGATTGATGGCAAAGCTGCCATTCCCTATTCCTACTATAGAATTAACCTGAATGTTTAGCAAGATTTGTTCCAAGCACATCTCGCTACTGCTGCAACTGCAGCAGTATCCAACATTCGAGGAGGCTTTGGTGCAAGCCAAGGTAATTTAAGACATCAAGTTGCAAGAAGGCAATTTGAAGCTTAAGAACAGGAAAGAGGGGCCTAAGAAGAGATCCACGAAGCAAAAGGGCAAGGAGGCCCACGTCAAATAGGTAGTGCTAAACATATAGATAGCATAAAGGGTAGTAAAAATAAAATTATCAGGCCCAACCTCCTCCCGTGCAGTACAAAAAGTACAATAATAACTATAAGGGCAAAAATAAAGAACAAAACCCGCCTCACCAATTCATGCTGCTAACAAAATAATTGACTTTAATATTCAAATAGTTATGTGAGGCTAAGGCGATCAGACTGCCCTAAGTTAAGCTAGTCGATTTGAATCAGCCCAAGTCGAAGGGGTATTAGGATGACTTATTTTACATCTTTCGTTGCGTGAAGGGCCACAACATCGAGGTATGTTGGTACTTCAAGAATATTGTGCAAAACATGATTGAAAAGGGTGAGCTTGTAATACCAAGTAACCACAGGCACCTGACAACAAGAACATAAGGATTTACAAAAATCTGCAACCAAGTGCACATCGAACTGCCTACCCAAGGGTTCGTAGGCATGGTGAATGTTGTTACAATACATGGGAGATATAAGTAGCTGAATAAATCATGTGATCCCATAAGAATACAAGCCACACCCAATTAATGATCGATGTAGAATATTCCAGGCCCACCAACGAGACCGATGGTGACCATATGGAGTAGGCTAGTCCAAAAATTGTAGATAGCTCCTATGAAGATGTCTATATATGAAATAATACAATAGTCCCATAGGCACATGGAGACTCTTATGGAAATCCTAAGGTCCATCAAAGTACAATCCCAATATGCTCAAGCATTCACAAATTTTGTAGGACATGTACAGTAGTTCCAAGAGCCCATGATCTAGTTTTATGATCATGAAATTAATATGGTTCCTACAAATACGATTGACCCATCATTGCATATCATCGCGTGCGTCAATCATGTACCATTCAAGAGGGTCTTGATCGACACTGGTTCGTTGATTAATATAATAACAACCAAGGCATTAAATCATCTAAAGCTACCAAAATCACACATTGTGCCCACCACCTTCATGTTGAGAGCATTTAATGATGCCCTATGCTCGACGGTTGGCACAATTGTCCTACTTGTGCAGGTAGGCCTAAAGACCATCTATGTGATGTGTCATGTGATCGAGGGGCCATGCAATACAAAATCCTACTCGAGAGGCCTTGGATTCCTGAAATGCATTATGTTCCCTCTATATTACACCAATGTGTAAAATATCTGCATGAGGGACGAGTTCACGTAGTGTCATCAGATGGAGAACCTTTCAAGTTCGTGAACCTAGCAGATTTGACTAGGGGTTTCATACTCCCATTAACACACCTAGATATCTGACTAGCATCACCAATTAAAATACAAGAGATAAACCAACAGTACATGCTCAAACATCGATATCTATGTCACACAGATCTGAGCGCACTACTACTACTTCGCTAAAACTGACTGCATCATTGATGCTTTGGGATGATAGGAAGTTAAAGGTAAATATGAGCGAGAAAGAGAAGAAACAAATGCCCGAACTAGTCGCTAAGGAGGCTCCCATACCCATAGAAGTGGAGGAAAACCAATACATAGCTGAGGAGGTACCTTATCCTACCTCACCTGCATCATCATTAGGTTCATCCACACTGTGGGTGACTGTACATCTTGCCAACACCAGATTAGGTGAGTACATTGTGAAAAATGTAACCTTTGAACCAATTTTGGAGACTATGCAAGAGATGGACTGACCACCTACTCATCATTATCTAGTTGGATCGGTGGTGCCATTGGGAGAGCCACCTAATCAAACTAACTTCATATACACTAGGCTAGATCAACTTCCAATGTGAGAGCCCATGGATGAAAAAAGTTATGAACCTTTCATAGTAAATGTTTGTTATTTATCCAACTCGGAGTACTCCATGCATATTTTTGAGTTGTATCACTGGCATGGGTACGAACTTGGTCTATTTGAACAAGGGCGTAGAACTCAGTTCGAGCTATGTTATCAGCTAGCAATTGATAGGTTTGGACTGGGATTACAGATACAAGGAAAATATGATTTGCTTGCAACATCCTTAGATCACTTGTACCTTATTTTGGGGGACTTTAACCCATATAATCCTAATATTTACAACTTATGGAGGACTAACTTGATGGTATTTATCATCACTTTTGATCCACTTGAAGAGCATCATGAAGGGCTCCTAGAGCAGACAGATATAGAGCAAAACCCCAGAGGCAACTTGGATCATCAAATCTAAATGCAACCAATGACACAAGTGTACAGGGGCACAATCCCATAGTTTTAGGTGATCTCGAGTCAGGAGATATCTACAATGATGATGGAGAGGATTCCACCTTCGAGATAAGTGGACTAAGTTATGATGTCAACAGTGAATAATCAAATGGTGATCAATTTGAGGAAGAATCTGAGGGGGGCAATTTAAGGTCTTTATATGCACATCACCTACTACCTATAGAGTCGATACATGTTACTGAGGAGATACTTCCCAAAATTAATCATTTGGGGGAAGAAGTAGAGCCAGTTTTCTTGGCAGCGTCATACATACAGACTAATTATCCAGTTTTTTGGACATGGGTGACATTGACCAGGAAGTGCAATTCATGGGGCCACACTTGCCAAAGTGTCCCATAGGAGTAAGAGAGAATGATGTATTCTAGTTGTCTGATAGTGATGAAGAATATGAGTTAGAGAGGGCCTACCTTGGTCCTCATTTACATTACCGTCATCAACCCATCAATATATATGAGGTCTATTGTCAGTTACGTGTTGGTGCTCGTCTGAGATCGAGACGACTAAACCTGGATCAAATTCATCAATTGGTTAATCCCCCTTCATCGATTTACATGGATATCATTAATCCAAATGATCCTATATTACAATCAGTGCACAGAGAGGATCCAATAGTTCGTAGTCCTCATAGAGAGTACCCATTTATGCCAGTGCCATCAGAGCCATATCGTGAGTATGAGAGTTGTATCGATGATATAGAAGTTGGTCCATGTGGTCTTGGAGATCAATTCTATTCCATCAATATGGTATCCATTGATTTTACCACCCCACTTCACAATCCAAAAAATCTATCCAAACCATTGTATCTCAACAAAGATGATATCAACTGGGATCGTGTTGATTCACCCGTTGAGCTTGAAGATTTCTTCCCTAATGAAGAAATGTTGGAACCATTTCATTTTGCACCAGACTATGCATATGATGCCTATCATGCCAAAAATGCTTCCATTATAGAACCTATCATCCTGAATGATGACATCCATTTGATCCCTACGCCTCATCAGCTTGAGGAGGGACCGCATATGTTAGTGGAGGAAACCTTCGAGGTGGATATCAGTAATGATCCCACAAATTCAAAGAAGGTTAAATTTGGAAAGAGTCTCACTCCAAATAAGTGGGCCACCCTCATCCCTCTACTAAAAGAGAGACCAAATCTATTTTCTTGGATGTATAAGGATATGCCAGGTCTAGACCTGAAATTGGTTACACATAACATTTCACTAGATCTGACGAAGAAGCTGGTCAAGAAAAAGCTTAGAAAGATGCATCCAAAAGTAGCCTTAATGGTGAAATATGAGCTACAAAAGTTTTTGGATGTAGAATTTGTCATCTCCATCGACTATCCATAATGGGTGTCCAATATGGTACCCATGGGAAAACCTAATGGAAGAATCCGTATTTGCATGGATTTTAGAGACCTAAATAAGGTAACACCCAAATATTCATTTTAGTTTCCCAATATTGATGCTCTTTTAGATACAACCGTAGGTCACAAAATGTTCTCCTTAATGGATGATTTTTTTGGTATCAATCAAATTCAGATTAAACCCAAAGACCAGCATAAAACTACATTTATAACACCATGGGGAACGTTTTTCTATAAAGTTATGCCATTTGGCCTCAAAAATGCTGGTGCCACATATCAGCGGGCCATGACATACATTTTTCATGACTATATGCATAAAATTTTAGAATATTATATCGATGACTTCTTGTCCAAGTCATTGTTGTGAGAAGAGCATGTAGAGGTCTTAAGGAAGGTCTTCGATCACCTGATAGAGCACAATGTCAGGTTGAATCCCAAGAAGTGCATATTTGGTGTAACTTCTAGAAAACTACTAGGATTCATCATCTCTAAATGATGCATTGAAGTTGACCCAGTGAAGGTCAATGCTATCTTAGAAATGCATCCACCCACCAATATTAAAGAATTAAGAATCCTTCAGGGCAAGGTAGAATCGATAAAGTGATTCATCGCTTAGTTATCAGATAAATTTCAACCCATGAATCAACTACTACATAATGGGGTCCCATTAAACTAGGACGAGGACTGTCAAGCAACCTTCATTGAAATAAAGCAATACCTGGCAATGCCGCTAGTGCTAGCTCCACCAAGGCCAAAGGTGCCTTTTCTACTATATATATTGGCAACTGACTTTGCACTAGGAACCATGTTAGCCCAAAAGAATGTGCAAGGTAAAGAGTAGGCCATATATTATATTAGTTGAACCTTGGTGAGTTATAATCTTGGGTATGCATATGTGGAAAAACTATGTTTAGCAATAGTGTTTGCTACCAAGAAATTACGACACTATATGTTAAGTCATACGACATATGTTATATCCAAACAAAATCCTTTGTAGTACATGATGAGTAAGCGTATCATAATACGTGTAATGCGAAGTGGATCATGCTCCTGATAGAATTCGATCTAGAATTCATAATATAGAAGTCCATTAAGGGACAAGTCATAGCTGATCAACTAGCTAAGGCACCATTGTCAAACAGTAGGTCTCTAACCATACAACTTCTGGATGATGTAGTCTTCGTCATATCTGAAGCTCCTAAACCCAAAGAACTAGAGAACAATGCTGATATGACTCTGTTCTTTGATGGTTCGAAGTGCGAGCAAGGGGGTGGTGCAATAGTGTCTTTCAAACCGCAAGGAGCTCCTATACCCTTGTCATTTAAACTAGACTTTTCATGCACCAACAACAATGTTGAGTACAAAGCCCTACTAATGGCCCTCCACACAGTCATTTCCATGAGTATTAAAATATTAAACATCTTTGGTGACTCCTTGCTCATAGTAAGTCAAGTTAAGGGCTCTTCCAGTATTGATGTCCCGTATTGAAAGCTTACAAAGATATTATTGCTATATATCTGGCTAAATTGGAATGGTATGACATCGAGGCAATCCCTCGTTTGTCAAACAGGTTCACAGAAACCATGGTGTCTTTGGTATCCTTAATCCCTCAAAATTTGTTTGCTAATTTCACTACCATTCATGTTAAGACACTTTCACACCCAACTACAAAACATGAAGTCTTTTATAATAGAATTTCAATCAACATAATCAGCACATAACCAAAAGTCGAATGGTTCTACAGAGCTGAATAATTTTTGAAGAAGGCACCATGGGGGTCATTAACCTCTCAAAGTCCAATGGGGAGTGGTACCACAATTCACCATAAGGTTGTTTTCTAGTTTTCATTTGTAAAAGTAAATACGTAGGGGGAGTAATTCATCTTAGCAGTTGAAGCTAAGGCTTATCAAAACTAGATATCATAAATCCACAACTTCCTAAAACTTGGTGTAATCCCAAAGGGATTTTTGCATGTCACAAAATGCACATTTAAATAGAAGCGGCTAAATATGTCTTAATAGGAGACATCTTGTACTGACGAGGCTATGATGGATTTCTCCTTCATTGCTTAGAGCTCCAAGAGGCATCATGGGCAATTTCACAAGCTCATGATGGTACTTGTAGTGGCCATTTTAGTGGCATGGCCATCGTTAAGCGCATCCTTTGAATGGGCTACTATTGGCCCATTATGGAGGAGTACAATGTGTATGTCAAGAAATGCATCAAATGTCAGCATCATGCTAATATTACACACTTGCCATCATAGGCCTTACAGCCCATCCAAATGGCTTGGCCATTTTATCAGTGGGAACTAGATCTTATAGGCAAGATCTCTCCTCCATCATCAGGTCGACATACATTTATAATCATGACTACTAAGTATTTCACAAAGTGGGTGGAAGAAATACCCTTAACACCAACAACTGGATCTTGTATAGAAGAGTTTATACTGGAGCATATCATAAGTTGTTTTGGGATTCCATCCAAAATAATATCGGATAATGGAACGTCATTCAAGAACAAAACTGTGAGAGCTTTGACATCTAAATATAGAATCAAACACAATTTTGTGACTCTATACTATCCATAAGAAAATGGGTAGGCTGAAGCTTCAAATAAGACAATGGTGGCCATCTTGAAAAATATAGTCCAAGAAAACCATAAAGACTGGCATATTCAGTTGCCTCTTGCATTATGGGCTTACAGGACTAGTATTCGGACACCCACTGGGGCAACACCATTCTCACTAGTATATGGTGTTGAGACCATTATACCCTTGGAATTGGAAATTCCAACACTGCACATCGCATTGAAAGAGTTCATTGATGACGGCACCACACGACAAGCTTGATTGGATCAACTGATGCTCCTTGATGAATGTCACATGAATGCCCTGGAGCATATTTGCATTTATCAAGAGCAACTAAAATGAGCTTACAATATCAAATTCCATTAGAGAGACTTTGAATTTTGGGATATTGTCTTGAAAGAGAACCAACATAACTCAAATTTACTGCCAGATATGCGAGACAAATTCGTGGCTAATTGGCTAGGACCCTATATCATATCTGAAAAGATTATTTTGGGTACCTATCACCTAACATCTCTAGGAGGTGTTGAAGAGCTTGAACCTCTCAACATCATCCATATTAAGGCATTTTATGCTTGAGAGCATAGTAAAAGGCCCCGAGGGTTTGCTTATAACCATTCGGTCATCCCAAAAGGCTCCAAGGGTTCCTGAAACTGCTTGGTCGTGTCAGTCAAAGGCCTTGAGGGTTTGCTTATAACCACTCAATAATACCAAAAGGCTCAAAGGGTTCCTAAAAATACTTATTCATGTCAATCAAAATGTCTCGAGGGTTCCTAAAAATTGCTCGGTCATCCTAAAAGGCTCCAAGCTAGTCTATGAGTAGTTTGGTCAATCAAAAGGCACCAAGAGTTTTTGAAAAACTGCTTGGTCAACCCAAAGCTCCAAGGATTCTAAAAAATTGCTTGGTCATCCCAAAACATCCCAAAGGTGCTCATAATCCCTTTGGTCAAACCCAGAAGGCTCCGAGGGTTTGCTAAAAATTGCTCGGTCATCCTAAAAAGCTCCAAGGATTTTGCTGAAAAGTTGCTTGGTCAATCCAAAGGCTCCAATGATATTTCATCACTGTTTGGTCACTCCTAAAGGCTCCAAAGGTATGTACTCACCGTTTGGTCAGATATGAGGCTCAAAAATCATAAAAATTATAAAATAAATAAAATCCAAAAAAAATTGTAAAGCATAAAATCCAAAAACATTTGAATTTACACTTTGTATTTTTATTTTGTATTCACACATGCATCCACTACATTATTGCATTGCATATAGGCATTCGTCATCCGTTGCATTCCATAGTAGGAGGTATTGTGTTTGTTAGTATTACAAACAATGCTATGTTTGTGTCTAAATCATGCATCTCTGCATTTATCATAATCCATTATTCATGTGATTAAATGTGTTTTTCAATACAACCTATAATGTTGCTATGAGAGATATACTTAGGTTTTCCAATCACTCAACCATACCTAGGGGTCTTATAAATATTTGATAGAAATATTAATTTGCTTTTGCAGTTGAGGTCCAGTTAGTATAGCCCTTAGAATATCAGAATCCTATCACTAATCAATAAATTAAACAATCCTAATAAGGACTAGGGGAAGATGAAAGACACGAAGCGAGACCGGCTATCCTAAGGCAAAAAGAGTTATTCTTACTTATCCCTGTGTGCGAACGGTATGGGAAATATTGGCAATTGGTAAAAGGATAGGGTATTTCCCTATTCAGAATCCCTTATGATAAAATGAGCAATATTCCATAGTGATATCCCACATCAATCCTCAATATTGATACCCTAGATCAATATAATATATTGACTTCCCAGATTGATATCCCATATTGATATCATAAGATCGATATCCTTAATTGATATACCAGAAACAACTTTCAAAGTAAGTCCTCCAAAGGGAGGTTTCTAAAGAAAATTATCACATGTAAGTGCCAACAAGTGAAGATAAAATGAAGACCAGAAAACAGGCTCAAGTGAAGATTAGGAATCAAGTTCAAATCAAGATCAAATGAAGATCATAAATCAAAGTTCGAGTGGAGATCAAATGAAGATCAAGAATCTAGTTCGAAGAGAGATCAAATGAAGACCCAAATAAAGTTAAAGTCAAGATGGAATTGACTCCCTTGCTTCACCACATATGAGCAAGTATCTCAAAAATTAAAGGATAGAAAGGAAGGATCCTAAATCCTTGGAATTATCAGCACTACTATACCTTACACATGATGATATGTCTGATACATTTGAATTTTGTTTGTGTGTAGACCAATGTTTGAATGTGGAAGAGCTAGCTTCAGGTGTCCTACATTGCCTAGTGGCTTAGTCTAACTAAAATCTAAAATTAGGATTGGATAAGACATTTGTGGAGCCCCTATCTTAGCAATGGGTTGAAAGAATCTTGCCTGACATCGGGGAATGCTCGTGTCTTATCTTAATATACTCATGTGTACACACAGGGATAATGAACAGTTAGGGCCTATCCTAGCAAAAGCCTTGCACTTCAAAAGTCTAGTGTGGTCAGTATGCAACTTTTGATAAGTCTACTAGGGTGTTTGAGTCTCATGGAAAACCTCAAAAATCTCTCTAATAGCAACAAAATACCAAATATCACAAACCATATAGAATAAAATCATCAAACTACAAAGTATCGAGTCCATGATACATCATTATATAAAGCATAATCACAATATAGGATAGATATCGGATGGATATTAGAAATAATATTTAGATGACCAATGACTATATCGTGCATATCATTCAAAATGCAAAAAGAAAATAGAATGACATATTTCATCATTCACATCATAACATCACACATCATTGCATTTCATATATAGGTGATTAATTGATCAAATTCTTATCTTGAGGATTTTCAATTACATTCATGATTTTTACATATTCTATGGTTTCGTCCATTAGATTGTCAAACACATATTGCATTCATTCTTTATGTTTTAAGTGATTAAAGCATACAGGTTCATTTACATTAGATTACCATCATGTAAATAAAGCATTACATACATTAATGCATACAATAAAACAATATCAAATATGCATAGAGATAACATCACATCCATATGCATCCATCATAAATAGCACATCTAAACATCTAGATCACTGCATATCATCATCAACATAAATAAAATAGCTATCTAGTGCATGTCATCCATACATCACATCATATAGCATCAAATTAACATAAGCATTGCATCCATGTGCATCACATAAACATAAAAGCAAAAATAAATGAGTACACATAATGAGCCATAAATGATCAAATCATATATATATATATATATATATATATATATATATATATATGTGTGTGTGTGTGTGTGTGTGTCTCAAGAGTACATCGGGATACATCAAAAATACTTGTAGGCTACATCCGTGTAGGTCCCCGACCTTACACGTAAAATAGTGCATAATAATAGCAACCCCTGTGTATGCTATGGAATTGCACCCCCATTCGAAGAGTCACATGTATCACCTCTATCATCCCTATGCCTCCTGTGTGAGCTAGCACCATGTGTACTAGAGGACCTATGTGTCGTCTCAGTCCTGTGATTCCTATGACTCAAGCTCGTAGTTGACTGTCCTATAGTCTGAGATCTATTCTGTTGGGACCCTAAAGCATTTGGATCCTATGGAACCTCCCCACCTATCAATATAATAAATCCCTCCAACTAAGAGATGTCAATTTCCCTTACATCGCATAAATAATTCCCCTCCTATACGAGGGAAGTAAGTTGCCTAATCTCAAACATAGGATTGTGACCCCCTGGCAATGCAAGTTTTGGTGCTGAAGGTGGTGTCATGATAGCACGAGAAGATGATGGATCACCTCTATGATCTTGGGACTGAGCCAAGTCCCTCTCTACTATAGCTACCACACATTGTGCCTCTGTTAGCTCAAGAGATTTGGTCAACTCTTAAACTCATCCCTCTGCTTCTATAGCATGCTCTATCATAGTTGAGGCTTGATCTTGGACCACCTAGAGTTGCCTCTCCCTTTCGAATAGCTTTGCCGCTATCGTAGCAAGAGAAGTATCCTTGTGCAATAGTTCAGTCTAAAGTGTACCAACCTAACCCTACAAGTCAGTAATATGACCTAAGAGCCATCCTACCTCATTTTCAAGAGGTGCCTCACCCTCCTTGGACACCTCATTCTCCTCCTCAACCTATGGATTCTTCTATACGATGGCCTATGTGTCCCATATACCCTTGGTTTGCTAGTGCACATTGAGACCCTATGGATTTGCCTTCATCTGGAAATTTGTCCTACCTAAGGGCCCTGATCCCTGCCACTGTAATAGGGACCACCAAGTATCATACATTGGGGTGGTCCCAGACCTAGCAACTCTAGTCTCCTAGAAATCATCATCTGCATCACCTAGATCTGTCGATAGAATCCATTGTAGATCGGTCTCTAGCACTAGTCATTTATAGACAAAAGGTAGCTTCGAGATGTATTTTACTAGGTTAAAATACCACAAGACATGAGAGTAGAACTAATACTCTCTAATATCATCCTTGTAGTCGAGTAGCTATCTATCCCATTGAGCCTGGCATAGCTGCTCTCTAGCATCCATCCATGTAGGGCAGTCCATATACAAATGCCACTCAATGTCATCTGGTTCGAGTGATGCAATCTAGTGATATAATGGTCTATATCCCCTGCATGGGACCTGATCCTAAATCCCTCCTCCTCATGAGGCCAGCACATAGCATATCACAGATGTGTATCATCAATCATACTAATAATCAGAGGTAGATCTATAGGATGCTCAATCCTGATATGCTGCCAGCCCCAGATCTATAGAAGAATACTGTAGCTGATCCCAACATGGATCTGGTTGATGATCTAGTAAAACTATCGATAGATCTAGCATAACAAAGTGCTCCCCTAGGCTAGGAGTAGTGGCTCAACTCTAGAGCTCTGAAAAACTCGCCTGATGCAAGCTAGAATATTCCAGATAATCCTCATGCTTAAGGAGTCTAGAAGCACAATATGCACCACTAGGTGCATAAAAACTACCTCTCTGATAGAGAAGATGTGCTCTCCCTACCAGTATTCGATATGCACTACTACAAGGTCCATCTTGCACTAAGCCTCATCACTATGATCATCAAAGATAGTAGCGTAAACAACCTCCTTTCTCCTGTAGGAGAGGAGGTGACAGTCTCACCATCGATAGGGATATAGAAAATCCTATAAACGTCCTCCAGGGTGATGATCATTTCACCTATCAGAAGGTGAAATGTATTGGTCCATGCATTCCAGTCTTGGGCCAATGTAGTCAAATAAGATGTATCTACCCTGATAGTGGGTAGATCCAATACGTAGCCAAAGTCGATGGCTCCAAACCACTCTCGCTCCCCCATAGTAAGATTTCTATAGAGGGTGAAAAGTATGTCGGGATCCCTGGATCTAGAGGTCAAACTCTAGAAATAAACAAAGTATACGAAAAAATCTAACTAAAAATAGCTAAAAATAACCTTAAAAAAACATCTAACAAGATGATAAAAGACAAAAACATGTCACATAGTAGTCAAAAATTTCAATAAAATCAAAACTATACTTATTAAGTGCAATAAATGACATTAACTACCAGAAAACATTAGAAAAATACAAAAAAATTGAATTTTTTCCTAAAGTGGTGAACCACAAGTCAACCCTGCAGTTCGCTTGCGATCAAAAATTGATCATTGGAATTTGAATTCCAACCGCAGATGATACCTATTGGCCATCAAATCTGCCTAGGAAAGGATTTTGGGTAGGTGTATGCGCCCTAGACCTGGACCAACATTGAAAGGCCGACGGGAAGAGATGCCCCTCGTGCCAATCTCCGGAGAAAGGCCGGATCCTATGCTAAACTACTTGGGTATTTTGAGATAAAGGTGCAGGAAAGAGATAAAAGGAGTAAGGGTTAGAGAAAGAAATAAAAAGGGTTAAGGGAAGAGAGATGGATAGTTCAAAGTGGGAGAGAACAGGAAGCACGATCACTAACTAGCAACTTGGATAGAAGCAAGGAACACTAAGAATAGATGAAAGAAACACAACATTAACCTTCCTATGTATCCTCTGGGCGAGCTCACAGGGATTCTCCTTCTCCTTTTCATCGAAATTTAGGGTTCAAAGTAAAGACGATTAGGACAAGGGAATGTAACAGAAACCGCAACCCACCAGGCAGCATAAAAGAAAACTAATACAACGTTTTTCCTCCCCTATGTATCCTTCAGGCGAGTTTCAGGGTACTATCCCCAATCGCACACCGGATTCAGGATTCAGAGTCTCAGTATGCAAATGAAGAAAGACAAAAGAATCAAGCACAAAAGGCAGCATAAAAGAGAGAAATGAAGCACAAAGATCTTTAGTATTAATTGCAGGACATCAAGTTACAATAGCTTTCTAGCAGATAGTTTCCCCCCTTTTTACATTACAATGCCTGGGTTTTTATAGAGGACCCGACCCTCTGAGTCATAATTATACAGCAAGGAGAAGTACCCCCTCGAGCCCTGAGAATTCGGCTCCCCGAGGCTTTCATGATCGAGCTCTCAAATCCGTTACCAAAACTGGAAACTATGATCGGGTCAACCATGGAAAGGTGCATTGATGAGCCGTTTGGACGTCCTTGGTCTCCGGGTGCGGTGCTCGAGTGGCCGCCATGCTCGTCGGGCTCTTCATCATGGCCTGATACTTCATTTTTGATTGCCAAAAATGAGCAGTGAGCTTACCGAGCACAAAAAATTGCATTTATGAGGCACTTGCTCGCCTCGAGAAAATACCCGGCTTGGAACGTGTGCCCGTGAAGCGCTTCGCTAAGTCTTTGCTCACAACTTCACTTTGCAATGGTTCTGAGCCGAAGAAAAAACTCCTTCTTGGTTTGTACTTCACAAAATTGAGCTTCACAAAACTGCTTCGGGGTGGTGAATGCCGAAGCATATTTGCTTCATAAAATAGGCCTCTTCGTCCTCGTCGCTTCGCTGACGAAATTGCTTCACTGACGCTTTGGAAAGAATGCTTCGCTGTGATCCTCTTTCAAAACTGTGGTTCGGGAAAGGCTTCGGCCGAAGTAATTGTCTTCAAAAGATGTTGCATTCTCCACGACCTCCGTTACTTCGGGTAGAAGTACTTCGCATGAAAGCTAGCCAAAGCAGATGTTTCGAAATGACTTTCGGCGAAGTATTTTCAATGCTCCTTTGAGTTCTGCTTCGTAGAAATCTCGCCCGAAGTATTTGCTGGAAATGCTTCGGGTGCGAAGTAGTTTCATTCTCCTTCCTTTGTATTTTACTTCGGCAACACCGCTTCGCAGAAATCTCGCCCGAAGTATTTGCTGGAAATGCTTCGGGCCCGAAGTAGATTTCTTGCCTTTGCTTCTTCGGTGAGGTTGTTCTTTCGAACGCCGCTTCGCTCAACTTTTGCCCGAAGTAGATGCTTGAAGCGCTTCGGGCCCGAAGCTCTTTGTATCGCTACCCTTGTATTCTTCTTCGGCAATACTACTTCACAAAATTTTCACCCGAAGTAGCGCTGGAAATGCTTCGGGTGCGAAGCTCTTCTGATTTTCCTTCGACGAAGCTCTTTTCTCTAGCCTGTTCGACAGCGAAGCTCTTTTCCTTTTCTACTTTATATACAAAGGGGTGGCATTGAAAGCCAAAATTGCTGCAACTTTCAAATAAAAAAGACAACAAAGAAAAACTTTACAAAATACTGTACAAAATTTGATTCCCTTTTCTACCCCTTGAGAAATGTGACAAAATTGTCAACATTCTTGGCGGCTCACGGGGCAACGAGCTCGTCTCGGTGGGAGAACCCTTTAACTTTGATCCATTGGGCCAGAGTCTTTTCCCGATCCTTCTCCTCCTTCCTCTGGGAGCGCTTCCACAGCTGGTTCTTGTTCTCCTTCTTCTTCTGCTTCCTCTTCCTCTTCACCTTCTTCTTCTGGTGCGGCCTCTTCGGGAGCAGCTTCCTGCGGTGGCGACGGGGCAAGACGCTCATGGATTTTCCTCATGGTTCGGTGGACCTGGGACCAGGCACTCTTCGAGAAGGGTTCTAGATCTTGTAGTGCCTTGATCAACATGCGAAACCGATCAATTTGCCCGATATCTGCATGTTGGGCTCTAGTATACAGATCATTTAGGCAGGCCGCGATCTTGCAGTATCTCAAGAGGTAATCTGTGATTTGTCTTTCTGTTATTGGCTCTGCCCATCCATCTATCTCTGAGACATCGCCTTCAAACTGAAGCCACGTTGGCTTAATCTCTTCTTTGGTCAGGAGGTTCCCATTGTCGTCTGTGAAGCTTGGGAAGCCCATGGAAGAAAGATCTTGAAAGTAGCCCATTGATGTGCGCTTGCTCGTTCTCGAACATGTCTAAGAGGTCCTTCGCCTTCTATGTTTTTTGCACCTTAGAGAAGAAAGCGTGAACTATGGCTCGGGGTGTAGACCAATCCCTAGCTATCCGACTCATTGCAGGGATCTGCAAGTCTTGATATTTGGCGCTCTAGACATCGAAAGCTAGTTTGAGCCGGCCTCTAGCTTTCTGAGTTATCTGATCGATGATTGGCCCTCCCTCGGTAGTGGCACTTCGGGCTTCCGTAATATAGGCCAAAATTGAAAAGGCACTGGAGGCTCGAGATCTGAAATTTTTGAGTAGGTGCGAGTGAATCTCCTTGATTCTACTTCTGTCAAACAGCTCCAAGCTTGCCTTTTCGAACAACTACTGCTATGCCTGCAAGATCTTGCTTTCAAGCTCCTTGGCCTTCAGCTCGTTATCGGCCTGCCTCTGTGCTTGTTGCTCGGTTGAACCCTGCAGTTGTAGGATTTGTTGTTTGAGGGTGTTTGTTTCTTTTTTCAACAACTTGCACTACTTTTGTGAATCCTCCAGCTCGGACCGGATCCTAGCCAGCTCTTCCTCCAACTTGATGTTGGCATTTTCTGCTTCAAACCTACGCTGATTGGCAATATTTGCATGTGCTCAAAAAGTTTTGATCCCGACATGCATGGACGTGGACTCATTATCTATATTCAAATGCTCCAGGTCCTTGGTCTTCTCTCGGTACTCATAGTCAGTTGGAGTCATTTCGTCCAGAGGTTTCTGGACTTTAGGGACCTTCTTAACCTTATGTAACTTTTCGCCCTTTAAGTCGAAGATAGCACATTTTTCAACTTGGGCCAAAGATCGCCCTCTTTTCTTCCTTGCCTCCTTCAACATTTTCTCTATGTTTTGTCGAGCTAAGAGTAGCTTTTTGGCTAATGGGCGCTCCTTTATTAGAGACAAATCTGCTTCAAAAAAGGTCGGCTCTCCAGCCAAAGGTGTGAACAAATACAAAGAATTAACGGGGAAGGATTCCCCAGATGGTTCGGAGACGGGCGTAGCGGGGGCTTTGGCAAGCGGGATTATACTGTGGGTGATGGGAGAGTGGGCTAGGAGGCTTTGCTTTGGGACATTGCCTTCGCCTTGGCTTAGGAATGAAGGCACGACGGAGTGGGTGGGCGAAGTGGTTTCAACAAGCTTGACCTGGTCAGACGATTCGGGTGAAGTGGGGCTAGGCAAAGTCGGAATGGAAACAAGCAATGCTTGAGGAGGTGATTGACCTTGTAAGGGGGGAGAGTGCGTACCTACGTGCCCTCCTAGAAAAGCGACCGTGGTAACTTCTGTGATCGGCTCCTGCTCTTTTTGGGCTTCGACACTTCCGACTTCCACGACTTCTAATTCAGGGTCCCCTTCTTGTTGGAGGAGTTCCTCCATGTCGATGACGTCTATGTCCGGGACCGTCTCAGAACTTGGTGGCATCGCACCTTCAACACCTGCTTCGGCTGAGTCTAATGCAGGTTGTTCAGTATGAACGCTTGGGGGCCTTGTGCGAGGTCACTTTGGGTGGCTCGGAGGCACTTGAATCTGCTCCTGCCTCTTCCTTTTCTTTCTCTCTAAGGGCTGCTCCGCCTCTTCGGCACTTGTGTCATGGCTTTCTGATGGTCCTTGTGGTAGTGCCTTTGGAGTAGCTTCGACTTCTTCCTCTGTCGAGGCATATTCAGCTCCTTTTGGACTTTCACCCGACCCCGAGGGAGCTGGAGGAACAAAATCAGCGAAGGATATAGACTTCCAAGTTTCCACGTTGGCGTCGTAAAGAATCATGAAGTCTTTATCTATTGCCAAGAGTCCATAAGAATTCATTTTCTGGCGATGGACTCTCATTACCCACCACTCCTGAAGCTTTTCCTCGCCCCAATCCTTCAGTTCCTCCTTTAAATCATCTTTCACCCTCTTCCAAAATGTGGAGCTTGGAGTTGGGAGGGGGTACTGATCAGGGTCAAACTCGACCTCCATGGGATAGAACTCATGCCAAGGAGGTAATGTCCTCATCCTCTCCACATGCCATTCCAGGTCTTCCCCATTGGGATTATTCCTTTGTTCCACTATTTTAGGACGGGGGCAGATGTGGAAATTCTTAAATTTTAAGTGATCCCTCATTACTCCCAAGGGATCATAGAGCCATTACTGAGGGATCTGGAGTAGACCAAAATTGGTGAGCGTCTCCTCTAGGAAAACGTTCTGTTTCAAGGCAGATACCTCAATTACTCCCATCCTGAAGGGGAAATCGTAGGTATGTGCCCATTTCCGACCATGGCCATACACGACGTTGGTTGCGTCACTCTGTCGAGCGACTTCCAATGCAAATTGGTACTCGAAAGGGAAAACAGGGAGCAGGAAGGGTTTTCTTGTAAAGCCGAACATACGAATCACCAATCCCTGCGTCAATTGAAAAACATCCCCCTTCCTTTCTTGCACTATTTTATCTCTCAGGCTGAGGGGGACCCGAGGGGAAGAACCTTTCAACAAATGCATGGCGGGCCCCAAGAATTGTTGGTTAAAAGAATAATAGGACTCTGTCCTCAACAGGAGAGAAGTCCACTGGTATACGGGCAGAGGATTCCCATCCTTGTCACTCGAAGAGATGGCGATATGGGGGAACCGCTGGTGAACCTGGTAGAAGAACAACCAGACTAGGAGGGAGCAGGGTGCGAAGTACTGGCCCGTTGCCGAACTCTTCATACTGGCAAGTCACGTATGCAGGGTTCGGGCCACCCATTCTGCCCAATCAAAGAAAACTGGGTTGGTGCTTGGTCTTGCAGTGTCAGGGGCGTAGAATTCCCCTCTTGAAATACATTTGGCCAAAGACACCTGCCAGGGCTGCACCGAAGCATCTATTGACAAGCCCGCCACCCAAGCGATGATAGAGAAAATGTCGGTGTTCTTGAAAGATGCCAAGGGTAGAGGCATTTGGGGCAGTTTGCCTGAAGGGAGCCCACTTTTGAGGTTTTCACGCAAAAATTTCAATATGAAGTTGTTGGAGGTGAACCTCTCCATCTGTTCGCTTAGGATAACATTGCGAACTGAATAACCCTTGGGTGGCCCTTGCTGTGGCGCAAATGCCGCTTGCACATCTTCCTTCAGAATGGAAAATAATTTATGGCCCGAAGCATCCAACACTTGCCTGGATGCGGGCTGGTAATTCTGTGCGATAGCATAAACTAGCTCCGGGCAATGGTGAGCAGGAGGGGCCAAAAACTAGTAAATATGAGAATAATAGGCATCAAACCTTTTATTCTCTGGAGTGAGTCGACTCACCATAAACTCGATGGTGTGTCGAAGGTCGGGCACATCTTTAGAGAGCTCTATATCTCTAATTTTCTCCCACCCATCAATTGGCGGGTCTACAAGCTGCTCCTCCTCAGAGTCATCTCCTCCTTCCATTGGCTGCTTTTCAGGGTGAGGGGTGGGATTTATCTTTTTTGGAGTATGCCTTTTCTCCTCCTTGCCCTTCTTTGTTTTTTCAGGGCCCGCAACTTTGGGTTCTTTCCCCTTTTCTTTGGAATTCTTCTTTCCCATGATGGTGGTTGAGTCCTCGATACAGAGAGCTTCAATGCGAACGACCAGATGCAAAGGGCATGAGGATTACAAGGTATCCGAAGGTTCTTAGTCTAGCCTGAACTGATGGGCAAATAACTTCCCTCTTGCTAGGACTTCATGTTTTATAACCTAAAAAGGCAACCGCCTGAATTTATGGCACCTACTAAAATTAAATTTACACCTCGAACGGAAGAGGCTACCGTATTATTTAAATCGATTCTATAGCGACGTGGTACACAGGGCCACATGCTTCGATGATTACTCTTTGTACTTGGAGATGCTACTCGCTGCCACTTCGTACCCTGGCACGAACTTTTCTTTTCCCTTTTTCTAACTGAATTGCCTCGGGATGCACCCTGCCGCTTTTGCCTTAAATTCGCCCGCTTCGGACTCCTTTCAAGGTTACTGTCGACACGTTCTTCGAGGCACGTTTTAAATTCTCCACCTTGCGTGAAGTTGAACTCCATGTCGAAAATGCTTCGCGGTGAATCTTTGGTTCGGACTGCCTTTCGGTGCTTTAGGCCTGAAGTACTTTTTCTTTTGTCGCGTTGTCGCTTTGCTTCGAAAACTGCTTCGCTAGGGCTCTTTTAAAATCTACTTCGCAAAAAAACTTGCCCGAAGTAGCTGCTGAAAATGCTTCGGGTGCGAAGCTCTTTTCGTGCCTTTGTATGAATTTTGGTTCGGCCCTTCTGAGAATCACATGCTTCACAGCGAACCTTCTTGCAACTGCCACTTCGCATAAGAGTCCCCGAAGGGGATTTTGAAGTGCAGTACTTGGCTTTTGCGATCTTGGAACAGGATGTATATACAAATGCAAATCATATACAAAAGTACATATACACACACATTTTTTTTTTAGAAGAAAGAAATGGTGTTTTACCTTAGCAGTAAAAAGTCTTCAGATGAAGACCATTGACAGAAATCGGCAAAACTTGGCCATCTGCATCTTTGAGGATGAAAGAGTTGGCCGAGTTCACCTTCATAATTTTGAACGGACCATCCCAGAAGGCGTCCATCTTGTCGTGATTCCCAGGCTTGGCCTTCCAGGAGTCCCACTTCCATACCAGATCTCCCACATTGAATGTGCGATCAGATGACCTTTTATTGAACCATTCTTGAGTGACCTGAGCATGCTTAGCGAAGTTCTGGTAGGCTTCTTCATGATCTTCCTCTAGTTGTAGCAGCTGAGCTAATCTATTTTCCATTGGACTAATTCCATCTTCTGCTTCTAACAGCTGTAATGCAGGGATCTCCACATGGATGGGTAAGATGGCCTCCTTGCCGTAGACCAGGGCATAAGGTGAAGTTTTGATTGACTTCTTGATAGAAATTCGATCGGCCCACAAGGCCCGATCTAGAAGGAGATGCCAAGTCCTTTTGTTTTGCTCTATAAGCTTCCTCAGCACCCTCAACAAGGTCTTGTTGGTGGATTCTGCCAATCCATTGCCCTGCGGGTAGTAGTTGGAGGAGATTTTGTGATATATCCCATGTTTGTAGAAGAAATCATTGATTTTGGCCCCTAAAAAACTGGGACCATTGTTCATAATGACGGATTCGGGAATGCCAAACCTGGTGATCAAACCTTCAAGAAAGGTTATAACGGTATCCTGATCAGCATACCTTGTGGGAACTGCTTCGGCCCACCTGGTGAAGTAGTCAGTTGCGGTCAGGATGAATTTATGTCCCACGAAAGAGTTCGGCGATATGACCCCTATAAAATCTAGCCCCCATTGTTGGAAGGGTGTCTCTACTCGTATTGGTTGAAGAGGCATCGAAGCATTTTTGCTTCGGTCGGTGAACTTCTGACACTGCTCGCATTTGCGGCAAACTACGAAGGCATCGACAAAGAGTGTGGGCCAATAGTAACCCACCTTGATGATCTTTAGTGTCATTGTTCTTCCTACGAAGTGACCTCCAGATAGCCCTGAATGGAATTCTCCTAGAACTTTTCTTTTATCATCATCTTTGATGCATTTGAGAAGGACACCATCAATGTTCCTAAAAAATAGGCCTTCGGGGCGCAGAGTGTATCGGGAGGACCTCGTCCTGAAATGTCTTCACTGCGAAGCATTTAGATGCGAAGGACAACCACCAGTGTGGAAGTATTCAACTATTTCACTGACCCAGTTATTCTCGTCCTCTTCCTGGTTAGCGAAGCACCCTTCGGATAGTGAGTCATCCCATCGAGGTTCTGTTGCTTCGGCCGCTGCACTCTTTGCCAATTCGTGACACAATGCACATATGTGAACCAGTTTTGTGGGCTTGATTTCGATGTCAAACTCTTGTATCTTATTCACCCAACCAGCTCTTTTGCTCCCCAATTCTCCTTGGATGATGAAATTGCGCACGTCGGGGTGAATGACAAAGACTGTGACCCGACTTTGGGAGATGAACTGTTTGAACTTTCTGAGGGATTTCATTACTGCATGCACCTGTCGTTCTATGAAATTATATTTTTCTTCATGGGGATTAATCACCTGGCTCAAAAATGCGATGGGACGCTCCTCACCATCTTCCCCCTTTTGAGTTAGGACCGCAGCATAGCTTTCGGGCTCTCCTATAGCATACATGATAAAATCTCGACTGTAGTCAGGGTTGATCAGGACCGGCGCCTGAGCGATTCGGGCCTTAATCTCTTCGAATGCTTCCTTTCTTTCTTTGGTCCAACTGAATTCGACGCCCTTTTTCAAAAGTTCGGACATTGGCTTGATGACTTGGGCGAAATCGGGGACAAACTTCCTCACGAAGTTAATCTGACCAAAGAAAGATTGAAGTCCTTTCTTGTCTGCTGGGAGTGGAAGCTTTGTCAAAGCCTCAGCTCTGTCGGGATCTACAATGAGCCCCTTTTTTGATATCGCATGTCCCAGTAACTTTCCTTCGTTGACTATGAATATGGACTTCTTCGGATTGATCGAGATGCCAAACTCTCGACATTTTTCAAAAATTTGTTGTAGATGTATGGGGTGATCCTCTCTTCTTCGAGAGAACATGGTCATGTCATCCAGATAGATGACGATAACCTTATTTAGAAGCTCACCAAAAGCAAGATCCATCGCCCTCTAGAAAGTGGCACCAGCGTTCGAAAGACCAAATGGCATTCGCTGGTAAGCAAATGTCCCCCACTTGGTAGTAAATGTTGTTTTATGCTGGTCTTCGTCCCTGACCCAGATTTGATTGTATCCGGAGAACCCGTCGAGCAGAGAAAAATGTTGAGCTCCAGCCACCGAGTGTAAAATCTGATCGATCTACGGAAGAGGGTAGTGGTCCTTGAGAGAAGCCTGATTCAGGTTGCGAAAGTCCACGCATAACCGTATATCTCCGTTCTTTTTCCTAACTGGGACCAGGTTCGCTACCCATGAAGAATGTTTGATGGGATAAATGATCTTCGCCTCGAGCATCTTCAGGAGTTCGGTTTTCATTAGGATCTCGATCTTAGGATTAACCGGCCTTTGCTTTTGTCGAAAGGGTTTGACCCCCTCCTACAATTCAATTGTATGCTGGATCAGCTGCCGATCGTATCCTCTGAGGTCTTGATAAGACCAAGCAACAATGTCGGGATACCTTTTGCACAGATTCAAGATCAGTTCTATCTCTTTCGAAGTACAATCAGTTCCAACCTTTATTGCTTTCCCAGGTTCAAGCTCTAAATCTTGATACTGCTTTTCATTAACCTTGATCCTGTGAGAGAGTGCTCGATCATTCTGATTGAAAAGGCTTTCAAGAGTGATCAGTCCCTTAGGAACATGATTATTCTTCAATTGAACCAGCCCTTCATATTCTTCTTCGTCAGAGCTTCTGTCTTCAACTGTGGCGGCTTCTTGGATCATGAAATTTACAATCTGCTCGTCATTGTCAAAGACTTGCCAATGTAGGTCTTTGTATGGGATAGAGGGTCTATAGATCATCCTCACAGCTTTGGGCTTGTGCACCATGTCTTCTGCTGGAGAGTACTTGGCTGCGATGGATGCCAAAACATCGGCATGTCGGTTCTTTTCTCTTGGAATAGACTACAGATTGAGAGATTCGAACTGGTCGAACAAGTCCCATACCCTATTGCGGTATGATTTTAGATAATGCTTCTTTGAAGTACACTTATTTGTGACTTGGTTGCAAACCAGTTCGGAATCCCCGAAGATTTGGAGATGTTTTATGCCTAACTTATCAGCTTTCTTGAGACCTAGGCATAATGCTTCATATTCTGTTGTATTGTTAGTGCAGCTCCATATCAACCGGTAGCAATACTCCTTTTGCTCTCCGGATGGTGAAATTAGAAGAATCCCTGCCCCAACGCCATTTTTACATTGGGCACCATCGAAGAACAACTTCCATAGTCCTTCTTGGGCACTTGTTCTATTCTCTGGTTGGGAGTGTTTTTCTGGCTTAGCGATCGCATAACATCCTATCTCGATCTCTATCATGGCGTTAAAGTCTGCTAATGAGAACTCATCTTCATAACTTAATTGCGCAAGAGATTCCTCGACCAGGTCTACCTGCTCTATTTCCTCCACTATTGCATTCATTGGATCGTTGCTTTCTTCTTCGGACATCTTCTGCACAAGAAAGGAAGAAGGCTTTTCATTATAGATCTTCACCTTCTTTCCTTTGAATGGGATCTCTAGATGAGAGTAATCCATAGACAGATATCCGCCTAGCTTTGCCATGAATTCCCTTGACAAGCACATACTGAAATAAGGCTCCAAGTCGACTACCACTACCTCTTGTATGACCGTGATCTGAGGCATCTTATGTAGTCGGATAGGAATGTCCTTGATCACCCCTACAGTATTTACTGGGGTTCCATCCAACTGGAGTACACCTTGGCTGCTTTGCGTGTATTCCATTCCTATTTCTTCGTAGACTGCTCTTGGCATGACTGTTGTAGCGGCCCCAGAATCGATCATGCAGTTATGTACAATATACCCTTCCATTTGTAGGGACAGGTAGAATGGAGGTGGTCTGTTCTTCCCCATGATGGATGTGGATAGGGTCTGCACGAGAGCAAGCGATGCTGCCTTTTTTACTTTAATTGTCTTCAATGATTCTTGCAGTAGGTCTACTTGTCCAGGTAGATGCAGTGCATCGTACAAGCTAATTTTGGCTGGAATTTTCTTTAATTCCTCTACAATGTTGTACGCTAGGGACTTGAGCACTTCGGGCTCCTTTCTAGGTTCATATCTGGTGTGATACTGCTCCGTAGCTTCAACTCTTTGCCGCTTAGTCAGTGAAGGAAACTTGAGCTTTTCCTTAGCCTGCTCCTTAGTTTTTGCCTAAAGTGGTTCGGCAGAGGCCTTGTGAGTTTTTCCTTTGATTGGTGCAGGCGGAGGAGCTTCGTCCGGGGCCGAAGTAGATGATGGTCCCCTCTCGGGTCGAACTTGCACTTTTAAGGGAGCCATCTGAGTAGCATCTACTTCTATCGCCTTCTTTCCTCCTCTGGTAAGCACTGCAACCGGCTCCTCCTCGCCAATTGTCAGGTTCTGATTTATTTGCCTAATGACGTTGACTTTGTTGAGAAGCAACACACCCCCACTAAAAAAATGAAATTCCATCCCTTTGAAAATATTTAATTTTCATTTTTCCGTAGGGACCCTCTTGAGTTTTTCGAGTTTTAATTCCAAATTTTGCTTGCACCCTTTTTCAAGCTTCGCCTACATCAAAGTGTCCAAATATACTTGCATATGGCATTGATTTCAATTTAGAAATAGCAGTTTCCATTTCTGTCCTAGCAAATTTCTAAATGCATATTCTCTTAATCCATGATGAATTTTTAAGTTCCGTTTGCAAATTGGGATACCCTTTGGGCTTTTATAGATACTTGTAAAGTTTCATCAAATTCTGAGCACTTTGAATTTTCATCATTTTTTCTACACCATGTGAAGCCGATCATTCTCGAGCAATTTAAAATTCATTTGTTAAATGTTAAAATCATTTTTGAGTAAGGAAGATCCTTCACCAATATGTAAAAATGCAAAATACAGATGGACAAAGTCATTGGAATCAACCTACAAATTTTGGAGAATTTGCAAAGTGAAAGAAAAGCTTGAAGGAAATGTCGCGATATCGCGACATGTTCCATTTTCGGACATGTCTCATTTTCGTGAAGGCAAAAGCTAGGAAGAAAAGCTTGAAGGAAATGTCGCGATATCGCGACATGTTCCATTTTTGGACATGTCTCATTTTCGCAAAGGCAAAATCTAGGAAGAAAAGCTTGAAGGAAATGTCGTGATATCGCGACATGTTCCATTTTCAATGTATTTCGAAGACAAAAGCTAGGAAGAGAAGCTTAAAGGAAATGTCATGATATCGTGACATGTTCCATTTTTGGACTTGTCGGACTTTCACTTGAATTTAATTGGATCTTAAAATATTTTGAAGTCCGATGTCGCGATATCGCGACATGTTCCATTTTTGGAGAGCAGAAGCTTGGAAATAATGACTTGGGGAAATGTCGCGATATCGTGACATGTTCCATTTTCAGGGCCAATGCTTGGAAGAGACTAAGTGAAGGAAATGTCGCGATATCGCGACATGTTCCATTTTCGGAGAGCAAAAGCTTAAAAGAGACTAAGTGAAGGAAACGTCACGATATCGTGACATGTTCCATTTTCGAGAGCAAAAGCTTAAAAGAGACTAAGTGGGGGAAACATCACGATTCATGACAAAGAAGTGAGAAAAGAGACTAAGTGGGGAAACGTCACGATTTCGTGACATGTCATGATTTCACGACAAAGAAGTGAGAAAAGAGACTAAGTGAAGGAAATGTCACGATTTCGCGACATGTTCCATTTCATGACAAAGAAGTGAGAAAAGAGACAAGGTGAAGGAAATGTCACGATTTCATGACAAAGAAGTGAGAAAAGAGAAGTAAGGGAAACGTCGTGATTTCATGACATGTCACGATTTCGCGACATGTTCGTTTGGAGAAGCTGAAAAGAGACAAAGTGAAGGAAATGTCATGATTTCGCGACATGTTCCATTTTCGCGAGGAAGAAGCTTCAAAGAGACAAGGTGAAGGAAATGTCATGATTTTGTGACATGTTCCATTTTTGCGAGGGCCAACGCTTGGAAGAGACTAAGTGAAAGAAATGTCACGATATCGCGACATGTTCTATTTTCGCGAGGGCGGAAGCTTAGAAGACATGAAGTGAGGGAAATGTCACGATATCGCGACATGTTCCATTTTTGGAAGACGCAAGCAAGGAAGAAGTGGCTTGAGGAAAATGTCGCGATATCGCGACATGTTTGGATTTATATTCATTTTGCAAAATTTGGCCATTCTTTAAATTTTTCATCACCCATCCAAAGGAAGTGAAAGCTTTTCGACATAGTCCAAACCCTAGAAATATTTAAATGAGAAAATTAATTAATTCTAATCTTTGCTTTTCTTTTGCAGAAAGTAATTCGACAGTTACATTCATGGCAGAAGTAATGGCGAGAAAGACAGACAAACCTGAATTTCGGCACAAATCAAGCGAGGAATTAATGAGATGCTCTGACAGCTTGCCGAAAGATAAAGAAAAGAGATGTCGGGAAATCAGTGACTCATCCAGATTTTTTAGATCTGGCCGCGAATACAGGTTTCAAGGAATTTATCGATGGATACATTGCCAAGAAAATTTATGGCAAAAGTAATGGCAGACAGAGAATCTCGGCTCGAACCAAACAAAGACAGCTATGCGAAGATAGAAGGCCTCATAAGTCAGTGACTCATCCAGATTTTGTAGAGGAATTAATGAGATGCTCTGATGGCTTATCGAAAGAAGAACATACATTTGCACGCGGGTGTCCATTCGATAAGGATCAAGCCAAATCTTATCTTCTCCATTCATGGCAAGATCCACGCGAAGATTTTTAGAGTAATTAGGGCTTATCAAAACTCTATATAAAAATGCCTTATATTGTAAAACCTCGGCGGTGGGATTTTTATGATAAGATCTAGAGATTTGGAAGAAGATATTTTGAAAAGATCAGGGTCTGTCCTGAGTCTATATATACTTCTCTTGAATGTAAAGTAAGGATGCGAAAACTTGGAATAAAAGACATTCTAGCAATTTCCTGCAAATCTTGTTTGAATGCTTTGTTCTGGACCTGGGGATTGTGTGAAATCGTTCTTCTATGATAGCGTGGCCAGGAGCCTAATCTCTTTCG
Source organism: Wollemia nobilis (assembly GCA_028583015.1). Classification (NCBI taxonomy): domain Eukaryota; kingdom Viridiplantae; phylum Streptophyta; class Pinopsida; order Araucariales; family Araucariaceae; genus Wollemia; species Wollemia nobilis. The sequence goes on along the minus strand of JAQPPZ010000541.1, from coordinate 20,928,135 downwards.
GATTTTGATAAGTGCACCTTCTTCTATTTTTGTCTCACTAAAGTTCTATTTATTTTAGTTGTAAATCTGCGTTATCAAGATTGAATATGCTGCTAGGCTTCACTCTGTTTGTTATATGCTAGGAAAAATCAAAGATTTAAGGTTCTGGTCTGTCCTAATTGCTCTGTCCTCACTGCATGAGCTAGACTGCTTGTGAGAGATACCAGTTAACACCGACTTCCCTTTTATTTATGATTTTCTTTCAAATCTATGTTATCTCCGTCTTATGCTCTTAGTAGAAGGTGATCTTAGAAAGCTGGACATCTTCCTCTTTGATTGGTTCTATTGTGAAGTTAAATAGTGTAATTGAAATTGATAGTTTTGATTTTGCAACTAACTTAGATAAGCTTCTCTTTTCTGCCCTACCCTACTCTCTCTGTTCTACTGTTAAATGATCCATTTTTATTTTCTTTCAAATTTGTCTTTTATTTAATCTGCTAAAACATAAAGAGCTATATCAAAGAACTCATCGTAAATCCGATAGTCAACAAAGATAACAACTTCTAAACATTATTGAATGAAGGTCGAGCCCGTTGTAAGGTAACAGACAGTCCACTTGAAACTATTCCAGAAGCGAAAAAGAGTGAATAGACATTCGACCCAACTCTGTAACTCACACCTTGGATAACCAAAAAGATCCTAAAGTGAGTGGGATTTATCCCGTATAAGTGTTATTGGTATTTTATGCTCATTCTTCACGGGGTGTGTATGAAAGCCGAACCAACATTTAAAATTGGTGCTAGAAGGAGGGCCTACTGAACTCCGTTCAGTATTTGTAAGGATTGTAAGTTGTTTGTGAAAAGTTGGATTCTACCTACAGAGTAACCAGGTCCCACTCCAGAGCTAGAGAGCTCCTAGTGCCTGAGTTAGAAACCCCAAGGAGAAGCAGCCTCAGAAGAGCCAAGTCTTTGTCTAACATAGTTTTGTCACCCCTTGTAGTTCCTCCAACTGCAACTCAAAATATCATCGTTAATCAAGTAGTAATGGCGAACTGGTTGGGTTCCACTGCTTTGAATATTCCTGGCGCAGCGCATGATTTGCCCAAAAATCCTGAGAGGTATCTCCCTACCTACAAACATGATGGAATTAGAACAGCAGAAGAACATCTAGTGGCATATAAAAATGCTCTAAAATTGTTAAATGTGCAGCATGAAGATGTGGCTTGTAGGTTATTCCCATTCACTCTCCAGGAGGGAGCATATGACTGGTTTTTGAATCTCACTAATGATTCTATTACTAGTTGGAATGACCTAGAAAAAGTTTTTATATCACAATTTGGGGAAGTGATTGACCCCAGTGTGTTATATCAACAGTTTTCCAGCATTAAGAGAGGAACCAATGAGACTGTCAGATCCTTCAATGTCAGGTTTCAAAAAGCTTATGGTAGATTGACGGGTCATTATGTGCCAACTGCAGACCTAGCATTGGAAATCTTTAGGAATTCCCTAGATCCAGTGACCTCTGTTTTCTTGAAGAGAGATGCAAATATTACTAATTTAACAGAGGCATATAGAGAAGCTTTGGTCCTTGAAAGACAATTAGGACCTCAACCTTTGAACGCTCCTCTAATTCCCTTTGTTACACAAAATACTCCTATTTTAAATCCTATCCCACATCAAATGATGTTGCCATCAGGCCAAACTCCACCAATAGGAAATTCATTGGTTGTAACACATGTTGAGCATGTACAGAATACAGAGAAAGAATCTGATAAAACAAGAGTTGAGGAAGTCTCAAAAATGGTCCAAAAGTTGGCAAATGACTTTTTGAGTTTCAAAAGGCAGGTGTCCACCGGAGACAACTCAAATAGATTTCCTTATCAACAGAATAGATTCACTAGACCACCCTATGAACCCAATAAGGATTATAAAGGTAAGGGGCATGAAGTGAATATTTGTGACTTGGCTTTGCCCAACTGGTGCAGGATACACGAAACATCTCAACATGGGGAATTAGATTGTTTGGAGTTTTGCAATGCCTTTGAAGCTTTATCTAGGTGAGTTGGTTTCTCCTGAAAACCAAAGAAATGTTGATAGTCCAGGTTCATCCAAACATAGTACAACTATGGTGTTAGATTCTTTCACTTTTCCAGATGAGTCAGAGAATGTTGTGGAGATGCCTATGGATGAAGTGCAAGCCTTTCAACAGTATAGAAGGGACAACTATAACCTCAGGAACAAAAATCTGGAGCCTAGTACTACATCTACACCTCCAGACAACTCCCATAATGTTCCTCCGGATCCATCTTCAAATAATAACCCACCTCCACCCAAGGGAGCAGATCCAAGAGTACCAAGTGGATTGTTTGCTTCACTCAATAAAGGATACAACATAGTGGAGGATATGAAGAAGATCAAGGCTAACATCACTCTTCATGAGTTAGCTCAAATTACTGAACAAAGAGATAATTTGATCAAGACATACTCTGAGCCTAATGCCAAACCTCTAGAAAAGGGGAAGAAAATAGCAAATGCAAACTTAGCCATGTATAAAGAAAGGATAGAAGTTCCGCCTTTCCTGCTAACTGTCTGTATATTTGGGAAGAATCTACACAATTGTCTAGTAGATTCTGGTGCTTCAGCCAATGTCATGCCTCTAGCCATCTGCCAACAGTTGGGTTTAACCCTTATGAAATCCGAGAGAAGAGTCATCCAACTGGATAAAACTGAGGTTAAGGTGGTAGGTGAACTTCAGAATATACACATCCAACTAGCATCTGAACCAAGAGCACAACACAAAATCGATATTCAGGTGGTAGATATTCCCGTGGGATACGGAATGCTTCTAAGCAGAGACTGGTCAAAATCTTTGAATGGGTACTTGGCGACTGATTTCTCACATATGTGGTTACCTTGGAAGGGTGTTGCAAATCAGTTAAGGATCGAAAGGGAACCTAGGTATAAACATGTGATCACTGAGTATAATGCCAAGAATGAGACTGTTAATATAGCTGATGTAGATATCGAGGTTTATAATCTAACAACTGCACAAAAAGGGAAACCTGTTAAAGCTCATCCTGATCATGATAATGAAGTTTGGATGCTTCATATCGATGGAGCTAAGTCTAAGCAAGGTTCTAGTACAGGGGCAGTTCTTAAAGGACCTAAGGATCAGACTTATTTTATGTCTTATCGCTTGCAGTTTCCTTGCACAAATAATTTGGCGAAATATGAAGCACTAGTGCTGGGATTGAAATTTGCTTTAGATAAAGGTGTGAAAAATATCTAGGTTTTCACAGACTCAGAGTTGGTGGCTAATCAGGTTAGAGGTAAATTTCAATGCAAGGCATCTTACCTGAAAAGATATAAACACCGAGCTTGGGATCTCATAGAGGATTTTGATGCTTTTAATTTGACACACATTCCTAGAGAGGAGAATTCACTTGCAGATGTCTTAGCTTCATCAGCCACAAATATGAAGCCATTGGAGGAGTTCAAATGGAAGAAATTTTCAATCGAATTAATCCCTTGTCCTTCGGTTCCAGATAACGTAGACAATTTTCAAGTCTTTTTTGACGACCAGCAAATTATAGATTTTTTACAGAATACCAATACATTTGAAAATGCTATAATTGATGATGGTCAAAAGGATACTATGCTGGAATAGTTTGATGATGAAAGGGGAATAATGAGTTTGAAAGATAATAGAATTCCAAAAGGAATGGTAGAACTTGAGCGACTATTTGATGTCGACCAATTTAAACAAAGAGGAAGTTTTGGAAATTCTATTGGTGTAGCAGGCAGTGAAACTAAAAAACTGAATGTGGGGACTGAAGAAGATCCCAGACACCTTAAGTTAGCTAAAGCTTGTGACCCTAAAATTAAAAATAATATGATTGAATTCCTTCACAGATCCAAGGATGTTATGGCTTGGTCTTATAAAGACCTAAAGGTTTTTGATCCAAAAGTTTACACCCATATAATACCTTTAAAGGAGTCCTGCAAACCCTTCCGACAAAAACAAAGGCATGTCAATGCCTTGTTGGAACCCCTCATCCAGAAGGAGGTGGAGAAATTATTGAGTGCTGCCATTATATTTCCCATCGGACATTCTACTTGGGTAGCCAATTTAGTACCGGTTAGAAAAAGAATGGAGAAATCCGCTTGTGCGTGGATTTTAGAAACTTGAACAAGGCTTCTAAAAAGGATAATTATCCTTTGCCTTCCATGGATGATGTGCTACAAATTGTGAATGGTTCAAAAATGATGTCTTTCTTAGATGGATTTTTGGGGTACAACAAAATACTTGTTGAAAGGGAAGACAGGATGAAAACTGCCTTCACGACTAAGTGGGGAACCTTTGCTTACAAGAGAATGCCATTTGGATTGATAAACGCTGGAGCTACCTTTCAACGTGCAATGGATCATGCCTTCAAAGGCCTCATGGGTAAGTGCATCGTTGTCTACATGGATGACTTGACAGTTTTTTCTAAATCTCGGTTTGACCACGTAAAGCATTTGGAATCCGTCTTCAACAAATGCAGAGAGTTTGGCATTTCTTTAAACCCAAAGAAGTGTGTTTTTGGTGTAACTGAAGGAAAACTCCTTGGACACTTAATCACCAAAGATGGCATTTCCATGGATCCCGAGAGAGTTGAAGCCATATCGGGGATACCTTTTCCCAACTCTAAGAAAGAGTTAAGATCATTTTTTGGGAAAATTAATTTTGTCAAAAAATTCATCTCTCGGTTTTGCGAAAATAGTCAAGCCACTGAATGACATGCTAAAGGAAACTCGCTAAGATTTCCTGGACAACAGAAGCCAAAGCAGCATTCCAAGAGATCAAAACTGCCATCAAGCAAGCTCCAGTTCTGGTGAGCCCAGATTTCAGTGCAGATTTTTACCTGTACTCCTTTTCTTCTGAACACACACTTGCAATAGTTTTAACCCAATGAAGGGAAACAGGGGAACACCCGATTGCTTTCAAAAGTACCAACTTAAAGGGTGCTGAGCTAAAATACTCTCGCTTGGATAAGCAAGCCTATGCCTTGGTGAGAGCAATCAAGCAATTCAGGCATTACATATTGAGGAGCAAAGTCCATGCTATAGTTCTTGATCCAGCTATAAAATATTTATTGAGCCAGGATGAATTGGGTGAGCTAAGAGGTAATTGGGCCACAAGACTGTAGGAATACGACTTAGAAATTTGACCTACAAAATTAATCAGAGGACTTGGTTTGTCCCGACATATTGCTGAAATACCTGTGGAGGCAAAAATTAATCAGTTGGATTCTGGGGTGGATGATTGGTATGGAGATATCATTCATCTGCTAAGGTTTGGAATTTGTCCACCTCACCTGAATAGAACTCAAAGAAGAGCACTGAAGCTGAAATCTGCTCATTTTCTACTCAAAGGAGGCAACTTATACAGAGAAAACTATGCTGGCATATTCTTAAGATGCATTTCTCAGAATGAAGTAGGCGAGGTGATGTCTAGTTTTCATGAAAAGTTAGGAGCGGGGCATTCCTCAGGTTCCGCTACTGCACACAAGATATTGAGAGCAGGCTATTACTGGCCTACATTGTTTAAAGATGCACATCAGCATGTGAGAACTTGCCAACAGTGTCAGATCTTTGCATCCAAGCAGGTTAATCGAGCTCTACCATTACAACCTGTTATAATAGAAAAACCTTTTATGCAATGGGGACTTGACTTCGTAGGTGTGATAAACCCGAATTCATCAGCAGGGCACAAGTATGTTTTAACAGCCACTGACTATTGTACAAGATGGGTTGAAGCAGTAGCCACCATGAAAAGTACAACTCACGAGGTGATTGGATTTTTAGAGTCAAATATCATAACCAGGTTTGGAGTTCCTTTGAATTTGGTGTGCGACAACGGACCAGCTTTTCAGTCATTCGAATTTGCAGAGTGGGCATACCAGAGGGGGATAGTCATCAAGTTTTCATCCAATTATTATCCCCAAGGTAATGGACTAGCTGAGTCCACAAATAAGAATTTGATGAATGCCATCAAGAAGTCTGTGGTAGACAAACCCAGACAATGGCACACACTATTGAAGTATGCACTTTGGGCTGACAGGATAAGACATAAAGAAGCTCTTAAGACTTCCCCATTTGCTTTGTTGTATGGCACCCAACCCATAGTTCCTATCTCTCTAAAATTGCCTACTTACCAATTTGCTTTAGATTACTTTGATGATCATGCAGATGCAGAAGCTCGTATATTGGACTTAATTAATTTGCAGGATGAACGACTTCAAGCCTTGGAGCATTTTAGCCGACACCAAGAGACAAGTCAAGCGTTGGTTTGACAAAAGAGCCGGAGTAAAAGCCTTCAGACTTGCAGACTTGGTGCTTCTATGGGACAAAGCCCATGAAAAGAAAGGTAAACACACCAAGTTGCAACCTCTATGGATAGGGCCATACCAGATCGCCGAAATCCTAGGTAATAATGCGTTTCACCTGTAGGACCTGGAGGGTAATTTTCTGAACCTTCCTGTCAATGGTCAATATCTGAAGCATTATTTCTCAGCTGTTCCATCCACTACATCATTTGAATAATTGCAAAGATTTTGTGCATATGTATACTATTGTAAATGAAGTGTGAAGTAGTGTGTTTTTGTTTTGTTTTATTTAAAAGTTTGAAGTTCTATGTTTTGTCTTTGTAGGTCTGTGCAATTTTGTCTTTAACTGGTGGCCTTTTTCCTTCCTTTTTAACTCTTTAATCTTGTTTGTTTGAGTTTGCCTAAACAAAGAAAAAACACAAATCAACATTGAAAATTGGCCTAGTGTGTTTTCATTTTGTTTCATTCTGTTTTAAGAGATAGTCTGCTAGGATTAAAAAGTGGGACTACTTGTTATCTAGAACAACAGTAGAGAAAGATAATTGGATTTTGTATTTTGCTTGCCACAATTATTTTGATTATGAAGAAATTACTATACTGTTTGGTTGAAGAACTCCCAGGGAATCCAAGAAAAGTTGGTCATGAGAGGGGAATCCGATTCACAAAATTACATCAAAGCATCCAAGGAGGTTGTTGGTACCTGAGCTGAAATAGTTAGTTGATCAATTGCTCGATGAATATAAAAAAAAAAAGAAGCAGCAAGGCACTCCAGTAATCGGTATCTTTCAAAAGAAAAGAGAGAGAAGGTGAAAGTTGGGCAAGCCAACATAAAATTGGCATTCTTTCCTGCACATAGCCAAGGCTCCCGAAGGATACATCTCAAACATGTTCACCAAGCTATAGATGCCACCTCATAGTTGTGATCAGGGTCGTGAAAATCTAAAGAGTAACTCTATCGGGGCTGTGAAAGGCTAAACTAGTAAACAGAGCTCTACTCGGTTTCCCCTACACAATCTAAATAGTTGTTCGATCCATAGCAAGCATTTGAAGCCCCGGTCATCCTTGGAAGAAGGTTTATACACTTGTAATCGCACATCAGAATCTTCCTTAAGTGGTTCAACCTAGTATGTCCTTGGGAAACTTTAACAGCCAGCAGATAGTAGTTGAGTCATTTTAGAAAATATTTGTGGCAAAGCATGGTACATGGTCTAAATTGTTTTGAAACTAGAGTTCTGGATTCTAAATAGTGCTACTATTTTCCCCGTAGATATCGCCATTTGTTGAGAAGCAACACACCCCCACTAAAAAAATGAAATTCCATCCCTTTGAAAATATTTAATTTTCATTTTTCCGTAGGGACCCTCTTGAGTTTTTCGAGTTTTAATTCCAAATTTTGCTTGCACCCTTTTTCAAGCTTCGCCTACATCAAAGTGTCCAAATATACTTGCATATGGCATTGATTTCAATTTAGAAATAGCAGTTTCCATTTCTGGCCTAGCAAATTTCTAAATGCATATTCTCTTAATCCATGATGAATTTTTAAAGTTCCGTTTGCAAATTGGGATACCCTTTGGGCTTTTATAGATACTTGTAAAGTTTCATCAAATTCTGAGCACTTTGAATTTTCATCATTTTTTCTACACCATGTGAAGCTGATCATTCTCGAGCAATTTAAAATTCATTTGTTAAATGTTAAAATCATTTTTGAGTAAGGAAGATCCTTCACCAATATGTAAAAATGCAAAATACAGATGGACAAAGTCATTGGAATCAACCTACAAATTTTGGAGAATTTGCAAAGTGAAAGAAAAGCTTGAAGGAAATGTCGCGATATCGCGACATGTTCCATTTTCGGACATGTCTCATTTTCACGAAGGCAAAAGCTAGGAAGAAAATCTTGAAGGAAATGTCGCGACATCGTGACATGTTCCATTTTTGGACTTGTCTGATTTTCGCGAAGACAAAAGCTAGGAAGAAAAGCTTGAAGGAAATGTCGCGACATCGCGACATGTTCCATTTTCGGACGTCTTGTTTTTGCGAAGACAAAAGCTAGGAAGAGATTGAAGGAAATGTCGCGATATCGCGACATGTTCCATTTTCAGACTTGTCGGACTTTCACTCGAAATTAATTGGATCTTAAAATATTTTGAAGTTCGATGTCGCGATATCGCGACATGTTCCATTTTCGGAGGGCAAAAGCTTGGAAATAATGACTTGGGGGAAATGTCACGATTTCGCGACATGTTCCATTTTTGCGAGGGCCAATGCTTGGAAGAGACTAAGTGAAGGAAATGTCGCGATATCGCGACATGTTCCATTTTTAGAGAGCAAAAGCTTAAAAGAGACTAAGTGAAGGAAATGTCGCGATTTCGCGACATGTTCCATTTTCGGAGAGCAAAAGCTTAAAAGAGACTAAGTGAGGGAAACGTCACGATTTCGTGACATGTCATGATTTCATGACAAAGAAGTGAGAAAAGAGACTAAGTGGGGGAAACGTCATGATTTCGCGACATGTCACGATTTTGCGACAAAGAAGTGAGAAAAGAGACAAGGTGAAGGAAATGTCACGATTTCATGACATGTCACGATTTTGCGACAAAGAAGTGAGAAAAGAGACAAGGTGAAGGAAACGTCACGATTTCGTGACATGTCATGATTTCATGACAAAGAAGTGAAGAAAGAAGAGAAGTAAGGAAAATGTCACGATTTCGTGACATGTCACGATTTTACGACAAAGAAGTGAAAAAATAAGAGAAGTAAGGAAAATGTCACGATTTTGTGACATGTCGCGATTTCGTGACATGTTTCGTTTTTGCGAGGGCGAAAGGAAAGAGGCTAAGTGAAGGAAATGTTGCGATTTCGTGACATGTTCCATTTTAGTGAGGAAGAAGTCAAGAGATAAGGTGAAGGAAATGTCACGATTTTGTGACATGTTCCATTTTCGCGAGGGCCAACGCTTGGAAGAGACTAAGTGAAAGAAATGTCGCGATATCACGACATGTTCTATTTTCACGAGGGCGAAAGCTTAGAAGACATGAAGTGAGGGAAATGTCGCGATATCGCGACATGTTCCATTTTCGGAAGACGCAAGCAAGGAAGAAGTGGCTTGAGGAAAATGTCGCGATATCGCGACATGTTTGGATTTATATTCATTTTGCAAAATTTGGCCATTCTTTAAATTTTTCATCACCCATCCAAAGGAAGTGAAAGCTTTTCGACACAGTCCAAACCCTAGAAATATTTAAATGAGAAAATTAATTAATTCTAATCTTTGCTTTTCTTTTGCAGAAAGTAATTTGACAGTTACATTCATGGCAGAAGTAATGGCGAGAAAGATAGACAAACCTGAATTTCGGCACAAATCAAGCGAGGAATTAATGAGATGCTCTGATAGCTTGCCGAAAGATAAAGAAAAGAGATGTCGGGAAATCAGTGACTCATCCAGATTTTTTAGATCTGGCCGTGAATACAGGTTTCAAGGAATTTACCAGTGGATACATTGCGAGAAAATTTATGGCAAAAGTAATGGCGGACAGAGAATCTCGGCTCGAACCAAACAAAGACAGTTGTGCGAAGATAGAAGGCCTCATAAGTCAGTGACTCATCCAGATTTTGCAGAGGAATTAATGAGATGCTCTGATGGCTTATCGAAAGAAGAACATACATTTGCACGCGGGTGTCCATTCGATAAGGATCAAGCCAAATCTTATCTTCTCCATTCATGGCAAGATCCACGCGAAGATTTTTAGAGTAATTAGGGCTTATCAAAACTCTATATAAAAATGCCTTATATTGTAAAACCTCGATGGTGGGATTTTTATGATAAGATCTAGAGATTTGGAAGAAGATATTTTGAAAAGATCAGGGTCTATCCTGAGTCTATATATACTTCTCTTGAATGTAAAGTAAGGATGCGAAAACTTGGAATAAAAGACATTCTAGCAATTTCCTACAAATCTTGTTTGAATGCTTTGTTCTGGACCTGGGGATTGTGTGAAATCGTTCTTCTGTGATAGCGTGGCCAGGAGCCTAATCTCTTTCGGATTTTGATAAGTGCACCTTCTTCTATTTTCGTCTCACTAAAGTTCTATTTATTTTAGTTGTAAATCTATGTTATCAAGATTGAATATGCTGCTAGGCTTCACTCTGTTTGTTATATGCTAGGAAAAATTAAAGATTTAAGGTTCTGGTCTATCCTAATTGCTCTGTCCTCACTGCGTGAGCTAGACTTCTTGTGAGAGATACCAGTTAACACCGAATTCCCTTTTATTTATGATTTTCTTTCAAATCTATGTTATCTCCGTCTTATGCTCTTAGTAGAAGGTGATCTTAGAAAGTTGGACATCTTCCTCTTTGATTGGTTCTATTGTGAAGTTAAATAGTGTAATTGAAATTGATAGTTTTGATTTTGCAACTAACTTAGATAAGCTTCTCTTTTCTGCCCTACCCTACTCTCTCTGTTCTACCGTTAAATGATCCATTTTTATTTTCTTTCAAATTTGTCTTTTATTTAATCTGCTAAAACATAAAGAGCTATATCAAAGAACTCATCGTAAATCCGATAGTCAACAAAGATAACAACTTCTAAACATTATTGAACGAAGGTCGAGCCCATTGTAAGGTAATAGATAGTCCACTTGAAACTATTCCAGAAGCGAAAAAGAGTGAATAGACATTCGACCCAACTCTGTAACTCACACCTTGGATAACCAGCAAGATCCTAAAGTGAGTGGGATTTATCCCGTATAAGTGTTATTGGTATTTTATGCTCATTCTTCATGGGGTGTGTATGAAAGCCGATCCAACAGACTTGACCGCTTTGACTACTATTTTACAATGTTTGTTCATAGTGTTGGTGCAGCGTGCAGGTATTTTCTTCATGCGGATCGTTGCACATAGAGCACCAATATACATAATCAGAAGTGCTTGGAGCTTTATCAAAAGCAACATTTCTCGCCGAAGCCTTCCCTTGCTGGACTGCTTGGTCTTTGGTAAGCGCAGGTGTAGGATAAGATTTTCTCGATAGGAATTCCTGTTGCGCTTGCTTCTTTTTCACAATGGTCATATCATTAGACAACATCTAAACTGTAGAATTCAGAGACTACATCTCTTGCAAAATTTTAGTTTGTATATCATCGGCTTTCGAAACGAGTGGTAATGAAGCCATCGTCGGTATTGGAGGTAGGGCAGGGTGTTGTGGTGGTGCTGGTAATACAGGAAATGCCAAAGAGACAGTGGGCTATGGAGTTGAAAATGTAGGGAAATGAATTTGTGGAGTGGTGATTTGAGATACGATAGGATTCGGGTTCCAAGATGAGATCGAGAGTGCAGGGGTTGTAGATATTTGTGAAGCGGCTACGCTTGCATACTGGAATTGAAGGAATTTAGGAAGTATGGGTGTCGACATCCTTTGGGGAAGCTTTCCCATAGCTATCAAATCCATTTTTTCCCTTTTGGCTAACTCATACAACTTGGGAAAAGTATTAACATTAGAATATCTTACCATGAGACTAATATCAGGGTTGAAATCCTGAATGAAATAGAGTTCTGCAGATTCGTTGATTGGTCGAAGTCCAATTGGTACTCTCTGCCAGGTTCGAGCGAACCTAATATTGAAATCTATGATTTCTTCTTGTGGATGCCTCTTGATCAAAGTGAATTGATGTAGGAGAGAGGTAGGATCGGAAGACTCATTGAAGTTTCCCATCAGTTGCCCAGCTAACTGGTCCCATCCCGTAATACTACCAGGTGGTAGAGATCTATACCAGTAGAGGAGTTTTCCTCTAAGGGAAAGAACCAGGAGCTTTACCATAATTTGCTCTTCTATAATTTCATGGATTTTTGTCAGATATATTATGTCCTAGATATGCTCCAGATCCATCTTCCCAGTTCCATCGAACGTTGGTATCTTCTTTATGGCAGCAGGTGGCACTTGACCTTGTCCCGCTAGATTCAGTGGTGACAGAGAATCCCATGCTAGGCACAACCTGGGTGGTGGTGGTTGCTGCATTTTTTGTTGTTGTTGCTATTGTTGTGCCATTCTTGCTCCTAGATTTTGGGAAATAGGGATTCCCGAAGCTCCCCCTTGACTGCAAGTAATAGGGGTAGGAGCACTAGGATGCTTCTATGAGTCAGGAGGATTGGGAGGGAAATGAGATGTCGTGCTATCGAAAGTCAGGTCTTGTTTGCCAACAGTAGCCTCTTGTGAGGACGTTCCTTATAATAGTGAATCGGGGGGGACCAAACTTGATCACTCCCTGAAGGCATCAATATCTAGCTCAAAGAACTTGGTTTCCTCTCCTCTATTCTTAACTCTCCATATTGTTTGCATGAAGGCACAAACTTTTGGTACTGGTCTTTATGACTTAAATATTCTTAGGTAAACAGAGTCACTAGATGCTAAGAGTATTTCAGTAATGAGAGCATCGGTTCTCACTACCACTAGTTAGGTGAGACTGATAGGGTCACACCGGGAACTTGTTAGAATTATTGGCCCCGATGAAGACGGGTTTGATATTGCACTTAAAATATGGGACTTTGGTCCCACCGGGCATGCTAGAAACTATTGGCCATAAAATCTACCTAGGAAAAGATTTTGGGTAGGTGTATGTGCCCTAGACCTAGACCAACATTGAAAGGTCGACGGGAAGAGATGCCCCTCATGCCAATATCCAGAGAAAGGCCGAATCCTATGCTAAACTACTTGGGTATTCTGAGATAAAGGTGCAAGAAAGAGATAAAAGGAGTAAGGGTTAGAGAAAGAAATAAAAAGGGTTAAGGAAAGAGAGATGGATAGTTCAAAGTGGGAGAGAACAGGAAGCACGATCACTAACTAGCAACTTGGATAGAAGCAAGGAACACTAAGAATAGATGAAAGAAACCGCAACCCACCAGGCAGCATAAAAGAAAACTAATACATCATTTTTCCTCCCCTATGTATCCTTTAGGTGAGTTTCAGGGTACTGTCCCCAATTGCACACTAAATTTAGGATTCAGAGTCTCAGTATACAAATGAAGAAAGACAAAATAATTAAGCACAAAAGACAACATAAAAGAGAGAAATGAAGCACAAAGATCTTTAGTATTAAATGCAGGACATCAAGTTACATCAGCTTTCTAGCAGATAGTTTCCCCCCTTTTTACATTACAATGCTTGGGTTTTTATAGAGGACCCAACCCTCTGAGTCATAATTATACAGCAAGGATAAGTACCCCCTCGAGCCCTGAGAATTTGGCTCCCCGAGGTTTTCACGATCGAGCTCTCAAATCCATTACCAAAATTGGCAACTATGAATGGGTCAACCATGGAAAGGTGCATTGATGAGCTGTATGGACGTCCTTGGTCTTTGGGTGTGGTTCTCGAGTGGCCGCCATTCTCATCGGGATCTTCATCATGGCCTGGTACTTCATTTTTGATTGCCAAAAATGAGCAGTGAGCTTACTGGGCATGAAAAATTACATTTATGAGGCACTTGCTCACCTTGAGAAAATACCCAGCTTGGAACATGTTCCCATGAAGCGCTTTTCTAAGTCTTCACTCACAAATTCACTTCACAATGGTTTTGAGCTGAAGCAAAAACTCCTTCTTGGTTTGTACTTCACAAAATTGAGCTTCGTAAAACTGCTTCGGGGTGGTGAATGTTGAAGCATATTTGCTTTGTAAAATAGGCCTCTTCATCCTTGCCACTTCACTGATGAAATTGCTTCGTTGATGCTTTGGAAAGAATGCTTCATTGCGATCCTCTTTCAAAACTATGGTTCGGGAAAGGCTTCGGCCGAAGTAATTGTCTTCAAAAGATGTTGCATTCTCCACGACCTCCGTTACTTCGGGTAGAAGTACTTCGCATGAAAGCTAGCCAAAGTAGATGTTTCAAAACAAATTTTGGCAAAGTATTTTCAATGCTCCTTTGAGTTCTACTTCGTAGAAATATTTCCCGAAGTATTTGTTGGAAATGCTTTGGGTGTGAAGTAATTTCATTCTCCTTCCTTTGTATTTTACTTCGGCAACACCGCTTCGTAGAAATCTCACCCGAAGTATTTGCTGGAAATGCTTCGAGCTCGAAGTAGATTTCTTGCCTTTGATTCTTCGACAAGGTTGTTCTTTCAAACACCGCTTTGCTCAACTTTTTCCCGAAGTAGATGCTTGAAGCGCTTTGGGCCCAAAGCTCTTTGTATTTCTACCCTTGTATTCTTCTTTGGCAATACTATTTCACAAAATTTTCACCCGAAGTAGCGCTAGAAATGCTTCGGGTGTGAAGCTCTTCTAATTTTCCTTCAACAAAGCTCTTTTCTCTAGCCTGTTCGATAGCGAAGCTCTTTTCCTTTTCTAATTTATATACAAAGGGGTGGCATTGAAAGCCAAAATTGCTACAACTTTCAAAAAAAAATACAACAAAGAAAAACTTTACAAAATACTATACAAAATTTGATTTGCTTTTCTACCCTTTGAGAAATATGACAAAATTGCCAACAATACCTACGGTCCCCAATATGACAATTGGGAATCGCATCTACCAATTACAATCTAGGAATAAGACCCATTTCGGATCACTTCCTAGCCTAGCTAGCCAAAAAAATTTAAACCTACACTAGCCTAGTCTAGGGTGTGGTTCATTGCCAACAATTTAGTGAATTCATTAACCCATTAATTAATGTGGTTTATTTTAGTTGGTAATTATTGTGAGGATTTGGTTTCAAATTACCTTGCTCACACCATGGCCTCTACTAGTAGAAGGTTTTCTAGGATCTGCCATCGGGGTATGAGTGCGATGTGAGGTTAAATTTTAGCAGTGTTATGGGTCAGGAAATGTCTTACACCTCTCAAAGCTCTCTAAATTACATGTGCTTTCAAGAAAATAATGAAATTTTCAAATGAGAGACCCATTTATAGTTTCTATTAAATTCAATGGATCACAGATGTCACCCATGGTCCCAAAATTAGGGTTTGCCACCCGTGGGTCCGACCTACGGTTCCTAAATTTTGAAATTTTCAATCGTAGACTATACCCGCGGTTTGCAATTAACATTAAATGCACTAAAATCCCATTGTGGGAAGGTCAAAAATGACAAATTAATAAATCCTAATAGATCAAAATATCAATAAGAGCAATCAAGTTTCAAATTTGGTGATGTTCAAGCATCATAATAAATTCAAATTTCAAAAAACAAACAAAAAAATCAAATAATCAAAAGACAAATGCACCTCGTATTCAGTTATTTACTCTATACACTGGGCGGTTGTAGTGACTTGCGCTCCATGCAATCTGGCGAGAGGAGTAAGTAACCATAAGGACATTTGGGGTAAAATTGTCATCGTTGACTTGACATGTTCCTTTTCAATATCAAAGAAGACCTTCAAGGCTGGACTACTCCACAGGAACGAGGCATTTCATGACATGTCTCCTATGACATCTTTCAGTAAATCATCGATGAAATGATTCAACACAAAAATAATTTGTGTTGTATCATTTCAATTTCCTAAGATGAATATTGTAGCTCGAATGCTCCATGGGATAGAAATGTGTAATTACTATTAACAGTTGGAATCATAAGCTAAACTAGGCATAGCCAAGTAATTAAATGCTTAATTCTAAGTTTGTTCAGATCATTCATTGTGGTCAAGCGACCTCATCACTTCATACATTTTCATTACACTCATCGACATGTCACTTGAGGGGGTAGTCATTTTTGGTCATAAAATCTTCCCAGGAAAGGATTTGGGTAAGTGTATGTGCCCTAGACCTGGACCAACATTGAAAGGCCAAAGAGAAGAGATGCCCCTCATGCAAATATCCAGAGAAAGGCTGGATCCTATGCTAAACTACTTTGGTTTTTTGAGATAAGGGATGCAGGAAAGAGATAAAAAGAGTTAGGGTTAGAGAAAGAAATAAAAAAGGGGTAAGGGAAGAGAGATTGATAATTTAAAGTGGGAGAGAACAGGAAGCATGATCACTGACTAAAAACTTGAATAGCAACAAAGAACACCAAGAATAAATGAAAGAAATGCCACATTAACCTTCCTATGTATCCTCTCGACGAGCTCCAGGATTCTCCTTCTCCCTTTCATCAAAATTTAGGGTTCAAAGTAATGACGATTAGGACAAGTGAATATAACAAAAACCACAACCCACTAGGCAGCATAAAAGAAAACCAATATAGCATTTTTCCTCTCCTATGTATCCTTCGGATAAATTTTAGGGTATAGTACCCAATCGCACACCGAATTTAGGATTCAGAGTTTCAATATGCAAATGAAGAAAGACAAAAGAAATAAACACAGAAGGAAGCATACAAGAGAGAAATTGAGCCCAAAGCTCTTTAGTATTAATCATAGGACATTAAGTTACAACAGCTTTCTAGCAAAAATTTCCCCCCCTTTACATTATAATGCCTGGGTTTTTATAGAGGACCTGACTCTTTGAGTCATTATTACACAGAATGACAAAGTATACTCTTGAGATCTGAGAAGTTGGCTCCTCGCAGCCCTCGTGACTGAGCTCTCAAATCCATTACCAGAACTAGCAACTATGACCAAGTCAACCATGGAAACATGCATTGATGAGTCATCTGAGTGTCCTTGGTTTCTAGGTGCAATGCTCGAGTGGCCGCCATGCTTTTTGGGTTCTCCTTCAGGGACTGATACTTTGTTTCCAATTGCCAAAAATGAGCAGCGAGCTTACCGGGAAAGTAAAAATGCATTTATGAAGCACTTGATCATCTCAAAAAAATACCCGTATTGGATCACGTGCCCCTTTTGAGTTGCAAAAAAGCAACATGTCATAATATCGTGACATTTCTATGTCTTCAGCTTGGCTCTTCTTCTTGCATCATGAAAATATGACATGTCGTGATATCGTGACACTTTTTTCTCTTTTGATCGTGAGAATGCAACATGTCGTGATATCATGACACTTTTCCTATTTTGGTCGCGATAATGCAACATGTCACGATATCGTGACACTTTTCCTCTTTTGGTCGCGAGAATGCAACATGTCGCGATATCATGACACTTTTCCTCTTTTGGTCGTGAGAATGCAACATGTCGTGATATCATGACACTTTTCTCTTCTTCCAGTTTCTCCTTGCTTTGAGTCGCAAAAATGCAACATGTAGCTATATCGCGACACTTTTCTCTTCTTGCTCTTTCTCCTTTCTTTAAGCCACGAAAATGCAACATGTCACAATATTGCGACACTTTTTCCTTCTTGCTCTTTCTCCTTGCTTTGAGCCACAAAAATGCAACATGTCGTGATATCGCGACACTTTTTCCTTCTTGCTCTTTCTCCTTGCTTTGAGCCATGAAAATGCAACATGTCGCGATATTGTGACACTTTTTCCTTCTTGCTCTTTCTCCTTGCTTTGAGCCGCGAAAATGCAACATGTCACGATATGGCGACACTTTTTCCTTCATGCGATGAAGCTATATTCTTTGGATTGTTCGGTGGCGAAGCTCTTCTTCTTCATTTTATGTACAAGGGGGTGGCAGGGAAAGCCAAAATTGTTGCAACACTTACAATATTTTAAAAACAACAAAAAAAAACACTTTACAAAAAGAAATTTTTTATTTTTTTTTCTATCCGTCTATGCAATGTGAAATTTTTTTCAACATTCTTGGCGGCTCGCGGGGCATTTAGCTTGTCTAAATTCCGAGATCCCAGGCCTTTATCCATTGGGCAACAGAGTCATTCCCATTATCCTCTTCTCTGACTATCCACTGATGGTATTTTTTTTTTTTGTGCCTAAGCTCCTAAGCAACACTTAGCGCCCTTGGCACTTATTTACTAGTCGGGCTATTTACAGTATTTACACAAAATTTTGTGACATGATTGGCATGCCGCCACCATAAACCTAGATTCGGGTGCCTATCCGATGAACCTGCAATGTCCAGACCAGATCTAATTGAACTTCAGTTGATATTTGAAGTCTGGCTGGCCTCTTCCTGAAGTTGTCCATGTTGCAAACGGAGTGCAACGTGGCAAGTTGTCACTCCTACCAGTACCCATACTGGTGATGAATTATGTGGCAAAGAAGTTCACCGCATGAGGGTCTTTTGTGGGTATCGATTGTGGTGATGGCTGGAACCAATACCACCATTTTAGAGAGTCCACTGGCTACAGAATATTGAATACAAGCTCCTCCAACTTCTTGTTACGATAATAGGGCTTTTCCCATGATAAGTTTGCTTTCAGGATCTCCTTGGGCTCAGCCTCTTGATGAGGCATGCTTAATGGGCTCTGGCTGAATACTTGCATGCCATCCACTAGGATACAAAAAGGGTGCAAAAATATGCCCTCTTTGTTCTCAGGTTCTACCACTTGAGTCTATTTCTCTCCTTGGCCCATCTCCTGATGGAGACTGCAAGCAACCATATTGTTCATTTCTAGGGCAAAGCTTGCATATTCCCATCATTAGCCTTAGATGAAATTTGCCTCTTGAGCTCCAAACGACTACATCTCAGGTCTCTACTTAGTATGAGGAATCTTCCATGGTGAATACTGTGCAGGATAGAAAGGAGCAAAAAATATTGGAGAAAGTGATGGAGTTTTCCCCCACTGCCACTTTCCAGATAGGAGCAGGAGCTGCTCTGCTCATACTACTTCCTCAAATATTTGAGGAAATATTCATTCACCTGATTGCAGTAAGAGGAGACTCATGTCCGGGTGAAAGGCCCGAACATAGAAGAGGTGGGCTTGGGCGGGCGTCGGTTGGATCTCTCCTAGAATTCTCTTCCAAATTCTATAGAATTAGACATTGAAGTTCATGATGCTCCCCATAGGTGTTCTTGTGATGCTGGAGAGGTACATCAAAAGCTGGAAGGGGTCCTGAGAGCCATCAAATGTTCTGATTAGTGCTCCCGCTAAGTCATCCCATGAACAGATGCTTTTACACCCAAGCAATCTGTACCACTACAACGCCCTTCCTTCCAAAGATAGAACTAGAAGTTTGATCATGACATCTTCGTGGGTTATGTCATGGAGGGTCGCTAAAGCAGCAACATCTTCAAGGTGCTCTTGGGCCATTCCCTTAGTGCCATTGTATTTCGCCAATGTCTTCAAGGCACTTTTGGGAATTTCATGGTAACTTGGAAGATTCAGAGGGCCGCGATCATCCCAATTGGGATAGCATACCCTCTCCATTATAACAGTGGCCTGCAGAGATCACGGTTCTCACCACTAAGTTAGAGTCGCCAAGTGAACATTCTTTTCTCCGCTTGTGAGGTCAAGGCTGCTCACCAAACCTTGATTCCTCTAGGGTGTCTTATTTTAGCTTTAAAAGGTGCCTACAATAAAGAAATCTGGATCTTCAGCTCATTCAGAGTCACCAGGTGATTTTTCCATATGGAGGCAAGCCAGAGATTCACCAAACTCGAGCATCCTTAAAACATGGGACCAGTGTCCCATCGGGCGTACCAAAAACTGTTGGTCATCAAATCTGCCCAGGAAAGGATTTGGGTAAGTGTATGTGCCCTAGACCTAGACCAACATTGAAATGTCGAAGGAAATAGATGCCCCTCGTGCCAATATTCAGAGAAATTTTGGCTCCTATGCTAAATTACTTTGGTGTTTTGATATAAGGGATGCAAGAAAGAGATAAACAGAGTAAGGATGCAAGAAAGATATAAAAAGAGTTAGGGTTAGAGAAAGAAATAAAAAAGGGGTAAGGGAAGAGAGATCGATAATTTAAAGTGAGAGAGAATAAGAAGCACGATCACTGACTAACAACTTGAATAGCAGCAAATAACACCAAGAATAAATGAAAGAAATGCCACATTAACCTTCCTATGTATCCTCTGGGTGAGCTCCAGGATTCTCCTTCTCCATTTCATCAAAATTTAGGGTTCAGAGTAATGACGATTAGGACAAGCGAATATAATAGAAACCACAACTCACCAGGCAACATAAAAGAAAACCAATATAGCGTTTTTCCTCTCCTATGTATCCTTCAGACAAATTTTAGGGTACAATCTCCAATCGCACACTGAATTCAGGATTCAGAATTACAGTATGAAAATGAAGAAAGACAAAAGAAATAAACATAGAAGGTAGCATGCAAGAGAGAAATTGAGCCCAAAGCTCTTTAGTATTAATTGTGGGACATCAAGTTACAAATTTCTAGCAGAAAGTTCCCCCCCTTTTACATTACAATGCCTAGGTTTTTATAGAGAACCTGACTCTTTGAGTCATTATTACATAGAATGGTGAAGTATACCCTTGAGATCTGAGAAGTCAGCTCCTCATGACCCTCATTACTGAGCTCTCAAATCCATTACTAGAACTGGAAATTGTGATCGATTTAATCATGGAAACATGCATTGATGAGTCGTCTTAGTGTCCTTGGTTTCTGGGTGTAATGCTCGAGTGGTCGCCATGCTTTTCGAATTCTCCTTCAGGGACTGATACTTCATTTCCAATTGCCAAAAATGAGCAGCGAGCTTACAGGGCAAGTAAAAATGCATTTATGAGGCACTTGATCATCTCAGTAAAATACCCTACTTGGAGCGCGTGCCCCTTTTAAGTCGTGAAAAAGCAACATGTCGCGATATCACGACATTTCTATGTATTCAGCTTGGATCTTCTTCTTGCGTTGCAAAAATATGACATGTCGCGATATCACGACACTTTTCCTCTTTCGGTCGTGAGAATGCAACATGTCGCGATATCGCAACACTTTTCCTCTTTTGGTCGCGAGAATGCAACATGTCGCAATATCGTGACACTTTTCCTCTTTTGGTCACGAGAATGCAACATGTCGCGATATCGTGACACTTTTTCCTTCTTGCTCTTTCTCCTTGCTTTGAGCCGTGAAAATGCAACATGTCGCGATATCGCAACACTTTTCCCTTCTTGCTCTTTCTCCTTTCTTTGAGCCGTGAAAATGCAACATGTCGTGATATCATGACACTTTTTCCTTCTTGCTCTTTCTCCTTGCTTTGAGCCATGAAAATGCAACATGTCACGATATCGCGACACTTTTTCCTTCTTGCTCTTTCTCCTTGCTTTGAGCTGCGAAAATGCAACATGTCGCGATATCACGACACTTTTTCCTTCTTGCTCTTTCTCCTTGCTTTGAGCCATGAAAATGCAACATGTCACAATATCATGACACTTTTTCCTTCTTGTAGCGAAGCTATCTTCTTTGGCTTGTTCGGCAGTGAAGCTCTTCTTCTTCATTTTATGTACAAGGGGGTGGCAGGGAAAGCCAAAATTGCTGCAACACTTACAAATATTTTCAAAACAACAAAAAGAAACACTTTACAAAAAGAAATATTTGATTTTTTTTTCTACCCCTCTATGCAATGTGACAAAATTATCAACAGTCATAATATCAAATAATAATCAAAATCAGTAGAAGATCTCGGAGATCGTATATCCCTTGATCTCATCAAAATTGCATTCGTTCTTGCGAATCATTGTCAACAACTATCATAAGATTACCCCTTTTCTTGGGGAAAATAGCAAATATGAAGTTTGCTTGTTGTTATCTGCCTTTCAGATCTATGGATCAGAAGATACCTATGGAATGCACAGCCACACTGAATGAGATGATATGGGCACAAGATTTTCAAATGTAAGCCTTTCACCTAGTTGGAAGCAATGATTCCAAGATGCACATCCTTTTGTTGGACTTGGGACATCTAACTTTGATCTAATTAATAATCATCATAGAACCTTCAACATCATTTTAGGTGGTGTATTTTTGCTCATGCGTTGTTCAATCTCACAACATATCTCAAAAGGGGTATCTGTAGACACCTAAAATACGTCATGTCGATGGCGACTACTCATATGGACATGTTACAAGACCATATGGAAGATCTTGGATAGACTCCAAGATAGAGCAATGGTTCTAACCATTCAATTTGGGCTCCTTGGCCTATTCAGTTTAAACCATAGCTGAGACCTATGATCTATAGTCTCAACTACAGCTGACACCTATTATTTATAGTTTGAACCACAATTGTCACCTATGATCTCAACCGAAGTTTAGTTGGCCTTCATTCAAGTCAAATCATTTTGAATGACCATTTGATCTAGAAGAAGGCGGTTAAGGGATAGAAGCTTCCAATACAACTATCCTAACCACCCCTTCTTGTTATAGGCTTCTCCATGAAGCCACCCCTAGCCCTTGGGTAGTCCTATAAGTACCCCTCAAAAATAGGGCAAAAGCATGATGGAAAATGAGAGATTAGAGCAACGAAGCCCTGTAAAATTATACACTCGCCTGAGAGTATTGAGAGAGATTTGTTGCCAATTTCTTTGATAATTCATCAAGCATCATATCAAATTGTGCCATGGATGCCCTAGGAACCTAGGAGAGCCAAGAAATGCTAATTTGGGAAAACGGAGGCCCTATTCATGATTCAACTGCCAAAACTATCAGAGGAAACTGAGGCAACCCTTGATCATCAATTTGATAAGGAATATCAATCCCACTACCCTAGAATTGGAGGGTAAACCTATTTGGTTGCTCACCATAGCTTTCAACCATGGTTTATAGTGCAGACTGCTCATCAGAGCTATGGTTTGCAATAGGTGTAAGATCTCCTTACTATTCTTTTTATAGTTTATTTAGATAGACCAGACTAATCATTTGAGTATTTTTTTTAGTAGTTTAGAGACCCTGACTAACTAGATTAAGGATTTTATTAGGTTTACTTAATTTTAGCAAGT
Organism: Wollemia nobilis; assembly: GCA_028583015.1. Classification (NCBI taxonomy): domain Eukaryota; kingdom Viridiplantae; phylum Streptophyta; class Pinopsida; order Araucariales; family Araucariaceae; genus Wollemia; species Wollemia nobilis. The sequence continues at coordinate 20,905,119 of JAQPPZ010000541.1, read as the reverse complement.
AGAACTTAAATAGCTTAATTTCAAGTTGTAATGCTTCATTTCACATAATTGATCCATTGGATTGGTAGCTATAACTATTGTCTACATGTTTCAAGCAATCTTGATGAATCTTGCATATGATTAACACATTTTACATGCTTTCTTGATTTTATGTTATTCATGGCATATTTATGTTTTCATGCTTTAAAAGGCCTCATCACGAGAGGCTGCCTATTTGTATAACTTTCTTGTGTTGTTTATTGATCACAGGGAATAGGTTCAAAGGAGTTTCAATCATAAAATTCCTTCCTCAACGCGAAGAAGAGGGTCAACTCCACACTAGAGCAATTTTGTGACTATTTGGAAAAGCAATAATAGTGCACCTACCCAGTTGAGGGCTTTGGAATTGTATTGATTGTATCAATATTTGGGTGACCCTAAGATGGGTATGATTGTAATCAAAATTCACTTCCAATATTAATAAAAGAAGTATTCATTTCATTGTCATGTGTGATATTGTTTCTCTATTCATTCTTTCATGTTGATTTCAATTGATATATTATATAGGAGCACGCTTTTTGGATAGGTCACATCCTTTTGCTTTTGGTTCTGGTGGAAACTAATATGAAAGTAGGGCTTGGAGGATCCTACCTTACCTCATCATAAAATTGAGGGCTAGTGGGGGATAAAGCCTATCCTGATTCCTCATAAAATTAGGGAAAAATAGGGGATGAGGCTTGTCCTGCATCCCATGTATTTTCCTCAAGCAAGGATGCAGGCACTGTATCTTCTCATTATATTGCCCTCTTAGTAAATTGTTCATTCTATATTGGTACCTCTACTTCTTCTTGTATCCCTAGAATTGCATTAGTGCCCTTGGTCTCCTCAACCATCATATTTTTATGTGACTCTACATATTGTACCAAGGTTTAAATTAGGTCATGGTGAGCCAAGGTAGATGTGCTTGCCTAGTACTATTTGGCCTCATCTTTGAGTGCACATGTAATGTAATGTAGGACATTGATCTTGTACCCATGTATTATATGGTTTAGAAATCAAAAGTGATTCAAGTTTAGCTTAGAGTACCTACCAAAATAGGTAAAAAATCATGTTATCTATTTGAAAACCACCCTCCAGAGCTTAGGGATGTGCTACTTGGGAAAACCAGTGCAAGTTAGGTGCTCTATCAGTCTTCCAAAGAATCTCTACACATAAAGAGCTGGATTGTCTTCCTTGTGCGTGTTCTTCCCTATTAGAGGAAGGCCCATCACCATGGTGATATACTCTTCATTGAATGGAATATCCAGTCCCCGCATATGCATGACCCCATCCCTCATGGATTCTGCAAACTCGTTGGCTACCTGTATGTCCTGAACTTGGATGACCAGTTGACAGTACTCCATCCATCCTACAACATCTAATTGGGTTTGGACATCCATAGAAATCCTTGAGTAGTCGGTAGATTAACTCTTTTAAGTCATGGTTCTTATATTTCCCCCCATGCTTAGAGTGCAAATTCTCTTCAGTTTATGATTCACTCAATAGCTACATCACACTCTAGATTTTTTAAATTACCACACTCTATAGTTTCCTTTATTACACAGTAGTTATTTAGTAAGCAGTTTTTAAAACCAGTTGCTTCCTTGGACTCAGGTAGTTAACTATTGTAATTAGAAATGATTATGGTTATCCGTATAAAGTTTACTTAGAGCATATACCAGATTATGTAGAGGTGATAACCATAAGCATTTTACCAATTAGAGCCATGACACATAGCAAAGTGCCAAGTGGAATTATTCGGGTGGCTAGGACTATGATGGGGGTTGTGCTGACACTTTTTCATAGACACATGTGCATATGAAAATAATATAGACATAAAACAGAAAATTTAATCATGTACCTAAATTTATTCTGTGGGTGCACCATGTGTAGATATTCATGGTGCATTGTTATTGGTTGTTGGATGATGACTAGGTAAACCTCAATGGACAATGATGACCATATTTACAATATGGAAAATTTCTCTCCATATGATTGGTTCTTGATAGCTGCAACATGATTCATTTGAAACATCCTGCAAGGTTTCAAAAAAATGTTATAAAAAGCATATCTTCATGGGATGACAAACATCCCCTCCTCAAAAGTTGGTTGCTAATAACTTTTAATTTTATCTATGATAGATTTGACTTTGTGCGTGAGTGGGGTGTTGATGTGGCTCGGGCCACTTCCAAATGCTGAAGTTTATTTTTACAAGGCAGAAACAACCATGAAAATGGAAAGCAAGCACATTTTTTATATGGAAATCAAGCACCATATTTTTTAATTATGGCATGTAGGTTCCTCAGAAACAGAAAGCAAGTACCTTAGCAATCGGGTACTATGCTTATCATGGAAAGTAGGTGCCTTAGCAATCGGGTGCTTATGCTTAACATGGGAAGCAAACACCTTAGAAATCAAGTGCTATGCTTAACATGGAAAGAAAACACATGTTTGCTAACTATTGGGTGTCATACTTTTAAAGCAAACTTCATACAAACTCAAACTTTTTTATGTTAATGAGATTCAGTGTCACTTTCTCGACAAATGGAAGTCAAACATCCTTTTCTTGGAGAACTAGGAATCATGCATCGATCGACTTAGAGATGGGATGTAGGTGCCATCTCCTTAACATAGTAGGAGTCAGGTGCCTTGTATCGTCTAAATGGGAATCTGGTGCCTTTTTTCATATAAATAGGAATCAAGCGCCTTTCTACTGTAAAACAAAATCAAGCACCTTTCCCATAAGAAAATAGAAAATATGCACTCCTCCTTTATTGCAACATCTACTTGACATACCCACTTATATATTATTAAGTTTGATCAGGCCTTCAATGCTCTGTTTGAAGAATAGGAATAAAATTAGCATCCACCCCTGAACTAGTAGTTGAGTGTTTTATTGTCCATAAAGGCCAATCCAAACACTCTTGTGCAAATTAAAGTATAGTATTTCCATTTTCTAAGTGGGACAAGTTACTCCTACTACAAATAATTCTTCTAGAAAGTTGGGAAGACACAGGTTCATGGATCCTATGCTTGTTAGGCCTAGGTTTCTTAGGATTCCTAATAGCTGCACTCAAGGCATCATTCCTGCAAAACAAAAATACACTAAAAAAGAAAAACTTTGAAAGAATAATCATTTTTGAGACTATGTGGACTACGTCCACATATTACTAACTCAATTTAAAATTAGAATCAACTAGTGTCTCCCCCATACCTAATTTGGACTCAATCATGTATGCTTCAGACACATGGTATGGATGCAAGCGGTGACCATTGACTATTAATGTAATGTTGCCACTATCAATTATTCTGATCCTCACAAATCCATTGTTGATGACTTCAGTAACTTCATATGGCCCAATCCAACACTACATGAGCTTACATTTCCTTTCTTGGAATCAGAAGTCATATAGTAATGTCAATTATCCCACTTCAAGCTGCTTTGGCCTGGTGTGGTGGTCATGCCACTTGGTCCTTTATTTATGAATGACCTCTATTTTTTGTAGAGCATAAAGGAAATATTCATCTAGTTGATTAATATGTTGAATTTATTCTTTATGTGCATCATCCATGTTTATATTCAACTCTACTACAATCCTAAGTGTTTTGACTTCAAACTCTATAGGCATCATAACATTCTTCCCATAGACTAGCTGGAATGGTGTGAAACCAGTAGTAGTATTCCAAGTGGTCCTGTAGATCCACACTACTTCTAGTAATCTGGTGGCCTAGTCCTTCCTATGTTGCTACACTATCTTTGTCATGATATTTTACAACTCTCGGTTGGTTACTTCAACTTGCCCATTCACCTGTGGATGGTAGGGAGTGGTTTTTTTATGCCTGATTTTATATTTTTGCATGAGCTCCTGAATCATATTTGAAGTAGATTGGTGTTCTTGATCAGTTGTGATCTCTCTTGGAACCCCAAATCTTGTAAAGATATATGAATACAAGAATTTTTCTATAGTATTTGTAGCACCCTAAAATTGGCATAGTAAAACTTTAATAATTACATTCATCCTAGTAAATAATTTAAATTCAAATTTTAACCCCCCAAACCACCCGTTAACTATCGGGTAATCCGTTTCCCTTTTCCCATGCCATTTTTAGAGGTTTTTTTGACCGTTTGATGATATCGTCGCCGATTAGATGATATCGCCCCAGATCTGACGATTTCTTCTGGACCAGGACGTCCAGACGATCTTGTCTCAAAACTGATTTTGCACAATTAGCTTCTGTTCCAACGGGTCTCTAATCCGGGCAGAAGAGTGTCTACGTCGTTAAGGACCCTCCCCCGTTGGAGATCTCCCAAATAGGGATGATCTCCAACCTCCTAACCTCCCTACTAAGCCTATTTAATCCTAAGCCCTTCCCTTAGCACCCCCTTGGCTGAAATTCCCTGTAACCCGACTGCATACATGTTAAAAAATCCTAAATTTTTATTTTGCAATAGTTTTATACAATTTTATTGCAGGTATCATATTGTTTTTCAATCGGAGCAAGCTTACATCGTCACCGACGAACCTGTTCAGATCGGAGGCGAACCTGTCGAATTAGAGATGATATCATACAAATGTGAGACGATTTCGACTGCAGTCAACATTGAGGCAATCAGTGCTTGAAGTTTACATTTCTTCTCCCCTTTTCTGCTGTTTTATGTTGTAATTAGAAATTTTATTCAGTATTTTATGTTATTCTGCATTTTGGAGTTCACCCATATAGCTTTAAATGCATAATTAAATCATAATCATTATCTAATTAGCATAATTCAGTCATATTTTTATTTTCCAATTTTAGTTTGATATTGTTGCTGTCATTTTACATTGTTTCCCTCTGTTAGAATAGTTGCATTTTCTGTATTTTGCACCTATTTCTCTGTTTGTAGCTCTGAAGAATTCGTCTGAAGAATTTTTTAGATCTCAGATGATCTTGTTTGATCTCAGATGATCCTATCAAATTAGAGGCAATCCTGACTGCTTCAAGAATCAGAATCATCATCAGACATCCGGATCAGGTATTCTTCTTTTATATTCTGTAATTTCTCTATTTTCTATCTTTAATTCTATTTTCTGTATTCATTTAATTTGCATCTGCATATAGAATAGCTTAGATGCATTTTGGCCAAACCTAGGACTTGAATGCTTAAGGCTAAAATGAACACATAAAACACATTTCAAAACCTAGGCGTGGAAACTGCCATTAAATGTTTCCTGGTGAACCCACCATCCGTCGAAAAATCACCAATATACACCTCCCTTGAGATGCGGGACCTTCGCAAGTCCTCTCAGTCTGAGGTACCGCGACATCATTTTCACATCCCCCTTCCGGGCACGGATCCTATAGCCTGAAGGTAAGGGTGTTAAAAATTTGGAGTGATACATTTTGGTGAACCCGACGTGAATGCATTTTAAACCTTTTGAAAACAAAAACAAAAAATATATATATATGTATACAAGAAAAATAAAATTATCATTTCAAGTTTGTATGTTTTAGATTCAATTCTAAATAGTAGATGTTAAATATTACTTTTAGAAGTACTAAAGAAACCATGATTTACTCAAATCCATATAAGCCCATCAGTAATGTTGGAAGAATTCAGCCAAATACATTTGCTGATTATGACCAACCTCATCCCTATTCAACACCACCTCCATCACACTCTTCTTATTTTTCATCCATAACCCAACAAAACAATCCCTTTTCCAATCCTCTTCATAACGATATTATCTATTCTCCCATATATCCATATTATGTCTATCAATCCACATATAATCCTCCACCACCTTTTCAATACTCTTCTTTCAATACAACACATCCATTTCAACAAGAAAATACTTATTCTTCCAATTCTACCATGCACTCACCTCATGCTTCGCAATCTTCCTGTCATCATTCTACCCATAATAAAGAAAACAGAGGTGAGAAACCATTAGGTCCTTTTATGACGAAATTCCTAAGGCATTTATCAAAAACCTTCATCACGTAAATTTACTAAGCTCAATCAACCAATGGATATAATTCTCAAGTATTTACTTGACACAAATAAGATTGAACTTCCTTCCATAAGACAACCTGATACCACAAGAGATTGGTTTAAACCTGAGCTACATTGTGAATATCATAGAGTGGATTGACATATGACACAAAATTGTAAAGATTTAAGATGTGCAATTCAAGATTTGATTGATAAGGGTCTTTTTAATATAAAGGAATTACAATCTACAACTGATGATAAACCTCCAGTAAACAATCAAACTCCTACACAACAAATACCAATAACCAATCAAGACATGGGGATCTCCCAAGAACCCCTATTCAATTATCAACAACAAGAAACCAATCAAATATTGCATGTTAATGTGTCCCATCATGATGATATTATTAATATTGTAACATAAACTACAAATGAGCAACCTCAAGTTCAATCAACCCAATCTGATATTCAAGATATGGATTCCTCATTTGACCAACCTTCAAAAATATCTTTGACTCTAGAGAATGATCCAAAATAGAATGTAAGCATAGGAAGCTCATCTTTAGAATCAAAATCTCAATTTGAAGTCCACTTTGATAACCAACAACAAGTGATTAATCCTCAAGTAAATATATCCCTTTTAGAAGTATTACAAAGTTATCACAAGGAAATTTTGTTCAAAATACCTAGCCCACAATTTTTTCCTCATCATATTTTCTCTAAAAACATAATTAATGGTGTAAACCCTCTTGAGGTTAACCATATTTCATTCTATGATGAGGATATTCCTTCCTCTACTCCACAAGAAGACTACTATCTTTACATTACAGGATCTGGTAAAGAAACATCTGTTAAAACTATCATGGTAGATAATGGCTCCTCTCTTAATTTATGCACTTATCAATTATGCCAAAAAATCCAAACAATGGAAGAAGATATTAATGAATCAAATGTTATTATAAAATCTTTTAACAATGAAATTCAAGAAGTTCGAGATACTATAATTTTTCCCCTAGATATTGGATCCAAGATCCTGGATACTTTACTCTATGTAGGATATTGTCCTTCACCTTACAACCTATTTCTCCAGAGTCCTTGGATTCATACGATGAGGGTTTTCCCTTCCATTCTTCACCAATGTTTGAAATTTGAACTTGCAAGTAAAATTGCTACCATACATGGTGACCCAACACCATTTGAAGAATATTTAACGGTTGAAACATCAAGTTCTATACATTCTCTATTGTCACAATTATATTTTATCCATCACTTTTCTTCATTCATATATGATCATCCTTGTTTATCAAATAACATCCATGCATATATTTCACATATAATTTCTCCATATTATCAAGACTTGGAAGATAGTGATAAGAATGAAGAACTTTCTTATCCTTCTTACATTTTATTTTGTAACATGATTAATTTTCCACATATAAAAGTAAAATCTTTTGCTACATTATTCTACATTATAACAAAGCTTTTGTTATCACTACCTTTTATTCATCACCTTCTATTCTTACCTTCACCTCAACCAGATTATCCTTCAAAACCTCCTTTGATTTTGAAGCAACCTTAGACATGCTATACTCAAATAACCTTGTATAGTGTATATAGATCATCTTGTATATACCACCAATTTCAATTCATAAATTAAAATCAAAATACAAAAAAATCAAAATCCTCAAAATCAAAAACATACTAATGCAACTCAAAACCTTAAAGGTAAATTTGAGCCCAAATGGCTTGGACCATACATTATCACTGCTAAATTTGAATCAGGAGCATACAAATTATCTACCTTAGATGGTAAAGAACTTAAAGAACCCATGAATATTTTGCATCTTAAACGTTATTATGTATAAATTTGGTCATTTCATCCTTGTATATATTTGTTAAAATATTTCAAAATCATTATCTTGTATTTATTTCAATTTATAAATTCAAAAACACCAAAAACATTCATAATCATCAAAATCTTCAAAACTATTTGTTGTATTTATTTATGGCACTTGTTAATTTTTTGTTCAAAAATAAAAAATAATGATAAAAATATAAAAACAACAATATTCTTGACTCTTTCGAAACCAAAACAAAATAAAGAAGAAAGAGAGAGTCAACATTCTCAAAACTTCTCAAAAATCATTTATATATATTTTCTTACAATTATTGCAGTTATATGTTTCAAATTATTTTGGATAAATTAGCATTTATTTGGACTCCCTCACTTGCACAAACACAAAAATAAATATCTTGATTTTATCTGGCATGATTACTAATCTCTCTTTGTAGCACCCTAAAATTGACGCAGTAAAATTATAATAATTACATTCACCTTAGTAAATAATTTAAATTCAAATTTAACGTCCCAAACCGCCCATTAACCGTCGGGTAATCCGTTTCCCCCTTTTTTGTGCCATTTTTAGAGGTTTTTTTGACCGTTTGATGATATCGTCGCCGATCAGACAATATCGCCCCAGATCTGATGATTTCGTCTGGACTAGGACATCCAGACGATCTTGTCGCAAAACTGATTTTGCAAAATTAGCTTTTGTTCCAACGGGTCTCCAATCCGGGCAGAAGCGTGTCTGCGCCGTTAGGGACCCTCCCCTGTTGGAGATCTCCCAAATTGGGATGATCTCCAACCTCCTAACTACTCCCCTAAGCCTATTTAATCCTAAGATATCCCCTTAGGACCCCCCTGGCTGAAATTCTCTGTAATTTAACTCCATCTACGTTGAACCATCCCAATTTTTCATTTGCACTGGTCCCATACCAATTTTGTTGCAGGTACATCACTGTTTTTCAATCAGAGCAAGCACACATCATCATCGATGAACTTGTTCAGATCAGAGGCGAACCTATCGAATTCGAGGCAATTTTGTACTAATGCGAGACGATATCGACTGCAGTCCATATTGAGGAAATCAGTGCCTGAAGTTTGCATTTCTCAACCTTTTCTCTGTTGTTTTATTCTACAAATTAGATAGTTTATTTAGTGTTTATGTTATTTTGCATTTGGAGTTCACCCATTTAGCTTAGATTGCATACTAAGATCATGATTTGTCATTAGAATATCGTAATTTTCTTGAATTTCTATTCATAACTATTGCTCAGTATTCATACAGTCATTTGGTGTTGTTTCCCCTCATTAGCACAATAGTATTCATTGTATTTTGTATCTATTTTTCTGCTTGCAGGTCTTTGATGAATTCGTTAGATGAATTCATCAGATCTCAGATGATTCTATCAGATCTCAGATGAATCTGTCAAATCCCAGACGATCCTAATTGCTTCAAACATCGGAATCATCATTAGACATCCGGATCAGGTATTCCTCATTTGTATTATGTAAATTCTCTGTTTTATGTCTTTAAATCTATTTTTTGTACTCATTGAATTTGCATTTTCATGTAGATTAATCTAGATTCATTTGGCCAAACCTAGGATATGAATGCTTAAGGTTAAAAATGAACACATTAAAACACATTCCAAACCTAGGCATGGAAACTGCCCTTAAATGTTTCCTGGTGAACCCACCATCCATCGAAAAATCATCAAAATACACCTCCCTTGAGAGGCGGGACCTTCGCAAAGTCCTCTCAGTCCGAGGTACCACGACATCCTTTTCCCATCCTCCTTCCGGGCACGGATCCAATAGCCTAAAGGTAGGGATGCGAAAAATTTGGAGCGATACATTTTGGTGAACCCGACGTGAATGCATCATAACCTTTTGAAAAACAAAAAAAAAAAAAAAACAAAAAAATAGAACAACTAAAGCATAGATGCATTTTAAATCCTTTAAGTTTGAAATCATGTTTAGATGGTAGCTCCTAAGAAAAGGTTAGCAGTTACTATAAATGTAGAAAACCAATTGGCAGCCGTAGAAATCAATTCTATGCTTAATGTGCCTGAAACAAGTAGAAATCAATTCCTGTGGAACGAACTTGATAGAAGACTTAGTCTCATCTCATCTAGGTCCACACAACTTAAGCAAATCAAGAGGCTAGTCCTAGATAGAATCTTGGATCCTCATCAATTAGTTTTTTATCATGAACTTCAGAGAGCCTGCCATAGATGGTTAGCCTATAGGAGAGCTCTTGTATCTTCAAAATTTTAACTTTCGAGGAATATCTCAAAGACACAGCTGTGGTACGCCCATTTCTAGTTCATGTAGATTCCCTAGAGGCTGATCTTATGATTAGAATAAGATGGAATAGAGTTCCTAGATCTATGCTGTATCGTGAATATTTCCGTGAGAATTATTTTTATAAACCAGAATCTAAAATACATGGTATTTCTATAGCTCTTTTCATCAAATTTTTAAAAGAAAACTTTCAATTTGAAGAAGAACACTTCATGACTCCTGAACAACTCAAGCCTATTAATGATATTTATAAATTGTTTATAGAAAACTAGATTGTTACCTTCAATCTTATTTCTTGCATTTATTGTGTTATTTGCTGTCTTTATTATATTATTTCAAAAACAAACTAAAAATTAAAAAATTAAAAAAACTAAAAACATAGCAAAAACTTAAAAATTTCATTTCAAATATTGTAGTAGGTATATAGTAAATATATACCTCTTAATTTTTTGCATATATATATATATATATATATATATTTATATTTGCTGAAATCAAAATTAAAGCACCATGCCTAAACTTAGGAATGGTAAAGAAACTTTAGGAGAAGAAGAAGATTGGTTACAAGATACAACTAGAGACCCAAATGTCCTTCTTGGAGATCCAAATCCGAAAGGAGAAACCCTAGGTCAATCAGAAGAAGACTTAGGTGAAGATAAGGAACAAGAAGGGAGTGTTAAAGAGGATGGATCCTCATACCCTAGAGTAGCTCCAAATGGAACTATTGCCTTTGACAATGCAGAGCATTTTCAAAAATTTCTCATTGATAACATTGATGACCTTAATGTGGCAATTCGTATTGATAAAGGGCAAATTAGTAATACTCAAGAAACCATGGAATATATGTGCAATATGCGCACTAATCCCTTGTCTTTCATTGATCAAGAAAGTGATAAGGCTAGACCATCCAATACGGATATGGTCACTATGGCTCAAAACATGTCAAAACAATAGGTTACCCAACCTCCTAAGGAACTTGTTATTCAACCTAAAATCACTCCCACATAAAATAAACCTTCCTTCACTACTTTATTCCGCCAAACTATTGAGCAATATGCTTCAAGTAAACAAAAACCTAAAACAAATCCAAATACAAACTTTCAACAATCTGGAATACAACATAATACAACTTCAAAATTCCTCCATAATACTTTTCCTACCAATAATTTACACAATAGTAACATGGCATCTAATCTTCATTTTCCTCCATCATATGCCCATAAAACCCATGTCAATGCCCTACCGAACCAATATGGGGGGAAAAATAGTAATCTGGAAGCCATGGTGAAACAATTAGCTTCACGTATGGACTAGATAGATCCCTACCATCCCTCGTATAATTATCGAGAGATATGTAGTCAACCTTTGGATCCCATAGTTGTAGCTCAACCATACCCTAAGCATTTTACCATGCTTATTTTGCCTATATATAAAGGAATCGAAGATCCCATAGAGCATCTTCACATGTTTAGGATAGCATGTCATGACATATCGCATGACGACTTTCTATTACTAAAAATGTTCCCCAAAAGTTTAGGTGGGATGGCATTAGAGTGGTACTATCAATTTCCCACTCATTCTTTGAGAAACTTTGAAGAAATAGCTGAATCATTTGTCCATCAATTTAGTGCCTACATCGAGAGGCATGTAACTATTAAAGATTTATACAATTTAAAACAATACAAGGATGAATGCTTTGCCAATTTCTTAGCTAGATGGAGGCAATTGACAGGAAAACTACACTTTGTGCTACCTTATAGGGAAATGTTGGACATTTTCATCAACAATTTACAAGAACAGATATCTTATGAGCTATCGACTACTACTTTAACTACCTTTGATCAAGCTATAGATTTAGCTCGAAGAGTAGAAGATGCCCTCATTAGGAGAGGCCAACTTAGGAAGAAGGATGATGAGAAAACATCTAGAAATCAATATAAAAACAAACAAGTTGTTGGTGACGGAGTCACTGATAGCAGAGAATGTTGCTAATATCAATACAATGAAGACAACAAAAAAATTCATATTGAAACCTCCTGACAAGCCTCCTCGAGAATTCACTAGATTAAATCAACCCTTATCAACTATTTTACCTCAATTACTCGAAAGAGGTTTGATCCAATTACCAACTATCCGGGAACCTGATCCGACTATACCCGGATACAGAGCTGACTTACACTATGATTTCCATAGAGGACCTGGACATTCTATCAATGCTTGTAAAAGGTTGAAACATAAAATACAAGATTTTATTGACAATAATGAAATGGAAGTGCAAGCCTTCCAACCTAAACAAAACCCTCCTAATAATACTCAAAAGACCGTTCCCCAAAATCAAAATCAAAATGCCAATCAAACTCTAGACATATTTCAACATCCTTTACCAAGACATGGTAAAGAGGTAGCCAATCAAATTGAACATCATAATGTTCCCCCTCCTACCCGATACGTAGGAACCATTAGCGGACAATTACCTATTTAGGATCCTCAAATATTTGACATGACCTTATCCCTGGTTACGACTCAGGACCCTTATATAATTTTTCAAACTTCTGATTCTAGTGATATAGAATCAGATACTGAAAGTGAAGTAGACATCACTTCAAACCAATCGAATAGTTCTAAAAATGAATTAGATCCTATTCAACCCGTCACAGATGCTATGGTTCCAGAAGAACCATTTCCTAGAAGAGTCACTACTCGACCTTCTTCTAATATACTCCTTTATAATGAACAAGCCATCAATGCTCAACCAAGACCAATTTAGCATCTTCACTATAACATTGTAGGTACCATTGGAGTCGTTACTCGACAACAAGCTCAAAATTCCCAACAAGAACCAAACCAGAATGATGGATCGACTCCATTCGTTTTGAAAAACCCCAATAAAGGGAATCATGTTCCTACTGTTCAACCTAAACCCCCTTACAATATTAATGAACAATTGTCCAATACTACGGCCAGAATTTCCCTCTTAGATTTATTAAGATCCTCTCCCACCCATAGGGATGAGTTGATGCTTACATTGAGCCAAATGATGGTACCTCAAAACATTCAACTTGAAGCTATGGCCAATACTATCATCACTCGAGAGATTGATTGTATTGACTTCCGGGATAAAGATATCCCACAACATAGTTTACATAAGGACAATCCCTTATACATTACTGCTCTAATTGGAGATGTAGCCGTCAAATGAGTTTTGATTGATAATGGCTCATCTCTAAAAATTTGCACCTTTGACTTCTACCAACGATTTGGCTTTAGAAGTGATGAAATGAAGAAAATTGATATGATTATCAAAGCTTTTAATGATGAAACACAAGAAATGTGTGGAGTTATTACCCTCCCATTGCAAGTTGGCCCTAGAACCCTAGAAACAACCGTGTTTATTGTACTTTGCCCAGCATCATACAATATACTTTTGGGTCACCCTTGGATCAATGCCATGCGAGCGGTCCCATCAACCTTACACCAATGTGTTAAATTTGAGTTTAAAAATCAGTTGGTCACTATCCATGGTGACCCTAGACCTTTTGATATGTGTGCTTTAGCGGAACCGGTTGGAGTGCAATTTTGCCCTGCTCTGTCATCCACACATCCTAGTTCTTATTTTTCATCTAAAAGTGTGAAACACACACCCATCACTTCACCTATTTCCCCTCCATTAATTTCATCCTCCTATATAGATCAACAACCCTCTAGACAAATCACTCTAGAACCTCAAAAAGATCTTAAATCTACAACCAATCCTTCAAGTTCTACCCCTATAAATTCAAAACTTCTAGAAACAACTATCATACCTTCCACATCTAAAGATATAGGTAATAAGCCTTCTACATCTTACGCCCTTTCGATGAACTTTTACCAGATTTATCTACAACCTTAATATCAGAAAAAATGAATTGCTTTCATGCAAGATTCAAACCTTTTAAATAACTTACCGCCATCTCCTCGTACTTTGGGCCTCCCACAACCTATGGGAAGTACTTACCAAGTCGGGAGTTGTGCCTTCATTTATAAAGGATATGATTGGGGAAGAATCCCTCGAAATATCAAAACTCATCATGAAGGATATGCTCGGTGTTATTTTACCAATGATTATATTAAAGCTAAACCCATGATGCTTAAAATGGGATATAAAGGGAAAGGCTTGGGACCTTTCCAAAATGGCATGAAAGAACCTTTCGAGGTAGAACCGTGGCCTTCCCGCTGTGGTGTGGGCCTATTTCCTAGTAAGGGTCAACCCTTTCCTTTTGAGGATGATCATCATCTCATATGTTATCAAGATTATTTGGATAGACATGTTGATTTGCCTCTTAAAAATTAGTCATTTTCATGCAACATGCTATCCATAGCATACCCTGAAATGATTGCTGACCCCGATGAAGAGTTGGAAGGAGATATCTTCCATGATGTCTCTGTTGAAGAGATGTTACACAATGGATTTTATTTTGATGGTTCTATACCAACTACAGCCCAACTCGAGGCCACTAATCCTCAAGATGAATTATCTAAATTAACCTTACAAGAATTACAAGAATTGGGCGTTTCACCTACCCCACCTAATTTTGAAAGAGATCTCCACATGGAGGTATAAAACGTCATTAAAATTAATATTGGAACTGAGGGCAATCCTCACATAATCAATATTGGATCAAAATTAAGTCAAGAAAAACAAGAACAATACATTGCATTTCTTAAAGAGTATGAAGATGTCTTCGCTTGGACATATGAAGATATGCCAGGTCTAGACCCTTCTATAGTCATGCATCATCTAGTGGTCCATCCGGATGCTAAACTTGTTAAACAAAAACTTAGAAAAATGCATCCCAAAGTGGCTTTGCTAGTCAAAGGGGAGTTAGAAAAACTCTTGAATGTTATCTTTATACAAGCTATTGATTATGTTGAATGGATCTCAAATGTAGTTCCAGTCACCAAGAAAGAAGCTACCAAAGTTAGGGTTTGCATAGATTTTAGAGATATTAATGCTGCATGCCCTAAAGATGACTTTCCTCTTCCAAACATGGATCAAATCATTGACTTCACTGCCGGGAGTGGGATGATGTCCTTAATGGATGGATTCTCCGGTTATAATCAGATCAGGATAGCTCTTGAAGACCAGGCTAAAACAGCCTTTATTACCCCCTGGGGTACCTTTTGCTTGGAAAGTGATGCCATTTGGCTTAAAGAACGTAGGTGCAACTTATCAATGAGCTATGACCTATATTTTTCATGATATGATGCATGATATCCTACATGATTATGTGGATGATATTATAGCTCGCTCTATTATTGAAAATAATCATTTAGATGATTTGAGGAAAGTCTTTAATCGATTATGAGAATATCTCATTCGATTAAATCCAACAAAATGCATATTTGGAGTTAAATTCGATAAACTATTAGGGGTTTTAGTTTCTTTACGTGGTATTGAAATCGACCCTCTCAAGATTGTGGCCATCACTGATATGCCCGCACCTACTAATATATCTGAGTTACGAAGTTTACAAGGTAAACTTCAAGCCATCCGTCGCTTCATCGATAAGTTGGTGGATAAAACCGGTCCCTTTCTTAAACTCCTTAAGAAGGATGTCCCCTTTAATTGGGATACAGAATGTAGAGAAGCTTTTGAACTTCTCAAATAATACCTCCTTAATCCACCTATGCTTTCACCACCTAAATCTGATCACCCATTTCTCCTATATATTTCAGCTTTAGATTCTGCCTTAGGGGCTATGTTAGCTCAACTTGATGATGAAAAGAGAGAACGTGCTAATTATTATATTAGCCGAACCTTCATCAGTTATGAAACCCACTACACAACGTTGGAAAAACTATGTCTAGCAGTCGTGTTTGCTACGCAAAAATTACGACATTATATGCTTAGTCAAAAAACTTATGTCATTGCTAAATATGACCCCTTAAGGTATCTCATGAGTCGACCTTATTTATCGGGTCACACAGCCAAGTGGGTTCTTGCTCTAAGTGAGTTTGATCTCACATTCATAGGATAGAAGTCTATTAAGGGTCAAATCATAGCAGATCAATTAGCTGCTGCACCCTTAGATTCTACTCATCCCCTCATCATCGAGTTTCCGGATGAATGCCTTCAATTAGAGGCAGACCATACCAAACAATGGTCCTTATACTTTGATGGAGCCCGATGCATGAGTGGGGCTGGTGCGGGTATTATTTTAATATCCCCACAAAAACATCTTATTCCTCTGTCCTTCAAATTGACATTTTCTTGCACCAACAATATTGCTGAGTATGAAGCTCTAATCCTTGGATTACGAGCTGCCCTAGCGCTAAAAATTAAACATCTTTTAGTCTTTGGTGATTCTCAACTGGTTATAAACCAAATTAATGAAGTTTATCAAACCCGAGATGATAAACTGCGCCCATATAAGGCCTATGTTTTACAATTAATGTCTTTATTTGATCAAGTCACCTTGGAAGCTATTCCTCAAACTAGCAACCGTGCAGCTGATGCTATGGCCATAACTGCATCTCTCCTACCCTTGGAGTTAGATGACGAATATGCCACTATCATTATTCATCGACTCTAGGAACCCGCTTCAAATAAGTCATGCTTAGAGCCTTTGGATGTGTTTCTAATCAACAAAACTACTCCCGACCCTTGGTATACGAACATATTTGATTTTCTCCAAAATGGGACTTTCCCTGCCAATTTTAATAGAAACCAGTGTCGGTTATTACATCAACAAGCAAGTCGATTTGTAATAATTGGCAATACTTTATATAGGAGATCTTTTGAAGGTATCCTATTAAGATGTTTAAACTTAGAAGAGTCTAAATCAGCCTTGAGTGAAGCCCACGATGGATCTTGTGGAGGACACTTTAGTGATAGTTTCATTGCTAAAAAGCTCCTTCGGATAGGATTCTTTTGGCCTACCATGGAAACAGATGCACATGAGTATGTGCACCATTGCGACAAGTGCCAAAAACATGCTGACCTTGTCCATGCACCTGCATAAGAGCTGCAGGCTATTTCATCTCCATGGCCCTTTTCTAAATGGGGCTTGGATATTATTGGCAAAATCAATCATGTGTCATCTGATGGACACAAGTTCATCATAACTCGCCACTGAGTCTTTCACGAAGTGGGTTGAAGCTATGCCTTTAGCTTCCTGCACTGGCACACAAGTCTTTAAATTTATTTTTAATCAAATCATTTGTAGGTTTAGAATTCCTGCAAATCTCATCTCTGACAATGGAACTTGTTTCAAAAATAAATATGTTAAAAAATTATGTCAAAAATATAAGATTCAACATCGCTGGTCCACTCCCTATTATCCTTAGGGTAATGGTCAAGCAGAAGCATCTAACAAAACCTTAATCAAAATTCTCAAAAGATTAGTCAATAAAACTGGTCATGACTAGCACATTCAATTATATCCAGCCTTGTGGGCCTATCAAACTAGTGTTCGAACCCCCATGGGAACTTCACCATTTGTTTTGGTGTATGGTGTTGAAGCAGTTTTTCCATTTGAATTGGAAGTTCCTTCTTTGGCTCTACTACTTCAAGATACCAAATTAGGAGATGAATATCGAGTTGGTAGACTCGAGCCCAATTGGCTGGAACTTGTTGGTCCGACTTTCATACACACCCTGTGAAGAATGAGCATGAAACTCTAATAACACTTATACGGGATAAATCCCACTCACTTTAGGATCTAGCTGGTTATCCAAGGTGTGAGTTACAGAGTCGGGTCGAATGTCAATTCACTCTTTTCTGCTTCTAGAATAGTCTTCAATATGGACTGTCTCTTACCTTACAACGGGCTCAATGAACTTGTTCAGTAATGTTCAAAAGTTGTCACTTGTTGACAATCAAATTTAAAATTGATTCTTTGATCTAGCTCTCATGGGTCAGCAGATTTAAATAAAAGACAAATTTAAAAGAAAATAAAAATGGATCATTTCACGGTAAAACAAAGAGGGTAGGGTAATGCAGAAAGAGAAGTTTATCAAACTTAACTGTAAGACCCAAAACTACCAATTTTATTTATACTATCAGCTTCACAACGGAACAAATCAAAGAAGAAAGTGTCCAGCTTTCTAAGATCACTTTCTACTAAGAGCACAAGGCAAAGGTGGAACAGATCTGAAAGAAAATCATAAACAGAAGGGAAGTCTGTTAAAATTGGTATTTCTCACCGGCAGCATAGCTCACACAGTGAGGACAGAGCAATTAGAACAAACTTGAACTTTAAATCGGTGATTTTCCCTAGCATACAATAGAACAAATGAAGCCTAACAACATATTTAATCTTGATAACATAGATTCACAACATATATTTAATAAACTTTAATGAAATGGATAACAAAAGAAGATGAACTTATCACAATCTGCAAAAGATTAGGCTCCTGGCCATGCTATCACAGAAAACAAAAGCACATCAACTCCAAGTCCAGAAATAAAATATTTCACAGAATTTGCAAGAAATTGCTTCAATAGCCTTTTATTTCTAAGTCTCCGCCTCCCGCGATTACATTTAGAAGTTGTATTTATAGACTCAGGATAGACCCTGATCTTTTCAAAATATCTTCTTCTCAAACCCTAAATCTTATCACCTTAAACCCTAGGACCCGGGTTTTACAATATAAAGCCATTTAAAACAAAGCTCGGACAAAACTTAACCATTCTGCAACTCAGTGCAGTCACTTGCCATAAATGGAGAAGATAGAATTCGAATGCCACTTGCATTCACCCGCAATTGTAAATAAATGCCCTCATTAATTCCTTCGGGTAAGCTGGATGAGTCACCACTTCTCCGACATTTCATCTCCGCAGAGCCATCCCTGAGTTGAAATTGCCTACAAGCTATTAATTCTGCCATAAATTATCATTAAATGCATTCACCGGCAAAACCCGATAACTGTGTGTAGATATTTCCATTTTTTAGCCAATTCTCGATATACTGCATTAAATGGGCAGCTGCTTAGTCACCGTAAAGTCTCTTTGCGGCCAGATCTGAAAAAATTGGATGAAGCAGCAATTTTCGGCATCTTTCCTCTCAATATGGCTGTCTTCGATTAATTTGCACTTTAACTTTGTCTTTATGGCCATTTCTCCGTTATCCCGTAAGTGCCAGATGGCTTCCTGCATGAAAGGACAAAAGATGGATTAGTACTTTAAAAATATTAAATCAAAACTTTAATTATTAAATCAGGCTAAAAACCCTAAAGTTCATTTGCATGTGGTCTGATTCGTGCTTTGACACGTGTCGCAAAATCGTGACACGTGTCCGTTTCCAGCTTGTTTCCATTTTGTGCTCTTTGTTGCCTAGGCCACGAAAATGCGACATGTCGCGATTTCGCGACATGTCACGAAATCGCGACCGCTCCCTAGCACCGTGCAACCTTTGCCCTTCCAAGCCGCGAAAACACGACATGTCGTGATTTTGCGACATGTCACGAAATCGCGACGTTCCCAGCAACTCGATAATCTTTCCGCTCTCAGGTAGCGAAAACGTGACATGTCACGATTTCATGACATGTCACGAAATCGCGACCATTTTGCCCCTTCGACAACTTTCTGCTTCCATGCCACGAAAACGTGACATGTCGCGATTTCGCGACATGTCGTGAAATCGTGACCGTTTTCATCCTCAGCTTCTTTTCTGTCCTTCTAGCTACGAAACGTGACATGTCACGATTTCGTGACATGTTGTGAAATCGTGACCCTTCCTTGCCTTGGCCGATTTCTCACTTTTAATTCCTCTTGCTCCCCTTGCTTGCATTGACTTGGACTTGTCACGATTTTGTGAAATCACGACAGTCCGTACTCCTTGGGCTTCCTCCGCCAATTTTGTCGCGATTTCGCGACGTCGCGAAATCGCGACAGTCGCGATTTCATGACATATTTCTGCCTTAGTAATTTTCCATGCATTTTCATTTCTCTCTGCTTCTTTTTGCTCTTGACTCGACCTATCATGATTTCATGACATGTCACGAAATCGCGACAGTCCGTACGCCTCGGGTGCCTTTCTCTCCATGGCGCGAAACGTGACATGTCACGATTTCACGACATGTCATGAAATCGTGACCCTTTCTTGCCTTAGCAACTTTTTCCAAGAGTAAAGAATGTAAATGTGCTTTTTACTTGCTTCTTTCTCTCCAACCTGTCGAAAATGCGACATGTCACGATTTCGCGACATGTCACGAAATCGCGACGTTTTTCACACTTAGTCGATTTTTCACTTTGCAGCCGCGATTTCGTGACATGTCACGATTTCGCGACGTTCCGTACGACTTTTCCTTCTCTCTCCAAACTTTTCGGTGACGATTTCATGACCTGTCAGATTTTGTGACATGTCGCGATTTCGTACGATCTGCCTTTCTCTCTCCTAACCGATAGCAATTTTACGACATGTCCAAAAATGATTTCGCTACACTTCTCGGACTTAGCGGATTTTCTTGAAACCCGTCGTGATTTCGTGACATTTCCATAAATGGAAGTGTCACGATTTCGCGACTTTGCCAAAAAAAAGAAAGTTTTGATTTTCAATGAATTTATCTATCTGTTTTCTGCATTTTTTTATACCGGTGTAAGATTTTCTTTATCCATGAATGATTCTAGCATGTAAAAAGTGAAGTCCGAGATAACAAAGCCGGAATGCAAGAATACTTGGATACTTTGATACAGGCAAAACATGAAGAAGAAAGAGGCAAGTAAAAATCTTGGACTTAAAACCTGAAAATCATCAAGAGGGTCCCTACTGCAAAAATGAAAGCTCAATGTTTTCAAAGGATGGAAATTCATTTTTTAGTGGGGGTGTGTTGCTTCTCAACAAATGGCGATATCTGCGGGTAAAATAGTAGCATTATTTTAGAACCCAGGACTCTAGTTTCAAAACAACATAGACCATGTATCTTGCCTTGCCACAGATATTCTTCAAAATAAATTGACTACTAACTGATAGTTGTTAAAATTTTCCAAGGACATACTAGGCTGAATTACTTAAGGAAGATTTCTGATGTGCAATTACAAGGGTATAAAACTTTCTTCAAGAATGATTGGATCGAATGTTGAACTCTGGATTGATCAGCTTTTCTAGATTGTAAAAAGGGGAAACCGAGTAGAGCTCTGTTTACTAGTTTAGCCTTTTACAGCCCCGACAGAGTTACCCTTTAGATTTACACGACCCAAATTTACAACTGTAAGGTAGAATCTACAACTTGGTAGAAGAAAAACATCTTTTGAAATCTTGGCTGCCTCTTTCATTATATAACTCTTTTTTTTTTTTTTTTTATCTCTTTTTTTTATATATATATATTGGAAATAACAGAGTGCCAATTCAACTTTCATCTCTTTCTTTTGAAATACATCAACATCTGAAAAGCCTTAGAAAGAATAACAATTTTCTTTTAACATTTCATCAATCTGGACTGCTTCAGCCTGGGCACTGATAGCCTTTGTGGATACTCAAATAATTACATGAATCATAGTCCCCTCTTATAACCAACTTTTCTTGGATTCCCCGGGAGTTTCTCCAACCAAATAGCATAGCAGTTTCTCTATAATTAAAACAACTATGGCAAGCAAGACACAAAATCCAATCATCCTTCCACCGTTGTTCTGACTAACAAAATAGTTCCACTGTTCAGTTCAAACAGACTATCTCACAATTATGATAATGAACACCAGATTCTGGACTCAGAATGAAACAATTTTTTGAAGGCTGACCTTTTTATTGATGCTCAGGCAAAGGTTAAAGAACAAAATTTTTAGAAGCCAAAGAACTTTGTACAGACTTCCAAGGATAAGTACAGACCTCTAAAACAAAATAAAATAAAAATTGCACAGACTTTAAAATAAAACTGTACAGGCAACAAAGAAAACAAAACTGCAAGGTTATTTACAAAGGAAACAAAATAAAACTGTACAGGCATTAAAGGAAATGAAATAAAACAATACAGAGCTATTTACAAAGGAAATAAAAATACACTGTAGGGTTATTTACAAAGGAAAATAAAATACAGCTGTATAGGCAGCAAAAGAAACAAAACTGCAGGGACAATTAAAATTAAATAAAACAAAAGAACACTACACAGACAATTAAAATAAAATTAAAGTAACTAAAAACTGTACAGGCAATTAAAATTAAAACTAAAAACTGTACAGGCAGATAGAATAAAACTAAAATAAATAAACTAAAACAACTAAAAAAGAGTAAACTAAACAACTGTACAGACATGAAGAGTAAACTAAACTAAACAACTGTACAGACATGAAAAGTAAACTAAACTAAACAACTGTACAGACATTAAAAGTAAACTAAACTAAACAACTGTACAGACATTAAAATTAAACTAAAGCAAAATAAAACTGCAGAGTTATTTACAATGTATACACATGTTACAACTTCTTTATGACTCATTCAAATGATACATTGGACGGAACAGCCGAGAAATAATGTTTTAAGTATTGACCATTAACAAGGAGGTCCAGAAAATTACCATCAAGGTCTTGTAAATGAAATGCATTGTTACCCAGAATCTCAGCAATCTGGTACGGGCCTATCCACAGTGGCTGCAACTTTGTATGCTTACCCTTCTTCTCATGGGCCTTGTCCCATAGAAGCACCAGGTCTGCCAGTCCGAAAGCTTTCACTTTGGCCCTCTTGTCAAACCACGTGCTTGACGGTTTCTTGGTGCCGACTGAAGTGTTCCAGGGCTTGGAGTCTTTCATCCTGCAAGTTAGTTAGATCTAAAACACGGGCTTCTGCATCTTCTTGATCCTCAAAATAGTCTAAGACAAATTGGTAAGTAGGTAACTTCAGAGAGATGGGAACAATTGGTTGGGTACCATACAGCAAAGCAAAGGGGGAAGTTTTAAGAGCCACTTTATATTTTATCCGATCAGCCCAAAGTGCATATTTCAATAATGTATGCCACTGCCTGGGTTTGTCTGTTGCAGATTTCTTGATGGCATTCATTAAATTCTTGTTTGTGGACTCAGCCAGTCCATTGCCTTGGGGATAATAGTTGGATGAGAATTCGATAACTATCCCCATCTGGTATGCCCATTCTGCAAACTCCAATGATTGGAAGGCTGGTCCATTATCACACACCAAATTCAGAGGAACCCCAAATCTAGTTATGACATTTGACTCTAGAAAATCAATCACTTCATGAGCTATACTTCTTGTGGTGGCTGCTGCTTCGACCCATCTTGTGCAATAGTCAGTAGCTGTCAGAACATACTTATGCCCTGCTAAAGAATTTGGATTAATCACTCCCACAAAATCAAGTCCCCATTGCATGAAAGGTTTATTTATTACAACAGGTTGCAATGGTAGAGCCCGGTTGGCCTCTTTGGCTGCAAAAGTTTGGCACTGATGGCAGGTTCTTACATGCTGATGTGCATCTTTAAATAGTGTAGGCCAATAATAGCCTCCTCTCAATATTTTATGCGCGATGAGCAGATCCCGATGAATGCCCCCTGCCCCTAACTTTTCATGAAAACTGGACATGACTTCACTGACTTCACTCGGAGAAATGCATCTTAGGAAAATGCCAGCATAATTCTCTGTACAAATTACTTGCTTTGAGGAGATAATGAGCAGCTTTCAGTTTTAATGCTCTCCTTTGGGTTCTGTTCAAGTGAGATGGGCAAATTCCAAATTGCAGTAGATGAGTAATATCCCCATACCAGTCATCAGATTCAGAATTTAACTGATTAACTTCTTCCCGTACAGGTACTTCGACAATGTGTCGGGACAAACCAAGTCCTCTGATCAATTTAGCAAGCCGAATCTCTAAGTCATACTCTTGCAGCCTTGTAACCCAATTACCCCTCAGTTCACCCAACTCATTCTGACTTAGAAGGTATTTAACAGCTGGGTCTGGAACTATAGCATGAATTCTGCTTCTTAATATATAGTGCTTGAACTGCTTAACCGCTCTCACCAAGGCATAAGCTTGTTTGTCTAAATGAGAATATTTCAGCTCAGCCCCTTTCAAATTGGTACTCTTGAAAGCAATTGGATGTTCCTCAGTTTCTCTCCGTTGGGTCAGAACTGCAACAAGTGTATGTTCAGAAGAGAAGGTGTACAGATAAAAATCTGCACTGAAATCTGGGCTTACCGAAACTGGTGCTTGTTTGATGGTTGTCTTGATTTCTTGGAAAGCAATTTTAGCTTCGGTGGTCCAGACAATCTGAGCAGTTTTCTTTAGCATGTCATTCATTGGCTTGACTATCTCTCGCAAAACCGGAGATGAACTTCCTGACAAAGTTAATTTTTCCAAAGAAGGACCTCAACTCTTTCTTGGAGTTGGGAAATGGTATGCCGGATATGGCTTCAACTCTGCCCGGATCCATGGAAATGCCATCTTTTGTGACCAAGTTCCCAAGGAGCTTTCCTTTCGTTACACCAAAAATGCACTTCTTTGGATTCAAAGAAATGCCAAACTCCCTGCATTTGTTAAACACAGACTCCAAGTGTTTTACATGGTCAAACCGAGATTTAGAGAAGACTGTTAAATCATCCATGTAAACAACAATACATTTACCCATAAGGCCCTTGAAGGCATGATCCATTGCTCGTTGAAATGTAGCTCCGACATTTATTAATCCAAATGGCATCCTCTTGTAAGCAAAAGTTCCCCACTTAGTTGTGAAAGTAGTTTTCATTCTATCTTCCTTCTCAACCAATATCTGATTATATCCTGAGAAACCATCCAGGAAAGACATCATCTCTGAACCATTGACAATCTGCAAGACTTCATCCATAGAAGGCAGAGGGTAGTTATCTTTCTTAGATGCCTTGTTTAAATTTCTAAAATCCACACACAGGCGGATCTCTCCATTTTTCTTTCTGACTGGCACCAGATTGGCCACCCAAGTAGAATGCCTGATGGGAAAAATAATGGCGGCACTCAAGAGTTTTTCTACTTCTTTCTGGATGAGGGGCTCTAACAGAGCATTGACATGCCTCTGTTTTTTTCGGAAAGGTTTGCAAAATTCTTTTAAAGGTATAATGTGAGTGTAAACTTTTGGATCAAATACCTTTAAGTCTTTGTATGACCAGGCCATTACATCCTTGGACCTGTGAAGAAAATCAATCATACTTCTCTTTATTTTTGGATCACAGTTCTTAGCCAACTTGATGTGCCTGGGATCTTCTTCAGTCCCTATGTTCAAATTTTTAGTCCCACTGTCTGTGGCAGCCACATAATCCTTAGAATTCACCTTTTGCTTTATTTTGTCAACATCAAAGAGCCGCTCCAGCTCCACCATTCCTTTTGGAATTCTGTTGTCTTTCAACTTCATTATTCCCCTGTCATCATCTAACTGCTCCAGCAGGGTATCCCTTTGGCCCTCATCAATTATAGCATTCTCAAATGTGTTAGTACTCTGCAAAAAATTTACAATCTGTTGATCATCAGAGAAAACCTAAAAATTATCTATATTATTTGGGACTGAAGGACAAGGGACTAACTCAATTGAAAACTTGTTCCATTTAAATTCTTCCAATGGTTTTAAACTTGCAGTTGAAGAAGCCAAGACATCTGCATGTGAATTCTGCTCTCTGGGTATGTGTGTTAGATTAAATGCATCAAAGTCTTCTACAAGATCCCAAGCCCGATGTTTGTATCCTTTTAAATAAGATGCTTTACACTGGAATTTACCCTTGACTTGATTTGCCACTAATTCTGAATCAGTAAAAACTTGAATATTTCTCACATTTATGTCCAAAGCAAATTTCAAACCTAAAATCAAAGCTTCATACTCTGCTAAATTATTTGTACAAGGGAACTGTAGGCGGTAAGACATAAAATATGTCTGACTTTCAGGCCCTTTGAGGACTGCCCCTATTCCAGAACCCTGTTTAGATCTAGCCCCATCCACATGAAGTGTCCAGACTTCATTAGTATGTACAGGATGGGCTTTATTAAACTTGTTAATCTGTCCCGTTGTTAAATTGTAGACTCCAATATCTACCTCTGCAATATTTATAGTTTCATTCTCTGCATTGTATTCTGTAATTGTATGCTTGTACCTGGGTTCTCTTTCAACCCGTAATTGATTTGCCACTCCTTTCCATGGCAACCACATGTGTGAAAAATCTATTGCCAAGTATCCGTTCAAAGATCTAGACCAATCCCTACTCAACAGCATCCCGTACCCCACAGGGATATCCACAACCTGGATTTCAATTTTATGTTGAGCCCTTGGCTCAAATGCTAATTGGATATGAATATTTTGAAGTTCTCCAACAACTTTAACCTCTGATTTGTCCAATTGGACAACTCTCCTTTCAGACTTCATTGGGGTCAGACCCAACTGCTGACAAATGGCCAAAGGCATAACATTAGCAGATGCACCTGAATCTACCAAACAATTGTGTAAGTTCTTCCCAAAAATACGGACAGTCAGTAAAAGGGGGGGAACTTTAGTTTTTCTTTGTACATGGCTAGATTGGCATTTGCTATTTTCTTCCCTTTGTCCACAGGTTTAGTAGTGGGGCCAGAGTATGTTTTTATCAGATTGTCTCTCTGCTCTGAAATCTGTGCCAACTCATGTAGAGTAATGTTGGCCTTAATATTTTTCATATCCTCCACTATGTTATATCCTTTGTTAAGTGGAGGGACAAAAGCATCTGGTCCCTTCAGACTTCCTCCCTTTGGTGGAGATGGATTATTGCTTGGAGAGGGGTCGGGAGGAACATTGTGAGAGTTGTCCGGAGGAGTTGATGTAGTATTAGGCTCCGGATTCCTGTTTCTCAGGTTGTAGTTGTCTCTTCTGTACTGCTAGAAAGCCTGTACCTCATCCATAGGCATTTCAACTACATTCTCAGATTCATCCGAGAAAGTGAAAGAATCCAGGACCATAGCTGCACTGTGGCCGGATGAACTTGGGCCATCAGCAGTTCTTTGATTTTTTGGAGAGATCAAATCCCCAGACAAGGCTTCAAATGCATTACAAAATTCCAGACAATCCAACTCCCCATGCTGAGAAGTGGCATGTATTCTGCACCAGTTGGGCAGAGCCAAATCACAAATATTCACATCATGGCTTTTACCCTTGTAATCTTTATTAGGTTCATACGGGGGCCTGTTGAATCTGTTCGGTTGATATGAATATTTGTTGGAGTTGTCCCCAGTAGAAACTTGCCTTTTAAAACTCAAGAAATCATTGGCCAGCTTCTGAACAATCTTTGAGACTTCTTCAACTCTTGCATTGTCAGCCTCTTTCACTGGGTTCTGTACATTCTCAACAGGTGCTATAGCCAATGGATTTGCTGATGGTAGAGTCTGACAAGCTGGCAACATTACCTGATGTGGAATGGGATTGAACACAGGGGTAGCTTGTGCAACCAGAGGAATTTGCTGAGCATTTAAGGGTTGGGGTCCCAACTATCTTTCCAGAATCAAAGCCTCTTTATAAGCTTCTGTCAAATTAGTAATAGTGGGATCTCTCTTCAAGAAGACAGAGGTCATGGGATCCAGAGAGTTTCTAAAGATCTCTAATGCCAGGTCAGCATTCGGTACATAATACCCAGTAAGTCTACCATAAGCTTTCTGGAATCTAACATTATAGGATCTGATAGATTCACTTAATTCTCTCTTGATGCCAGAAAACTGCTGGTACAATATACTAGGATCTATCACTTCACCGAACTGTGACACAAAAACTTTTTCTAAGTCATTCCAGCTGGTGACAGAATCATTAGTGAGGTTTAGAAACCAATCATAAGCTCCCTCTTGGAGAGTGAACGGGAATAGTCTGCAGGCAACATCCTCATGCTGTACATTTAATAATTTCAAAGCATTCTTGAATGCAACCAAATGTTCTTCTGCAGTTCTTGTCCCATCATGTTTATATCTGGGGAGATATCTTTTCAGATTTCTGGGCAGGTCATGGGCTATACCCAGAATATTCAAAGCAGTGGAGCCCAACCAATTTGCCATTACTACTTGGCTGACAGTGATATTCTGAGCTGTGGTTGGAGTAACTATCAGCGGTGATAAAATTGTTTCAGACAGAGACTTGGCCCTTCTGAGGCTACTTCTTCTCGGAGTTTCTAATTCAGGGACAAGGAGCTCTCCGGCTCTGGGGTGGGACCTTGTTACCCTGTATGTAGAATCCAGCTTTTCACAAGCACTTACAAACTTACAATCCTTAACAGAGTACTGAACTTGAGGTCTTCTCTTCTGGCAATTTTAAAAACTGTACTGACAATTTACAATACTGACCGGAGTTCACTGGGCCATTTTTAAATGTTGGTGTTAAGTCCCGCTGTTCAGGAAAAACTCAAACAACAAAATTTTAAAAGGGTAAGGAGGAGGGAAAAGGATTCAAAAGATAAAATACGGTTTTCAGTACCACATACAACTATTTCCAACTAATGACTAAGACAGAAGTTCAAAAGGCCCTCCTTCTAGCGCCATTTTTAAATGTTGGTCCGACTTTCATACACACCCCGTGAAGAATGAGCATGAAACTCTGATAACACTTATACGGGATAAATCCCACTCACTTTAGGATCTAGCCGGTTATCCAAGGTGTGAGTTACAGAGTCGGGTCGAATGTCAATTCACTCTTTTCCGCTTCTGGAATAGTTTTCAATATGGACTATCTTTTACCTTACAACGGGCTCAATGAACTTGTTCAGTAATGTTCAGAAGTTGTCACTTGTTGACAATCAGATTTAAAATTGATTCTTTGATCTAGCTCTCATGGGTCAGCAGATTTAAATAAAAGACAAATTAAAAGAAAATAAAAATGGATCATTTCACGGTAAAACAAAGAGGGTAGGGTAAGGCAGAAAGAGAAGTTTATCAAACTTAATTGTAAGACCAAAAACTACCAATTTTATTTATACTATCAGCTTCACAACGAAACAAATCAAAGAAGAAAGTGTCCAGCTTTCTAAGATCACTTTCTACTAAGAGCACAAGGCAAAGGTGGAACAGATCTGGAAGAAAATCATAAACAGAAGGGAAGTCCGTTAAAATTGGTATTTCTCACCGGCAGCATAGCTCACACAGTGAGGACAGAGCAATTAGAACAAACTTGAACCTTAAATCGATGATTTTCCCTAGCATACAATAGAACAAATGAAGCCTAACAACATATTTAATCTTGATAACATAGATTCACAGCATATATTTAATAAACTTTAATGAAATGGATAACAAAAGAAGATGAACTTATCACAATCTGCAAAAGATTAGGCTCCTGGCCATGCTATCATAGAAAACAAAAGCACATCAACTCCAAGTCCAGAAATAAAATATTTCACAGAATTTGCAAGAAATTGCTTCAATAGCCTTTTATTTCTAAGTCTCCGCCTCCCGCGATTACATTTAGAAGCTGTATTTATAGACTCAGGACAGATCCTGATCTTTTCAAAAATATCTTGCTCTCAAACCCTAAATCTTATCACCTTAAACCCTAGGACCCGGGTTTTACAATATAAAGCCATTTAAAACAAAGCTCGGACAAAACTTAACCATTCTGCAACTCAGTGCAGTCACTTGCCATAAATGGAGAAGATAGAATTCGAATGCCACTTGCATTCACCCACAACTGTAAATAAATGCCCTCATTAATTCCTTCGGGTAAGCTGGATGAGTCACCACTTCTCCGACATTTCATCTCCGTAGAGCCATCCCTGAGTTGAAACTGCCTGCAAGCTATTAATTCTACCATAAATTATCATTAAATGCATTCACTGGAAAAACTCGGTAACTGTGTGCAGATATTTCCATTTTCTAGCCAATTCTCGATATACTGCATTAAATGGGCAGCTGCTTAGTCATCGTAAAGTCTCTTTGCGGCCAGATCTGAAAAAATTGGATGAAGCAGCAATTTTCGGCATCTTTCCTCTCAATATGGCTGTCTTCGGTTAATTTGCACTTTAAATTTGTCTTTATGGCCATTTCTCCGTTATCCCGTAAGTGCCAGATGGCTTCCTGCATGAAAGGACAAAAGATGGATTAGTACTTTAAAAATATTAAATCAAAACTTTAATTAATAAATCAGACTAAAAAAACCCTAATGTTTACTTGCATGTCGTCTGATTCGTGCTTTGACACGTGTCGCAAAATCGTGACACGTGTCCATTTCCAACTGTCTTGCATTGTGGGCTCTTTTCTGGCAGGGCCGCGAAAATGCGACATGTCACGATTTCGTGACATGTCACGAAATTGTGACCTGCATCTGACTCGCAGCAACTTTGCCCTTCCAAGCCACGAAAACGCGACATGTCTCGATTTCGTGACATGTCCCGAAATCACGACGTTCCCAGCAACTCGGCAATATTTTCGCTCTCAGGCAGCGAAAACGCGACATGTCACGAAATCGTGACCATTTTGCCCCTTCGACAACTTTCTGCTTCCAAGCCACGAAACGCGACATGTCATGAAATCATGACCATTTTCATCCTCAGCTTCTTTTCTGTCCTTCTAGCTACGCATGTCGTGAAATCGCGACATGTCTCGAAATGCTTCCTTGCCTTGGCTGATTTCTCACTTTTAATTCCTCTTGCTCCCCTTGCTTGCATTGACTTGGACTTGTCGCGATTTCGTGACATGTCGCGAAATCGCGACATCCGTACGCCTTGGGCTTCCTTCACCAATTTTGTCACGATTTCGCGACATCTTTTTGCCTTAGCCGATTTTCATGCATTTTGATTTCTCTCCGCTTCCTCTTTGCTCTAGACTCGTCGTGATTTCGCGACATGTCACGAAATCGCGACAGTCCGTACGCCTCGGGCGCCTTTCTCTCCATGGGCCACGAAAACGCGACATGTCGCGATTTCATGACATGTCACGAAATCGTGACCCTTCCTGGCCTTAGCAACTTTTCCGCCAATGCAGCAGCGAAAACGCGACATGTCGGGATTTCGTGACATGTCGCGAAATCGCGACCCTTTCTTGCCTTCGGCTTCTTTCTCTCCAACCTGTCACGAAAATGCGACATGTCACGATTTCATGACATGTCGCGAAATCGCGACGTTTTTCACACTTAGCATCCTTTTCACTCTTGCAGTCGCAAAAATGCGACATGTCGCGATTTCGCGATGTTTCGTACGACTTTGCCTTCTCTCTCCAAACTTGTCGCGATTTCGCGACATGTCGCTAAATCGCGACCATTTCATGCCTTAGTCAATTTTTCTCTCTCTCAATCGCGAAAATGCGACATGTCACGATTTCGTGACATGTCGCGAAATCGCGACGTTTCGTACGATCTGCCTTTCTCTCTCCTAATCGGTAGCGATTTCGTGACATGTACTGAAATCCATTGTCTTCAAATGGAAATGTCACGATATCGTGACATTTCCAAAAATGGAAAGTGTCGCGATTTCACTACGCTTCTGGGACTTGGCCGATTTTCTTGAAACCTGTCGCGATTTCGCGACATTTCCATAAATGGAAGTGTCGCGATTTCGTGACTTTGCCAAAAAAGGAAAGTTTTGATTTTCAATGAATTTATCTATCTGTTTTCTGCATTTTTTTCGTACCGGTGTAAGATTTTCTTTATCCATGAATGATTCTAGCATGTAAAAAGTGAAGTCTGAGATAACAAAGCCAGAATGCAAGAATACTTGGATACTTTGACACAGGCAAAAACTTGAAGAAGAAAGAGGCAAGTAAAATTTGGACTTAAACCTGAAAATCATCAAGAGGGTCCTTACTGCAAAAATGAAAGCTCAATGTTTTCAAAGGATGAAATTCATTTTTCAGTGGGGGTGTGTTGCTTCTCAACGAGAAATAAGGGACCTGTAAAATAAAATACAAATACAAGGACCTAAAGGTAAATTTGAGCCCAGGCTTGGACCATACATTATTACTACCAAATTTGAATCAGGAGCATATAAATTATCTACCTTAGATGGTAAAGAACTTAAAGAACCCATGAATATTTTGCATCTTAAACGTTACTATGCATAAATTTGGTCATTTCATCCTTGTATATAATTTGTTTAAAATATTTCAAAAATTTTATCTTATATTTCTTTCAAATTTATAAAAATCCAAAAACATAAAAAATATTCATAATCATCCACAATATTCAAAAACTATCTATTGCATTTATTTAAAGCACTTGTTAAAATTTTTGCTCAAAAAACAACAAAAATAAAACCAAAAATCAAAATAATGATAAAAATATAATAACAACTATATGCTTGACTCTTTCGAAACCAAAATAAAATAAAGAAGAAAGAGAGAGTCAATATTCTCAAAACCTTCTCCAAAAATCATTTATATATATTTTCTTACAATCATTGCAGTTATATGTTTCAAATTATTTTTGGATAAATTAGCATTTATTTGGAATCCCTCACTTGCACACTCACAACAATAAATATCTTGATTTTATCTGGCATGATTACTAATCTCTCTTATATCAAAGTTCACAAAATTCAATTAAATAAAGTTTGAGCATAGAGAATTGATCTTGTTATTTACTTAAACCAAGCACATATTTTCACAATAAAATGATTATATTTGTAATTTCCATGTTTTGCTACATAGTAGATGTGATTTCTTGAGTGAAAAGTTTCCCCTGCTATCCTATCATGCACATGGTCTAGAATCTTTGAGAATTGGCAAAAGGACAAGCTCACCCCTACCTAGAATAAAAATCCCTTGCTCTACAGCTAATCCGAGCAAGTATCCCTAGCAAAAAAAAAGAAAAAGAAAATTTCAAGAAAAAGAAAAGAGAAAAGAAAAATGTTCTTTTATATCATTACAACAATGTTCCAAGCATTATCAAGCAAAAATAAAAAGAAATACAAAAAGAAAAATAAGAAAAGTTCAAAAGAAAGCAAGAAAGCAATAAAATCTCTTTTCCTACCCTTTGAAAAGAAAAGAAGGGTTGATGAGCTTGAATCCTTGGAATTCTCAATTATTTGAAAATCGTGAGGTAAGCCCCATAACAGGTGGTTTGTGCCCAACCTGCTTGGCCTTGGGTAACTCCTAGCGTGGTGATATGTCTGTCACATTAGCGACTTTCTTTTGTACAGACCTATGTCTGCTTATGGATTAGATAGCTCTTGATAATCCGACCTACATAGTAGCATAGTATGGTTATATGCATCTACATCATGGTTAATGAACACTTATTTGGTTTCTTCAAATCACTTGTATCATATTATCTTGCTCAAAACTAGTAAATGAACAAAGCAATTGCACACACATTTGTATTTGAGAGATTTTGTGTATCATTATGATAAATCAAGATCGGAAATGAATTCACATATGCACATGGGATTCCTTATAAATCTAACTTTTGTCTTCAAAATAATTTGAAATATTATTTTTGCAACTTGTTAGGAATAAATCAAGTACAGTTGTTTACCATAAAGACAACTATATAATAGAAAAATCAAAAAATTTCTTTCAAACTATACAATCAAAACATATACATATATATCTGGTTGACTTTCATGATGATGGTATAGTTTCAAAATCAAAATTGGAATTTTATGCCTAGAGCAAGTCCTTATTTTTATATTTTCTATTTATCAAAAATCAACCATGCAATAAAACTATCTTTTTTGGATTTTCGTGATGATGGTATAAGTCTATACCTACATATTCTATGCCTAGCGTGAATCATTGTAACAATTTTTATTCCCCATTTATTATAAATCATGAAAAACCATATGACTTAAAACATTATGTTACATAAATTATGCTTTTAAGAAAACACATTTTCATTATTTCATGTCATTATGTCAACCTTCAATTTTGCAATGATGGTATAATTCCTAAAGAATTATCCAAAAATTTTATCACACTTAGGAATTTATGCCTAGAAAAAATCATTTTTACATTATTTTATGCATACTATTTTCATGAAAATTTGAAAACAAACCATCATCACCTTCATTTGCAACATTGCACCAAAGTCTTAAGACAGTCTCTTAAGTACGCTTTTACTTTTAACAATATTTCTATCCTAGGATTAGCTTGACGACCGAGTGAGTAGCAACTCCATGAAATGGTCTTTAATAGTGACAATGTCCTTTGAAATTATTGTTAGAAGTCTCCTTTTATTTTTTATTTTTATCACATTTCATTACAAACAACCAATTTTTTATATCAGATTATTTCATTTAAAATATCACAACATTTTAATATTTCCAACGACATAATTACATCCAATTATCAAATCAATCAATCAAACATAAAAACATCATAAAAATACAAGCCACAAGTCATATGATCAAAACTATATCACCTCATATATATATCAACAACATATGTACATCATCAAAACTGGATTAGTATGCCACAATCTGTACCTCGGCATACTCAATCCTCTATCAAAAAATAATAATACAACATTGTCATACAATGTCAATCCAGCCCTCTAGCCTCGAGAGCCCCTCGAGCTCTCTGCCTCATCTCCTCCCCTGCCATGAGGTGGATGAGGTGGCCCCATCGCCGATCGTGTAGTCCTAGTCCTCAACCGGGACGTAGTCCTCGAAGACCCGATCTTGATCGGATCTGCAATGTTGGCTGGTAGGGGTAGTCTATCCGCCTCTGGCACCAGTTGGAAGTACAATGTTTGATAGAATGTAAGCTGGGTGATAGCCCGTGTCAACTCCCCAGAGCTCGCCCCTCTACCCCATGCCCTGAGGCATGCAATATCGTCTCATAGTTGTGCCACCTCAGCTCGGTGGCGTGCAACCTCATCCTGTAGAGTCTGCACCTGTGCCTGGAGATGATCTCTCTCCGCCCGAAGAGTAGCCATCTCGCTACTCTCTCTTGTGTCTACACCCTTGCCCTTATCGGGCGATGGTGGCCTCTCCCTCTATGGAGATGGGGGTCTCACCTCCCTCCTCTCCCTCTGTCGTGGCCTCTCCTATGCCTGTGGCCTCCTCGCCTCTCTCCCGCCGTGACCCTATGCCGCCTTTATAGCCACTTGGCACCACCTCCCTATCCGACGCACAACCGCATGAATTGGACCCTGTGTCCTTGTCATCCGAGGAGGGTGGATGCCTGCATACCAGGCATCGTAGCCATTGACTACCCCTACGTCGTCACCATCCACTGGCTGGATGGGGGCATCATCCGCATCCTGGCTCCAGAACCGCTGCATGTTGGGAGCCTCGCTAACCATGGTGTTATCCCGGACAGTCCAAGAAAACTCGTAATCCCTCAGAGATGGGATCCCCTGTTGTAGACCAAACTGCCTCAAAACTGGGTCATAACGGTGGAGCTCCACCTCTTCTCTCTCCATTCGCAGCCAGCAGACTCACTTGATGTGAGCCAACTCCTGTCCGTCCTCGGCCCACCCTAGATGCTCCCTCCATGGCCTCCAAGTGATCTGGTCTAGGACTAAGTCATCCAGTAGCCTTCGAGACATAGGGAGGTCGATCCGCCACTGTGACCCTCTTTGAAGCCACCAATAGAAGACTCGGGGCCTCTCCCCGTCAACCCCTATCAGAGGAAGCCCTACCGGCCTCTGCACTACAATGTGCTCCCAGCACCAAACTTGTAAGAGCGATGTCATGACCAGACATTGGTCGCCCTTGTACATGACCCCATACAGGATCCTGTACAATCAGCATAGAACAAAACTGCCCCAAGAGAACCAATACCCATGGTCCCACATATCACAGATCACATCTGCGAGCATCCACAGCACCCTGCACCCGCTTTGGTGGCACAGAAGAAGTCCACCAACCACTCCAGCTAGCACTCGTGTGAGTCTAGATGCCCTAGGCATCTGGCATAGTGCCTCGATATTCACTTTGCCCTTCTCTAGGGCAAAACTCGAGTCACCACATAGTCGTCCCATAGCATGGCCCTGATTGGCCGTAGGAGTAATCAGCCGTCCTTGTATGGGGATTCTCGGAATCCTCCATACATCCTCCAGAGTGGGAGTCATCTCCCCTGTCGGTAGCCAAAAATATGAGGACCCCGGATACCACCTCTTTGCTAGGGCTGTTAGAAGCCCCATATCTATGGATACTTGTGGCATCTCCGCCACACGCTGCAAGTGAGAGCGGCAAAGTCATCTCTCAACCCTCCATACTTCCATTCCTTACTCTTTAGTAATCCTCTCTGTAAACATAAACAACAAAACAACAAACAATCATTAATAAACAATTCAAATAAACAATAATGCAAGTTAAAAATCAAATTTTTGTGCAATTGATGATATCACCCACTATTGGACGATATCGTCCCAAATTTGAGCATAATCGTCTCCGATTTTGTAAGCCGAAATCGTCTCTAATTTGACGAAATCGT
This sequence comes from Wollemia nobilis, assembly GCA_028583015.1. Classification (NCBI taxonomy): domain Eukaryota; kingdom Viridiplantae; phylum Streptophyta; class Pinopsida; order Araucariales; family Araucariaceae; genus Wollemia; species Wollemia nobilis. The sequence goes on along the minus strand of JAQPPZ010000541.1, from coordinate 20,868,730 downwards.
CCCCATTTCGCCGATTTCGCCCTTGGGCGAAATTGCTGAAATTGAGATGATTTCATCGAAATCGGGACGATTTCGTCTCGACGACGTCAACGGCCCAAAAATAGCCACGATGCTCAAAATTCACCTAAAAATTACCTACAAAGCATGTAAATTCAAATTAAAGCATCCTAGTTAAGTCTAGACTCTTACCCATAGACCGCGTCGGACCTCTATCGATCTGTGCATCGTCTCCACCAATTTTTGCTTCAGAGCTCTAAAAACCAAAAAATGAATAGTAAAAATGAATTAGGGTTTTACCCTATTTTTCTTAATTTTATTCAAATTTTTTTTTTTTGCTTTTCCGCGTTTTTACCTCAAACGTTCGATTTGGGTAAAAACACGGAGGGGGCACCATAGTAAGCTGTCGTACGATTCGACCAAGAATCATCGCCTAAAAATGGGAATAATTTTTGCTTTCTCGTAGATCGAGAAGAACTCATCTTTAACACATTTTCTTCAAAAAATTTGCTAAAGAGGGGGCAAAATGTAGCACCCTAAAATTGGCACAGTAAAATTATAATAATTACATTCACCTTAGTAAATAATTTAAAATTCAAATTTAACCTCCCAAACCGCCCGTTAACCGTCGGGTAATTCGTTTCCCCCTTTTCCATGCTATTTTTAGAGGTTGTTTTGACCATTTGACGATATTGTCACTGATCAGACGATATCGCCCTAGATCTGATGATTTCGTCTGGGCTAGGATGTCCAGACGATTTTGTCGTAAAACGATTTTGCAAAGTTGGCTTCTATTCCAACGGGTCTCCAATCCGGGCAGAAGCGTGTCTGCGCCGTTAGGGACCCTCCCCCGTTGGAGATCTCCCAAATTGGGATGATCTCCAACCTCCTAACTACTCCCCTAAGCCTATTTAATCCTAAGCTATCCCCTTAGCACCCCCCCTGGCTGAAATTCTCTGCAATTTAACTCCATCTACATTGAACCATCCCAATTTTTCATTTGCACTGGTCCCATACCAATTTTGTTGTAGGTACATCACTGTTTTTCATCCGGAGCCAACACACATCGTCGTCGATGAACCTATTCAGATCGGAGGTGAACCTGTCGAATCCGAGGTGATTTTGTACTGATGTGAGACGATCTCGACTGCAGTCCATATTAAGGCAATCAGTGCCTAAAGTTTGCATTTCTCAACCTTTTCTTTGCTATTTTATTCTACAAATTAGATAGTTTATTTAGTGTTTATGTTATTTTGCATTTGGAGTTCACCCATTTAGCTTAGATTGCATAGTAAGATCATGATTTTTCATTAGAATATCATAATTTTCTTGAATTTCTGTTCATAACTATTGCTCAGTATTCATACAGTCATTTGGTGTTATTTCCCTCTGTTTGCACAATAGTATTCATTGTATTTTGTATCTATTTTTTTTCTTGCAGGTCTCTGATGAATTTGTCTAACGAATTCATCAAATCTCAAACAATTCTATCAGATCTCAGACGATTCTGTTAGATCTCAGACGATTCTATCGAATCCTAGACGATCCTAACTGCTTCAAACATCAAAATCATCATCAGACATCCGGATCAGGTATTCCTCATTTGTATTCTGTAAATTCTCTGTTTTATGTCTTTAAATCTATTTTCTATACTCATTGAATTTGTATTCTCATGTAGATTAATCTAGATTCATTTGGCCAAACCTAGGATATGAATGTTTAAGGTTAAAAATGAACACATTAAAACACATTCCAAACCTAGGCGTGGAAACTGCCCTTAAATGTTTCCTGGTGAACCCACCATCCATCAAAAAATCATCAAAATACACCTCCCTTGAGAGGCGGGACCTTCACAAAGTCCTCTCAGTCCGAGGTATCGTGACATCCTTTTCCCATCCTCCTTTCGGGCACGGATCCAATAGCCTGAAGGTAGGGATGCAAAAAATTTGGAGCGATACACTCTTATATCAAAGTTCACAAAATTCAATTAAAAAAAGTTTGAGCACAGAGAATTGATCTTGTTATTTATTTAAACCAAGCACATCTTTTCACAATAAAATGATTATATTTGTAATTTCTATGCTTTTCTACATAGTAGAAGTGGTTTCTTGAGCAAAAAGTTTCCCCTGCTATCCTATCATGCACATGGTCTAGAATCTTTGAGAATTGGCAAAAGAACAAGCTCACCCCTACCCAGAATAAAAATCCCTGGATCTACAGCTAATTCGAGCAAGTATCCCTAGTATAGATGAAAAAGCAAAATTCAAAAGAAAAAGAAAAAGAAAAAGAAAAGAAAAATAAAAAATAAACAAGTTATTTCAAGCACCATCTCAAAAATCAAGCAAAAATACAAAAAGAAAAGAAAAATAAAAGAAAAGCAAAAGAAAGCAAAAGCAAAAAAAAAAAAAGCAATAAAATCCCTTTCCCTACCCTTTGAAAAGAAAAGAAGGGTTTATGAGCTTGAATCCCTGTAATTCTCAATTATTCGAAAACTGTGAGGTAAGCCCCATAACAGGTGGTTTGTGCCCAACCCGCTTGGCCTTGGGTAACTCCTGGCGTGGCGATATGTTTGTCACATTAGCGACATTCTTTTGTACAGACCTATGTCTGCTTATGGATTAGCTAGCTCTTGATAATCCGACCTACATAGTAGTCTGGTATGGTTATATGCATCTACATCATGGTTAATGAACACTTATTTGGTTTCTTCAAATCACTTGTATCATATTATCTTGCTCAAAACTGGTAAATGAACAATGCAATTGCACACACATTTGTATTTGAGAGATTTTGTGTATCATTATGATAAATCAATATTGGAAATGAACTCACATATGCACATGGGATTCCTTATAAATCTAACTTTTGTCTTCAAAATACTTTGAAATATTCTTTTTGCAACTTGTTTGGAATAATTCATTTTCTTCTTTCAAGTATAGTTGTTTAGCATAAAGACAACTATATAATAGAAAAATCAAAATTTCTTTCAAAACTATACAATCAAAACATATATATATTATTGACTTTCGCGACGATGGTATAGTTCCAAAACCAAAATTAGAATTTTATGCCTAGCGCAAGTCCTCATCTTCATATTTTTTGTTTATTAAAAAATCAACCATGCAATAAAACAATCTATTTCTTCTTTGATTTTTGCGATGATGGTATAATTCTATACCTACATATTCTATGCCTAGCGCAAACCATTGTAACAATTTTTATTCCCCATTTATTTAAAATCATGAAAAACCATATGACTTAAATCATTCTGTTATACAATTATGTTTTTAAACAAAAAGCAAATACATTTTCATTATTTCATGTCATTATGTCAACCTTCAATTTTGCAATAATGGTATAATTCCTAAGGAATTATCTAAAATTTTTATCACACTTAGGAATTTATGCCTAGCAAAAATCATTTTAACATTGTTCCATGCATACTATTTTCATGAAAATCTGAAAAACAAAACCATCATCATCATCATTTGCACCATTGCACCAAAGTCTTAAGACAGTCTCTTAAGCACTCTTTTACTTTTAACAATATTTCTATACTGGGATTAGCTTGACGACCGAGTGAGAAGCGATTCCATGAAATGGTCTATATTAGCAAAAATATCCTTTGAAATTATTGTTAGAAGTCTCTTTTTATCTTTTATCACATCGCATCACAAACAACCAATTTGTTACATCAAATTATTTCATTTAAATTTTACAAGCATGACACTTAAATCATAATATTTCCAATGACATAATTACATGAATCATCAAATCAATCAATCAAAACATTTTAAAACATCATAAAAATTACATAACACAAGTCATATGATCAAAAATATCTCATCTATATATATCAATAGTATATATACATCATCAAAATTGGATTGGTATGCCACAATCTATACCTTGGCATACTCAATCCTCTATCAACAAAAAAATAATAATAAATGCTCTATGTATCAATCTATACAATGTCGTGCAGTACTCTAGCCTCGAGAACCCCTCGAGCTCTTAGCCTCATCTCCTCCCTTGCCCTGAGGTGGACGAGGTGGCCCCATTGTAGTATGTGTAGTACTGCAATTCCTAGTTGTTGATCGGGATGAAGTCCTCGACGACCCGATCCTGATCGGATCTACGATGTTAGCTGGTAGGGGTAGTCTATCCTCCTCTGGCACCAGCTGATAGTACAATGTCTGATAGAAATTAATTTGGGCAATAGCCCGTGTCATCTCCCCAATGCTCACCCCTCCACCCCATGCCCTGAGGCGTGCAATCTTATCTCAGAGCTATGTAGCCTCAGCTCGATGTCATGCAGCCTCCTCCTATAGGGTCTGCACCTGCATCTGGAGATGGATTGTCCTCGCTCGAAGAGTCACTGTCTCACTACTCTCCCCAGTGTCAACACCCTTGCCCTTGTCGAGCGATGGTGGCCTCTCTCTTTGTGGATAAGGGGGTCTCGCCTCCATCCTCTCCCGCTGTCACAACCTCTCTTGTGTCTGTGGCCTCCTTAGCTATCTCCCGTCGTGACCCTGGGCCACCTCCAGAGCCTCCTGGCATCGCCTCCCTATTCGACGCACAACTACATGTATTAGACCCTGATCCCTCGTCATCCAAGGAGGGTGGATGCCTACGTACCAGTCATCATAGCCATATGCAACCCCTGCATCATCCCCATCCATTGGCTGAATGGGGGCATCGTCTGAGTCCTGACTCCAAAAGTGCTACATGTCTGGAGCCCCGCTAGCTGTGGTGTTATCCTAGATAGTCCATAAAAACTCATAATCCTTGAGAGATGGGATCCCCTGTTACAGACCGAATTGTCGCAAAACTTGGTCATAGTGGTGGAGCTCCACCTCTCCCCTCTCCATCCACAACCAACAAACTCACCTAATGTGAGCCAAATCCTGTCCATCCTCGGCCCACCTTGGGTGCTCTCGCCATGGCCTCCAGGTGATTTTTTCTAGGACTAGGTCATCCAATAGTCTCTGGGACATCGGTAAGTCAATCCGTCGATGTGACCCTCTTCGGAGCCACTAGTAGAAAACTTGGGGCCTCTCCCCATCAATCCCTGTCAGAGGAAGCCCTATCGGCCTCTGCACTACAATGTGCTCCCAAAACCAAACCTGTAGGAGCGATGTCATCACTAGACATCGGCCACCCTTGTACACGACCCCATGTAGGATCCTGTACAACCGGCATAGAACAAAGCTACCCTAAGAAAATTTGTAGCCATGGTCCTGCATATCGTAGATCACATCTGCCAGCATCCATGGCACCCTGCACCCACTTTGGTGGCACAACAGAAGTCCACCAACCACTCCAGCTAGAACTTGTGTGTCTCGATGCCCCAGGCATTTGATGTAGCGCCTCGATGTTAACTCTGCCCTTCTCTAGGGTGAAGCTCGAGTCACCACACAACCACCCCATAGCATGGCCCTGATTGGCCGCAGGAGTGATCAACCGTCCTTGTATGGGGATCCTTAGAATCCTCCATACATCCTCTAGTGTGGGAGTCATCTCCCTTGTAGGTAGCCAAAAATAGGAAGAACCCGGATACCATCTCTCTGCTAGGGCTGTCAGTAGCCCCATGTCTGTTGACACTTGTGGCATCTCTGCCACATGCTGTAAGCCGTCCTATGCCAGCTGATCTCGCTCTGCCTATGTAAGAGCAGCCAAGTCATCTCTCAAACCTCCACATTTTTATTCCCTACTTTTTAGCAAACCTCTCTGCAACATAAACAACAAAACAACAAAAAATCATTAATAACAATTCAAGTAATTAATAATGCAAGTTAAAATAAGTTCAATTTTATGCAAATGATGATATCGTCCACTATTGGACGATATCGTCCCAAATTTGAGCAGATTCGTCTTTGATTTCGCAATCCGAAATCGTCCCTAATTTGATGAAATCGTCCCCCTTTCGTCGATTTTGCCCTTAGACGAAATTGGCGAAATTGAGACGATTTCGTCGAAATTGGGACAATTTCGTCCCAACGACATTGACGGCCCAAAAATGGTCGCGATGCTCAAAATTCATTTACAATTTACCTAAAAAGCATGTAAAATCAAATTAAATCACTCTAAACTAAGTCTAGACTCTTACCCGTAGCCCGTGCTGGACCTCTGTTGCTCTGTGCGTCGTCTCCACCATTTTTGCTTCCAGAGCTCTAAAACCAGTAAAGATGAACAGTAAAAATGAATTAGGGTTTTACCCTATTTTTCTTAATTTTATTCAAAAATAATTTTTTTTTTCGTGTTTTTACCTCAAACGTTCGATTTGGGTAAAAACACGGAGGGGGCACCATAGTAAGTTGTCGTACGATTCGACCAAGAATCGTCGCCTAAAAGTGGGAATAATTTTTGCTTTCTCGTAGATCGAGAAGAACTCATCTTTAACGCATTTTCTTCAAAAAATTCGCTAAAGATGGGGCAAAATGTAGCACCCTAAAATTGGCGCAATAAAACTTTAATAATTACATTCATCCTAGTAAATAATTTAAATTCAAATTTTAACCCCCCCAAACCGCCCGTTAACCATCGGGTAATCCGTTTCCCCTTTTCCCATGCCATTTTTAGAGGTTGTTTTGACCGTTTGACGATATCGTCGTCGATCAGACGATATCACCCCAGATCTAACTATTTCGTTTGGACCAGGACGTCCAGACGATCTTGTCTCAAAACTTATTTTGCACAATTAGCTTCTGTTCCAACGGGTCTCTAATCCGGGCAGAAGCGTGTCTGCGTCATTAGGGACCCTCCCCCGTTGGATATCTCCCAAATAGGGATGATATCCAACCTCCTAACCTCCCTCCTAAGCCTATTTAATCCTAAGCCCTTCCCTTAGCACCCCTTGGCTGAAATTCCCTATAACCCGATTGCATACATGTTAAAACATCCTAAGTTTCTATTTTGCATTAGTTCTATACAATTTTGTTGCAGGTATCATATTGTTTTTTGACCGGAGCAAGCTTACATTGTCGTCGACGAACCTGTTCAAATCGGAGGCGAACCTGTCAAATTAGAGACGATATCGTACAAATGCGAGACGATTTCGACTGCAGTCAACATTGAGACAATCAGTGCCTGAAGTTTGCATTTCTTCTCCCCTTTTTTATTGTTTTATGTTGTAATTAGCAATTTTATTCAGTATTTTATGTTATTCTACATTTTGGAGTTCACCCATATAGCTTTAAATGCATAATTAAATCATAATCATTATCTAATTAGCATAATTCAGTCATGTTTTTGTTTTTCAGTTTCAGTTTGATATTGTTGCTGTCATTTTACATTGTTTCCCTCTGTTAGAATAGTTGCATTTTCTGTATTTTGCACCTATTTCTCTGTTTGTAGGTCTTTGATGAATTCGTCAGATCTCAGATGATCTTGTCTGATCTCAGACGATCCTGTCAAATTAGAGGCGATCCTGACTACTTCAAGAATCAGAATCATCATCAGACATCCGGATCAGGTATTCTTCTTTTATATTCTATAATTTCTCTATTTTCTATCTTTAATTCTATTTTTTGTATTCATTTAATTTGCATATGCGTATAGAATAGCTTAGACGCATTTTGGCCAAACCTAGGACTTTAATGCTTAAGGCTAAAACGAATACATAAAACACATTCCAAAACCTAGGCGTGGAAACTGCCATTAAATGTTTCCTGGTGAACCCATCATCCGTCAAAAAATCACCAATATACACCTCCCTTGAGAGGCGGGACCTTCGTAAGTCCTCTCAGTCTAAGGTACAACGAAATCCTTTTCACATCCCCCTTCTGGGCATGGATCCTATATCCTGAAGGTAAGGGTGTGAAAAATTTGGAGCGATACATTATTCTCTTTTGAATCATGCAAAGCCTGCACTTCAAACCACTTGGTCGCATAGTCAGTACAAACTAAGATAAACCTCTTACCTAATGAATATGGATTAATGTGTCCTACAAAGTCCATATCCCAATTATCAAATGACTCAATGTGAACATGTGGTTGGAGTGGCATTTCATATCTGAGAGTAGTTCTGCCAATCCTCTGACATTGATCATACTAGCTCACATGCTTGGTTGCATCTTTGAATAGTGTAGGCCAGTAATAACCAGCCTGTAACACTTTATATGCAATCATTTTTCTTGCAAAATTGCCACCACAAGGTTCATCATGGTAAGACTTCAATATTTCTATTATATCATTCTCAACAACACATCTTCTTATGATATGATCAGGTCCTATTTTAAATACACACCAATCAATCCATGAGAAATCTGCACTTTTCTTAATTAAGGTTTATTTTTCATGAGGTAAAAGTGTAGGGGATCCTTTACCAGTGGCTAAATAATTAGCTATATCTATGTACCATGGTATATGTTCATTTAGAGCAAAAAAATGCTCATATGGAAATTTGTCATCTATAGCTGCATGATCTGGAGGTGTCAACCTGGATAATAAATCAACTACCATATTGTCTTTACCTAGCTTATCTACTATTGTCACATCAAACCATTGCAATAGCAACAACCATATAATAATTTTTCCACTAATCCTAGGTTTATTTGTCATGTATCTGATGGCTGAGTGATCAGTAGGTACAAAGACCTAATATCACATGATATAATGATGAAATTTGTTAAGGGCATGTATAACTATAAGAAATTCCTTTTCTGTGATAGTATAATTGAATTCAACACCTATAAGGTGTTTATTGACATAATAGATAGCATAAAAATCATCACCATCATTCTATCCCAGTACTGATCCTATTGCATTGTTAGATGCATCAAAATATATGTGAAAATTTATGGTCCAATTTGGACCTCTTAGTACTAGGGTAGTAATCAATTTTTCCTTTAAGGTTTTAAATGCTTGTTTCATGTTCCTCTATCTAGATAAACTCTATATCCTTTGATAACAATGTGGTTAGAGGTTTATCAGTTTTGCTAAAATATGCTATAAACCTCCTATAGTAACCAACTGATCCTAGGAAATTACTAATATCCTTCTGTGTTTTGGGAGTAGGCAGGTTTTGGATAACTTCTATCTTCTTCCTATCCACTTTGATCCCATCTATAGAAATGTGATGTCCTAAAACTATCCCTTCCTGCATTAGCATATAATATTTCTTATTGCTGAGGGATAGGTTAGTTTCCTCACACCTCTCAAGTGTTTTCTCCAAATTTTCTATGGATTTTTTAAAAGTTTCACCATATATAGTGAAATCATCTATGTATACCTCCATAGTTTCTCCAATCATGTTAAAAAATATGCTCAAAAATACCCTCTAAAATGTGGTAGGTGCATTGCACAGAATAAAAGGTAAAACTCTATACGCAAAAATCCTCCAAGGGAAAGTAAATGTGGTTTTATCTTGATCTTCTTTCCCTATTTGGATTTGATTGTATCCACTGAACCCATCCAGGAAAGAAAAGTACTTCTTACCTGATAAGGTATCAAGGACCTAATCTATGAAGGGTAAGGAAAGTGGTCTTTCTTATTTGCTTTATTAAACAACCTATAATCCACACAAATTTTCCACTTGCCATTTTTCTTTGGCACCACCACCAAAGGTGATACCTATACTGTCTAAAATGGGGTAAATTAACCCAAATGTGAGGAGTTTTTGCAATTTAGTCTTGATAATTTCCTTCATTGTTGGATTCATTCTTCTCCATGGTTGTCTTACTGGTTTAACCTGGTTTTCTAGATATATCCTATGAGTATAGGTTTTAGGATCTATTCCTCTCATATCATAATACTCCCAAGAAAAGACATCTTGATATTTTACCAGTGTTTCTTTTAGTTTGATTTTTTGTTCAATTGTCAACTTGTCATCTATGTTCAACACTCGACCAGGTGCAAATTCTATTTGCTGAATATGGTGGTCTTTTCCTCCCACTAATGGCAACTCAGGAGGAGGATAGGAGGGTTATCCTTTATTTTTTTTTATATTACCCTAGCCTCATCACTATCATATTTTTATTCATCAAGTGTCATGATATATTAGATCATTTTTAGACCACCAATATTTTGATTTTTATTTTTAGGTTCTCCCAATAATTTTGCAGATTGTGCAGGTGGATGGATGATCAATTTTTTATGTTCTATCTATCAAAAATGGTCATCTAGCCATCTCTACAACTTATGTAAGCATCGAATATTGCTAACCAAGGTCTACCTAAGATTAATGGATATCCACACAACCCAAACTTGGATTGTAACACTAAGAAATATACTGGATACTCCCATTCATCCACTGTAACTATAATATCCTCCAGTACTCCCTCTAGGAGCATTGTAGACCTATCTACAAACTATAAAATAGTCTTGGTTGGATTCAGGCTAGATAGTTTAAGCTTTTGCATGGTTTCTTTGGGCGTGACATTAATGGTAGCCCCCAAATCTACTAGTGTATTGGGTAAAATGCAACCCTCTATTTGTACAGTTAGGGTAGGGCTTCCTGGATCTAAGTATTTTTAGCTATAGGTGTTTCCTAACATGAGATCAACTAACTGATCCACCAAAATGATTTACTTTGCAGGTTTTCTTCCTAGTTTCTTCAGGCACAATTCTCTTATGGCCTTTCCATAGATAGGAATATATTTGATGGCTTGAAAGAGAGGGATTATGACTGTCAAGTTATTTAGACTAGAGAGAATATCAAATTATGATTGTACTATATTTTTAGGTTCCTAAAATATTTGTGGAAAAGGTGGAACCTCTTCTCTGTTATTTATAGGTGTTAATTCTTCTTCTACTTCTACTATAAGAGGTGATTCCTCTTTTCCTAATTCTATGTTTTCCTCCTCTTCTAATAGAGGAGTGAATTCTACACCTACTTGTTTTCCTAACCTTAATTCTATTGGATTACAATCTAATTTGATATTGTACATGGGGTACATCTCATTATCCACTTGATAAGCCATTTTTTATTTATTGTTTAGGTTGGTTGTAGACTGTGTTGGCAATTGAGCAATCCTAAAAGCAGGAGGAGCTGGTAGGGTTGGTTGTGGTGGAACTAAAGAAACTTGCTGTGGGTTTTGATTCCAAGCATTCTGGTTCTTCCACTACTTCCTAGGATATTGGTATTGTATCCATGAATAGGGATTATAAGGTTTTGGTCCTTAGGTATATTGATTCCAAGGTGGTTGTCCCCACCAACCCATATTAGGTGGTTGAATTTGACCTTGGTTCTAAAAATTGCTACCCTTATAATATGGCATTCCTATTGGCATGTTGTTGCCCATAGGAGATTGTTTCTAGTTTCTTCTATTACCCATGAAGTATGCTTCTGCTACCTCAGGTTCCTCTCTAGGTTTTGATAACTATGGACACAACTTTATTTTGTGATCCTTTGAACATACAACACACACTAAAATTTTGGTTTCTGGACATTTGTTTCTTGGGTGCTTTCCCCTGCATTTTGGATAGAAGTAGGCCAGTGCTGCCTCATTATTCTAATTCTTTTTCTAAATTAGAAGGGTGTCCATTTGAAGAGTCATAGATGATAACATCTCACTCTTGAGGTCTTCCAGCATGTTACCTATTTCTATTTTAGTGATAATGGTTGATTGTTTAATATTTCTAGGGATCAACTTACCTTTTCTTCATGAATTTTTTTGACATAAACACCGAATATCATCCATATAATGTTGATAAATATCCCCTCCAAAAATCATGTTTAAGGCTTTCAAGGATTCATTTGTAAGTACTTTTAAGAAGATGGTTCTTAAGGACCTATCTCCTAGTTTTGAGTGGGGTGATATTTGCAAATTAAAGTTGAACCTATCCCAATATTCTTCCATAGATTTCCCTATCTTTTGTGTCATGTCTAGGACTTCTTCCCTTGCATCACGTGCTCTACCAAAGTCCTGGTACTATTCTAAGAAAAGTTTCTTCAATTATTTCCAGGTAGTTATCTATTTATCTCCCAAACTGATGAACCAGCATAAAGCTGAATCATCAAGAGTGGAAAGGAATAATATTAGTTTTTTGAGCATCAACGATGTAATCTACCAATCTGCATAGGACATAAAATTTAAACAAAAATAGATTTGTATGTTTTGTTGGTAGTCCTCTAAAGGTTGGAAGGTGGGCAGAGGAGATGTATTTCATCTTGTGGTCTCCCCCTGCCTATCTTATGGGAAAATTGAAACTAGTGGATGCTTTTTCTACATTAGCCATCTTGTCTGTAAACAGGTTATCTATACCAGCTATGTTCAAAGCATATTTCAAGGCTTCTAGTTCATTTCTTTTATCCTATAGAAGTATTACTAAATCTATGTTTGATATAGTTCATTCTCTAATTGCTTGTCAGCATTGAAATTTTAGTAGATATTCCTTAGATTGGACTCTACTTATCTCTGATCCTTATCTATGATGTTGCTAAATTTTTTCATAAGGATCCTGTGCAAATAATGGATGTTCACTCCAATGCACATGTGGATATGGTGGATAAGAGGGTTCAATATTAGGATCAGGTGCAGTTGAAGTAGAGGACTTTTGAGAAATGTCCTTATTTTTAACAAAATGACCGTTTAGTCCTCTATTCTTAGGCAGACTCACAAGGCTTGAAAATGGAGGTTCTGTAGATCACAAACTAAACTATTGCTAACATGCTTCCATTAGAACAAGAAATTACAATAGGATACTCCCTAGAAATAGCACCAAAATTTTGGGCAAAAATATTGGTTAGTTTTCTATGTTTAATTTCATTGCCTCATTTAATTTGTCAACCCGGGGTAGCTCGTAGACTTGTGAGCAGCCTTGTACAATATATGCTTATAATTTCCTCCACAGAGATGAGTCCCTCAAATTTATGGTTTGGGGGGTTTTGGTGTAATTTGAAGTTCTAATTTGATTTTCAAAACACTAATATATCCTACACTTATGAAAATATGACTAAATTACATTTATAAATTAAAACTACACATTGCTAGAAATTACAAAAAAAATAGGGGAAAATAACAAGAATTTAAATTAATCTACAAAAAATAAAATGAAATTAAATAATATATAAAATAGGGGAAAGGAAAGGGAAGAACACTATTGAGAGTGGGCCCATGCTTCTAGTAGGTTCTACCCACGTTAAATCATTCACCGAACGCTAGTCGATTTAACCAAAAATGACTCAAAAAATATTTTATTAAGAATTGCAGTAAATAAATACAAGGGAAATATGAGATCATATTTTTAGGGGTGGACTACATATTTATAAGATATGTGGCCATACCTTGTTACAAAATGGAAACAAATCAAAGTGTTGATTCTAATTTACAACAACATGCATGAATATAGGGAATCAAACAAAATATCAAACTATGTGGACTATTTTAGCATATTCTATTTTATTAGAATATGTCTAATATTTGCTTTGCTTTATTTATATAGATATTTACGTAGCATCTGAAAAATAGATGGCTAGTCATATTTGACATTGTCTCTATTCTGGATTCAATGCTAAAAATCCATCTACATTCCTTACTGAAATCACGTTCTGTTTTACCAACCATAAAGCCGTGCTAGAATTTGGATTCAATGGGAATCAGGTGCCTTGTCTGTAAAGTTAGAAAGCAAGTGCCAACACAGGATTCAGGTGCCTAACGAGAAGTAGGCACCTAATGGGAAGCAGGTGCCTAACGCGAATCAGGCACCCATCAGTCAAGCATTGAACAAAAGTTGGATGCTTCAAAGGGAATCAAGCACCTGACTTAGCACTTCACATCAGTGTATTGTAGATGTTTTGCCTTCATGAATCTGATAATGCTAGGTCCAAGTGGGACCTTAATGAAAACATGTTAAAACACATAAATTTCTATGAAATCTACACAAAATGCACTTAGAAACAAAATATTAAATAACATGTAAAATAAATTGTTAAACATGTATAAAATTCTCATAAACATATATATCTACAAAAATAAGTGCCACCATTTATAAGGAAAGTAGTACAAAAAATGAGCATTTTCAAGGCTCATCATCACCCTTTATAAATGCATATTATACCTATATAATGGTTATAATGTGAAGGGACACAATGGTCCATAATAAATGAGTGTAATTAATTATATAATATGATTTAGGATTAGGATCCTAACAATAAAATATTTTGTAAGGGGGATGTAATGTTAGGTACCCAAGATAGGTACTTAATAATTTAGTATTATATTGTATAATGGTATGAGCCATAAATTAACTATTGAGTAAAGAAGACCACATGTCAAATTAGAAATAGGTAGGAGAATAATATCATAAAGAATATTATCATATGTAACCACAAGGAATATTATCATATTATTATGCACTTTGTAATTCATGAAAGGTGAACCACCACATGGGTGATCTTGTAACTCATGAAAGGTGAACCATAACACTCTTGTATAAAAGGAGATGTACCCCCATTTTAGAGGGGATAGGTATAAAGTATTCTTATATAGGTCTTGGTTTGTGGGGTTGGAGATCTTGTGGAGTGGTTTCCTTCCAATAAAGAGCATTGTACGATGTTGCCCTACCTCAAAGGGTTCACAACACTATGCTTGGTACACTATGGATAGATACACAGTGAAAGCTTCCTAGGGCCAAGTGTTTCTCCTAAACTTAGGGGGTCTCCCTATATACTCGATAGTACACAGGATCTCAAGTCTATATATGGGTGTTGTTTAAGGCTTGGGTATTAGATTATTATCACCTCTCACTTCATTAGACAAATTATAGACAATCTAGCTTAACCAATAATGACAACTTTTCTATGATATTTTAAAAACCTTGGCATATGATTTCTAACTTATTAAACTAAAATAAAATTAATTCAATATTTTATAGGATAAATTGTAGAAAGCACCAAATGAAGGAAAGTTATACTTAACATACATGGGAGGGCATGACAAGAATTATAACAGCTATAGTAAGATGTAGTCTGAAAAAGTGCTCTGATACCACTCTTTAGGAATATTCTAATTAAAATAAGCACATCCACACAAATATTACAATAATTATAGTATTAGTGGAAATAAAAACAAAAACATTGTAATCCAAAATGCAACAACTATATTGATCACAATAGAAACACAATACATAATTGCATGCATCTTCAAGGAATCAACCTTCTTCAAGGAATCAACCTCCTTAGAGGCATTACTTTGATACAATATGTAAAAATATATACATGCATCTATGTCCCTTACCTTTTTTAAGACTCTTATCAAATATAACCCTAATGCTCAAAGATTAATTACACATGCAAGTGGGGACCCAAGCTAGAATCTTCTACTAAAAAAATAATTACATTAAATAGCCCAATTTGTCTAGGCACCTCAAGTGCCACACTTACATTACAATGCATTACAATATAACATTAGGATAAGGTACTACATTCGGGAAGGGGTCATTGCATATTAATGTTAGGATGAGGTATTTACAAAGATGGACCTGGACACTTGGGCCTCACATTGAGCAACATAACGAGAAGTTCAATGAGTGTTTAAAGAACTTGTAGGGAAAACTCCAAGATTTTATTGAGGTTGGATCCTAATTGGATGTGATATTTAGTGTTTTTCTCCTAAACTACTTGCTACACTACTTAAATTCATCAAAGAAAAGGAATAGAGAGATTTGTAGAAAAGTAAATGTTTAGAAAAAATAAATTTATAGAAAGTAAAAACTAAGCTAAGGAGGCGATGTTCCAAGATCTAAAGACTCTTTTATGCATATGGAATAAATGAACACATTAACATCCACTAATAGCTAGAAATTGAATATGGTCTTGATCTAACACCCAATCATTCAAATCTATAAAGAACCAGGGTAAAGCAAAATTAGTCATAACTTCATATATATATATATATCTTAAGATTATAGAGTTGCCAGATCAACAAAGTTTTATGTTGTTAGTAAAATGACTTAAGGCTTGAGTCCAACATATATAGTGCTAGGTACCTAAGTATATGAATGTGGGGATATACTATAATATTGTATTATGTCATGGGTGTTACATAAAATTAAAATAACATATAACATAGTGCCATATTATAATATTATGTACTTTGTAACTCATGGAAGGTGAACCATCATATTCTTGTATAAAGAAATATGTATCCCCAATTGTAAAAAATATCATATGAAGTATTTTTAATAGGATTATTGGGTCATGGAGCTATAGATCTTGTGGAAAAATTCCTTCCTTATGGAGTATTCTTTGTGTTGTCCTACCTTAAGGGTATTATCTATCTCTATTTTATTGTATGGATTGTTATTATGGAATTTATTTGTGGATGCATGTTTGATATTTCTACATATTGATGAATTATTTATGTTAATAATAATAGAGGTTCATAACATACAAAATGATGTGAAATAAAATGACCACAATTTCATATACTAGGCACAAACAGGTAGTTTTTATGCTTAAATTAAAAATATAAGTAAAATTTAAGACCTCTTATCTTAATACTGTACATAATTTATATTTATGTTAATAGGAAGATAGGTTCATAACATACACAAGGAGGTGAAAGAAAGATACCACAAGGTTAGATACTAGAAACAAATAGGTAGTTTTTTAATGCTTAAATTAAAAATCTAAGTAAAATTTAAGACCTCTTGCCTTAAGACTATACACAATTTAAAATTTTTACCCAAAAATAGGTGAGGTTACCCCACATTCAATGATAATTATCTTTACGAATCTAGAGTACTCATTAATATTGAAAGGCATAGGCCTTTTGGATTTGGAGCTGTCACCACTTTTGCTAACTATTCTTGCAAGGAATTTCCCTAGAGTATAAGTGTGAGATATGTCTACAATTAATATTTTCAAACTCAAGGTATTTGGGTCTAGATATTCCACCATTACCACCTTTAATATGCCAACAAATTTCCTAGAATGTCTTGCTTCAATGATGGAGAAGGATGAATTTATGGCCTTTTTTAATTTTTATCTTTATGATTTTTAATAGATCTTATTAGGGGACTGCACATAGATATTACCTATAACAAAGGTTATAGAGACTTATATTCATGGCATAAGATGATGTAGCTTGATTATATGTCATCAATTTCCTAAAATTAAGACTTACTAGGCCAAACTATTTCTTCTTGATTGGGCAATTGATGAAGCCTTTTTAGCTCTTCTTCCTTTTCTTTTGTAATTTGTATAATCCATTTCATTAGGCACAAGGTTGGAGTGGATGTAATTAATAGTTTCCATGTGTATGGACACTATTTATCAATTAGATATGTAAGATAGTCTCATGGCATTGAAATACTTTGATAAAATTCTAAAGAACTCTTTGGGATAGCTCGAGCCATCATGTGTTGAGATCGAATGGTCCATAAACATTTGTAAAGTAGGTATTTAAGCATGTACTCCTATATCTTATGGGCTATTATATTGTTCCTACCTTGATCTCCTAACATTAGTATCTTTTGAGAATGCAATGGGAGAATATTTGTGACTACCACATGTACAACCATCATGAGGTCAATGATATGTAGAGGAAATATGTCTATGAGATCATTTGGAAGGAAAAAATGTGTCTCTAACTATGGCTTTTACCACATACCATCCAATGGTGGGGATACTATTAGTTATCATTGAGAGGATTCATACAATCTAACCAATTATGGGGGTCTATATAGTTATCACTAGAAGGAATTGAAGAGTTATACCCAGACTTATTCCAGAATAATATTGCAAAAATAAATAACTAAAAATAAAATAATAAATCACACAATATATGCACATAGAACACAAGAAATTTATCTTGGTTCACCTAATGTGGGCTATGTCCAGCAAACAAGATCCACATATCCTTTTTCTATTATTATTCACCTTGTACATAATGGGACATTACAATCAATATAAAGAAAACTCTTACAACCCTAAACCACAATGTGGTATTAGAATACCATGGACTAAAACTGTTACAAGAGGTAAGACAAGATTAATAATTGATTAATGTCATCAACTATAGCATAGGATAGCTATAGGATTAAGTAGGTTACAAAATAGATTATTTAACAATAGATGCTATGTCTACGCTAACAACTAACCTATCTGCCATCCAAAGGGAAATGACGGTAAGGTAGACTACTAACCAAGGTAATCGGTAATAGTAACTACTAGCGGTAAAAAGTAAGAAATTACTTTTTACCATGTGGTAAATTATATCTACCTAGGTGAAACTTAAATATTACCTAAATGAGGTAATAATCATAGTTACTAACATAGTAACTCTAACATCCCCCCTTATTACATTATTTGGGTAATACATACATATCCCTCTATACAACAATATTTGGGTGAAGTATATAATCGCCCCAATACAGTGAATAAGATGTTGATCTGCTGGTTCTTTGCTCTGTCATAGTGCTCTGGATACTCCTAATCAAAAAGTGGGTCATTCCTCACTATGTCTTCATGCCAACGAATGTCCTTATGGTAATCACATCATCCAACCAAATTTGCATGGGTAACCGGATGCTGCAATCGCTAGGTGTAGTAGAATAGATCACTTCATACAAGGTTCATTCATTTACAATATAAATTTGGAAAATATAAGGTAGCTAAGGTTTCGGTCACTGCCGAAAATGCACCCTTATAAGTTCCCCCTTCTTGTTGCAAAACATAGTGTAATTAATTTTTGAAGGAAGTGTGACTAAGGTGTCGGTCAAAGCCGAAAATGCACCCTTATAAGTCATCTTCCCTATTTACAAAAATCAATGAAGAAAATAAATGGATATCCCCCCTCAATTGCAAAAAGTGTGCAACTCAAGAGTGTTGTGAAGGATTTTACAAATATTGCCTCCTAGACAATTGTACACCACAAAAAATTGCTCCTCTTGTTACAAGTACTTCAAACACCTAGAATTTGCTATTTATGAAGCCTAAAAGAGGTACAAGAACCCCTTATTGCAAGGTATTCAAACAAAAAACTTATGCTATTTATGAAGCCTAAAAGAAGAGTGAGAGAAAATGGTGCTTTTGCCCAAGGGACACATGTGTTTTCCCTCTACAAAATTGTTTTAGCAATTTAGCACTCCTTGTGCTATCTTTGAACCAAAAACAGAATTAGTATGAGACACTTCACTAGAAATATGGCTTCTGTGATGTGCCTTTGCCATTTTAGTTTTGCTTGTTTTGAAACCAACACTGAATGGTGTCATGGTTTTCATTTTTACAATTTGTGCAAAACTATGCTTTCTAGGCAATTTGATCAAAAAAGGTCACCAATTTGTCCTTTATTATTGCAAGTACTTCAAGCATGATTGCTATTATGAAGTCTAAAAGAAAATGTTTAATTGTTGATGATTTGGACTTTTCTAATTGCCTTTACAAGTTTTATTTCCCTCTTATCAAAATATATGTTTGAAGGAAGAAAGGAATTATCACCCCTTAGTGCAAAGGATTGCTACTTTGAAGGTTCCTTATTTTCAAAAAACTTGTTCTTTCTTTTGATTACCCTAAGAGAGTATCAAAATATAATTCACTCAAATAGATATTTAATGGCATCTGCCTTAACTCCCTTCAAGAAGGATGAAGAGTTTGAGGAAATTAAGCCAAACAAATAAGAGTGAATTAGGGGTTTTGTTGATTTAGGAGAGAATATCAAGTAATTTTGGCTTTTAAATCTGTGCAAGGATTTACAAAAATTTGTGAAATTTTGGGGTTTAGTGTGTTATTGATTCTATGACTTATAATTGCAAAAGAAATAATGCAATAATCAAACAATAATGCCCACAAAATTCTTATCACCTAGGTTTCGGATGCTACCGAAAATGCACCTAATTTTGCCAATAAAGGTGTCGAGTAAAATTGAAAATGCACCTTTTTAATGTTTGTAACAAAATGCGTGTTTTATGTTGTGCAAAAAATGATATTTTTATGTCTCCTACTTTGTTTTCCAATTTTGCAAAAGCAGTACAATGTTGTCTTCTCCCCTGTATTTTGCAAAATTAACAATTTTGAGCACTCCTTCCAAGACAAGTCGACACACGACCCGCATTTGGAAGGCTTCTAGAACTAGTCGACACACGACTTAGTTTTTGATGGACCAAAGGTAAAATTACTTCTCAAATTTTTGCAAAAAAAGAATGTGCAATTTTAAGTCTTATATCCCCCCTTGGAGAAAACAAATGCACACTTTGCCTTTGAATTTTACAAAAAAAATGGGTCTCCTTGTGTTACAATTTGGCAAAAAAGAATTCATGTTTGAACCTTTATTGTATGCTAAATTAACAAGGTTGAGAAGAGTTTAGGGTTTTCTTATTTGCAAAAAAAATGCTCTTCTATGTCTTATATCCCCTCGTGGAGAAAACAAAAGCTCTTCTTGATTTGTTTGCAAAAAAAAACTTTAATTCTCTATTTTAATGCAAAATTTTAATAAATCTAATCATTATTTAATTAATAATAAAATTTAATTTTGTAAAAAATCAATGTAATTTAAAAAAAATTTGATTTTAGACAAAAGATATTAAATTATTAAAAAAATGATTAAAAATAAAAAAAAATTTACAAAAAAAATATATATATATTTTTTTACCTTTAGTTTATTTTGTGCGGCGGGCTCCTCATGGCAAAAAATATTTTTGCCCCCGATGGGAGTCGAACTTGCGACCTCCCATCGGGCAGCGCCTTAGCACTGGCCCCTCCGTCGGTCGGGCTAGCTGGCCCGACGTGAAGGGAAGGTAAGGATGTTCCCTTTCCCTTCACTCCTCGCGCAAGCAGGAAAAACTGTGGGATTAATCCCACATCGCCCGCGCGGGCAAAATTTTGTGGTATAAAAGGGCTTTAAAGCCTTTAGGTTAGTGACTGCCTTTGGGCAGTCACACCGCCACATTTTTGGTCACCACCACATGGCGCGGCCAGATCGAGTCAGGTGGCACGTGGCCAGTTCGCCACATGTCACCCACATGTCAGTCTGTGTCACCCACATGTCAGTCTACATATTATCTAGGTCTTCGATCCATGTGTCCATCATTGTCCTATGGCTATCTACCACGTGTCATGGCTGGTCCAGTCCAGTCAGCACCTTGGGGTGCATGCCAGGGTTAGTGGTTGTTCGCCATGTGTTTGGCCCAGATTGAGTCCAGGTGGTAGTGCCACGTTAGCACCTCAAGATTTGTGCCTGAGGTCGA
Organism: Wollemia nobilis; assembly: GCA_028583015.1. Classification (NCBI taxonomy): domain Eukaryota; kingdom Viridiplantae; phylum Streptophyta; class Pinopsida; order Araucariales; family Araucariaceae; genus Wollemia; species Wollemia nobilis. Next base: position 20,847,604 of record JAQPPZ010000541.1, on the reverse strand, counting down.
GTCCGGTCCAATCTAGTTGTCCTATCCAAGTGGCAGTGCCATGTCAACACCTAAAGATCTATGCCCGAGGTCATGTCAGCCTACCACATGTCCTATCTAGTGGCAGGTCTAAGTTTGTGCCTTGAGATCTATGCCTGAGCACGCATGGGTCCCAGCTGTGATTGTTCTCAAGATTTGTGCTAGGGATGGTCCACAATTGTAGGGTCTTTGATCATCGATCACCGAGGATTGGAGGATGCCCCTCCCCTCTCAGATCTCGATCGTCTGATCTGGCCATTGATCATCAGGGATTGGAGGGCGCGCCTGCCCTCTTACATCCTGATCACTGGAGATCTGACAGGGATGTCCCCTGTCAGTTATGGTCTAACAGGGATGTTCCCTGTCAGTGGGGGTCATACCCAAGGGTGCTCTTGCCCTTGGGTACGGGTATGGTCTTTGCCTAGGAGTGTGCACCTACCCTCCCAACTGTGTGCTGGACCCATGGGGGTAGCAGCACTAGCGGCTACCAGTAATCAGAGGGCCTCCTGCCCTCGTGATTCGGGTCGTGTGTTGTGGGATCTGGTGACCTGTCAGGCACAAAAGGTTGGATAGCAGAGTGCTGTCAGAACTATCGGGGTCTACAGGCCTGCTCCCATGGCCGCCCAGTGACCTTGGGCCTGCGGGCCCTCTCCTCGTCAGGTCACCCGATGATATGGGCCTGTGAGCCCTCTCCTTGTCAGGTCGCCCGATGATATGGGCCTGTGGGCCCTGCTACCTGTGATCCACCTCAAGATCCGTGCATGCGGGCCCTGCTGCATAGGATCCACCTCAAGATCCATGCAGGTCCTAAGGGCCAGTAGGGCCCTCGAACACCGTGCCAGGTCTAGGTTGGGTGGAACAAGCGAAGCTCGTATTAGGCCACCCGGTTGTGATGATACCAATGTTACAAAATGCAAGACAAGATTAATAATTGATTAATGTCATCAACTATAGCATAGGATAGCTATAGGATTAAGTAGGTTACAAAATAGATTATTTAAAAATAGATGCTATGTCTATGCTAACAACTAACCTATCTGCTGTCCAAAGGGAAATGACGGTAAGGTAGACTACTAACCAAGGTAACTGGTAATAGTAACTACTAGTGGTAAAAAGTAAGAAATTACTTTTTACCATGTGGTAAATTATATCTACCTAGGTGAAACTTAAATATTACCTAAATGAGGTAATAATCATAGTTACTAACATAGTAACTCTAACAAAAACCACCCATACCCACTAATCATGGGAATCCCACCAACACCTCCGAAAATAGATATGATAATATATTCGATTATATCTTTGGAAAAATGGGGCCCAAAAATGTTTCCAGGGGCGCTACCCCCGAACCCCCATCAGAGGGGCTCTGCCCCCATGAATCCCCCTGGCCTTCTCACCGATGAGTGGGACCACTGAAGTAGGGGCCTACCATACAATATTTCGTCTACAAAGGATGAGACACATCCAAAATCCTTCCACTTGTTGAATACTTTGCATAAAGGTTGTAATCAATGTTAGTTCCAACATCTAGTCTAGTCAAACCCATTTCAATTGTACAAAACATGAACTTTTCTATGCTAACTACCTTGGTTAAGGCATCTGCAATATTTTCCTTGGTATCCACTTTTTCTAGCAACACTTTCTTCTATTCAAATCATGTCCCTACTGAAGTGGTACTTTGTATCATAGTGCTTTGTTCTTGAATGGTAAGTAGGGTTATTTGCTAGAAATATAACACTTTGGCTATCACAATTTATCTTCATAGCTCCTTGAAAGAACCCAGTTTCAGCACATAGTTTTTGTAGCCATACTGCTTTATTACTTGCATCAGTAGCTGCCATGTACTTAGCTTCAGTGGTTGAAATAGCAACAAAAATTTACCTTTTGCTCATCCAACTAATAGCCCCTCCGAACAAGTTGAATACATATGCACTAGTCGATATTCTGTTGTCAAGATCTCCAGCCCAATATGCATCAAAAAAATCTTATATATCCAAGGATTTATTTTTATTTACTGTACCTTCATAATAGATTGAAAAATTAGATGTACCATGCAAATATCTAAAAATCCTTTTTACAATAGTCCAATGCTCTTTATCAAGCTTAGACATATATCTGCTCAAAACTCCCACTACATGGGCAATATCTGGTCTAGTACACACCATGGCATACATTAAAATCCCTACAATATTTGCATAAGGAACATGGGATATTTCTTCTACCTCTTCTTCTATTTTTGTACATTGTTCAACAAACAATTTTTCACCCAACGAAATAGGTACCTTCACTGGTTTGAAATTCTGCATACTGAATGTCTTCAATACTGTCTCAATATACTTTTTTTGATTCAACCATAACTTTCTATTTGAACGATCTCTATTTATTTGCATGTCCAAAATAAAATTTGTAGGGCCAAGATCTTTCATGTAAAACTATGATGCTAACTAAGACTTCACTTCCCTGATCATTTCCTTACTGTTTCCAATTAGTAACATATCATCAAAATACAAAAATACAATGACAAGTTCATTATCAATTTGCTTTGATTATACACAATGATCAACATTGCTATGAACAAAATCAAGTACTAAAACATAAGTATCAAATTTTTGATACCACATTCTAGGTGACTGTTTCAGTCTGTACAAATATTTCTTTAACTTACATACAAAATTATCCTTTCCTTCAACAATGAATCCTTTAGGATGTCTCATATAGATTTCTTCCTCCAAATATCCATGAAGGAATGCAATTTTTACATCCATTTGCTCTATTTCAATATCAAATGCAGCGGCCATAGATAAAAGAAATCTTATTGAGGTAAGCTTTGCAACAGAGGAAAATACTTCACCATAATCAATTCCCTCTACCTAAGAATATACTTTAGCAACTGGGCGAGATTTATACTACACTTTACCTTCAACATTCTACTTTTTCTTGAAAATCCATTTGCAACCTATTGCTTTTCTTCCACCAGGTAATTTTACTAGATCCCATATCTGGCTCTTTTTTAGGGCCATCATTTCCTCATTCATGGCTCCTTCCCAAATATTTACCTCTTCAAAATTAACAGCTTCTCTAATTGTTCTAGGATATTCATTAGTAATAAATAAAACAAAGGAAGAAGGAAAAGTAGATGGACTATACCTTTTAGGTTGCATTATTTCTCATGTTGATATCCTTACCATAGGTGTATCAACCTCTGGTTCATCCTCTTCTAATTAGTAGGATTCTTCTTCCATGAGATAAAATTTTACCTTTTTAGGTTCTTCTGTTACTTCATTCCTGTGATCACTTTTTATTTCTCTAAACATCGCATCTCTACTGTAAATTGTAATATTAGTTTCTAGATTCCAAATTTTATATCCTTTAACACCATATTTATAACCAATAAAGATACATTTAACATCATTATTATCAAGCTTACTTATTTTCTTATTTGGAATATGCATGTATGCATCACAACCAAAACTCTAAGATGTGAAAGAGAGGGTTTATTACCAAACCATACTTCAAATGGAGTTTGATCCAACAATGTTGATGTAGGAGATTGATTCCATAAGTAACATGCTGCATTCACTACCTCTGCCCATAATTCCTATGTTAAACCAATACCATTGAGCATACTTCTAGCATTTTCCATCAGTGATCTGTTCAACCTCTCAACAACTCCATTTTGTTGAGATGTATATGGAGTAGTCTTCTGTCTTGAAATACCACATTGCTTACAAAAATCCTCAATTTTTTTTGAACAATACTCTCCTCCATTATAAGACCTCAACACCTTAATATTTTTCCTAGTTTGATTTTCAACAAGTGCTTTAAATTATCTAAACTTATCACAAACTTCAACTTTACTTTTAAGAAAATAAATCCATGAATATCTTGAAAAATCATCAATGAAATAATCATAGTACCATTATTTTCCAAGGGATGGAATGGGGAACGAACCAAAGATATCACTATGAATTATATCTAATATCCCTTTTGATATTGCAGCACCATACGGGAAACTCACACAATTCTGCTTGCCATAAATACAATGTTCACAAAAATAAAAAAACCATTGAGCAATTAGGGATACCTTAAACCATACATTTTGTGTATAGGGTACACAATCCATTTTCTCCAATATATCTCATTCTTTGATGTTAGGGCATTGAAATTTTATCTAATACAACCTTAGGAATAGTCGAGGTATTGCACTCATTTGTTATAGTGCTTGTAGACACCAAAATAGCACCCATCCGATTATGTGACTGCAAACATTGATCGCTTTGACAAACACAGCCCCCAGGGTAGCCCTCAGAGGTCAAACAGTGGTCCTAACCACTTCCATAGCAGTTTTGTAAGGTCAGGAAGCAATTTGGTATATTTAGACACTTTGCCCAGTACTCGTCTCACCCAGAGACGATTACTAACTTGCAATCGTCCCACCCAAGGATGATTGTTTTAATCGTCCCACCCAGGGACGATTACCAAGTTTAACGGGAAAAATGACAAATGACACCAAGTGGCAGCCCAGAACAGTTAGTTGATGACTCCTGCCTTGCACGCGTGTGTAGGTGGACAGAAGGGCCGTTAGAAAACTATCACAAGAAGCAATTATGAAAACATAAGTCAATGGAGGACTCCCCTCCCTCTTGGGAAGACAAGACTGCCACATGGCACCTATGACCAACACATGGCATTTGTGCTTCCCTCCCAAAAAGAGACCCCTTGGGTCTATAAAAGGTGGGACTTTTCTCACCCAAGATAGACAGGTTGAAGGAGTTTTCAAGCAACGAAGTGCTGCCGAATTGGAGACCCACTTGCATCCCCTTTTATTCATCTTCCCACATCCACCAATCTCTTGTCCCACTGTGATCGCCACTGAAAGCACGAGATTCTAGGCAAAGGAAACACTAGCTATGCAACATAAGACGAAAATGTAACACTTTGATCCTATGCACTGAAACAGAGAAAGGAGACAACTTGGAAACGAAAGACAAGATGCAAAGAAATCATAGCCCTCTTTATTCAAATATCTTATCCTCGGTTACATAGACATCTCCTCCCCTTTTGGGGGCTAGGAGCGTTAAATTTGTCTTCATTACAATGTGTGACCTAGTCTTCCTCTTCCCGCGTGCCCATGATTGCAATGGGCGGGCCAAGATGCTGCCGTCGCTGATGTGGATAAGTTCTTCACTTCGATTGCTTTTCCCGCAATCAAAGAAACAATGAAAATGTCGGTAGCACCTCATCGCAAATGAAAGGGGTTCGTTCTCTAAAATCCATGAAATATGCATGTAAACATCTCGCTCGAAACAAGAATACAAGTGAGTCCAAATGGCTTGAAAACTTGACAGAAGACAAAAAATGTTACCAAAAGGCCATTGCCCCTGAGACAGTCGGCCAATCTGCTTTCACCTGGTAATCGTCCCCGATAAGGACGATTGCTACTGTTAATCGTCCCTCTGTAGGATGATTACTGCTGTTAATCATCCTTCGACAGGACGATTGCTGCTGTTAATCGTCCCTTGCAGGGACGATTGATACTGTGTTGAAGAAGCCGACCTGCCACTACTCCAATGTCGATTCCCGAGACCTGCAAAGCACCTGCAAACAAGGGGGTTATGTAATTGGGGCCATTTTGGGACGACCTAGATGGTCGAATTCTCCCAATTTGGCCTCCATCATCGAGAAATTGGACATTGTTACCTGCAAGTCAGTGGGATAACCAAAATAACAAAAGCATGATAATATTCGATGAAAACCTTTTGAAATCAAGATTCAAGATTCTGAACTATTGAACAAAGAGAGAATAACATGGAATATGAAAAAATGACAGAAAATGAACTACAACTAAATCCAAAAGGTGCGGGGTGCCCAAGTGGGCAGCCCACCGATGGAACTTGATTTTGGCACCAATCCACTTGGGATGGGCCCAAAATATCTTAGGGGTGGGGGGTCGGTGAATTGGTTGGTTCAGGTGTCCATGTGTTGGAATTGGGTCGGATTCAAGCTTCCAAAATCCAACCAACAACCTCCCTTGCAAAAGATATTGGTGGATGTGGGAAGATGAATAAAATGGGATGCAAGTGGGTCTCCAATTCGGCAGCACTTCGTTACTTGAAAACTCCTTCAACCTGTCTATCTTGGGTGAGAAAAGTCCCACCTTTTATAGACCCAAGGGGTCTATTTTTGGGAGGGAAGCACAAATGCCATGTGTTGGTCATAGGTGCCATGTGGCAGTCTTGTCTTCCCAAGAGGGAGGGGAGTCCTCCATTGACTTGTGTTTTCATAATTGCTTCTTGTGACAGTTTTCTAACGGCCCTTCTGTCCACCTACACACGCGTGCAAGGCAGGAGTTATCAACTGACTGTTATGGGTTGCCACTTGGCGTCATTTGTCATTTTGCCCGTTAAACTTGGTAATCATCCTTGGGTGGGACGATTAAAACAATCATCCCTGGGTGGGACGATTGCAAGTTAGTAATCGTCTCTGGGTGAGACGAGTACTAGGAAAAGTGTCTAAATGTACCAAATTGCTTCCTGACCTTACAAAATTGCTATGGAAGTGGTTAGGACCACTGTTTGACCTCTGAGGGCTGCCCTGGGGGCTGTGTTTGTCAAAGCGATCAGTTTTTGCAGTCACATAATACACTAAACACCAAAATACACTAAACCAGTCTAGGGCACACCAAGAATCCTTAAAAGAGATAATCACGGTTTTGTGAATGTGTGTGTTTAATTCTGTTTAGTGTAGACAAAAAAAAAATCATTAAAAACAAGATAAAAATCTACTTAGATAGTGTGGACGCACCGCAATGGTGTACACCCGCAGCCAAGCCCAATCAAGGGCAGCAGACTTCGAGAAGGTACACAAGAAGCAGGCACAAGTCGCCTTCGCTTCAGTCCTGAGGATTTGGTCATACCGCCTTATCGGTCTAACCTACAAAAGAATCCAATTCAAAATCCTCGGTGGGGTATGCCCATTCAAAGCAGCCCCTCTCGAAAAGACGTCCTACATGCAGACCTTAATGTAAATAGAGAATCGCCCTCTCAAGCTAGACATGAGTGGCCACAACACGATGAAGCGCTAACGGGGCACACTGTCCATTTGGAGGGACAACATGGATATGGCGTCCCTTCTTTACCTCTCATCAGAATAGAGAGACCAAATCCAGAGCGTAGGGCTCCTTACACAGGGTGACCTAACTCCGCCTGCCCCTTATGCACCTATGAGAGAGAATATGAGGAAGATCATCGCATTCCTCAAGGACAACAACATACAACGTGGGAACCTTATGCTTTTGCACCAGCCGGATATCATGATCACCCCTTGAGGCCAGAACCTCGAGCACATACCGCCTACCTCGACAGAGGGAAGCGAACCCTTGAGATTTTAGAGCATCAAAACCGAGGTAAACCCATAGGAGGAACATTTGAACCTTCTGAACAAAATAGGGTAGATCAAATTGACCCGGATGTCGCCAGATATACCACCCGTCAATCCCAAATCATGCGGCTTAAACAAAGTCAGCAAGAGATAGAGTATCAATACCGCTTGGATAAAGAACGCATGCAACGTGAAGCGGATGAGTTACAATATGAAATACTTGAGAGAGGGCCAACCCCTCGCGTCCAAAGAGTCGAACAACATGAGAGGCATAACCCTTTAACGCAGGACGGGTCTCCACGACCTCGTCAAGCTTTGCCTCCGAGACCTCATAGACATGAGAGGGAGGCTACTCCTCGAAATGATGATGGGTACCTTCAGCGGGGACTCGATCAAGGTCAGAGGTTTCGCCTAGAAACTCCTCAAGAATTTTATGAGGAGTACGAACCAGAGATAGAACATGTTGAAACTCTCCATCAAGGCAGGAGGGATGCCATTCGGCCACCCCTCCATAGGCCCCCAGTTTATCATAACGTACAACGAGAGCAAGCAAGAGAGGAAGAAATAAAATCTTTCGATGCATACCAAGCGCTATTGGAGCGTTTGGAGTCTGTGGAGACAAAAGCTGCTGGGCATCAAAAACCCACATTACGTCTACTCCACAGTAATCCGGTGCATCCTTCGCTGCTCGCACCTCTTTACCCCGAACACTTCAAGTTGCCTCAATTGGCAGTTTTTAAAGGTGAGGAGGACGCACAAGAGCACGTTACAAGATTTCTAAGCCAGTGCTTCGCAATCCAAGATAATGACGCGTTGCTGCTTAGAACATTCATAACCACATTCACAGGCCCTGCCTCGGATTGGTTCACACAACTGCCCAAACACAGCATAAGCAGCTTAGATCAGCTAGTAGATGCGTTTCTTGAACGCTTTGCCTTCAACACAAGGAAGAAGGCATCACTTAGTGATCTTGCTAGCCTTAAACAATTTGAGGAGGAAACAATGGCAGCGTACGGGAACCGATGGAGAGCTTTGCTTTCTAAGTTACCCTACCGTCCTCCCATGTCGGACCTCACGCAAATGTTCGCAAAAAGTTGCTTAAAATCAATCTCTGGTCTATTGTTGCTGCGACAATACGACAGACCTAGAAGAAGCTTTGGCCCAAGCCGGACTTATAGAAGAGATTAAGATAGGCGAAGGCGCAATTGCCAAGCCTAAGAAGAAAGAGTGGAACAAAACCACTAAAACCGGGACAACGCAACCACAACACGCTGCAGACAATCAAGTTGCGATAAATGTTCCCGTGCCTGTGCAAGAAACGTAGCCTCAAAAGGCTAACTACCAGGCAGTGCCTCCTACTTACGAAAGAGATAACAGAAGACAGGAGCAGTATCAGCAGCGTCGCCCTAGGCGACAATTCACCCCGTATGCGGAGTCTAGGGACTCCTTATTTGATCGCTTGTCAGCGGCAAATTTAGTTACTCTGCGGAAATCCAAATTTTTGACCCTAACATTCCCAAGCCTAGGGGGTATAGGGAGGAATTGTATTGCAGATTCCATAGGCGCAAAGGACATGACCTAAATGGGTGCTGGAAATTCAAAGAACTAGTCCAGGATTTGATCGATAACAGAACATTGGTCATGGACAACCCCATCGCACCAAACAACCAACAAATGGGGGTATTCAAGGACCCCTTGCCTGCCCACGAGGCATAGACAAAACCGCTCCAGATTAACGAGGTGCGACAAGATCTTCCCGCGCAAGGATTGGTGGGAATGATTAGCATTGTAACAAGGAACAGAAGATACCCAACAGTTGCCCCCGAGGTAGCTGCGAGGGAAGTTCCGTCGACATCGCAGCCTCAACAACGCCCAACGTAGTTGCCTCCGCCTAGACCCGAGGTCACGATACGGACCAAACTCACGCAGAGTCTGCGGACCACATCGGCTAGGTCTGTCCATCTACGAGCTTATCCAACAATCAGCTCCCCATAGAGAAGCTCTTATGGACATTTTAAAAGCCATTGAAGTCCAACCCCACGAAGCAAATTCTTTCAACGCCTTCGTGGGACATGTGAAACAATGTACGAAGCCTGTCATCACATTCAGAGAAGACGAGGTCAAAAAGATATCAAATGACATGTCGGATCCACCCCTACACGTTATCGCGCGGGTCAACGGGATCCCGTACAAGAGAGTGCTGATAGATACTGGCTCGTCCAAGAACATTATAACCACTGCAGCGTTAAAACATTTAAAACTACCAGCCTCTCACATCACCGCTTCCACGTACACACTGCGAGCTTTTAACGATGCAATTTGCTCGACAGTCGGCATAGTTGTTCTACCTATCCAGGTAGGACAAAAGTCAATACCTACACTGTGCCATGTGCTGGAAGGTGAAATGGCTTATAATATACTGCTAGGGCGGCCTTGGATCAGGGACATGAAGTGTGTCCCCTCGATCGCACACCAGTGCTTGAAGTATGCCTATGAAGGGCAAATACATGTAGTCCCAATGGACTTAGAGCCCTTCAAGTATTGCAATGTGGTACAATTCATACCTCAATCGACCCTCCCATCAACGCATTTGGATTTTCAATTAAATCCATCTAAATAGGGTCCGATACCGCAGGCACCACTGGTGGCCAACAAGGCAAAATCCCAGCCAGGTGAGACTTCATCACCTACTCCTTCATCATCAATGCCACCTATCGTGGCCCAACAGAAGGACAAGGGAAAGCAAATCATGGAAGAGGTTAAGCCTCTAGAAGAGGGGTTGCCCATGATTTCAATGATATCAACAGAGGAAACACCCAACACAACACAAACCAAGACTCCTGAACAACCAAACATGGAATGGACTCAGGAAGGACTACCGTTTCCTCCTACCCAATCATCAACAATCACTATTGAAATGGCCAGTACGGGCCTGGGGGAGTACTTAGTGCAAAACATTGTGGCAACCCCCACATTGGAGTCAGTGTAGGACATGGGAAGACCTCGCCTTCCCATAGGGACAATTGTTCCACTAGGCTACCCTCCCAACCAGACGAATTTTGTGTATGGGGGCCTTGATCATGGTTCTGAACCATGCGAACAAAAGGAAACAGATGAAGAGCCTTTTGTCGAAAACATCAATTATCTGTCGAACCCAGAATTTGCCCTAAAATATCTCGAACAATGCAATTGGCATGGGTATGGGCTAGGTAGATATGAGCAAGGGATGCGGATCCTTTGCCAACCAAGATATCAGATGCCATATGACAAGTCAGGGGTAGGGTTCAACCATCCCTTGCCATTAGACATCTTGGTTGAAAATATGCAAGGCCTAGAAATAGGCAACAAGGGGGGATTGGCACAAGACCCGTACGCCAATCCAAACACAAAATACACATTGGGGGACTATCTCCCATGGTCTACAAACACCCCTGGAAACAACAATAATCCCTCTCCTTTGCTAGAGAGAGGTGAAATTTTAGAGAGCAATCCTCAAAGAGAACAACAACGGCTTCCAGACATTTTTCTGAAACTGTTCCCCTTAGAGGTTCCAGACGAAATAACACAATCTCAAAAGAATCAGGTCCCTCCACTAAGAGTGGAACAACCGCAATGGGACCAGATTAATTCACTGGAACAGGAAGAGTCCTCAACATCACAAGCAACAGATGCTCAAGAGGATGAACAATTTTGGATCTATGAAAGTGATTCAGAAGACGAGACTGAAATGGACTATCTCAGACATGCACGACGACATCACCGCGCTCTAACTCATGAAGATCTAATGGGACAAATGGGTATATGATTAGGAAATGAATGGCACGTAGACCCAGCGAGGTGGGACCAAGTGTTGGACCCATGGCTCCAAATTCAAGATGAGCATCGTCCACCTCGAGATCCCATCATGACAGCAGTGCCGAGGGAAGACCCTGCCCTCCTTTTCGCAAAATTTGCACCTAGGAAAGATCCATTCATGCCCATACCTCTAGAGCCAGATCCGGAGTGCAAAGACCATCAAGCTGGGGGTACCTCTATCCCCTAAAGAACCATAATTCAAACCCAAAATGCTCCAAGGATTATCGCAATCACTTGGTCACCCAAAAAGCTCCAAGGATTATCGCAATCTCTTGGTCACTCCAAAAGCTCCAAGGATTATCGCAATCTCTTGGTCACTCCAAAAGCTCCAAGGATTATCGCAATCTCTTGGTCAACCCAAAAAGCTCCAAGGATTATCGCAATCTCTTGGTCAACCCAAAAAGCTCCAAGGATTATCGCAATCTCTTGGTCACTCCAAAAGCTCCAAGGATTATCGCAATCACTTGGTCAACCCAAAAAGCTCCAAGGATTATCGCAATCTCTTGGTCACACCCAAAAGCTCCAAGGATTATCGCAATCACTTGGTCAAAAACAAAAAGCTCCAAGGATTATCGTAATCTCTTGGTCACCAAAAAGCTCCAAGGATTATCGCAATCTCTTGGTCAAACCAAAAAGCTCCAAGGATTATCGCAATCTCTTGGTCACCCAAAAAGCTCCAAGGATTATCGCAATCTCTTGGTCACCCAAAAAGCTCCAAGGATTATCGCAATCTCTTGGTCACCCAAAAAGCTCCAAGGATTAACGCAATCTCTTGGTCAACACAAAAAGCTCCAAGGATTATCGCAATCTCTTGGTCAATACAAAAAGCTCCAAGGATTATCGCAATCTCTTGGTCAACCCAAAAAGCTCCAACGATTAACGTAATCGCTTGGTCAAAAAAATCAAGAAATTCAAAAAAACAAAACAACAAAAATCATCAAAAACAACAAAGATTTGCATCTCAATTCTAGGCATACTCAAATTCATCAAAAATTCATATTCTCGCACCTCATCTTCACCTTCACCAAAAACAATCCATCAAAATTACAAAAATACATAGCTGCATTAAGCATTGCATCCATACATTGCATATTTGTGGTCGTATAGGTCAAAGGCACCATAGGCTGCAATAGCTCTGATAGTCCACCTTGTTCCTCATTGTCTCAATTACAAAAACAACAAAAACACCAAGCATAACTTTTACCACACTACAGTCAGTGGTCTGGGAATGTACCAAGAGTTTCAGTGATTCAGTCATCATTTTCCTCTTTAGCCATGTAGTGTATCAAGTCGAACGGATTTTACGAAGGTAGAGTCATACTTGAAATACACCTTGTTACGTAACATCCCAACACAAATCAAAACACTAAAATTCCCAAATTGTGTGAACGAAAGATGAAACCTGCAAAATAATCTAGGTCACCACAAGCGAAACGGTTATCTTGCTCATCCCCCCGTGCGAATGACCCCTAGAATGCCGAGAGTTGGCAAAAGGACAAGCATCCTCCCTACCCAATTCCCTAAGAATCCCTAAAGTTCTCAATAGTTGCAAAACACAAAAAATTTGCAAAATGTCAAAACTCCAAATTTGACAAACTACAGTGCACACATCAAAAGGCACAAACAACAGTGATTTTTGTCACTCCATATCCCCAATCCCTTGCTCGAAAGAAAAACAAATCAAAATAAACAGTGATCTCATCACTACAATGAGCAAGTATCCCAATACAATTGAAGAAAAGAAGGGAGTTGACCTTGAATCCCTAGAACTCTAAGCATTCTATAGGTCATAAGGCAAGCTTCAGTACCAATTTGGTTGATAGCCAATGGGTAACAGAGTAAACCTCCCGCATGACGATATATCTGTCACATTAACTTGCGTACGGATCAATGTTTGCATGTGGATGAGCTAGCTTATGGCATCCTGGATTACACCGTAGATTAATCTTAGTACATATAACAAAGGAATTCGTGGAGCTAATTAGGTGATCCTCAGTACAGGTTCGGTTGAAATCCCATCTGGCACTGGCGGTAGCCTGACAAATACCACATAAATGAACTCAATCACACACACAGGGATGTGAAATAACTAGGTCAAAAATAAGTCTGATTCATACCTTGTTCAAAAGTCTTGTAAGATAAAGTACAGTCGTGGCTAGTGAGTCAAAACCGTCTGAGTCTCAGGAAACCCTAGCTACATTTCTAAACCAACTGTGCTACTTTTCATCCTTACAATACCATCAAAAAAAAATACAAAAAAAAAAAAAGAGAAAACATAAATATAAAAAAAAAAAACATTTGCATTCATTATAGCATATGCATCCATCAAAATAAATCAACATGCATACATCCATATTCATCAACCATCATGCATCCATCAAAATAAATCAACATGCATACATCCATATTCATCAACCATCATGCACAAGATCAAAGAAAATCAAAACAACAAAAACAACAAATAAATGCAACACAAAAACAAAAAGCAATAAACATTGCCAGACACAAGTGCTCTTGCACTTAACCTCTTGGCATAGCAAAACTGATATCGAGGTTTACATTGTCACTATCCTACTCCCTAAGAAGGCTACCATAGCCGGACCGCTCCACGGGAGGACGGATTGTCGACAATTTAATCACCAAATGGTGTCACAAAAAAAAAACAAAAACACCACAAAAAAAGTAACACAAAAACATAGCAATAAACATTGCCAGACACAAGGGCTCTTGCACTTAACCTCTTGGCATAGCAAAACTGATATCGATATTTACATTGTCACTATCCTACTCCCTAAGAAGGCTACCATAGCCGGACCTCTCCACGGGAAAACGGATTTCAGACAATTTAATCCCCAAATGGTGTCACAAAACAACAAAAACATCACAAAAAAGCAACACAAAAACATAGCAATAAACATTGCTGCACACAAGTGCTCTTGCACTTAACCTCTTGGCATAGAAAAATTGATATCGAGGTTTACATTGTCCCTATCTTCCTCTAAAAAAAAAAGTAACACAAAACAAAGCAATAAACATTGCCAGACACAAGTGCTCTCGCACTTAACCTCTTGGAAAAGAAAAAAGATGTCGAGGTTCAAATTATCACTCTCCTAATTCCCCAAGAAGGCTATCATAGCTGGACCGCTCCACGGGAAATAGGTTTTCGACGATTTCACCTCATTATGACATCACCAAAAGGGTTAACACCCACCAAAAACAGGTCCATATGTTGGAAAAATTGCACACGCTTAACGGTAAACCCTCTAAAGGCACCCTTGCACAAGTCATCTTGGGTCAAGCGACTCGTCGCTTCTCTCACAAAGGTCATTCCCTCATCGATTCGTCGCTTGAGGGGGTAGTCACACTTAGTCACCAACCAACAATCACACACCCAATTAAGGAAAACGACATGCATTCAAAGAATCATTGACAAAGACAATCACGCTCCCGCTTGGGGCAGTAAACAAGCAACAATCAAATCAATCAAACACTTGGCATTTCGTGAATCATGAATACAAGGTTCCCCTGAGGTAAAAACGCCCTTCGCCTATTCATGACTCGATCAATGTCTAAGTTCAAGTCACACCTCACCAAAATAGGTTAACACTTGAAATCAAATTCCTTAGCTCTTCGAAGCAAGGATTCAAGAATGCATGCCCTTTCCATACTTGGGGCATCAAAAGTTGGTTAGGTTACCAAGAAACCCTAATCATTAGTGCTTTGGTTATCTATTTTTGCTCAAGACTGCGTCACCCGCAGTGCTTCCCAAAAAGGGGCATCTGTAGACACCAAAACAACACCAATCCGATTATGTGACTGCAAACACTGATCGCTTTGACAAACACAGCCCCCAGGGCAGCCCTCAGAGGTCAAACAGTGGTCCTAACCACTTCCATAGCAATTTTGTAAGGTCAAGAAGCAATTTGGTACATTTAGACACTTTGCCCAGTACTCGTCTCACCCAGGGACGATTACTAACTTGCAATCGTCTCACCCAGGGACGATTGTTTTAATCATCCCACCCAGGGACGATTACCAAGTTTAACGGGAAAAATGACAAACGACGCCAAGTGGCAGCCCATAACAGTCAGTTGATGACTCCTGCCTTGCACGCGTGTGTAGGTGGACAGAAGGGCCATTAGAGGACTGTCACAAGAAGCAATTATGAAAACACAAGTCAATGGAGGACTCCCCTCCCTCTTGGGAAGACAAGACTGCCACATGGCGCCTATGACCAACACATGGCATTTGTGCTTCCCTCCCAAAAGAGACCCCTTGGGTCTATAAAAGGTGGGACTTTTCTCACCCAAGATAGATAGGTTGAAGGAGTTTTCAAGCAACGAAGTGCTGCCGAATTGGAGACCCACTTGCATCCCCTTTTATTCATCTTCCCACATCCACCAATCTCTTTTGCAAGGGAGGTTGTTGGTTGGCTTTTGGAAGCTTGAATCCGACCCAATTCCAACACATGGACACCCGAACCAACCAATTCGCCGACCCCCCACCCCTAAGAGATTTTGGGCCCATCCCAAGTGGATTGGTGCCAAAATCAAGTTCCATCGGTGGGCTGCCCACTTGGGCACCCCGCACCTTTTGGATTTAGTTGTAGTTCATTTTCTATCATTTGTTCATATTCCATGTTATTCTCTATTGTTCAATAGTTCAGAATCTTGAATCTTGATTTCAAAAGGTTTTCATCGAATATTATCATGCTTTTGTTATTTTGGTTGTCCCACTGACTTGCAGGTAACAACGTCCAATTTCTCGGTGATGGAGGCCAAATTGGGAGAATCCGACCATCTGGGTCGTCCCAAAATGGCCCCAATTACATAACCCCCTTGTTTGCAGGCATTTTGCAGGTCTCGAGAATCAACATTGGAGCAACGGCAGGTCGGCTTCTTCAACACAGTATCAATCGTCCCTGCAGGGGACGATTAACAACAGCAATCGTCCTTCCGAGGGACGATTAACAGCAGCAATCGTCCTGCAGAGGGATGATTAACAGTAGCAATCGTCCTTATCAGGGACGATTACCAGGTGAAAGTAGATTGGCCGGCTGTCTCAGGGGCAATGGCCTTTTGGTAACATTTTCTATCTTTTGTCAAGTTTTCAAGCCATTTGGACTCACTGTATTTACTGTTTCAGGCAGATGTTTACATGCATATTTCATGGATTTTAGAGAACGAACCCCTTTCATTTGCAGCAGGTGCTACTGACATTTTCATTGTTTCTTTGATTGCAGGAAAAGCAATCGAAGGTGAAGAACTTATCCACATCGCGGCGGCAACATCTTGGCCCGCCCATTGCAATCGTGGGCACGCGGGAAGAGGAAGACTAGGTCACACATTGTAATGAAGACAAATTTAACGCTCCTAGCCCCCAAAAAGGGGAGGAGACGTCTATGTAACCGAGGATAAGATATTTGAATAAAGAGGGCTATGATTTCTTTGCATCTTGTCTTTCATTTCCAAGTTGTCTCCTTTCTCTGTTTTAGTGCATAGGATCAAAGCGTTACATTTTCGTCTTATGTTGCATAGCTAGTGTTTCCTTTGCCCGAAATCTCGTGCTTTCAGTGCTTCCCAATAGCTTATACATGGTTCCAATCCAAACTCCTCTTTCTAACACCATAGATCCATGAACCATTTTGCATGAATCCTTATTAAAAATGATGTTCACTACTGCATTAGACATTTTGCTTATAGAAATTAAATTTCTAGCAAGGTCAGGAATATGCATCACACCTATGAGGGTTTTAACCCTACCATCCTGCAATAGTATTTTCACTCTTCCATGACCAATGATTCTAAGTGGTGAATCATCTCCCAAAAGTACCTTCCCTCCATCATATATTTCATATTCATTGAACCACCCCCTATGAGGAGTCATATGAAAAGAGGCACCAGTATCGATCAACCAATATTTACTATCTGAACATGTGGAGCAAGATGCCAAATATACATCCCCTCCTTCATCAATGGATTTATTTATCTCGATGGATGTGGATTCATCAGATATATTTCTAGAATAAACATTCTTTGATCTACAATCCTGCTTCATGTGTCCAAGCTTACCACATTTTCAACATTTTCTCTCAAACCTTCCTCAAGACTTGGATCTCCCTCTCGACTTAGATCTATTACTAGATATCATTTTATATTTTTTCTTGGCATGCCCTCTCAATTTTAGGGTGTCCCTTGATGTGCCCTCCATGGCTTTTCTCCTCATATCCTCTGATAATATAGATGCCACAACATCTTCAAACTTCAATGTGGATGTTGTACTATCAATTGCTACAACCAGGTTATCCCACGAATCTGATAAAGAGCATAGCAAAGTAATACATTTATCTTCCTCACTAAACTTAATTTCAACATATGTAAGTTGAATCACCACTATATTGAATGCATTAATATGATATGCTACTGAATCCCCTTAGTTCATCTTCACATTATACAATTTATTCTAAAGGAATAATTTGTTCACCAGGGACTTAGATTGATACAGATCCCCTAACTTCTCCCAGATATTCTTTGTAGTAGCTTCTCTAGAAACATTGATTAAGACTAAATCTGCAAGGCACATTCGAATTAGACTCCTCGCTTTTTTATTCAACTTTTCCCAATCTTCATTGGATGTACTAGAATATTTCTATTCATAAATAACAGACCACTGATCTCTATCCACGAGTAGATCCTCCATATTTAATTTCCATAGCTCAAAACTTTTTCCATAAAATCTCTCTATCTCTATCCTTAAATGATTTGACATCATTTTACTTCAAGCTCATTCTACATAAAAATACCACTCCGAAATAGGTTTTCTATAACTCTTAGAAACCCTAGATCCTCTTCAATGAACTGAAACCCTAACAATAAAGGTGTCCCTCTATGGCTAACAATCTGGCTATGATGCCATATGAAAATTTATACCTAGAATTATTCAAGAATAATAATGCAGAAATAAATAACTCAAAATAAAATAACAAATCACACAATACATGCACATAGAACACAAAAGATTTATCCTGGTTCACCCAATGTGGGCTACGTCCAACAAAAAAGAGCCACACCTACTTTTCTATTATTATTCACCTTTGTAGGCAATTTTGGGATTGAGATCCTAGCTTCTTGTTTATGAGTTGTCATTGATGTCAAAAGGAACTGACATTAATGTCAAGAGGATTTATTGGCTTCAAAGGTTGAATATTCCAAAGAATCTTTTCTAGAAGATTCCGTAGAGATTCCATGTGGCAGATGAAAAGGTTTTTATCAAAACCATGGCAGGTTTAAGGGTTTTTATTAAAACCAGGTGGATGCATTAAGGGTTTTTATCAAAACCACTCTCGGCTTAATGCAAAGGTCGGAGACACTTATTAATTAAATAACTTAATTAATAAAACCTTTTTAAGGTTTTTTAATTAATTATTTATTTGATTTAGTGATTAAATTATTTTAATAATTTAATGGGTTCTCCACCTAAGGTCTAAGGTCTAAAAGACCTTTGATTATTTTTGGGTTTCATAAACCCTAAAGTTGTTTTGAAGGTGCCAAAATAATATTAATTCAAAAATTTCGAATTAATCCTCTTGTCGACGTCGTGCATAGCATGGAAGTTTTGCTATATAAGCCATAAACTATAGTCTAAAGCTATGGAGTTAAAGAAATGCGAATTGCATAAAGGTTGGGAAGTAAAATCTACGGCTATCATTTTTTTGCCACGTTTATCCGCCGCCAAAGGGTTAAGGAGAAGGAGACTCTTGCTAGCCTTCAAGCTAGCACCATTGGCCTAGTGGCAACAACTGTTCTACGAAGGCGCTTGAAGGGAGGTCAAGCATTCGACTCCCGCCGTGGAGTGTGAGAAGAGTTTTTGCGCTCCGATTTTTTCGGAGGCACTGTTGACCCACAATTTTCGAAAGCATTTTTTTGGTAAGGTTTTTAAATAAAATCTGCATTTTTGTTAAAGAAGAAGTGGTTGGGTAGATTTATTTAAAATTATTTTTTGAGGTTAAATGCTTCTTTGGAGATATAAGGTTGATAGTGTGTGGTTGAGATTTTTGGCTTGATTGTTGAGTGAGATTTGCTTAGAAGCTATTATTCCTTGAGCATGGTTTAATTAATTTGGAGAAATAAGGTGTAAAAGGATATATTGTTTGTATGCTTTATATTTTTGGTAGTTGACTTCTAAGGATTGGAGTCATAAGGTGTTTTATGGAATAAATATTTTTGTGGTTACTTTTATGATCTAACCCTAACTTGGTGGTAAAGTTGAGGGTGGTGTTGGTAACAGGTTGAAGAACTATTCTCTTCTTCCTCAAACAAAGGTATGGGCAACTTCTTCCATGTATATTGTTGATGGTGTATTTTTTGAAATTAAGTTTGGAGTGAAAAGGTTGTCTACTAGGTATTCTTGTTGGTGTAAATCCCATTTTCTGGATATTGAAGATTTTTTATGCATTAAAATCATTGATGAGTTTTTTGGGTGAATGCATAATTCTGGTTGAGGAAGAGGAAGCATTTTTGCACTAGGGTTTATGTTAGTAAGTCTTGATACTTGCTTTGAGTTGGTGAAACCCTTAGTTGGCTGTTTTGAGATTGATGATTGAGTTGCTTCCATAGAGGTTGTTTTGATCAAGTTAATGCTTTACTTGATACATGATTTGGGCTTACTCCATTGAGATTGATTTGAGCAAGTTATTCTTTGCATTGGTGATTTATGTTGGTGGTTGTTTTGTTCAAATATCTTTGGAGGGAAAAGGATGTCTACTAGTTTCCTTTTCATGTAGTGATTGGTTGAATGCTTCAAGGTTAATGTTGAGTTTAATGATGTTGGTTAAACCTTGTCTATAAGCATTGTTGTTAAAGCCCTAATTGGTTGAGAAAAGATATTGGTTGTGGAAATAACATGAGTATCATTGTTATATGAGATATTGCATGGTTGGCAATTGTTGGGTTGTGTTTCATGTTCTTGAGAAAAGCATACTACATCTATCTTATTCTTTTGAGATTGAGATTGGGAGTTAAGTATAGAACATATTGAGTCTCTAACAATTCTCTTTATGTTTCTATGAGATTTGAGATTGATATTGGGAGTTAATTATAGAACATATTGAGTCTCTAACAATTCTCTTTATGCTTCTATGAGGTTGATGAATCACATTGGGTCTCTAAAAATTCTCTTTGTGGGTTCATGCTAAGCAAGTTTTTCTTGATGAACTTATGAGCTGATTTGGACAGGTTCTAGTGAGGACTTGTGAGCTGATTTGGACAGGTTCTAGTGAGGACTTGTGAGCTGATTTGGACAGGTTCTAGTGAGGACTTGTGAGCTGATTTGGACAGGTTCTAGTGAGGACTTTTGAGCTGATTTGGACAAGTTCTAGGGAGGACTTGTGAGCTGATTTGGACAGGTCCTAGCAGAGGACTTGAGAACAGAGTTGAAGTGGTTCTTTGAGAAGAACCTGAGGACAGTTTTGATAAGTCTTTGAGAAGGCTTGTGTGCAGCAGAGATTGATTTGTTCAAGATTTATGAGTTGAGCTTGGGACAGATCTGACAGAGTGAGGAAGACTTGTGCTGGACCGACTGACTGTGTTTAGTATAGGTTGATGAGTTGTTGTGGAGGTGATCAGTGAGGATAGAGGTATCTTGAGGCTGAGCATTGAGGATAGGAGGTCTTCTGTGGAAAGGAGTTCCACGTGCTAGTAGAATAAGAGGCAGGTGATCTTTTGAAGTATCATTTCCAAAGCTGAGGGGAAGGATTCTCCTTTGGGTAGGAGGCTCATAAATTTGTGAGGAGGGGAAGGATTCTCCTTTGGGTAGGAGGCTCATAAATTTGTGAGGAGGGGAAGGATTCTCCTTTGGGCAAGAGGCTCATAAATACTTGAGTAGGGGAAGGTTTCTCCTTTGGGCTGAGGCTCATACACATTGTAATTGGGAAGGATTCCCAAAGAACTTTGAGAAAGCTTTTTAGAGAAATTTTTTGTGGATGTAGCCCATGTTGGGTGAACCACATTAAAATTGGTGTCTCATTGTGTGTTGATTTATACATTGCTTTGATATTGCTATTGGTTCATTGCTTTGCGAAGTTGAAGTTAAATATAGAAAGTAAAAAAAGGACTTATACTGTTCACCCCACCTCTCAGTATAAGCTTGTGTTCTTCAATTGGTATCAGACCAGGTTCCTTCGAAAAGTTTAATAGCTTGAAGGAAAAGATTATAAAGAACACAATGGAATCTACAAGTGGTAATGCAACACCTATTCTTGATGGGGAAGATTTTGGGCTTTGGAGTGCTAAGATGAAGGTTCATCTTGTGGCTCTTGGAAATAAAGTTTGGGAAGTTATTGAGGATGAGTATACCATTCCTGAGCATGGTCCTTCTACTAAGGAAGAGAGGCTCCTACATCATAGCAATTCAAAGGCAATGAATGCAATCCTGAAGGGTCTACAGAAGGCAGATCTTACCAAGGTGATTCATTGCAAGACAACTAGTGAAATATGGAAATAGTTGAAGGTGGTTCATACAGGTGATGCAAATGTCCTAAAGGCCAAGTTGAGACACTTCAAAGGTATGTTTAAACAACTCAAGATGAATGATGAAGAAAATATTAGTGACTATATGCTTCGTATGGATGAGATTGTTAACTCTATGAAGGAACTAGGTCTTGAGCTTGCTGAAAATGATATTTGTGATAAGATTTTGAGGTCTCTTCCAAATAGATTTAGTGAAAATATTTTTGCTATTGAGGAAGCTAAGGATTTGGATAAGTTGAAAAAGGATGAGATTCATAGTATACTTGCAGCATTTGAGTTGAGAACTCAAGTGAAGGTTGATGTTAAGAGGGAGGCAACTTTCAAGGCTACCAAGAAATCCAAGGGTAAAGAGCTTCAAGATAGTGATGAGTCTTCTAGTGATGAAGAGGTATATTACAGCAAGAAGGGCAAGTTCTCAAGAAAGCACAAAGGTATGAAATATGTCAAGTGTTTCAATTGTGGAAAGTTTGGTCATTATGCTACCAACTGTACTACGGCCAAGGATGAAAGTGATGAAGATAAATAGGATTATAAGAGCAAGGATTCTGAAAGGCATAGGCATCAAAGGAAGAATAAAGATGATCAAAGCAATCAAATAAAGAGGTACTCTCACAAACACAAGAAAAGTTTCTACCTAGACAAGGCAAGTAAGTGTTCTAGTAGTGATAGTGAAAGTTCTTCAAGTGATGTTGGAAATGAGATATTGTTCCTAACAGAAAAAGGAGAAGAAAAGAAACATAGATTTGTCCTTATGAAATGTTTTAGATGTGGAAATTTTGGACATATTGAGGATGATTGCACAAATGATGGATTGATTTCTAGTTATACTATGTATGAGGATGCTTCGAAAAATTGTGAGGAAGATCTTTGTATGGATTTAGAAAAGGGTAGCACCTCTAGTGATAAGAAATATGAAAAAGTCATTGATGTTTCAAAATGCAAACAAATAGAGGAAGTTATAGAGGATGGTGAAGTAGATCTTGAAGCTAAACTTGTTAGTGCTCTTTGTGCTTTGAAAAAGGAAAGAAAGAAGAATGCTAGACTTAATGATAAATTGGATGAATTTTGTATTGAGAGAGATGAGCTTATAGAAAGTCTTGACTTCTCTATAGCTAAGACATAGAAACTTAAGGATAAGTTAGAGTCTAAGGTTCTTGAGTGTAGATAGTTGGAACAGAAAGTGACTTCCTTGAAAGAGGAAAATAAAGAGTACAAGTAGAAGCTTTACAGGTTTGAAGATAGCACCAAAAAGGTAAATTCAATCATCAAAGATCAAAGAAGGACAACAAATAAAATAGGTCTTGGTTTTGGTAAGAAACACATGGAACGGGTTGGGGAATATAGTAAGATATTCTAAAAGGAAGAGAGTTCTTATGAGGAAAGTACTTTAGAAAAAGAGTCCTTGAGTGATAGATGCACATAATCATAAAACAAGAATAAAAAAAAAAGGAGAAAGTTTATAGGACCTAAGAGGTCAAATCAATGAAATTTTAATGGCAAATGTTTTGCTTGTTACAATTTTTGTCACATGGCTTCACATTGCATAACTCAAGTGAGGAAGGTAAATGATAGATTTAGAGGTGGTAATTTCTTTCAAGGGTATTGCTACTCTTGTAAATAGTTTGGGCACAAGGTTGTTTATTGCAAGGCTAATAACAGGAACGAGGTTGGTCGAACAGATGGATTCAAAGATCAGGGTATGCCTTAAAGAAATAACCTTATTAGTTGTTATAAGTGCAACAATGAAGGTCACATAGCTAGATAGTGTAGAGCTGAAATTCCAAGGTACAGGAACAAGAACATGGGTATGAACAGGCACAAGAATCAAGACATGGATAAGAACATGAATGATAACAAGAACAACAACAATGACATGAACAGGAACAAGAATATGGACAAGGAGAACAAGAGAAGACATGGTAAGGTAGCTATAGACACTGATGAAAATCAGTGCCTAATGGGAGTTTTACTCCCACCCCAGAATTAATCACCTCAACAGGAGGTGGGGGAGGGACTAAGCCAAGAGGCTCATTCTTAGTCCCAAGCCCCAAAGGCGACCCTTTGCCATTTATGAAAAAGGGAGAGAGATATGAGTAAGGGGGAGAGCCTCAAGTCAGGGGGAGCTGATTTCTATACAACAGTTTTGAGTTTCAGTGTTGTTGAGAAGCATGGTTTGCCATCAATGACAAAGGGGGAGATTGTTGGCAATTTTGGGTTTGAGATCCTAGCTTCTTGTCTATGAGTTGTCATTGATGTCAAAAGGAAATAACATTAATGTCAAGAGGATTTATTGGCTTCAAAGGTTGAAGATTCCAAAGAATATTTTCTAGAAGATTTCGGAGAGATTCCATGTGGCAGATGAAAAGGTTTTTATCAAAACCATGGTAGGTTTAAGGGTTTTTATTAAAACCAGGTGGATGCATTAAGGGTTTTTCTCAAAACCACTCTCAGCTTAATGCAAATGCTGGAGACACTTATTAATTAAATAACTTAATTAATAAAACCTTTTAAGGTTTTTTAATTAATTATTTATTTTATTTAGTGATTAAATTATTTTAATAATTTAATGGGTTCTCCACCTAATGTCTAAGGTCTAAAATACCTTTGATTATTTTTTAAATAATCAAAAGGGTTTCATAAACCCTAAAGTTGTTTCGAAGGCACCAAAATAATATTAATTCGAAAAGTTTGAATTAATCCTCTCGTCGACGTCGTGCATAGCATGGAAGTTTGGCTATATAAGCCATAAACTATAGTCCAAAGCTATGGAGTTAAAGAAATTCGAATTGCGCAAAGGTTGGGAAGTAAAAGCTACGGCTATCATTTTTTTGCCACGTTTATCCGCTACCAAAGGGTTAAGGAGAAGGAGACTCTTTCTAGCCTTCAAGCTAGTGTCGTTGGCGTAGTGGCAACGACTATTCTACGAAGACGATTGAAGGGAGGTCAAGCGTTCGACTCCCGTCGTGGAGTGTGAGAAGAGTTTTTGCGCTCCGATTTTTTCGGAGGCACTGTTGACCCGCGATTTTTGGAAACATTTTTTTGGTAAGGTTTTTTAAATAAAATCTGCATTTTTGTTAAAGAAGAAGTGGTTGGGCAGATTTATTTAAAATTATTTTTTGAGGTTAAATGCTTCTTTGGAGATATAAGGTTGATAGTGTGTGGTTGAGATTTTTGGCTTGATTGTTGAGTGAGATTTGCTTAGAAGCTATTATTCCTTGAGCATGGTTTAATTAATTTGGAGAAATAAGGTGTAAAAGGATATATTGTTTGTATGCTTTATATTTTTGGTAGTTGACTTCTAAGGATTGGATTCATAAGGTGTTTTATGGAATAAATACTTTTGTGGTTACTTTTATGATCTAACCCTAACTTGGTGGCAAAGTTGAGGGTGGTGTTGGTAACAGGTTGAAGAACTATTCTCTTCTTCCTCAAAAAAAGGTATGGGCAAATTCTTCCATGTATATTGTTGATGGTGTATTTTCTGAAATTAAGTTTGGAGTGAAAAGGTTGTCTACTAGGTATTCTTGTTGGTGTAAATCCCATTTTCTGGATATTGAAGATTGTTTATGCATTAAAATCATTGATGAGTTTTTTGGGTGAATGCATAATTCTGGTTGAGGAAGAGGAAGCATTTTTGTACTAGGGTTTATGTTAGTAAGTCTTGCTACTTGCTTTGAGTTGGTGAAACACTTAGTTGGCTGTTTTGAGATTGATGATTCAGTTGCTTCCATAGAGGTTGTTTTGATCAAGTTAATGCTTTACTTGATACATGATTTGGGCTTACTCCATTGAGATTGATTTGAGCAAGTTATTCTTTGCATTGGTGATTTATGTTGGTGGCTATTTTGTTCAAATATATTTGGAGGGAAAAGGATGTCTACTAGTTTCCTTTTCATGTAGTGATTGGTTGAATGCTTCAAGGTTAATGTTGAGTTGAATGATTTTGGTTAAACCTTGTCTATAAGCATTGTTGTTAAAGCCCTAATTGGTTGAGAAAAGATATTGGTTGTGGAAAGAACATGAGTATCATTATTATATGAGATATTGCATGGTTGGCTATTGTTGGGTTGTGTTTCATGTTCTTGAGAAAAGCATACTACATCTATCTTATTCTTTTGAGATTGAGATTGGGAGTTAAGTATAGAACATATTGAGTCTCTAACAATTCTCTTTATGTTTCTATGAGATTTGAGATTGAGATTGGGAGTTAAGTATAGAACATATTGAGTCTCTAAAAATTCTCTTTATGCTTCTATGAGGTTGATGAATCACATTGGGTCTCTAACAATTCTCTTTGTGGGTTCATGCTAAGCAAGTTTTTCTTGATGAACTTGTGAGCTGATTTGGACAGGTTCTAGTGAAGACTTGTGAGCTGATTTGGACAGGTTCTAGTGAGGACTTGTGAGCTGATTTGGATAGGTTCTAGTGAGGACTTGTGAGCTTATTTGGACAAGTTATAGGGAGGACTTGTGAGCTGATTTGGATAGGTCCTAGCAGAGGACTTGAGGACAGAGTTGAAGTGGTTCTTTGAGAAGAACCTGAGGATAGTTTTGACAAGTCTTTGAGAAGGCTTGTGTGCAGCAGAGATTGATTTGTTCAAGATTTATGATTTGAGCTTGGGATAGATCTGACAGAGTGATGAAGACTTGTGCTGGACCGACTGACTATGTTTAGTACAGGTTGATGAGTTGCTGTGGAGGTGATCAGTGAGGACAAAGGTATCTTGAGGCTAAGCATTGAGGACAAGAGGTCTTCTATGGAAAGGAGTTCCATGTGCTAGCGGAATAAGAGGTAGGTGATCTTTTGAAGTATCATTTCCAGAGCTGAGGGGAAGGATTCTCCTTTGGGCAGGAGGCTCATAAATTTGTGAGGAGGGGAAGGATTCTCCTTTGGGCAGGAGGCTCATAAATTTGTGAGGAGGGGAAGGATTCTCCTTTGGGCAGAGGCTCATAAATACTTGAGTAGGGTAAGGTTTATCCTTTGGGATGAGGCTCATAAACATTGTAATTGGGAAGGATTCCCAAAGAACTTTGAGAAAGCTTTTTAGAGAAATTTTTTGTGGATGTAGCTCATGTTGGGTGAACCACGTTAAAATTGGTGTCTCATTGTGTTTTAATTTATGCATTGCTTTGATATTGCTATTGGTTCATTGCTTTGTGAATTTGAAGTTAAATAGAGAAAGTAAAAAGAGGACTTATACTATTCACCCCCCTTCTCAGTATAAGCTTGTGTTCTTCAACCTTGTCCGTAATGGGACATTATAATCAATATAAAGGAAACTCTTACAACCCTAAACCACAATGTGATATTAGAATACCGTGGGCACAATACCATTTGCTAAAAACACCAATACCCACTAATCACGGTAATCCCACCAATGCCTCCAGAAATAGCTTCGAGAATATCTCCAAAAAAAGGGGGCCCAAATTTTTTTTTGGGGGTGCTACCCCTAAACCCCCATCAGGGGGGATCCACCCCTCAAACCTCCCTAGCCTGCTCACCGATGAGCGGGACCACCAAAGCAGGGGACTACCATACAGTACTTCCTCTACAAAAGTATGAGACACATCAAAAAGGAATAAGGGATATGCAACATTTTATCAATAATTATGATCAAATTACTCATATAATTTTCATTATATAGATATTTTTCTCCTCTTAGACTCCCATAGACTGTTGGATCTATTGTCTCCCCAAGATTGTCAATGGACCTTTGGGTGTCTCTCTAATAGGACATATTTTACTATTTTCATATATTTCCAATGCATCTTCCACATTTCCAAGTCCTAACCAATGGTGAGGATCTTCTTTGGAAAATTTCTTAGGCTAATTTATAAAATATCATGATCCATTGGATAAGTAATCATTGGCTCATGTAGCTTTAGGGTCATCAGTGCCTACCATTGGATTGCCTTTAACATACAACCTACATGGACTTAGGATTCCTCATGGTCTTTCAAAATATTTGAGTCAATGCCCATGGTTGGTCGACTATTAGAAGGTCCTCAAGATTTAAGGACTTATTTAATCCTCCAAAATTAAAAGTATGTCCACCAAGGAATTTCTAGAATCGATGATGCATGCGGTTTGCACTCTCTCATCCTCTATTCATATTTTTGATTGACCTACTATTAGGCCACCAAGGCAAATGTCCTTTAGGTGTAGTGAATTTTTGCTATATTTTTGGTGACTCGTAGGGGATCTCCTATTTTCTACAGATGTCAAACTCCAAATTTTTTTAACTTTTTCTATTGGGCATAGAGTCAAAATTAAAGAATGAAATAACGGAATAGACAACTAGAAAGAGGAAACTTGTAGGGAAGTAGTAAATCTCTAACATTATTCTTTGGTTTGTTAGTGCTTCTTGGGAATCTAATGTTCTTATATACTTGGGTATTGAATGAGAAAAACTTATATCCTTGAGGGTTAGGGCATTTATCGACATGGGTTTCATATGATGCACATTCATTCCTTCACTTTGTAAAGTTGGAGGAAACTGTCCACAATATTTTTTGATCATTAAGCTCATATTATTTGAATTAATTCTCCTTACTATCAGGGATAACCCAAGGAGATCATTATCTCCCTCTAAATATTGAGTTCCTACTAAATTATTATCAACAAACTTGTGTCATCTATGTTTTACTACAAGAGTGATAGGAGGGGACCATCTCTCCTTAGGGAATCAAATTTATCTTTAACCAAGGTATCTTTCCCTTGTGTAAGGTTAGAAAAAGTATACTAACTTCCCCTGTTGTCCTAAGAGTTTCCCCATGTGAATGGGTTTTTCCCTTTTTCATGTAGGATAGGTGAGAGAAAGGTGACCACCTATCTTTATTTTGATAATATTCAATTGAGTGTGAGCCCTTCATGTGGCATGTCTTACTAGCATGGAAGATCATTTTGAGAGTTTATATATTTTGTTGATTCGATGACTATTATCACTCTATGGATCTGTTCATGTCATCTATGTATAAAGTAGTGTGAATATTTGATCATTTGATTAGATGACTATTTCTACTTATGCCTTGGGATTTCCTCTATTCATTCTCCTTTTGGGTATGGATATTTTGTGTGTCCTTCTCATTGATCTAATAGCTATAACAATTATAGAGAAATGTTTGAGTTGAACTTCCCAATGAGCAATACCACTTTTTTATCTTAAAAAAATGGTCTATGCTACTCCAATTTTGAACCTGTTATACTCAATTTTGAATCAGTGTAGGTTTTCCACGTATCTATCTTTACTTAATACAATGGCTATCAAGACATAAAAAAGCCTTCCTCTCAACATACTTAGGATTTTTTAGACTATTGATCTTATTTACTTTGAGGTATTCAATGTTGTGAATCATTTTATCACTCTTTTTGAGTCTCCATGACTTCACAATATAACATCCTCACCTAGTGAGGAATAGCATAAATTATTGCAAAATAAACAAAGTCATATCGCTAAGTAGTATTTATATATACATTTTTTTATAGTATGTTATAGAGTGATCCAAAATAGCCTTCCACCCATGCCCTCTTTCTCAAAGTCTCCATAGAGGTATGAATTCCATGTTTTGGCTTTCCATTGGTCCATTAGGTCACCGAGGATAGAGGAGTGGACTTCATCCATGGAGAAGTCTAATCCATATTGTTATCCTTTTACCATAAAAAATGCATGCCATTAAATATGATTTAAGGCACCTACTCCATGTTATGGATATGCAAGGGATATAAAGGACTCATTAGCTTGGCCCCATAACTATTTATCAGTAGCATGTACATCTAATCTAGAGATAGACTCTAATCTTAGTAGTGAATTCTATTTATAGGTAGATGTAAAACATGGTCAAAATATCAATCATTGATATCTTGATGGGTTGTGAGATCTAAGAAAAATTGTAATGTGAGAGGTTGATCCTTAACTAGCCCAAAAATCTATGATAAAGTACCATCCAACTAAAATACCTTATTGTTGATAGGCTTATACACTAGCCCTAATGCATTCACCATATTTTTGGGCATGACCAAAGTGACTGATATAGGATCTATCAGGCACTTATGGATTAGTTTATCATCATATATTAAGGAAAAATAGAATAATATTGGTTTGATTTAGACCACCTTAGTACTAAATGTCTATAGGACCATGGGTGTCTTTGGCTTGTCCACCACCCTTTCTTTTCATCGAGTTTCCTCTAAGTTATTCACTTACTTTGTTATTGGTAAAATGTACCAAAGAGGTATGACTATGGTAGGTTATGTGTTGTCATTATGCACATCATTAATTCTCAATGAATTTGTCAATCCAGGGCAGTGTACAAGGCTATTTGTGGAAGGAGTGAATAGGGCTATAACTTAGGTCATTTGGGAGCAACAGGTCTTATTGGTGAAACCGATTGTGTGGGGGATTTAGGACATTTTTATCTCTAAATTGCATAATTTGAACTTTAATATAATTGCAAAAATGGAAACTAATCATTAACTGCAGAAATGAAATCCTAATTACAATTGCAGAATGAGATCTAATTATGTTGCAGAAATAATAGTTGCAGAATTAGAAGTCTGATTATAATTGTAGAAAGGAAGTCTATTTACTTTTGCAGTAATGGAAACCTAATTATAGCATGGAAATTAAGTCCTGTCAATGCTCTATAATAGAAGGTTGTCAATATTCTATGTAGGGGTTGACAACAAAACACAAAATGCAGTAAATTGCAGAAAACAATAAATTTTGGAAATGATAATCTGCAGTAATTTGAAAGCTTGCTGAAAGTGGAGATTACAACCAAACCATTAATCACAAGATCATCCTAATCATAAAATAAGCTAAGATTGCAAATACTGTTAGTTGTTTACAAGGAAATGAAAGGACAAGTTTTACAACTTATTCTGCTCGTAGCAAAATTAGAATAAAAACCTGTTGTTAGTCCTCCTCCTAGGTCTAGAAGTGGCCAGCCTCCTTGTCCAGAAGAAGGTATGAGTCTTTCTCTCTCTAGATCTTACTCACACTCATTCACAACAACATGAATAAAAATAGTGCACTTTATTGATTCAAGAACATGATTACAGTATTGCTGCTAAAAACCTATTACAGGACTATAACAGTCACTTTTCTTATTATTACACTACTTGCCTATTTTCCCCTATCATTCTTCTTATTCTCTCCTAGCTCAACCTGGATGGGAGCCATATTTATAGATGTCCTAAGATCTACTTACAAACTGAGAATATCTCATTTCTATCCTAAAGATCTAATCCTATTATGTTGCAACATTTCCTGGGTTTATCCTAGAAGAGGATCAAACTTGATCTTTTCCATAAATGGTGGCTTTGGTCGGCAAGGACGGCAAAGTCAGATGGGAGATATTTTCCCTTACCCTTTTCAATATTTCTTTCCCTTTTTCCATCGTCAAAAATCGGTCAACAAGTCAAAAAGCACATTTTGTTCTCATTTCGAAGATAAGTGGCTCATTCCGAAGAGACTGCATTTCTCATTCCGAAGATGTCCGCTCATTCCGAAGAGACTATGTTTTCTCATTCCAAAGATGTCTGTTCATTCCGAAGAGACTTTGGAATGAACAACTGTGTGCTCTTCAAATGATTTCATCTACATTTCTCAGGTGGGTTATCTCTTAGGATCAGATTTCAATGGTCTTCATCTCTTTCCATGTGTGAATTCCATGCCTTGCCATTTATTGGCAACTAGCTGGAATTTACATTGGAAAACCAGTTTTTGCTGCACAGTAATAGTTTGCTTGCACTGTTTGCTAGATTTAGATAAAATGAATGCTTGAGACATATTAAAACAAAACTAGTGAAATGTTGCTATCAACCTAAGCATATTTCTCTTTTAGCAAGTCATAAAAA
This sequence comes from Wollemia nobilis, assembly GCA_028583015.1. Lineage (NCBI taxonomy): Eukaryota > Viridiplantae > Streptophyta > Pinopsida > Araucariales > Araucariaceae > Wollemia > Wollemia nobilis. Next base: position 20,815,967 of record JAQPPZ010000541.1, on the reverse strand, counting down.
AATAACATAAAACTATGCAAAAAGCTATAAAAATATGAATATAGTATTTCTAATACATTGATCATGCAAACAATTAATACACAACATATTGAATCAACTTAACTAGCATATCAGATTAAACATAAGAGTTTTTAGGCAATTTCAATGTTCAAAACATGCTATGATTGAGGCATTTCCAGGCCTCATCATTTTCCCCCCAACTTATATTAATGCATGTCCTCATGCATTCTATTGGGCTATGGAATCACATATGTCCATATTCAAATTCCATGATCTGTAGAACAATTTGGTGCCTATATAATATCCCTTGTTCTCCTGAAGGTTTCTGAGCCATTCTTCAAACTGATCATCAGGTTGAGAATCTTCTTCAAAGTAGAAGGGAACTGGAGTAATGATGGTTGGAGGCCTAAATCTGAGACCTATCCAATGATGTTGCATGATTTCAATCAGTTGTATCACTCCTTCTGCCCTTCTTCTGGACCATTCTAGGTTAATGGGGGAGATGGGTTCCCTTTTCTGTAAAGAAATGGAAAGTTCAACCCATCTGTTTCTGTAGATTGATAATGCTGGAACAAAATTGTCATTACAAAAATTCTGGAATCTGGTCACACAGTCCCTCAAATTGTTCAAGTACATCCTCTTTACATCATCCCTATTCATCATGGTGAAGTGTTGTCTGGTGATAATTGGGTGATTTGGCTGAACTACTCTGACTAACAATTCAACTCTTGATTCAATTTCTTTATTTTGTCTTTTCTCCTGGTCCCAATAAAACTAATTTTGTAAAGTGGACATGAATGCTCTCAGTTGAACATCTCCTATGTAAATTTGAGGGTGAAATTCTACCTCTTCTGGAATAAAGAAGCTGTGTAAAAATAGTTCACATAGGAGATTTTTCTGTTCTATAGGGCTGTCAAAATATGCTTCCAAGAAATCTATAGTTGTGTCCAATTTATATGGGAGACCTGAGCTAATCCTCATGACCTGCCATCTGAGATATTTCTCTTTTAGAATAAGACTATAAAATCTGGCCGATCATCTAAATTGGACCAAAAATTCAGCAATCTGACATAAATCAGTCACTTTTTCCTTTAATGCCTTGATCTTTGTTTCTTTTGCCTCTAACTATTTTCCTTCCAATTTGAATTTTTCAACCTTAGTGGCAAGCTTCTCATATCTGATCACCCAACTGGCTATGTCTGCATTATATTGCTCTAGGGATACAAGTATTGGGTGGTCTAACTACAGGTGGAAATCTGGGTAGCAGATCTACTCGAACCCCTTTTTTGCTACTTCTACTGGTTGGTCATCTGACAATAATTCCACTTGTACCCCCTTTTCTGCTATTTCTATTGGTTGGTCATCAGATAATAATTCCACTTGTACCCCCTTATCCTCTACTTTTATTGAAGGTGTAACAGTTTGAAATACAGAGACCTCAATTGAAGGAGTACTTACTTGAACAATTTCATGCTGCTGCTTGGACTGTTCCTGTGCTGGTGTTTCTTGCTGTGACTCATCTCTGGTATCCTTTTCTATGCTCTTTACCAATTTTGGAGCATCTTCAGAATGAGAAGGCAATGCTTCAGAATGGAAGGGCACTTCTTCAGAATGAAAGGGTGCTACTTCAGAATGAGCACCTATGTCTGCCTCAACAGAGTCATCTACCCTAGATAAATCCATAAGTAATTGAGCCAAATCATCCTCATCAATGGATACAATTGGCTATTTTTCAGACTGTGACAACCTCTTCCTCAATTCTGCCACTTCCTGCTGTAATTCTGCAATCTTCCTTTCCTGCATCTCAATGATATTTTCTTTTTCTTCAATCCATTTGGTTTGTGTTTTGACAACACTTCTTGTTGCTCTCAGCTGTTCTGTGATGTCTACCTTCTCTATTTTTGTTTCAGAATCTGATGCAGACAAATCATCTGCAGTTGGCTGCTCAATAACTATCTCATCTTCTACTTCAGCTATCTGCTCTTGTTCAGGAGGTTCCATGAAACTATCTATGATTGCATCTACATTTTTTGTGGCCTGTTGAACTATAGCCACTTCAAAACTATCTTGCCCAGTCTCTTCCTCAATTATCTGTTCAAGGAATTCTAAAAAATCTTTAGGGGCTAGTTGCACTTCTGTAACATCTGGACTATCCTGTCCACCTTCTTCTTCTATCACCTGTTCTACTATTTCTCTCAAGTGGAGTCTTGTAGACCTCCTAGTTCCTGATGCAAATTTCTTCTTTTTGCTTTATTTTCTGGTGACAGCAGGGGTTGTGGGGACAGTTTCAGATGCTTCTGTTTCCCTTGTTGTTTCTTCCCCTATTTGGCTAGGCACTTCACTCCCCTATTCTGATAGATCAGTAACAACTTTAGAAAAATGAACTTTCTTCTATTTTTCTTTTTGGTTGCTAGTTCCAGACCCTCTCTTCTTTTGTTTCTTAGCTCATGAGGTTGAAGGTTCTAGAGAAAGGTGCTCTGTTGCTTCTACTGGGTGTGTTTCTTCCTCTGCAATAGCCTCTATGGTAGTATCTATTTCTTCTTCTACAATAGCATCTGCAACAACATCTATTTCTTCTTCCTCTTCATCCTCATCTCCAAAAACTACATCATTCAGGGTAGAGTAAAACCTATCAAAGCTTCTAGGGTTTCCTCTAAAATGGTGTTGGCAGACTAATTTAATAAGACCATGGTGGCGAGGGCTCCCTTTTCCTTCCTGATATCTTTTTGCCATATTTTTCAACTCCTGGTGCAGATACAGGGGAAGATTTACCCTAACTTCTGGTTGTTGCCTACCATGTCTTAAGTGGTTCAAAATTTTGAGATGATGCCCTGATAAAAGTACATACTGCCCTTCACAGGTTAGAAATTTGATTACCCATGTGGCCACTTCATCCCAGGGTTCCTATAGGCTGGCCCTTTTTACCCCCTTGCATGTGTTGTTGTGTATTAAGTATTCTGCTCCCTATCGTTTTCTTCCAGAAATTGATTAACTACATTTGCCAGTGTATTTTTGCCAGATCTAGAAATTGGAAGACCTTCTAATGGAAGCTCAGTAATTTGACTTAAAACTTTAGGGGTTACCTCAATTTTCATGCCATTAATGTGTGCCCGGTTATTTTTGAATGTGTGAGCGAACATGCCGGCCAAATCTTCAGAGGACCCATTAAATTTGTCCAAAAATGGCATAAGCCCTCCATCTTCAAAAATCTGCAGCACTTCTGGATTTTCTCGGAGGTGGGTGGTATCTGCTGGTTCCATTTTTGTCTTTCACCCCATTTTCCTATTTTGGTACGTTAAAAACTACTCACTTCTGCTGCTATTCCTCCGTTGGATCGCTGGTTTCTAGTTTTTGTAGACTTGTAGGGTTTGTTTCCAGGTTTTCAATTGCCCTATTTTTCTTCTTCGAAATGAACTATAATCTCGGCACTGTACCTCGTAATAATTTTGCGTTAGCAAATATGTCTTCGAAAGGAAGGGTGGCACACATTTCTATTTTTTCTCCAAACACCTATCCGTTAATGGTTGCACAGATGTCCTTGCCGTCAGATCCACCTCACTTGTTTTTAGCTCCTCTGTTTCGCCCATAGATTCTCACGTGCATGATTATTAGCATCAAAAAATGGTGGCATATTGTTGGTCACGTCCCCATGATTCTGGTACTTTCTTAATGGGTGCAAGATAAAACAAACCACATCCTAACTGACACGTGTTTATTTATCATATGCAGTCAAAGAATTTTACTTGATCATATATTTTTCCTTCCTTGGATGCCACGTGGAAATATTATATTGAATGCTCATTCCGAAGATTATGATTTATTGCAAAAACAATTCCTCATTCCGAAGATTTTGCTTCATTTCGAAGACAAATCCTCTTTTCAAAGGCAAATCCTCATTCCGAAGACAACTTCATTTTGAAGACAAATCCTCTTTTCAAGATCATGCTTCATTCCGAAGATAAATCCTCATTTCGAAGACAAAGCTTCATTCTGAAGATAAAGTGCAACATTCATTCTCTTCATTCCAAAGACAATTTCAATCCGAAGACAATACAACAATTAATCTGAAGAAGATAGCAGACACTATTTTTGGCATTCTTGTTTCGAAGATTAGGTAGAAACCAATATTCTCATTCTCAAAACATGTTTTAAGTATGCCAACTCTTATGGATACCTTTTATGCTAATGGTTAATTGTTATATACTATATACCAATCATTTACAATGAAGAAATGTAAGAAATATATACCCGATTAAAACAAGTTAATGCAAGTTTTGAAGAATGACTGCTTTTGTTGATGTTCTGCTAAGATTTTCTACAATATTTCAAAACAAGTGTAGTTGGTGAATTTGTACAATGATGATTCAAAAATTTTCAAGGTTATGCATGCCAGAAAACTGGTTTTCATGCATACCAACCCAGTAGTGCCTTAGGAAAGGTTTTCACTACTGAGCTATTCATTTTTCTCTTTTTTTTCTTGGTTTTTTTTTACCTCTCCTTTTCTCTCTTTTTTTCTTGATTCTGATTATGCCCATGAAGGAATTCATGATTTCCCTAAAATCATGCCCATGAAGGAATTCACAATCAGAATTTATTCATCTTTTTGTTTTCTGCTTTTTCTAATTTTTTTTATTTTTTTACTTTTCTTGAAATCCATGATCATGTTGATTGTATTGAAGTGGAAGAGGAAATCTCTTCCACCTGTTGTGCATCCAAACTATCAAGCTGCTGCAAGAATTCCTCTTTAGTCAGAGGTGTATGGTACACCCTGAGGCGATGTCCATTCACTACCAACTTTCTCTGTGACCCATCAATAGGAGATAGACGAGCTGCTCCATTGTCAAATACCTCTTCAATCTGGTAAGGTCCAAGCCATCTAGTTCTCAGCTTTCCAGGGAAGTCCTCATAATGAGAATCAAACAGCAAAGCCCAATCTCCTTGCTGAAATTTCCTCTGTTGAATGTGACTGTCATGCCACAACTTCCTCTGCTCCTGAATTACTTCAGTTTGGTGCAGAGCATCCAACCGAAGTTCATCCAATGCATTCAGCTATAGAATCCTATCCGTCTGTGCCTGTGACAATTCAATCCCAATTTCCAATGTTGTGCGCAATGTTAGTAGCTCAAATTCAATAGGTAGGAGGGGCTTTTTACCAAAAACTAGTTCATAAGGTGTGAATCCAGTAGTGGATTTCCAAGTAGTATTGTAAGCCCAAACTGCTTCAGGTAATTTATCTAGCCAATTTCTCCTATGAAAAGCTACTATTTTTGTTAAGATTCATTCCAGTTCCCTATTTGTTACTTCAACCTGGCCATTTGCTTGTGGGTGGTAAGGTGATGATTTCCTATGTTTGATTTCATATAATTCTATAAAAGCCTCAATGACTTTAGATGCAAATTGGGGTCCTTGGTCTGTGGTGATAGACCGTGGAGCTCCAAATCTCTAAAAAATTTGAGTATACAAGAAATCGACGACCTTCTCTTCACGAGCATGTTTGAAAGCACGCACCTCTACCCACTTTGTCAGGTAATCAGTGCATACTAGAATATGCACCTTTCCTTGAGAAGGTGGATCAATAGGTCCTACAAAATCAAGCCCCCACCTCTCAAATGGCTCTAAAACCAATTGAGGTTGTAGTGGCATTTCATTTGTATGAGTGGGTTTCCCCATTCTTTGGCATGCATCACAATGCTCGATGTACTTTTTCACATCCTTGTGAAGAGATGGCCAATAATATCCTGTCCCTAAAATTTTTCTAATTGTGCTTTTTATAGAATAGTGTCCACTCGAGGGTTCATCATGACAAGCCCTAAGGATATCATATACCTCATCCTTTCGGATACACTCGCGTAACACATGGTCAGGACCGCACTTAAAAAGTATACCCTTAATCCACTCAAAGGAAGAACTCTGTTTGATCAATTGTTTTTTCTATTTTGAAGTGAAATGTGGAGGAACTTTCCCTGTGACCAAATAATTGGCTATATCTGCAAACCAAGGTGATTGGACAGATATAGCAAATAATTTTTCATCAGGAAAAGTGTCCTCAACTAATTCCCCTTCCTCTGTGTTCTGCAACCTGGACAAAAAATCTGCTACAACATTAGCTTTTCCTGGTTTGTTGATTATTGTGATATCAAATTCTTGCAGCAACAGTAACCAATGAATAATTCTTGCACTTACCATAGGCTTATTCATCAAATACTTAATGGCTGTATGATCTGTGTGAATAAATATTTGATAACCTGTGATGTAATGCCTAAATTTGTTGATGGCATAAATTATCGCCAAGAATTCTTTCTCAGTTGTGGTATAATTTTTCTCAGCTCCTGTCAAATTCTTGCTAATGTAGTAGATGGCATAGTGTTCACCATTGTCAATTTGTCCTAATGCTGCTCCAATTGCAGTATTGGAAGCATCAACCTGTATGTGAAATGGTAATGTCCAATTAGGTCCTCTTAACATAGGTGGAGTTACTAATTTCTCTTTCAGAGCTTCAAATGATTCCTGACACCTTGCAGTCCAAGAGAATTCAGAATCTTTAGTCAATAGGGCAAACATGGGATTGGCTATTGTGCTAAAGCTAGGAATAAACCTGTGGTAAAAACCAATGTGTCCTAGGAAGCTTCTGACATTAGTCTGAGTTTTAGGAGGAAGAAGATTCTTGATAATTTCCACCTTCTTTGGATCAACCTGGATTCCTTGAGGAGAGATGTGATGACCAAGAACTATTCCTTCCTCCATCATCATAAAACATTGGATTCAAGGATAACTGGTATGTTTCACATCGAGTTAAAACTCTGTCAAGGTTTTCTAATGTAAAGTCAAAAGTCTGTCCACATACCGTGAAATCATCCATGTATATCTCAACACCGTTGGTAGTCGATCAGAAAAAATTGCTAAGACCGCTCGCTGAAATGTTGTTGGGGCATTACACAAACCAAAAGGTAAAACCCTATAGGCAAATGTTCCCCATGGATAGGTAAAGGTTGTTTTCTCTTGATCTTCAGGTGCAACCTGAATTTGATTATACCCACTAAATCCATCAAGAAAACAAAAGTATTTCTTTCCAGCAAGGGTATCTAACACCTGATCTATGAAAGGTAATGGAAAATGGTCTTTGTATGTCACTTTGTTCAGCTCTCTATAGTCTACACATACTCTCATTTTTCCATTTTTCTTAGGAACTATAACCAATGGAGAGACCCACTGGCTATCAGAAATTGGGTAAATGAATCCTACCTCCAGAAGTTTTTCAATTTCTTCCTTTACAATATCCCTCAAGGCAGGATTCAGTCTTCTCTGGGGTTGTCTTACTGGCTTGACTTCTTCAGTATAAATCCTATGGGTGCATATATCAGGGTGAATTCCTGACATATCCTTGTAGTCCCATGCAAAAGCATGAACATGCTTCTGCAAAACTGTTATCAACTTTTCTTCCTCTTCCCTAGTGAGCCAGTTGTTAATGTTCAGTAATTTGCCTGGTTGGACTTCTATTTGTTTTGTATTTGGAAGGACTGAATTCACTTCTTCATACTTGGTGACTAGGGAGTTAAGAGGGCAATAAGAAGTTTTTGTTTCATTGATTTCTAATGGAAGCATATCCTGTATGGAACAGTGAGAAGGGAAAATCAGGTGATGATGCCACCCATGTGGTAGTGAAACTGATGTTTCCTATGATAGTGCAGATGGCTCACCTTCAGAATTTTGGTTCTCCTCATTCCCTAACAACTGATGGATATTTATTGCTTCCTCTTCTAACCCTTGTTCATGCAGAACATTTATTAGGATAGTTTCATTCTCTAAAGTTTCTATGTCATGGAGGTCTTCTGTGTGTTCCCTTACTACCAAGGTGGCTAGTGTGGAAATAACCTCTTCTGGTTCTTCATCTGAATCAGGAAACCATAACTGACCTAAAAAATTGTTGGAGGGTCTTGCAGGAGGATACAGAGAGATCTGTTTTAGATCAATACCATTTGAAATAGTCATTTTTCCAGATCTGCAGTCTATGAAGGCTGCTGCAGTTGCAAGCCAAGGTCTTCCCCGAATGATGGGATATCCATGTGCTGAATTTCTTGGCTGTAAAACCAAAAAATCTATAGGGAATTCCCAAGAAGAGACTTCTATAGGGACATCTTCAATGATACCTTCAGGTTTTGCAACTGACCTATCAGCCATTTCTAAAACTGTAAATGTGGGACTGAGATGTTTGAGCTGTAATTGTTCCATTATATCCTTGGTCATGACATTTATTGCAGCTCCTAGATCTACTAAGACATTTGATATTGGTACTGAGCCTATGGTAACTATGATAACTGGACTCCCTGGGTCACTATACTTTGGAGGTACTAGTTTTCCGGACAAGAGATCAACTATCTTTCCTTCAACCTGAACAGTCTTGGGAAATGCTTTCTTTTTTCTTCCTGCTCTTCTAATGCACAAATCTCGGACAGTACTTTTAATCATTGGTATATCCTTAATGGCTTGCAATAAGGGCAATGATATAGTTAACTTTCTAAGTTCCTTGACCAGGTCTGACTCAAAATTTTTTGTTGTGGTATTGAATCTTTTAGGATATGGAATTATCCTTGATGAAGGTAATTGTTCTGCCTGTGGTTCTATTTTTTCTTCTTCTTTCTCTGTTGTTGGTTTAACTCTAACTGGTTCCAAAGGTTCTTGCTCTTCATTTTCCTTGATTTTAGTTGAAACAGGTTCAGGTACAACTTTTCCTGAATGAAGTTGGATGTTACTACAATCAAGAACATTTATTTCAGCATTTTCTTCAGCTTCAGCCACATAGACAGGGGATGCCTGTCTCATGTTGTTTGGATTAGTGACTGATTGAGCTAGAAGTTGAGGTTGTTTCACCTGTTGTGTTTGTTGTGGTTGGTTCTATTTTTCTTGAAAATTTTGATTAGGTGCAGGCAGCAAATGCTGAGTTTGACCTTGATTTCTTTGTTGCCTTGGATAGGACTGGTATTGCTGACTCCACTGTGGTTGATTTTGCATCCAATGTGGATTATTCTGATTCTGATTCCAGGGTGGGTTGTTTTGATTCCATGATGGATTATTCTGATTCTGATTCCAGGTTGGATTACTCCAACTTGTTTGTGGCCATTCTTGGGAATTTGTCCATTGAGAATAATTCCAAGGACGTTGGGGTGGTTCTGATTGTCCCCAAGGCATAGTCCAAGGATTATGCCCCCAATTTGTAGGAAAATGAGGGGGATTTTGGTTCTGAGAGAAATTTCCCCCTTGTTTTGGTCCAACATAGTTGAGTTCCTCAATCTGACTCTCTAACATAGTTTTGAGTTGTGGTAGCAGGTGGCATTTATCAGTCAAATGCTTCTTTGAACAGATACTACAAATGGCTGAGATAGATGTTTTATTCAAAGGACACTCCTGCAAAGCATGTTTATTTCTACATCTTGGGCAATAAATTGCCAAAGGTTCTATGGTTTTTGCTTTTGCAGACATTTCTCCTAAAGTTGTGTTCAATTGCACCAGAATATCGGTTTTAAAATTTGCAAGTTCCTCTATTAGGTCCTTCACATCAGTGCCATTTGTACTTTTTTTCTTCTTCCCTGCTTAGTGCGAGAGTAATTCCTACAGAGACCCACAATTTCCTCATTACTGAGAGTATTTACATCCCCTTTTCCCATAAAATCCAATACTTCTCTGGATTCATCTTGTAATCCTCTCAAAAATATGGTTTTGCATAACTCTGGTTCTACAAGTCCACATCTCCTTTGAACAAAGGAGAACCTATCAAGATAGTCTTCTAATGTTTCATCATCTTCTTGTTTAATCCTGAATAACTCATCTTTCCTGTTCCTTACATGACAATACTCCTGATATTTGTCTAAAAACATAGTTTCCATTTGATCCCAGGTTCGGATGGAATTTGGCTCTAAGCTCATGAACCAACGTAATGCTGAGTCCTTGAGTGTTGAGGGAAAAACCTTAAGTTTCTGATTGTCATTTACATAGTCATAGGTTTGACACACTACTTTGAATTCAAACAAAAATTGATCAGGATCTTCAGATACAACACCTCGAAAGGTTGGAAGTACTGAAGGTGAAATGGTTTTCATGGGGGAGTTTTGTGTTGGATTCAAATGGATAGGATATTCAAATGTTCTGGAAGGTTGGGGCATATCCTGATCATCTCCTTCATTATGGACATAGCCATGTTGGCCATCCCTATCTAGATTGCCTCCCTCTGCCATAGTTTCTTGTTCCTTGGGAACAGTTAAACCTATCCAAATTTCACTCTCAAGAGGTCCAAGATCCTCTGTTGATGATGAGTCTGATGATTTTTCTTTCTTAGGATGTTCTAATGATGATGAAGCTGGTGATTTTTCTTTCTCGAATGTTCTAATGATGATGAGACTGGTGATTTTTCTTTCAATATTTTTGGTAGTTCAAACACAGGTGATTCACCCCTTAGGCATGAAGATCTTCTTAATGGAACAAGCCAGGGATCCTTTTGGGTAATTCTACCTTTTTCATCCCTAGGCTTACTCATTCATGTTTACTCTTGAATGACATAAATTATAGGTCAATAGTTGTTACTTTAACTAGCTGTTATATTCAGATTTTATCCTAAATTTCATAGCTCAGTCTAATTAACAACTATTGGACTGTTGTCACCTTCCAGCAACACTATTCCCCAACAACGGTGCCAAAATGATGCATTGTCATTATGCACATCATTAATTCTCAATGAATTTGTCAATCCAGGGTAGTGTACAAGGCTATTTGTGAAAGGAGTGAACAGGGCTATAACTTAGGTCATTTGGGAGCAATAGGTCTTATTGGTGAAACCGATTGTGTGGGGGATTTAGGACATTTCTATCTCTAAATTGCATAATTTGAACTTTAATCTAATTGCAAAAATGGAAACTAATCATTAACTATAGAAATGAAATCCTAATTACAATTGCAGAATGAGATCTAATTATGTTGCAGAAATAACAATTGCAGAATTAGAAATCTGATTATAATTGCAGAAAGGAAGTCTATTTACTTTTGTAGTAATGGAAACCTAATTATAGCATGGAAATTAAGTCCTGTCAATGCTCTATAATAGAAGGTTGTCAATATTTTGTGCAGGGGTTGACAACAAAACACAAAATGTAGTAAATTGCAAAAAATAGTAAATTCTGGAAATGATAATCTGTAGTAATTTGAAAGCTTGCTGAAAGTGGAGATTACAACCAAACCATTAATCACAAGATCATCCTAATCATAAAATAAGCTAAGATTGCAAATACTGTTAGCTGTTTACAAGGAAATGAAAGGACAAGTTTTACAACTTATTCTACTACAGCAAAATCAGAATAAAAACCTGTTGTTAGTCCTCCTCCTAGGTCTGGAAGTGGCCAACCTCCTTGTCCAGAAGAAGGTATGAGTCTTTCTCTCTCTAGATCTTACTCACACTCATTCACAACAACATGAATAAAAATAGTGCACTTTTATTGATTCAGAACATGATTACAGTATTGCTGCTAAAAACCTGTTACAGGACTATAACAGATCACTTTTCTTATTATTACACTACTTGCCTATTTTCCCCTATCATTCTTCTTATTCTCCTCTCTAGCTCAACCTGGATGGGAGCCATATTTATAGATGTCCTAAGATCTACTTACAAACTGAGAATATCTCATTTCTATCCTAAAGATCTAATCCTATTATGCTGCAACATTTCCTGGGTTTATCCTAGAAGAGGATCAAACTTGATCTTTTCCATAAATGGTGGCTTTGGTCGGCAAGGACGACAAAGTCAGATGGGAGATATTTTCCCTTACCCTTTTCAATATTTCTTTCCCTTTTTCCATCATCAAAAATTGGTCAACAAGTCAAAAAGCACATTCTGTTCTCATTTCGAAGATAAGTGGCTCATTCCGAAGAGACTGCATTTCTCATTTCGAAGATGTCCGCTCATTCCGAAGAGACTGTGTTTTCTCATTTCGAAGATGTCTGTTCATTCCGAAGAGACTTCGGAATGAACAACTGTGTGCTCTTCAAATGATTTCATCTGCATTTCTCAGGTGGGTTATCTCTCAGGATCAGATTTCAATGGTCTTCATCTCTTTCCATGTGTGAATTCCATGCCTTGCCATTTATTGGCAACTGGCTGGAATTTACATTGGAAAACCAGTTTTTGCTACACAGTAATAGTTTGCTTGCACTGTTTGCTAGATTTAGATAAAATAAATGCTTGAGACATATTAAAACAAAACTAGTGAAATGCTGCTATCAACCTAAGCATATTTCTCATTTAGCAAGTCATAACAAAATAACATAAAACTATGCAAAAAGCTATAAAAATCAGAATATAGTATTTCTAATACATTGATCATGCAAATAGTTAATACACAACATATTGAATCAACTTAACTAGCATATCAGATTAAACATAAGAGTTTTTAGGCAATTTCAATGTTCAAAACATGCTATGATTGAGGCATTTCCAGGCCTCATCAGTAGGCTTATTTAAATGGTCTACCATATTAAATAACTAAATATTAGGGATATTTTGGGTTGTGCTTAGCACCCATTGAGGTATAGGCTTGTCTATGGCCAGTTGAAGGCTTTAAATGGCTCTAGAATGAGAGTTCACTATCATAAATATTTGAGGATACTCATCTTAGCAATCATTGGAGGGTTCTACATGTTTTGGTGGGATGCGATCATAGGAGTACTCTTTATTGGGATAACTAGCAATATTATTTTAGAACTAAGATCCATATTCCATTGCTCCTCTATTACCTTTATTTTAGCATGTATCATATAGTAAAATTGGACTTGTGGTCTACTAGGAATTAAGATGATTACTTTGTTGGGCATCACATAAACCTCCTATTTATCCCATGTTACCAATGTCTACTTTATAAGAGTAGAAATCATTCTTGAGTTGGAGCTATAAAATAGACTAGAGGGTGTTGTCTTTACACTTGTTCCTCCATCGTTGAGCAAGAAGTGTAAGGATGAGTATATATGACTTAATTTTATCCTATGGATATCAACTATGTCCTTTTCCTAGGATAAGTATTATAGGCATCAAGGTATGGATGATACCATATGATAGGAACCTCCTTATAGTTGTTTTGTAGGGGGACTATATCCTTAATAGTATTAGTAGATACTTATTGCAAGGGAATTGGCACAAGTACTATATACTAATTGAAAGTTGAGGGTTGGCTTGCATACCAATTGGTATGGAATGGGGAACTCTAGTATCAATTGGATGGAGACCTATAACCTTGGTTGTTTAGCTAATAGAGAGGTTTTTGGTAGTTCTAGTATTGAAACCTTTGGGTGATTTTTTACCTCTTGAGGCCTATGACCTCATTGGATATCAACCTTAATATATTTATCATTTTATCTAACTTAAAGTAATAGGGTCTTATATAGGGATATCCAAGAGTAGGGAAAGGATTTTGGGTCCTTGCAAGATTGATAGTAGGTATAGGTTGAACAACTGGGGGTGATCGGTATGAAGTATGGACACTTTAAAATAAAGATATAAGAGGCCTATGATCTATCCTTCTAATCTATATTAGATCATTCACAAGCTAAATGGCTAAGTTGTATGCTATCGACAAGGAGTTTCCTCCTCTATATTTGATCACCATGTCTATTTTAGAGTTAAAAGATTTTAAATAGAATATAAAATCCATACCTAGGAGGGATTTGATCTAGTTGGGAATTCTATGCTAGATTTTGTGAAGTCAAACATTAAAATAATCCATTGTATCCATGGGTGCTCTCCTCATGTTTTTCAACTACTCTAGGATAGAAACAACATATTCCTTCTTGCTAAATATATCAACCAACATGTTAGTGAGATAGTCCTAGATTTTGATAGAGTTCAAGGTAATATAGATGTACTATTATTGCACTTTTCCTCTCAAGTATATGACTAACATTTTTAGGACCACATTCTTCTCCCTAATATTATTCACTACACACAAAATCATCATGTGATGTAGGTTCTCTATCGGGGTTATGACATCCTCTCATGTGAAGTATGATAGTGTCTTGGGTGTCGAGTCTGGGATTAGGTCCAATGTAGTAGGAGATATAGGTGGTATCATGAGACTTATGTCATTCTAGAATAGGTACCTTCTCTAAAGTTAATTATGTCATGTGATCATGTTTTGATGTCAGTCTTTCCTTTTGGGGGTTGAGTTCAAGGATGATACCAATGCTTATAGATATGCTCATGTGAAGAATCTAGTGATAGGCCATTTGCTTATATATTTTTGGGTCCTTTATGAGTAAATTTGTTGGAATATATTATATTAGTTGGTGCTATCTAATGTACCATCATGGGTACAAGTTTAGATTAGGAGTTTATCTTAGATTAGGACTTAAGTATTTTCTTAAAAAAATGTAATATATGCACAAGTATTATTAGAATGTGCAATGATGTAAATGTGCATGTAGTCGACATGCACATGAGTCCTGTATCGCTCCAAATTTTTTGCATCCTTACCTTCAGGCTATAGGATCCGTGCCTCGGAAGGGGGATGTGAAAAGGATGGCACGGTACCTCGGACTGAGAGGCCTTGCGAAGGTCCCGCCTCTCGGGGGAGGTGTATTATGGTGATTTTTCGACGGATGGTGGGTTCACCAGGAAAATTTTGAATGGCAGTTTCCACGCCTAGGTTGGGAATGTGTTTGATGTGTTCAGTTTTAGCTTTAATCATCCAAGTCCTAGGTTTGGCCAAAATGCGTCTAAGCTATTCTATATGAAATGCAGATTTAAATGAAGACAAAAATAGATTTGGACAGAAAAATAGAAAGAACAAGATGGATTAAAGACCCATACCTGATCCGGATGTCTGATGAAGGTTCTAATTTTTGAAGCAGTCAGGATCGCCTCTGATTTAACAGAATCATCTGTGATCTGACAAGATCATCTGAGATCTGACGAATTCGTCAGATGAATTCATCGAGACCTGCAAACAGAGAAATAGGTGCAAAACATAGAAAATACAACAATGCTAACATAGGGAAATAGTGTAAAATGACAATAACAATATCAAACTAAAAATTATAAATAGAAACATGAATGCATTATACTGATTTAATGACAATTATAACTTAATTATGCATTTGATCTAGATGGGTGAACTCCAAAATGTAGAATAGCAAGGAATAATGATAAAACTAACTAAATTCAAAATAAAATAGTGGATAAATATAAGAAAACATGCAAACTCTGGGCACTGATTGCCCCCAATGCAGACTATAGTCGAAATCGTCTGGATGCGACGAAATCATCTTGAATTATGATGGGATCGTCCGAGATTGAACGAGCTCGTCTGCGATGATCTGAACTTGCTCCGGCTGAAAATCGATACGGTCCCTGCAAGAAAACTTCAAATAACAAATTGCAAATGATGCTCTAGGGTATTTTAATGCACGCAAATATCAAATCACAGGGAAATTCAGCCAGGGGGATGCTAAGGGGAGGGCCTAGGATTAAATAGGCTTAGGATAGAGGTTGGGAGGTTGGAGATCATCCCAATTTGGGAGATCTCCAATGGGGGAGGTCTCTAACGGTGCAGACACGCTTCTGCCCGGATTAGAGACGCCGTTGGAACAGAGTCCAACTATGCACAAATCAGTTTGGGACGAGATCGTCTGGACGTCCTACGCTAGACGAAATCGTCCGATCTGAGGCGATATCGTCTTATCGGAGACGATATCGTCAAACGGACAAAACAAACTCTAAAAATGGCACGGGAAAGGAGGAAACGGGTTAAACGATGGTTTGGGAGCGGTTTTGGGGGTTGAAATTTGAATTTGAATATTTACTAGAGTAATTGTAATTATTAAGGTTTTACTGTGCCAATTTTAGGGTGCTACATTTTGCCCCCTCTTTAGCGAATTTTTCAAAGAAAATGCGTTAAAGATGAGTTCTTCTCGATCTACGAGAAAGCAAAAATTATTCCCATTTTTAGGCGACGATTCTTGGTCGAATCGTACGACAACTTACTATGGTGCCCCCTCCGTGTTTTTACCCAAATCGAACGTTTGAGGTAAAAACACGGAAAAGCAAAATTTTAAAATGTTTTTAATTGTGTTTTGAATAAAATTAAGAAAAATAGGGTAAAACCCTAATTCATTGTTACTGTTCATTTTTCTGGTTTTTAGAGCTCTGGAGACAAAAATGGTCGAGACAGCGCACAGATCGATAGAGGTCCGACGCGGGCTACGGGTAAGGGTCTAAACTTAGTTTAGAATGCTTTACTGTAGAATTTAATGCTTTTTAGATTAGATTTGCTTGATTTTTGAGCATCACGGCCATTTCTGGGCCGTCGACATCGTCGAGACGAAATCGTCTCGATAACGCCGATTTCGTCCAAAGGCGAAATCGGTGAAATGGGGACGATTTCGTCAAAAGGGGGACGATTTCGACTGGCAAAATCGGAGACGAATTTGCTCAAATTGGGGACGATATCGTCCAATTGTGGACGATATCATCAGTTATAAAATTGAACTTATTTTAACTTGCATTTTTAATTAATGATTTAGTAATGATTTTTATTGTTGATTTTGTTTATGTTGCAGAGAGGATTACTAAAGAGCAGAGAATGGAAATATGGCGGGTTGAGGGATGACTTGGCCACCTTGTCTTAGGCAGAGCGAGATCAGCTAGCACAGGTCAGCTTGCAGCACGTGGCAGACATGCCACAAGTTTCTACAGACATGGGGCTATTGACAGCCCTAGCAGAGAGGTGGTATCCGGGTTCTTCCTATTTTTGGTTATCGACAGGGGAGATGACTCCCACACTAGAGGATGTATGGAGGATTTTGAGGATCCCCATACAAGGATGATTGATCACTCCCATGGCCAATCAGGGCCACGCGATGATGCGACTGTGTGGCGATCCGAGCTTCACCCTGGAGAAGGGCGGAGTGAACATCGAGTCACTACGTCAGATGCCTAGGGCATCTAGACTCACACAAGTTTTGGTCGGGGTGGTAGGTGGACTTCTGCTGTGCCACCAGAGCGGATGCAGGGTACCATGGGTACTGGCAGATGTGGTCTATGACATGAGAGACCATGGATACAGATTTGCTTGGGGGAGCTTTGTACTCTATCGGTTGTACAGGATCCTGCATGGGGTCATGTACAAGGGCGACCGATGTCTGGTTATGACATCGTTACTACAGGTTTGGTGCTGGGAGCACATTGCGGTGCGAAGGCCGATAGGGCTCCCACTAATAGGGATTGACGGGGAGAGGCCCCGAGTTTTCTACTGGTGGCTCCGAAGAGGGTCACAACAGCGGATAGATCTGTCGATGTCCCGGAGACTACTTGATGACCTCGTCTCCGACCAGGATCACCTGGAGGCCTTGGAGAGATCATCCAGGGTGGGCCGAGGATGGACAGGAGCTGGCTCACATCAAGCGAGTCTGCTGGCTGAGGATGGAGAGGGGAGAGGTGGAGCTCCACCGGTATGACCGAGTTTTGAGGCAGTTCGGTCTACAGCAGGGGATTCCATCTCTGAGAGACTACGAGTTTTCCCGGACTGTCCGGGATAACACTACAGTTAGCGGGGCTCCAGATATGCAGCGATTCTGGAGTCAGGACGCAGATGATGCCCCCATTCAGCCAGTGGATGGGGACGATGCTGGGGTAGCCGACGGCTATGATGCCTGGTACACAGGCATCCACCCTCCTCGGATGACGAGGGCTCAGGGTCCGATTCATGTAGTTGTGCATCGGATGGGGAGGCGATGCCAGGCGGCCATTGAGGCGGCCCAGGGTCATGGCAGGAGAGAGCAGAGGAGACCACAGGTGTAGCAGAGGCCATGACAACGGGAGAGGAGGGAGGAGAGACCCCCTTCTCCATAGAGAGAGAGGCCACCATCGCCCGATAAGGGCAAGGGTGTTGACACTGGGGAGAGTAGCGAGACAGTGACTCTCCGAGCGAAGACAGTCCGTCTCCAGGCATAGGTGCAGACCCTGTAGGAGGAGGCTGCATGACATCGAGAGGAGGCCACATAGCTCAGAGATGAGGTCGCACGCCTCAGAGCATGGAGCGGAGGGGCGAGCACTCGGGAGCTAGCATGGGCTATTGCCTAGATCACATTTTATCAGACACTATACCACCAGATGGTGCCAGAGGAGGAGAGATTACCACTACCGGCTACCATCGCGGATCCGATCAGGATTGGGTCGTCAAGGACTTCATCCCGATCCATGACTAGGACTCGTAGTACCACACATACTGCGATGGGGCCACCTCGTCCACCTCAGGGCGGGGGAGGAGATGAGGCTGAGAGCTCGAGGGGTTCTCGAGGCTAGCTACTACAGATTGCACTACACGGATTGATATATAGTATTTATTATTTTTGATAGAGGATTGAGTATGCCGAGGTACAGATTGTGGCATACCGATTCGGTTTTGATATGATGTATATTATGGTTGATACAGATATAGATGAGATATTTTTGATCATATGACTTGTGTCTTATGTATTTTTATGATGCTTTTAATGTTTTGATTGATTGATTTGATGATTCATATGATTATGTCATTTGGAAATATTATGGTTTGAATGGATGCTTTAAAATTTAAATGAAATAATCTGATGTAACAAATTGGTTGTTTGTGATGTGATGATTTGATAAAAATAAAAAGACTTTTAACAATAATTTCAAAGGACATTGTCGCTATTATAGACCATTTCATGGAGTCGCCGCTCACTCGGTCGTCAAGCTAATCCCAGTATAGAAATATTGTTAAAAAGTAAAAGAGTGCTTAAGAGACTGTCTTAAGACTTTGGTGCAATGGTGCAAATGATGATGATGATGGTGATTTGTTTTCAGATTTTCATAAAAATAGTATGCATGAAATAATGTTAAAATGATTTTTGCTAGGCATAAATTCCTAAGTGTGATAAATTTTTTTGGATAATTCCCTAGGAATTATACCATCATTGCAAAATTTGAAGGTTGACATAATGACAATGAAATAGTGATAATGTGCATGCTTTTGAAAGCATAATTGTGTAACATAATGATTTAAGTCATATGTTTTTTATGATTTGATTTGAAATAAATGGAGAATAAAAATTGGTACAATGGTTTGCGCTAGGCATAGAATATGTAGGTATAGACTTATACCATCATCGCGAAAATCAAAGAAGAAAATAGATTGTTTTATTGCATGGTTGATTTTTACTTTTTGAAAATATGAAGATGAGGACTTGCGCTAGGCATAAAATTCCAATTTTGGTTTTGGAACTATACCATCGTCGCGAAAGTCGACAATATATATATATATATATATATATATATATTTATTTATTTTTTTTTTTTTTTTTTTGTGTGTGTTTTGATTGTATGGTTTTGAAAGAAATTTTGATTTTTTCTATTATGTATGTAGTTGTCTTTGTACTTTAAAGAAGAAAATGAATTATTCCAGACAATTTGCAAAAAAATATTTCAAAGTATCTTAAAGACAAAAGTTAGATTTATAAGGAATCCCATGTGCATATGTGAGTTCATTTCCAATCTTGATTTATCATAATGATACACAAAATCTCTCAAATACAAATGTGTGTGCAATTGCTATGTTCGTTTACCAGTTTTGAGCAAGATAATTTGATACAAGTGATTTGAATGAACCAAATAAGTGTTCATTAACCATGATGTAGATGCATATAACCATACTAGACTACTATGTAAGTCGGATTATCAAGAGCTAGCTAATCCATAAGCAGACATAGGTCTATACAAAATAAGGTCGCTAATGTGATAGACATATCGCCATGCTAGGAGTTACCCAAGGCCAAGCAGGTTGGGCACAAACCACTTGTTATGGGGCTTACCTCACAGTTTTCGAATAATTGAGAATTCCAGGGATTCAAGCTCATCAACCCTTCTTTTCTTTTCAAAGGGTAGGGAAAGGGATTTTATTGCTTTTGCTTTTGCTTTCTTTTCGTTTCTTTTGTATTTTTGCTTGATAATGCTGTAATGATATAAAATAATATTTTTCTTTTTCTCTTTTTCTTGAACTTTGCTTTTTTTTTTTTATGCTAGGGATACTTGCTCGGATTAGCTGTAGAGCAAGGGATTTTTATTCTGGGTAGGGGTGAGCTTGTCCTTTTGCCAATTCTCAAAGATTCTAGACCATGTGCATGATAGGATAGCAGGGGAAACTTTTCGCTCAAGAAACCACTTCTACTATGTAGCATAGCATGGACATTACAAATATAATCATTTTATTGTGAAAGGATGTGCTTGGTTTAAGTAAATAACAAGATCAATTCTCTGTGCTCAAACTTTATTTAATTGAATTTTGTGAACTTTTGATATAAGAGAGATTAGTAATCATGCCAGATAAAATCAAGATATTTATTTTTGTGAGTGTGAAAGTGAGAGATTCCAAATAAATGCTAATTTATCCAAAATAATTTGAAATATATAACTGCAACATTTGTAAGAAGAAATATATATAAATACTTTTTGAGAAGTTTTGAGAATGTTGACTCTCTCTTTCTTCTTTATTTTGTTTTGGTTTTGAAAGAGTCAAGAATATCACTGTTTTTATTTTTGTTTGTTTTTTTTTTTGTTTATTGAAAGATTTAACAAGTGCCATAAATACAACAAATAGTTTTGAATATTTTGATGATTTTAAATGTTTTTGGTATTTTTGAATTTATAAATTGAAAGAAATACAAGATAGTGATTTTGAAATATTTTAAACAAATATATACAAGGATGAAATGACCAAATTTATACATAGTAACGTTTAAGATGCAAAATATTCATGGGTTCTTTAAGTTCTTTACCATCTAAGGTAGATAATTTGTATGCTCCCGATTCAAATTTAGCAGTGATAATGTATGGTCCAAGCCAGTTGGGCTCAAATTTACCTTTAAGGTCCTTAGTTGCATTAGTATTTTTTTGATTTTCTTTTAAAACAAGGTCATCGATCTCAAAGGATCGATGACGAACTTTTTTAGCATATGATCTTTTAAGCTTGTTTTGGTAGGCACGGAGATGTTCCAAAGCATTGATGCATTTTTCATCTAGGAGTTCCAGCTGACTGAGTCTGCTAGCTCGATATTCATCTCCTACTTCGGTATCTTGAAGTAGCAGAGCCAAAGAAGGAACTTCTAATTCAAAGGGAAAAATGGCTTCAACACCATAAACCAAAACAAAAGGTGAAGTTCCAGTGGGGGTTCGAACACTAGTTCGATAGGCCCACAAGGTTGGATATAATTGAATGTGCCAGTCACGGCCAATTTTATTGACCAATATTTTGAGAATTTTGATTAAGGTTTTGTTAGATGCTTCTGCTTGACCATTACCCTGAGGATAATAGGGAGTGGACCAGCGATGTTGAATCTTATATTTTTGGCATAATTTTTTAACATCTTTATTTTTGAAACAAGTTCCATTATCTGAGATGAGATTTGCAAGAATTCCAAACCTACAAATGATTTGATTAAAAATAAATTTAGAGACTTGTGTGCCAGTGCAGGAAGCTAAAGGCATAGCTTCAACCCACTTCGTGAAATACTCGATAGCGGTTATGATGAATTTGTGTCCATCGGATGACACAGGATTGATTTTGCCAATAATGTCTAAGCCCCATTTTGAAAAGGGCCAAGGAGATGAAATAGCCTGCAGTTCTTGTGCAGGCGCATGGACAAGGTCAGCATGCTTCTGGCACTTGTCGCAATGGCGCACATACTCATGTGCATCATTCTCCATGGTAGGCCAAAAGTATCCTATCCTAAGGAGCTTTTTAGCAATGACACTACCACTGAAGTGTCCTCCACAAGATCCATCGTGGGCTTCACTCAAGGCTGATTTGGATTCTTCTAAATTCAAACATCTTAATAGGATACCTTCAAAAGATCTCCTATACAAAGTATTGCCAATTATTACAAATCGACTTGCTCGTCTACGTAATAACCGACGTTGGTTTCTATTAGAATTGGCAGGGAAAGTCCCATTTTGAAGAAAATCAAATATATCTGTATACCAAGTTTCAGGAGTAGTTTCATTGATTAGAAACACATCCAAAGGTTCTAAGCATGACTTATTTGAAGCGGGTTCCTGGAGTCGACGAATAATGATAGTGGCATATTCGTCATCTAACTCCAAGGGCAGGAGAGATGCAGCTGCGGCCATAGCATCGACCGCACGGTTGCTAGTTCGAGGAATGGCTTCCAAGGAAACTTGATCAAATAGAGACATTAATTGTAAAACATAGGCTTTATATGGGCGCAATTTATCATCTCTGGTCTGATAAACTTCATTAATTTGGTTTATGACAAGTTGAGAATCACCAAAAACTAACAGATGTTTAATTTTTAGCGCCAAGGCAGCTCGTAATCCGAGGATTAGAGCTTCATATTCAGCAGTATTGTTGGTGCAAGCAAATGTTAATTTGAAGGACAGAGGAATAAGATGTTTTTGCGGGGATATTAAAATAATACCCGCACCAGCCCCACTCATGCATCGGGCTCCATCAAAGTATAAGGACCATTGTTCAATATGGTCTGCCTCTAATTGAAGGCATTCATCAGGAAACTCAATGATGAGGGGATGGGTAGACTCTAAGGGTGCAGCAGCTAATTGATCTGCTATGATTTGACCCTTAACAGACTTCTGTCCTATGAACGTGAGGTCAAACTCGCTTAGAGCAAGAACCCACTTGGTTGTGCGACCCGATAAATAAGGTCGACTCATGAGATACCTCAAGGGATCATATTTAGCAATGACATAAGTTTTCTGACTAAGCATATAATGGCATAATTTTTGCGTAGCGAAAATGACTGCTAGACATAGTTTTTCTAATGTTGTGTAGCGGGTTTCATAACTGATGAAGGTTCGGCTAATATAATAATTAGCACGTTCTCTCTTTTCATCATCAAGCTGAGCTAACATAGCTCCTAAGGCAGAATCTAAAGCTAAAATATACAGGAGAAATGGGCGATCAGGTCTAGGCGGTGAAAGCACAGGTGGGTTAAGGAGGTATTGTTTGAGAAGTTCAAAAGCTTCTTTACATTCGTCGTCCCAATTAAAAGGGACATCCTTCTTAAGGAGTTTAAGAAAGGGACCGGTTTTGTCCGCCAACTTATCGATGAAGCGATGGATAGCTTGAAGCTTACCTTGTAAACTTCGTAATTCAGATATATTGGTAGGTGCGGGCATATCAGTGATAGCCGCAATCTTAAGAGGGTCAATTTCGATACCACGTAAAGAAACTATAACCCCTAATAGTTTACCGGACTTAACTCCGAATATGCATTTGGCTGGATTTAATCGAATAAGATATTCTCTTAATCGATTAAAAACTTTTCTCAAATCATCTAAATGATTATCTTCATTAGTAGAGCGAGCTATAATATCATCTACATAATCATGTAGGATATCATGCATCATATCATGAAAGATATAAGTCATGGCTCGTTGATATGTTGCACCTACGTTCTTTAAGCCAAATGGCATCACTTTCCAACAAAAGGTACCCCAGGGGGTAATAAAGGCTATTTTAGCCTGATCTTCAGGAGCTATCCTGATCTGATTATAACCAGAGAATCCATCCATTAAGGACATCATCCCACTCCCGACAGTAAAGTCAATGATTTGGTCCATGTTTGGAAGAGGAAAATCATCTTTAGGGCATGCAACGTTAATATCTCTAAAATCTGTGCAAACCCTAACTTTGGTAGCTTCTTTCTTGGTGACTGGAACTACATTTGAGATCCATTCAGCATAATCAATAGCTTGTATAAAAACAACATTCAGGAGTTTTTCTAACTCCCCTTTGACTAGCAGGGCCACTTTGGGATGCATTTTTCTAAGTTTTTGTTTAACAGGTTTAGCATCCGGATGGACTACTAGGTGATGCATGACTACAGAAGGGTCTAGACCTGGCATATCTTCATATGTCCAAGCGAAGACATCTTCATATTCTTTAAGGAATGCAATGTATTGCTCTTGTTTTTCTTGACTTAATTCTGACCCAATATTGATTATGTGAGGATTATCCTCAGTTCCAATATTAATTTTAATGACGTTTTCTACCTCCATGTGTAGATCTCTTTCAAAATTAGGTGGGGCGGGTGAAACGCCCAATTCTTGTAATTCTTGTAAGGTTAAGTTGGATAATTCATCTTGAGGATTAGTGGTCTCAAGTTGGGCTATAGTTGGTATAGAACCATCAAAATAAAATCCATTGTGTAAAATTTCTTCAACGGAGACATCGTGGAAGATATCTCCTTCCAACTCCTCATCGGAGTCAGCAATCATTTCAGGGTAAGCTATGGATAGCATATTACATGTAAATGGCTGATTTTTTAGAGGCAAATCATCATGCCTATCTAGATAATCTTGATAACATATGAGTTGATCATCATCTTCAAAAGGGAAGGGTTGACCCTTACTAGGAAATAGGCCCACACCACATCGGGCGGGCCATGGTTCTACCTCAATAGGTTCTTTCATGCCATTTTGGAAAGGTCCCAAGCCTTTCCCTTGATAGCCCATTTTAAGCATTATGGGTTTAGCTTTAATATATTCATTAGTAAAATAACATCGGGCATATCCCTCATGATGAGTTTTGATATTTCGGGGTATTCTTCCCCAGTCATATCCTTTATAAATGAAGGCACAACTCCCGACTTGGTAAGTACTTCCCATAGGTTGTGGGAGGCCCAAAGTACGAGGAGATGGCGGCAAGTTATTTAAAATAATTGAATCTTGTATAAAAGCATTCGTTTTTTCTGATATTAAGATTGTGGATAAATCTGGTAAAAGTTCATCAGAAAGAGCATAAGATGTAGAAGGATCATTCCCTATATCTTTAGATGTGGAAGGTATGATAGATGTTGATGATGTGGAGGTGTTAATAGATGGGTCTATAGGTTTTGAAATTATAGGGATGGAACATGAAGGATTGGTTGTAGATTTAAGATCTTTTTGAGGTTCTAGAGTGATTTGTTTAGAAGATTGTTGAGTTAAATGTATAGGTGTAGTTGATGGGGTAGATGATGTTATGTGTGTGTGTTTCACACGTTTAGATGAAAAATAAGAACTAGGATGTGTGGATGACAGAGCGGGGCAAAATTGCACTCCAACAAGTTCTGCCAAAGCACACATATCAAAGGGTCTAGGGTCACCATGGATAGTGACCAACTGGTTTTTAAATTCGAATTTAACACATTGGTGTAAAGTTGATGGGACAGCCCGCATCGCATTGATCCAAGGGCGACCCAAAAGTATATTGTACGATGCTGGGCAATGTACAATAAACACGGTTGTATCTAGGGTTCTAGGACCAACTTGCAATGGGATGGTAATGACTCCACACGTTTCTTGTGTCTCGTCATTGAAAGCTTTGATAATCATGTCAGTTTTCTTCATTTCATCACTTCTAAAGCCAAATCTTTGGTAGAAGTCAAAAGTGCAAATGTTTAGAGATGAACCATTATCAATCAAGACTCGTTTAATAGCTACATCTCCAATTAGAGCAGTAATATATAAGGGGTTATCCTTATGTAAACTATGTTGTGGGATATCTTTATCTCGAAAGTCAATACAATCGACTTCTCTAGTGATGATAGTATTGGCCATGGCTTCAGGTTGAATGTTTTGAGGTACCATCATTTGGCTTAATGTAAGCATTAACTCATCCCTATGGGTAGGAGAAGATCTTAATAAATCCAAAAGGGAAATTCTGGCTGTAGTATTAGATAATTGCTCATTAATATTGTAAGGGGGTTTAGGTTGAACATTAGGAGCATGATTCCCTTTATTGGGATTTTTCAAAACAAATGGAGCTGATCCATCATTCTGAGTTTGGTCCTTGTTGAGAATTTTGAGCCTGTTGTCGGGTAACGACTCCGATGGTACCTACAATGTTATATTGAAGACGCTGAACTGGTCTCGGTTGAGCGTTTATGGCTTGTTCATTAGAGAGGAATTGATTAGAAGAGGGTCGAGTAGTAACTCTTCTAGGAAATGGTTCTTCTGGAACCATAGCATCTGTGATAGGTTGAATAGGATCTGATTCATTTTCAGAACTATTCGATTGGTTTGAAGTGATGTCTATTTCACTTTCAGTATCTGATTCTACATCACTAGGATCGGGAGTTTGAATATTATGTAGGGGCCTGGTTGTGACCAGGGATAAGGTTGTGTCAAATGTTTGAGGATCCTGAATAGGTAATTGTCCGCTAATAGTCCCTACATATCGGGTAGGAGGGGGAACATTATGATGTTCGATTTGATTGGCCACCTCTTTACCATGTCTTGGTAAAGGGTGTTGAAATATGTCTAATGATTGATTAGCATTTTGATTTTGATTTTGGGGAATGTTCTTTTGAGGATTATTAGGAGCATTTTGTTTAGGTTGGAAGGCTTGCACCTCCATTTCATTATTATCAATCAGATCTTGTATTTTATGTTTCAACCTTTTACAAGCATTGGTAGAGTGTCCAGGTCCTCTATGGAAATCACAAGTGTAAGTCAGCTCTATATATCGGGTATAGTTGGATCAGGTTCCCGGATAGTTGGTAATTGGATCAAACCTCTTTCGAGTAATTGAGGTAAAATAGTTGATAATGGTTGATTCAATCTAGTAAATTCTCGAGGAGGTTTATCAGGAGGTTTCAATATAAATTTTTTTGTTGTTTTCGTTGCATTGATATTAGCAACATTTTTGCTGTCAATGACTCCGTCACCTACGACTTGTTTGTTTTTATATTGATTTCTGGAGGTTTTCTCATCATCCTTCTTCCTAAGTTGGCCTCTCCTAATGAGGGCATCTTCTACTCTTCGAGCTAAATCTATAGCTTGATCGAAGGTAGTTAAAGTAGCAGTTGATAGCTCATAAGATATTTGTTCTTGTAAATTATTAATAAAAATATCCAACATTTCCCTATAAGGTAGCACAAAGTGCAGTTTTCCTATCAACTGCCTCCATCTAGCTAAGAAATCAGCAAAACATTCATCCTTGTCTTGTTTTAAGTTGTATAAATCTTTAATGGTTACATGCCTCTCGATGTAGGCACTAAATTGATGGACAAAAGATTCAGCTGTTTCTTCAAAGTTTCTCAAAGAATGAGTGGGTAGTTGATAGTACCACTCTAATGCCATTCCACCTAAACTTTTTGGGAACATTTTTAGTAATAGCAAGTCATCATGTGATATATCATGACATGCTATCCTAAACATGCGAAGATGCTCTATGGGATCTTCGGTTCCTTTATATATAGGCAGGATGGGCATGGGAAAGTGCTTAGGGTACGGTTGTGCTACAACTATGGGATCCAAAGGTTGACTACATATCTCTCGATAATTGTACGAGGGATGGTAGGGATCTATCTGGTCCATACGCGAAGCTAACTATTTCACCATGGCTTCCAGATTACTGGTTTGCCCACCATATTGGTTCGGTAGGGCATTAGTATGGGACTTGTGAGCATATGATGGAGGGACATGAAGATTAGATGCTATGTTGCTATTGTGTAAATTGTTGGTAGGAAAGGTGTTATGAAGAAATTTTGAAGTTGTATTATGTTGTATTCCAGATTGTTGAAAATTGGTGTTTGGCTTCATTTTAGGTTTTTGTTTACTTGAAGCATATTGATCAATAGTTTGGCGAAGTAAAGCAGTGAAGGAAGTTTTCTTTTGTGTGGGAATGATTTTAGGCTCAATAACAGGTTCCTTAGGAGGTTGGGTAACCTGTTGTTTTGGCATGTTTTGAATCATAGTGACCATATCTCTATTGGATGGTCCAGCCTTATCACTTTCTTGATCAATGAAAGACAAGGGATTAGTGTGCACATCAAACATATGTTCCATGGCTGCTTGAGTGTCACTAATTTGCCCTTTATCAATACGAACTGCCATATTAAGAGCGCCAATGTTATTATTGAAAAATTTCCAGAAATGATCTAAGTTATCAAAAGCAATAGTTCCATCTGGAGCTATTCTAGGGGATGAGGATCCTTCCTCTTTAACATTTTCTTCTTGTTCATTGTCTTCACCTAGGTCATCTTCTGGTTGATCTAGAGTTTCTCCTTCCGAAATTGGATCCTCAGGAAGGACATTTGGGTTTCTAGTTTTATCTTCTAACCAATCTTCTTCTTCTCCTTCAGTTTGTTTACCATTCCTAAGTTTAGGCATTGTGCTTAATTTAGATTTCAGCAAATATATATATATATATATATATATATATATATATATATATTATATTATATATATATATATATATATATGCAACAAGCTTAAGAGGTATATATTAATTATATACCTACTACAATATTTAAAATGAAATGTTTTGGTTTTTGTTATGTTTTTTAGTTTTTCTTGTTTTTGTAATAATATTGTAAAGATAACAAACAACACAATAAATGCAAGAAATAATACTGAAAGTAATGATCTAGTTTTCTATAAACAATTTATAAATATCATTAATGGGCTCAAGTTCTTCAGGAGTCATGAAGTGTTCTTCTTCAAATTGAAAATTTTCTTTCAAAAATTTAATGAAAAGGGCTATAGTGATATTATCTGTCTCAGATTCTGGTTGATAGAAGTAAAGCTCATGGCAATACTCTCGATATAACACAGCTCGAGGAACTCTATTCCATATTTCCCTATCCGTAAGAACGACCTCTTGGTCTTCTACATGACCTAGGAACTGGTGTATAATGGCTGCGTTCTCGAGGTATTCCTCGAAGGTGAACAATTCTGAAGACACAAGAGCTCTCCTATAAGCT
Source organism: Wollemia nobilis (assembly GCA_028583015.1). Classification (NCBI taxonomy): domain Eukaryota; kingdom Viridiplantae; phylum Streptophyta; class Pinopsida; order Araucariales; family Araucariaceae; genus Wollemia; species Wollemia nobilis. The sequence goes on along the minus strand of JAQPPZ010000541.1, from coordinate 20,787,191 downwards.
AACCATCTATGGCAGGCTCTCTGAAGTTCATGATAAAAGACGAGTTGATGAGGATCCAGGATTCTATCTAGGACAAGCCTCTTGATTTGTTTAAGTTTTGTTGACCTAGATGAAATGACACCTAGTCTTCTATCAAGTTCGTCCCACAAAAGTTGATTTCTATCTATTTCAGGCACACTAAGCACATAATTGATTTCTATGGCTGCTAATTGGTTTTCAACATTTATAGTAACTGCTAATATTTTCTTAGGAGCTACCATCTAAACATGATATGCAACTTATTAGTTTTAAATGATTTGAAATGCATCTATGTTTTTGGTTGTTTTATTTTTTGTTTTTTGTTTTCAAAAGGTTTTAAATGCATTCACGTCGGGTTCACCAAAATGTATCGCTCCAAATTTTTCACACCCTTACCTTCAGGCTATAGGATCCGTGCCCGGAAGGGGGATGTGAAAAGGATGGCATGGTACCTCGGACTGAGAGGCCTTGCGAAGGTCCCGCCTCTCGGGGGAGGTGTATTATGGTGATTTTTTGACGGATGGTGGGTTCACCAGGAAACTTTTGAATGGCAGTTTCCACGCCTAGGTTGGGAATGTGTTTGATGTGTTCAGTTTTAGCTTTAATCATCCAAGTCCTAGGTTTGGCCAAAATGCATCTAAGCTATTCTATATGAAATGCAGATTTAAATGAAGACAAAAATAGATTTGGATAGAAAAATAGAAAGAACAAGATGGATTAAAGACCCATACCTGATCCGGATGTCTGATGAAGGTTCTAATTTTTGAAGCAGTCAGGATCACCTCTGATTTAACAGAATCATCTACGATCTGACAAGATCATCTGAGATCTGACGAATTCGTCAGAGACCTACAAACAGAGAAATAGGTGCAAAACACAGAAAATACAACAATGCTAACATAGGGAAACAGTGTAAAATGACAATAACAATATCAAACTAAAAATTATAAATAGAAACATGAATGCATTATACTGATTTAATGACAATTATAACTTAATTATGCATTTGATCTAGATGGGTGAACTCCAAAATGCAGAATAGCAAGGAATAATGATAAAACTAACTAAATTCAAAATAAAATAGTGGATAAATGTAAGAAAACATGCAAACTCTGGGCACTGATTGCCCCCAATGCAGACTGCAGTCGAAATCGTCTGGATGCGACGAAATCGTCTTGAATTATGACGGGATCGTCCGAGATTGAACGAGCTCGTCTGCGACGATCTGAACTTGCTCCGACTGAAAATCGATACGGTCCCTACAAGAAAACTTCAAATAACAAATTGCAAATGATGCTCTAGGGTATTTTAATGCACGCAAATATCAAATCACAGGGAAATTCAGCCAGGGGGATGCTAAGGGGAGGGCCTAGGATTAAATAGGCTTAGGATAGAGGTTGGGAGGTTGGAGATCATCCCAATTTGGGAGATCTCCAATGGGGGAGGTCTCTAACGGTGCAGACACGCTTCTGCCCGGATTAGAGACGCCGTTGGAACAGAGTCCAACTATGCACAAATTAGTTTGGGACGAGATCGTCTGGACGTCCTACGCCAGACGAAATCGTCCGATCTGAGGCGATATCGTCTTATCGGAGACGATATCGTCAAACGGACAAAACAAACTCTAAAAATGGCATGGGAAAGGAGGAAACGGGTTAAACGGCGGTTTGGGAGCGGTTTTGGGGGTTGAAATTTGAATTTGAATATTTACTAGAGTAATTGTAATTATTAAGGTTTTACTGCGCCAATTTTAGGGTGCTACAAGTCCTAAGAATAGAATAGTGAGGTATCATTGGAATATGTAAGGCCAATATTCATGTATAACTATAAATATACCTTCTTAGAGTAGAACAATGTATGGAATTTTGGAGTGTATGAGGTAAAGTAGTAGCAGTTACAATGTAGTGCATTTTTGTAATATGGAGTGTTAAATACCTCCATTGCATAACATTGTATATTTTTGTGAGATTTCATTAATGGTTATTTATTGAGTATTTTTAGAAGTATCTCATCATATTTTCATGCTTATTAGTTATCCATTATCATAGTTATAATATTACATGCTTATTTCATTACTTGTGGTTGCATTTCCTTTAAGTTTATAGCTTCAAAAGTTAACAGTGATATTAGAGCACTAGGTAGATTGATAGGAAATAAAGAGAGCCACAAGAGAGATGGAGAGTATATATAATATCATTTTATTAATTTTTGAGATTGCATTTGGCTAAATTATTTCCATAGAGTTGTAGAAAAACTTGTGAAAACTAGGACTCAACATTGATTCCACTAGATTGACAAATCAACTATTGAAGATTATTTTTTATAGATTCAAATAAATATCTAATTTCATTTTCTAATACTTTGTTTCAAGAAAAAATTATATTCAAAGAAATTTGGGAAGCTTCCTACAAAAGCTAGAAATAATATCTTCTTTGGAATAAATCCAGTACTTGAAGCAATAAGTTGGAGATTGAAGATTTGGAGGCCTAACGAAAAAGGTCCCATTGCAAGATTTAGAGATTTAAGACTCCAAGTTGGAGATATAGAAGAGATATAGTGGCCAAAGAAGCCACATTGAAGACTACAAATCAAGGAGAAGATCCTAGAAATAAGACCCCACTGAAGCAAGAAGAGACTCAAGGAGAAAAGTCATAGAGAAGATTGGAGATTGGTGATATCCATTGAATATCAAAGATTGCAGATTTTAGAAGGTGAAGAGAAGATAGTTGAATAAGCTAAAGAGACCCACAAGAGGTCCCATATTTATAAGAGTGAAGATATAGGACTAAAAAAGGTCTTATTACATATTTTAGAAGTAGCAAATTTTAGAGATCCAAGAAAGAGATCTCATTGCAAAACTTCCATAGTTGAAGATTAAAGAGATCAAGGAAGATCTCATTGAAGTTTTGAGAAAAAGAAAAAATACAAGATTGAAGGCCATTAGAGAAGAGTTCAAAACTCATTGGAAAAATTTAATAGTAAGAATAATATCTTGATAGAATAGAATTTGGAATAATTATCACCATCTGACGATAAGCCCAAGGGAGAAGGATTTGGCAAGAAGTTTTTCAGATTTTGGAGGAGATTAGTGAAGACCTCAAGATTTTTAGATTCTTGAGAAAAAGGCCAAGATTGAATCCAAATTTCCACAAGAATATTGAAGGGAAAAGAGCTAGAAGAAACTACCAAACCTGATAGGTTTGAAGATTACCTTTGGAGGATTTAAAGACTGATTGGAAAGAAGGAGGTTTTCTGATTTTATAGCAAAAAATTAAAGGTTCCTTGAAGAAAAATCTCAGATATGATTTGGAGGAGTTTCCTACCAAATTTTTGAGATTCAGGGATAACATTTTGAAGGAGAAATTTATTGCTTAGCAATATGAGAATTCTGAGGCAGCAAGAAAGCAACAATTTGGGTAGCATTAATAGCTGCCAATTTTAAGATTTCCAAGGGGTATCCTAAAGGAGAGTTGAAGCCACAAAGCTATAGTCCTGGGCAGAAATTTAGAGGAGTTTCAAAGCTATAAATAGGTGAGCTAAAGAGCTATTTTGGACAGCCAAGAAGATCTGCAATTTCATCTAGTACAAGGCAACATTTAGGTGATCCAAATCACTAAGAATATCACAATCAAATCAAGCTTGAAAAGGTATGCAACTTAGGTGCAAAAGGTTCATTATTTGAAATCTTATATTCAGGTCATTATTAATGTTATTAATCACCAATTTTAAGTTTTATAAGTTGTATTTGTAGACACCTAAAAATCGCACACTGTCCCTCTCCCCATTTTCATGGTCAATCAATTTGCAGAACCATCAAAAATTACATAAATTGGCCAAAAACATTATTCATTAATCAAAATAACTATTCATAATATTTGGCCCCTTTGGGCTAGCTAAGCCCCTCTCTATTCTTAACCATAGGTCCTCATATGACCTCATGCTAACTCAACTAAGTTTGAATTCTCCACCATGGTCAAAAAGCATTTTATGGTCATAAAGTCAACATTTTGGTCAAAACCTGCTTTATGGCTAATTGCATGCTTAATTAAATCTAATCATGATTTTATTTGGGCCCTCCACCTCACCTAGTCTACTTTGAATACTCTAGCCCTCCACCTCACCTATTCTAGCCTATCCTAGCCTTGCCACCTCTCATCCAGATATTTCTCCACCTAGCACGAGATTCCGAAAGATTGAAAGGAAAACTAATGCGATGTATTCAAAACCAAAATTAACGCTTAAGGTCCTATAAAATGAAATGCATGAAATGAAGGAAAAGAGACGAATTTAAATGAGATAAAAAGAAGTACAGAAAGCACAACCCTTTTTATTTATACTCTTCCAATTCGGTTACAAAGACGTCTCCTCCCTTTAAAGGGGTAGGAGCATTAACATAGTTTCAATTACAATCATGGATTTAGTGTTCCTCCTTCCGCGTGCCCACATGTGAAATGGGCGAGCCAAAGTGTTGTCATCGCTGGTATTGATAAGTCTTTAATCCTTGCTGCTCCTCCTATGTTCAAAGAAACAACAAATCGTCAGTAGCACCTGTGTATGATAATGAAACTCGCAAATCGGAAAGAGTACTGTTAATGAATGTAAAAGATGAATATAACGATGATTAAAATGAATCCAAATAGACTAAAAATTTGACAGAAGCGTAATCATGTAACTAGCAAAATACTGCAAAAGAAACAGTCACCAAATTCAATACAGATTCGTATTCGTCCCTGGGTTGGACGAGTAAACCTGCAACAGTTTGGTACTCGTTTCGGGGTGAGACGAGAAAACCTACGATAGTTTGGTACTCGTTCCGGGGTGAGACAAGAAAACCTGTGACATTTTGGTACTCGTTTCGGGGTGAGACGAGAAAACCTGCAATAAGGCAGGGGGTGCCCGAAGGCAAACCACCCGCGGGTTGAAACTTTGTTTCGACACCAATCCGCTTGGGATGGGTCCGAAACCTGTTGTGATGTGTTGTCGACAAATTGATAGGCTATTGTGGTCAAAAAAATTAGGTTTTTGGTTCTTGATTCGTGCCTTCAAAGTCACCCAATAACCTCCTTTTTGATTAAGAGATTATGGATGTAAAGCACAAATCGTAAGTAAACTGGCAGCACTTCGTCGCTCAAAATGCTCCTTCTCTGTATATCCTTTTGGGTGAGGAAATTCACCATTTTATAGACCCAAGGGGTCTCTTTGAATTAGCATGCAAAAGTGCTACTTAGCATGAATGCTTTTTCAAGGAAGAGAAGACTTCTCCCTGATCAAGGCTCCATAATTGCTTCTGTAACTGCTGTTGCATGCCCAAAAGAACTCACTCGCACTCCCATGCAATGAAGGGAGAGTTAAGTAGCTAATTTGAGTTGTCATGAAAAAGCCCACTCTCACTCCCATGCAATGAAGGGAGAGTCAAGTGGCAAATCCGAGTTGTCCTAAAAAGCTCACTCTCATTCCCATGCAGTGAATGGAGAGTCAAGTGGCAGATCTGAGTTGTCAAAAGAACTCCCTCGCACTCCTATGCCATGAAGGGAGAGCTTAGTGGTAGTTCTAAGTTGTCATGTGCCGAGGTTTGACTTTTTGCCGGTCAAACCTGGTATTCGTCCCACCCTAGAACGAGTGCTGGAATTCGTCCCTGGGTGGAACGAGTACCAGCATGTACTCGTTCCTGGGTGGAGCGAATAATCAGCAAAGTGCCTAAAAGGTGCCAAATTGACCTCTGACTTGCAAAACTATTGTGTGAGTGGTTAGGACCATTGTTTTAACCTCTGGGGCTACCCTGGGGGCTGTTTGTGTCAATGCGATCAGCGCTTGTTGTCACGTAATCGGATTGGTGTTGTTTTGGTGTCTACAGATGCCCCTTTTTGGGAAGCGTTGTGCAAGGCATAGCGCCGAGCAAAAATAGATAACCAAAGCACTAATGATTAGGGTTTCTCAATAACCTAACCAACTCTTGATGCCCCAAGTATGGAAAGGGCACACATTCTTGAATCCTTGCTTCTGACGAGCTAAGGAACTTAAATCAAGTATTAACCTGGTTCGGTGAGGTATTACTTGAACTTGGACATTGATCAGTCATGAATAGGCAAAGGGTGCAACCTTTTGTCTATGGGAACCTTGAGTTCATGATTCATGAATGCCAAGTGTTTGATCAGCTTGTGATAATTGCTTGTTTGCTGCCCCAAGCAAGGGCGCGATTGTCTTTGTCAATGATCCTTTGAATGCGTGTTATTTCCATGATTGGGTATATTGTTGTTGATTAGCAACTAAGTGTGACTACCCCCTCAAGCGACGAATCGATGAGGGAATGACCGACATGAGAAAAGCGACGAGTCGCTTGACCCAAGATGACTTAAGTGAGGGTGCCTTTAGATGCTATCCATTGAATGCTCGAGCAGTTTCTCGATTTTTGAACCTATTTTTGGTGGGGGTAAACCCGTTTTGCGACGCCATAAGGGGTAAACATTGTCAAAAATCCAATCTCCCATGGAGCGGTCCGGCCATGGTAGCCTTCTTAGGGATAGAGATAGTGATAATGTAAACCCCGACATCTGTTTTGTTATGCCAAGAGGTCAAGTGCAAGAGCACTTTTGTCTGGCAATTTTTAGTGTTTTGGTTGGGGTGTGTTTTGCCTGTTTGGTTTTTGTTTTTTTTGTTGTTTTTTGTTTTTTTTGAATTTTGGAATTCGTTCCGGGGTGGGACGAATACCATGATGTTATTCGTCCTGGGGTGGAACGAGCATTTCTTCGAGGAAAAGCACTCGTTCCAGGCAGGAACGAATACCAGCAAACAAAAAGTATAAATATGCAAAAATAACGGATTGGGCTCATTTGCACTGTTCATCGCGAGCGAATTGGAGCTCTAAGGAGGAGGAGGGAGATTTTCTGACGTGAAGCGCTACCAAATTTTCTAGCTACCATGAGTGCACAAACCGGGTCATCAAGCGATAGAGCCGAAGCGAGACCAGTAAGTGCACTATCTCCTCGAGTGTTAATTTGAAAAAGTGCAAATTTGTTTTTATTGTGTTTTTCTTTTGTTTAAGACATGGAACCCTAATTAATTAATTAAAAGGTGAATGAATGGATTTAAAGACCATGAAACAAAATGAAACGTGTATGCAAACCGATGGAAACCTGGATGGAAAACCGTAGAATAAACCTAAATGAAACTTAGAGTAACACCTTAGGGTAACCACGGTTATATAAAAAAATGTTTTTTTTTTTTTGATGTGAATGGTAAAACTTAGGTCGAAACCGGAGGTCAATTTTTTATGAAATGCAAGATGAAAACTTAGATTAAAATTGATGATTTTTTTTTTTGTTTTAAATGGTAAACTTAGGTTGAAACCGTAGGTAAACCATGTCAATTTTTTGTTGTTTTTATGAAATGCAAGATGAGAACTTAGATTACAATTGATGAATTTTTTTTTTTAAATGGTAAACTTAGGTCGAAACCGTAGGTAAACCATTGTAGTTTTTGTCTGTTTTTAAAATGAAACCCTAAATTGAAAAAAAATGATAAATTTTTGTGTTTTTTGTTTTTTTTTTGTGAATGGTGAAGTTAGGTTAAAAATCATAAGTAAACCATGTCGATTTTTTGGAAATGATAAAAAATGAAACCCTAGATTAAAAATGGATGAATTTTTTTTTTGGAATGGTTTAAGCTGAAGTTAAACTTTCAGTAAACCAAATTTAAACTGAAACCTTAGGTTAAAAATTGTTGGATTTTTTTTGTTGAATGGTTTAAACTTAAGTTAAACTGTCAGTAAACCATTGCAGTTTTTATGTTGTTTTTAAACTGAAACCCTAGGTTAAAAATTGCTAAATGTTTTTGTTGAATGGTTTAAACTTAAGTTAAACTGTCAGTAAACCATTGCAGTTTTTATGTTGTTTTAGTTTTTGTGAGTTCAAAGTACAACTTTGTTTTTGTCAGTTAACACTAGAATTAAAAACTCTAGAAAACTGTTTTTTGTTGTTTTTATTGTTTTAAAGTACAACTTTGTTTTTGTCAGTTAACACTAGAATTAAAAACTCTAGAAAACTGTTATTGTTTTTGTTTTGTTGTTGTTTATATACATGTTGATGAATGGTGTTGTTGTACATTGATGCAGTTTTGTACAAGTGATGGTGATTTGATGCATGTTTTTGATGTGTTTATGTTTTGTGATGTGCAGGTGGTGAAGAGTCGGTATCGGGTATCGACTATTTTTTCTAGTGCCCGAGAGGCGTTGACTGCGGAGGACTGGGAGTGGCTTGATGCCTTGGGGCTCAAGCATGTGGCTCGATTGGAGCCAGTTGTTGGGGATCGGGCATACTTGACAGCTTTGATCAGCCTATGGGATGTTCGGACGAACACCTTCCATCTTCTGACAGGGGAGATGACAGTCACCTTAGAGGATGTGTATCGGATTCTCCGGATTTCGATAGACGGGGTTCCCATCCGGATGATGCCACGAGGCCAGAGGACGGCTGTACTGACCCGATGTTTTGGACATGGGGAGGACTTGGGTGTGGAGGACGCGATGTAGAGAGTGGAGGATGATTGTCATATGGGTGGGATCTTAGTGCGGTGGTGGTATGAGAGGAGGGTGTTGGGAGTGAGGCATACACTACTCATGAGCCTTATTTCCAACATGCTGTTGCCAGACTCCTCGGGGCGAGGTTCCCATGGAACCTACTAGAGGTGGTGTGGCAGTTAGTGGATTGTCCTGTGACAGAGCCTATGATCATGAGATGGGGCCAGACGCTCTTGGCTCAACTATATGATGAGTTGTATGAGGTCCGCTATCGGGGGCGAAAGGGGATTGGCTGTAGTTTCTTGCTACAAAGCTGGGCCTAGCAGCATATAGCCATGGAGCGACCACGAGGGCTACCCTGGACTACACGGGTTGACATGGTGGATAGAGACATTGGTTATGGGGCTTTATGGTATCGATCTGAGGAGCAGGGGTAGAGTCGACGGTTTGCGAGAGACGTGGACCATTACGTAGATGCATTGGCACGACTGACTCTAGGAGATGTGGTGTGGAGGCCATATCGAGATTGTCCCGCATGGTCGGAGGTTGATGAGTGGCTTCGACGGGTCCGGAGGGGGAGGTGGGTCATTGGACGACACGAGACAGAGCAGGAATACTTCCATTATCTTCGAGTGACACGCCAGTTTGGGGTACGCCAGGGGTTGCCTAGGGAGCCCGTAGTCTATCGACGTCGGAGCGATGAGAGGACTCTAGCTACGTCGATCCTCGAGCCGCTAGGGGAGGAGGCAAATATAGTATTGGACACTCCGGACGTGGATGACGTCGGAGTTACTGTCGAGTACCGAGAGTGGTGGATGCTCCGACGATGGCGAGGTGAGGGGCCATTGGGAGGGGATGAGGTAGCGGTAGGCAGAGAGGGTGCAGAGGCACCAGGAGAGGGTTGGGGAGCTCCTGTTGATGTGGAGATGGTGGAGGTGGCAGATGCGGGAGAGGACTTTGGTGAGGAGGAGCAGCCTGAGATGCAGGATGCTCTGGAGCAAGCCGATGCTCCAGAGAGGCCGACGTAGCCGACCGTGCCAGGGGATACAGAGGCGAGGTTATGTGCTGAGGTAGCATGATTGACAGAGGTGCTACGAAGGCGAGATGGGGAGCTTGGGGATGCACTGCGGGAGAGGGATCTCCTACGGGTGCAGTTGGGGCAGCGCGAGGCTAACCTTGCGACATACCGTCAGCGGGCGAGGGACTTGGAGCGACAACGGGACGAGCTGGAGGATGAGGTTATCCACCTTGGTGGGCAAGTGCCTGCATTCTCGGGAGGTGGATCATCACGACGCTCGAGAGGGAGCGACATGGAGCAGACAACATCCTCTCAACGGAGGTGACGGGATGAGGGAGAGGCCAACGGGCATGGTGCAGGGGCGAGCAGTAGCCGCCCTGAGAGGTCTCAGAGGACCCGCACCATGGGGGGTAGTTCCCGTCGCACCGATCCTACGTGATCATGGTGGACGATGCCCTAGACTTGGGGATTTTGAGTTTTTGGATTGTGGTAGCGAGGTTCGAGGACCGATTCATTGTAGCCTGCGGGCAATTTTGTTATGATATATATATACATATGACTCTTTTTGGTGTTTATACATTTTTCATGATTTATTTTTATGTACATGTTTTTACATTGATGTATGCATATGCGATTATGAATGCGATGGGTCTAATTTGTATGATGTATGCATAAGGAATGAATGAAAGGAGTTTTTTGATGATTTGTCGATGCACCATAGACTGTACAAGATTTGACTGACTTGCTATATTAATGGGATGACTTTGTGGAATGACTTTGCATGTGAAAACTTTGTTTTTGTATTTTGCCTATTTTTTGATGGTGATGTACGAAATGAAATGTACCGAGTTGTTTGAAAATGTAGTTAAGCTTTTTTGAGATGCGGATATTTTAACTAACTAGCCAAGACTGTACATTTATCTCGCAAGACTTTTGAACAAGGTCTAAATCTGACTTGAATTTAACCAAGTTATTTTACATCCCTGTGTGTGCAATTGAGTTCGTTTATGTGGTATTTATCAGGATACCGCCAGTGCCAGATAGGCTATCAACCAAACCTGTACTGAGGATCACCTAATTAGCTCCACTAACTCCGTTGTTGTATTTAGCAAGATTAATCCACGTGACAATCTAAGGTACCATAAGCTAGCTCATCCACATGCAAATAGTGGTCTGCACACATGCAAAGCTAATGTGACGGACATATCGTCATGCGGGTAGGATACCACCATTGCCAGATAGGCTATCAACCAAACCTGTAATGAGGATCACCTAGATGGTTTTCGAATGCTGAGAATTCTAGGGATTCAAGTTTAGGTTATTTGTTGGCTGAATGATTTGGGAGACTTGCTCGTCTATATAGTGATGAAAATCACTGTTTATTTTTCTATTTATTTTTCTTTTTGAGCAAGGATTTTGAATAGTGGTGATAACCACTGTTATTTGATTTTGTATTTTGAGCTTTGTAAGTTTGAGCTTGTGAATGGCCTTGATCCTGTTGGCCTTGGGGATGACTACCCATCCTTTGCAGGGACGTGTAGTACGAATCCATACGACTTTGGGAACCAAGGGGATAATGGAGATTATGAAGTAAGGGCATTGATCTTTTAGGCCTTGGGGATGACTACCCATCCTGGTTAGGGGCGTGTAGTACGAATCCTTACAACTTGGAGACCAAAGGTGAGTGGAGATGGTTGTGATGATGGTTTGTTGGAATTGTGTTTTTGAATAGCGTTGATCCTTTTAGGTCTTGGGGACGACTACCCATCCTTGGCAGGGACGTGTAGTACGAATCCTTACAACTTTGGGGACCAACTATGATTGGGATTTGTGGAAGTGGTGAAAACCACTGTTTATTATGGGGAATGGATAGGGAAGAGCTCATCCTTTTGTCAATTCTTAGCATTTTGGAACCATTCGCACAGGGGGATGAACAGGCTAATATTTCACCTATGGTACCCTAGACTGCTTTGTAGGTTTCTCTTGCGTTCACACAACTTAGGAATTATTATATGTGTGTTAATTTGTGTTGGGATGCTACGTAACAAGGTGTGATCCAAGTAAAACTTTCCCGTGTAAAATCTGTTTAACTATGTACAATTTTGGCTAGAAAATTAAAGACAGTTGAATGACGAAAACCCTATATACATTAGGAGACAACTGACTATGCTAAAAATGGTGGTATGCTAGATGTATGCATTTATGAAAATGGATTTGATGTGGAAAAGGATGGAATTGCCAAGTAATGACAGCCTATGGTGCTTTTGACTTGTATGACCTAGCAAAGGTATAATGTATGGATGCGATGCCTAATGCAACCTATATTTTTGTATTTTGATTTTTATGAGAATGCATGGAATTGAAATGCAAATGTTTTTGTGATTTTTGATTTTTTATGACTATGCATGGAATTGAAATGCAATTGTTTTTGTGATTTTTGATGATTGTATTGTTTTTGTTTATTTTTGAATATTTATTTTGACCAAGCAGTTATGGTAACGCTTGGAGCTTTTGGTGTTGACCAAAGGGTCTATGGATACCTTTGGAGCATTTTGGGGGTGACCAAGTGATTATGAGAATCCTTGGAGCGTTTGGCTTGACCAAAGGGTTTATAGATACCTTTGGGGCGTTTTAGGGTTGACCAAGCGATTATGAGAATCCTTGGAGCTTTTGGCTTGACCAAAGGGTTTATAGATACCTTTGGGGCATTTTAGGGTTGACCAAGCGATTATGAAAATCCTTGGAGCTTTTGGCTTGACCAAAGGGTTTATAGATACCTTTGGGGCATTTAGGGTTGACCAAGCGATTATGAAAATCCTTGGAGCTTTTGGCTTGACCAAAGGGTTTATAGATACCTTTGGGGCATTTAGGGTTGACCAAGCGATTATGAAAATCCTTGGAGCTTTTGGCTTGACCAAAGGGTTTATAGATACCTTTGGGGCATTTAGGGTTGACCAAGCGATTATGAAAATCCTTGGAGCTTTTGGCTTGACCAAAGGGTTTATAGATACCTTTGGGGCATTTAGGGTTGACCAAGCGATTATGAAAATCCTTGGAGCTTTTGGCTTGACCAAAGGGTTTATAGATACCTTTGGGGCATTTAGGGTTGACCAAGCGATTATGAGAATCCTTGGAGCTTTTAGTTGGACTATGGCTCTCTAGATGTGGAATGGCCTCAAATGACTGATGTTCAAGGGTTCTGTTTCCTTGATTCCTTCAAGAGAGGCAAGTCGGTATGTTCCAGGTCCTATTCGACTGTCAATGATATAAGGACCTAACCAGTTTGCCATGAACTTGTCCCGTAGATGGGACGACAAATTAGAATTCTGTTGGTTCTCTTTTAAGACCAAGTCACCAACCTAAAATTCCCTAAGGTGGACTTTCATGTTGTATGCTCTCTTAAGTCACTCTTGATAGATACGCAAATGCTCGAGAGCATTAACGCGTCGTTCATCGAGCAACGTCAGTTGATCTAACCAGGCCTACCACGTAGTGTCATCATCGATGAAATCTTGCATTGAAATGCACAGGGAAGGGATTTCCAACTCAAAAGGCATGACTGCCTCGGAGCCATACACCAGCAAAAATGGAGTTGCCCCAGTGGGCGTCCGAATGCTGGTGCGATAAGCCCATAGGGCAAGCGGGATCTGAATGTGCCAATCCTTATGATTATCTACAACTGTCTTTTTGAGAATGGTGACTAGCATTTTGTTTGATGCCTCTGCTTGCCCATTTGCCTACGGATAATAGGGTGTTGAAAAACTATGCTGAATTTTGTACTTTGTGGTCAAAGCACACACATCTTTGTTCTTGAATGGTGTCCCATTATCTGACAGGATCTTGGATGGAATACCAAAATGACATATGATGTTATGCAAAATAAACTTCGCAATGCGGGATCCAGTCGTAGTGGTTAGCGAAATTGCTTCCACCCACTTGGTGAAGTACTCTGTGGCCATTAAAATGAACGTGTGACGACCAGACGACGCAGGGGAGATCTTTCCAATTAGGTCAAAGCCCCACTGCGAAAAAGGCCAAACCGATTGGATCGGCTACAAGGCCTGAGAAGGTACGTGTGTCAAATTAGCATGGTGTTGACACTTCACGCACTTCTTCACATATGCGCAACAATCTCGCTCTAAATATGGCCAATAATAACCCATGCGAAGAATGCGCTTTGCGATGGCCATACCGCTGAAGTGGCCACCACATGTACCATCGTGAGCTTGGGTGATCGCCCAAGCGGACTCTTGCTGGTCCAAACAACGAAGGAGGATTCCTTCATAATTTTGATGATACAAAATGTCTCCTAACAAGACATGCTTTGCCGCTTTCTATTTGAATGATCTTTTCATGGCTTGTGTCAATCCAAGTGGGAGGTTACCTAGCTTGAGGTAATCCCGAATGGGTGTGTACCAATCCTACTGATCAGAAACCTTGATAGTATGAATGACCAATCCCTCTTGAAGTCCATCCCTAACAAAAGCTGAGCGGGAAAGAACTTGTAAAAATAGCGTTGTGTTGCTATTAAGAGGGGTCGGGGAGAACAAGGACCCCCAGTTGGCTCGAGTCAAACAATCATGGATTCGAGAGAACTTATCCGAAGATGGTTCAATCTGGATCGGGTGGATTCCTGACGTCAGATCAGAGCTTGCACGCTCCATCGTAGATTGCGATAAGGTTTTAACCTGAATGGTTGTCATTTCACCAGAAGGGTCTTGCGGGATTAGTGACCCCAAGGAGGCCATAGTATCCACAAAATGATTTGATGATCGAGGGAGTGCCTCGATGTCATACCATTCAAGTTGTGCCAGGAATTTGTCCACAAGGGCTTTGTAGGCCTATAGAACTGGACATTTACATTGAAAAATCCCCTTCACTTGATTGACAATTAACAACGAATCACCAAAGATGTTTAGACGTTTAATGTTCATGGTGATTGTTGTTTGAAGACCTATGAGCAAGGCTTCATATTCTGCATTGTTGTTGGTGCACGAGAAGTCTAATTTAAATGACAAAGGCATTGGAGCGCCTTGCGGAGTGAAGAATACAATTCCCGTGCCACCCCCTTGCTCACATTTAGAACCATCAAAGAATAGGGTTATGTCAGCCTGTGACTCAGGCTCATCAAAATCTGGCGATTCTGAAACATGGAAGACCCCATCATCAGGTATTTCAAAATTTAGAGGCTGATCATCTTCAAGAGGAGCCTCGGCTAGTTGATCGACGATGACTTGACCTTTTATGGATTTTTGTCCAATGAACTCTATGTCAAACTCCATCAACAACATGATCCATTTCGTCGTGCGGCTACTATGATAAGTACGACTCATCATGTATCGCAATGGATTCTCCTTAGACACAACATACGTCTTATTATTGAGCATGTAGTGGCATAGCTTTTTGGTAGCAAACACCACTGCCAAGCAGAGATTTTCAACGTATGCATAGTTAAGTTCATAACTGACCAGGGTGTGGCTAAGATAGTATGTAGCCTGTTCTTTGTGAAGTTCATTTTTCTGGGATAGCATGGCACCCAGTGCCACCTCAATAGCTGAGATGTATAAATAGAATGGCACTCCTGGTCTAGGTGGTGCCAATACTGGCGACAAAACCAAGTACTGTTTAATGTCATCAAAGGCTGACTGGCACTTGTCATCCCAATGAAATGTGACCCCCTTATGCAATAATTTATTCATGGGTTGGCATTTGTCAGATAACTGCGCTATGAAGCGCTTGATCGACGCAACCTTTCCCTGCAGACTCTTGAGTTGCTTGATGGTGGTTGGGGGAAGCATTTCAAGGATTGCCTTGACTTTGTTTGGGTCTACCTCGATTCCTCGTTTGGAGACTATGAAACCCAAGAGCTTTCTAGAGGTGATGCCAAAGATGCACTTCTTGGGGTTTAGTCTGACTTTATGTTCAATGAGGCGATCGAGGACCTTGCTCAAGTCATCGAGGTGATCTGGGTGCAAAAGAGATTTGGCCAACAAATCATCCATGTAATCTTCCAAAGTCTTGTGCATGTAATCATGAAAGATGTACGTCATGGCACGTTGGTAAGTGGCGCCAACATTTTTAAGACCAAAAGGCATGACCTTATAGCAAAATGTCCCCCAAGGCGTTGTGAATGCCATTTTGAGTTGGTCCTCGAGATTGATACGAATCTGATTGTATCCTAAGAAACCATCCATAAGGGAAAGCATTTCATGGCCCACTATGGCGTCTACCAATGCGTCGATGCTTGGCAAGGGAAAATCATCCTTAGGACTCACTTTGTTAAGATCTCGAAAGTCGGTGCATATGCGAATCCTCCCGTCGGGCTTCTTGATGGGAACCATGTTAGACAACCATGGAGGATAATCCACACAGATGACAAACTGGGCATCCAAAAACTTTTGTAACTCGTATTTTACCATTAAGGCCACTGTTGGGTGCATCTTGCATAGTTTTTGCTTTACTGGCTTGATTGTCGGATCAAGCGTTAAATTATGCGTGACTAGCTATGGGTCTAGTCCCGGCATATCCTTGTATGACCATGCAAAAACCTCCTTCTTTTTCGTAAGAAGGGCAACATAATCAGCTTGCTCTTCGGGGGAAAGACTTACCCCCAGCTTGAGAATCTATGGATTCATTGGATCTATGCCGATGTCTACATCAGTCATTGCCTCGACCGACATGTGGGATCCGTCCTCCAACTGGTGTGGAGTTGGGATCAGGTGGATATCGTTTGCTGAATTAAGATCATCATTAGGAATGTCAAGTTCCTCTTTAGCATGGAAGACATCCTGAGTCTGTCCTGGAGTGAAATGAAACATCCCACCGCAAGGCCAATACTCTGATGGGGATGGTGGTGTGTCAGTGCGATCCCAATCTATAGCCTCTATGTCTAGATGCAATGATCATGTTGGATTGGTTGGATCATGGATGGGGGTGGTCAAGTCAATGGAGATCATGTTTATGAGATGATTGTAACCTCCATTACCGTAGGTGTGATAACTCTGACATTCGGGATGTTCTTGATGCGTTGGATCTGGCTCTGTAGGCACTGGCACAAAGGGATCAGCCCTATGCGTGGACATGCAAACAGGGTCTACCCTAGGCACTGATGGTTTGATAGGGTCTCTAGGTGGAAGATGCTCTCTATATACCTAGAGTGGCGGGTGCAGTAATTGCTATAACTACGTCGGGTTGAGGTGCCACCTATGTCTTGGACCTATGTGTAAGTGTTCAAACATGTCATCTATGTCCAAGGGATATCGTTGTTGCATTTGTCGCATGTGGTTGAGATAGGCCATCTCAGTTTCATCTTTCGAATCACTGTTGGAGAACCACAGGCCTTCATTAACTCCAAGGGTTGCTTGCGACACATGGGGCTCACCTTGTTCAAGCAGATTTATGTGGTCTCGTTGATAAGCAACACACCCCCACTGAAAAATGAGATTCCATCCTTAGAAAATTATGAACTTCCATTTTTGCAGCAGGGACCCTCTTGATCTTTTCAGGTTTTAAATCCATATTTGCTTGCCTCCTTTTTAAAGTTGTGCTTTTTCTTGCATTCTAGTTTGTGTTATCCAAGAATTCACTTTTTACATGCTAGAATCATTCATGCACAAGCAAAATCTTGCACCGGTACCGAGAAAATCCGGAAAACGAGTTGCATAATTCATTGAAAAATCAAACTTTCCATTTTTGGTAGTGTCGCGATATCGCGACACTTCCATTTTCGAAATGTCGCGATATCGCGACGGGTAAGTCAAAATGCGGCTAAGTGCCGAGAAGGTCGCGATTTCGCGACATGTCGCGAAATCGCGACAGTTTTGGGAGAGAGAAGCAAGCTGTACGGAGGGCGCGATTTTGCGACATGTCGCGAAATCGCGACATGTCGCATTTTCGCGGCAGGAGAGAGAAAATGGGCTGCGGGATGAAAAATCGGCTAAGTCGGAAACATGTTCCAAAATCGCGGTCAACGCGGTCAGCGCATGCGGGTAAGGAAGCGTCGCGATATCGCGACGTGTTCTAAAATCGCGGCTGAAAATCAAGAAGCGTACGGAGGCCGGGAAGGGTCGCGATTTCGCGACATGTCGCGAAATCGCGACATGTCGCGTTTCGCGGCCGACGAGGGAGGAAGTTGCCGATGCTGCGCGGGGTCGCGATTTCGCGACATGTCGCGAAATCGCGACATGTCGCGAGAATCGCGAAGGAGAGAGAAAGTCATAGTTGACACGAAAGTGCATTCCGGCGGGAAACGAGAAGGCTTCTGGGGTAGCGACACGTGTCAAAGCGTGAATGGGACAAACCGAAGCCGACATGCAAGCTTATTTTGCGGATTTAATCTGTTTTTAATGTTTTAAGCTTCGATTTAATTAAAATGCTAATCTAATGCATCTTTTTGTCTTTCATGCGGGATTCCACAGGCACTTACGGGACAACCGGGAAAGACCATAAAGGCGAAGATAAAGTGCGGATTTAGTCAAGGACCGCCATGCTAGGAGAGAAGGCTGCCGGTGAGAGCATTCAACGGCAAATTTATTGCGAGACTTGATAGCATGAAGACCATTTCAACTCGGGATGGATTTGCGGAGATCGAATTGATGGAGAAGTGGTGACTCATCCGGCTCACCGGCGAGAATTAATGGAGGCATTTATTTGCGGTTGCGGATGAATGCAAGTTGCATTTGATTTTATCTTCTCCATTTATGGCAGCTAACTGCACTGATTTGCAGAAGGGTTAAGTTCTATCCGGACTTTGATTTTTAAATGGATTTTTATTGTAAAACCCGGGTCCTAGGGTTTAAGTGCGATAAGATTTAGGGTTTGAGCAAGATATTTTGGAAAAGATCGAGGTACTGTCACGAGTCTATAAATACAAATTCTAAATGTAATCGCGGGAGGCGGAGACTTAGAAATAAAGGCTTATAAGCAATTTCTTGCAAATTTTGTGAAATCCTTTGTTTTCGGACTTGGAGTTGATGTGCTTTAGCTTTTACGTGATAGCATGGCCGGGGAGCCTAATCTTTTGCGAGTGTGATAAGTGTATTTTCTTTTGTTATCCGTTCCATTTAAAGTTTGTTAGATATATCTTTGTAAATCTGCCATTGTCAAGATTAAATATCTTTGTTAGGCTTCGGTTGTTCTATTATACTGCTAGGGGAAATTACAGATTTCAGGTGTAAGTTTGTTCTAATTGCTCTGTCTTCCTTTGTGCGAGCTAGGCTGCCGGTGAAAGATACCATTTTTAACCAGCTGCCCTTGGATTTATGATTTTCTGCTAGATCTGTTTCACTCTGCCTTGTGCTCTTAGTTGAAAGTGATCTTAGGTAGTTGGACACTTTCTTACGGGATTTGTTACTGTTGTGAAGGCGATAGCATAGATAAGATTGACGAGTTTGGGTTTACAATTGATGTTTGATAAACTTCTCTTTTATGCCTTACCCTACCCTCTCTTTGCTTTCCGTGAATGATCCATTTTTATTTTCTTTGTTTGCCTTTTATTTAAATCTGCTGACCCATGAGAGCTAGATCAAAGAATTCAAGTCAAATCTGATTGTCAACAACTTTTGCAACTACTGAACAAGTTCAGGAACCCCCTGTAAGGTAACAGAGCAGTCCATATCGAAATCTATTCCCGAAGTGGAAAAGAGTGAATTGCCATTCGACCCAACTCCGTAACTCGCACCTTGGATAACCTGACTAGATCCTAAAGATGAGTGGGATCAGTCCCGTGGGTGTCTCCGGAGCTTTCCTTGCCTTCATCCTTTTTCCCGGGGTGTGCATGAAAGCCGGACCAACACCTAATTGGCGCTAGAAGGAGGGCCTGAGAACATTTGTTCTTAGTGCACTTGAGTTGAGAAATCCGACTGTATGTGGAACTGTAAAACTGTATTTTATCCAAAGTCTGGTAGCCAATTTTCCCCTCCTCCTCAGCCAACACCTAATTGGCGCTAGAAGGAGGGCAGAACATCTGTTCTTAGTGCACTTGAGTTGAGAAATCCGACTGTATGTGGAACTGTAAAGCTGTATTTTATCCAAAGTCTGGTAGCCAATTTTCCCCTCCTCCTCAGCCAACACCTAATTGGCGCTAGAAGGAGGGCATGAACTCAGTTCAAGTGTTGTAAGGGCATAACAGCAACATTTGAAGGACCCACAGTGAACTCCGGACAGTTTTATAAATTGTCAGTACAGTTTTATAAATTGTCAGTGCAGTTTTTAAATTGTCAGTGCAGTTTTGTAAATTGTCAGTGCAGTTTTTGAAAGTTGTCAGTGCAGTTTTTGAAATTGCCACAAGAGAAGGCCTTAAGTTCAGTGGTTTGTTAAGAGCAGTTTTATCACCACTTGCGGTTATCCAATTACAAATCAGAACATCACTGTCGGCCAAGTAATAATGGCAAATTGGTTGGGCCCCACTGCTTTGAATATCCTGGGTATAGCCCATGACCTTGCCCGAGAAGTCCGAGAAAGGTACCTCCCCAGGTACAAACATGATGGGACAAGAAGCTGAGAAGAACATCCGCTAGCTTTTAAAAATGCTTTAAGATTGTTGAATATACGGACATGAAGATGTTGCACTGCGAGATTGTTCCCGTTCACTCTCCGGGAGGGAGCTTATGGCTGGTTTTTAAACCTCACCAACAATTCCATTACTAGTTGGGATGATCTAGAGAAAGCTTTTATATCACGGTTCGGTGAAGTGATAGATCCCGACATTTTATATCGGCAATTTTCCAGCATCAAGAAAGAGTCGGGAGAAACTGTCGGGTCTTTCAATATGAGGTTCCAAAGAGCTTACGGTAGAATGACCGGCCATTACATCCCAAATGCAAATCTGGCCTTAGAAATCTACAAGAATGCATTGGATTCGGTGACCTCTATTTTCCTCAAGAGAGATATTAATATCACAACCCTGGCAGGGGCTTATAAAGAAGCCTTAATTCTTGAAAGACAGTTAGGGCCTCAAATTTTGAGCAGCCCTTTGATATCCTATGTTACACAGAACATGCCTGTTCCAGACCCCATTCCACATCATGAGTTAGTGCCAACATGTCATGCTCTACCCAAGGAGACTCCGTTAACTGTCACATCCACTCAGCATGTGCAAAATACAGAGAAGAGTTCTGACAAATTCAAAGTGCGAGTGCTTGAGGCTGAACAGTTGTGATATGGCACCACCCAAATCTGAAGTTTTTCCTGGTGAGTTAAATTTTCCTGGAAATCAAAGAAATATTGATATTTCTAGTTCACCCAAAAATAGTACAACCAGGGTTTCAGATTCTGTCACTTTTCCCGAAGAGACAGAAAGTCTTATACGGACTTCGTGGATGAAATGCAAGATTTTCAACGAGTTCAAAATGGACGGTTATGACTTGAAATGTGAGAGTCCGAACTTAATAATGATCCTTCCTCATGAGAGGATGATGAAAGTGAGATTCAATCTCACTATGCGAAGTAGCGAGGAGGATAGCATCATTGAGGATATGAGGGAACTTAAAGTTGACATCACCCTCTATGAACTGCCTCAGATTGTTGGACAAAACATTAACTTGATTGAGGCTTACTTTGGACCACCTGTTGAATTTCAAGAAAAGGAGGAAAAGATGGTAAATATGAATGTGGTCAGCCAACTTGGAATTGATAAGCTGTCTCAACATAAGCCTCGCAACTTCGAACATAATGTCAAAGAGGAGGCTATAAAGCGTGTTGATGCGAGATATTGGAGTTTATGATTTGGCAAGCTGAAAAGGTGAGAACAATTATAGCCCTAATCAATAACAACAATGATGTTTGGACATTGCACATTGATGAGGTTAAGTCTAAGCAAGGCTCGGGTGAAAAGGAAAATTGTAAGCATTCTGCTAGAGGGATAAAAATTGAAGTCCTGGATATTGAAGCGGTGCGAGCAACCACAAAATGTTCAAGTTGTTAAGAACCGGGGCATACGAGATAAAACATGATTTCTTTCGGTTGTCACATCATTTTGAAAATGTGGTGGTGCGGGTCCGTCAAGGTTTTAAAGTATTTGATCCTGGGGGTTTTTTACATTCAGTCCTTTTGAAAGAACTCTGCAAACCCTTTAATTAGAAGCATAAACATGTTATCATATGATTTGTTATTATATGATTTGTTTAATTTGAAGGAGTTGCGATTTGTTTTTCAAATGGGACAGGGAAGACAGTAAACCCAAGTCTTTCCCGGATAGCAAATTTTTGAAGCACAGTCTGGAGTGCATTTCGTCAACAGGACCTGAAAGGTAATTTTTTTTAAAATTACTTGCATGGTCAAAATTTTTTTAAAGCACCATTTCTCTGCTTTCCCAACTGCTGCATTTTTTGAGTATGAAGGGAAGTTGTAACATATGTATGCATTGTAAATAAGCTTTGAAGTTTTTCAGTTTTATTTCTTTGTCAGTGCAGTTTTTATCTGTTTCAGTTTAATTTTAATGCTCTGCGGTTTTAATTTATTTGTTTTTCAGTTTATTTCTTTGTCGGTGCGGTTTTATTTTTAAATGTACGTACGATTGGAGTTTTTAGATTTTCTTTAGTTGTTTTTCGGTTTTAGCTTGTGCGGTTTATTTCTTTTGTCAGTGCTTTTTATTTCCTTTCTTTGTCTTTTTATTTTAGCTTGCTTTTATTTTAGTATGTACGGTCTTTTCTTTATTGCATTTCTTTTTCTTTCTTGTCTCGTACGATTTGGTTTAATTTATTTCGGTTGTAGTTTTAATTTTTTTTTTGCTTCGGTTCTTTTAGTTTATTTCTTTTATTGCTGTACGGTTTTTATTTTCTTCCTTGCTTTTCCTTTTCTTTCTTGTCTGTTCGGTTTATTTGTTTTTCCCTTGCCTGTACAGTTTTGTGCTTTAGTCTACGTACAGTTTTATTTTGTTTTGCTTTAAAGCCTGTGCCTGTCCTTGGAAGCCTGTACAAAGTCCTTTGGCTTCTAAAATTTTCTGTCCTTTGCCTCTGCCTGAGCAATCAATGAAAAGTCAGCCTGCTGAAAATTGTTTTATTCCTAGCTGATAAATCCTCAATCCAGTGCCTCCCCATTCTGCTCATTATTCTAATTGAGATAGTCTGCTTGCTCTGAACTGTGGAACTATTTTGTTATCCAGGATGAAGGTAGAGAGATGATTGGATCTTGTGTCTTACTTGCCACAGTTGTTTTAATGATAGAAAAACTGTTATGCTGTTTAGTTGGAGGAACTCCCGGGGAATCCAAGAAAAGTTTGGTTATAAGAGGGGACTATGGTTCATGCAATTATTTGGGTGTCACGAGAGGCTATCAATGCCTAGACTGAAACAGTTCCAGATTGATCAAATATTAAAAGAAAATTGTAATTTCTCTAAGGTCTTCCAGATAGTGATATATTTCAAAAAAAAAAGAGATAAGAAAAAAAAAAAAAAAAAAAAAAAAAAGTTATATGATCAAAAGAGGCAGCCAATATTAGATTACGCCCTACAGTTGTAAATTGGGTCGTGTAAATCTAAAGGGTAACTCTGTCTAGGCTTGTAAAGAGCTAAACTAGTAAACGAGCTCTACTCGGTTTCCCCTTTTACAATCTAGAAAAGTTGATTAATCCAAGTTTATCATTCAATTCGGTCATCCTTGAAGAAAGTTCTATACCCTTTGAAATTGCACATCAGAAATCTTCCTTGAAGTAATCCAACCTAGTATGTCCTTGGGAAATTTTAACAGTTGGCAGTTAGCAGTCAATTTATTGTGAAGAATGTCTGTGGCAAGGCATGATGCATGGTCTTTTTGTTTTGAAACCAGAGTCTTGGGTTCTAAAATAGTGCTACTATTTTACCCGTGAGATATCGCCATTTGTTGATAAGCAACACACCCCCATTGAAAAATGAGATTCCATCCTTAGAAAATTATGAACTTCCATTTTTGCAGCAGGGACCCTCTTGGTCTTTTCGGGTTTTAAATCCAAATTTGCTTGCCTCCTTTTTAAAGTTGTGCTTTTTCTTGCATTCTAGTTGTGTTATCCAAGAATTCACTTTTTACATGCTAGAATCATTCATGCACAAGCAAAATCTTGCACCGGTACCGAGAAAATCCGAAAACGGGTTGCATAATTCATCTGAAAAATCAAACTTTCCATTTTTGGTAGTGTCGCGATATCGCGACACTTCCATTTCGGAAATGTCGCGATATCGCGACGGGTAAGTCAAAATGCGGCTAAGTGCCGAGAAGGTCGCGATTTCGCGACATGTCGCGAAATCGCGACGATTTTGGGAGAGAGAAGCAAGCTGTACGGAGGGCGCGATTTTGCGACATGTCGCGAAATCGCGACATGTCGCATTTTCGCGGCAGGAGAGAGAAAGTGGGCTGCAGGATGAAAAATCGGCTAAGTCAGAAACATGTTCCAAAATCGCGGTCAACGCATGCAGGTAAGGGAACTGTCGCGATATCGCGACGTGTTCTAGAATCGCGGCTGAAAATCAAGAAGCGTACGGAGGCCAGGAAGGGTCGCGATTTCGCGACATGTCGCGAAATCGCGACATGTCGCGTTTTCGCGGCCGACGAGGGAGGAAGTTGCCGATGCTCAGCAGGGTCGCGATTTCGCGACATGTCGCGAAATCGCGACATGTCGCGAGAATCGCGGAACGAGAGAGAAAGTCATAGTTGACCCGAAAGTGCATTCCGGCGGGAAGCGAGAAGGCTTCCTGGGGTAGCGACACGTGTCAAAGCGTGAATGGGACAAACGAGAGCCGACATGCAAGCTTATTTTGCGGATTTAATCTGTTTTTAATGTTTTAAGCTTCGATTTAATTAAAATGCTAATCTAATGCATCTTTTTGTCTTTCATGCAGGATTCCACTGGCACTTACGGGACAACCGGGAAAGACCATAAAGGCGAAGATAAAGTGCGGATTTAGTCAAGGACCGCCATGCTAGGAGAGAAGCTGCCGGTGAGAGCATTCAACGACAAATTTATTGCAGACTTGATAGCATGGAGACCATTTCAACTCAGAGATGGATTTACGGAGATCAAATTGATGGAGAAGTGGTGACTCATCCGGCTCACCGGCGAGAATTAATGGAGGCATTTATTTGCGGCTGCGGATGAATGCAAGTTGCATTTGATTTTATCTTCTCCATTTATGGCGGCTAATCGCACCGATTTGCCGAAGGGTTAAGTTCTATCCGGACTTTGATTTTTAAATGGATTTTTATTGTAAAACCCGGGTCCTAGGGTTTAAGTGCGATAAGATTTAGGGTTTGAGCAAGATATTTTGGAAAAGATCGGGGTCTGTCCCGAGTCTATAAATACAAATTCTAAATGTAATCGCGGGGAGGCGGAGACTTAGAAATAAAGGCTTATAAGCAATTTCTTGCAAATTTTGTGAAATCCTTTGTTTTCGGACTTGGAGTTGATGTGCTTTAGCTTTTACGTGATAGCATGGCCGGGGAGCCTAATCTTTTGCGAGTGTGATAAGTGTATTTTCTTTTGTTATCCGTTCCATTTAAAGTTTGTTAGATATATCTTTGTAAATCTGCCATTGTCAAGATTAAATATCTTTGTTAGGCTTCGGTTGTTCTATTATCCGCTAGGGGAAATTACTGATTTGGGGTGTAAGTTTGTTCTAATTGCTCTGTCTTCATCTGTGCGAGCTAGGCTGCCGGTGAAAGATACCAATTTTAACCAGTTGCCCTTGGATTTATGATTTTCTGCTAGATCTGTTTCACTCTGCCTTGTGCTCTTAGTTGAAAGTGATCTTAGACTGACTGGACACTTTCTTCAGGGATTTGTTCTGTTGTGAAGCTGATAGCATAGATAAGATTGACAGTTTGGGTTTACAATTGATGTTTGATAAACTTCTCTTTTATGCCTTACCCTACCCTCTCTTTGCTTTCCGTGAATGATCCATTTTTATTTTCTTTGTTTGCCTTTTATTTAAATCTGCTGACCCATGAGAGCTAGATCAAAGAATTCAAGTCAAATCTGATTGTCAACAACTTTTGCAACTGCTGAACAAGTTCAGGAACCCCCTGTAAGGTAACAGAGCAGTCCATATCGAAATCTATTCCCGAAGTGGAAAAGAGTGAATTGCCATTCGACCCAACTCCGTAACTCGCACCTTGGATAACCAGCTAGATCCTAAAGATGAGTGGGATCAGTCCCGTGGGTGTCTCCGGAGCTTTCCTTGCCTTCATCCTTTTTCCCGGGGTGTGCATGAAAGCCGGACCAACAGTCCCATCTAGGTTGTTCCGCCCTCTATGGGGGGACTGGATTGTCTTGAAGTGGCATGTGCTCAATTGGAGCAGCCAATGGGAACATCGTCAGGAAGCTTTCCTGATCATCATTCATTGGATATTTGTGCGAATGATATACTCTGACTCATTTTTGAAAGACTCTTCTTGGTCTTGTCCATATTCCCCTTGTGGGTGAGTCCATGAGGTTTCTCCTTGTTCGACCGAAGGGAAAGGGTTTTTAAGGTCAAAAAGGTTGTTTGTTTGTAATGGGAAATAATCTCCCAATGTATAAGTTGTATTTGGATTGGCATATGAATCTGATGCCAACCCATCCTTGTTGCCTATCCCTAGGCCTTGCATGTTTTTGACCAAGATGTCAAGGGGCAAAGGGTGATTAAACCCTACTCCTGAATTGTCATGAGGCATTTGGTATCTTGGTTGGCACAAAACATGCACTCCTTGTTCATACCTGCCTAACCCGTATCCATGCCAATTACATTGGCTAAGATATCGTAATGCGAAATCTGGGTTAGACAGATAATTGGAATCTTCCACAAAGGGCTCTTCATCTTCCTCTTATCATTGGGAAGGTTCAACACCATGATACAGGCCCCCAAAAATAAAGTTTGTCTGATTAGGTGGGTAGCCTAAAGGAACCACGAAGCCTATGGGGAGTCGAGGTATTCCCATGTCTTGCATAGATTGAAGTGTGGGCATTGCAACAACATTGCACACTATATAATCCCCCATGCCTGTGTTAGACATCTCAATAGTGATCGTTGGTGATTGAGAGGGAGCGAATGGGAGTTCTTCTTGAGTCCACTCCATGTGGGGTGAACTAGGTGTCTCGAATTCCATTATAGTAGGCATATCTTCTGTCGAGATGTTGGAGACTAAGGGTGGTTCCGCTTCTAGGGGCTTCTTTCCTTTGTCCGTTGGTGTGGCCACCGTAGGTGGCATCATTGTGGGAGGACCAGATGAAGAAGATGCACCTACCTAGGAATTTGATTGATTTGGTAATGGAAATTCTTGCTTAATTGGACCCCTTTTAGATGGATTTAACTAGAAATCCACATGCATTGAAGGAAGGGTCAACTGCGACATTAATTGCACTGAATTGTAATATTTAAAAAGTTCTAAATCTACGGGGACCACGTGCACTTGTCCTTCAAATGTGTACTTTAAACATTGATGAGAAATTGAAGGAACACACTTCATATCCTAGATCCAAGGCCGCCCAAGCAAGATATTGTAAGCCATCTCACCTTCTAAAATGTGGCACAATGTATGAATAATCTTTTTTCCCACCTGTATGGGTAGGAAAATTGTGCCAACTGTCGAGCATATCGCATCATTAAATGCTCGAAGAGTATAAGTGGAAGGTACAATGTGAGAGGCTGGCAGCTTTAAATGTTTCAGTGCAGCGGTTGTAATAATGTTATTGGACAAACCAGTGTCTACCAACACCCGCTTATACGAAGTCTCATTGACCCATGCAACAACGTGCAGGGGTGGATCCGCTACATCCCCAGTCACCATTTTTAATTCATCTTCCCTAAATGTGATGACTGGTTCGGTACACTGTTTGACATGCCCCACAAAATTGTTGAACGAATTCGCTTTGTGGGGTTGCAGCTCAATTGCATTTAATATCTCCATGAGAGCTTCTTGATGGGATGTCGATTGTTGAATAAGCTCATATATGGAGAGCCTAGCCGATGTGGTTCGTAGAATTTGAGTAAGTCTAGTTCAAATCATGGCCACTGGTCTAGGTGGGGATAGCTATGTAGGATTCGGTTGAGGTTGTGACATGGATGGAACTTACCTTGTGGCTATCATGGGGGTAGCTCCTGGGTATCTCTTGTTTCTTGTCATAATTTTGATCATCCCAACATACCCCTCCATGGGGCAATTTTGCTGCACTTTGTTGATATGAAGAGGTTTTGCTTGTGCATCATGTGCGGGTAAAGGATCTCTGAAAACACCCATTTGTTGGTTTTTGGGTGCGATGGGGTTATCCACTACCAATGTGTTATTGTCAATGAGGTCTTGCACTAAACCTTTGAATTTCCAATAGGCGTTAAGGTCATGCCCTTTCCTTCTATGGAATCTACAGTAAAGATCCTCTCTGTAGCCCTTAGGCTTTGGCACATTAGGATCGATTGTTTGAATTTTTGGCAGATTAATCAAGTTTGCCACTGACAAACGGTCAAACAAAGAGTCCTTGGACTCGGTGTATGGTGTAAATTGCCACCTAGGGCAATGCTGCTGATTATGGTCTTGTTTTTTATTATCTTTCTCATAGTTATTATGAGGCACCACCTGATAATTAGCCTTTGGAGGCTGTGTTGTTGGGGTAGGCTTAGGGGCATTGATAGCAACTTGATTGACCACGGCGGGTTTCTATTGTGTATTCCCTATTTTGGTGCTCTTGTTCCATTCTTTTTTCTTAGGCTTGGTAATTTTTCCATCCTGTATCTTGATCTCTTCGATAATTCTAGCTTGCACCAGAGCTTCTTCTAAAGTGGCGTATTGCTGCAGCTGCAATAGCACAAAGATCGATCGTAAACAACTCTTTGCGAACATTTGAGTTAGGTCAGACATAGGAGGGAGGTAGGATAGCTTTGAAAGCAACGTCCTCCACCGATTCCCATATGCCACCATATATTCCTCCTCATACTGCTTGAGGCTAGCTAGATCACTTAGTGACGCCTTTTTCTTTGTGTTAAAAGCGAAACGTTCTAGGAATGCATCCACTAGCTGATCCAAGTTGTAGATGCTATGCTTTGGTAGATGGGTAAACCAATCCGAGGCAGGTCCTGTGAATGTGGTTATAAATTTTCTTAATAGCAATGCATCATTGTCTTGTATACCGAAGCATTGGCTCAAAAATCGAGTCACATGCTCTTGAGCATCTTCATCCCCTCGAAAGAGTGCCAATTGGGGCAGCTTAAAATGTTTGGGGTATGGAGGTGCTAGCACTGACGGATTCATAGGATGACTACGGAGTTGGCATAAGGTAGGCTTTTGGGGCCTAGAAGTCTTGAGTTCCATGGTCTCTAAGTGTTCTAACAACACTTTGTATGCATCGGAGGACTTAATATCCTCTTCCTTGGTTTTCTCCCACTGTGGGTTGCTGGGAACTTGAGGCCTTTGGAGGGGTAACTGGGTAGCATCCCTTCTGCCTTGATAGGGAATTTTAGCCCACTCTTCTTCTTGTTCATAATCCTCATAAGCTTCTTGAGGAGTGTCTGGCCTAGGCTTGTGAACATTGATAGGTGCCCACGGAGGATTCCCATCACGGTTGCGGGGAGTGGCCTCCCGCTCAGGCCTAGGAGGTCTTAGAGGTAGTGCTTGATGAAGTCGCGAAGACCTGTCTTGCACTAGGGGGTTGTGCCTCACATACATCTCAGATTGCTATGCACAAGGGACTGGGGCCTTCTCAGGCGCATTGTTGTGAAGCAGTTCAGCTGTCTAACACTGAATGCGCTCTTGGTTAAGGCAACACAAATGTTCTAATTGCTATTGGTCTTGCCTAAGCCACGTGATCTGCACTTGGCAGGCGGCTAGTTTGGCAAATGCCAAGTCATTTTGTTCCACCGTCTCTGGGTTAGGAGGCCTAGATGCCTCCCCTACATGCCTTTCTCGATCATGATACTCTGAGACCCCTATCTGTTGCTTCCCTCTATCGAGGTTAGAAGCATTGACTTGAAGCTCTGGTCTCAATGAGCAATTTGGATATAAAGTGGGTGCATACGTGCATCGTTCCTACACTATGTACTGTCCTTGAGGAACATAGTGATCTTCCTCACATTCTCTGTTATATGCATAAAAGGTGCGGGAAGAATTGTCTTGCCTTGTCGGGAGAACCTAATATTTTGGATATGGTCTAATGTGTCTGACATTAATCAGGGGTAAATTAGGAGTAACGACATCATATGGTTCCTCCTTGTGGACCCTTTTTTGTTCTAGAGCAGTACATAGTGTTTCATCACTAGGCCACCCATAACGAACTTCAAAGGGGGGCCTTGTATCTAGGTCACGTGCTACATGTTGGTTGTTTTCTTGAAAGGATATTTTCTGAATGGGAGTACCCCCTAAGGAGGTTCCTCTATAGTCTTGTCTAGTGATGGCATGAGTTGGAGTGCCCCTTAAGGAGGTGCCTCTAAAGTCATGTTCTATAACTACATGGTGCGGACTAACTTGTGTACCCTACCGCCAAGGTGGGATGGCCAAGTCTTTAGGGTTATATCAGGGGCGACTTGTCCCCCTTGGTGCATTCTCTATAGCTTCTACCCGTGATTGAGCTTGGCTACGAGTATACACCATGGTGATGTTAACCTAAAGATGTGGAAACTCTTTTTATGATTTTTCTTTTTTTTTTATGATTTTTTTTTTAAATAGAAAATAACATACACACACAAGCAATGATTATCTCTTTTAAAGATTAATAGTGTGCCCTAATTCTAGTTTAGTGTGTTTTGTTGTTTTTTTTTGAAAGCTTTTTATGAAAACCATTTAAATGCAATTATGAAGGCTCTTATAACTCCCAAAATGGTTGCCCTTCAATATACCATTGTCGGACCGATATACCAACCTCTCTATATACCCGCCCTTACATGAGGGAGACTATAGGTACGTGAGAGCAGATGATACATGGAACATAGGCGGTATAGAAGGGGGATTGTCCTGTTTATGACACCTACCATAGAAGACTTATCCTCATGTTCTAGGAATCACCCCAATGACACTCGATCAACTTTCGTCAGGATTTACGTCAAGCAAAAGTGATAATCAGGGTAAATGAATGCAAAATTCAAGTCAAGGTGGTGATGAACCCATTGTTGGTCTTGATCAAGGGCTGGGGTTTTACGACTAGCTCCTTGGTTTAAAAATGTCATGTGATGTGTTTGGGGTTCCTTTTAATTTGCAAAAATTGAAAAAGGCAAACAAAAAGGAAACTTTCCCTAAGCCATACAAAAACTGAAAACCAGAAAATAGAAAATAGAAATTTGATAGAGGCTTGTTAAAAACCCCCATCTCTTCTCTGCCCACAAGGATTCTTCTAATTTGTTGGTCTAAAAAATGCATAGAACGTTATTCGTCCCTGGGTGAGACGAATATCAAAACAGTATTCGTTCTAGGGTAGGACGAATGCCTATTCGTCCCTGGGTGAGATGAATCCCAATTCTATAATCGTCACTGACAGAAACGAATAATAGTCTGATGACTAAAAAATAGGTACCTGTAATCAAACAAGCAATTTTAGATTAGAAATCTAACCTAAAAAAAATAGAGGACAGAAGGTCCCACCGTGATTGCCACTGAAAGCACAAGATTCCAGAAGATTGAAAGGAAAACTAATGTGATATATTCAAAACCAAAATTAACGCTTAAGGTCCTATAAAATGAAATTTATGAAATGAAGGAAAAGAGACAAATTTAAATGAGATAAAAAGAAGTACAGAAAGCACAACCCTTTTTATTTATACTCTTCCAATTCGGTTACAAAGACGTCTCCTCCCTTTAAAGGGGTAGGAGCGTTAACATAGTTTCAATTACAATCATGGATTTAGTGTTCCTCCTTCCGCGCACCCACATGTGAAATGGGCGAGCCAAAGTGTTGCCATCACTGGTATTGATAAGTATTTAATCCTTGCTGCTCCTACTATGTTCAAAGAAACAAAAAATTGTCAGTAGCACTTGTGTATGATAATGAAACTCACAAATCAGAAATAGTACTGTTAATGAATGTAAAAGATGAATATAACGATGATTAAAATGAATCCAAATAGACTAAAAATTTGACAAAAACATAATCATGTAACTAGAAAAATACTACAAAAGAAACAGTCACCAAATTCAATACAGATTCGTATTAGTCCCTGGGTGGGACGAGTAAACCTGCAACAGTTTGGTACTCATTATGGGATGAGACGAGAAAACTTGTGACAGTTTGGTACTCATTCTGGGGTGAGACAAAAAAAACCTGTGACATTTTGGTACTCATTCTAGGGTGAGACGAGAAAACCTGCAATAAGGCAGGGGGTGCCCGAAGGCAAACCACCCGTGGGTTGAAACTTTGTTTCGACACCAATCCGCTTGGGATGGGTCCGAAACCTATTGTGATGTGTTGTCGGCAAATTGATAGGCTATTGTGGTCATAAAAATTAGGTTTTTGGTTCTTGATTCATGCCTTCAAAGTCACCCAATAACCTCCTTTTCGATTAAGAGATTATGGATGTAAAGCACAAATCGTAAGTAAGTAAACTGGTAGCACTTCGTCGCTCAAAATGCTCCTTCTCTGTATATCATTTTGGGTGAGGAAATTCACCATTTTATAGACCCAAGGGGTCTCTTTGAATTAGCATGCAAAAGTGCTACTTAGCATGAATGTTTTTTTAAGGAAGAGAAGACTTCTCCCTGATCAAGGCTCCATAACTACTTCTGTAACTGCTGTTGCATGCCCAAAAGAACTCACTCACACTCCCATGCAATGAAGGGAGAGTTAAGTAGCTAATTTGAGTTGTCATGAAAAATCCCACTCTCACTCCCATGCAATGAAGGGAGAGTCAAGTGGCAAATCCGAGTTGTCCTAAAAAGCTCACTCTCATTCCCATGCAGTGAATGGAGAGTCAAGTGGTAGATTTGAGTTGCCAAAAGAACTCCCTCGCACTCCTATGCCATGAAGGGAGAGCTTAGTGGCAGTTCTGAGTTGTCCTATGCTGAGGTTTGACTTTTTGTCGGTCAAACCTAGTATTCGTCCCACCCCAAAACGAGAGCTAGAATTCGTCCTTGGGTGGAACAAATACCAATATGTACTCATTTAGGGGTGGAGAAAATAATCAGCAAAGTGCCTAAAAGGTGCCAAATTGACCTCTGACTTGAAAAACTGCTGTGTGAGTGGTTAGGACCACTATTTTAACCTCTGGGGCCGCCCTGGGGGCTGTTTGTGTCAATGCGATCAGCGCTTGTTGTCACATAATCGAATTGGTGCTATTTTGGTGTCTACACAAAGCTATAAATAGGTGAGCTAAAGAGCTGGTTTGGACAGCCAAGAAGAGTTGCAACTAGTAGAAGGCAACATTTAGGTGATCCAAATCACTAAGAATATCACAATCAAATCAAGCTTGAAAAGGTATGCAACTTAGGTGCAAAAGGTTCATTATTTGAAATCTTATATTCAGGTCATTATTAATGTTATTAATCACCAATTTTAAGTTTTATAAGTTGTATGTGTAGACACCTAAAAATCGCACACTGTCCCTCTCCCCATTTCATGGTCAATCAATTTGCAAAACCCTCAAAAATTACATAAATTGGCCAAAAACATTATTCATTAATCAAAATCACTATTCATAATATTTGGCCCCTTTGGGCTAGCTAAGCCCCTCCCTATGCTTAACCATAGGTCCTCATATGACCTCATGCTAACTCAACTAAGTTCGAATTCTCTACCATGGTCAAAAAGTATTTTATGGTCATAAAGTCAACATTTTGGTCAAAACCTGCTTTATAGCTAATTGCATGCTTAATTAAATCTAATCATGATTTTATTTGGTCCCTCCACCTCACCTAGTCTACTTTGAATACTCTAGCCCTCCACCTCACCTATTCTAGCCTATCCTAGCCTTGCCACCTCTCATCCAGATATTTCTCCACCTCACATTCCCCTGGGTCATAAATGAAAGATGGAGACTTTTGCACCTAAAAAGCAATTTTAATTCAAAGATATTTCAAAAAGGTGATCATTAATGCCAAATTGATATTTTTAGCAAAGTCATTGTTAATTGTGGATGGGTGAGGGATTCTCTCACCCAACCCCATTTATGAGCCAGGAAACCTCAGGGGACACCTCTTTGGTGGACACCTCACCATTGCCACCTCACATGGAACACCTCATCCCCTTTCTCTCACCTTGGCCAACTCTATAAATAGAAGGCCATTTTCATATTTTCAAAACAAAATCAACTTTTTCTTATTGAAACTCTACCGAAACTCTACCACCATTTGCATCCATTACATGCCCATCACACCACCATCGTACGAACATCGCAATTGATTTGTTACTTTCATGGGGTTAATTTGTGATTGAGATAGATCAATAATCATCCAAAAAGTGCACTTTATGAAGGTGAACCACACAAAAATCAAACAAACAACTGCTCCAAGACAACAATAAAAACTAATTTGAAGTTTCAGTACAAAAAGGACAGGTTCATACACTAGTGTACGAACCACCCAGTCTAGTACTGGTTCGCACCTCGAGGTATGAACCTCTACTACAGGAACTAGAATCACCAAAAAAGGTAAGGATAGCTTAATTTAGTATTTTCATGTTATTTTTAACAATTATTTTCATGTTTTGAATACAATTATGAGTCTTTTGTCTTCATAACCACAGGGTTTGACTAAGGCAGACCCCCAATGCACTAACAAAATTTTACAGGTTGATAGGTCCAGCAAAGCACAAGGATACACCTAACAAGTGGTGGCTCATGAGCAAGAAGCCCACCTACATTGAGGAACTCAAAAATATGGGTCTTATTGCCTTTGTACCAATTCTAAAATGGATTCCTTAAGGAAGGCCCCATTGTAGCCTTCAAGGCAAAATTTGTAAAAGGATATCACAATGTAACCTCCTTTATGAATTTAATACAAATGTAGTAGATTCTATAATGTTGAATGAAGTTTTATAGCATCTTTTTTTTCGTTTCATTTTGGCACGCCCGATGGGACCCCAACCAAGCACTAGATTAATCACATTCTAACCAAACAATGTGGTCTATTTTTGTATGGTAGGTAGTTTTCATCTTTGAAGAAACCCCAAACCAAAAAAAAATGCCCCGAAAGACATATTAGGACAAATTGTCAAAGGTTCACTGGTGCATTAACGAGCCTCCAAAGAGAGTAGTGAGTACACACTTGGGTGTGTAAATTCCCCAATCTACCTCAAACTTGATACTTGATACACAGGTATTGGTTCAGACACCCACAACCAACAACAAGGTAAGTTAGGGGAGGTTAAGAGCCTCATGTTCTTGGGGATTTCATGCCCCATACCTAGACCACAAATTGTCTCTTGCCATGGTGTATGCAAGGTTAAAGTGTCCTTGCATTTTTGTGTAGAAAATCAGTAGTTAAATTACTTTTTTTCCATTTACTTAATTTGTTGGAGCGAATCAATCTTATTAGGTCTAAGAAACCTGAATAAATAATACAATGCAACCCTAAATTAACCCATAGTTATCGGGTCTAAGAAACAACTTAGGACCTAAAATAACATAGGTTAAGTTAGGTCTAACAACCTAACAATATACTAACTAAATAATGGAATAACGTATAATAATATATGCTAACATCCCCCCTTATTACATTATTTGGGTAATAATATAACTACTAGCTATACTAATATCCCCCCATACAACAATATTTGGGTAAAGTATATAACTGCCCCAATACAGTGAAGAATTATAAGAGAAATGAAAGAATGGTGGCTCGTGCTTTGTATTCGGCTCTGGCTCTGGCACATGGATTTGGCTCTGGCTCTAAGCATACCTCTGGAATTGTACCTCTGGGTCTATCTCAGGATCAGCCTATGAATTTGCCTCTGGATTATTGCCTCTGGATCTACCTGTAGATCTGCCTCTGGAATTTTGTCTCTGGGTCTGTCTTTAGGTCTGTCTCTGGGTCATTATCTCTGGGACTGCCACTCGATCTGTCACTGGATTTGCCTCGAGGTCTACCATAGGTTTTACCTTTTCGGTAGAAACCATACAACATTTCTTTCATCAGGGTCCATTGTGTGAGATCTGTCCATCCACAATCAATATGAACCTTGTTGGCCATTTTTAGTTTGTACCAACAACTTGAAGAAGAGTGATTCATACATCCACAAGAATCACAAGGATGTAATCTCCAACACTTAGTTGCAACATGTCCTATCTTTCCATAGTGACTACAATAATGTTTTTTAGGAGTTGTAGGAGATTTAGGTTTTACAAACATAGAATTACTGGTACTTGCATGTCCAGTATAGCCAAGGCCTTCATGCTTTGCCCTGACATTTAGCATTATAGGAGTTTTAATGCCTTGTTCTTGTTTACCTAATCTCTCACCATTGAATCCCATTTTCTTCATTATTTTGGAACCAAATCCTTTGGTGTGTTTTTCAAAACACCCAATTTCATCATCTTCATCAATGCTTTTAACAATATTGCATTTGTCGCTATTGATGAGATTATGGAGTTTATTTTTAGGAGGTTTAGTTTTTAAGTCACTAGTGTCCCAAGCAAAATATGCTACTGAAATGAGATCACTTGTGCTACAGATGATATCTATCATAGAAGGTATGAGGTCGCCTGTATCACAACAAGCATGTGCCACAATGGGTTGAAGGTCACTCGTGTCACAACAAGCATTCGTCACAATGGGTTGAAGGTCACTTGTGTCACAACAAGCGTTCGCATTTAGGACCTCGCTTTCCTCACTAATGTCCCTTTTCTGTTGTGCTTTATCAAGAGCATAAAATGACATGAATATGCCCATTATAGCACCAATAGGGATTAGAACACCATTTTTCCGCATGTCTCCACAAGACGCATAATCATTGATTATGCATTTACACCACTCCTTAGTGTATGAAATGTGCCATATTCATAATAATCTATCCCTTCCAGGTGTGGGGAAAAATATGGGCCTTTAACTGATTTTGCAACATCATCAGTTTGTTTTGGGATAGTTTTCTTCTTTGATCTACCCATTCTTAAGGTGTCGGTCTCTGCCGAAAATGCACCTTTTACAATAAAATTTTGCAAAATAATTTGACTAAGGTGTCGGTCACTGTCGAAAATGCACCCTTATAAGTCTTCCCCCCTTTTGTTTGCAAAATTATAATGTATCCCCCCTTATTGCAAGAGAGGAGATGAAGGAAAAAAAATGTTATCCCCCCATTTTGTGCAAAAAAATGCAACAATTCAACCTAAAAAAGGCTCTTACAAAGCTTGCCCCATAGGCAGATTAGCACAAAATATCACCTAAAAAAAACCCCCTGTGTGAAGTACTTCAAACAAAAAATTGCTATTTATGAAGTCTAAAAAACAGGAGTGGAGGTTGGATGATTTTATGCCTCTTTAATTGCTTTGATGGTGGAGAGTAAAAAATCTATCCCCCCTTGAAAAAAAACTTCCCCCTTTAAAATTTTCCTTTATAAAGCATTTAAAAACATTTTATATTCTAAAGTTAAAAAAAAATTATTATTCCTTATAGCAAAAAATTATTATTTAAAAAAAAAAAAAAAATTAAACTATATAAAAGAAATAATTTAAAAATTTTAATTTTAACTTTAGAAAAAAATATTAAAAAATAACTTAAAAAAAAAATTGTATTACCTTTGTTTGGGAGGGGTCGGCGGGTTTTGATCCCCCAACCTCACGGGCGCTAGCCTGGTGCTCCTGCCAGCTAGGCTAGCCCTCCCGATGAGAGGGAGAAGGGAATATTTTCCCTTTCTCCCCTTGCGACCCTCATAGGGAGCAAAAAAAAATGAGGGACTTTAGTCCCACATTGCTCCTACGGGGTGCATGAGGGGGGAATAAAAGGGAAGATTCCCCCCTTTAAATGTGATTACCTTCGGGCAATCACGACACCCCTTTTGTCGTGCCACGCGGCAGGGGTCAGGTCCGCATTGGGTCCAGTTAGCTGCCACGTTAGTCCAGGTCCAGTCAACTGCCACGTCAGTCCAGGTCCAGTCATCTGCCATGTCAGTCCAGCCTAGGTGGTGCCATGTGTCAGTCTAGGTCATTTCCACATGTCAGTTTAGGTCATCGCCATGTGTCAGTTTACCTCGAATTCTATGCCCAAGTCAGCCACCTCAGGCTTCATGCCAAATCCAAGGTCTATCAAGTCACTTCAGTCCAACGTCACTCTGACCTTGAGAAATGTGTTGACGCCAGATGACATCAGTATATCAGTGATCCATCTCGGTTCACATGTCGATGCCAAATCTAGTGAGCCCAGTTAGCGATCTGATTAGCAACATCGGGTTTCGTGCTGATGCCAGATCCAGTGAGCCCAGTCAGCAATCCGATCAGTAACCTCAGGTTCCATGCCTAGTAGGATCCAAGGTTCTGTCAATCGATCTGACCTTAGGAAATATGCTGAGTCAGATCCAGTCCGGATCGACCTTGGGATCCGTGTCCATTCTAGTGGAACCATGTCAGATCCTCGACCTTGAGAGATGTGCCTGGTCAAAATAAAATTAGTCTGTAGTCATCTTGAGATGCATGCCCGAGCAGGTCCAGCTCTACCTCGAGAAATGTGTCCATGTGTCAAAAAACGTGATGCCGAGGTCAACCAAGAGCCGCCTGCTCTGATACCATGTTGGAGTGAATCAATCTTATTATGTCTGAGAAACCTGAATAAATAATACAATGCAACCCTAAATTAACCCATAGTTATCGGGTCTAAGAAACAACTTAGGACCCAAAATAACGTAGGTTAAGTTAGGTCTAACAACCTAACAATATACTAACTAAATAATGGAATAACATATAATAATATACGCTAACATACTTTAGGCATAGGCGATATCATTTCAAGTTTTTGGTCATCTCGCTAAGCATAAATTGAATTTTTGGAAATTTTTGTGTAGGTGTCGGTGCTAAAATACTCCAAAAACCTCAAAACCATCATCAAGACCCCAAAATAAATCAACCCAGTATTCGAATACTAATTCGCACACCAGTGTGCGAACCACCTATCAGAAGACCGATTCACACCCCGAGGTGTGAATCTTCCAAATTCACACATTTTTGAACCAGAAGGTACACTAGAGACTTTTACACCTGGACATAGGTATTTTGTGAAACCTTATGAATAACACAAGCTTATACTGAGAGGGGGGGTGAAAAGTATAAGACCACTTTTTAATTTTTTTCCAAATCAATATCAATTAATGTCCTTAATTATAATAACCAAATATAGCAGTGTGCATTAATAACTCAGATAATAGTAGTAAGCAAGAGCACAAGTCACCACACACAATTGAGACACAATATTTAACGTGGTTCCCCCAATCTGAGGTACTCTACCAGATAATATCCTTATAATACTTCACACAAAAATAAGGATCCTTATCCTATACAATGATTTCTTTGATCCACTCAAAGCTAGGCAATAACAAGTTCACACAAAACTTGTCCAAATCTGAATAACAAGCTCACACATAACTTGTCCAAAACTGAATAACAAGTTCACACAGAACTTGTCCAAAACTTAATAACAAGCTCACATAGAACTTGTCCAAATCTGCTCCAACAAGCTCACCAAGAACTTGTCCAAATATGCTCTAGCAAGCTCACCAAGAACTTGCCCAAATCTGCTCCAACAAGATCACCAACAACTTGTCCAAATCTGCTATAGCAATCTCACCAAGAACTTACCCAAATATGCTCTAATAAGCTCATCAATAACTTACTCAAATATGCTCTAGCAAGCTCACCAAGAACTTTTCCAAATCTGATCTAGCAAATCTTTCCCAAAACTGTCCACAAAGTTGTCCACAAAGCTTTCCCAAAACTCTCCACAAAGTTGTCCCAAAATTGTTCACAAAGTTTTACCAAAACTGTCCACAAAGGCCTTCTCAAAGGCTCAATCAATCATGCTCAAGTAGCACTCAAATCTCATCCACAAATCTATCAATGCAAAGCTCAAAGATGAACTCAACAATGAATTGCAATGTCATCTTCAATGGATGACAACAATGATCCACAATGATCTTAACTCAACTCAACTCAAATCAAATCATAGAAGCATAAAGAGAATTGTTAGAGACTCAATATGTTCTAAGCTCAATCTCAACTCAACTCAACTCAAATCAATCTCAACTCAAATCAGAATTATGGAATAGTTTATTTCATGGAACTTGACCAATCACCTCACACAATCACTTGACTAGGCTCAATCAACTCAACTCAACCAATCACCACAAGGGACTATTATTTCTCACAAAACCCCTAGTCCAAGAATGTATCAACCAACTCAAATGTTTCCAACAATGCTCAAACACAAATCTCACATAACAATGATACTCATGTTCTTTTCAAGTTCTTTCACAACCAATGGGCTTCAACAACTATGCTTATAAAACAAGGTTTAAACACAACTCTCAACCAAAAAATCTTGAAGCATTCAACCAACCACTTTTGAAAAGGAAACCACAATCAATCCTTTTCACTCCAACGATATTTTAGAAATCAACCACATAAAAAATCAATAGGATAATGTGCCCATACCTTTTGATGGCTAGAAGTTGTCTACAAGATCTGCCACACTAAACACAACTTTCCTTTCCAATATCAATAAGGGTTAGTGAAATTCAAATAATAATCACAAGATAAACATAACTCAATTTACACCTTTTTACTCCAACTTAATAAACACATCCACCAAAGTCCTTTTTAATAAAAAACCTTATAAAAAATAATAATAAAGGCTCTCAAAAATATTTTATAACAACTCCTTATTTCTCCTAAATATTAATTTTCAATTTCATGAATATCAAAATAAGTCAACAACTCATCTACCTCTAAAATAATAATCACAACCATTATAAAAATAAAGTTTAATTAAAAACTTTAATTATTCCTTAACCACCTTATAACTCCTATCTTAGGGCATATAAAATTAATTAGAGCAAAATGTAATTACCTCCTCAAGGGGATTCAAACCCCCAACTTGCACACACCATGAACGCCTTAGCCACGACTAAGATTGCCACACGAGCTAGCTGCTTATTCAAAAGGAAAAGGCATGATGTGCCTTAAGTCCTTCCTCCCTTCCACACAAACCAAAAGCACTTCGAGCACTTTCCTTCCAATGCCTTCGAATGCAGTAAAGGATATTCAAACCTTGACGTAAAGCATTGCCACACACCTTAAAATAAATCCAATTGCAAATGTGCCACTCTGCCTGCAATGTCTTGGGCTTTCGACCAACCTTGTATTTATTCGTTGTCTCCCTTTTCAAAATTATTTTTGCATGAACTCTCTTCATATGCTAGCCAACGATTAACACGAGCAAGGATTTATTTAAAATGAACCTTAGGATCCCCCTTTATATAATCTTCTCCTCATTTTTGATGACGTCAACACATTATTGATTTTCCATCTTTCTTTAGACATCAACGCTAACTTTAATTTTAATTTTAAAATTAAAATTAAAATTTTAAATAATTAAAATTTAAACTAAATATTTAAATTTAAATATCTCCATCACCGGGGCACCTTTTTCGATGAAATGAAAGGCCAACCTGGGTTTTAATACAAAACCATTTCAAATCTGCCATCCATGGTTTTAAATAAAACCTTTTATTTTTCCTGCCTTGGTTTTCACAAAAACCCTAATTTTATCCATGCTTTCCAAGATATCATTTGCCCATCAAAACTCAATGTGATCCATATGACATCAATGATTCATGTGACATCAATGACAACATAAAATAACTCAAATTTCCAACACCTTATGTTTTTCCTCTATTTTGAAGCTAATATTTCCTATTGGGCTACAAATTCCACAAAATTGCATACTCCTGTTTGTTGTAGTTAAATTTACATTTGCTTTTTAGATTAGCTTATATTCCAGTAATTTTCCTTTGTGCTCTTTTCCTTTCAAAGCAAAAATTTGATTTGCTTCCAAGTCATTTTTCAAAGCTTTGAAAAATGATATGCTTCGAAGTCATTTTTATTCCAAAAGCATCTAGCTTAGTTTCAATTCCAATCATTTCCCTTCAAAAGCACTTAGTTAGATTCCCCTTTTGAAAACAAATAGATCAAATTTATTTTTTTTGCAAAACCAAGTAAGTAGATTTTCTTTGAAAAGGTATCATAGCATAGTTTTGTTTTGAAAAGACATTTAGAGTAGATTTTATTCCAAAATAGTACCGCACAAACAAACACCACGCACTCATGTCCTATTTGAACGGTGTAACGAGCTGGCTTTCATCTCCAGCCTAAATTGGATTTCATAATCAATTCACCACAAAATTTTAGTGAGGTTGGAGTTCTACCCTCCACTGGCTCACTTCTGATTTTTGACACCATAGTAGCCCCCCAGGTGGATCATTATGATATTAATACCTGACCGGTCCTTCCCACTTCGAGTGTTGGTTATACAATATTCATCTCTAGAAGGTACCTTCGAAGTGGGTAGTTTTAGAAAGCCCCTTTACCATAGGGCTTTTCAAATAATTAGTGGATGTAGCTGATCATTAATGTGCATGCCTTAAATGTGAGGGTTAAGTGAAAGCCTTGATTAAGGCCGATATCAACACATTGACGATGCGACCTATCTTAGTGAAAGTTTATTTAACTCATCAAAGCATTTTGAGTCTCCCTCCTTTGGATATCATTTTATTGTGTCTGTTACATCTAGGTTGACATTATCCTATTGGGTATAGTTCTATTATGTGCACCTTTGGATGTTGTAGGAGTTCTTGTGTCACAACATACCTATTTCAAGTAGCACTCACCCATTACCTATGGTTTGTTCCTAGGGTGGATACATACTTTCATAAAAACACACAAAAACCAAAAAGAAAGAACATTTGCTTATTGTTGAGTCTTGTGAAAGTGGTTACAACAACATATCAAACATGCTATAACTCACTCCTTAGTTGTTCCATAGTTTCACTTCCATGCTATACACTGCACAATCTATTTTTAGGTGATTCACACCCCCTAGTGTGATTTTCCTACAATAATCTATTCACACAATTATGTATGAACCTAAGCTTCCAGACTACAAAACTACACTAAACATGTCTACACAGCACACAAAGGGTCTTCACAGTAGAAAATCCATCCTCTGTCACTATTTCGGGTAGTTCACACACCCACGTGTGAACCTTTGGTTGTAGAGGTGGTTCGCACCCTAGTGTACAAA
The DNA here is from genome assembly GCA_028583015.1 of Wollemia nobilis. Lineage (NCBI taxonomy): Eukaryota > Viridiplantae > Streptophyta > Pinopsida > Araucariales > Araucariaceae > Wollemia > Wollemia nobilis. The sequence continues at coordinate 20,744,508 of JAQPPZ010000541.1, read as the reverse complement.
CTTATATTTTAGGTCCTAAAATTTACCCATAGGACACAAACACCTTCCATAGCACATATCTATCATCTGTTCCTCAATTTGAGTGGTTCACATGACCCCGTGCGAACCTCCAATATCTGAGGTAGTTTGCACCCTCCCATGCAAACCTATGTTTTTGAGAATAGATAGTGTCCCAACTAGCCATATACATATCCAAAGTTTAGATCTCACATATTTTGGCTATTGCCACACATTTTGCACACATCACCATGCTAGTTACGCGTAGTTAGATGCATGAAGCCCTTCGTCATGCCACTTAGGCTACTCAGTGGATTATAATGACTACAGGTACTTCTAACTATCAAACCACTGATCCACCTTTCAAGTCTGAGCAAGTTACTACTATAGGTCCACCTGACCTATTGACTAAGCCTTCCACCCCTAGTGCTAGCCCCATATCCCATGTTACCTCATCCACTCCATCCCACCTCTTGGATGAGACCTTCGAGGAGACCCTTCCCTTGGAAGATATCTCCTCTCCTAATCCCCCATACACATATTTCCAACATGTCATCTATATCCCTTCGAGTCACCCCATACCATTTATGGTGGTGGATGAGTTTACCCCACCTACCTCACCTTTTGCTACCCATCCATTCCTCGAGCATTCCTCCCATCCACTTTTGGGAGATGACTCTAGTCCAGTTGTTTCCCAAATCATACCCGATGTCGTCACCACTATCCAGATAGTTGGTATGATATCTACACCCTCTTATTCCATAGATCCTCCTACCATACCATCATACCAAACCCCACCATATTAGTAGGCTTCATTGAGTTACCAACCTTCATCCCAGCCACCTTCATCATTTCCACTTCACCACTATTCACACCCATCTCAGTACTATGAGATATTATCACTTAATCTATCTCATCCCTCATTACAATTTTACCCATTGTAGGCATCCTCATCCTCAAAGTCGTATCCTTTCACACCATATTTTACCTCCTATCCACCCACCAACTACCCACCATTCTCATCCTATAGACCCCCATCGGCTTCTTCATCATTATTTTGATTACTACATCCACATTCCTTTTGACATCCACCAATAAACCCTGCTTATCAAGGTCATATACCTCGATATTCAGTTTAGCCTGAGTCCCTACTTGCCATCCCATCCATGACATATCCATCTTCATCAGTACCATCCCCATCTTCACATTAGTCCACTTTCACCATGACCACATCTGTTCCACCTCCCTCATCTACACCATCCACTTTATTCACCTCACCACCCACATGATCCTCTACCACTACTGCTCAGGTGCAAATGACTTTCCAATATTCACAATAGTAGTAGTTTCCCATGCCTACCTAGTAGATCCTCGAGTATTATGATCAGTAGCAGAAACCACCCACCTACCAATCTTCCTACATCTCACTCCATCCATCTCAGGTTCCTGTCCCACAATATCAAACCATGTCGATGCCTGATCCAAACCATACTACTTACTATCATTTGTGGGAGGAACAAAAGTTGCAATATCCACCACATATGGATTATTTGCAACCATCATCATATCCATTACCTACATCCACATCAGCACCCCCATTCTCAGATCCACCAAACACTACCACGGTGATCCCTAGCGAATTTCAAGCCATGCAGGAGCATATTTATACATTGGATTTATGCACGACTGGTTATGGGCCTCAAAAACCCACATATGATGAGTTGTGCAATGAACCAATTAACCCATCTATTCCTATACATAAATACCCTTACAAATTTGAGATCCCTAAATTTAACAAATTTAAAAGCAAAAAATATCCTAGAGAGCACCTTAATAATTATCGTTTTGCTTGCTACCAACTGCATGGTAGTGATCCCATTATGCTTCACACATTTAAAATTTCACTTTGGGTACAAGTATTATATTGGTATAATCATTTTCCTTACCATATTTTATTCACTTTTGAACAATTGGCCAATCTATTTCTAGAGCACTTCTCGATTAACATAAAAACCAAGCTTACCTTGTTCGATGTCTATGCCTTACACTAGTTTGATGATGAGTCTATTACTAATTTTGTCACTTGTTGGAGAGTGGTCATTAATAATATTTCCTTCCCTATCCCACCTTTAGAGCTCATCAAACTCTTTTCCAAGAGTTGTCATAAACAAATCTCCTAGACATTGTAGATTCACCAGAGTCGAAAATTTGAGGAAGCCATCACCTAAGCCAAAGTTATCAAGGACATTAAGGTCCACATGGGTAAAATAAAATTGCATCATAAGTAACCTTACCCCACCAATTACCATTACAACTACCCTCCATATGTACCACCCACCACCTGACCACCCCAAACCAATCAGGTCCTCCTAAATTCTCCATATCCACCACTGCAAGTGGTATACGCACAAGCTCCACAACCCAATCCCCCATGATCTCCTCAAATTACATGCCAAGTCAATCCTTCCCTCCTTTCCACTCCATATTCAGGTAATCCTCCACCACAGTCTAATTTGTACCAAGATCACAATCTATGTATTCCTCACCCTCCATGTAATTGTATACCTTTATCTGAGCCCATGCCCGCTCTATTATGTAGATTACATGAGGGAGGTCTCATAACTTTTCCAAATATCCAACTTCTTGGTCCAAATCATCCTCTCTCATGGTAACAAAATCCACAAGCTTTCTATGATTTCCATTGATAACATGGCCACACTCTTGATTCATACTATATATTTCACCATACCGTGCAAGACCTTATTGATCGAGGCAGTATTCAAGTCTCCAATCCCCTCGTACTGCAAAATCAAAACTTGGGGATATATAAAAATCCATTACACAAGCATGGGGGTAATCCACCTCAAACTTATCCACACCAAGTTAATCATGTCAATCGAGGTCCTTCCCAGTAGGGGTTTGTGGGTATGATCAATATAGCCACTCGTAATCACTGCTATCCATACCCTATGATCCCCAAAAAACCCTCCACTTCTCAACAACCACCTGCTACAACCTGAATCGTTACCCCACCAATTACCCCACACCTTCCATGTAATATCATCACCATCTATGGTAGTATTTCCTATCATCTCCACACTGCCCCTGCAATGTTATCCATCTACAACCTCCTACAATAATCCCAACCTCATCGTGAAGCCCTTGATTCTATCCTTCACTCTCGATCTTGATACCCATGATGCAGATGCCTTTGCCAACTTTATCAACAATGTTCAGCGATTCCTACAACCTTCTATCAGCTTCCATTGCCATGAAATTATAGAAGTTGTAGGTGAGGGATTGGATCCCCCATTACATATTCAAGACTCCATCAATGTCGTTACATATAAGTGTGTTATCATTGGTACTGGTTCATCCATCAACATCATTTCTCCCACTACCCTGGGCCAACTTTGCCTCCCCCCTTCCCATATCACCACTCCATCCATGGACCTTTGAGCCTTTGATGGATCAATGCGTCCCACCCTTGGTACCATTGTCCTACCCATCAAGGCAGGTGCTAAAACCATTTCCACTCTCTTTCATGTTATCGAAGGTGAGATGCAGTATAACATCCTTCTAGGATACCCTTGGATTCAGGACATGAAATGCATCCCTTCCATGCTCCATCATTGTATCAAATATATCCATAATGGCTTAGTCCACTACATCTCCACCGATGGTGATCCATTCAAATTATACAACATTATCACCCTAACGCTAGGTCCACCCTTATCATCCATGCAATTCACCCCTACCCCCCATCGGTCTCTTGAAAACACTTATCCATCATCTTCAGAATCACATCCACCACCTTATCCAAGCAATATCACATAAACCTCCTCAAATCCACCTCAACCTCCTAGAACATAGGCTATTCCTACATTTTCTCATCACCCTCCTCACCTTTTACACCACTTCCTCCATTTACCTTTTTTTCCACACCTTCCACCCCATATTCATATAACAACCCACTTATTCTTCCCATAGCTCCTGCATATCCCTACCAATTTGTGTCCTTATTGACATGAACATGGGTAATCTCCATTTCACCCACTATTGCTTCCATATCCACTTCCCAATTCACCCATACCAATCATCCTATCACTACATCAACTATTGAGTGCTATGAGTGGACACAACATTCCTCTCAACTTAATGAATAGTTTGCTCAATCAGAGCCTTCCATTTCAACCCCTTCACTTGCCAATTCACCTACACCAATTCCACCACCTTATCCACCACCCAAGGGGTCCTCCCCTCAACCTGAGCATACAACCCCTCCTCATGTATCAATACTCATGACCACCCCAGGTCTTGGTGAGTATAACATTAGCAATGCTTAGATTCTTCCATACAATATCCAATCCACCCATGACTTTGGATGACCTCATGATATGCCCTTGACTATTGGAGTATTGGTTCCTTTAGGTTCTCCTAATAATTATATAATTTTGTATATGGGGGACTTGGCTCATCCGTAGAACCTCCAACACCTCTGTCACCACAAACCAGATTTTGCGGTAACCTTGACCACATTTCCAATCCTAATTTTTCTTGGCATTATCTACATATTTATAACTAACATGGGTATGACCTAGGGAGATCTGAACAAGGTAATCATACCTATATCCATCCTCCCTCATGGAAACCTATCAACTAATAAGGCATTGGTTACCATCCTCCAACAATTAGTACACTCAAGCATGAGTTACAAAATATGGATCTTGATATTGTGGACCTTCTCTATGATGAGGAATTTGAGCTTAATATATCGATACATAATTCTTCCCCTCATTGCATAATTGATATTCTATCTACCTTATTTCTGCCATCCCCATTGCATGAGACCCTCTCTTCACAAGAAGTCAAAACCCTCACTCACCACTTCACCATCTTATCCCTTGATACACTTCCTACTATTAATCCACCTTTACCAGAAGATCCTCCTTCTTCACCCTCACATGCTATTCCATTTTTCCCCATTTGAGAACTACCACCACCTTGCGGCCCATGTTATCATTCCACCTCACCACCTGTGGTGTTAAACCTTGGTCACCACCAACATTTTTGGATTCATTGCCATCTTCATCAGACTCATCACAACCCTCATCACCTACATCTCCCTTATCTAGGACCTCGGTCAACATGATCTCTATTGACTTATATGCTTTGTTATGATATATTAACCATCCTGATTACGTCTCATCACCTATCCTTGATTTCATAGATGATATTTTTGAAAATCCCACAACCACTAAATTCCTCTGAACAACACACATGTTGCAATCCACAAATGCACCATTGCCTTCCATTCCACCTCACCTCTCATGGATTAATCATATAGATATTTATCTAGATGATGAATTCTAGCTCCTAGATTCCATCGATGACCTCCACCTCATCCCCATACCTGCTCAACTCCATGATAATTTTCACATGCTTATCGAGGAAACCATTAAAGTTGATATTGGTAATGATCCAAAACACGTTCACATCATCTACCTCATCGCTAGCCTATCTGAAGAAGAGCATGTTCTTTATACAAATTTCCTCAGGTACTACATCAAGCTGTTTGCATGGTCCTACATAGATATTCCTAGCCTTGACCCATCACTAGTCGTGCACAACCTTATTCTGGACGACAATACCAAACATATCTGAAAAAAGTTGTACCACATGCATCCCACCATTGCACTTATTGTCAAAGAGAAGTTACAAAAACTCCTTGATGTAGATTTCATATAGCCTATCGACTACCCTGAGTGGGTGTCGAACATGGTTCCCATTGGAAAATCCAAGGGGGTATCTGCATTTGCACTGATTTTAGGGATCTTAACAAAGATTATCCCAAGGACAATTTTCAACTCCCTAATATTGAAACATTGGTTGATGCTACAGCTGGACATGAAATACTATCACTCATGGAAGTTTTTCAGGTTATAATCAAACTCATGTCAATCCAGATGATCAGAAAAAAACCTCTTTCATGACCCCCTAGGGGACTTTTTGTTACAAGGTCATACCTTTTGGCCTCAAGAATACTAGGGCAACTTACCAAAATGCCATGACCTACATTTTTTATGATATGATGCACAAAATAGTTGAATACTACGTTGATGATCTTATCGCCAAATCCAAAACCCGTGGTCAACATATTGAAGACCTACATCAAATATTTGATCGCCTCTTGGAACATAATGTATGATTAAATCCAAAGAAATGCATCTTTGGTGTTACCACTGGTAAAATCTTGGGTTTCATCATTTCACAAAAAGGCATTAAAGTCAATCTCACCAAAGTCCAAGCTATCCTTGACATGCATCCCCCTACGAACCTCAAACAACTACGCGTATTTCAAGGAAGGATTGAATCCATATGATGATTTATCGCTTAACTTTCCAATAAGTGTTAGCCAGTCAATCATATTTTGCAAAAGGGGGTCCCATTCAAATGAGATGATAAATGTCAAGCCACCTTTGATGACATCAAATCATACCTTACATCTCCACCCGTCCTCATTCCACCCCATCCATAATGCCCATTCCACCTATAGGTCTAAAATTCTTGCACTCCTTTCCTCCATGCTAATGGATCTATGCCTTGAAGGTGAATGGGATAATGATATATCTACACCTCAAAGAGATACACTTGAGTTCGTGTCTTCTTTGGTGATTTTTTGATGAATTGTTTAGGGTTCGCCAAGAAATATTTTATGGCAGTTTTCAGGCCTAGGTTTAGGAGTTTGTTTTGATGTGTTACTTTTAGAAAATATCACAATCACCTAGTTTTTAGCCAATATGCAACTATGCTAACCTATATGCAATTTTGATTCATATGTCAACAATAAACAACAAAAAAGAAAACTTTAATGAATTATGCATTGCTTATAAAGTATTTTGAAACTTTAACCTGTATCCAAAAGTCTAATGAAGATTTTGATTTTTGTAGCAGATAAGATCATATGCAATAGGGCATTATCGTACGATTCTGGTCAAGATCATACATACGATCTATGATCATACCATTCGATTAGTGATCAAGCAATTCAATCTTGATAGAAACCTACAATTTCATGAATAGAGTGCAAAAATAGAAAACTAGGATATGCTATAGACTTTATTAGATATAAATCAGATTATGTATGAAATATTGAATGCATTAATACAAATATTTAATAGGTATGTACGTTAAGTTAGATGAAATATGCAAATGAATGTAGTTTGGTGAATTCCAATAATGCAAATGATTAAATCTAATATTGTATATAATGGGAAAAGATAAATTAAGTGATAAGCATACAAATGAGAGATTGAGAGATGCAAACCAACACTTGGAGTTGCCCCTAAGTTATCTACAAGTAATATCATACAAAATCAGTAATATTTTACAGTAACAGCAAGACCGTATGCTCCAATCGCAATATTGTATGCTCTGATCACTGATCGTACCCTTCAATCCTGCAAAAAATAGAAAATAACTAGGACAAATGCAGAAATTATAGTGATTCGAATGCAAAATTATATCATGGAATCAGGAGATATTCGAGGGAAGGAATGCCTGATTAAATAGGATGAACCAGTAGGGAAAAATAGGCTAAAAATAGAATAGGTTGCAACTCCTTCCAAGCTGGGACTGATTGGTGGATCTGATCCCGTAACTACCGTACGATTGCACAGGTAAAGACAAAAATGGTTACAACTTGATTTGTTGTTTTGCTACTTTGAGTTTTTCTATTTTGGGCAAGATCATATGTCTGATCACAAAGATCATACGCACGATCGTACGTACAATCTCATCACTTCCATTCGATCTCGTATGGAAATGCACGAAAATCGAGGTAACAAGTTGCAAAGTTGTTTGAGTTAATTTTTGGATATTTTTTATCTTTAATGCAAAATTTTATGTGTCAAATTTAGGGTGCTACATTTCACCTCCTCTTTAGAGCATTTTTGAAAAAATGCATTAAAGAAAATAATAGCACGCTTTATGAGAAAGCAAAAATTTATTGTATAAAAAAGTTTACAATTTGAAGTTTTATTGTGAATTGCATTAGGTGTTATATCCCTTCAAGTTTTTACGTCAAATCTTTCGTTTGAAGAAAAACTCAATTTTTTTTGCATTAAGGGTAAATAAATTAAAAATAGAAAGGGGTAAAACTCAGTTCATTTGTTATTTGTCTTTGTTGATTTGGAGATCTATAGAAAACATGGCGAATGCTGCCCATCACGGTGATTTGGTCCAGGCAGGAGACAAAGCTCTTAGGATAAGCAATTTTCACTCTTTTAGTTTAGATTTTTCATGTTTTTATTTTTAATTTGATTTAAATTTTTATTTTTAGGGCACGACTGCCATTATGCAGCCCTAACCATGAAATCATAATGATTTCACAAGATCATAGCGATTTCACAATATCGTATGATGCAATATCAAAGAAATCGACCTGATTTCGGGATATCGTATCATATGATATCAAAAAAATCGATCCAATTGAGGTTAATATCAAACTGATTTTAGTGATATCATAAAGTACAATATCACAAAAATCAATACGATATCGCTCGATCGATATGATCTCGTACTTTTGATCTAATCACTAATTACAATTTTTATTATTTTTTTTTATTGATCGATGGCTAAACTAAAGAATTGGGAGTGGAGACATGCTACACTCCAGGTAGATTTGGCTGCTCTCTTAGCTGATGAAAGGGCATGTTTAGAGACAGTGGGGTTGAGGCATGTGGTAGAGATACCACAAATCCCAGTGGATATGAGACTATTGATAGCTCTAGCAGAGAGGTGGTACCTAGAGTCCTCATGCTTTAGACTATTGATAGGGGAGATGAATCCTACACTAGAGGATGTCTGGAGGATTTTGAGATTATCGATGAGGGTCTCACATAACTGCATCTGGTAACCAATGCCAGGCATTGAGGAGACTAACTGGGGACCCTAGATTCTTATTAAAGAAGGACGAGGTTATTATTGATGGACTTAGGGAGATAGAGGGAATCTATCGTTTGATATTTTTGTTGAGTGGCATCATGGGAGGTCTTATACTGTGCCACCTCAGTAGATGCCATCTACCATGGACCTTAGTAGAGGTGATTTATGATATGCATGATCAAAGAATTCAATTTTCCTGGGGTCCATTCTTTCTCTGTAGGTTGTACATATTTTTACATAGGGTGGTCTACAAGGGGTGAAGGGATTGATTTTGACATTATTTCTATAGGTGTGGTATTGGGAGAACCTAGGAATTAGATGACCTATAGGACTTCCTCTGGCTCGAGCGGGTGACAACGAACCTAGAGTAGAGAAGGACTGACTAAGGATCTTCTATTGGCCTCTATAGAGGGGGCGTTGGGGATGGGTTAGCCTCGATGTAGCGAGGTGACTCTTTGATGAGTTACTGGTAAAGGATATTATATGGAGATCCTGGAGAGAGCTACCAGGATGGGGGTGAAGATACTTTTGAGTTGGCTCGCATCAGGTGAACCATTTGTTTGTGAATGGATTAGGGAGAGGTGGAGTTGCATCATGTGGACTAGATGCAATGATAGTTTGGGCTATGATAGGATATTAATCAGTATAGGAATATCACCTTTGCTAGATCTACTTAGGACCCTACTACTATTAGTGGGGCTCCTAATATGGCATAATTCTTGGATCCGTAGCTAGATGATGATCCAGTGCAGACAACGAATGGAGATGATACCAGGGTTATGGATAGGTATCAATAGTGGTACACTGATATTAGGCCTACATGACTGACATTATGGAGGAATACAATATAGTGGGTAGCTGAGTAGTTATTTAGATAACACCGCACAACTAGTCAGTAGCAATCTAACACGCAAGTGTTCTCTAGGTGATAGGGTCCTCACACTAGGGGTGGACATCAATATCGTCTAAGGAGGGAGAGGGTGTCTAGATCAGAGAGATTAGCTAGGATAGGAGAGAGTGCTAAGGAGGAGAGGAGGGCCTCTTCTCAGTAGATGGTGGATGATAGGGTAGAGGAGGAGCATGTAGCATCTCCTCAATAGGGTGATGTACCTGAGATGCCCGATAAGGGCAAGAGGATTATGGAGGAGGGGGAGAGTAGTGAGATGGATGCTCTATGGATAGAGGAGACTAGTTTGAGGGAGGAGAATACCTCTTAAAAGAATAATATTGAGTCTTTAGAGGCATAGAATGTGAGTTTGAGGAGTAGGATCTAGGCTCTAGAGGTAGAGCTTGCATAGGCACAGGCTCAGGCACATGCGGGACATGGAGCTAGGGATACAACTCCTACATCTTTTCAGTTAGTGTGGTCATGGAGGAGTGACTTAGGGAGGGTATTGATTTTGGTGCTTCAGCTGGTAGGTTTCTATTAGGATTTATATCATGCAACAACACCCAAAGATCAGAGGTATCCAGAGCCTCTAATGCTTGACATACCTAAGACTTCGAGTCACTCTAGATATTGATCGACTTCTAGGACAACCACTAGTATAGGAGTAGGGGGGTTCCAAGCACCATGACCCCCTGGTGGAGATTCTATTTGTACTATATTTTTGGTGACTGAGTATGTCGATGTTGGAGATTGTGGTGTACCAGTATGACTTTATTTTTGTATATAGACTTTCAATATATATATATATATATATATATATATATATATAGATATAGATATTTTGTCTTATGTGACTTTATATGATTTGATCCCTTGCAGGGCCGCCTTGGTCTAAGAGACCACGAATAGGAGGTTCTACACTGTCAAAGTCACCCACGAGTCGCACCCAACCCTGCCCGCACCAACATTATCAATTGGATTTTGGATACCCAATTCAGCTTTTTGGTAGGGTGGATATTTGAACCTGGGACCTCCCTTGGAGGATTGCCCTCTCCTCTCCAACTCACCTACAACACCTGGGTGATGTTTAATTTCTTATAATCATGCTTTTGATTTAAATATTTTTATCATGCTTTAAATGAAAAATGATTCAAATTTTTGTATATGGATTTTTGAAAAGATGTTTTTGTAAAATGATGAAAATAAAGGGATTAGCAATGTTCCTTGGAGGATGTTGTGTTTTTATATGACCGTTGGTGGAGATTGGTGCTTGCTAGGTCATGAAGCGAATCTTGTTGTGAGGAATTTTTTATTGCTAATAATAGAAATATTTTTGTGGTGCTCAAGTATAATCTTGAGGCTTATGATGATAAAAGAGGATGTTTGATTTTGGTTTTGAAAAAATTGATTTTTAAGAAATATTTTGATAAAGGTTATTGTTTGTGAAAATAATGTGATTTAAGCATGAAAATTTGGGAAGGATGACTTGCGCTAGGCATAGAATTCTTAGTGTGACAATTTTGAGGATAATAGTTACTAAGAATTATACCATCATCGTGAAGTCAAAATGTAATGCATGATAATATGAAATTGTTTTATTCTTTAAGATATAGGTTGATATGCAAAAAATCATTTGTATCACATATTTAAGAAGATTAATAAATATGGAATGTTTTAGACCTAAAAATTGAGAAATATGACTTGTGCTAGGCATATAATTCCTAGTGTGAAATTTGAGAAGAATAATTCCTAGGAATTATACCATCATTGCAAAGTCAAAAATGCAATAAATGATTTTGTACTATGAGTTATTTTTTAAATAAATTGCTTTTGGAGATTTGGAATTTTTTTTTTGAAATATAAATGATGAACTAATGTTGTCTAACAAATTTAAAAAAAATATTTTAACTTATTTCTAAGACAAAATCAAATTTATCAAGAACCAGTGTGTGATAAGTGAGTTCATTATCCATCTTGATTTGACACAATGATACAAAATATCTCAAGGGTCAAATGTGTGTGCTTGTGAAATTAATTTACCAATTATGAGAAAGGTAGTGATACAATTAATTTTTTATGAACCAAGGTGTGTGCAAGTGAGATGTTCATTAACCATCATTTTCTGTATGCCATTGTATTGAACTATTATGTAAGTCAAGTTACCAAAAGCTAGCTAATCCATAAGCATACATTGGTCTATACAAAATAAGGTCGCTAATATGATAGACATGTCCCATGTGAAAGGGATTACCCAAGGTCAAGTGGGTTGGGCACAAGCCACATTTTATGGGGCTTACCTCATGGATTTCGAATAACTGAGTAATTCCAAGGATTCAAGCTCACTGCCGCCTTATTTTCTTATGATTTTTGGAGTAGGGATTCTTATCCATTTTTTAACAAGAGGATTTTATTACTTTTTGTAGTAGAACTACTTTTTTCTTTTTCTCTTTTTCTTTATTTTTATTTTTCTTTTTATTTTTATTTCATTTTCCTTTTTTTTTTTGGGATACTTGCCTAGATTAGACGTAGAGCAAGGGATTTTATTCAGGTAGGGGAAGCTTGTCCTTTTGCCAATTCTTAGTATTCTAGACCATGCACATAATAGGATAGCAAGGGAAACTTTTTTCTTAAGGAACTAATACTACTATGTAGTGTCATTTTTGAATTTGCAACAAATCATTTTTAAGATGTGAGAATGTGTTCTTGGTTCAAAAAGTAGCAAGACCAGTTCCCAAAAATCAAAATTTATTTAATGAAGTAATAGTGCTTTTTGATACAAGAGAGATTTATAATCAAAATGACAAAATCAAAATTATGAAAGATGTAAATTAAGTGCATGGTTCAAGATAAATTTTTATGAGTTTCGAATCACAGTGGGCCCAAATTTTAGACTCCGGAGCTAAAAACCAATTAAAATATTTATATTAAATATTTGAACCAACCTTACATAATTACCATCCCTTATATAGGGAATAGAAGTTATAGGGGAATAGGAGAGGGAGGAGAAGAAGTAGGCGGTGGATGAGGAGAGGGAGGCGGCGGACGAGAAGAAAGGGAAAGGTGGCATGGAGTAAGGGGAGGAAGAGGCATGGAGTGATAAGGAGGAAATGACGGTAAGGGATAGAGAATGTGGAGGAAGAGGAATGGAGGGATAATGCGGATAGAATGGCAGGAATATAGGAGAAGAGGGTAGAGATAAAATAGGGAAAAGCTATTATAATAAAAATCATGCCGACTAAACCTATGGCCGACAATTACAAGAGAGTTCACATTTAGGTCTTTTCTAAGCTACTTAGAAAAAACCTCTTTCACATTTGTAACATTCTCCCCCTTAAAGTTGAGAGGACTGACTATATAGTCTCTCAACTTTACAAATTGAGCTTTGGCCATTGCTTTGGTGAATATGTCAGCAACATTTTCCAAAGTATGGCAATATTGAAGCTCAACAACTTCAGTTTCCACCATATCTCTGATGAAGTGGTACTTCATATCAAAATGCTTTGATCTACTATGGTGGACAGGATTATATGCCAATTGAATGGCACTGATGTTATCATAGTATATTCTGGTTGGACCACTTTGCTGCTCTCCAATCTCTTCCAATACTTTTCGTAGCCATAGGGCTTGAGTACTAGCATGAGTGACTGCTATATACTCAACTTCTATTGAAGATAATGCTACTACAGTCTGCTTCTTGGAACTCCAAGTTATTAGTCCTGAACCAAGACTAAAATAGTTCCCTGATGTGGATTTCCTGTCATCAATGTTGCTGCCCCAATCACTATCACTAAAGCCTTCAAGCTTGATAGTATCACTTTTGTAGTACTGGATTCCAAAATCCAATGTACCCTTCACATATCTCAAAATTCTTTTAGCTGCCTGCAAATGCAGCTCAGATGGGTTAGACATAAATCTAGAGACAAGAGATACAACATACTGAATATCTGGTCTGGTGTTGGCGAGAAACATCAAACTCCCAACAATGCTTCTAAAAGTGGTCACGTCAACTTTCGATGCTCCGTCATCCTTGCTTAATTGGATCCCATGTCCAACTGGAGTTGCAACTGATTTGCATTGCTCCATAGCAAACTTCTTAATCATATCCCGAGCATATTTTAGTTGACAGATGAAGATCCCTGAATCTGATTGATGTACTTCCATTCCAAGGAAGTAGTGCATTAAGCCAAGATCCTTCATCTCAAATTCCTGCATCATGGAGTGCTTGAACTCCATATTAACTTTTTCATTACTACCCATAAAAATGAGATCATCCACATACAAACAGACTATGAGGATGTCATTACCTTGATTCAGGTAGTAGAGAGTGGGTTCATTTTTGCTTCTGATGAACCCAAAATCTTTAAAGTACCCATCAATGCGTGAGTACCAAGCTCTCGGTGCCTGCTTGAGGCCATAGAGTGCCTTCTTCAGTTTGTAAACAAGGTGCTCCTTGTCTTCCTCTTGAAATCCCTATGGTTGCTCAACATACACTTCTTCTATCAAGTAACCATTGAGAAATGCACTCTTTACATCCATGTGTTGGACTTTCCATCCCTTGTGTGCAGCTAAAGCAAGAACGGTTCTGATGGTCTCCTGTCTGGCTACAGGAGCAAAAGTCTCTTCATAATCAATTCCATACTTCTGAGTGAATCCCTTTGCAACTAATCTTGCCTTGTGCCTCTCAATGCTACCATCAACATTGAACTTGGTCTTGAAGACCCACTTACATCCAACACATTTCTTTCCTTTAGGAAGCTTCACCAGCTCCCAAGTGTCATTGTTTTTTATAGAGGTTATCTCCTCTTCCATGGCATCTTGCCAAATCTTCTGAGTACATGCCTTCTCATAACTAGAAGGTTCAAGCTGAGCACTAGTCAACAAAGCATAGTTAACTAAATCTCCCCTAGGTTCCTGCTGGGAGACATCATCACCATACAAGTGCATATTTTCTAATCTTTGTAGAACATAATTCATTTCACTTGCTTGACTCCTAGTGTATCTTCTTGAAAAAAAATATCCAACATCTGATATGATGGATGATGTTGGAGAGTTCTCTTACCTCTGGATGGAGAATCGATGTCCATTGGTGAGGAACTTACTGATCTCTACGGAGAAGGACTTGGTGAAGAAGTTGAACTAGAAGATGAACTTGGACTTGTGGGGGGAGACTTCTTACCTTTCTGTGGTGACTGTTGTTGCACCTGCTTAGAAACTACATCATTGGATTCATCATCACTGAATATTTGGGGCTTACCCCATTCTCCCCCTTCATCAAAAATCACATCCCTGGAAAGCACAATCTTTCGAGTCCTGGGATTGTAGAGTCTGTAAGCTTTTGTGTTCTCACAGTACCCTACAAATATGCATGCCTGACTCTTTGGATCGAGCTTCTTTCTCAGCTCATCAGGAATGTGAGAATATGCCAGTGAACCAAACACTCTGAAATACTTAACATTTGGCTTCTTACCATACCAGGCTTGGTAAGGTGTTTGCCCTTCCAAACTTGAAGTAGGACTTCTGTTCAAGATATGTACACTGGTCCTGGCTGCATCTGCCCAATATGAATTAGTCAAATGCTTCGTCTGAAGCATAGACCTTGCCATCTCCACAATGGTGTGATTCTTCCTCTCTGCCACACCATTCTGCTATGGAGTGTAGGCAGCTGTGAACTGCCTCTTAATGCCATGTTGCTTACAGAAATTCAAAAACTCATTAGAGGAGTATTCTCCTCCTCTATCTGATCTAAGACATTTTACAAAATATCCACTCTCGCTTTCAACTCTTGCTTTGAAATCGATGAAGCATTCAAATGCTTCATCCTTATGTTTCAAAAAATATATCCAGCACATTCTAGTAAAATCATCAATGAAAAGTAGGAAGTAAGAGTTGTTACCAAGACTTTTGGTCTGCATCGGACCACAGATGTCTGTATGCACTAGTTGGAGTGGATGACTGGCCCGCCATGCTTGTCCATGAGGAAATTTTGATCTGGCATGCTTGCCCAAGGCACACCCTTCACAGACTTCCTTACTATCCTAAACTTTGGGAAGTCCGGTTACCATTGCTTGTGAAGTTAGCATTTTCAAACTAGCTGAATTCAAATGACCATATCTCAAGTGCCATAGGACACTTGGATTGGTAATAGCAACATTTGCTAACTTATCTCCCCCTGGCTGGCCAAAATTTAAAGGAAACAATCTATTCTTTGACATTGGCACTTGTGTAATGATTCTATTACTATTATTTTTATCAAAAATGGTGCATTTACCCTCATCAAAAAGCAACTTGTAGTTCTTTTCTAACATTTGACCAACACTTAAAATATTGTGTTGGAGATGAGGTGTGTAATAGATATCACTTACTTTCTTGACGCCTTCTTTGGTTGGAACCGCCATGGCTCCAATGCCTTCAACCGCCAATGATTTGTCATCTCCCAATCGGATGTTGGATTTGTATGAGGAGTCTAGAGTAGCAAAGAGTTCTTCTTTGCCACTCATATGGTTTGAACACCCAGTGTCCAAAATCCATGTATCATTCATGTTTTGATCTGCCTGGCCATATGAGAGAAAGAGATTTGTGGCCTCTTCCTCTTCTCCAAAATTGCCAAACTGACTACTCTGGCTGTTGCTGCTTCCTTGTGAAGGCTTTGACCAACAGTCACGAGCATAATGGCCAGGTTTACCACAATTGTAGCAAGTTTGTTTTGATTTATCTCCTCCTTTTCCTCTGCCTGGTTGTTTCCCTCTATTTTGTTGTCCTCCTCTATTCTGATTTTCACCTCTGTTTGAGAATCCTCCTCTGTTCTGATTTCCTCCTCTGTTAGGAGTTCCACCTCTCTGATTATTTCTGCCTCTACCTCTATACTGTCCTCTGCCATGGCCTCTACCTCTACCTTCATGAGAAGCAAAGGCTTTTTCATCTCCTCCGTAACTTGTGGAAGGAGATTGTTGTAACCTCTCTTCATGTGAGAGAAGTGAACCAATGAGGGCTTCAAAAGACAAAGAGGTTAAGTCTTTGGATTCTTCTATAATTATGGCAACTGAATTCCACTTAGGAAGAAGTGTCCTCAACACTTTCTTCACTATAACTTCAGGCTTGACTTCTTCTCCTAAAGTGAGCATCTTATCTACTACGGCTTTTACTCGCACGCAGTAATCACCAACCTTTTCACTTTCTTGCATTTTAAGAGTTTCAAAATCTCGTTTCAAAGTTTGTAGTTTTACTTGCTTGACTTGGTCACTACCCCTATAACTTTCTTTTAAA
This sequence comes from Wollemia nobilis, assembly GCA_028583015.1. Taxonomy (NCBI): domain Eukaryota; kingdom Viridiplantae; phylum Streptophyta; class Pinopsida; order Araucariales; family Araucariaceae; genus Wollemia; species Wollemia nobilis. Next base: position 20,727,413 of record JAQPPZ010000541.1, on the reverse strand, counting down.
GCATTCCAAGCAGATTCAACAGTTATAAAAGAAGCTATTCTAGGGAAAATACTTCTATCAAGGGCAGCTTGGATGTGATAAAGGGTGGAAGAATTATTCTTCTGAGCTTCCTTTTTAGCCCTTTTATCGGCAGCATTCAAAGCTGCCCATTCAGCAGCAGTAGGTTCTGTATAGCCCTCTTCAATCACATCCCATAGACCTTTGCCTATCAAAAGTGTTTTCATTTTAATTGACCAATACTCGTAATCACCACCATTGAACTCGGGGATAGGAAGACTAGTATTGGATGCCATTTCAGAAAGCAGACTTTATTTTAATAGCAAACAAGAAGTACAAAGAAGTACAAAGAGATCACTGATTTAAATCAAATCTAGCCTTTTTAACATGCTCACTGATTTGGCATTCTTCTTCTTGAGGATCACCCAGTACTGGAGGGGTGAAGTTGTCTGCTTCGTCATCACTAATGACTATGACTTCTGGTTCTGCTTTTGGCTCGAAATTGCTTCTGATGACTATAACCTCTGGCGCTCCAGGTTCAGGTACCAATGGTACTGGATCTTCTTCTTCTTCTGGTTCTTCTTCTTCTTCTTCTTCTTCTTCTTCTTCTTCTTCTTCTTCTTCTTCTTCTTCTTCTTCCTCTTCTTCTTCTGGTTCTGGATCAGGAGAGCATGGTGTATAGCTCTCACTCGATTCTATTTCAGGCACAATAGGTGTATAACTATCACTCGATTGTCCTTCAGGTGCTTCTTCAACCATTTTGGACTCTTCTATTCTTTGCCCAAAAATATTATCTTCAGAATCCGCCTCGTATCCAGAGTCCGGTTTCCTCAGATGAGCAATTACTTGATTTTCCAACTGGCAGAAAACTATGTGAAGACTGGTCTGTCGGACCCTCTCGTCAAATGATTCCGGTGTCTCTCTTCTCAGGAGAGAGCAGAGTGCATTGTAGCATCCGGATGACCGGATCATCTACTCATAACAGATGAACTGAGTTATAGTATCAATTTTCATGGTGCCAAAAAAAAACTTTATCACAAAAGTGTCTTTCCAATTTCTATTTTCCACAATTTTTCTCCAAAGTTTTCAATTAAAATTTTTATAAAGTCTCTTTATAAAAATTTAATAGTTTTATTTATATCTTAATTATTTTTCAAAAATTAAAAAAATTAAAAAATATGATTTAAAACTATTAAATTAATTTTAAAAACTTTAATAAAAATCAAATTAAAAAAAAAACTTTTAATCAACCTTTTCAAAACTTATCTCTTGGTGGATCGAACCCTCGACCACCTGCTATCATGCAAGGGAGCCTAGCCGCTACACCATGTGGCACCTTTAGAAACTAATGTGATCCGCCTTCTTCTTTAGTTGGAACACGACGCGCAAAATAATAAAAAAAATTCTTTTTCAACCCGACGGGATTCGAACCCGGGTCTTATCCGCTACAAGCAAGCAGGCTTAACCAATCGCGTTGGGCGCTTGGTTGAGAGGACAAACAAGCTCATGATATTTATTATTCCCCGATCGTGAATGTTTTTAAAAAAATAAAAAACTTTATCCCACATCTACTAGGATGGGGATGTAAGTAGGGTTTATAACCCTCAACTGGCGGCTTAAGAGTCGATTGCCTTTGGGCGATCACTGTGACCCTTATGCCTCCTCGCCAGTTAACCCCCTCATGCCACGTGTTGCCTCATGCCTCTTCCAACTCGGCTCCTCCTCGGCCTACGTGCTCCTCGGCTCCGACCAGCTCCTCCTTGGCCTGTGTGCTCCTCGGCTCCTGTGCCTCCGGCTTCGGCCTGCGTGCTCTACGCTCGACCTCACCTCTGCTCTGACCACCTACTCCTTGTCCTCGACTTTCGTGCCCGTGCCCCCTGGATGCTCTGATACCAGTGTGGGTTTCGAATCACAGTGGGCCCAAATTTTTGACTACGGAGCGAAAAACAATTAAAATATTTATATTAATTGATTCGAACTAACCTTACATAAATTACCATCCCTTATATAGGGAATAGAAGGTATAAGGGAATAGGAGAGGGAGGAGAAGAAGTAGGCGATGGATGAGGAGAGGGAGGCGGTGGACGAGAAGAAAGGAAAAGGTGGCATGGAGTAAGGGGAGGAAGAGGCATGGAGTGATAAGGAGGAAATGACGGTAAGGGATAGGAAATGTGGAGGAAGAGGAATGGAGGGATAAGGCGGATAGAATGGCGAGAATATAGGAGAAGAGGGTAGAGATAAAATAGGGAAAAACTATTATAATAAAAAATCATGCCGACTAAACCTATGGCCGACAATTACAAGAGAGTTCACATTTAGGTCTTTTCTAAGCTACTTAGAAAAAACCTCTTTCACATTTGTAACACTTTTGAATTTATTTGAAATAAAATAAAATATAATTTGAATTTTGGAAAGACAACACACACTGATGCAAAGAATAATATTTTAACAATTTGAAATATTTTTGGAAATTTTTATGTTTTCTTGATTTTTTTGGTATTTTTATAATATGAGAATTGCACACTAAATGATGAAGATGTTATTTACAAGTATGTATAGAAATGGAACTTTTTGTTCTAGGCATAATATCTTTTGAGATGCATAATATTCATTGGCTCCTTAAGTTATTTTCCTTCTAAGGTGGCCAAGCGATATGCACCTAATCCAAATTTAGTAGTGATGATAAATTATCCAAGCCAATTGGGTTGAAATTTACCTTTTAAATCTTTTCTAGCATTTGTATTCTTTTGATTTTATTTAAGTACTAAATCATCTATTTCAAAGGATTGACAATGAAATTTATTGACATATGATATTTTGAGTTTGTCTTGGTAAGAGCAAAGATGCTCTAGGGCATGAATACATTTTTCATATAGAAGTTCTAACTGAATTAATCTGCCAGCACGATATTCATCCCCTACTTCAACATCCCGAAGTAATAGAGCTAGATAAGTAACTTCTAACTCAAATGGAAAAACTGCTTCAACACCATAAATCAAGAGAAAAGATGAGGCACCTGTAGGAGTACAAACACTAGTTCAATAGGCCCACAAGGCAGTATATAATTGCATGTGCCAGTCATGACCTGATTTATTAACCAATATTTTTGGGATTTTGATTAAGGTTTTATTTGATGCTTTAGCCTATTCATTTCCTTGTGGATAATAAGGAGTAGACCATCTATGTTGAATTTTATATTTTTGACATAACATATTTTTTCTTAAAACATGTTCCATTATCCGATATGAAAGTTGATGGATTTCCAAATCTACATATGATTTGATTAATGATACACTTAGAAACATGGAATCTTGTACAAGAAGCTAATGGCATAGCTTCTACCCACTTTATGAAATATTATGTTGCTATTATGATAAATTTATTACCATAAGATGAAATAGGATTAATTTTACCAATAATATCTAAACCCCATTTTGAGAAGGGCCAAGGAGATAAAATATCTTGAAGTTCCTGAGCAGGGGTGTGAACAAGGTTTGCATGTCTTTGACACTTGTCACAATGTCACACATAATAATTAGCATCCTTTTTCATGGAAGGCCAAAAATATCCCATTCAAAGGAGTTTATTAGCAATGGCACTTCCACTAAAACGTCCTCCACGGGATCCATCATGGGCTTCACTTAAGGCTTTCTTAAACTATTCTAAATTAATACATCTTAATAGGATACCTTCAAAGGATATTTTATATAGGGTATTACCAAAAATTACAAAGCAAACATCTCACTTACATAATGACCTACGTTGGTTCCTATCTAATCCTTTTGGGAAGGTTCCATTTTGGAGAAAAGTAAAGGCATTTGTAAACCAAAATTCTGGGGTTGTTTCATTAATTAGAAACACATATAATGGCTCTAGACATGATTTATAGAAAGTGGGCTCTCAAAGTTGGTGAATAATTATAGTAGCATACTCATCATCCAACTCCAAAGGTAATAGAGAAGCAACCACATCCATAACATTAGTAGCACGGTTGCTAGTGCAAGGGATGACTTATAAAGTTACTTTCTTAAAAAATGAAATAAGTTTAAGAACATACTCCTTATAAGGGCATAGATTCTAATATCGTGTCTAGTAAAATTTATTGTTTTTATTTATCACAAGTTGAGAATCTTCGAAGACTAATAATGTTTTAATTTTTAAGGGTAAAGCAACTTGTAACCCAAGGATTAGAGCCTCATACTCTGTAGTATTATTAGTACAAGCAAATTGTAATTTGAAATACAAAGGGATAAGGTGCTTTTGTGGAGATATTAATATAATACCGGTACCTGCACCACTCATGCATCTAGCTCCATAAAAATACAAAGACCATGACTCAGACAAATCTTCTTCTAATTTAAGGCACTCATTAGGAAATTCTATAGTTATAGGGTGAGTAGACTCTAAATATGCAACAGCTAACTGATCAACTATAACTTGGCCTTTAATATATTTTTGGCCAATAAATGTAAGGTCAAAATCACTTAGATCAAGAACCCACTTAGTTGTTCACCCTAACAAGTAATTTCTACTCATAAAGTACCTTAATGGATCAGACTTAGCTATGACAAATATTTTCTGACTAAGCATATAATGACACAACTTTTGTGTAGAAAACACAACCGCTAAACAATTTTTTCTAGTGGAGTATAGCAGGTTTCATAACTTATTAATGTTTTTCTTATATAATATGTGGCTTGTTCTTTCTTTTCATCATCAATTTGAGCCAACATAGCTCCAAGTGCAAGTTTCAAAGCATAAATATATAAAATAAATGGACAATCAGGTCTAGGAGGAACAAGCACTGGAGGGGTAAGAAGATACTATTTAAGACTCTCAAAAGCTTCCTGAAATTCCTCATCCCATTGAAATGTGATGTTTTTCTTAAGTAATTTAAGAAAAGGTCCTATTTTATCTACCAATTTATCAATGAAACGATGGATAGACTATAATTTACCTTGTAAAATTCTTAATTCTGATATATTTTTAGGTGGTGGTATATCAAGGATAGATTTAATTTTGAGAGGATCTATTTCTATACCATGCATAGAAACAATAACCCCCAACAATTTTCCTAATTTAACTCCAAATACACATTTTTTAGGATTTAAGCGAATCAAATATTCTCTTAATCTATCAAACACTTTTCTCAAATCATTGATATGCTCTTCTTCTTTAGTTGAATGAGCTATAATATCATCTACATAATAATGTAGAATATCATACATCATATCATGAAATATGTATGTCATAGCTCTTTGATATGTGGCTCTTGCATTATTTAAACCAAAAGGTATTACTTTCCAACAAAAGGTACCCCAAGGTGTAATAAAAGTTATTTTGGGTTGGTTTTCAGGAGCTATTCTAATTTGGTTATATCCTGAAAAACCATCCATGAGGGATAACATCCCACTCCCGACTGTAAAATCTATGATTTGATCCATATTAGGGAGAGGGAAATCATCCTTAGGGCATGCCTCATTAATATCTCTAAAATCAGTACAAACCCTAACTTTAGTGGCTTCTTTTTTAGCTACTGGAACAACATTTGATATCCACTCAACATAATCAATAGCTTGGATAAAATTTACATTCAAAAGTTTTTCTAACTCATTTTTAACTAGTAGTGCTACTTTGGGATGCATTTTCCTAAGTTTTTGTTTTATAGGTTTTGCATCAGGGCGCACTACTAGATGGTGCATGACCACAGAAGGATCTAGGCCTGGCATATTTGCATATGTCCAAGCAAAAACATCAACATACTCTGTGAGAAATGCTATATATTCTTTCTATCTTTCTTCACTTAATTCTTCTCCAATTTTGACCATGCAAGGGTTTTCCTCTGTCCCAATGTTAACTTGTAAAATATTTTCTACCATAATATTTGATTCTCTTTCAAAGTTGGGTGGTGCCAGTGACACCCTCATTTCTTGTACTTATTCTAAGGTTAATTTTTCTAACTCTTCTTGAGGAGTAGTTGCTTCAACATGGGCTATACATGGTATAGACCCATCAAAATAGAATTGATTCTTTAAAACTTCATCAACAAAAACATCATGAAAAATATCTCCCTCCAAATATTCATCTGGTTCAACAATCATGTCTGGGTATGCTATTGATAACATATTACAAGAAGATATCCTTCTTATCGATTTAAAAAATTCTTTTTGTGCTAAATATTCTTCATATGTTATAAGGTGATCATCATCCTTATATGGGAATGGTTGGGTTTTTGTAGGAATGTAGCCAATACCACATCGGGTAGGCCATTCTTCAACTTCCAAAGGCTCTTGTATTCCATTTTCAAGAGGTCCTAAACCTTTACCTCTATAACCCATATCACACATCATTTGTTTTGATTTTATATATCCATTAGAAAAATAACATTTAGCAAAACCATTTTGATCAATTGTGATACTCACAATATTAATTTTGCCATAATCATACCCTACGTAGACAAAGGCACAACTCCCAACATGATAGATACTTCCCAATTTTCATGGTAAGCCCATCGTTCGGGGAGATGGTGGTAACTTAGCTAACACAAGGGAGTCTTGAGTGGTAAAATTATTATTTTATTCTGAAGTTGTGAGTATCGAAGATAAATCTAGCAATACTTCATCCGAAGTAGGATATGAAGTAGAGGGACTATCTTCTTTAGTTGTAGATTTAGATGGTGTAGTTTTAGATGATGAAGGTGTTGATGATGAAGGTGGATTAGGATGTGTTGATGACATAGCAGGACAAAATGGAACTCCTATTGGTTCTGCCATGGCACACATATCAAATGGTCTAGGATCACCATGTATAGTAACTAGTTGATTTTTAAATTCAAACTTAACACACTGATGTAATGTAGAGGGTACCACTCGCATTACGTTGATCCAAGGTCAACCCAAAAGTATGTTATATGATGCAAGAAAATGTACAACAAACATGATCGTATCCAAAATCCTTGGACCAACTTGCAATGGAATCGATAACACTCCACATGTTTCTTGAGTTTCATCATTAAATGCTTTAATAATCATTTCAATCCTTTTTAGATCTTCATTTCTAAATCCAAATATTTGGAAAAATTCATATGTGCATATGTTTAATGATGATCCATTATCAATTAAAACTCTTTTTACACCTACATCCCCAATTAATGTTGTGATGTATAGAGGATTATCTCTATACATGCTTTGAGGAGGAATATCCTTATCTGAAAAATCTATGTAATTTGTTCCATTAGAGCTTACAACATTAACCACAGCATCGGGTTCTATATTTTGTGGTACCATCATTTTACTTAAGGTACTCATTAGTTCTTCTCTATGGATAGATGAAGTTCTCAAAATATCCAAAAGAGAGATTCTAGTTGTGATATTTGCTAGTTGTTCATTAATATCATAGGGAGGTTTATGTTGTGAACTTGATATATTATTCCCTTTTGTTGGTGTCTTTAATACAAATGGAGTTGTTTTCTCATTTTGAGTTTGAGTTTGTGGTTGAGAGTTTTGATTTTGGATTTGCTGTCTAGTAATGGCTCCAATAGTACCCACAACATTATTATTTCTCAAATAACCAAAATGAGGTCTAGCATTTTTTGCTTGTTCATTTGTAAGCATTTGTTGAGATGATGGTCGAATAGTCATTCTCCTAGGGAATGGTTCTTCTGGAACTAATGAATCTGTAATGGGAGTAACTCGATCTGATTCATATTCAGAACTATTTGAGGCAATTTCTAGTTCACTTCTTGTTTCACTTTTTGTGTCACTTTTGGTATCCTTTGAAGATGAAGATTGAAAATATTGTATTGGTCTAGTTGTGACTACAGATAAAGTAGGTACATAGGAGGTTTGCAAATATTGTTGTGGCATGAAGCTACTAATGGTTCCTACATACCGAGTTGGATGAGGAACATTGTGATGATCTACTTGATTTACTGCTTCTTTACCATGCTTAGGTAAGGGATGTTGAAAAATATCTAGGTTTTGATTTGCATTTTGATTTGTTTGTTTTTGGGTATTATTTTGGGTATTATTGTTTGTAGGAAATTGTTGTACTTCCATATTACCTTTATCAATCAAATCTTGTATCATATGCTTTAACCTTTTACAAGAATTTGTAGAATGTCCATCTACTTGGTGAAAATTACAATGTAAATCAGCCCTATATCTAGCTGTAGTGGTATCTGGTTGTCTTACCTCAGGTAACCGTATCAAGCCTTGTTCCAATAATTGAGGTAAAATCATAGTTAAGGGTTGATTTAATCTTGTGAATTCTCTTGGTGGCTTATCAAGAATTTTCAATACAAATTTCTTTACAGTTTCAGCAAGGTTAACATTTGAGTTGTTTCTACTATCAGTAACTCCATCACCCACTACTTGCTTATTCTTATATTGGTTCTTAGAAGTTTTGTCCTCATATTTCTTCTTAAATTATCCTCTTCTAATGAGGGCATATTCTACCCTCCTAGCTAGATCAATGGCTTGATCAAAGGAGGTTACTATAGTAGTAGAAATCTCATAAGATAGTTGTTCTTGCAAATTACCAATAAATATGTCCAACATTTCACGATGAGGTAATGCAAAATGTAGTTTGCCTAAGAGTTGTCTCCACTTAGTCAAGAATTCAGCAAAACTCTCATCTTTACCTTGTTTCAAATTGTATAAATCCTTAATGGTCACATGCCTCTCTATATAGGCACTAAATTGGTGGACAAACATCTCTGCTATCTCTTCAAAGTTCCTTAAAGAATTTGTAGGTAGTTGATAATACCATTCTAGAGCCATACCTCCAAGACTTTTAGGGAATATTTTTAGCAACAACAAGTCATCATGAGAAATATCATGACATGTTGTCCTAAACATGTGAAGATGCTCAATAGGATCTTTGATTCCTTTATATATCGGGAGGACAGGCATAGGGAAATATTTTGGGTATGGTTGGGCAACCACAATAGGATCCAAGGGTTGGCTACACATCTCTCTATAACTATATGAGGGATGGTAGGGATCTATTTGATCTAGTCTTGAAGCTAATTGTTTAACTATGTCTTCAAGGCCCTATGATTGTCCACAAAATTGATTTTGTTGCACCATGTTGTTGTATCTTTGATAAGTTGGTGTTGTTGTGTAAGGATTTCCAATTGAAATACTGTTGTGCAAAGTGTTATGAAGCTGATTTTGTTGAATTTTCTGTTGATGATTGGTATTTTGCACTTGTTTAGCTTTTTGTTGATTTGACATTTGTTGATTAAGAGCTTGAGAGAAGATGGACGTGAATGGTTGTTTTTGTTGTTTAGGATTTGTTTTGCTAGCAACAATTTTGGATGATTGTGCCATTGGTTTTTGAACATTTTGATTTAAAGGTATCATGTTTTGATTAGATGGTCCTGCTTGATCATTATCTTGGTCTATTGAATTCATGTATGATAATGGATTTGTATGTATCCGAAAAGTAGTTGCTAAGGCTGATTCCATATCACCTTCTCCTGAATTATCAATTTGTACTGCTTGATTAAACTCTTCTATGTGGTTTTTTATAAATTGGGTAAATTTGCTAAGAGACTCAAATTTAACATTTCCTTTTTCATCTAATGTAGGTTTATCAGGATCTTCTATTTCATCCTCTCCATTATCACCTTCATATTCTGAAGGTACATAATCTTCAATGAGTACCCTATCATCAATATTTTCTTGGTCTTGTTCATCAGTCTCTATTTGTTTACCATTTCTCAAAACTTTAGGCATTTTGGTTTTAAGATTTTTATCTCGTAAATATATATATGCTTAAAATTTTGGGGTATATATATGTTATATATACCTAAATAACTAAGTATGCAAATATGTAAATATATATTATATTTTTGGTTTTTTTATGTTTTTGAAACAAAGCAGAAAACATAAATTATAATGCCTTAAATATTATATCTTAGTCTTCCTAAAAGAGTCTATAGATATCATTAATGGGTTCAAGTTCCTCTGGTGTCATATAGTGTTCTTCCTCAAACTGAAAGTTGGCTTTTAAAAATTTGATGAAATGGGCTATAGTGATGCAATCAACTTCATAATATGGCATACAAAAGTATAGCTCATGACAATATTCATGGTAATGAACAACCCTAGGAGCTTTATGAAATCTTCTCCTATTTTCTAGAATAATTTCTTGATCTTCTACGTGTGCTAGAAACTTATGTATTGTTACAACATTTTCAAGGTAATCATCAAAGGTGTAAATACCTGAGGAGATACTGGCTCTCTTATCCGCTAGCCACCTATCACATGCCCTTTGAATGTCAAAGTAGTGAGAGGTGCTATCGGGATCCAGGATTTTAGATAAGTCAAATCTTATGATTTTTCTAAGCATAGGCTCTTTGGTTTTTATGATTTCTAATCTTCTCCAGAGTTCAGTCCACTATTCTTGGGATGGTAAACTAGAGTTTCCAACTATTGAAGAAATTTCTTGTGTTGACAATAATGCCCTAATATTTATGAGTACAACTCTTCTACTGTTGTAATCTACCATCTATGAAATTCACTAAAATGTGCAAATTTAACTAATGACCTTGTTTGATTTTTGTTTTTGTTTTTTATGTTTTGTAATTTTTATGCTTTTTTGTGTTTTATAAATCAGAAATATGCCTATGTTTTTCATGTCGGGTTCACCAAAGAATGTAGGTCTAAAATTCTCGCACTCCTTTCCTCCAGGCTAATGGATCCACGCCTCGAAGGGGAATGGGAGAATGATAGGTCTACACCTCGAAGAGAGACACTTGAGTTCGTGTCTTCTTTGGTGATTTTTTGATGAATTGTTTAGGGTTCACCAGGAAATATTTTATGGCAGTTTCCACGCCTAGGTTTAGGAGTTTGTTTGATGTGTTCCTTTTAGAAAATCTCACAATCACCTAGTTTTTGGCCAATATGCAACTATGCTAACCTATATGCAATTTTGATTCATATGCAAACAACAAACAATAGAAAATAGAACTTTAATGAATTATGCAATGCTTATAAAGTAATTTGAAACTCTGACCTATATCCAAAAGTCTGATGAAGATTCTAATTTTTGTAGTAGACAAGATCGTATGCAGTAGGGTAGTATCATACGATTCTGGTCAAGATCGTACGTACGATCTACGATCGTACCGTCCGATCAGTGATCGGATGATCCGATCTTGATAGAAACCTGCAATTTCATGAATAGAGTGCAAAAATAGAAAACTAGGATATGCTACAGACTTTATTAGATAGAAATCAGATTATGTATGAACTATTGAATGCATTAATACAAATATTTAATAGGTATGTGCCTTAAGTTAGATGAAATATGCAAGTGAATGCAGTTTGGTGAACTCCAAGAATGAAAATGATTAAATCTAATATTGTATATAATGGGAAATGATAAATTAAGTGATAAACATACAAATGAGAGGTTAAGAGATGCAAACCAACACTTGGAGTTTCCCCCAAGTGATATACAAGCAAGATCATACAGCAACAGCAAGATCATACAATAGTAGCAAGATCATATGCTTCGATACTGAAGATCGTACCCTTCGATCACTGATCGTACCCTTCGATCCTATAGAAAATAGAAAATAACTAGGACTAATGCAGAAATTACAGTGATTCGAATGCAAAATTATATTGTGGAGTCAGGAGGAATTCGAGGGGAGGGATGCCTAATTAAATAGGATGAACCAATAGGGAAAAATAGGCTAAAAATAGAATAGGTTGCAACTCCTTCCAAGCTGGGACTGATCGGTGGATCCGATCCCATAACTACCATACGGTTGCACAGGTAAAGACAAAAATGGTTACAACTTGATTTGTCATTTTTTTACTTTAAGTTTTTTTTTTTGGGCAAGATCGTACGTACAACCTCGTCACTTTCATCTGATCTCGTCTAAAAGGCATGAAAAGAAAGGTAACAAGTTGCAAAGTTGTTTGAGTTAATTTTTGGATATTTTTTGTCTTTAATGCAAATTATTGTGTCAAATTTAGGGTGCTACACCACCTATACATTTCTGCTATTGTTTTTGTATTGGACACGCTTCTTGATTAAAAGAATAATCAGGACCAAGAGCAAGTTGTATACTATATCAGTCACACATTGATTGATTATGAGATACGGTATGCTTACATGGAGAAAATTTGCCTTGTCATTGTCTTTGCCATCCAAAAGTTATGGTACTACATGATTAACCATACCACTTACATAGTCACCTACGATAACCCACTTCACTATATGATGGGTAAGAGCTACCACAAAAGTCAAACAACCAAATGGATCATGCTCCTCACTAAATTTGATCTCAAATTCATAAGTCAAAAATCCATCAAAGTCCAAGTCATTACTGATCATTTGGCTGAGGCCCCATTACCAAGTGATACACCATTACTTATCCAACTTCCAGAAAACTCTATCTTTCATACACGTGAAGCTGAAGAACCAGTAGAGCCTGAATCAACCACTAAATTAACCCTTTTCTTTGATGGCTCCCGTTGCACACACACTGGGGGTGCAGGAATAGTATTTTTCACACCACACGGGGAGCCTCTTCCCTTTTCCTTTAAATTAGGATTTTCCTGCACCAACAACAATGCTGAATATGAAGCTCTTATCCTTGGCCTAAAGCAAGAAATTTAAATGCACATTCATCACCTAGACATATTTGGTGACTCCCTCCTAATTGTAAATCAAATCAGAGAGAATGACAATGTCATTGCCCAATATTACAACAATACAAAAAAAACTTATTGGCCCAATTTGAGTAGTATGACATCACTGCTAATCCACGATCCATGAACCGTTTTGCTGATACCATGACCTCGCTAGGCTCACTCATTCCACAAAACCCACTTTTTGATACAACTCATGTGTCCATCCACACCCTTTTCCATTTTGCCATTTCCAACAATCTGCCTTCTCAAGATGATGGCATCAATATTGTCGAAGCTCACCCACATGACCCATGGTTTTCTCAAGTCAAGGATTACATTAAGCTCGATATTCTACCACCTAATATAAATCATACTCACAAACAAGCTTTTAAATTGCATGCCATTCACTATACATTTCTAGGTGATATCCTTTACAAGTAAAGTTATGATGTCATTTTATTACGTTGTCTTGAGCCCTTCGAATCCCAATGCATCACTCAAGAATCTCATGATGGTACTTATGGTGACCATTTCAATGGCATGGCCATTACCAAACACATCCTATGAATAGGCTATTATTGACCCACAATGGAATATGACTATTGTGCTTATGTCAAAAAGTGTGTTAAATGCCAACATCATGCCAATCTTACACACTTGCATTCTCAGGCTCTACAACCTATCTAGTCAATGTGGCCCTTTTCACAACGGAGTTTGGATATCATCAAAAAAATCACACCCATATCATCTACTAATCATAAGTTCATCATCAATACAATCAAGTACTTCATAGAATGGATTGAGACCATCCTTCTAGTTCAAACGGTCAGTCCCAAAATTGTTGATTTTATTACTCAACACATCATTTGTAATTTTGGCATTCCATCCAAAATCATAACCGATAATGGCACTCCATTCAAGAATAAGAATGTTCATGCACTATGTAAAAAATTCAACATACAACATTACTTCTCTACTCCATACTACCCATAGGGTAATGGCCAAGAGAAGCTACAAACAAAACCATTTGTGCCATTCTTCACAAAACCATTGCAAAATCACACCATGATTGGCACAATCAAATGCCATTAGCACTATGAACCTATCGTACCAGTATTTGTACTCCAACTGGGGTAACCCCATTTTCCCTTGTATATGGTACTAAGGCCATCATGCCCTTGGAGATTGAAATACCATCCTTACGAGTTTCCATGAAATAATTCATTGATGATGATACAGCCTGTTAGGCTCAGCTTGACTAATTGACCTTATTATATGAACATCACATTCATGCTATTGAGCACACACGAGTTTATCAAGATCATCCTCGATGTGCCTACAATTCCAAGGTACACCAACATGAATTTCAAGTAAAAAATTTAGTTCTCAAAGAAAACCAACAAAATACTAGCCAACCATGCCATCTCCATGGCAAATTTACACCCAATTGGATAGGCCCTTACATGGTTACTCAAAAGTTTGGATCTGGGGCATATCACCTGGCCACGTTGGAAGGTACTGCAAAACTCGAGACCATTAACATTATTCATCTACAAATATTTTACACCTAATTATAGGCATTACAACTCATAACCACTTGTATATATGTATATAATTCAAAACAAAATCCAAAAAAAAAAATCAATCAAATCACAATCAATCCACACATAAACAACATCATCATTTTTTATATTCAGTGACACTAATTCAACTTGCATTTACATTTAAATCTACTTCATCTATCTCATTCCTTTCTTCCCCCTTCTCCCCTTCTTCTATAATGAATGTTGTATGGTCACACTTCGAGCGACTACCTACCTTTCTTTCTCCCCCACCCTTCCTCTCTATTTTCTTCCTTTCATTTTATTCTCTTTCTTATCTTCTTTTCTTCTAGTTACTCATCAACGTCGTATGGTCATGCTTCGAGTGGCTACATACCTTTGATAGGTTTATTTTCTTCTCTTTCTTATCTTATTTTCTTCTAGTTACCCATAAATGTTGTATGGTCACGCTTTAAGCGGCTACATACCTTTGATAGGTTTCTTTTCTTCTTTATCTTATATTATTTTTCCTCTAGTTACTCATCAATGTTGTATGGTCATGCTTCGAGTGGCTACATACCTTTGATAAGTTTATTTCTTTCCTCATCCTTCTTTTCTCTTTTCCTTTTTTTTCATTCTTTTCTTTATTTCCATCATCCATTATACTTGAACTCCATTCCATTTTCCATAATACTGGGGCAACCTTACACATAAATTCTCACTTTTTGCATTCATATAGGTATCTATACATAATTATTGTAAATACCATGCTTGGGGAATTAAACATGCACATGCTAACAGACCATTGTGATGCCTAAGCCCATTTTTAGGAGATAGGATTATTGAAATTTTTTGAGTTCTTAAACCATCAATAGATATATAATCAACCACCATACAAATTTGGCATATTTCAAGAACATTTCCAGACTTCCCTTGGTTACCTTGCTCTCATTCCTAGATTTACTCATACGTCCTGCACATTAACTAAATTTTGGAAATAGGATTGGCTACATTGTAGGTTGAATGATGCTTAGCAAAAAATACTTTGCTTATTATATCATTCACATGATTTCTCTTGAACCTGAGTATTGATAAAAGGACAAGTTACAAAAGAAAGAGAAAAAGGGTAGAAAACAAAAGCCAATGCCCACAAAAAAATAGAGAGAGAAACCAACAAGAACATTATCATACAGGGGCCAAAAACAAAAGGAAAAGCCTTGAGAGTACCATCAACTTGAATCCCTACATTATTTAGGTCTTTACCAATGATCTAGCTTACCGGCTAAGTTACCATGCAATTACAAACTGTTCTTTTTCAAAATGGTCAAATGAACATCACTTTACACACAAATCCAGGATTAAGGTTTTGTTTACCAAGATAGCCTAGAAGTTTTCTTAGTTATTCAATGGGTTTGATTACTTACAAACTATAGTATTCAAATATCCTCACTATAATCTTCATATCCAACTTCCTTGGAATAATGGAATGGATTACATCATTTGGCTATTGTAACGATGCAAATGTTGTCCCTAAGCAACTTGTTTATATTTTTTGCATTATCATATTATGCATACCAATTTTATGTCACACCTCATTTTAGTTCAAAATTACTTAAGCATATCACCATCACATTCATATCTAAATACTTATTACCGCATATACACTAATCATGCATCACCATAAGTAGAAACAAGCAAAAACAAAATACAAATAGACACAAGTGTCGTAGAATATCATATGTATATATATCAAAACTGATTCCATACAACTACAATAAAATATGTGGGCCCTTGCAAGTATCTTATCACATATCCTTGTACATACATCACCATCAAAAAATGCCATACAACTACAATAAGGAGTGTACTCTCATCGATACATCTCCTAAAAAATGAATCCACTCGTCTTGAGCATCTACAAAAATTCAAAACAACACCAACCACTTTACCCTCGTAGCCCCATCATGATTTCTACCCTACAGGAGTCTTACCAATCCCCTCATCTACTGGAGCCCATCCCACCACTACCTGTAATGACTCAGCCTCTACATCCCCTGTCCCTTGTGCTGCCCCAACCTACACTAGTGGTTCCATCCTCATTGATGCATATGAAATCACAGGTGCCACCACCTGTTGGACCATCCTACCAACTGATGGTGTGCTCTACTGACTCCTCTTCACCTGAGGGTGTGATAAGAAAAGATATCTAGAATATATTGGGATAGGTAACCCATGCACCATCAACTCACTCTCTGCCCTCATCCTCTTGGTAGTCTCCCTCATGTTGGCTAACATTAATCTCTCATTCCCTCCCATAGCTATACCACCTCCTTTCATGCTACCTCCAACTGTGGCACTACAACCCTTACATGAGCAATCTCATGCTCCATCCGCTCCCTCGCATATTGTGTATCCCGTACAGTTTGCTCGAGCTTTGCTACCCTCACTAAATGATAGGCCTTCACAACCTCTATCTTTTCTTGAGCCTCATCCAACAACCTTTGAAGCTGCATCATAGCCTTAATCATCTCATCCTACTCTCCTCAAATGGTATCACATTCATCCCTCAGTGTATCCTGCTCAATATTGAGTGTCTCCATCTCCTTCGTCATCTATTGTACTCATATCCTAGCCTCATCTCGCTCCTCTAAAGTGGTCCTAAGGTCTACCTCTATCTTCTTCTCCTCCTCTACCACTGAACGATCAGTTCCCCAATCCAACTCAGTGTCAAGAAGCTTATCTCTAAGCCTCTTCACCTTTGCCCTCAAATCCACCACCTCACCCTACACCACGATCATCACCACCAAATCTACCTCAAAGTCATACTCATATAGATCTCCCATATCTTCACCTATCACTAGTGACTCATTACCTATATCCTCATCAAAATCCATCAAGGGGATATCCTCCATCACCTCTATGCCACCCTCCATCCCCTTGCCCCTCTCAAATGATGTCCTTGTGTCACTATCACTCACCAACCTATCCTGATCATCATGTCATGGCATAACATACCTAATCAGATGCTCTACCTTCACCTCCTCCTCACCCAGCTTGGATGATCCCACATCCTCTTGCTATCCCATGTGCCTCAATGATACTACTATCACCCCACTTTATAGCTCTTTATCAAGAAACACTCCTACTACCTCCACCCACTCATCCACAACACCCCGAATTGGCTCCCAAGTCTACCTTGACCACCACACATCATAATTAGGAGTGGTCCTAGCATTATCCACATGAGGGATAACAATAGGCTCATCTAGCATCACATCCAATGGTGACACTATGGGCTACGGTCCTATGTCACCCTAAACTCTATAGATCACTACAAGTAGCTCTGGACACACCTAACTCAATCTAAACTATCACTACACTCTAGAAAATAGGAAGTACTCCATCTGCTATAGGTACTTCCCTACCACCCACCACTCTCATCAAATACATACCAAGTGCTCTGCATCCTCACCCCAATCAGATCCTCCCTACCATGGTACCATATCACATGATCCATCATCAGTCTCCCCAAATCCTCACAATGATACATTATATCACCCTCCCTCACCCTCTTCTTCTTCCCCTCCTTATCTTCTCTCCACCTCATCACATAGGGTACATCTTCTCCATCAATCTCATATACCTTAAGGTTAATCTATAAGCCTCAGAATCACAATATGCTCCTAAGCCCATATTTGCAATAATGGACTCACACTGATATCCGTCCTCTCCATCCTCAACATCACATGCAACTCTTGATAAACCTGTGATAGCAACACTGATACCCACACATACAGTATATTCTACTCTACCATATCGTATACTACCCCCATCATGTTCTAGGGAAATTTCACCCCTGAAGTATTTGGTAGCGCTTGACTCACAATTTGTAACATCGCCATTGCATGGCATTTGATGCATACTACTTATTCCAATACTTCATATAGTCCACCCCATTTTTACATCTATCTCCTACCAATTATGCCCACATATCCTCTTCAAAATACCACCCACAGATCTTTGTCCACTGTCATAACCGTATTTCCCTCCATCGATAATTGATAAATACGATAAATGTCCTCCAAGGTCACCATCATATCCCCTGTAGGCAAGTGAAAGGTGTTCCTATTAGGATATCACCTCTCACATAGAGCAAAAATGTATGCGTGATTTACATGCACCTCACACATCTCCCACACACCATACAACCCCACAACCTACAACCACTTCACATCATTCACCCCCCACACATCCTATAATATCTTTCGGTATTTCTGCAACCGAGGTCGTACGAATATCTTCTTCACCTATCAATTCACATATACCATGAGTTAGAAACTAGGTACATAAAATCATTTCATTTTGTTTTCACATGTACATATGCATGATACAAAAAAAAAACTCGGTTCACATGACCCCGTGCGAACCAAATGGTTCGCACACCCCTATGCGAACCACTTGGTTCACACCCCACCCATGCAAACCACCCAAAATAGCATAATTTTGACATGTGTCAGTTCACAATTACCTCCCTGTCCCATCCATACCATCCATGCATGTCGACAATGTAAAACACGTGCTAAAAAACACAAAAAACAATGCAAACCCTCCCACATTAGCATTCAAAACAAGGCAATAAAAAAGAAGTCAAATAAAAAAATAGAAAACATATCTGGGTACCCATTTGGCTTATTATAAGCCCCCACTTATCACATTTAACATGCATTCACTTTTCCACCCCATCTCACCCATCACATCAATGCACGTTTTCCAAAAAAGGTAAACATCACAAGCAAAATAAAAAACCATACCAGGATACGCATTTGTACCTTTTTACATGAAGTGCATAGATTTTATCCATCCCATGCATACATTTTCATTTTATGACATAAAATGCAGCAATTAACATTCTTCAAACCCTCGATAAATACACAGTCACCCATAAAGAATAAAATGCTTACCTCTGGCTTTCTCTCCCTCGAGCTAGTACTCGCTGATGCACTGGCCATACCATATTTTCCATTTAGTAAATTGATAGCAATCCATTTTTTTTCCACTCTCCTCCACCTCTCCAACACCATTTTTGCTTGAAAATGATGTCAATGGCATCTTTTAGCCTTAAAAACCACATTTTTCACAAGTTTGCACCCCACACATGCGAACCAACTTGTTTGCACACTAGTGTGCGAACCACTTGGTTTGCATGTGTGAAGTGTGAACCTTCCACGATAGCTCCAAATCACCCTGACCATATGGAATTTACTTGAAACATCCGTCATTTGTTCAATTTTGTTGATTTTCACGTAAAATTATGCAAATATTCTCATTAGTCTTCATCAATCATTTCATAATCGATTTTTATCTCCTCCATCACCAATTCATCGCTTGAGGGGGTAATCATCCAACACATCAAAAAATTCCTTGCACATGATCAAACAACCAAAAATCCAATCATGGATACAATATATGCTTAAGAAAATTTTTGTTGAAGATTATTTCAAGTCCTTATGCTAGGACAAATACAAAAAATGAAACTTCTCTTCTCAATCAAACCTCCAATCCAAAATAAATCAATGTTTGATATACCTCAAAACACCTCTGACTATAGACACCTCATGGATTCCAATATTCATAGTGGCAGTTGTAAGACCACTCGTGAATGAAGATTTTGAAAGTTCTACCCTATGGCTCCAACGATTTATCAGACATTGTCAAACGAGCTCATCAATCAATCAAAAAAGTAAAAATGGACTAAGGCATTCATTCCTTCCACAATTGGAACATTTCAAATTGATCATAATGCAAGGTAATATTATTCCCTCCCCCAAAAGCAATCATTACAATACTACAAAGTATTGTATCCAATCACAAACTATTTTATCAATGCATCTCTCTCGCAATCATCCATAATTCATCAAATCACAAATTCTTTGCCTTCCAAATCATCCCATCAATTCACATCATCAGTTTTTGTACTAAATCGTGTCTTCACACAATCTAGTACAAAAAGGGGTAAAATGTAAACACCTAAAAGTTGCACATTGTCCCTCTCCCCATTTTTGTGGTCAATCAATTTGCAAAACCCTCGAAAATTACATAAATTGGCTAAAAACACTATTCATTAATAAAAATCACTATTCATCATATTTAGCCCCTTTGAGCTAGCTAAGCCCCTCCCTATGCTTAACCATAGGTCCTCATATGACCTCATGCCAACTCAACTAAGGTTGAATTCTCCACCATGGTCAAAAAGTCAATATTTTGGTCAAAACATGCTTTATGGCTAATTGCATGCTTAATTAAATCTAATAATGATTTGATTTGGGTCCTCCACATCACCTAGTCTACTTTGACTACCCTAGCCTTCCACCTCACCTATTCTAACCTATCCTAACCCTACCACCTCTCACCCAGATATTTCTCCACCTCACATTCCCTTGGGTTATAAATGAAAGATGGAGACTTTTGCACCTTAAAACATTTTTTTATTCAAAGATATTTCAAAAAGGTGATCATTAATGCCAAATTGATATTTTTAGCAAAGTCATCATTATATATGGATGGGTGAGGGATTCTCTCACCCAACCCCATTTATGATCTAGGACACCTCAATGGACACCTCTTTGGTGGACACCTCACAAGGGACACCTCATCCCATTTCTCTCACCTTAGACAACTCTATAAATAGAAGGCCATTTTCATATTTTCAAAACAAAATCAAATTTTTCTTACCGAAACTTTGCCGAAATTGCTACAACCATTTGCATCCATTACACGTCCATCACACCACAATCATACAAACATCACAATTGATTTGTCACTTTCATGGGGTTCATTTGCGATTGAGACATATCGATAATCATTAGAAAAGTGCACTATCTGAAGGTGACCTGCACAAAAATCAAACAAACAACTACTTCAGGATAACCAAAAAAATTAATTTGAAGATTCAGTATAAAAATGACAGGTTTGCACACCAATGTGTGAACCACCCGATCCAGGATTGGTTCGTACCCCGAGGTGCGAACCTCTGCTATAGGCACTAGAATCACCAAAAAAAGTAAGGATAGCTTAATTTAGTGTTTTCATGTTGTTTTTAACAATTATTTTCATGTTTTGAATATAATTAATGAGTCTTTTGTCTTCATAACCATGGGGTTTGACTGAGGTAGACCCCCCAATGCACTAACAAGATTTTATAGGTTGACAGGTCCAACAAAGCACAAAGATACACCTAACAAGTGGTGGATCACGAGCAAGAAGCCCATATACACTGAGGAACTTAAAAATATGGGTCTTGCTACCTTTGTACCAATTCCAAAAGGGATTCCTTAAGGAAGACCCCATTGTAGCCTTCAAGGTAAAATTTGTAAAGGATATCACAGTGTAACCTCCTTTATGAATTCAATAAAAATGTAGTAGATTATTTAATGTTGAATGAAGTATTATAGCATCTTTTTGTTTGTTTCAATATGAAAATGTTTCAAATAAAAGATCTTCAAGGTAGTGCAGAAGTTAATTTCTACAAGGTTCATACTTGCATAGAAAAATAGAAGTTACATATATTTTAAGAGAAAGAAAATATTGACTTTATATTATCTATTCAAAGGAAAAGAAGAAATTATTCTAGAGCACAAATTAGATATACTATAGTACAAAATACAACCATAAAATAGGCATACTACTTGCATGATTAATAGCTTGGAATACTCAGTGAAAAATCATGAGTTTATATCTACTAAGTCTTGAGAAGACTTAGCTATATTTGTGCTATAAAGGAAGGTATAGAATCAGTGTAATTTACGTTATTCAAAGCACCTAATTAGGGCCATAAAATATAGCTCTAAAAATTTGTATCTCCAAAGGTAAAAGGAGACATTTTGAACATCAAATACCTACACATTTAAAGTCAAGCAAATCAAATTTTTGTTAATAGAAGAAGTCAATAAAAGAAAGGTGAAAACAAGAGATTGGTTTTTAGACTTCTCAAGTTACATATTCATCCTTGTACTATTGATCAAAAGGTAGGAGAACTCAATAGCAAACCTAAGGACATCAAAGAAGGTACATCTATAAGCCTTTGATGAAGGTAAATAAAGGTACCTCTAATACTCAAGAGCCTTTTGTGAAGCCAATACAAATATTACTACAAGTAATATATTTGAAAGGCACATCTAGTGAAGTCTATCCAAGCAACGTATTCAAAAAGCACATCTTCCAATAGTAGAGAAAGCATCATTAGCACTAAGTTTTGGTCTTCATTCTGCCCATGCAACAACTTCAACTTGCATCTAGGGAAGCATCCTCATTCAAAACTTGTAGAAAACATAGAAAACCTATGCAGGATGTAAAGTAAATCCAACAAGATTTTACCATCAAAGAGAGAAGGAGACACATTAGATTTTAGTGATGAATCATCAAAGATTGAACTAGTTTCATAAGGAATGAAGGAAATGTTATTCACTACCTAAAGACACAACATATACCTGGTTGGCACTCAAGATAAGTGTTGGAGAACAAGGAATATTTTCTTCATAATAATATCACCTAGAAGCTGGAAGGATTGCTATCATATCTATATCATTGAAACATTGGAATAACCTCAAATAAATGCAGTATAGTGAGCATTGAGCAAGATGGAATAAGATGTTGAATAGCTGAAAGGAGATTAGGGTACAATAGTGAAGAACACCCACCATGTGGAGAAGGCACTTCATGCAAGCAAGAGGGAAGACACCACATGGTTGAAGATATCTCAAGTGCACAACAAAGAGGTTAATTTGAGCATAAATCATCATTTGTATAATGCTCTCAAGGAAGCATTGGATAAAAAAACCTACCTCCAAGATGTTGAAGGGAAATATTAAGAGTCTTATGTTGGATATTTTGAGTAGATAACTTGTCATTGATGTCAATTTTGAGTCATCATTGATGTCAAGCTTTCAGCACCAGTGAGTGGCAGTTTCAGTGGGCAACATCAGTTTTAGGTTCTCCAATAAGTGCAAAAGGAGAATCCACCTCTAGTTGATAAAATATGATTCCAGGCAGTCATATGAGGTCCAAAGGACAAAGAAGAGGCCCAGGCAAATAATATTATAATATTAAAAAGGAAATTTAAATTAATTATAAATTAATTAATATAATTTTATTATAAATTAATTTATTAATTAATTTAATTAACTTTCAAGTTACTTAAGTTAATTATAAATTAATTTTTATTAATTTAATAAACCCTAAAAAGGGTTATAAAGCTAAGTTTATAAATAAAATTTAAAATTTGATTTGAGCACCGACGTTTTATGGCAATAAGGCATCATGTATAAATAAAGGTAAAACCTTTGCCTTAGAACTATAAAGCAATTATTTGAATGCCTAAGTTCTAAATCGTGCGTAGAAAGGACGCAATGTTTTTCATGTTGAAAATTCTTTGATACTAGAAGAACAAAGAAATAAGAGCAAGGATCCTCTCACCTTGCACAAGCACCGTGTAACGCAGTTGGTTATGGCAGAAGGTGTTACGACGTGTTGCTGGTAGAGAGGATGCAGTTTGAATCCCGTGGGGTTCATGTTTTGCAAGGAAGGAAGGTCTTCATTTTGTTGAACAACATCAATGAGGACATAAAGGGAGGCTATCACCTTCCCCTCCCCATGGAAGTGCCTAGCCCACATGGTGGGCTAGTGCCTTGATAGGGTTCTCGGCTAGGAGAGGTTTTAAGGTCAAAACTCATCGAGGCTTTTTGGCAGTTGAAGAGGTATGCGTTGGCGTCACATGCTTGGTTGCTTGATTAATTTTGGAGGTGCTAAAGTTCAAAAAATAAAATATTTTTGTTCTTTCTAAAGTTTATTTTACCTAAATTAAAATTGGATATTGAGTATGTGAGGGAGATAAAATGATATGCAATAATGTTTTGAAAGGTTGATTTTTGGAGGTTGATTAATTGAGATTGGAGATTATAAGGAACAATTGAAATATTATTTTCAAGTGTGATTTGATAAATTGCTAATTTCAAACAAGGAGTAATAAGGTGTAATTAAGTTTGATTATTTTGTAATTGAGAATTAATTTGTAAAGAGGTTAGTGTGATATTTTATCATCTAACAATTGAAATTGGCAAAAGAGAAAATTGTGATTGAGACAGGTTTTCTAAGGTCACTTCTACATCAAATAAAAGTTATGGGCATATTCTTCTTTGGTTGAAGTGATTGATTGAGATTTTTCTAAAAACAAGATTGGAGTGAAAATAACTTTGTTAAGTTTTCTTTGTTGAGTGGATGAGTTTTCTAAATGGAAGTGAATGCAATAAATCTTGTTTGATAAGCATTGTTGGAGATTTTGAGTGAGTGAATGCATGCTTCATTGTTGTATGATTGAGAACCCTTGTTGTTGAGTTTGAAGATTGGATAGGGTTTGCAAGATCATGAGTATGATTATTATGAGAAGTGGTGAAATATCTTGTACTAGGGTTTGCAAGATCATTGTTATGATTGGTTGATAAGCATTGTTGTTGAAGTGAGTAAAGAACTTGAACTAGGATTTGAAAGATCATGAGTATCATTATAATGTGATATTGTTTGATAAGCATTGTTCTTGAAGTGTGTGATTGAGTGAAGAACTTGAGCTAGGATTTGCAAAGATCATGAGTATCATTGTTATGTGAGATTGATTGATAAGAATTATTGGAAATAGTTGAGTGTTCATATGCTTGGACTAGGGTTTGTGAGTAAGGATTAATTCATTGCTTTATTGGTTGAGTAGAGTTGGTTGAGCCTAGTCAAGTGGATGTGTTAGAGTGATAGTTCAAGTTCTGTGAAACAAATTGTTCTATATTCTAAATTGATTTGAGAAAGAGGTTGAGTGTTGATGAATGTGAAACATATTGAGTCTCTAACAATTCTCTATATGTTTCTGTGATAAAAAGAGTGATTGAAAGTGATTGAGCATTGTGGTGAATGTGAAGCATATTGAGTCTCTAAAAATTCTCTTTATGTTTCTATGATATTGGACAAGTTCTAGTGAGGACTTTTTGAGCAAATTTGAGACAAGTCTTAGACAAGACTTGTGGACTGATTTGTGTGAGCTTTTGTGGAAGCTTACAATACAATTTAAGGACAAATATTGTTGAGCAGATGTGGAAAATTTCTAGTGAGGACTTGTTGAGAAAATTTGGATAAGTTCTAGAGAGGACTTTTGGAAAGATTAGTGTGAGATTTTGTGGAAGCTTACAAGGCATATTTGAGACAAGTATTTGAGAAGAGTTGAGAGTAGAGTTGATTGATTGATTTGTTCAAACCTTGGGTTAAGGTTTGGGATAGATATAGTAGATTTTATTTGAGATTAAGTCAAGCTTTGTGTAAAGGCTTGAGGACATATTTATGCTAGTCCAAAAGACTATGTTTAGTGTAGATCGAAGGATAAAGATTGAGGAAAGATTTGTGTTAGACTGAAGGACTATATTTAGTATAGATTTGAGGATATATTTTTATACAAATTTGAGGATAGGTTTGTGCCAGGCCAGAGATAGAGTTTGAGAAAATTTGTGCTAAACAAAATGACTATGTTTAGTATAGATAAGAGAATAGATATTGAGCATATTTGTGCTAGAATGAAGGACTATGTTTAGTATAGATCAAGAGAATAGAGATTGAGTATATTGGTGCTAGACCAAAGGACCATGTTTAGTACTGAGAGCTAGCTTTGGAGGTGATAGAGTATAGAGGATGATAGTCTCCATTGGATAGAGTTCCATTAGCCAGGGCAGTGAGGACAGGTCTTCTAAGTGAGGATATGAGTATTCAGTGGATAGAGATCCATTAGCCAGTGTAGTGGAGGTAGCAATTTTTCTAGAAGATAACCATCCATAGTAGAGGAGAAATGATTATCCTATGGATATATATCCATAAACTAGATGAGGAGATTGGTGTCTCTTGTGGATAGAGATCAATGAACTTTATTAGGGGATTGGTGTCTCCTTTGGATAGATGTCCATAAACATTGTAATAGAGAAAGGATTCCCAAGAGATTTATTGAGAAAATATTAGTGAAATATTTTCTCCATGGAGTAGCCCACATTGGGTGAACCACATTAAATTGGTGTCTCTATTATGTGTGATGATTTATGCATTTATTTGGTTACTAATATTTATATTACCATTGATTATATCGGATAATACTATTTAGGAAATAAAAGTAAAAAGTGGTCTTATACTATTCACCCCCCTCTCAGTATAATATTGTGTTCTTCATCTTAGAACTACTTGGCATAGGTATTGAAAGGAAAGATGTTGCAGAGATGTTAAAGATTCTAAGTGCTACTTGGAACTATCCACCTTACATTGTAATTATAATCAAGAGGAGAATCATGCAAAAGAAGCACATATATAGCACATAAAATGGAGATAACATTAAAAGGTGATATTAAGGCAACACGTAAGGAAGCAAGACAACATGAAAGAGAGAAGCAAGGAAGCATGTATGTAAAATAAAATAAGATCATAGGTAGTATGTAGGCCAAAGAAAAGAAGAGCACATAAAGTGTTTATGTAAATGATAAAGGATTAAAAATTGTGCTCTACATTTATGAGGAGTCAACCATCATTAATGCATAGGAAACCACATGGATTGCAGGGAAATTGCACATCAAAGTTAGTGCTTGGAAGGTAAGAGTTATCTTAAGAAATATTACAAAGTTCAAAGGTGAAATTAAGGCATATATATTAAAGTTGATATCAACCAAGTTTTATACTCTAGGGCTATCAAATATTAGGAGTAATAAGGTGTTGAAAGAAACCCTAGAAAGTAGATTGATTGCCTTAAGAAAGGAGTACAAATAGAAGCATTTAAACCATTACTATTATTGCTTCAAATATTTGCAAATATTAAAACAAGGAGACATAAGGTTAGTGAAATATAATTTGCAAATACATAGTCTTTCTAAATTTCTAGACTAGGGAGTGAAGTATGGGGAAAATGATGCACCTAAGAATGCTAAACAAAATGCATCTATATATGGTATTAATCAAGCATTATAAAAGGACATATTCAAGCAACCATGGAAGCCAAATAAGTACAAGAAAAGGTGTTTCTATTTATTTAATTTGATAAATCAGAACATGGTTACATAAATGTCCCCTTGAGGGCTCTTAGATTGATACACTTGTTTACAAAATGGGTGCCCAAGGATCAAGTCCTTTCAATAGCTTTTGTGCACTTCCAATGTTCTTCCTTGTACCTACAATTGAGGTGGGAAAAACTATGATGCCACCACTTCATTCTTCACTATTATGATCTTGTAATCCTTCCTCATACATTGTAATACTTGCACCTACACACAAGGAAACCATATTTTATCAATAGCACCTGTGGATTGTGATATCCAATGCGCCTATCTAAAAAAATGTCAAATGATATTAAATCATAGATACATGCATAATAGATGATTTTGGGAAGATATAATAAACAAATAATAGACTGTAAAGTGTAAATATGCAATGCACCTATCTAAAAAAAATCCAAATGATATTAAATCATAGATACATGCATAATAGATGATTTTGGGAAGATATAATAAAAAAATAATAGAAATTGCCTTTGAATCGCTGGTGCATTCACAATGCGCCTACAAATCCTAAAAAACCCAAAACAAGCAATTGCTGGACCAAAACACCTCAAAATCAAACAAACTTGGACAGTATACATAAAATGAGATTTTAAGAGGACCCATGTTAGTGGATTAGCAATATCAGTCATAGTTTCATGTGCATCTTTAGATGGTCCCCGAAAGCCTACAAAACCTTAAAATTGTAATATCTCATTCAATATAACTCCAAATTGCATGAAATTTGGACATCATATTCATAATATAACCTAGAATATGAATAATTAAAAAAGTAGAAAAATTGTGCATAAATATATCACCATACCTTATAGGAATGGTGGTGACTATCATAGAATGGGGACCATCCTGGGGTGGGATGGCCACCAGTTATGTTGCTTATTTGCCACCAATTACTTAGTGTATTGGTTGAAAACCTTCTCAATAGTTTTTTTGTCAAAATTGGTAGTGAATTTCATTCAATTTATTCAGTTTTGCAAACTAATTACACCACTTGAATCACTCGGGAACCTCCTTCTCTAGGTAGATATTTTGAGGGAAAAAGGCACAAAAGGGTGAGGGGAAATCTTGGTAGCACTCTGTTGCTATGTCTTAAAATACTCTCTATATTTTATGTGTAAAATAGATCCACTTTATATCCAAATAGTGCCTTTGGGAAAATGGGCATTCAAGGGCAAGAGGTGTCACTTGTCAAAAACTGAGCATGCATTGGAAGGGGAAGATAATATCCCATTTTGGCCTCCATTCTGTAGCATGTCATAAGGATTCTATACCCTCAGGTCTTGCATGGTTGAATAGGCAAGATAAAAGGTAGTTTTTGGGTGCCATTTTTCCAAATTTAACTTTTTGAAAGTCAAAGCTTATGGCAGTCCCACCTAGGGACGATCGCTATGCCACCGTCCCTGGGTGGGATGGCCATGAACTAGGACCATACCAGGGTGGAATGGTCATGTATATATGGATCAAAACCTCCAAAAAGTGTGGTAGAGTCTTCAAAGAATGGTTAGGACCATTTTTAAACCTATGATGGTTGCCCAAGGGAGCCATATGATGTCAATTAGTCAAAACTTTCAATCACCTAATCGTATTGACATGATTTTAGTGTCTACAGATGCCACTTTTTGAGATGCATTGTGTGCAACATAGTAATTAGCAAAAATATATGACTAAAATATTGAATTATTAGGGTTATTTGATAACCTAACCAACATTAGATACCCCAATCATGGAAAGAGCATGCATTCTTGAATCCTTGCTTCTGATGAGCTAAGGAACTTGCTTTAAGTACACCCGTTCATCTAAGGTTTACTTGATATTGGATATTTTTTTATCATGAAGAGGCAAAGGCATATGATCCTTCATGCTTACATAATTCCAAGCATTTTTTTAATTGAAATTTGTGCTTGTTTCCTACCCAAGCAGGGGCATGATTGTCTTTGTCAATGATTCATTGGACGAATGCAATTTGCATGATTGAGTGTTTGATTGTTGATTTTGATTATGAATTTGTTAAGTATGACTACCCCCTCAAGCAATGATTTTATGAGGGAATGAAAAATGATAAAATTGATGAGTCACTTGATCCATATGACTTGGTTAGGGTTTCCTTCAGTTTTACCCATTGAAAATGGAGCAGTTTTGAGCATATTTCGATGATTTTGTTGATGTTTCACAAAAGAAAGGAATTGAAAACCTCATTCCCATGGGGTGGTACAACCTAATGGACTTATTAGAGATTGAAGTAGAGAATTTTCCATTCATCCATGAGAAATTTATGTTCCATATTGATTCTAAGTGAATTCCATCAGATTTGACTTGTTTTTGGTGGGTTTTGGACCATTTTCTTTGGTTTTTGGTGTTTTTGATGTATTTTAATTGTTTTTGAATTTTTTATTTTTTATGAGATTTCATAGAAGAATACCTCATCAATTTTAGATTCCCCAATCATGAAAAGGGCATGCATCTCAAAATCATTGCCTCCAACAAGTTAAGGAACTTGATTTTGGTAATATTTGGCATATTGGCAAACAAGCTTAAGTCTAATCCTAGCCTTGCCAACAATTAGGAGACAAGCTTAAGAAGACAAGTTTAAGTCAAATCCTAGCCTTTATAGCAATTAGGAGATAATATTATGTCCAATCCTTAACCTTGGCGACAATTGGCAGATGAGCACAAATATACACTTTAGCCTTGGTGGCAATTTGGAGATGAGCTCAAATATACACTTTATCCTTGGTGGTAATTCGGAGATGAGATTAAATATGCACTTTAGCCTTGGTAGAAATTGGGATATGAGCTCAAGTCTACATTTTAGCCTTGGTGGCAATTGGAATACGAGCTCAAGTCTACACTTTAGCCTTGGTGGCAATTGGAAGACGGGCTCAAGTCTACACTTTAGCATTAGTGGTAATTGGAAGATAAAGTCAAGTCTACACTTTAGCCTTGATGGCAATTGGAAGATGAGATAAATTATACAATTTAACTTGGGTGGCAATTGGAATATGAGCTCAAGTCTATAATTTAGTCTTGGTGGCAATTGGAAGATGATCTCAAGTCTACACTTTAGCCTTGATGGCAATTGGAAGACAATATCAAGTCTATACTTTAGCCTTGGTGGAAATTGGAAGACGAGATTACTAGTTTGCTTGAATTTACTTTTGATATTTTTCTTATTTTCCCCAAGCAATGAGGGTGCATGATTGTCTTCGACAATGATTTGTAAGACAAACATGATTAACTTGATTAAGTTATCAATTGTTGATTTTGATTATACATGTTATTATGACCAATGGTCTTAGTAGGTTTCGTTGTGACATTTTGGGTGACCAAAGGGTTTATGAATACCTTTGGGAATTTTTGGGTGACCAAAGAGTTTATGGATACCTTTGGGGATTTTTGAGTTGACCAAAGGCTTTATAGATACCTTTGGGGATTTTTGAGTGACCAAATGATTTATGAGTACCTTTGGGGATTTTTGAGGTTGATTTATTAACTGTTTGATTACTTATTAGGGGAGGTATGATACCAATAATGCCCCGGTTGACATTTCAAAATGTGCAATTTTGGACCATTAGATGCATTATGTGTTATGATTTATGGATGCATTAATGGATGTAATACCTATTTATGACATGAATATGCTATATGTATGTGATGTATTGATGACATGCACTAGCTAGATGATAAATGTATGATTGGATATTGTGATCTAGATGTGTAGATTCTCTATTATGTATGCATATATGGATGCAATAATAATGCAATTTTAATTGTTTTAATTGTTTATACACTTAAGTTATGTTGATATGATATGGTGAATGCAATGTATTTAATGCATTATTTACATGAAGATGATCTAATGTAAATGAACCTGTATGCTTTAATCACTTAAAACATAATGAATGCAATGAATGTGTGTTTTGATAAACTGATAGATGACACCACAGATTGTATGAAAATCATGAATGACAAATCATAATAATTAATCATTTAAACATCCATATGTGAAATAATATGATTGTGATATGTGTAAATATGTATGGTTGATGTAATTATTTGTTGCTATTAGAGGAATTTTGAGGTTTCAATGAGACTCAAACACCCTAGTCGACTAATCAAAACTTGTATAATGACTATACAAGATTCCTGAAAGATAAAAGATTTTATTATGAAGACCAAGATATTCATTACCCCTGTGTGTGCAAATAAATATATTAAATGAGACATAAGACTACCTCATTGGCATGTGGTATTCATTCAGCCCATTTTTGTAATGAGGATCACCCTACGTTCATCATGATCCTAAGTTTGGACTTGGTTGGATTAGACCACTAGGTGATACAAGCCATCTAAAGCTAGCTCACTTTGTAAATTTATTAGAACTACCCCTAAGCCAGACATGATTCATTCAACCCATTGCTATATTGGGGATTACTCGATGGTTTCAAAATACAAACCATTCCAGTGATTCAAGCTCTTCATCCCCTTATTTTCTTCACATTGATGTGGGATACTTGCTCATGCTTAGTGATGAAAATCATTGTTTATTTTGTATTTTGTTTTATTTGAGCAAGGGATTTATTTAGTGATGAAAATTACTATTTATTTTGCTCTGATTTTTCTTCTATTTTGGGATTTTTTTTTTATTTTGATAAAAGCAAGGGATTTATTTGGTTAGGGGGAATCTTGTCCTTTTGTCAATGATCAACATCCTAGACCATGTGCATCACAAGGTGAGAAACTAAAAACCTTTCTCTTAAGGTGACCCAAACCACTTTGTAGTGTTCATATTTCCTTTGTTCAAACTAGAATTATTAGTGTTTGATTAGTGATAGGATTTTGAGATATGCTAGGTGCTATCAGAACTAGACCTCATCTTCTGAAAGAGAAGATAGCTTTCTACAAGATCTGAGAAGATCACTAGGTATGGTTGAATGACAAGAAAACCCTAGTATATTTCTTATATCAATAGGAAGGTGTTGTGTTGAGAAACACAATTACTCACAAGGGTGAATGGATGCTGATAATGAATAGATGCATGATTGGCATATAAATGTGGTGTCATTTGTAAGATTGTAAACACAACCTATCCTAATGCAAATACAATGGATGAACATGCCTAATGCAATGCAAGTAAATGAATGCATATGTAAAATGTAAATGCAAATATTTTTGTGTTTTTAATGTTTTAGATTATTTTTGAAATTTTATGATTTTTCAATTGTTTTTGAATTTTGAATGTTTTGCAATGTTTTTGGATTTTAAATGTTTTGTGAGGGGAAGGCACGATATCTTAGGCACCCTCAGTGTGTGTGCTACTCGATGAAAGTGAGAAAGGTGTGATAAATTTAGAGTTCTCACTATGCTTCATTGGTTGTGATGTGGATGGTGGGGAAGGTATGCTACCTTTTGGACCCCCAACGTGTATTTTGTCCACTACAATATGATCATCAATGCCCATGTTTTGATGAGATGAGACAGGTGAAGGTGAAACATTGGATGAAATCATTGATTGTGTATATAAATTTTGAAATATCTGTTTCTTTACATCAATGTTGATCATTCCCATAGACTCTTGGTGAGGAGGGTTTTTATTGTACGATTCTAAAAAGCACACACCTAATCTATTAACAATTGAAAATTGCATAAAGCATACATGAATTGACAAATTTTAAAATAACCAAAAGAAAGGTTTATTTTATTGATTTCCAAATGAATTTTAGTTACAAATCCCTCTTAGGGATACCCAATGTGATATAATGTTACAAACATAAGAACTCCCTCACAAGGGTAGGTGTAATCCATAGACTATTTATAATGACATGAGTTGCTCCAAGGTATCGATGATCTTCTTCCCCATGATTAGAGGAATTTTTTACCTTGCATGTCAAAACCCTATTAGTCCTATGTGCAATAAACAATAAGAAGCATCAGTAATAAAGGATGCCTCTCTTGATGAGGCTTTTTGAGGAAATTGCATGAAAAGATGGTGTTATTAACATGTAATCAAGAAAGTGCAAGAAATCTAATAAACCTATGCAAAACATGAAAAGTTTCTATGAAACATATAAAGGAAAAGCTTATGTATCTATCTAATGGCCTAATTGTAAATGTGAATGCAAGGAAGCATGAAAAAGATTCATTGGTATCCTAGTTACAATGTTGAAAATAAGACAACTAAACAAGCTAATTCTATTGGTCAGAAATCTCTAATAATACAAATAAACCTAAATTATGCCTAATATAATACCATTAACAAATCCTATGGTGAGAAAGAAATAAAAATAGTGATGATACCATAACTGTGGATCTATGACATGGTGAGCATTGTTAGCCACAACTGACAACCATGACAGAGCTTGAAGTGTGGTTGTCCTCCAATTCAAGAACTAAATATTTGAATCCTCTTACCAAATTTATGGTCAAGGGTCACCTCTGTATCCTATGATAGATTTGGTGGTTTAATTTCTTTGATTGCATGTGAAATATGTGTAATTGCATTTCTTGGCTCTCCTAATCTCCTAGGATCTCCATGGCTTGAATTGCCATTTCAATATCTCAATTAAGGGAAAGAAATCAATGTCACAATGCAATTAGGTGAGTGTTGAATTTGACAGGGCTTCATTGCTCGAATTCACCTATGCATCTCTCTCTCTATCCCCAATTTGGACGGGGTTCTTATAGCACCTTGGAGGGCTATGTCCTAGCTTCATTAGGAAGCCAAGATCAAGAATGCCGTTAGAGAAGTTGGAAGGAAGCTTCTCGATCATTTTATCCCCAAACTACTCAGATCTGCAACCAATTAGCCATTTGGAACCAAATTTGATTTAGTCAAAGGCCAATTTATTTTTGATGCTAGTCATAGCTCTGAGGCATGATCAACACTACTAACCGTGGGTGTCAACCATGATTAACACTGATTAGGCCAAACCGTCTAATTGAGTGGTTAAAACCACTACTATACCTTGGTATTTATCAAAGGTCTTCCATATGGTCTTCTAGCATGTACCATATGAGTAGTTTCCTTGACATGACATGTTTTAGGTGTCTACAGATGCCTCTTTTGAGATGCGTTGTGAGATTGAACAATGCTGAGAAAAAATAGACCTCCTAAAATGGTTTCGAAGGTTGGATGATGATCATTAGTTTGATCAACATTATATGATTAGGGTCCAAAAAAAGGACATGCATCCTAGAATAATTTATTCCAACTGGATGAAAGGCTTAAATTTGCAAAGCTTTGGCAAGCTCCAGCGACGATCGGGTAGATCAGGGCTACTATAGGTTTTCGTGCCATATAAATACGAAAGGAGGAGAGCTACTAATGAGGCCTATTAATGCCTCATTATAACACTATGTTTGACATATAAAAACTACCACATTACCAAACATGACAAATTTAATTTCCAAATAGTTGATTAGAATATATTACTTGTTAAGTATTTGCATGATTTCATGTTAGGAATATTATACCCCTGTTTTGACTATTTTTAGCATTTTATGAATGATTTTGCTTGATTAAGTAGCAATTAAAACATGAATTTCAATTAGCCAAATGTGGTATGCTAATTTCCATTAATTTCACAAAGGTGTTTGAAATTTTTCCCACATTTTGAACTTGTTTGAAATCCACATTGGAGCCAAATTTCTAGGACTATCATAAATCTAAAAAAATTGTAGAGGACAACCATATAAAAACCAAGCTGTCACTTTATAGGAGCACCTTGAAGTTATCAATAAAAGCATAAGGAAATGGATGGAATGAGTTAATAAGGACTAAATAAGACATTTGACCTATTTAGAAGCATTCCCACATGGTCTAAATAGACAACAATAGGGTATAACAGAGTAGCACTATTGCACAGTTTCAGCATGGTTTCCTGATAAATGAAATGCATGATTTTGATAAGCAACATGATATATTACATTGTGTTAATATTTAAATTATTTTCCATGTGCTAATTGGTCTAAAAACTTGCAAATAGCACCAATGATTTTTAATTGTGCAGCAAAAACAAGGAAATACAGAAATCACCATGTAAATTCTAGCCAACTACCAATGAATGGCAAGGCCTAGAATTTACCAACTAAAGAAGGTAAAAATGGTTGGGATAACCTCCTGGAAGTTTAATTAAAGGACCTACCTAAAAAAACTAGCTGAAAACAATATTCTAAATGCGTTTTGGGCATAGAGTGCACCTACAACCAGTTATTTCAAAGATCTTTGGAATAATAGAGGAACACGCCTATTTTTGCACACCTACAATTTTTAAGTGGTTGAAAGGATAAATAAAGGTTGAGAAGATATATGAACAACCTTCTACAATTTTTCCCACCATTCTCTACTAATAGGAGACATAGCTCACGCACCAACACCCGTTGATGCAGCTTGCACTATCCTAAAATAGACACAGTCAATTACAGAATATTAGGTAAATCAAATGTAAAATAGAAATAGGATATTTTGTGCATGAAAAATAGGAATTAGAAATTATAAATAATAGCTCCCTCATTGGTTGAGCTAGGAGAGTAGCAATTAGGAAATAGGAGATAGAATTAGTAGTTATCAAGTTGTAACATTGTGCAGTAGGATTGTCTTGCAGAAGAGTAATGTCATTTTTCAGCTAAATAAAGTGTAGTTTTTTCCATAAGTTTTCATTGTGCATGAGTGTGTTATAATTTAGCAAGTAGAAGAGATCTTATACCTTCTTCTCAAAAGGGATTAAAGGGACACTTCGAGGCCTAGAATAAGGACTAACAAACTGATAGGTTTTCCCCTGAACTTTGCTGCAGCAAAATTTAGTGGATATTTGTCATTTTCTTTACTTATTTTACACTAACCATTGTTGTAGCTTTAATATTTATTTTACATGTTTAAGAGTGAGCTTTCATATTGCATAGATGTGTGAAATTTGATAAATTAGTTAATCTGTGATTTCTTGATTCATGTTTTAGCAATTAAAAAAAAAAATTGGAGCATTGTATTTGTTTCTTTATTTTCAACAACTTTTACTAGTTTTCTACACTTTTCCTTTTTGCTATCAGATACTATAATAGAAGATTGATAACCTTCTAAAATATAACACTGACAGGAGTTGGCTTGTGTACTTATTATTTAGCAACTTTAAATTATGCAAAAGTAATTAGGTTTAAATTCTGCAAAAGTAATTAGGTTTCTTTTTTTACAATGGTAATTAGATTCCAATTTCTATAACTTAGGATCAGATTTCCATTTTTACAGGTAAATTAGTTTATTTTATGCAATATAGGATTAAAAGGTGATATAAAACCCCCACATAATCTGTTCTACCAATAAAACCTACTGCTCCCAAATGAATTAAACTACAACTCTACTTAAGTCTTCTCGCGTAAATAGCCTTGGACACCACCTTGGATTGAAAAATCATTGATATTTAATGATGCTAATAATGACACGCATCATTTTGACACCATTTTTGGGGACATGGTGTTTTTAGAAGGTGAAAAGAAGCCCAATAATTGTTAAATGTGCTAAGTTTTGAACTTTAGAGTGAAATCTGGATAAATAACTGGTGTAAGTAAATATTTTTGGTAAATTGAATTTCAGTCCATTTAGGAAACAAGTAAGAAACCACAAGAAAAAAAAAAATCATAAGAGGTCGAAACTATTTCAAAGTTGTCTAAATTTTTGATTTCCTAAAATGTTGGAATTTTGAAAGAATCACAATCATCCACTTCAAGCACTACAAGATCCTTTGAGAAATCATTACAAGGAGGAAAAATTAGTAGTTCAACACCACTTTCTCTTGACAAATCCATACAATCAAGATGATTTTATAAGATTTATAATTATTTTTGGGAACCTATAATGGAAGGTTCACTAGAGAATCCAAGGAGAGCCAGTAATGTGCTCCACCCTAGTGCAACTAGTGCATCTGCCAGAAATTTTCAAAATCCAATTCAATTAGATCCTAATAAAAATGCTCCCATGAAGGTCATTTCACCTTCAGTGTTACCAAATTTCAAGGAAGTTATATCTGAAGACCCTGATATGTTTTTATTTGAGTTTAAAATTGTATGTCAAGCTCATGATTACACCAATGACAATCAAAAGCTCAAATTATTTCCTTCCACTCTTAAAGAGTCAACTCTACGATGGTTTATCACCTTAGAACCTGATTAAATTAGAACTTGGGATGATATGAAAAATATATTTTTGGAGAGATACCAAGAATATTGTCAAGTCAAGAATCAAAATGATGAATTGCTTGGAATGAAACAAGAGGAAAATAAAATTTTAGAAGACTATTTAGACAAATTTTCTTTTGTTCATAAGAGATGTGGAAATATTGAACCTAAAATTTGCAAATTCATATTCTTAAAGGGATTGCAAGATGAATTTAGGGATGCATTGGATATCTTGGGAAGAGGAGATGCAAATGCACTTGAATTTCAAGAAATACTTAAACTCTGTAAAAATTACTCATAGAAAACATAGAATTGGTAATGATAAAAATAATTTTAAAAAATGCATGAAAGAGTCTACTGATATAAAAGCTTATGTTTTTGTACATGTTGATAAAAAATTAGATGAAAAGAATGAATCTACTGAACCTTTAGTCATCTATTGTTCAAAATGTAGTGAGAAGCAACACTCTCTACATGACTATCCTTTCTACTACATGTAGCATTTTTCAAAAAGGACACCCCACAGATCAGTGTAGTTTATTGCTAGAACTCAAAAGTGTCTTTGAAAAATAGTCTCAACCTATGAAAAACTCAATTTTGTAGGACAAGGACAAGGGAATAATTTTCATAAATTTCCATATCAAAATGCTTCTGAATTTTTTGCACATTGGGAAAATAATACTTGGTATATGCCATGGTCGACTTCAGGTCCACTTCAACAACATTGGAGTCAAACACCATGGGCATATTCCCAAGAGTGGTCTCAACATGGTTGGATGAAACAACAATGGAATCAACAACATCCACCATGGTTGCAGCAAAAATTGCAGGGATCTCAATGGGTACAACAACAAAAATTGTCCAAATGGTAACAATATTATCAAAAATATAAATCAAATTTGTTACCTACTTATACCCATAATTTCTCTCATGGAAAAAAACAAAAAAAAACAAAACAACCTCTATTTTCAGCTCAACCTGTGGCCAATTCAAACATTGTTAAACATGTAACCCATGTATCTATGGCTGAATCGAAAAATACAACCATAATAAATGCTAGTAACTATGATACAAATTAGTTGTGTTCAGGTAAACCACTTCTTGAACCTATTCCACTTATCAGTGTAGAAAGGGGATTTAAAAATAATAAACATGAAAACAAATCCACACTGAAATATCAAAAAGAAATGTAGACCTTCCAAAGGATAACTCATCAAATAAAGTACCATATTTTGAAAAGTCTGAGATATCAAAATAACATATTCAAAATCAAATTTGATAAAGGAATTAAAACATTTAACTGTTAAAAATCCCTTTAATTAAAGCTATTAAAGATGTATCAATCATTAATAATATTGTTCAGGAAATGTATTTTAGGAAACCAAGAAAAACTAATAAAGTATATCTTGAAACCATACAAAAAGATGGAAAATTAGTTGACTTGCTTGCAGGAAAAATTATTCCACCTAAGTGTGATTGTCTAGGAAGCCCAAGGTTTCTTGAATCACATAAGGAAAATGAAAATAACATTGCAACTTTGGCCTCCATAGCTGTAAAGGGTAATGTAGAAGAGTTGGATTCATCCAAAAATTTTATTTTTGCTAAAAATGTTCATATTTTAGATATTAAAGATGAATCAACTATTGTTCAACAATTATTATGGAATGATGAAAAGCACAATTTTGAAAAATTTTCACCCATTCCAATACAAAACAATTTTCTTCATTTACTACATGGATGTCATAATTTTTCTCATATTTTCATCATCATTTATCAAAGTTGATTCTTTCAAGAATTGTTTTTTGGTAAACATACATAGATTTTACATTCTTGTCCACCATATCATTGCTCTCTTAATTCATTAATGCATCATTCTCCAAGAACCAATTCAAAACATTCTGGTACAAAACAAACTGAAATACAACCAAAAAAAACTTTGAACAACAATAGTTGGTTGACTAAAAACTAGGAAGCAAATTTGTTTGATGTATTGATCCAACATCCTAATGCTTTACTAACACTTTATGCATCTTTAGCATTTGAAATTGAGTTTTTGCAAGTACATAAAAAACAAATTTTGTAGTTGAATGTATTTTATGAACTTTGGTTAGAAGCACTTCACCAAACAAAGTTCATTCAACAACAATGGAGAATGTGGCATGATAATCATATTAAGAGTAGGAAGGATGAACCAGAGGAGTTTGAAAATGAATTTTTTCAACTTTCTTCAGTTGATGATTTAAGAAGTACATTAGTGGTGAATGGACATATTTTATAGTTGTACCATAAACCACAGGCAAAGGTGGAATTTGTTCAATCTTTCACACAATCACATTTTCATATAATAGAAGAGGTTTCCTCTTTTGACAAAGATTCCAAATGATCATATTTTTGAATCTTGAAAAAATAAAAGAAAAAAAATAAATAAATATAGAGACAAAAGAAAAGAGAGAGAAAGAGAATTTTTTTGCAGCAAAAGGCATGTCCCACAAAATGGGGATATATGAGGACAAGCATCGATTTTAGCATCGAGGAGGAAAAATGAAGTTAATACTTCATTTCCAGCAATAAGGATTTTATGATGACATAAGAAGGCTCTATTACTCATATGGAAATAAAGGGTGCATCATTGTTGCAGCCTTCAACAGAAAAATATGGTGTTTATATACAAAAATTGATATGTTTTTTTGTAAAATAAGGATTGTTCTTATCCAAATAAGAATGAGATACATTCTCTCTCATTACACCCTCATGAGATAAATTCTATATCATTGAAGCCCTTGAAAAAATAGATATAGAAGTTGGTTGAAAACCAGAAATGACAACCTCTTCTAATGAAAAAATGAAAAGAAAAAAAAGAAGATGAAACAAAAAAAAAAGAAAAAAAAACGGAAAGACAAAAATGATGAAAAAATGAATAATTTAGTAGTGAAAACCTCCTTGGAGGCACTAATGAGTTGGCTTGCATGAAATTTTTTTTTCCAACATGCATTGCCTTGTTGATCCACCCATCATTGTTCCACCATTGTACAAATATCACACTGCACATGTGTTATGTTTATGTTTTCAGATAGCTTGCTAACAATCATCAAAAGTAGCTTGTAAGGTGCATGATAAATTTTTAGGACAATAAGATATGTGTTTCTTACATTTAGTCATAGTAAGTATTTAGAATTTAGTGTATGATAATCGATATTTGGCATAAACTATTCATACAATATTGGCAAGTTAAAAATAAATGGAACATGTTGTTCAAAATGTCAAGAACCACCCCCTCCTGCCCTTATTTGCATGGGAACTTTAAAACTGTGCAAAAATTTGATTTTGGGATATACATGGCAGCAATTATATTTGAATTAGTAGGTTAGGTTTCAAAAGGAGAACTATAATTTGATATCTCACAATTACCTCATACATTTGAGGAGGATAATATGGAAAATGCACCTAAAAAAATATGTTTTACTACTATTTACAATAAAAAAACAACATACAAAACAAAAAAAATAGCATCTAAACAAAAGGATATCTGACCTATTTAGAAGCATTCCCACATGGTCTAAATAGGTGGCAACAGGGTATAATAGAGCAACACTATTGCATAGTTTCAGCATGGTTTCCTGATAAATGAAATGCATGATTTTGATAGGTGTAACCACCAAAAAGGCTTACACCTGAAGTATCCTATTGCAAGAATTGACAAAAATACAAAATGCATACAAGAACAAGAAATTGACAACAAATTGATCAATAAAACACACTTTATTTCATTATATTTGAAGCCAAACTCAAATTACAAGTACATGCCTCTTAGGGATAATCATATTGATACAATTGTTACAACAGGATGTAATTATTTCCCTCTCAAGGGTAGGTGTGATTTCCCAGTACCTTGGGTGCCGATGACCCTCTTCTTCACGTTGAGGAAAGAATTGTATGCTTTGTCTCTTTCAATACCTGTTCCCTGTAATCAAGAAACAAAAATAAGCAATTAGTAACAAAGAAGGCCTCTCTTGATGAGGCTTTGAAAGGAATCTTGCACAAAGAATAGCATGAAATCAAGAAATCATGTAAAACTATCAATCTATGCAAGAAATGAGGAAATTGTAATATAGCATGTAAAGAAGCATGAATCTAGCTAAGAAAAATCCTAATTAACCATTAGAAAACTTGAATTGCATGAAACTAATCTAGATTAACAAATGCAAGGAAATGTGAAGCAAATCTACCTCTAATTCCTAAATTAACCAGTCAAATGTCTGCTAAAATATAGATCTATGCTAGATTAAGCTAATTGCATGACTGAAAATGGAAAAATACTGCTAAAATGGAGGAAGGAGAGCATCAAACCCTAGCTACAGGTCTAAGGTGTGGTTGGAACTGTTAACCATAGCTCATAGCCATAGTTAAGATGAAAGTGTCCTTTCTATTACAACCAAGGCCAAAAACTCTCAAATCCTCTAAGGAATTGATGGTCAAGGATCGTTTGTATTTTTTGGAATATATTGGCGATTGAATTCAATGGAATTAGCAATAGAGGTGTGTCAATTTTCAAGATTTCTCCTAAAGCTCTTAAGATATCCATTGTTGCATGCATAGTTGTCGTTGATCAATTGGACAACACTTCGTTACTCCTCAAGGGGATATAAAATTGCTCTCCAATCCAACAAGGATTCACTATGCAATTGAGCTATTCTTTAGGATTTTTGCTCTCTGAAATTGGGGTCTTAAGTAGACCCCCAAAATACTTGCTCTAGATTCATGGATAATCCAAGAACAAGATTTGGTAGTTGAGAGGAAGCTTCTGGATGCTTCCCAATCCAAACCACTTTGAAAACTATTGCAATTCGATTGTTGCAACTGATTTGACTCAGCTCTGGTCACCCGAGTTTGTTACAGTGCTAATCGCAGGTGTCAACCGTGGTTAGCATGCAAGATTTTTCTAACCATAGGTATCAACCATGGTTATCATATAGGCTTTTGCTAACCATAGGTGTCAGTCGTGGTTAGCATTGAATAGGACAAGGAGCCCAAATTGAGTGGTTAAA
Organism: Wollemia nobilis; assembly: GCA_028583015.1. Lineage (NCBI taxonomy): Eukaryota > Viridiplantae > Streptophyta > Pinopsida > Araucariales > Araucariaceae > Wollemia > Wollemia nobilis. The sequence goes on along the minus strand of JAQPPZ010000541.1, from coordinate 20,684,898 downwards.
ACCACTATTTAGTCTTGGAAAGGTACAAGGTCATTCATATGGTTTGCAAAGATGCCCATATGAATAGTCGCCATCGACATGATGTATTTCAGGTGTCTACAAATGACTCTTTTGCGATGCATTGTGATATTGAACAATGTGTGAGCAAAAATAGACCTCCTAAAATGATGCCAAAGGCTGCATGATGATCATTAGTATGATCAACATTAGATGCCCCAATCATGAAAAGAGCATGCATTGTTAAATCATTATCTTCGATGAGTTGAAGAACTTGATTCTAGCAAGCTTAAGTCAAAATCCTAGCCTTGGTGGCAATTAGAAGATAAGCTTAAGTCTAATCCTTGCCTTAGCAACAATATGAGACAAGCTTAAGTCTAATCCTAGCCTTAATGACAATTAGGAGACAAGCTTAAGTCAAATCCTAAATTAGGAAACTAGTTGCCTAGTTTGCTTGAATTTTATCTTGATATTTTGTTTATTTGCCCCAAGCAAGGATGGTGTATGATTGTCTTTGACAATGATTCTTGAATGAATGCACTTAGAAATGATTGACAATTAATTGTTGATTTTGATTATGAATTTGATTATTATGACTACTTCCTCAAGCGATGATTTGATAAGGGTAATGACAATGAAATGAAGCGATGAGGTCGCTTGACCACTATGAATGATCTTGAACAATTGAAGACTTGAGCACTTTTAATATTACTTGGCAAGGCCTAACTCAGCCATGATTTCAACTATGAATAGTAATTGTACATCTCTATCCCATGGAGCAGTCCGACCATTGTGGCCTTCTTAGAGAATCAAGATGATAGCAATTCCAATTATGCTTGTGTTGAATCACTATGTTCGACGATACACTGAATCATTTTGAATTTTGATTTATTTAATTTTTTTATTAATTTTGTAATTTTTGAAATTTTGAACTTGTAGATATGCTTTAATGTCCAATATGAAACTCCTTATGGTGAGTAAATATGTGCATTTATGACTTGAATAAAGAGACCAAAGATTTAGACTTATTTGGAGCTTTTGGGGATTGATACTGATAATGCCCCAGTTGATGTTTGCAAATATTTTTGTTTTGATTTTATGTTATGGATGCAATGATGAATGCAATGCCTAGATAATGATTTGATTATGCTATATGTATGCAATGGACAGATTACATGCACTAGCTATATGATAGATGTTCTATATGTATAGATGGGCTATATTGTATGCATATGGATGCAATGCTTATTGTTAAATGCATGTTTAGTTTTATTTTTTTGTATGCATTTAATTTATATGGTTATGATATGGTGAATGCCATGTATGTGATGCATTAATTACATGATGGATGAAGTAATGCAGATGAACTTGTATGCTTTAATCACTTAAAACATAAGGAATGAATGCGATATGTGTTTAACAATCTAATGGACGACACCACAGAATGTGTAAAAATCATAAATGTAATTGAAAATGCTCATTACAATAATTGAATCAATTAATCACCCATATATGATCTGTAATGATATGAAATGGTATGATGTGAATGATATAATATGTCACTCTATATTTCTTTGCAAATTTAAAAAATATGCACAATATAGTCAGTGGCCGTCTAAATATTATTTCTAATATCCATCCGGTATCTATCCTATATCTTGATTGTGCTTTATATAATGATGTATCATGGACTCAATACTTTGCAGTTTGATGATTTTATATGGTTTGTGAAATTTGGTATTTTTTTGCTATTAGAGAAATTTTTGAGGTTTTCCATGAGACTCAAACACCCTAGTAGACTTATCAAAAGTTGAATACTAACCATACTAGAATTTTGAAATACAAGGCTTTTGCTAGGATAGGCCCTAACTATTCATTATCCTTGTGTGTGCACATGATTATATTAAGATAAGACATAAGCATTCCCCGATGTTAGGTGGGATTATTTCAACCCATTGTTAAGATAGGGGTTCCACAAATGTCTTATCTAATCCCAAGTTTAGATTTCAGTTGGACTAAGCCACTAGGCGATGCATGACACCTGAAGCTAGCTCTTCCACATTCAAACATTGGTCTACCCACAAGCAAAATGCAAGTGTATCAGACATATCGTCATGCGTAAGGTATAGTAGTGCCAAAAATTCTATGGATTCAAGCTCATTCCTTTCTATCCTTTAATTTTTAGGATACTTGCTTATATATGGTGAAGCAAGGGAGTCGATTCCATCTTCACTCTAAATTGTCTCTGGATCTTCATTTGATCTCTCTTAGAACTGGATTTCTGATATTCATTTGATCTCCACTTGAACTTGATTTATGATATTCATTTGATCTTCATTTTGAACTTGATTTGAGCATGTTTTATGATCTTCATTTGATCTTCACTTTTTGGCATTTACATTTGATAATTTTCTTTATAAAATTTCCTTTGGAGGATTTACTTGGGAAAACTATTTCTGGTATATCGATTGAGGATATCGATCTTATGATATCAATATGGGATATCAATCTAGGAAGTTGATCTATGATACCGATCTAGGGTATCAATCTCAAAGATTGATGTGGGATATCACTTTGGGATATTGCTCATTTTATCATGAGCAAGGGATTATGAATAGGGAACTAACCTGTCATTTTTCCAACTGCCAACATTTATTCAATGACCTAGACCTGTGCTAAGGTGTCCTCGAATGTTCGATATTGTTGTAATTGCAAGAGAAGCAAGATATGTTTCGTCTCGTAAACATTCGAATGAGCTATGTTGTGGGTAGGGTGAAAGGTAGTTTTGACATCACCTTCCTCCACTTATTGCCATACTCAATGATTGGCTCATCATCAAGTTGAAAAAAGCTAACCAAGTCAGTCAAGTTTGTCATTTCCTTAGCACTAGAGGAAAAATGTTGCAAGAATGCATCAGCGCTCAAAGGTGTATATGCTATGATGTGGTAGATGATTATACCACTCTAAAGCATCCTCAACTAATGTTTTCACAAAGTTTCTCAACATCAAGGGGTCATTATATTGAAAATAAAAGCACATATGGATAAATCTTGTCACATGCTCTTGTGCATCTTCATCATATTTGAAATTTTCAAGTGTAGGCATATTGAAATTATATGGGTATATCGGTGATGACACCGAGGGATGCACGGGCTAATTTCTAAGCTGCTTTAGCGTGGGTTTTTGATAAACCAATATTTGATTTTTTTTGAATGCATTTATCCGATCAACTAGCATTTGTATGCCCCTAACAAAATGATATGATATTCATATCATCGCCCTTGGTTAGGTTGAGGAGGTCACTTTTGATGCTGAGGTGGATGATAAGTATAATCCTTAGGTACCTCATCATAACTAGATTCAGGGTAAGCATCTACTTCTTCCTAATGTTCCCACTGGGAATCTGCATATGATTCCTCATCATATTGATCTTGGTACTATTGAGGAATATGAGGTTCATTATGATACCAAGATAATGGCCTATAATGTTGAACATGATTTTTGCATGGTCGTGATGAAAAATTCTAAGATTGCACTGGGCACCTTATGCGTTGTTGCGCCCTTTGTGTGCTAGGTGTAAGCACCATACACAATGCATTTTGCACTTGATCCTGTTGTATCATTTGTTGTTCTTGTATCTTTCATTGATACAACCTTTGTAGGTGTGGTCATGGAGAGTCCACCCGTTGTTGATTTAATTGTTGTTGATCCAACTGGGATTGATCCATATGTTGTTGGTGAAGTTGTGGCCTCAGTGCCTGATGCGTATGATCTCGTTGTTCAGTTGTATGGGGGCTATGTACCCTTGTATTTGAGATACAAATGGGTTTATCATGTATTTCCAACCTAGTAGGATCTATCACTTATTTTCCACACTCTTTAAAGATTGCATTGACCTGATATTTTGAGTCATGAGTGGGCTCTGTATAGTTTGATGATGTAGAGCCACAACGTGGTTGCTCCACGTAATATTCACAAGGAATAGGAGGATGACTTGGGTCCTCTTCCTCATCTATGAGAAATGATGCATACTCAGGCTCATATGTAATCTCTGTATATTCAGGTTGCATAGAAGGCTCCCTATGAGGAGTAGGGGGGTGACTTGCTCGACTCGATGGGGTGGTTTGCTCACCCAAGCTAGGCCATGGTGTATGCTCATGATCACTTTTTTATTGATGTATAGAGCAAGCTAGGATGTGAACCTATGAAATTGACCTACTAGGCTCCTCAGTTGGTGGATTATTCCTTGTATAGAATTCTATCAAGGTGTTCCAATCAGGAAGGCTTCCTAGAGGACCTGTGGGTGCCTCCTTAATAAGGCTATTTCAAAGGTTAGACCCTCTATGGATGTTATTGATGGTATGATAAGACTTGGGATGCCATTCAAGGATGGCCATGTCATTTAGACTAATCTAAATATGTTCAATTGTCATGGAACCTGATTCCCTCTTTAGATTGGAGGTATTGCTCACCATGGGAGGTCCCCCGACAAATTAATTTTTTTTTTGCTTCCAAAAAAGTTTATAAGTGTTATATATCAAAATTATCAATGCAATGAGCTAATAAAAATGATCAGTGCAATGAGCTAATAAAAATTATCAGTGCGATGAGCTAATAAAAATGAGCTATAACAAAAAAATATGATTTTCGGGTCAAAATTTTGTATTTTTGGAATAATTGGCCAACCGGGGCTCGGGGGGGAAAGACCACTTTTAGGAATTTTTGGGATATTTTGAACCATGAAGAGTTAGGACCCAAAATTTTTGTGAGAGGTTTATAATGGTAAAATTAATACAACAAAACAAATTTGGCAAGTTTTGGAGTTTTATAGACCATTTTATGACCGTTTTAGTGCAGTTTTTCTTAGTTTTTGGCTTCAAAAATAGAGTAATCATTAAACCAAAATAAAATCTTCTTTATCGCTCTGATTTACATGATTCTCAAACCATTGGATACAGAATCAAAAAGTAGATTTTTACTTAAAAAAAAATTATTTATTATTAGGGTTAGGGTTTGGCCCCAGATCAAGGATCTTATGTTAATTACCCCAACAATAAAGAAATACACAAAGTAGACAATATGATTATCTCTTTTAAGGATTAGATGTGTGTCCTAAAACTAGTTTAGTGCATTTGATTTGTTGTGAATATACTCTAAACTCTTATCATGTTTTAAAAATTTGATGTTATACTCAATTTGTTCAAAGGTTTTCACCTATATACTCGCACAATTCGAATATGGGAGTGAAGTCCATACTCAACGAGGTAGCATAGGTACTACCAACCCTCAACCAACACACCGTGTATAGTGATACACTCTTTCGAATATGAGTGCATGCTATTTTGCATGGATATGATAGTTCTTGGATCGGCCTTGGCCATGAGCGGGTCTCGATAATACAATTTCAAATGAGCCAACCAAGTGGTAATGACATCCACTATTGGTATCAATAAAATGGGTTGGATGTGAGAGCCCAATGCCATTGATGTTTAAATGAAACATGGTGTGTGGGGTTATTTTTACTTTACATGAAAATAAAATGCATAAAACAACATTCACATGATTCTCCTACATGCTTTTCAAAAGAACGTTTGCTTTTCAGAGAATGCACAATTACACTAGATGATATTCAGAGAGTGCAACTATCTATGATAAAAATGGCCATTGATTAGGCCTCAAACATGCAAACTCTTAAACAATCAATGTCCTAGACCATTGGAGACTAGGGCGGACTGCTGTTAGGATCTCATCCTAACCCTTAATGTAATAACTTCCTTGATGTAATAATTCCTAGTGAACATGGGTAGTACCCATGATTAATATTTTGTAATGTTCTAAGTTTTAGCTTAGGTAGTGCCTATGACAAATGGCACCCTTTTCTATGTAACACATGGTAGATAGGTTAGGTAAGGTGGTCTTGTGCATGTAATTCAAGTGGCATTGTGCATGTAATTTGTGTGGCATTATGCATGTAATCCAGGTGGCATTTTGCATGTAAGTCAACCTTGGAAGGAAACTCTTTAAATACCTGAAAAGGCACCAATGTAATCATATTTTTGTAAATTAATGAAGTGTTGAAGGAGGTTGCCCCCTCAAAGAGGCCTGTGATTCTATCTATTGTGAGATTTTTCCCTTTTAAGTAATTTTTGTTATCATATACATTTAATTCTAAATATTGTTATAATGTTTCTATGAGTTTATTTCCAAGCAAATGTGTGAGTGTGTTTATTTAAGTTTAGAGTGTGTTGTTTAGTATATTTTATGGTAGGATCTTAACAAGTGGTATCAGAGCACTTTCCAGGGCCAAGTTCTGCTACAATTGTAATAATTCTTGCCATCCAATCCACTTGTTAGGTATAAATTGTGTTTTTCCATTCCTGTTTTTCTTTATTAAAAAAAAAATCCAAAAATACAGTGCATTTTTTTTCCAGACCAAAAAAATATATATATCTTTTTAGTTGAGTAGGTAGAAACCCTGTGTCAAGGGTTTTAAAATATCATGAAGGATCTGTCATTATTGGCTAAGCTAGATAGCCCATAAAGCGTCTAGTGAAGTGAGGGGCGATTAGGCTCCAATACCCAAGCCTTAGATAGAACTCACGCACAGACTTGAGCTCCCACGTATCTTCGGGTATATCAAGAGACCATCTAGGTTTAAACAAAATTTTAGCCATTAGGAAGCTTTTTGGCCTTGTATTACTCATAGTCTACAGGACACAGCATCCTGGATGATTACCCTCCTGTATTGTCAGAGAGGCAGGTAGTGTGCTCAAGGGTATGTGTGGAATCCTCCTTGAGTAGTGGCCTAAAATATTGGTCCGAGCACTATTGTTCATCACTATCGGTATAATAGAGGGCATATGGGTGGTACATACTCCTCTACATAGCATTCTCTGGTTCTGTTAAAACTTCAACCTGTAAAAAATAAAAATATAAAAAATAAAATAAAACCAAACCTCCCTATTTGTAAACCTGCATTTCAAATCCTGAAAAAGTGAGCATATGAGAAAGGAGTCCTCTACTAAAAAAATAATAGAAAGTACATGCATTCGAGATAGACCATGAGGGTGAAAATTAAAATGATATTCTAGAGAAAAACAATCAAATTTACAATGGTAGTCACAGTCAGGTCAATCAGGTCAGAGAGGTCAGCACAGTTAGGTCAGAATTTACAGCTTTCAGGGTCAGAATAGAATTGTCATAACAGTCACCTACAAAATACAGAGAAACTTGGGGCTAGTGATGTCAATAGCATTAGAGAGACTATCAGGACTGGGCCAACCAGTGAGAGCATGACACGAGGCCAGTTATAGATAGTGCTCCAGTATCCAACTTTTGCTCTGTAGCTCATAATCAAAAACTATAAACACTGTTAGACTCAGTAAAACAGGAGATAAAAAAAGTCTAGGGTGCCAAAAAGTAGTGTTGAGAGATATAGCTCATTGTGACCACCTGTTCGAGTTGATCGTTTTGATATATAGCACCCAAGAACTTTTTTGGGAACTTACTAAAAATAGTAAGTCCTAAAAACTCAATTCTATTTTTAGTAACTGGTCACAAAAGATTTCAAAATGGCCCAGGATACTCGTGGACATAAAAAAGAACTAGACCACTTGGAATCCTTAACAAAAGCTATTGAGAACTTGCACTCGGCTTTTCACTCCATAAGGGAAGAAGTCCAAGGTCTTTGCATAGAGCATGAGGCCACTAGCAACCGCTTAGAAGAAGCACTGACAGAAGTAGACAACAAACTAAAAATAGGACCACCCAAAATAGAACACCAAGTCGAGGGTTTTGCAAGGAATCATGACCATGATCCATCCTTTAAAATGCCCAAATTGGACTTTCCCAAATTTAGTGGGAAGGATGTTGATGGGTGGCTATGTAGGGTTGATCAATTCTTTAGACTTCATAATGTCCCCATATTTCATCGAGTCCAAATGGATTCATTTAACTTGGAATCTGAGGCTCTACACTGGTTTCAATGGTTACGTATTACCAACCCAAATATCTCTTAGGAGAATTTTGAATCCCAACTACTCACTCGATTTGTTCCTAGTGAGTATGAGGACTTTACAGGGGCCTTGACCAAACTACAACAAACAGGGTCAATCCGTGAATACCAAGCTCAATTTGAAAAATTGGCCAATAAGACAAGAGGATTGAATGAAGGGTTCTTCCAGAGTTGTTATATCAGTGGGTTGAAGGGGGAATTCCAAGCGGAAGTAAGAATGTTGAAACCACAAACTATGATGGAAGCTATCAGTTTGGCCCGTTTGGTCGAATCTAAACTCTCTACCCAAATGCGCCCATCAAATTTTCCTCAAAATAGACCTTCATTTCCTTCTCGATCCCAAAACCCAGTTGATAATAAACCTGTTGCACCCAAGTGCCTAACCACAGAAGAGATGGATGCATGTCATGCCCAAGGATTATGCTACAATTGTGATGAATTTTTTTTTAAGGGCATAAGTGCGCACACAAAAAATTGTTCTTGATAGATGTTGAAGAACCTGATAACTCTGACTAGAGTGATGAGGATGAGGACCCTCCAGAAAAACCTTCTCCACAAGAAGAAGTGAAACAAGAACTTGAGACAAAAATTACAGTCCATGCTCTTGCCGATATTACTACTCCACAAACCATGAAGGTTGCGAGATTTTTCAAGGGCCAACGTCTTTCCATCCTTATGGATTCGGGAAGCACGCACAACTTCATTGACCCTAGAGTTACTCAGTGGGAAAATTGCTATATCCACACTTGTCATTCCTTTGAGGTCATGGTAGCCAATGGGGGAACCTTACCTTGTAAAGGAAAATGTTGCAATGTTAAAATCAAAATAGGAGACTATGAACTCAAGTAGGACATGTTTTCCCTCTAGTTGGGTGGATGTGATATTTTTTTTGGATCTCAATGATTGAGTACATTTGGCACTATCAATTGGAACTTTGCCAAACTCTAGATGCAGTTCTCCCAAAACAGACAAACACACATCATCAAGGGCTCCCCAGCGAGAACACCTCAAATTATTAGTTCAAATGGCATGGAGAAATTGCTAAACAAATCATCACATGGGGTCATTGCACAACTATTCTCCATCCAACCATCCACCTCTCAAATGGGTGAAACCCCATCAGACCTGCAACAGATTCTCCACAAACATGAGGCCATATTTACGGAACCAACTACACTACCACCGCATTGCTCTCACGACCATGCCATTCCATTATTGCTAGATAGTGCACCTCCCAATATCATACCATACAGGTACCCTCATGCCATGAAGTCAGATATTGAGACAATGATACAAGAATTACTCAAGGCGGGTATCATTCGACCTAGTACTAGTCCCTACTCTGCACCAGTCTTACTGGTCCTCAAGAAGGATGGCTCCTGGCGACTATGTATTGACTACCAAGAACTCAACAAGATAACTGTCAAGGATAAATTTCCTATCCCTATGGTTGATGAATTACTAGATGAATTACATGGGACCATGTACTTCACCAAGCTAGACCTTCGCTCTGGGTACCATCAGATCCGGCTCAGGGATGAAGATATTCCTAAAACTACTTTTCACACTCATGAAGGTCATTATGAATTCTTGGTAATGCCATTTGGTCTCACAAATGCTCCTTCCACATTTAAAATCATGATGAACAACATCTTTCACCCTTTTTTATGAAATTTCATCCTTGTGTTCTTTGATGACATCTTGATTTATAGTCACACATGGTAAGAGCATCTCAAACATGTAGATCAAACCCTACAACTATTGGCTAACCATCAACTGTTTGCAAAAATGTCCAAGTGTTCCTTTGGTTTTACTAAAGTGGAGTATCTAGGATACATTGTCTCAAAGGATGGTGTCAAGTTTGACCCTAAGAAGATCCAAGCAGTCCAAGAATGGCCAAAACCTCGCACTCTCAAGGGACTTCGAGGATTTTTAGGGCTTACAGGCTATTACTGTAAATTTATTTGTAATTATGGAAAGATAGCCACCCCCATCACCTCCATGTTGAAGAAGGATTATTTTACTTGGACAGGGCCGGCTGAGCAAGCATTTCTGAAACTCAAGCATGCCATGACCACCACTCCAGTTTTAGCCATGCCAGACTTCTCTAAAAAAAAATTCATTGAAAGTGATGCTTCTGGTCGTGGTATTGGGGTGGTATTGATGCAAGAAGGATGCCCTTTGGCTTTCACCATAAAAGCCCTATCTGATCACAATTTAGGGAAATCCACATATGCCAAGGAAATATTGGCAATATTGCATGCAGTCCTGCATTGGTGACCTTACCTCATTGGGCACCATTTCTCCATCAAAACTGACCACCAGAGTCTGAAATACTTTCTAGAATAATGGGTTGCCACCCCCGAGCAACAAAAGTGGGTATCAAAACTCATGGGCTATGATTATGACATCACATACAAAAAAGAAAAGGAGAATCTTGTGGCGGATGCTCTCTCTCACCAATTTGAGGCCCTTAGTATGTTGTGTGCCATTTCTACACCATTGCCCCAATGGATTGAGCCCTTACATCAAGAAATACTTCAGGATGTAGATTTGAAAGACTTGGTTGCTTCACTTATGGATGATCCAGAGTCTACACCAGGATATAGTTGGGATGGCTAGGATCTACATTACCATCACCGCCTGGTTCTTCCTCCTAAGTCCCCACTTCAAGAGCTCCTCATGAGGGAATCACATGCTACTCCATCTGCTAGCCATTCAGGGTTCCTAAAAACTTATGAGCGACTCAAGCGCACCTTCTTTTGGAAAGGTATGAAATAGGACATTCACTCTTTTGTAGCTGACTGTGACACATGTCAAAGGATGAAAGGGGAAACAGTGCACTCTTTGGGCACTCTTCAACCATTGCCGATCCTAGAGTAGGTGTGGACTGACATCTCCATGGAATTAATAGAAGGGCTACCTAAATCTGGAGGCAAGTTAGTTATTTTTTGTGGTAGTGGACCGCATTTCAAAGTATGCTCACTTTTGTGCCCTAACCCATCCTTACATAGCATCCACTATTGCCCAAATTTTTCTTGACTCCATCTTTCACTTTCATGGCATGCCAGCCTCCATTGTATCTGATCATGATCCCACCTTTACTACCAATTTTTGGCAAGAGTTGTTTAAGTTGCAGGGGACTTAGCTCAAAATGAGTTCAGCCTACCATCCACAAATGGATGGTCAAATAGAGGTTGTTAATAAATGCTTGGAAACCTACCTTCGCTGCTTTACCTTTGATCATCCTACTCATTGGGCAAAATGGCTTCCCTTGGCCGAATGGTGGTACAACACTTCCTATCATACCGCCACCAAACTCACACCGTTTGAGGCAGTTTACGGATGGCCTCCACTCATGCCTTCCTCCTACATTTCGGGTAGCTCCAAGGTCCAGGATGTTGACAATGCTCTGAGTCAACACACCGAGGTCCTCTACCAACTCAAGCAAAATTTGAACTTGGCCCAGAATCGGATGTGCCAACAAGCTGATCAACATCGTTCTGAGTGCAGTTTTGATGTGGGTGATATGGTATTCCTTCACTTGCAGCCATACAAATAATCTTACCTACAACTTCATAGGTTTCAAAAGCTCGCTCCAAAATTCTATGGTCCTTATCAGGTTCTACAACGGATTGGCCCTACAGCTTACAAATTGACACTTTCCCCCACTTCCAAGCTCCACCCTATTTTTCATGTTTCCCTTCTCAAGAAAGTTGTGGGCACAAAGGTACAGGTTCAATCAACACTCTCTGAATTGGATGAAGAAGGCTCCATCTTACTTGCACCTAAGCAACTGCTGGATCATCGAACTTGAACTCTGCGCAACCATACCATTACAGAGGTCCTTGTTCAGTGGCATGGGCTTCAACCTGAGGATGCTACATGGGAGTATCTCCATCAACTCCAACAACAGTTTCCTCATTTTCAGCTTTGAGGACAAATATTATTCAATGATAAGGGCATTTTAGGATCTCATCCTAACCCTTAATGTAATAACTTCCTTGATGTAATAATTCCTAGTGAACGTGGGTAGTACCCATGATTAATATTTTGTAATGTTCTAAGTTTTAGCTTAGGTAGTGCCTATGACAAATGGCACCCTTTTCTATGTAACACATGGTAGATAGGTTAGGTAATGTGGCCTTGTGCATGTAATTCGAGTGGCATTGTGCATGTAATTCATGTGGCATTATACATGTAATTCGAGTGGCATTGTGCATGTAATTCAAAGTGGCACTATGCATGTAATTCGGGTGGCATTATGCATGTAATCCAGGTGGCATTTTGCATGTAAGCCAACCTTAGAAGGAAACTCTTTAAATACCCAAAAAGGCACCAATGTAATCTTCTTTTTACAAATTAATGAAGTGTTGAAGGAGGTTGCCCACTCGAAGAGGCCTACGATTCTATCTATTGTGAGATTGTTCCCTTTTAAGTAATTTCTGTTATCATATGCATTTAATTTCGAATACTGTTATAATGTTTCTATGAGTTTATTTCCAAGAAAATGTGTGAGAGTGTGTTTATTTGAGTTTAGTGTGTTTTTTTAGTATATTTTATGGTAGGATCTTAACAACTGCAATCAGATATCTGCTATTCCTAGCAACGGCTAGTAGAAAACTAAAAAAAAAATGAACTAGGATTTTCCCATTTCTACTTAAGTTTTCTAATTAGAATCCATCTATTGCATTCTACTTTTGTAAAAACATAGACAAAAAAATATAGAGAGGGAAAAATGCTCCTACCTCAGGTCCAAGTCTGTTGGTGATGTCTGATTTTGTTATTTTTCTATTCTTTGTTGACCGTGTCTATTAGGCACGACTGCGATTGTGAACCATAGGTGTCAACCATGGTTAGAACTTTGAACCATAGGTGTGAACCATGATTAGCACTGTGAACCACATTTGGCACTATGAACTGTAGGTGTGAACCGTGGTTAGCACTATGAACCACGGTTGTTACCCGCGGTTAGCACCTACAACAAAAAAATAGAGAAAAACATCAATGATCACAAAATTTTTAGGGTTTCCATCACGATCATCTTCTGTAACCACCAAAAAGGCTCACATTCAAAGTATCCTATTGCAATAATTGACAAAAATACAAAATGCATACAAGAACAAGAAATTGACAACAAATTGATCAATAAAACACACTTTATTTCATTATATTTGAAGCCAAACTCAAATTACAAGTACATCCCTCTTAGGGATAATCATCTTGATACAATTGTTACAATAGGATGTAATTGTTTCCCTATCAAGGGTATGTGTGATTTCCTAGTGTCTTTCAGGGTGACATGAACTGCTCTAGGGTGTCGATGACCCTCTTCTTCACATTGAGGAAGGAATTGTATGCTTTGTCTCTTTCAATACTTGTTCCCTACGATCAAGAAATAAAAATAAGTAATTAGTAACAAAGGAGGCCTCTCTTGATGAGGCTTTGAAAGAAATATTGCACAAAGAATAGCATGAAATCAAGAAAGCATGTAAAACTATCAATCTATGCAATAAATGAGGAAATTGTAATATAGCATGTAAAGAAGCATGAATCTATCTAAGAAACATCCTAATTAACCATTAGAAAACTTGAATTGCATGAAACTAATCTAGATTAACAAATGCAAGGAAAGGTTAAGAAAATATACCTCTAATTCCTAAATTAACCGGTCAAATGTCTGCTAAAATATAGATCTATGCTAGATTAAGCTAATTGCATGACTAAAAATGAAAAACTATTGCTAAAATGGAGAATGGAGAGCATCAAACCCTAGCTATAGGTCTGAGGTGTGGTTAGCACTGTTAATCATGGCTCATATCCATGGTTAATATGAAAGTGTCCTTTCTCTTGCAACCAAGGCCAGAAAATCTCAAATCCTCCAAGGAATTGATGGTCAAGGGTCGCCTGTGTTTTCTAGAATAGATTGGCAATTGAATTCAATGGAATTAGCAATGGAGGTGTGTCAATTGTCAAGCTTGCTCCTCAAAATTTTGATATCTCCATTTTTTCATGCACAATTGTCATTGATAAATTGGACAACACTTCATTACTCCTCAAGGGGATATGAAATTGCTTTCCAATCCGACAGGGCTCCGCTATGCAATTGAGCTATTTTTCAAGATTTTTTCTCTCTGAAATTGGGGTCTTAAGTAGACTCCAAAAATCCTTGCTCTAGTTTCATGGAGAAGTCAAGAACAATATTTTGCAATTGAGAGGAAGCTTATGGATGCTTCCCAGCCCAAACCACTTTGAAAACCGTTTCAATTCGGCTATTGCAACTGATTTGACTCAACTCTGGTCGCCCGAGTTTGTTACAGTGCTAACCGTAGGTGTCAATCGCAATTAGCATGTAGGATTTTGCTAACCGCAGGTGTCAGCCATGGTTAGCATGTAGAATTTTGATAATCATAGGTTTCAGTCATGGTTAGCACTTAATAGGCCAAGGAGCCCAAATTGAGTAGTTAAAACCACTATTTGGTCTTGGCAAGGTCCAAGTCATTCATATGGTCTGCAAAGGTGCCTATATGAGTAGTCGCCATTGACATGACACATTTTAGGTGTATACAATAAGCAACATGATATATTCCCTTATGTTAATATTTAAATTATTTTCCATGTGCTAATTGGTCTAAAAACTTGCAAATAGCACCAATGATTTGTAACTATGCAACAAAAATAGGGAAATGCAGAAATCACCATGTAAATTCCAGCCAGTTGCCAATGAATGGCAAGGCCTGGAATTTACCAACTAAATAAGGTAAAAATGTTCGGGATCACCTCCTGGAAGTTGAATTAAATGATCTACCTAAAAAACCATCTGAAATAGACAATCTAAATGTGTTTTGGGTATAAAGTGCACCTATAGTTAGTTATTCTGAAGATTTTCGGAATAACAGGAGAACATGCCTCTTTTTGAACACCTACAATTTTTAAGTAGTTGAAAAGGTAAAGCAAGGGTGAGAAGATATAGGAAAAACCTTCTATAGCTGTCCCCACCATTATCTACTATTATGAGACATAGCTCATGCACCAACACCCGCTAATGCAGCTTGCACTATCCTGAAATAGACCTAGTCAGTTGTAGAATATTAGGCAAATCAAATATAAAATAGAAATAGGATATTTTGTGCACAAAATATAGGAATTAGAAATTATAAATAATAAATCCCTCATTTTTTGAGCTAGGAGATTAGCAATTAGGAAATAGGAGATAACAACAATAGTTATCAGGTTGTAACAGTGTGCAACAAGATTGTCTTGCAGAAGTGTAATGTTATTTTTTAGCTAAATAAAATGAAGTTTTTTCCATCAGTTTTTATTTTGCATGAGTGTGTTATAATTTAGCAAGTAGAAAATATATTATACCTTCTTCTAGAAATGGAATTAAGGGCCACTTCCAGGCCTAGAAGAAGTACTGATATACTGATAGGTTTTTCCCTAAACTTTGCTACAGCAGAATTTAGTGGATATTTGTCAATTTCTTTACTTATTTTACACTAACCATTATTGTAGCTTTAAGATTTATTTTACATTTTTGAGAGTGAGCTTTCATATTGCATAGATGTGTGACAATTGATAGATTAGTTAATCTATGATTTCTTGATTCATGTTTAAGCAATTAATGCAATTTGTGGCATTGTATTTGTTTCTTTATTTTCAACAACTTTTACAAGTTTTTTGCACTTTTTATTTTTGTTGTCAGCTACTATAATAGAATATTGACAACCGTATGAAACAAAACACTAAAAATATTTGGCTTGTGTGCTTATTATTCAACAAATTTAAATTCTACAAAAGTAATTAGGTTTAAATTCTGCAAAAGTAATTAGGTTTCAATTTTGCAATGGTAATTAGATTCCAATTTCTGTAACTTAGGATCAAATTTCTATTTTTGCAAGTAAATTAGTTTATTTTATGCAAGATAGGATTAATTGGTGATCTAAAACCCCCATATAATCTATTCTACCAATAAAACCCACTGCTCCTAAATGAACTAAACTGCAACCCTGCTTAAGTCTTCTCTCGTAAATAGCCTTGGACACCGCCTTGGATTGACAAATCATTGAGATTTAATGATGCTAATAATGACACACATCAGCTACTAACTTAACTATCATATTTGCTTTTTGCCCCAGCAAAGGGTAAGCTTATGATAGTCATTGGCAATGATTCGTAATATGAACACAATTTTGACAAGATCAAGAGATCTACGATCAAGGGATCTTCTGTTGACTTTGATTATGATTATGATATTATGACTACCCCCTCAAGCGATGAGTCGATGAGGGTAGGACAATTAAATGAAGTGACGAGTCACTTGACCACTATGAATGACTTTGAACAAAATAAGATTTAGCATTTGATAATTGATTAGGCCTAATCAGCTATGATTGCAACTATTAAGAGTAATTGTACATCTCTATCCCATGGAGCGGTCCAGCCTTAATGGCCTTCTTAGGGAATCAAAATGATAGCAATTCCAATTAGGCATGTGTTGAATCACATTGTTCGATGATCTACTAAAAATGTCATAGAAGAAGTGATATGATTGCTTCATTCCCATGGAGCAGTCCAGTTGTTTGGGCCTTCTTAGGGATTGAAATGAAGCATATCAATTCAACGATGACCAATTTGCCCCAAATGTCCTTATGGTAATTTACTCATCTTGCCGGATTGCATGGAGCACAAGTCGCTACAACCACCAAGTGTATAGGGTAAATTACTAGATACGAGGCACATTTGGCTTTTAGTTTATCTAATTTTTTTGTTATTTTGTGATTTTTTTTACAATTCTGGTCAGGTGGGTATTTTTAATTCATCATTTTTTAGCTCCTCATGGTGGGATTTTTTAGCATTTATTGCAGGTTGCTAGCCACACTTGGCAACAATAGCTAGGTTTTCAAAATTTTCTAGCCACGGCTGATAGCCACGATTGACAAACCCTAGTTCTGCGCCCACGGGTGTCAACCACGGTCAGGAAAAAAATAGGAAATATTTAAAAATTTTCCTGTCATTTTCGACGTCATTTTCATTTGATAGCTTACAAATTCTGAGTGCTCTGAGAGGTGAGTCAACAATTTTGACGTGAAGTGCTGCTAAAAATTTGACCTCACTACCACCTGGAATGATGGCAGCCCAACCTGGAGGAGCCGGTGTGACTAAGGTAGAAGCACACAAAACCCTTGACCATTTTATTTTACCGGTTTTAAAATTAACCTCACTAATTAATGGGTTAAATGAACCTCATTAAATCGCGTAATGAACCTCACCCTAGTTAGGTTTAGCTTAGGTTAGCTTAAGGGGAGGGTAAAATTAATTTATTTTTGTTTTTTTTTTTTTTATTTTTTTTGTTTTTGGGAAATGTAGGGATGGGAAATGACCCTAAAAAGGTCATCTCGCTACCAGGTAGTCCCCAATTGGCAAATTGGGGCTATAATGGGATTCAAAATCCAATGGTCAAAATTTTGACCGCCTCCCTGACCGTGGTCTGAGCCACGGTTCACAACTTTAGCAATTTTTTAATTTTTTATTTTTTAGCAGTTTAATTGATTTTTTTATTTTTAAAGTGCATTTTTCCATTGTTTTTGGTGTTTTGAATTTTTTTAATTTTTTTGACATTTTCAAGCTTATTTTTTTATGTTTATGGTTGATTTTTATTTATTTTTGCCTTATTATTCTACTTTCTATCAGACCTTAATGCTAGGGCGAGGGAATCAGAGATCCTTCGCAACCTACGTGGCACCCTTTCTATGGTGGATCAGGCATGGTTTGGGGCTATAGGATTTGGTTATGTCTTATGCCTCCCCTCCATCAGGGCCGATCAGGCCTATATGACTACATTGGCCCAATGCTGGGATGCACGGACCAACACCTTTCACCTACCTACAGGTGAGATGACCATCACTTTGGAGGATGTCTACCACATCTTTCGACTCCCACTAGATGGCGAGGCCATCACATCTTCATCGATCGATGTGAAGAATATAGTCTTTGATCATATCTTTGGCCACCATAGTGAGGCAACATAGCAAATTAGACCATGGAGGGGTCCATATTGAGCACTGGTATAGACAATGGGTTTTCACTAATCGAGCAATCATCTTCATGCACCTGATTGTGCAGATCATGCTACCCGACACATCTAGAGTGAGGTTCCCATGGAACCTCCTAGCTAGGACTATGGAGGTCCTAGCGAGTCCTACTGATCATCCTCTGATCCTATCCTAGGGGAGTGCCTTATTAGCATAACTCTATAATGAGTTGTACCAGATTACTTAGAGGAGTAGAGTTGGCATCGACTACAACTTACTACTCTAGATCTGGGGGTGGCAGCACATCAAGATCAAGCTTCCCGTTGGCCTACCCCATGAGATTGGCACCATTGAGGAGGTGCACCAGTGCTATGCGGTATGCTGGCCTCAAGAGTAGGAGGGCTTTTGGAGTAGGTCTCACGTAGGGGACCTGGCTCACTACATCGGATGGTTCGTAGTATTACAGGTGGATCATATTGATTGGCACCCCTACTTAGACTACCCTCCATGGATGGAGGCTGATGACTGGCTATGTCAGGCATGTAGAGATAGATGGCTCCTTGGATGCAAGTTTGAGGTATGAGAGTTCTTCTACTTCTCTCGTGTCACCCGATAGTTTGGGATCAGGTAGGACATTCTAGAGCTACCTACTATCTACCATCACCTCACGCTAGAGAGGGACTTGACATGGCCTAGGGTGACTCCATTAGGTGATGAGGATGATGACTTTTAGGAGTCAGGTTTGACTAATGTAGGGACCACTCCTGACTATGACACTTGGTGGACCCTCAGGGTATGGTAGGGCTTTGAGGGCCCCTTAGGTAGGGTAGTTGATGATGTTGTAGAGGATGCAGAGGGTGTAGAGGTCGATCCTCATGAGCATCGAGTCTATTAGAGGACTGAGGGTGGATGGGGTGAGGGATCTGTAGAGGATGCACCTCTGGTTAAGGAGGAGGATGATGCTCTCGAGGAGGGTGAGGCACCACCAGATAATGAGGTTGGGTAGCTCAGGGCCTAGGTTGCTAGCCTACAGACTCAGGTAGGCTCCTTACAGATGCAACTCTTACATCGGGACACCACCATTGCCACTTTATAGGTAAAGGTGGGGGATCTCCAGTCTCGGCTCATAGTAGGGTAGTCATAGTGGTGCAGCTATGAGGAGGAGAAGACCGCTCTATAGGCTAGGATCACTATAGTAGATGCAGAGATCCAAAAGGTTATAGGGTAGTGCATCCTCCTACAGTCATAGGTAGATGCTATGATGGCATATATTGTACACTCTAGGGTGGGAGGTCAGATCCCTCCTCATCATAGGTTTCTCTAGCACCTCTAGCTACTCTAGTAGTACTAGTGATAGCATAGGGATTAGCAGGGTTGGACCAGGGAGCAGAGATCAGGAGACTTCGGGCCCTGGTGCAGTAGCACATCGATGATGGTGCATGAAGTGCTACCTACATCTCTACTCTGAGAGGAGCGATTGGACTACTCGAGGGTGAGATTTTGGAGATACCCATAGCTTCAGGGTCTCAGAGGACTCACACTCGAGAGATAGGGTAGTCATCAGTGAGCTCTAGTCGTAGATCTCATAGGTCAGAGAGGACCTCTGGTGCTAGCTCTAGGAGGACTCATAGGGATGGTGGAGGTGACAAGGAGCCTCTCAAGGTGGGGGCAGCCTGCTACTTAGTATAGATATCATAGATGTTATTGTACCATTTTTGTGTGTAAGGTCGAGGACCTACATAGATGTAGCCTATGAGTATTTTTGACACATGCCAGTGTATTGTTTATTATCTATTTTTTAATATAATATATATATGATCTGACATTGAGACTCATTATATGTGTAGTTTATTATTTTTATTGTTTTATGTTTTATGAGATGCATATGGATGCAATGTTTAGATGCGATGTTTATTTTATGCTATATGATGTGATGTATGGATGACATGCACTAGATAGATGATGAATGTATGATTTTAAATGCAATGATATATATGTGTAGGTGGACTACTTATGATGAATGTATATGAATGTGATATATGATGTTTAAATGCATGTTTGATTTATTATACTTGTATGCATTTAATTTATGTTGTTATGACATAATCTATGCCATGTATGTATTGCATAATTTCTTTGTTTCTTTGATAATGTTTTTCTGAAATGGATATGTATGCTTTAATCTCTTAAAACATCATGTATGAATGCAGTATGAGTTTGAAAATCTGATGGATGACACCACCGAATGTATAACAATCATGAGATGTAATTGCTATATCTTATTATATGATTTGATCTATTGGGCACCCATATGTGAGATGCAATGATGTATTGTTTCTGTTCATAAGCTTTTGTAAATTAAAAGAATATGTATAACATAGTCAGTGGCCATTTAAATATCATTTCTGACATCCATCCGGTATCTAGCCTATATTACAAATAATTTCTAATAAACAAACTCTCATAAAAGAAAATTGATTTTTGATGATTGCATTGAAAATTGTTTGTTGCTATTTGGGAATTTTTGAGGTTTTCCATGAGACTCAAACACCCTAGTTGACTTATCAAAAGTTGTATACTGACCATACTAGACTTTTGAAACATAAGGCTTTCACTAGGATAGACCCTAACTATTCATTATCCCTATGTGTGCAAATGAGTATATTTAGATAAGGCATAAGCATACCCCGATGTCAGGCGGGATTCTTTCAGCCCATTGCTAAGATTGGGGATCCTCAAATGTCTATCCAATCCTAGGTTTAGATTTCAGTTGGACTAGACTACTAGGTGATACAGGACACCTGAAGCTAGCTCTTCCACATTCAAACATTGGTCTGCACAAAAGCGAAATGCTAATGTATCAGATATATCATCATGCGTAAGGTACGATAGTACTGACAATTCCAGGGATTCAAGCTCACCCCCTTATTTTCTTTAATTTTTTGAGATACTTGCTCATGTAAAGTGATAAGAATCACTATTTATTTTGTACTTCTATTTTAGTGATAAAAACCACTATTTATTTTGTACTCTTTTTTTCTTTTTCATATATATATATATATATATTTCTTTTTTTAGCAAGGGATTTGATACTGATAGGATTTCACTTTGAATTTGATCTTGATTTGATTTGATTTCTAAGGATTTAACTTTGGAATTTCACTTGGGGAATTCATTCTAGGATTTTGCTCCTTTATTTGTAAGCAAGGGATTTATTCGGGTAGGGGGCAAGCTTGTCCTTTTGCCAACTGTCAACATTTCTCGAACCATCCGCACAAGGGGATAAGCAAGAATAAAATTTTCACCTCAGGATACCTGGTCCCACTTTGTAGCATTCATCTTCCCCTAGTCCTTATTAGGATTGTTTAGTTTGTTTATTAGTGATAGGATTCTGATATGCTAAGGGCTATACAAACTAGACCTCATCTACAAAAGCAAAGCAAGCTTTCTACCAAACTCTTGAGAAGACCACTAAGTATGGTTGAATGACTAAAAAACCTTAGTATATTCTTCATAGCAACAAGAAGGGTTGTGTTGAAAAACACAATTACTCACAAGGGTGATAAATGGATGATAGATGATAATGCATAGATGCATGATTGAAATACAAACGTGGTGTCGTTTGTAAGATTGTAAACACAATCTATCCTAATGCAAGTGCGATGGATGAATATGCCTAAATGCAATGCAATATGAAATGCATGCGGTAATTAGAATGCGATGATGCAAATGAAATGCAATGATGCAAATGAAATGTAATGCAATATTTTTGAATTTTGATATTTTCCCAATTTTTTTAGATTTTATTACTTTTTAATTTGACCAAAGGGCTTACAGATGCCTTTGGAGCCTTTTACTGGATGACCAAAGGGCTTACAGATGCCTTTGGGGCCTTTTGATGGTTTTAGGCATAAAATGCTTTAAGGTGAAGGATGTTGAGAGGTTCAGGCTCTTCAACCCCTTCCAACGATGTTAAGTGATATGTCCCAGGTCCAATCTTCTCAGAGATGATATACGGACCTAACCAATTAGCCATAAATTTGTCTCACATTTTTGGTGGTAGATTTGAGTTCTGTTGGTTCTCTTTCAACACAAGATCACCAACCTCAAAGTCTCTCAGATGGACTTTGTCATTGTAAGCTCATTTTAAGCACTCTTGATAAACATGGAGATGCTCTAGGGCATTCACGTGATGTTCATCAAGTAGCATCAATTGATCTAGGTGAGCTTGCCATGCGGTGTCATCATCGATGAACTCTTTCAATGCGATGCGCAACATTGGAATTTCCAACTCTAAGGGCATAATGGCCTCAATGCCATATACTAGTGAAAATGGAGTTGCCCCAGTGGGTGTCCGAATACTAGTCCTATAAGCCCATAATGCAAGGGGTAGTTGGATGTGCCAATATTTGTGGTGCTCTTGTACCATATTTTTCAAGATGGAAACCACTATCTTGTTTGAAGCTTCAGCCTACCCGTTTTCCTATGGATAATATGGAGTCACAAAATTATGTTTGATCTTGTACTTAAACATCAAAGCTCTCACAATTTTGTTTTTGAATGACGTTCCATTATCCAAAATTATCTTGGATGGTATCCCAAAATGACTTATGATATTGGTGAGTATGAACTCAACAATACGTGCTCCAGTTGTCATTGTTAATGGGATTGCTTCCACCCACTTAGTAAAGTACTCAGTAGCCATAATAATAAATGTATGCCAGCCCGATGATGGAGGAGAGATCTTACCGATGAGATCCAAACCCCACTGAGCAAATGGCCAAGCCACTTGAATGGGCTGTAAGGCCTATGATGGTAGGTGCACAAGATTAGCATGATGCTAGAATTTAATGCATTTCTTGACATACACATTGTAATCCTTCTCCATAGTGGGCCAATAATAACCCATGCGAAGGATGCACTTGATGATAGCCATGTCACTGAAATGGCCACCACATGTACCATCGTGAGCTTGCAAAATTTCCCAAGATGATTCTTGGGGCTCAAGACAATGAAGGAGAACTCCATTGTAGCTTCGATGATACAAAATATCTCCTAACAAGACATACTTTATCACTTTCTATTTAAATGTGCACTTCATGGCATGCGATAATCCCTGAGGGATTACACCAAGCTTAAGGAAGTCGTATATCTATGACATCCAGTTCTGATAGCTCTCAACCTCAACTGACAAGACAACATGTTCCCCCTACGGTTCAACATTCACAAATGCATACTGGGAAACAACCTTATGGTGAATGGTAGTACCACTCCTCGTAGGATCCTACGAGATCAAAGACCCCTAGGATGCTCTCTTGAGAAAATATCTGGCTCTGTAGAACCACTCATGGTTTGGTTCTACCTGAATCATGTTGATTGACTCTTTGTTATCCAAAGCTTCACGTTGCACAATAGAGTGTGACAATATTTTTACATGGATGGTAGTAAAATCAGTAGATGGATTCTGAGGGATTAAGGATCCCAAATATGCCATAGTGTCTGCAAATATATTCGATGAATGAGGGATTGCCTCGATGTCATACCATTCCAACTGAGCTAAATATTTATCAACAAGATCTTTGTAAGACTTCAGGATAGGACATCGACACTAAAAAAGTCCCTTCACTTGGTTAACAATGAGAAGGGAATCACCAAAGATATTTAACCTTTTAATCTTCATGGCGATAGCTATTTGGAGGCCCAAAATTAGGGCTTCGTATTCAACATTATTGTTAGTGCAAGGAAAGTCCAACTTGAATGACAAGGGCATAGGAGCACCTTGCAGCATGAACAACACTATTCCTACACCACCCCCTTGCTCACACTTCGAACCATCAAAGAACAAGGTCATATCAGCTTTGTTATCTGGTTCTTCGGGTTTGGGTGCTTCTGATAAGGCAAAAACTGCATCATCAGGAAGCTCAATGGTGAGGGGCCTACTATTTTCAAGAGGTACCTCAACCAGTTGATCAGCTATGACCTATCCCTTAATGGAATTTTGGCTAATGAATTCCAAATCAAATTCTATCAATAGCATGATCCACTTTGTAGTACGTGTATTATGATACATTTTACTCATCATATACTACAAAGGATTTTGTTTTGATATGACATACGTCGTATGACTTAACATATAATGTCACAATTTCTTTGTAGTGAACACTACTTCTAAACATAGTTTTTCCACATATGCATATCCTATCTCGTAACTCACCAAGGTTCGACTAATGTAATATATGGCCTGCTCTTTGTCTTGCACATTCTTTTGGGCTAACATGGTCCCTAATGCAAATTCAGTTGTCGATATATATAGTATAAAAGGCTCATCTGGTCTTGGTGGAGCTAGCACTGGTGGCATCACTAGGTATTGCTTAATCTCAGCAAAGGCTGCTTGATAGTCCTCATCCCAATTGAATGGGACCCCCTTGTGTAGCAGTCGATTCATGGGTCGACATTTATCCGATAACTGCATGATAAATCACTTGATGGATGCTACTTTGCCTTGAAGGCTTCTTAATTCCTTGATATTCGTGGGTGGATGCATTTCTAAAATTACCTTTACCTTCTTTGGATCAACTTCGATGCCTCACTTTGAAATGATGAATCCTAAGAGCTTTCTTGAAGTTATGCCAAATACGCACTTCTTAGGATTCAACCTGACATTATGCTCTATCAGGTGATCGAAGACCTTTCTCAGGACCTCAACATGCTCTGAACGCAGCAATGACTTCACCAATAAGTCATCGATGTAATATTCTAAGATCTTATGCATGTAGTCATGAAAGATATATGTCATAGCCCGCTGATATGTGGCACCAACATTTTTAAGACCGAATGGCATAACCTTGTAACAAAATGTCCCCCATGGCATTATGAACATGGTTTTATGTTGGTCTTCGGGCTTAATCTAAATTTGGTTGTAACCAGAAAAACCATCCATTAGGGAGAGCATTTCATGACCCGTAGTTGCATCTACGAGAGCATCTATGTTCGGCAATGGGAATGAATCCTTTGGTGTTGCCTTATTGAGGTCTCTGAAATCCGTACAAATATGGATCCTTCCATCAAGGTTTTCCTACAGGCACCATGTTTGATACCCATTCTGGATAGTCGATGGAAATGACAAACTCTACATCCAATAGCTTCTGCAATTCATATTTTACCATTAAGGCTACTATCGGATGCATCTTCCTGAGTTTCTGCTTGATTGGCTTCTTTGATAGATCTAGCGAAAGGTTATGAGTAACCAATTTTGGATCTAGACCTGGCATGTCCTTATAAGTCCAAGCAAAGAGATCAGGTCTCTCTTTCAGTAGAGGGATGAGGTTGGCATACTCATCAGGAGATAAAATTTCTCCAAATTTAACCTTCCTTGGATTGGTGGGATCATTACTGATATCCACTTCAAAGGTTTCCTCTATTGACATGTGGGATCCCTCCTCAAGTTGATGAGGCGTAGGGATCAAGTGGATGTCATCTGCTGGGTTTATGGGTTCCACATTGGAAGCATCCTCAACATGATAAACATCATGTGCATAGCCTAGCATAAAGTGAAAAGGTTGCAACATTTCTTTGTTAGGGAAGAAATCCTTAGGCTCTAGTGGTGAGTCAACACGATCCCAATCGATAGCATCTACATTTAGACGCAATGGCTTGGAAGGATCGGCTGGGTTGTGAAGTGGAGTGGTCAAATCAATGGAGATCATATTTATGGAATGGATCATGTCTCTAGGACCACGTGCATGTGACACTAAATTTGTATAACTTCCATCCTCAAGATGTGGTTCTAGGGGTATGGGGATCTCTGGATCCGGTCTATGGATAGACTCGAACATAGGATCGCTAGGCTCAAGGAGCTCTCTGAATGTTGGTGGATCAGGGAAGACCATATGATAAATCCTATCCAAATTAGGTGGTCTTCCTCTGAGGTGAGGATGAATATTGATATCTCTATACATATCCTCTGTAGTGTACGGTGCATTACGATGATGCAAGTAAGGAGGTCCTAAATAGGCTCTCTCTATTTCATCTTCATCATCACTATCATAATGAAAGCCTTCACCGCTACCTACTGGCACTGAGGAGTTAGGGAGATGGGGCCCCCTGTAAGCCAACTCTTGATAACTACTATCACTCATGGAGGATTGATCATCCTCGATGACTATCTCTGAAGGTAATAGATGACATAAATTAAGAGGGCCTAGATAGGCCAACTCAGTCTCATCCTCATATTGCTCACTATTTGAGGACTCACCATTGTCATCCATGCCATACATGCAGCTAGGTCCCCCTCTCTCAGAGATGGACTCTACTATGTCCTCATCAGAATGATATTCTAACTCAAAGTCTATTGTACCAACATTGTAAACTCGTAGGCCTGTGTCATCGATTACTGCATGGATTTGCTCACCCAAGTTATCTCTTGGGATATGCTCTAGATCGGTCTCCACCAAGATATCTTCGTGATATGTCTCAGGTGGTTCCATAGTGACATAAGACACTATCTGGTTGTCCCAATGAAATATGGAAGGATTGGGGTGATAAGGATTAATATCGACTTCCTCCCCTAAGCTGAGGTACAGGTGGTCCAAAGATGCCATGAGTAGTTCATCCTATCCTCTAACATGATATCCTAACCTGAACCTATCTATAGGTAATTGATATTATGGTTCATAAGACCTCCTACGCCCCTACTCAGATAATCTAAGACCGTAACCATGCCAATGGTAACGTTCAAAATATCATAAGGTGTACTCTGGGTTAGAGAGATAATGCACATTCATAGTGAATGGCTCATC
This sequence comes from Wollemia nobilis, assembly GCA_028583015.1. Lineage (NCBI taxonomy): Eukaryota > Viridiplantae > Streptophyta > Pinopsida > Araucariales > Araucariaceae > Wollemia > Wollemia nobilis. The sequence continues at coordinate 20,658,055 of JAQPPZ010000541.1, read as the reverse complement.
ATCATCTTCATCCATGGGGGTGCGAGATGTAATCTGGTCGAGCCCTCCATAAATAAAATTAGTTTGGTTAGGGGGCACCCCCAATGGTACCACCATCCCTATGGGAAGGTGATGGGCTCACGGTCAGCCCATATCATGTGCAGTCTCGATGATCGGTGTGAACATCACATTCTGCATGATATACTCCCCCAATCTAGGATTAACCAAATGAACTATCACCTATGGTGCAGATGACCCTACTGAAGATGTAGGTGAAGCAGGCTGAGGTGCCTCTTCGACTTCTCCTTGAGCATCCTCTACTTCCATGGGAGTAGGAACCTCGATCACAACTAGTTTGGGTGCTCGCTTTATCTCTTTTTTGCCCATATTTACTTTTAGCTTCTCATCATCCCGATGCATTACAGATGCAGATGGTCTAGTAGAAGCAGTTATCATGTGCTCCGATCATTGAGATGCAGATGTTGTAGGTTTTGCACACACTTCCTTCATTTTACCTCTTGGCTCTTTGATCGGCGTCACTGGCCGTATGTCCAGGTGCATTGAGGGGAGCATGAAATCCCTCGGCAAATCAGCTAGATTCATGTACTTGAATGGTTCCTCATCTGAAGGTACCACGTGAACCTATCCCTCATGAACATATTTGATACATTGATGGAGAATAGAGGGGACACAATGCATTTCTCTTATCCAAGGCCATCCTAGAAGTATATTATATTGCATAGCACCTTCAATCACATGACACATCATGGGGATGGTCTTCAGCCCCACCTGAATAGGTAAGACTATCGTGTCGATAGTTGAGCATAATGCATCATTAAAAGCTCTCAACATGAAGGTAGAAGGTATGATATGCATCTTTGGTAACTTTAGGTATGTTAATGCCTTGGTCATGATAATATTGATTGATGATCCTGTATCAATAAAAACCCACTTGAAGGGTATGTGATTCACACATGCAATGATGTGGAGCGGCGGGTCCACCATGATAGTGGAAACCATCTTGATTTCATGATCATAAAATTGTATGACCGACTCCTAACACTACTGCACATGTCCCACAAAGTGTGTAAATGCTTTAGGATCCTAGGACTACACTTCTATGGACTTTAGAATGTCCATCAGCATCTCCCTGTGCTTGGGGGACTACTGAATCAGCTCATAAATCATCAACTTTGTTGGAGTTATCTGTAGGTTTTGGACTAACCTACTCTTGATTGTCACCACCGGTCTAGTTGGTGGGCCTGGTACATGTTGGGCTGGCCTTGGAGGAGGCACAACATGGACTCTAATAGGAGCTAGAGGTTGATTTGGTCTCTCATACCTCGCATGTCTTGTGATGACATTGACCATTCCAATGAACCCATGGGTTGGTGGTTTGATTCGTACTTGATTGACTTGGCCAACATTGTTCCTAGGTACCTCATGGTTGGGTAGAGGATTCTTGTAAATCCCCATATTCTGATTATCTAGTGCTTGTGGATTATCCACAAGAAGCGTACCTTTTTCAATCATGTTCTGCACTAAATGTTTGAAAGACCAACATACCTCTATGTCATGACCTTTCATTCGATGAAATATGCAATATTGGTCATCCTTATACCCCTTAGGCTTGGGTTGATTAGGGTCTATCATTTTGACCTCTGGTAAGTTTATTGCCTTTGCCTCGCATAGTTGATGGAAGATCATTGTCAATGATTTCGATAATTGCGTAAATATGCGAGGAGGGCATCTCTCTTTGTCCTTACCCCTCTGGTTGTTGCACTGATCATATTGCGTAGGGGGAGGTTGGGCTTGATAATTTCATTGTTGCTACCCCTTATCTCCTTTCTGAAGGTTTAGAACCACCTGATTGATGTGAGTCGGCTTGGCCTATTGTTTCTCAGTGCTTTTCTTGTTCCATTCCTTCCTATTTCTGAGTTTCAAGTTACCCTCCTGTAACTTGATATCCTCAATCACTTTGGCTTGCACCAAAGCCTCTTCGAACATTTGATATTACTACAATTGTAACAATAATAAAATGTGCTTTGCACAACTTTTCATAAACATCCTAGTTAGTTCAGTAGTAGGGATGGAAAATGGTAGCTTTACCATCATCTTTCTCCATCATTTCTCGTAATCCATAACTGGCTCATCATCATGTTGCATTAAAGCATCCAACTCGGATAAGTTCACCTTCTTCTTGATGCCAAAGGAGAAGCGTTCAAGAAATGCATCAGCCAGTTGCTCAAAATGGGTGATACTATGCTTCTTGAGTTGATTAAACCACTCTCAAGCTGGGCCTGAGAGGGTCATGATGAAATTCCATAGGAGTAGGGCATCATTGCTTCCAATATGAAAGCACATGTCTAAAAATCTCATGACGTGCTCCTGAGCATCTTCCTCTCCTCTAAAATTTTCTAGCTTAGGCATTTCAAAATGCTCGGGATAAGTTAGAATAGGCATTAACGGGCATAAAGGTTCATTATGAATCTTATTCAAGGTTGGCTTTTGATAAGTTATTCCTTGCTTTTCTATAGCTTTGACCTTTTCTACCAAGACTTTATAAGCCTACGAAGATAAGAACTCCTCTTCTATGGATTGCCTTGGAGGCACCTTTGGAGGTACGTTCCTCTTCGATCGAGGTGAAGGATTAGGCTCATCCTCCTCTTCGACTTGGGAGATTTTAGGATACTCTTGATCTAATTCATCTCCCACTTCTTCTTCATACTACCTATGCCCATGATGCTCGGGTGGAGGGCACCCATCTCTATGTTGGGATGTGTAGCGAGTATGGGTATCTATATACTCAAGGTGCAAATCAGGTTGTGAAGCAACTCATCTATCAATGCACTCCCTATGCTCACTACGAGGATGTAAACCGACACTGGCCAGTCGATCCTCCCTCTCAACATGCTCCTTTTGATCAAGGATGCATTGTTCATGCATGCATTGTTCATATAAATATTGTCTTATGAACCTTTGCCTCTGAGTGTTCTCATTTTTGAGGCATTCTTGCTCTACATGAACATCCTCCAATTGGTCTTGGAGGATCTGATGTCTCTACTCTAACACCATCTTGTGAGATCTATCTATGCGATCAATCGTATGAGGCCTCTGGTGTGTGCACTCTATTCGAGCAGCTTTGTGGGTGTGTCCCCCAATGGACTGATCTACTACGCTCTTGCCCTTGTCTATGAAGATGACATTCACATCTAATTATTGCCTAAACTCTATGCCTACATGAGATGTAGGGGCATGCATATCTCGAGAATACTTGGAGCACTCTCCAGGTTCTCTGACAGTCCTAATGGTACTACCACTATGCACACTCATAGAGCGAGAAGGCACAGGAGTAGGCTTGTAACCTAGCTACCCTAGAACCTTACCCAAACCATCCAACTATCTGCTATACCATGGCTCATGAGGTGGCATACCATTGGCTCCCACTTTGGATACATCTATGGTGATCCTACAAGGCTCACCCTTGTTGGGAGTTTGAGTGGGCCTACGCTCGGAAGTGGCCCTATCTATTTTCCCTTGAATGGGTGGATCCTAAACTCATCTATACTCAGATGTTGGGGGCTTCAAGCCTCCCTTAGCTATAGGATGGAGGGGTACCAATCTGGATCCCTCGATGACATACTCTTCAGTAGATCCTATGGATGCATGTGGAATGCGGTCACGGTAAATACTAACATGTTTGGAACCCCCATGTTGGGAAGCTCCCTTGGTCATCAAATCCGCACAAGAAAGGACTTTCGATGGGTTTGCGTGCCTTGGACCTGCGACCAACATTGAAATGCCAAAGGGAAGAGATGCCCCTCGTGTCGATCTCTGGAGAAAGTTCGGCTCCTATACTAATCTACTTTTGGGGTTTGAGAAAAGAGTGTAGGAAAGAGATAAAAGGAGTTCGGGTTAGGAAAAGAAATAAAAAGGAGTGAGGGTTAGAAAAAGAAATAAAAAGAGTAAGGGTTAGGAGATTGATGATTCAAGGTGGGGAAGAACAGGAAGCACGATCACTCACTAATAACTTGAATAGTAGCAAAGAAAACCAAGAATAGACAAAGGAAACATAGTGTCGACCTTCCTATGTATCCTCTAGATGGGTTCACAGGGTTCTCCTCTCTCTCTTGCTGGAATTCAGGGTTCAGAGTAACAACGATTAAGATGAGGGAATAACAAAAACCTCGATCCACCAGGCAGCATAAAAGAAAGCAACAAGGACGTTTTTCCTCTCCTATGTATCCTTCAAGGAAAATTTTAGGGTACAGTCCCCAATCGCACACCGGATTCAGGATTCAGAGTCTTAGTATACAAGTGCAGACAGACAAAAGAATTAAGCATAGAAGGTAGCATAAAAGAGAAATGGAGTACAAAAATCTTTAGTATTAGATGTAGGACATCAAGTTACAGTAGCTTTCTAGCAGAAAGTTACCCCCCATTTTACATTATGGGTTTTTATAGAGGACCCAATCCTCTGAGTCATTATTACATAGGATGTCAAAGTATGTTCTTAAGATCTGAGAAGTCGGTTCCTCGTGGCTCTCGAGACTAAGCTTTCAAATCCATTACCAAAACTGGTAACTATGATCGGGTCAACCGCGGAAATATGCATTGATGAACCACCTGAGTATCCTTGGTGCAATGCTCGAGTGGCCACCATACTCGCTGAACTCTCCTTCGGGATGACACTCCTTCCAATTGCCAAAAAAGAATAGCGAGCTTATTGGGCAAGAAAGAATGCATTTACAAGGCACTTGATTGTCTCGGGAAAATACCCAGCTTGAAGCGCGTGCCCATCACAAAAAAGCAACATGTCATGATATCATGACATTTCCTCACCTTCAACTTGATTCTTCTTATTGCATTGCAAAAATATGATATGTCACGATATCGCGACATGTCTATGTCTTTATTTTATTTTGTTGCTTTAAGTCATGAAAATGCGACATGTCACGATATCGCGACAGTTTTTCCTTGCTGTGCATTCTTCTCGCTGTCGGTCGCGATTTTGCGACATGTCATGATATCGCGATCATTTTTCATTCTTTTCGGCTTTTTTGTTCCACTTTTCCTCTTGTTGACCGTGATTTTGCAACATGTCACAATATCACTACGCCCTTTGCTTCTAGTTCATCTTCTTGCTTTCAGGCCACAATTTTGTGACATGTCGCGATATCATGACACTTTTATACCTTTAGCTTGGTTCCTCTTCTTGCATTGCGAAAACGCAACACGTCGTGATATTGCGATGCTTTTCTCTCCTGGCACTTCCTCCTTGCCTTTGGCCGTGAAAACGTGACATGTCATGATGTTGCGACAACTTTTCCTTTTTTCTTTCTTTCACATTTCATATATCCAACAACTTTGCCTTCTTTTTTGGTAGTGGAGCTCCTTCATATTCACTTTATGTGCAAGGGAGTTGCATGGAAAGTCAAAATTGCCCTTGTGTAATGTGATAAAATTGTCAACATTCTTGGCTAGGGGCATTTACTTTATGGAGATCCGTGCCTTTATCCATTGGGCAACAGAGTCATTTTCATTATCTTCTTCTCTGATCATCCACTGATAGCATATATTTTTTGTTTGTGCCTAAGCTCCCAAGTAACACTTAGCACTTTCGGCACATATTTACTAGCCAAGCTATTTACAATTTATATAAAATTTACGGCATGACAGACATACCACCACCACCAGATCAGCTTCGGGTGCCTATCCAGTGAACCTGCAATGTCCAGAGCAGATCAGATTGAACTTCAATTTATCTTTGAAATCTGGCTGGCCTCTTCCCAAATTTTTCCACGTTGCAAACAGGGAGCAATGCAGCAGGTTGTCACTCCTGCCAGTACCCATACTGGTGATGAATGATGTGGCGAAGAAGTTCGCCGCATGGGGGTCTTTTATGGGTACCGGTTGTGGTGATGGCTGGAACCAATACCAAAATTCAAATGAATCCATTAACTATGGGTTGGGTACAGGTTCCTCCATCCTCCCGATGTGGTAACAGGGCTCCTCCGACAAGGAGTAATTTTCTAGGATCTCTACAGGTTCAGCCTATTGATGAATCATGCTTGATGGGCTCTGGCTGAATAGCTACACGCTATGCTCAGGAATACAAAGAGAGTGCAAAGATGCATCCTATTTGTTCGTAGGCTCTAACACTTAAGCCTGCTCCTCTCTTCGGCCCACATCCTGATGAAGACTGCAAGCAACCATATTGCTCATTATCGGGGCAAAGCTTGCATACTCCCATTGTTGGGCTTGGATGGAACCTGCATCTTGAGCAATAAATGACTGCAACTCAGGCATCTGCCCAGTATGAAGGGTCTGCCATGATGGATACTATGTAGGGTAGACAAGAGCAACAATTATTGGAGGAAGTGATGGAGTTTCCCCCCACTGCCACTTTCCAGTTAGGAGCAGAAGTTGTTTTGCTCATACTGCTTCCTTGAATACCTGAGGGAATCTCTTTTCTCCTGATCGTAGCTAGAGGAGGCCTATGTTCGGGTGAAAGGCCTGAACAGAGTAGAGGTGGGCTTGGGCGAGCGTCGGTTGGACCTCTCTTGGAACTTTCTTCCAAGTTCTACAGAATCGGACATTGAAGTCCGTGACGCTCTCCAAGGGTGTTCTCTTGATGGTGGAGAAGTACGTCAAAAGTTGATAGAGATCCTGAGAGTCATCAAATTGTCTGATGAGTGCTTCCACCAAGTCGTTCCGATACTTTTAGACCCAAGCAGTCTATACCACTGCCATGCCTTTCCTTCCAGAGACGCAACCAGAAGTCTGACCATGACATCGTCATGGATTATGTCATAAAGGGCCGCTAAATCAGCAACAACTTCAAGGTGCTCTTGGGCCATTCCCATAGTGCCATCGTATGTTGTCAATGTCTTCAAGGTGCCTTCAGGAATCTTGTGGTAACTTGAGATATTTAGAGGGCCACGATCATCCCAGCTGGGATATTCCCTCTTCATTATAGCAGTGGCCTACGGAGATCACGGTCTTTGCCACTAAGTCAGAGTCACCAGGTGAGCATACTTTCTCTGCTTGTGAGGTCAAGGTTTCTCATCGAACCTTGATTCCTCTGAGATGTCTTCTTTTAGCTTAAAAAAGGCACCTACGATCAAGAAATTTGGATCTTCAGCTTAGTCAGAGTCGCCAGGTGATTTTACCAAATGGAGGCAAGCCAGAGATTCACCAACTCGGGCTTCCTTAAAACATGGGGACATTTGCCATGAAGGCACAGATTTGGGTACTGGTCTCTACGACTTAGATATTTTTAGGTTGAACAGAGTTGCTATTAGTCTTACGATAATGAGAGCATCAGATCTCACTACCACTCATCAGGTGAGACTGACCGGATCGCATCGGGAACTAGTTAGAACTAGTGGCCCCGGTGAAATGGGATTGTGTGTTAAAATATGGGACCTTGACTGGTTATAGATCTTACTGAGATAGACATAGTTGGGTCCCACTGGGCGTGCCAAAAACTATTGGTCATAAAATCCGCACAGGAAAGGACTTTCGGTGGGTTTGTGCGCCTTGGACCTGCGACCAACATTGAAATGCTGAAGGGAAGAGATGCCCCTCGTGTCGATCTCCGGAGAAAGGTCGGCTCCTATACTAATCTACTTTTTGGGTTTGAGACAAGAGTGCAGGAAAGAGATAAAATGAGTTTGGGTTAGGAAAAGAAATAAAAATGAGTGAGGGTTAGAAAAAGAAATAAAAAGAGTAAGGGTTAGGAGATTGATGATTCAAGGTGGGGAAGAACAAGAAGCATGATCACTCACTAATAACTCAAATAGCAGCAAAGAACACCAAGAATAGACGAAGGAAATGCAGTGTCGACCTTCCTATGTATCCTCTGGATGGGTTCATAGGGTTCTCCTCTCTCTCTCGCTAGAATTTAGGGTTCTGAGTAACAGCGATTAAGATGAGGGAATAACATAAACCTCGATCCACCAGGCAGCATAAAAGAAAGCAACATGGACATTTTTCCTCTCCTATGTATCCTTCAGGGTGAATTTTAGGGTATAGTCCCCAATTGCACACCTGATTTAGGATTCATAGTCTCGATATCGAGTGCCGGATAGACAAAAGAATTAAGCACGAAGGCGACATAAAAGAGAGAAATGGAGTACAAAAATCTTTAGTATTAGATGCAGGACATCAATTTACAGCAGCTTTCTAGTAGAAAGTTCCCCCCCCTTTTACATTATAAACTCTGGGTTTTTATAGAGGACCCGATCCTCTGAGTCATTATTACACAGGATGTCGAAGTATGTTCTTGAGATCTGAGAAGTCGGCTCCTCGTGGCCCTCGAGACTGAGCTTTCAAATCCATTACCAGAACTGGTAACTGTGACTAGGTCAACTACGGAAATATGCATTGATGAACCACCTGAGTATCCTTGGTGCAATGCTCGAGTGGCCGCCATACTCGCCAAACTTCTCCTTCAGGGACTAACACTGCTTCCAATTGCCAAAAAAGAACAACGAGCTTATTGGGCAAGAAAGAATGCATTTACAAGGCACTTGATTGTCTCAAGAAAATAACCGTCTTGAAGCACGTGCCCATCGTGAAAAAGCAACATGTCATGATATCGTGACATTTCCTCACCTTCAGCTTGATTCTTCTTGTTGCATCACAAAAATATGACATGTCACGATATCGCGACATGTCTATGTCTTTATCTTCTTTTGTTGCTTTAAGTCATGAAAATGCGACATGTCGCGATATCACGACGGTTTTTCCTTGCTGCACCTTCTTCTTGCTAGAGGTTGCGATTTTGTGACATGTCGTGATTTCACGACCATTTTTCATTCTTTGGCTCTTCTTTGCTTTCAGCCATGATTTTGTGACATGTCGCGATATCACGACGACTTTCTCGTTCAGGCACTTTTCCTCGCTGTCGATCGTGATTTTGTGACATGTCGCGATATCGCGACACCCTTTGCTTCTGGCTCATCTTCTTACTTTTAGGCCACGATTTTGCGACATGTCGTGATATCGTGACACTTTTGTGCCTTCAGATTGGTTCCTCTTCTTGCATCACGAAAATGCAACACGTCGTGATATCGTGAATCTTTTCTCTCCTGGCGCTTCCTCCTTGCCTTTGGCCATGAAAACATGACATGTCGCGTTGTCGCGACAACTTTTCCTTTGCTACGCTCTTTCCTCACTGTCGACCGTGATTTTGTGACATGTGATATCGCGACGGTTTTTCCTTGTGCACTTCCTTGTTGCTCTGAGCCATGATTTTGTGACATGTCGTGATATCATGACAAATTTGCCTTCGACTTCTCTTTCTTGCTTTATGTCATGATATCGCGATAGTTTTCCCTATTTTCTCCGAAGCTTTCTTCCTTGGCTTGTTCGGCAGTGGAGCTCCTTCATCTTCACTTTATGTGCAAGGGAGTTGCATGGAAAGCCAAAATTGCCCTTGTGTAATGTGACAAAATTGTCAACAGCTCCCTGCTTTGATCTATGTCTCAAGGAGTGTCTAGTAGCTCCTTGTACTAGGGTAGTCTCAACAAGATCACCATGCATAGAATTATTACCTCTAATACTCACCGAATGATGTTCAGGAGGATTATGTGGTTGAGGGTGTTGCACATCTTATTGTGCATTATGTGGAGCTTTGACCTCAACCTCAGATCTACGCTCGAGTCAGCCTCTCTGTGTAGCCACCATAGTGAGTATCCTATGTCTAGATTTAAATTTTATTAGCACACAAAGAATACAATGGTGATTATCTCTTTTAAAGCTTTAAGTGAACCCTAAACTATTTGATGTATTTTGCAATTTTTTGTATCAATAAGTACTTCTCATCTTGTTTTAAATATGTTGATGATATACTAAATTGTTAAAGGGCTTTCACCTGTATGCTCACAGCTCGAAAACTTGGATATAAACTCCAGGTCATGTAATCCCCCCAAAATATGGAGATGAAACCTACACTCAAGCAGGGAGCACAGGTCCTTCTAGACCCTCACCCAATCTCACCCAGTCAACATTATACCCTTCAAAGAGAAGTACATGCAATTTTTTTGGGCTACGAATGGTTCTTGGGTTTGGTATTGGTCTAGTAACAAAAGGTTCGAGGGATTTGGGCCAATGGATGGAAATCACTACCACCGTTTTTTAACCCTATAGTGGTTGGATGTGAATTTCAACTCACTAGCATTTAAGTGTGTCATAGTGTGTGTGGTTCCTTTTATTTTACAAGAAATTAAATGCATAAAAAGCACTCATGACTCTTCTATATGTGATGCAAATTAAAAATAATGTTTAACTTTCAAAAGTATGCATGATTAAGCTATATGACTTTTCAAAGCAAATGCACACTAATGACAATGATGAAGTGGCCACTAGATGGGCCTCACACAAGCAAACCAACATACAAGAAGGGCCTAGACCACTGGAGACTAGGGTAGGCTGCACTCAGAGGTTTGTTGTTTCTAGCAGTGACTAGTAGAACCTAAGACAAAGACCTTGGGACTTAATGCATTTTATCCTTTTGTCACATTCCCTAATTATGCTAGAAATTTTGACTTTCTATAAAACATAGACAGAGAAATAGGGAAAATCAAAGAAAAATGGATCCTACCTTAGATTCTCATTTTATTAATATTTTTCTCCCTATTGTATGGTCTGTCATATGTTGACCGCAACTCTGTGGCATGGCTGAGACTGTTGCCTGCGGGTATGTGTTACGGTGACAAATTTTTATTGCCACTATCAAACACGGTTAGAACCTATCATAACAAACTCTAAAATTTAGTTATCTATGGTATTTTATGCAAAAGTCCCATTGTGATCGCCTTCTGTATGATCCTACAAAGCATACACCTAATATAGTAACAATTGAAAATCGCATAAACATACAAGAATTGATAAATTTGTAAATAACCAAAAGAAAGGTTTCTTTTATTGATTTCCAAATGAATCTCAGTTACAAATCCATCCCTCTTAGGGATACCCAATGTGATACAATGTTACAATCATAAGAACTCCCTCGCAAGGGTAGGTGTAATCCATAGACTCTTTAGAATGACACGAACTACTCCAAGGTATCGATGACCTTCTTCCCCACGATTAGAGGTATTTTTTGCCTTGCATGTCAAAACCCTATTAGTCCTACATGCAATAAACAAAAAGAAGCACCAGTAATAAAGGATACCTCTCTTGATGAGGCATTTTGAGGAAATTTCATGAAAAGATGATGTTATTAGCATGTATTCAAGAAAGTGCAAGAAATCTAATAAAACTATGTAAAACATGAAAATATTCTATGAAACATATAAAGGAAAAACATATATATCTATCTAATGGCCTAATTGTAAATGTGAAAGCATGGAAGCATGAAAAAGATTCATTGGTATCCTAGTTACAATGTTGAAAACAAGATAACTAAACAAGCTAATTCTACCAATCAAAAATCTCTAATAATGTAACTAAACCTAAATTATGCCTAATCTAATGTCATTAAAAAATCCTATGATGAGAAAGCAAGGAAAAAAGTGATGATACCCTAACTATGGCTCTTTGGCACGGTGAGAACTATTAGCCATGGATGACATCTGTGGAAGAGCTTGAAGTGTGCTTGTCCTCCAATTTAAGTGCTAAATCTCTAAATCCTCCTATCTAAATCCTCTTGTCAAATTGATGGTCAAGGGTCACCTCTGTGTCCTCTAATAGATTTGGTGGTTGAATTTCTCCAATTGCACATGAAATGTCTCTCTTCCCAATTTGTATGGGGTTCTTATAACACCTTGGAGGGCTATGCCCTAGCTTCATGAGGAAGCCAAGATCAAGAATGGGTAGTTATAGTAGTTGGAAGGAAGCTTCTCGATCATTCCATATCCAAACCACTCTGATCTACAACCAATTGGTCATTTGGAATCAAATTTTTACTCAGTCAAAGACCAACTAATTTTTGATGCTAGTCGCGGCTCTGAGGCACGGTCAGCACTGCTAACCATGGGTGTCAACCACGGTTAACATTGATTAGGCCAAACTGCATAATTGAGTGGTTAAAACCACTTCTATACCTTGGTATTTATCTAAGGTCTTCCATATGGTCTTATAGCATGTCCCATATGAGTAGTCACCTTGAAATGATGTGTTTTAGGTGTCTACAGGTTATGCATCGGATTGGGTTGCTCAATATGGTTGGCAGTTGTTTTTTTTTTGTGGGCCAGAGGTCTTAGAAGTCTCCTATTGGTTGGTTGTTCAGAGCAAGAGGATTGCCCATCGAAATTTCTTGCCTCTCGATCATATCCTGAACTACATCTCTAAAGGGATAACATGTCTATATGTCATGGCCTCTTTGTTGATGGTAAACATAGTATAGATTTTTCCTTTGTGCCTTTGATCTATGCTTATTAGGTTTTAATGGATGGATCTCAAGAAGCATGATTGTTTGTGCCTCATACAATCAATTTAAGATCGATGCTAAGGGCTCTAAAAAATGAGTATATTGTTGTGGTGGCTGATGTGGTTGGTTTTGTCCTTTTTTAGTTTTATTGTTGTCATCATAGTTTCCAGGTGTGGCTTGATAGTTGGGCTTTTGAGGTGGCGAGGGTTGCACAGGACCTAGAATACTAATAGCAACTTGATTGATTGATGCTGACTTTGGTTGCACCAGGTTTTTTTTGGCATTCTTAGTCCACTCATTGTGTGGCTTCACAATTTATCCCTCTCGAATTTTTATGTCTTCGATTATTCTAGCTTGCGCTAGAGCATATTGAAGAGTTGGATACTTTTGGAGTTGTAGCAACAAGGATATAGGCTTAAGACAATTCTTAGAAAACATGCCAGTAAACTCAGACATGGGTAGTATGTATGGTAGCTTAGCAAGAAATGTTCACCACCTATTTCCATAGTTGATGATTGACTCATCATCATATCTTCAACCCTACGAGGTTAGCCATCGTTACCTTTGGGTTGGTGTTCTAGGAAAAATATTCCAGGAACACGTTTATGAATTGATCAAGATTGTATATGCTATGCTTCAGGAGTTGGTTACACCACTTTGTGGTTGGGCCAGAGAGGATAGTCAAGAATGCACTCAATATTAAAGCATTATTATCCTCTATGCCAAAGCATTTGTTTAGGAATTTTGTGACATGCACCTGCGCATATTCATCCCCTTTAAAATTAGCTAGCTAGGGTATTTTAAACTATTCTAGATAGGAAGGGGTAGGCACAGAAGGATGGAGTAGTTGACTACGTAACTAATGCAAAGTGGGCTTCTGAGACCTAGACCTAGAGGTCTTGTTTTCAATTGACTCCGTGTGTTCTAGCAATGCATTAAACACTTTAGAGGACTCGATCTCCTCATCTTTGTTCTAGCCCTATGGGGGAGGGCGAGGGATACCAAGCCTATTGCATAGTGGTTGAATGTCATCCACCATGTCTCTATAGGGTGCTTCATGGTATTCTTCTCTAGGTTCAAGCTCATTGTAGGCTCCATAAGTGTTTCTTGAATTGGCCTACAAGGAGGGGTAAGTGCCTATGGAAGGTGATCTATGTTAGGCCTAGGAGGCAAGTCCCGATTAGGCCTAGGAGTTTGAGGGGGCAACATTTAAGATTGTATTGGATGCCTTGCGTATTTTTGCATCTTATAGGTGCTAGGTGTAAGCACCACTTCATGTAATGCATATTGCAATTGCTCTTTTTGTATATTTTGTTGTTCTTGTATCTTTTGTTGATACAACCTTTGTAGGTGTGCTTGTTGTGAGTCCACCCATTATTTATTTCTTTGTTGTTGATCTGTATGTTATTGTCTATTAAGCTTTGGCCTAAGTGTCTAATGAGTAATATTTCATTGCTTAGTTGTATGGGGTTTGTGTGCCATATTATTTGAAATACATATGGGTTTATCATGTCATTCCCCCCAGTAGGATCTATTGCTTGTTTTCCACACTCCCTAAATGTTGCATTGACCTGAGACTCTGGTTTATGAATTGGCTCTGTATAGTCCGATGATGTAGAGCCATCATGTGGTTGCACCAAGTACTCTATGTGAGGAGTAGGAGGATGACTTGGGTCTTCTTCCTCATCTATGAGGAAAGATTCATATTCAGTTTCGATGTAAGCTCTGTATATTCAGACTGCACAAGAGCACGATGTGTATATTTTGAGTGCTCTCTATGAGGAGTATGGGGGTGACTTGCTCGATCAGATGGGGTGGTTTACTCATCCAAGCTAGGCCATGATGTACTATCATGTTTGTACTTCAATTTATGTATAGAGAAAGCTGGGATATGAATCCATGGTATTGACCTACTAGACCCCTCAATTGGTGGATTATTTGCTATATAGAATTCCATCAGGGTATCCAAGTTAGGAAGGTTTCCTAGAGGACCTATGGGTGCTTCACTAGTATGGGTATCTCGAAGGTTTGCCCTCTTAAGGATGGTATTGTTGTTATGATAATACTTGGGATGCCATTTAGGGATGGGCATTTTCTCTAGACTTATTTGGAGATATTCGCTAGTTATGGAGCTTGAATCTCTCTCTGAATTGGAGGTCTTTTTTTCAATCTCATTTGGACCAAATCTGTAAAAGGGGGTCCATCAACCATTTTTAGAAAATTTTGACTTTTTAAAAAAAATTGTAAGTGTTATATACCAGAATGATTAATGCAATGAGCTTATCACAATGGGATAGGGCTCCAAAATTTGATTTATGGGTCAAAAATTTGTATTTTTGAAATATTTGACCAACCGGGGCTCATGGGGAAATGCCCACTTTTAGGAATTTTTTGGAAATTTTGATGCATGAATATTTAGAACTCAAAATTTATGTGAGAGGTGCAGAAGGGGCTAACTAAGATAACAAAACAAATTTGGAATTTTTTGGAGTTGTCTAGACCATTCTATGACCGTTTTAATGTAGTTTTTCCCTATTTTCAGCTTCAAAAATAGAGTAATCATAAAACCAACATAAATTTTTTGTTATAGCTCTAATTTACATGATTCTCACTCTATTGGATGCATAATAAAAAAGTAGCTTTTTAATTTTTTTTTAGAAAAATTAGGGTTTGGTCCTAGATGGTAGGATCTTACATTGATTACCCAAACAATAAGGAAACACACAAAGTAGACAATATGATTATCTCTTTTAAGGATTATATGTGTATGATTATATCTTTTAAATATTAGAAACACATAATCAAATGATCAAAGAAGCACCTAAGAAAACAATGTGATTATCTCCTTTAAGTTTTAGATGTGAATCCCTAATCTATTTGGTGTGTTTCGATTTGTTCTAGATGGTATGATCTTGCATTGATTACCCGATCAATAAGGAAACACACAAAGTAGAAAATATGACTATCTCTTTTAAGGATTAGATGTGTATGATTATATATTTTAAATATTAGAAACACATAATCAAATGATCAAATAAGCACACAAGAAAACAATGTGATTATCTCCTTTAAGTTTTAGATGTGAATCCCTAAGCTATTTGGTGTGTTTATATTTGTTGTTGCTTTCACTTTCTTATTCATATTTTGGACTCAGAATGAGGTAACTCAACCAAAGTGGTGACTAGGAACACTAGTGCCAAACATGAGGTTCTCAAAAGAGTCTAGGGTACACCGCTTAAAACCCACAATGAGTGGAGGGTTTGCCTAGCTCTTCCACTCTAAAATGACAAGCATTTCCAATAGTGGGAGGGATTTTGAACACCAATGACCTATTTCAGCTTAAGAGAGTGCCCTATTCTATCTAAGGTGTCTAGGGGGTAAGCTAATGGAAGGAGGTGAAATCCAACATCATCGGTCTAAATTGGGGGTTGGTGATAAAATCTAACCTTATCAATTTTATTGTGATACATGCAAGTGTGTGTGGTTTCTTTTATGCTTAAATAAAGTAAAACAATGAAACACTCAAGTATATTTCACTAAATGCAAGAAAATGACATTTTAATTTCAAAAAAGCTAGATAAAAAGCAACCTACAAAATGCATTCCCTAAATGATAACCTACCCATTAGGTAGGCTACAAGCAATCAAACCATAGAGGTGCATTTCTACTTAGTTCCTTTTCATTTTTTCTTATTATTTTTGTTGTTTTTTTCAATTATAGAAAAGTAAAACCTATCTTCTACTTTTCAAGAAATCAAAAGAGGTAAGAAAAACCATATTTCAGTAGTTTTGAATAGTAGAAATGAAAATAGAGGGTTTTGGTACTTACCTCAATGGCCTATAAGCCTGCTATTTTTGGAATTTGGAGTAGAAAAGCTCCTATTTTGTGACCGTACTAGGGTGGGATGGTGGCCAGTTTGATGGCCATCCCAGGGTGGGATGGTTGTGTGGTCATCCTAGGGTGGGATGGTCAGCAATCCAGAGGTTGTTTTAGGCCAGAACGACTAGTTCCTGCAATAGAATGAAAACAAAAATAAGGTTAAATATTCAACCAAATAAATAGGGATATGGTCTCACCATGATCACCATTTAATTAGGGGAAAAATAGTGCACCTAATAATGCTAAACAAGATGCATCTATATCCGGTATTAATCAAGCATTATAAAAGGACATATTCATATAACCATGGAACCCAAATAAGTACATGAAAATGTGTTTCTATTTATTTCATTTGATAAATAAGAACATGGTTATATAAACATCCCCTTGAGGGCTCTTAGATTGATACACTTGTTTACAAAGTGGGTTCACAAGTATCAAGTCCTTTCAAACAAGCTCGTGTGCACTTCCAATGTTCTTCCTCGTAACCACAATTGAGGTGGGTGAACCTATGATGCTGCCACTTCATTATTCATTGTTATTATATTGTATTCCTTCCTCATGCACTGTAAGACCTGCACTTGCACACAAGGAAACCAGATTTGTTAAATAGCAAGTGTGTAGAATGTGAAACATGCAAAAGCCATACATGCAACTATAAGCTAGAAAGTGTGAATATGCAATGTGCCTATCTAAAAAAACTCTAAATGATATTAAATAATAGATACATGTATAATATATTATTTTGGGAAGATATAATAAAAAAAATAATATAAATTTCCTCTGAATCCATGGCGCATGCGCAGTGCACCTACAAAGCCTGTAAAAGCCAAAACAAGTAATTTCTAGACCAAAATACCTCCAAATAAAACCAAAATTGGATAGTATACATAAAATTATATTTTAAGAGGACCCATATCAGTGGATTAGCAAGATAAGTCATAGTTTCATGTGCATCTTCAGATGGTCCCCGGAAGCCTACAAAACCTTAAAATTGCAATATCTCATTCAATATAACTTCAAATTGCATAAAATTTGGATAGCATGTTCATAATATAACCTAGAATATGCATAATTAAAAATAGTAGAAAAATTGTATATGAATATATCACCGTACCTTGTAGGGATGATGGTGACTGTCACATAATGGGGACCATCTTGGGGTGGGATGACCACTAGTTCTGCTACTTATTTGCCACCAATTCCTTAGTGGATTGGTCAAAAAATTCTCAATAGTATTGTCATAAAATTTTGTGGTGAAATTAACTCAATTGGTTTGGTTTTTTAAACTAATTGCACCTCTTGAATCACTCGTGAACCTCCTCGTTAGGTAGAGATTTTGAGGGAAAAAGTCACAAAAGAGTGAGGGGAAATCTTGGTAGCACTTTTTTGTTATGTCTCAAACTCCTCTCTATATTTTGTGTGGAAAATAGATCCAATTTATAGCCAAAGGGTCCTTTGGAAGAATGGGCATGCAAGGGCATGCAGGGCAAGAGGTGCCACTTGTCAAAAACTGAGCATGGATTGGAAGGGGAAGAGAATATCCCATTTTTTCCTCCATTCTACAACATGTCATAAGTATTCTGCACCCTCAGGTCTTGCATGGTTGAATATGTGGGATAAATTGTAGTTTATGGGTTCCATTTGTCCAAATTTGACTTTTTTGAAGTCAAAGCTTGTGGTCGTCCCACCCAAAGACAACCACTATTCCATCATACCTAGGTGGTATGGCCATGAATTGTGATCATCCCAATGTGGTACGGTCATGGCTATGTGGTCCAAAACCTCCCAAAAGTGGGGTAGATCCTTACAAGAGTGGTTAGGACCACTGTTAAACCTCTTATGGTTGCCCAAGGGGGCCATATGATGTCAATTAGTCAATAATTTTTATCACCTAATCGTATTGACATTATTTTAGTGTCTACAGGGAGATATAAGGAACCCTACACCAAATTGAATTTATAGAAATTTATAAACTACACTATATAAAGGTTGAAGAAAACCAAACTCTAAAATTTGGAAGATAAATTTTATTAGTCTCATATACAAATTTAAGAGACATAGAGAATCCAACTTGAATATCTTAAATATATTGAGAGTTTTATTAATTGAAAGTTACATCCTTAAAATTTCTACAAGGGGAGATAATACAATTGATTTAAAGTGATAGGATTTGAACATTATATTAAAATTGTCATCTAAATACTAGGGAGACAAAAGGGATTCAACTCAATATAAGAAAGCTAAATTCTACTATCAAAATCTATATTCAAATACTTGGGAGAAATAAGGTAGTCTACAAAATTCTAGAATTGAAAGATAGTAGTTGATCATATATTTAAAACCAGGAAGATTACTTAAAAGGAGTTATGGAAAATCTTATTAAATATATAGGACTCAAGGAGTCAAAATGGGTCAAAGAATTACTTGATTCTAGAAATGATAATAAAGAAAGTGTAATTAGAAAATAAGAGCCAAATATTTATGAGAATTCACAAATAGATAACTTGGAAAAAGTAAATGTTTTAGAGATATCTTCCAATGATGACAACTATACTAATGATGATATTGAAAAACTATTCAAAAAGTAGAGAAGGATATTCATCAAGATATCTTAAAAATTTATTAAAAAATTAAATATGAAATAACTTCAATTGTTTATAGATGGTTTAACTATTTCATAAAGGAAATAGATGCACATGATTCTCCTAAAACAAGTAACAAAGAAGTTGGAATATATTTACTATGCACTTATTGTAGCAAATTTGACCATGAAAAAGCAAACTGCTGGAGTCTACATCCATGTAATTATTATGGTGGAAAATCTCATTCATATTCCTTTTGTTACTATAAATACTTTGTTACCATAAATATAAGTACTACAAAATATTTGAAGAAATATTGATATTTAGATTAGATTATTTCTTTCAAGTTATTATTTTAGAAGCATCCACTAACAACGAATTAAAGCTTGATATTTCTGAAGATCAAGAAGACAGGTCATTTAAAAACCCAAAGGAAATAAAGGGAAGCAATTATGATATAATCATAACTTTCAATATTATAAGATCCTTAGTTCACCAAGGATACCTAGAAGACTTCAAGATCAATGATTCTACCAAACACTTTAAAATAACAAAAAATAGTGGAATGAAGAAGACATAGAAAGACAACATGAATATTGAAGTAGAAGAAAAAGAACAAGAAGAAGAACCAGTTCAAACTAAAGAGTACTTGAAAGATGAAGATCCATATTGAAGACTAAAGTCTTCAATACCCAAATAATGTAATACGGGTGTTGGAATACTTTACATTATTTGGTGCTTGCTAATGTACCTGTTGAGTGGTAATTTTACCCAATTACAAAACCACACTCACCATTAGGATTTTGATCCCAAAACCCTCTCTTGAAAAGAAGTTAAAACAAAAAAACTTCTCCAAGGTTTTGCTATATAAAGCATTGCACATGTGTATTAGTAATCTCAATGAAGATATATCAAATAAGTTCTAGGAATATCTTAGTGATTGCAAGTAATTATTAACAAGAGGCATGTGTTGGTTTATTTTACCATGTTATATTAATGATTGTTCATAAAAATTAAATAAATACAAATTTGAATTGGCCCTCATATGACCACGATGTAATACCTTAATTCCTTTTATCTTGAGTGTTTTAGGTAGATTTTATCTTCCTTTGATTAAGTAGATTTTAAACAAGTTTTTATCTTGCATTAAACCCTACTTTAAGCATGAAATAGAAGATTAAAATCTATCTCTAAATTGGAAATTTAAATGATGAAAGGATTCACTTGATGTTGCTTTGAACATAAAGAAATGCCAATAGCCTTTGATATAATAAAATAAATCACCCCTCTTTGATGAAATTAATTTTCATAAAGAGATGATAATTCATTGCTTTAAAATAATGGCCTTAAAATGTCATTATAAATTATCCCTCTTTAATGAAATCATAATTTTCATAAAGAAGAAATAATTTAATGCTTTAAAAAATAGCCTTTGATGTAGTGTATAAATTACCTCTCTTTAATGAAATCAGAATTTTCATAAAGAAAAGACAATTTATTGCTCTAAAAATGATAGCTTATGGAATGCCATTAAAATTTACCCCCCTTTTTATGAAATTAAAATTTTCATAAAGGAAAGTTCATTTATGATTGAAAATAAAAATGTAAAGCTGAAAAAATCTGATTTGTCTTCAAAATAAAAAAAAAAAAAAAAATTCCGAAATTCTAAAAATCCTTATAAAACAACAATTTTCAACATTTTTTATAAAATCAAAATGGCTCCGGAATGAATTTGATTTTGTTTTGGATGAAAGTTTGAAACTCATTCTTCACACCCATGTATTTATTTTTGTCATTTTAATTTTAATTTTATTTTTATTTTAATCCTCGAAGTTTTAAAAAAATCTGCAAAAGAAAAGTTCAAAAAATAAAAATAAAATCTAAAAAATGAAACAAAAAGCTAAAAATGTTAAAACACACTACAACCAGTATGATGCCATCCTATTCCTGCAAAACTGAAGATATGAGAAATCCATGCATGCAACCTAGTTGTAGCACCCTAAAAATGACTCACATTAATCAAACCTCAGTTAATAAACATTTGAAAAATCAAATTTAACTACCCTCAACTTGCTACCTTGATTTTCATACCCGTTACAAGTTTGTTTTAGCCCTCGTACAAAATTGACATATTTTGCACAAAATTGGGTCACCTAATTTTATCCAAAATAAAAAAATGCTTGCCTTAACAAGGCAAAAAAATTGGTTGTAACCTCTTTGTCTCTACCTGGGAAACTACACGGTAGTTGCGGGATTTTTTTCACCGATTTCATCCAGAATAGAGGAGGTTGTAACCCCCCTTCAATTTTAGCCCAAACCTTTAGCTGATCTCTTCCTATTTAATCCAAGCTCCTCACCTCAGATTTCCCCTAGAACATCCGTATAATTTCATCTATTATTTATGCTATTTTGCTATATTTTTATAGGTTCAAGTTGTGCATCAGTCAGATTTGTGCGATATCGTATCGCCCGATTTCTATATTGTTCCACCCAATTTTGACAAAATTGCCCGATTTTGTCTGCATCAAAAAATAAAAAACTATATTAGAATTTTAGATATAGGTTAGAGTTTAAAATTCTTTTAAGCATTGCATAGTTCATCTAAATTTACTTTTCTACTATTTTTTGTCTTCATGTAAATCAAAATTGCATATAGGTTAATATAGTTGCATATTGGCCAAACTAGGAGTATGCAAAATTTGATAAAAGGAACACATCAAAACAAATACCAAAACCTAGGCATGGAAACTGCCATAGAATTTTTCCTAGTGAACCCCACCTAATTCATCAAAAAATCACCATAAGAAGGCATGATCAAGTACCTCTCTTTTGAGGTGTAGACCTATCATTCCCACATTCCCCTTTGAGGTGCGGATCCATCATCCTGAAATAAAGGAGTGCATGAATTTTAGACCTACATTCTTTGGTGAACCCAATGTGAAAACATTAGACATCTTTATGATTTATAAAACACAAAAAAAAACATCAAAATTACAAAATATAGACCAAATTTTTTTTTTAAGAAGATCATTAGTTTAAATCACATAATATTGCATTTCATAGATGGTAGATTACAACATAAGAAGAACTATCTGAATTGATGTAAGTACAATATTATCAACCCAAGAATTTTCTTCATTAGGTAGTGTGCCATACCCTGATATTTGGAGAAGATTAGAAATTATAAGGATTAAAGAACCTAAACTCAATAAAATCATAAGGTTTGACTTGTCTACAATCCTGGATTCTGATAGTGCACCTTTTTACTTTGACCTTCAAAGAGCATGTGATAGGTGGCTAGTGGATAAGAGAGTTGTCATTTTCCCAAGTCTTTACTCATTTGAAGATTATCTTGAGAATGCAATCACGGTACATAAGTTTTTATCACACGTAGAAAATCAAGAATTTGTCAAAATGTAAATCAAAATTTGAATCAAAATATAGCACAACCACCACCAGTAATAAATTCAAATTCCAAATAAAAACAACCATCTTCTACTTCACAAAAAGTAGCACAAAGAATTAAGAAGATGCACCGTCTTAGTCAAAATCAGCAAAAGGTTCAACAAAACAAAATTCCCTATCAGCTTCATAATACTCCTCCTAGTAACACTCTACATAATAGTGTTTCAGTTGGGAATCATTATACAACAACACCAACTTATTATCAAAGACACAACAACATGGTACAACAAAATCAATTTGGTGGACAACAACAAGGACTTGAAGCCATGGTTAAACAGTTAGCTTCAAGACTAGATCAGATAGATCCCTATCATCCCTCTTATAGTTATAGAGAGATGTGTAGCCAACCCTTGGATCCTATTGTGGTTGCTCAACCATATCCTAAGCATTTCCCTATGCTTGTCCTATCGATATATAAGGGAACCAAAGATCCTATTGAGCATCTTCGCATGTTTAGGACAACATGTCATGATATTTCTCATGATGACTTGTTGTTGCTAAAGATGTTCCCTAAAAGTCTCGGAGGCATGGCTTTAGAGTGGTATTATCAGTTACCTACAAACTCTTTAAGGAATTTTGAAGAAACAACAGAGATGTTTGTCCACCAATTCAGTGCTTACATAGAGAGGCATGTGACTATTAAATATTTGTATAATTTGAAGCAAGGAAAAGATGAGAGTTTTGCTGAATTCTTGACTAAGTGGAGACAACTCTTAGGCAAATTACATTTTGCTTTACCTCACCGTGAAATGTTGGATATATTCATTGGTAATTTACAAGAACAATTATCTTATGAGCTTTCTACTGCTACAATAACATCCTTTGATCAAGCCATTGATTTAGCAAGAAGGGTAGAAGAAGCCCTTATTAGAAGAGGTCAATTTAAGAAGAAATATGAAGATAAAGCTTCTAAAAATCAATATAAAAATAAACAAGTAGTGGGTGACGGAGTTACTGATAGCAGGAATACTCCAATTGTCAATGCTGCAGAAACATTTAAGAAGTTTTTATTGAAAGTTCTTGATAAGCCACCAAGAGAATTCACAAGATTAAATCAACCCTTAACAATGATTTTACCTCAATTATTGGAACAAGGCTTGATACGGTTGCCTGAAATAAGACAACCAGACACTATTGTAGTTGGATATAGGGCTGACTTACATTGTAATTTCCATCAAGTAGATGGACATTCTACAAATTCTTGTAAAATGTTAAAGCATGTGATACAAGATTTGATTGACAAAGGAAAAATGGAAGTTCAACAATTTCCTACAAACAATAATACTCAAAATAATACCCAAAAACAAGCAAATCAAAATGCAAATCAAAACCTAGATATTTTTCAACATCCTTTACCCAACCATGGTAAAGAAGCAGTAAACCAAGTAGATCATCACAATGTTCCTCATCCAACTCGATATGTGGGAACCATTAGTATATTTTTACCACAACAAGATTTGCAAACATCTTTATCTATGGTCACAACTAGACCAATACAATATTTTCAATCATCTTCGAAAGATACTAAAAGTAATACAGAAAGTGACACAAAAAGTGAAACTGGGAGTGAACTAGAGATTGCTTCAAATAGTTCCGAGTATGAATCGGATCAAGTCACTCCTATTACAGATTTATCAGTTCCAGAAGAACCATTTCCAAGAAGAATAACTACTAGACCATCATCTCAACAAAGGCTTTCAAATGAACAAGCAAAAAATGCTAGACCCCATTTTGGTAATCCTCGACATAGCAACATTGTGGGTACCATTGGGGTTGTCACAAGACAACAAGCACAAGTTCAAAATTCTCAACCACAAAGTCAAAATGAAAAATCAGCTCCTTTTGTATTGAGAGCTCCCACTAAGGGAAATAATGCATTAAGTTCACAACAAAGATCTCCATATGATATTAATGAACAATTAGCTACCATCACAGCGAGAATTTCTCTTTTGGACCTCTTAAGAACTTCCTCCATACATAGGGAAGAATTAATGAGAACTTTAAGCAAGATGATGGTACCTAAAGATATTGAACCTAATGTTGTGGTGAATGTTGTGACTTTGGATGAAACAAATTTCATAGATTTTCGTGACAAAGATATTCCTCCTCAAAGTTTGTATAGAGATAATCCTTTATACATTACAACATTGATCGGAGATGTAGGAGTCAAAAGAGTTCTAATTGATAATGGATCATCTTTAAATATTTGCACATATGATTTTTTTCAAATATTTGGGTTTAAAAAAGAAGATATGAAAAGTACTAAAATGATTATTAAAGCATTTAATGATGAAACTCAAGAAACATGTGGAGTAATGACAGTCCCATTGCAAGTTGGCCCAAGAATTTTGGATACGACTGTGTTTGTTGTACCTTGTTTTGCATCGTACAACATTCTTCTAGGTCGACCTTGGATCAATGCAATGAGAGCAGTACCTTCCACATTACATCAATGTGTCAAATTTGAGTTCAAGAATCAATTAGTCACCATCCATGGTGATCCCAGACCATTTGATATGTGTGCTATGGTGGAGCCTATAGGGGTTCCGTTCTATCCTGCTATGTCTTCTACTCATCCCAGTCCACCCTCATCATCAAGACCGTCTAAATCTAAATCATCATCACCTTCTAAACCCATATCATCAAAAGCATGTTCTAAATCACCAACATCAACAAATTCTAAGTCATTATCATCATCATCTTCTGAGCCCATATCCAATCCATTTCCTAAATCCACATTATCAGATCCACCTCCTGAGTCTACAGTGTTTAAATTCATAGCATCTAAAGAACCAGTTAAGGAAGATATTCCATCTACTTCATATGCTCTTTTGGATGAAGTATTACCGGACTTATCTTCAGTCCTTGCAAATATAGAAGAAGTTAATTTTGCTACCCAAGATTCCTTAGTGTTATCTAAGTTACCTCCATCTCCCCGAACCTTGGGCTTGCCAAAGAAGGGAAGCATTTGCCATATTGGGAGTTGTGCCTTTGTGTATGCAGGGTATGATTGGGGTAAAATTATAGTTGTAAAAGTTACAATTGATCGAGATGGATTTGCTAAGTGTTATTTTTTTGATGGATATATAAAATCAAAACCAATGATGTGTAATATGGGTTATAGAGGTAAAGGTTTAGGACCTCATGAAAATGGTATGAAATAACCTTTAGAAGTTGAATATTGGCCTACCCGATGTGGTCTTGGCTATATTTCCACAAAAATAGAACCATTCCCATATGAATATGATGATCACCTCATAACATATCAAGAATATATGGAACAAAAAGAGCTCTTTAAAAGGATACATACGTGCAATATGTTAACCGTAGCTTATCCAAAAATGATTGCTTCTCCGGATGAATGTTTAGAAGGTGATATCTTTCATGATATATCTCTTGATGAAGTTTTAAGGAATAAATTCTTCTTTGATGGATCTATGCCATGTATAGCTCATGTTGAAGCAACTACTCCTCAAGAAGAACTAGCCAAATGCACATTAGAAGAGTTACAAGAAATGGGTGTATCACCCGCACCACCCAACTTTGAAAGAGACTTAAATATTGTTGTTGGAGATACTTTAAAAGTTAATATTGGAATAGAAGAGAACCCTCGCCTAGTCAAAATTGGATCAGAATTAAGTGAAGAAAAACAAAAATTATATATTGAATTTCTCACAGAATATGCTGATGTTTTTTCTTGGACATACGCAGATATGCCAGGCCTAGATTCTTCTGTAGTTATGCACCATCTAGTAGTGCGCCTTGATGCTAAACCTATAAAGCAAAAACTTAGAAAAATGCATCCTAAAGTAGCACTACTAGTCAAAAGTGAATTAGAAAAGCTTTTGAATGTAAATTTTATACAAGCTATTGACTATGTTGAGTGGATATCAAACGTTGTTCCAGTAACTAAGAAAGAAGCTACTAAGATTAGGGTTTGCACTGATTTTAGAGACATAAATGTTGCATGCCCTAAAGATGATTTTCCCCTCCCTAATATGGATCAGATCATAGATTTCACAGTCGGGAGTGGGATGCTCTCCCTCATGGATGGTTTTTTAGGATACAACCAAATCAAAATAGCTCCTGAAGACCAATCTAAAACAACCTTTATTACTCCTTGGGGAACATTTTGTTGGAAAGTAATGCCATTTGGATTAAAAAATGCAGGTGCAACATATCAAAGAGCTATGACATACATATTTCATGATATGATGTATGATATTCTACATGATTATGTGGATGATATTATAGCTCATTCAACAAAATAAGATGATCACATTAATGATTTAAGAAAAGTGTTCGATAGACTAAGAGAATATCTAATACGATTAAATCCTGACAAGTGTGTATTTGGAGTTAAATCAAGAAAATTGTTGGGGGTTATTGTTTCTATGCGAGGTATAGAAGTAGATCCTCTCAAAATTAAGGCTATCCTTGATATGCCACCTCCTAAAAACATATCAGAGTTAAGAAGTTTACAAGGAAAACTTCAATCTATCCGTCGCTTCATCGACAAGTTGGCGGATAAAACATGACCTTTTCTTAAATTACTTAAGAAGAATATTCCCTTCAATTGGGATAAATAATTTCAAGAAGATTTTGAGAGTATTAAACAATATCTTCTTACTCCTCCAGTGCTTGTTCCTCCTAGACCAGATCATCCATTTATTTTATATATTTCTGCTTCGAAACTTGCACTAGGAGCTATGTTGGCTCAAATTGATGATGAAAAGAAAGAACGAGCCACATACTATATAAGAAGAACTTTAATAAGTTATGAAACCCGATATACTCCATTGGAAAAACTTTGTTTAGCGGTTGTGTTTTCTATGCAAAAGTTGCGTCATTACATGCTTAGTCAGAAAACATATGTTATTGCTAAATCTGATCCATTAAGGTACTTGATGAGTAGACCTTACTTATCAGGATGCACAACTAAGTGGGTTCTTGCTCTTAGTGAATTTGAACTCACATTTATCGGCCAAAAATCTATTAAAGGCCAAGTTATAGCTGATCAGTTAGTTGTTGCACCTTTAGAATCTACTCATCCTATGAACATTGAATTTCTTGATGAGTGCCTTAATCTAGAAGAAGATCATTCTGAGACATGGTCTTTGTATTTTGATGGAGCTAGATGTATGAGTGGTGTAGGTGCTGGTATCATATTGAAATCTCCCCAAAAGCACCTTATACCTTTATCTTTTAAGTTACAATTTGCTTGTACTAATAATACTACAGAGTATGAGGCTCTAATCCTTGGGTTACGAGCTGCTTTAGCTTTAAAAATAAAAGTTTTGTTAGTTTTCAGAGATTCTCAGCTTGTGATAAATCAAATCAATGAATTTTATCAAACACGAGATGAGAAACTTCATCCTTATAAAGAATATGTCCTTAAGCTTATATCATTGTTTGAAAAAGTAACTTTAGAAGCTATTCCTAGAACTAGCAACCGTGCTGCCGATGCTATGGCTGTAGCTGCTTCTTTGTTGCCTTTGGAGTTGGATGATGAGTATGCTACTATCATCATTCACCAACTCCAAGAACCCACTTCTTCTAAGTCATGTTTAGAACCATTAGATGTGTTTTTGATTGATGAAATTACCCCAGAGCCTTGGTATGCAGATATTTTTAATTTTCTCCAGAAAGGGATTTTCCCTGAAGGACTAGATAGAAACCAACGTAGGCTACTATGTAAGTGAGTTGTTCGCTTCGTAATTATTGGTAATACCTTATATAGAAGATATTTTGAAGGTATTCTATTAAGATGTCTCAACCTAGAAGAGTCTAAGAAAGCCTTAAGTGAAGCCCATGATGGATCCTATGGAGGACACTTTAGTGGAAGTGCCATTGCCAAAAAGCTCCTTAGAATGGGATATTTTTGGCCTTCCATGGAAAAATATGCTAATGATTATGTGCATCATTGTGATAAGTGTCAAAAGCATGCTGACCTTATCCATGCTCCTACTCAGGAACTTCAAGCCATATCCTCTCCTTGGCCCTTCTCTAAATGGGGTTTAGATATTATTGGTAAAATCAATCCTATTTCATCTGATGGTCATAAATTCATAATAACAGCAACAAAATATTTTACAAAGTGGGTTGAAGCTATGCCTTTAGCTTCTTGCACAGGAGTTCAAGTTTCTAAATTCATTTTCAATCAAATCATCTATAGATTTGGAATTCCATCTAATCTCATCTCTGATAATGGAACATGTTTTAAGAACAAATATGTTAAGAAATTATGTCAAAAATATAAAATCCAACATAGATGGTCCACTCCTTATTATCCACAAGGTAATGGCCAAGCTGAAGCATCAAATAAAACCTTAATAAAAATCCTAAAAATATTAGTTAATAAATCTGGTCATGACTGGCATATACAATTATATCTTGCCTTGTGGGCTTATCGAACTAGTGTTCGTACTCCTACAGGTGCTTCACCTTTTGTCTTGGTTTATGGTGCCGAAGCAGTTTTTCCATTTGAATTAGAAGTTCCTTCTTTAGCTCTTCTGCTTCAAGATACTGAAGTAGGAGATGAATATCGCACTGGTAGATTTAGTCAGCTGGAACTTCTAGATGAAAAGTGCATCCATGCTTTAGAGCATCTTCGTGCCTACCAAGACAAACTTAAAAGATCATATGCAAAGAAAGTTCATAATCGATCCTTTGAAGTTGGAGATTTAGTCTTAAAAGAAAATAAAAAATACTAATGCAAGAAAATATCTAAAAGGAAAATTTCAACCTAATTGGCTTGGGCCATATGTCATCACTACTAAATTTGGATCAGGTGCATATAGATTGGCTTCCTTGGATGGGAAAGATCTCAAGGAACCCATGAATATCATGCATTTAAAGAGATATTATGCATAAAATCAAAATTTCCATCTCTGTACATAATTGTAAATAAATTTCTTCATCATTTGCAACCCTCATATTATCAAAATAATAACAAAAAAAAATGAAAAATATGAAAATTTCCAAAAATATTTCAAAATTGTTAAGTTATTCATTTTGCATCAGTGTGTGTTATCTTCCAAAAATCCAAGTTATATTTTATTGTATTTCAGATAAATTCAAAAGTTATCTTGAACCATGCACTTAATTTACATCTTTCATAATTTTGATTTTGTTGCTTTGATTATAAATCTCTCTTGTATCGAAAAGCACTATTACTTCACTAAATAAATTTTGAGTTTTTGGGAAATGATCTTGCTACTTCTTGAACCAAGAACACACTCTCACATCTTAAAAATGATTTGTTGCAAATTCGAAAAGGATACTACATAGTAGTCTTAGTTCCTTAAGTGAAAAGTTTCCCTTGCTATCCTATTATGCGCATGGTCTAGAATACTAGGAATTGGCAAAAGGACAAGCTTCCCTCCCTACCCGAATAAAATCCCTTGCCCCACGTCTAATCTGGGCAAGTATCCCAAAAAAAAGAAAAAGAAAAATAAAAAAAATAAAGAAAAAAATATAAAGAAAAAGAGAAAGCAATAAAATCCCCTTGTTCAGAAATGAACAAGAAATCCCTATTCCAAAAATTTGAAGAAAAGAAGGGGGTAGTGAGCTTGAATCCCTGGAATTCCTCAGTTATTTGAAAGCCATGAGGTAAGCCCCATAACAGGTGGTTTGTGCCCAACCCGCTTGACCTTGGGTAATCCCTTTCGTGTGGTGACATGTCTGTCACATTAGCGACCTTATTTTGTACAGACCAATGTCCGCTTGTGGATTAGCTAGCTTTTGGTAACTTGACTTACATAGTAGTTGGTACAATGGCATGCACAAAATCATGGTTAATGAACATTTCACTTGCACACACATTGGTTCATAAAAGTTTGCTTGTATCACTACCTTACTCAAAATCGGTAAATCAATTTCACAAGCACACACATTTGATCCCTGAGAGATTTTGTATCATTGTGTCAAATCAAGATGGATAATGAACTCACTTATCACACACTGGTTCTTGATAAATTTGAATTTGTCTTAGAAATAAGTTAAAATATTTCTTTAAAATTTGTTAGACAACATTTTATCATCATTCATTTCTTCAAAATCTCAAAAATAGCTCACTCCAAAAGAACTTGTAGTCCAAAATTATTTATCATACATTGCATTTTGACTTTGCGATGATGGTATAATTCCTAGTAACTGTTTTCTCAAATTTCACACTAGGAATTCTATGCCTAGCGCAAGTCATATTTCTCAATTTTTAGGTTTTAATCATTTCATATGGCACAATGATTTGTCATACATTAATTTGCATTTCTATGAACAAACCATTTCATATTATCATGCATCGCATTTTTATTTGACTTCGCGATGATGGTATAATTCCTAGGAATTATTCTTCTCAAATTTCACACTAGGAATTCTATGCCTAGCGCAAGTCATTTTTCTCAATTCTAAAGTCTAAACCATCCCATATTTATTAATCTTCTTAAATATGTGATACAAATGATTTGTTTTATATCAACTTATGTCTTCAAAATAAATAGTTTCACATTATCATGCATTGCATTTTGACTTCGCGATGATGGTATAATTCCTAGGAATTATTCTACTCAAATTTCACACTAGGAAGTTCATGCCTAGCGCAAGTCATCCTTCCCAAATTTTCATGCTTAAATCACCACCAATAAACTTATCAAAATATTTCTTACAAGTCAAATTGTCTCAAAATAAAAAATCAAACATCTTCTTTTATCACCATAAGCCTCAAGATTATACTTGAGCACCACAAAAATTTTCTCTTATTAGCAATACAAAATTCTTCACAACAGGATTCTCTTCATGACTCAGTGAGCATTGATCTCCACCAATAGTCATATAACAACACAACATCCTCCGAGGAACATTGCTAATCTATTTATTTCATTATTTTACAAAAACATCTTTTCACAACATATTTTTCAAAAACACATTTACAAAAACTCAAGTCAATTTTCATTTTAAGCATGATCAAAACACTTAAATTAAAAGCATGATTATGAGAAATTTAAACATCATAAAATAATGCAATCAAATCATATAAAAATCACATAAGACAAGAAGATCAATATATATATATATATATATATATATATATATATTTTAAAATCAAGTTTTTCACCAAACCTGGAATTTGGTGCCAAAACTCGAAGGGGGTATCATACCTAAAATAGTTTAACAATAAAACTTGAAATCATCAAAAAAATGTGCAATAAATTTTTGCTTTCTCGTAAAGCGTGTTGTACTTTTCTTTAACGCACTTTCTTTCAAAAATGTGCTAAAGAGGGGGAAAAATGTAGCACCCTAAAAATGACTCACATTAATCAAACCTAAGTTAATAAACATTTGAAAAATCAAATTTAACTACCCTCAACTTGCTACCTCGATTTTCATGCCCATTACAAGTTTGTTTTAGCCCTCGTGCAAAATCGGCAAATTTTGCACAAAATAGGGTCACCCAATTTTGTCCAAAACCAAAAAATATCTACCTTTATCTGAATCTACATTTGCACAACTCGCAATAACCTAGGTGCAAGCTTCTAAGGAAAACTAAAATAAATTTCACGCTTTAAGATGTTCAATGATGCAACCATTAAAAATACATTCAACATCATCTACAAATCCAAAACGTGAAAGGGGAAAATAAGCATTAAAACAAGCATGCATAAATAAACTCCTATTTTACCAATAAAATGTAAATTTATGGTGTATGTGTATTCAAAATAATATCTCTATTTTTACAAACATTTCCAGCAACATCTGGCCTCCAAAAGGGTCCAACAAGCCTATAAAATTTCAACAGCATGTGGCCTCCAATGAATCCAGTCCCTTTTCTTTGTTTTCCATGGGTATTTGTAATCCCCTATAACAACTCTTCATTTTCCACTTTTCGTTTTCCTCTCATTCATTTCACTTTCCATGTGCTTTTTCATCTTCATCTCCCTTTGGTTTCTATAGCTTTTCACTTCAAATGTTGTTCCTGCATTTCATTTTTGTGGCTATAGTAAAGTAGCCCTAATGGGCATGCTTCAGTGAGACCCTGGGCCCATGTTTTCACCTTTTGTTTATAATGGTGGCCTCACCAAAAACAATTTCCATTCCTTTTTTATTTTTCTTTTTTTTTGGATAATTAACTAACAAAAATCATTATTTTAGAAACGCTTGTAGTAACATTTTTTCTATATATCATATTCTCTATCAATGAAATACATTTTTTTTATACTGCCTCCTCACATATAAAGCCTTAATACTCATGAACACATGCCGAATAATGTAATTGCATTGTTCACACACGTATGAGTCTTAATTTAAGCTCTTACCTTATATTAAAACCCTTTTAATAACACCTTTCATCATCATTGCTGATAAATGATGGGTCCTTAACGTTTGAATGATATACATGCATCGACATCTTCGCATGACCGATGACTTCTTCCAATCAAAGAAGTGTTTTCACATGGTGTTGTGCATCATATTTATTTGATATAGTGTTCATCTACCCAGGTCATTGGCTCGTCAATCGTCGCATATGAGGCATCTTGTTACTCCTGCCAATCCTTTCCAAAACCTCTGGCTACTTAAATTATCATGCTCATTATGAAGTTTAAAAATCACTCATCATATTTGTATGTTTCATCGATATTGCAAAGAAATCCTCACTCGATAGACCTTCGATGCATGCTCACCAATGAGTTTATCGATATCCATGATCATCTCATAGTAGTTTCTGATATCCTAATCGAAGTCTCCCTTATGCACTGCCTTCACCAGGAGCCACTTTTATTCTTTGATGTTGCCTAGGTTTCTTGGTCCACGTTCATCATGTCACTATGTTGCTCCAACATAAAATTCACCTTCCTAGCATATATCCATGACCTAATGGTCCATCCAATCTCAAACGCACCCTTCGCAGCCACTGGTGATATTTTTCAATCCCATTATGGAAGTCATTCAACCCCCTATTGTGGTGACTGTGCTCATTTTACTCTACTATTTCACCATTCACCTTGCTCTCCAATGGGTGGCTTCTCCTATCTACATACATTATAAACCAATTGCTACCTACTCACTTGGCCTAGAGGATTCTGACATGGCTATCTGAATTCTACTTATGACCTGGTCATATATTCACTTCTTCATACTGTCAGTGCTCAAGACGTGAATTGCCCTATATCTAAAATATATTGATGGAGAAAAACCTTTCTAATATGGACTAAAATCCTTTTCTACGCTTACATATCGTTCCACTTTAATACCTCTTTTGTTTCATGGTTCTTGTAGCATATCAACCCAAACATCTACAAGCAATCATGGTCCTGTTATACCTATATTAGAACACTGTACCATGCAACCCATGAACTCGATCTTTCAATCCTCGAGATTGAGGTACAAGGAGATCACTCCTGATTTTGAAAAACAAATCTGATTTTCTAGAATATTTTTAGTCTTTTCTTCTCTCGGATTAATAAACATAAGCTTCCCATCTGCCACTTACACTGCTTCTTCTATTGTATTCAGGAATTTCTTCAAAACCAACTCTTACTTGCTGAATATATTCCCACCCAAATTCATCGGTCTATGCTTCCTGGTGATGTTGTGCTCCCTGTTGCTATAAAATCACCACCATCCATCGTGTCCTTCAGATGCTATTTATTCATGTAGTCTATCTTCGTATGTTGATAATGGGCTACCTAAAATCATACGTAGCATCATCCAAATCCTCCCACTGGTTTCATGAAAATGTCCATTGTAGAGCTTCAAACATGCTCTTATCACTAGCTTCATCCCTTCACTCCTAGAGTCTATGGTTCACTCAATATTCATAATAGCTCATGCTTGAACAATTAATCAATAATATTTAGAACTGATAGCCACTCCAATACATTTCCATACACATCAGATAACAACAACATTTCCTCAACCATGTTCATTACTATGATTCATGGCTTAGTCGTACCTCCATAGACCATATTTGATGTTAGGTGATCCACCTCGTTCAAATACACTAGTTGAATTTTAAGTCGACAATGCACTGTACTCATCACCCTATTCTTTTGCTACACGCTAGATGCATACTAT
Organism: Wollemia nobilis; assembly: GCA_028583015.1. NCBI lineage: Eukaryota > Viridiplantae > Streptophyta > Pinopsida > Araucariales > Araucariaceae > Wollemia > Wollemia nobilis. The sequence continues at coordinate 20,623,696 of JAQPPZ010000541.1, read as the reverse complement.
CATGGTGTACCAATCTAAAAAGCATACACCTAGTAATACATTAATTCAAATAAATCATTAAAGCAAGAAATGAAAGACAATATTGCATATGACAAGAAAGTGAATGTTTCTTTTATTAATATTGAATAAAATCTTGGTTACAGTCATGTTCCTCGTAGGGTCACCCAAATTTTGATACAATTAACACAATTTGAAAGCCCGAACGGGGTAGGTGAAATACGCATAATTTATAAATGGACACGAACTGCTCCAAGGTGTCAATGACCTTCTTCTCCATGATTAGAGGTATTTGTTGCCTTGCATCTCAAAACCTTGTTAGTCCTGCATGCAATAAACAAAAAAACAATTAGAAATAAAGGGGGCCTCTCTTGATGAGGCTTTTAGGAGGTATTTGCATAAAAAGGTAGCATAACTAGCATGAAATAAAGAAAGCGTAAGAAACATACTAAACTTATATTAAACCTATAAATATTGCTACTAATATATAAGCAAAAGCAGATCTAGCTATCTATTGAATTAATTACGAAATTGAAAACATGGAAGCATGAAAAGAACCATTAGTGCCATAATTGCAAAGGTGAAGAAAAATGACTAAAAACTCTAATTACATCGGTCAAAGTCTCTACTAAAGAAAATCAACATGATATATGTCTAATATAATGCAATTAAGCAAATCCTACTGTTAGAAAACAAGGAAACTAAAGATGACAACCTAATTGTGGGTCTGACTGACGATGAGCATTGTCCATCGTGGCTGATAGACATGACTAAGCTTGAAATATTCTTGCCCTCCTAATTTTGTGTCCAATCTTCAATTCTCCTCAAGTAATTGATGATCAAGGGTCACCACTATGTCCTATGACATATTTGGTGGTTGAATTGCTTAGTTGGTGCACGGATTGCACAAATTCATGTTTCTTGAATCTCCTAGACTCCTAGGACCTCCATGGCAAGTGATATCCAATTGGGTAGCAAAAGTGTTCCTCTCAATGCATGTAAGTGAGTATGTAATTCGATAGGGCTTCGCTGCATTTCAAATCAAGATTCGTCTATATCTTTCTCCAATTTGGAGGGGGGTTTTATAGCATTTGCCAAGGGCTAGGGGTGGCTTCATGAGGAAGCCAAGAACAATATTGGGTGGTTGAGCTTGTTGGATATAAGGATCCAAAAATTTCCTCACTCAAATCACTCCAATTTGTAACCAATTGGTTATTTGAACCAAATTTGAATCGGTCAAAGGCCAACTGATTTTGAAGCCTGACCGCAGCTGACAAGCACGGTAAGATCTACTAACCATGGGTGTCAGCAATGGTTAGCATTGAATAGGCAAAAGTTCCCAAATAAGTGGTAAAAACCACTACTATACATTGGTAACTATCCAAGGTCTTCCATATAGTCTTCTAGCATGTCCCATATGAGTAGTCGCCTCGACATGATGCGTTTTAGATGTCTACAAATGCTCATTTTGATATGCGTTGTGAGATCAAACAATGATGAGGAAAAATAAACCTCCTAAAATGATGTTATAGGTTGTATGATGATCATTTATCTGATCAACATTAGATGCTCGAGTCTTGCAAAGAAGACGTGCATCCTAGAATCATTGCTTCCAATTGGATGGAAGGCTTAAATTTGAAAAAGCTTTGGCAAGCTCCAACATCGATTGATCAGCTCAGGGCTACTATAGGCTTTCGTACCATATAGATTTTGAAAGGAGGAGAGCTACTAACTTAACTATCATATTTGATTTTTTACCCAACATAGGGTAAGATTATGATAGTCATTTGCAATGATTCATAAGATGAATGCAATTTTGACAAGATCTAGGGATCTTCGATCAAGGGATTTAGCAATTGAATTTTTGGCAAGGCCTAATCAGCTATGATTGCAAATATTAATAGTAATTGTCTATTTTTGTCCCATGGAGCGATCTAACCACGAAGGCCTTCTTATGGAATCAAAATAGTAACAATGTCCATTATGCTTGTGTTGAATCATATTGTCGATGATCTGCTGAAAATATCATAGGAGAATGGACATGAATATCTCGTTCCCCTGGAGTAGTCCGGCCACCTAGGTCTTCTTAGAAATTGAAATGAAGCATGGCAATTCTATGATGATGAATTTGCCCCAAATTTCCTTATGGTAATTTACTCATCTTACTGATTTGCATGGATCGTAAGTCACTGCAACCGCCAAGTGTATAGGGTAAGTAACTAAATATGAGGTGCATTTAGATTTTAATGTTATCTAATTTTTTTGTTATTTTGAATTTTTTTGAATTATCTAGTCTGGAGGGTATTTTTAATTTGTTATTTTATAGCTCTCCATGATGGGAATTGAGCATATTTATTGCAGTTTGCTAACCGTATCTGTCATAAGTGGTTAAAAATTTCAATTTTCTTGACCGTGGCTCAGACCCACGGGGGAAAAACCCTAATTTGGGGACCGCAGTTTTCATACATGGTCTAAACCAAATTCAAAAAATATATAAGGCTTTTCCAATTTGAAAATTTTTATTATTTACCTACAACTGATAGTAAAACTAAGAGTTTTGAGAGGTAAAAAGTAAATTCTAACATGGAATGTTGTCACAAACCTCGCTGATTCCCTTATATCCACACCGATGGCTGACCATCCAGAAGCTTCGACCAGTGGGAGAGGCGGTGCTTCCAAGGTAACACACAAACCGATACCATGCTTTCAAATTATCAAACTACAATTAACCACACTAAGCAATGGGTTAAAAAAACCACATTAAACTACCGGTAATGAACCTCACCCTAGTTAGGTTTAGCATATGTTAGGTTAGAGGGGAGGGTTTTAATTTCAAGATTATTTTGGGAAGGAAATGACCCTAAAAAGGTCATGTTCCTTACTATGGGTGGTAGATGTGGTTCTCAATTGGCAAATTGGGGATCACGACTGTCAGCCATGGTGGGATTTAAATCCCAATGGTCACATTTTTTATCACCTCGTCGATTGTGGTTCTGACCCGTAGCATGACGACTTTAGGAAAATTATTCAAATTTTTCTATTTTTCTTTGAATTTTTGGGAATTAATGTATTTTATTACAATTTTGAAGTGCTCTTATTTGATGTTTTGAAAATTTTGATCATGTTTTTGCATTTTCATGAGATTTTCTAATTTGTTTGCCATTTTTTAGTTATTTTTAATTGTTTTTCTTATTTATTTGATTGCTTTTACTCAGACCTTGATGAACAAAGTGAGGTTGACTGATATCCTTTGGAACTTACACTCCACTCTCACTGACATGGAGTGAAATTGATTTACTATCATGGGATTTTGGTACATCCTGGACCTCCCCACTATCTGATTAGATCAAGCATACATGACTCCATTGGCCCGTTGCTGAGATGCATGAACCAATACATTTCACCTGCCAACAGGTGAAATGACTGTGACTCTAGAGTATATCTACCACATATTCCACCTACCTATTTATGGTGAGGCCATCAATTCCTCTCCTACCATGGTGAATAAGGCTATGTTTGACATGATATTTGGTAGATAGAGCATCGAGGCTCAGTGCCGCATTGACCATGGAGGTGTCCACATTGAGGAGTGGTACCAGGCTAGATTATTTTTATAGTGGGAGGTCGTATTTATGCACTTGATTATCCATATAGTCCTCTCAAATTCATCAGGCATGAGGTTCCCCTGGAACCTCCTTGCTAGGACTAGGAAGGTTATAGTTAGCTCGACCGAGTGACCTCTTATTCTGGTATGGAGGAGTATCTTTCTAGCGTAGCTCTATCATGAGCTATACCAGATTACATGTCATAGTAGAGTGGGCATCATATGTAGCATACTTCTTAAGATTTAGGGTTAGTAGCATATTTTGATAGAGCACCTCATAGATTTATCTCTTGGGATCACTGATATCAATGAGGATCGTCAGTGCTATACCGCTTTCTGGCCTCGAGAGCAGGAGGGCTTCAAGAGTAGGTCTCATGTAGGATACCTAGACCATTACATTCCTAGGCTTTCACATCTTCACCCTGAGTAGATAGTGTGGTGACCATACATGGGCTACCCTGCCTAGCTAGAGGTGGATAGATACCTACACTAGGTGCACAAAGACAAGTGTATTATCGGTCGTAAGGTTGATATATGTGATTATCAACACTTCTCTCATGTCTTGATATACTTTAGGATTTAGGATGATGTCTTAGAGGTACCCACTATTTATAGACACTTGGTCCTAGAGAGGGACCTGACTTGGCCCCAGGTGGCTTCTTTGGGGGATGATGATGAAAAATTTCAAGAGTCAGGCCTGGTGGATGCAGGCACTATTTTTTATTATCATGCATGGTGGACTAGCCTGCAATGGCATCGAGAGGGACCTCTAGGCCAACCAGTGGATGACTTTGTAGTAGAGGGTGTAGAGGGCTTAGAGGTGGACCCTCATGGATGAAATATATGTCAGAGGACTAAGGGTGCATTGGGTTTAAGGGCCACTATAGATGAGGGCCCATAGGCATAGGTAGAGGAGGATGCATCTGAGGGGTAAGGCATCTCATGATAGTGAGGTTGGATAATTGAGGGCATAGGTTGCCAGCCTCTAGACTTAGATTAGGAAACTTTGCACCTAGCTCCTGCATGGGGACACCATTATCACCACTCTAGATATGAAGCTATCTCATGGCCAGAGCCAGTGGCATAGTTATGAGGAGGAGATGGTAGCTCTCTGTGCACAGGTGGTTATAGTAGACATCGATATTGAGAAGATCACTAACCAACATGATCTTCTACAGGTGATGCTAGATGCAATAACTACTGAGTGGGACCTAATTAGGGAAATGAGGGTAGCTCTATCACCTACACAAACTATCATGGCACCTCCTGCGATACCATCTACTCTAGGGATTGTAGGTTTGGACCTGATGGTAGAGATTAGGAGGCTATGTACTCTTTTGGAGGAGGGTAATGACCAACATACAACATATGTAGCTTGCAATGCCCAATTGGAGGGTATTATCAAACTACTAGGTGGGCAGGTTTTGGAGAGGACTACTACTATAGGGTCACACTGAAGTAAGACTAGGACTAGGTAGACAGGGCAGTCTAGTGCTGGACCTAGCTGGAGGATTTCCTTGCATGCACTAAGTATAGTTGGTCTAGGTCGAGCGTAGGATCCACAATATGACCCATAAAAATCTCCAGAGTGGGCTCCTAGGGATGTGGCTGAGGGAGGCAGAGAGAGCTCCAGTGCAGGGGGATCAGGGGGTGCATGCCAGGGCTAGCACATTGGCATGGTATAGATTTTGCCACTTGTACCATTTTGGTGTAAGGTTCGAGGACCTACACAGCTGTATCCTATGGGTATTTTGATGTACCCTGATATGATGTACATTTGACATATATATATATATATGATAGTTCATCTCATTACATGTGTACTTTATTTTTGATGTTTTATGTTTATGTTGTGCACATGGATGCAATGCTTATATTGATTTAATGCTATATGATGTGATGTATGGATGGCATGCACTAGATAGCTATGTGATAGATGATTAGATGCTATGGGTTACATATGTAGATGGACTACTTATGATGGATGCATATGAATGCCATATTTTGATGTTAAATGCATGTATACTTTGCTTCACTTGTATGCATTTAACTTATGTTGTTATGACATAGTTTATGCCTTGTATGTATTGCATTATTTTTCTATGATGATATATGAAAATGAACATGTATGCTTTAATCATTAAAACATAATGTATGAATGTAATATGGATTTAAAAATATAATGGATGACACCACAGAATGTATAACAATCATGGATTGTAATTGCTATATCTTATTATAAGAATTAATTAATTAATCACCCAAATGTGAGATGTAATGATGTATTGTTTTTATACATAAGCTCTTGCAAGTTAAAAGAATATGCGTAACATAGTCAGTGACCATTTAAATATCATTTCTAACATCCATTCGGTATCTAATCTACATTATGAAAAATATTTAATTAAAAAATCTTATAAAGAGAAATTTCATATTTGATGATTGCATTTAAAATTGGTTCTTGCTATTTGGGAATTTTTGAGGTTTTTCATGAAACTCAAACACCCTAGTTGAATTATCAAAAATTGTATACTAACCATACTAGACTTCTGAAACATAAGGATTTCATTAGGATAGGCCCTAACTATTCATTGTCCCTGTGTGTGTAAATGAGTATATTAGATAAGACATAAGCATACCCCGATGTCAGGCGGGATTATTTTAGCCCATTTCTAAGATTGGAGATCCTCAAATGTCTATCCAATCCTAGGTTTAGATTTCAGTTGGACTAGACCACTAGGCGATACAGGGCACCTGAAGCCAGCTCTTCCAAATTCAAACATTGGTTTACACACAAGCAAAATGCTAATGTATCAGATATATCATCATGCATAAGGTACAATAGTGCTGACAATTCCAGGGATTCAAGTTTGCTCCCTTCTTTTCTTTAATTTATTGGGATACTTGCTCATATATAGTGATAAAAATCATTGTTTATTTTGTATATATTCTCTTTTTTTTTTAGTAAGGGATTTGATACTGATTTGATTTTACTTTGAAAACTTGATCTTGATTTGACTTGACTTTCTGAGATTTACATTTTGTAATTTGATTCAGAAACTTCCTTTGGGGATTTTTCTTTAGGGATTTCTTTCTAGGATATCGATCTAGGGTATCAATATGGAGGATTGATCTGGGATATCACTTTGGGATATTGCTTATTTTGATGTAAGCAAGGGATTCATATGGGTAGGGAATAAACTTGTCATTTTGCCAATTTTCAACATTTCCCAAACCGTTCGCATAGGGGGATAAGCAAGAATAAAAATTTCACCTCAGGATACCTGGTCCTACTTTGTAGCTTTCATATTCCCCTAGTACTTATTAGGATTATTTAATTTGTTGATTAGTGATAGAATTATGATATGCTAAGGGCTATACAAACTAGACCTCCTCTAAAAAAGCAAAGTAAGATTTCTATCAACTCTTGAAAATACCTATAGGTACGGTTGAATGACCGAAAAACCCTAGTATATTCTTCATAGCAAAAAAATGGGTTGTGTTGAAAAACACAATTACTCACAAGGGTGATGAATGATTAAAATGCAATGATGCATGATTGAAACACAAACGTGGTGTAGTTTATCTAATTGTAAACACAATTCATCCTAATGTAATGCGACAGATGGAAATGCCTAATGCAATGCAAAATGAAATGCATGTGCAAAAATGATAATGCAAAATGCAAATGAGATGCAAAAATGTAAAATGAAATGCAATATATATATATATATATATATATATATATATATATATATTTTATTGCTTTTTATTATTTTATTTTTTTGGATTTTACATTTTGACCAAGGGATTTTAAAAACCATTGGAGCCTTTTGTGCTTTGACCAAAGGGGTTATGGATGCCTTTGGAGCCTTTTTGAAATTGACCAAAGGGCTTAAAGATGCCTTTGGAGCCTTTTTAAAATTGACCAAAGGGCTTAAAGATGCCTTTGGAGCCTTTTTTAAAATTTACCAAAGGGCTTACAAATGTTGTTGGAGCCTTTTTATGGTTTTAGGCATAAAACGCTTTAAGATGAAGGATATTGAGAGGTGCAGGCTCTTCAACTTCTTTCAATGATGTCAAGCGATAGGTCCCAGGTGATGAGGCCTGGAAATGCCTCAATAATAACATGTTTTGAACACTAAAATTGCCTATAAAATCTTATGTTTAATCTAATATGCTAGTTAAGTTGATTCAATATGTTGTGTATTAACTATTTGCATGATGAATGTATTTGAAATACTATATTCTGATTTTTACAGCTTTTTGTATAAGTTTTATGTTGTTTTGTTATGACTTGCTAAAATGAGATATGCTTAGATTAATAAAAAAATTTCACTAATCATGTTTTGATATGTCTCAAGCATTCATTTTACCTAAATCTGGCAACAGTTCAAGAAAACTATTACTGTGCAACAAAAACTAGGTTTTCCCATGTAAATTCCAGCAAGCTGCCAATGAATGGCAAGGCATGGAATTCACATGTGGGAAGAGATGAAGACCATTGGAATCTAATATTGAGAAGTAACCCACATGAAAAATGTAGATGAAATCATTTAAGGAGCCCACATTTGTTCATTTTGAAGTCTCTTCAAAATGAATAGATATCTTCAGAATGAGAAAACACAGTGTCTTCGAAATGAGCGGATCTTTGAAATGAGAACTGTAGTATCTTTGAAATGAGAGGATCTTCGGAATGAGAACTGTAGTGTCTTTGGAATGAGTGGATCTTCGGAATGAGAATTGCAGTATCTTTAGAATGAGCCACTTATCTTCGGAATGAAAACAGAATGTGCTTTTTGACTTATTGACCGAATTCTGACGCTAGAAAAAGGGAAATAAAGATTGAAAAGGGTAAATGGAAAAATGGAAAAATCTGAATTTGTCGTCCTTTCCAACCAAAGCCACCATTTATGGAAAGATCAAAGTGTGATCTTCTTCTAGGATAAAAACTAGGAATTGTTGTAGCATAATAGGATTAGATCTTTTTGAGATATTCTTAGCTTGTTAGTAAATATTAGGACATCTATAAATAGGGCTCCCATTCAGTTTGAGCTGGTGGGAAGAGGTAGAAAGTAAGTAGAAGAAAAAAGGGAATAGAAGATAGAGAAATCAAAGAATAATAGGTAATAATCAGAAAGTGACTGTTACAGTCCTGTAACAATTTTCAGCGACATTATTGTAATCATGTGTTTGGATCAATAAAGTATATTGTTTCTATTTCATATTTCTTGTAAATTAGTGTGATTAAGATCTAAAGAGAGAGAGACTCATACCTTCTTCTGGAGAAAGAGGCTAGCCACTTCCAGACCTAGGAGGAGGACTAACAACAGGTTTTTATTTGATTTTGCTACAGCCGAATGAGTTGTAGAACTTGTCCTTTCATTCCTTTGTAAACAACTAATGATATTTGCGATCTTAGATTATTTTATGTTTTATGATTAATTATTTGGTTGTAATACCCACTTTCAGCAAACCTTTCAATTTATTGCAGACTTTCATTTTTAGAATTTACTGTTTTCTATAATTTCCTGTATTTTATGTTTTGCTGTCAAACCCCTACACAAAAGATTGACAACCTTCTGTTATAGAGCCTTGAAAGTTTTATGTCCATGTTATAATTAGATTTTCATTGCTACAAAAGTAATTAGATTTCCTTTCTGCAATTAGAATCAGACTTTCAATTCTACAACTGTTATTTCTGCAACATAATTAGGTCTCATTCTGCAATTGTAATTAGGGCTTCATTTCTATAGTTAATGATTAGTTTCTAATTTTGCAACTTATATTAAGGTTTAATTCATGAAATTTAGATATAAGAATGTCCTAAAACCCCCCACATAATCAGTTTCATTGATAAAACCTGTTGCTCTAGATTGACCTAAGTTATAACCCTGTTTACCCCTTCTTCTGTAGATAGCCTTGTACACAGCCCCAGATTGACAAATTCATTGAGAATTAATGATGTGTATAACGACAATGCATAATTTTGGCACCATTGCTGGGTAATTGTGTTTCTAGAAGGTAACAACAGTCCAATAGCTATTAGTTAGACTGAACTGTGAAGATTCAAGATAAAATCTGAATAGAATAGCTGGTTAAAATAACAACTATTGACATATAATTTATGTCATTTAGAGTGAACATGAATGAGTAAGTCTAGGGATGAAAAAGGTAGAATTACCCAAAAGGATCCCTAGCTTGTTCCATTAAGGAGATCTTCATGCCTAAGGGGTGAATCACCTGTGTTTGAATTACCAGAAAGATTGAAATAAAAATCATCAGTCTCACCATCATTAGAACATTCTGAGAAAGGAAAATCACCAGTTTCACCATCACTAGAACATCCTGAGAAAGAAGAATCATCAGACTCATTATCAATAGAGGATCTTGGACCTCTTGAGAGAGAAATTTGGATAATTTTAACTAAGAAACCAAAAACTATGGCAGAGGGAGGCAATGGCCAACATGGCTATGTCCATGATGAAGGAGATGATCAAGATATTCCTCAACCTTCCAGAACATTTGAATATCCTATTTGTTTGAATCCAACACAAAACTCTCCCATGAAGACTATTTCACCTTCACTACTTCCAACCTTTTGAGGTGTTGTATCTGAAGATCTTGATCAGTTTTTATTTGAATTCAAGGTAGTGTGTCAAACCTATGATTATGTAAATGACAATCATAAACTTAAGGTTTTTCCCTCAACACTCAAGGACTCAGCATTACGCTGGTTCATGAGTTTAAAGCCAAATTCCATCCGAACTTGGGATCAAATGGAAACTATGTTTTTAGACAAATATCAGGAGTATTGCCATGTAAGGAATAGGAAATATGAGTTATTCAGGATTAAATAGGAAGATGATAAAACATTAGAAGACTATCTTGATAGTTTATCCTTTGTTCAAAGGAGATGTGGACTTGTAGAACCAGAGTTATGCAAAACCATCTTTTTGAGAGGATTGCAAGATGAATCCAGAGACGTATTGGATTTGATGGGAAGAGGAGATGTAAATACTCTCAGTAATGAGGAAATTATAGATCTCTGTAGGAATTACTCTCGCAATAAGCAAGGAAGAAGAAAAAAATACAAATGGAACTAATGTGAAGGAACTAATAGAGGAACTTGCAAATTTTAAAACTGATATTCTAGTGCAATTAAACACAACTTTGGGGGAAATGTCTGCAAAAGAAAAAAACACAGAACATTTGGCAATTTATTGCCAAAGATATAGAAATAAACATGCTTTGTAGGAATGTCCTTTGAATAAAAAATCTATCTCATCCATTTGTAGTATCTGTTCAAAGAGGCATTCAACTGATCAATGCCACCTGCTACCACAACTCAAAACTGTGTTAGAAATTCAGACTGAGGAACTCAACTATATTGGACCAAAACAAGGGGGGAATTTCTCTCAATACCAAAATCCCCCCTGTTTTCCTACAAATTGGGGGTATAATCCTGGTACTATGCCTTGGGGACAATCAGAACCACCCCAACGTCCTTGGAATTATCCTCAATGGAAAAATTCCCAAGAATGGCCACAAACAAATTAGAGTAATTTAGCCTAGAATCAGAATCAAAATAACCCATCATGGAGTCAAAACAATCCATCATAGAATCAAAACAATCCACCCTGGAATCAGAATCAGACTAATACACATTGGATGCAAAATCAACCATAGTGGAATCAACAATACCAATCCTATCCAAGGCAGCAAAGAAATCAAGGTCAAAATCAGCATTTGCTGCCTACACCTAATCAAAACTTTCAAGAAAAATAGAACCAACCACAACAAACACAACAGGTGAAACAACCTCAACTTCTAGCTCAATCAGTCACTAATCCAAACAGCATGAGATAGGCATCCCCTGTCTATGTGGCTGAAGTTGAAAATATTGAAATCAATGTTATTGATTGTAGTAACATCCAACTTCATTCAGGAAAAGTTGTACTTGAACCCATTTCTAATAAAAGCAAAGAAAATGAAGAACAAGAACCCTTGGAACTAGTTATAGTTGAACCAACAATAGAAGAACAAATAGAACCATAGGCAGAACAATTACCTTCATCAAGGATAATTCCATATCTTGAAAGATTCAATACCACAAAAAAAAATTCTGAATTAGACCTGGTCAAGGAACTTAAAAATTTAACTATATCATTGCCCTTATTGCAAGCCATTAAGGATATACCAGTGATTAAAAGTACTATCTAAGATTTTTGCATTAGAAGAGCAGGAAGGAAAAAGAAGGCATTTCCCAAGACTATTCAGATTCAAGGAAAGATAGTCGATCTCTTATCTGGAAAACTATTACCTCCAAAGTATAGTGACCCAGGAAGTCTAGTTATCACAGTTACTATAGGTTCAGTACCAATATCAAATGTCTTAGTAGATCTAGGAGCTGTAATAAATGTCATGACCAAGGATATAATGAAACAATTATAGCTCAAACATCTCAGCCCCACATTTATAGTTTTAGAAATGGCTGATAGGTCAGTTGCAAAACCTGAAGGTATCATTGAAGATGTTCCTATAGAAGTTTCTTCTTAGGAATTCCTTGTAGATTTTTTGGTTTTACAACTAAGAAATTCAACACATGGATATCCCATCATTTTGGGAAGACCTTGGCTTGCAACTGCATCAACCTTCATAGACTGCAGATCTGGAAAAATGACTATTTCAAATGGTATTGATCTAAAACAGATGTCTTTGTATCCTCCTGCAATACCCTCCAACAATTTTTTAGGTCAGTTATGGTTTCCTGATTCAAATGAAGAATCAGAGGAGGTTATTTCCACACTAGCCAGGTGTAGCAAAAGTATTGTCATTGTTGTCAACATAGACACACAGATCGGTTGATGCAGTGGACAAGAAGTTTAGAAGCTCTTTGATACAGTGTACAGGATTTTAGAGGTCATACAGAGCATGCACAGTGAATTTCCAAGAAGACCGAAGTGGTCCATATGCAAAAGCTCAAAGAAAAAGACAAGTAAGAAAACTGTCGTGATATCTTGACATGTTGAGCAAGCATGAGAAACTGTCATGATATCGCGACATGTTAGAAGAGAGAGAAAGCACAAGGAAAACAGTTGCGATTTCATGACATGTTGGAAAAGACAGAAAGCGTAAGAAAAATTGTCATGATTTTGTGACATGTTCGAAGAAGAAGCGCATGCAGGGAAAACTATCATGATTTCGTGACATGGTCAAAGAAGAAGCGCATGCAAGAAAAACTGTCGTAATTTCGCAACATGTTTGGAGAGAAGGCGCAGGCAAAGAAAACTGTCATGATTTCATGACATGTTTGGAGAGAAGGCGCAAGCAAAGAAAACTATCATGATTTTGCGACATGTTCGGGGAGAAGAAGCTCGCAAAGAAAAGTGTCACGATTTTATAACAATTTGTAAGAGAGACAGTACGGACGAAAATGTGTCATGATTTTGCAACATGTTTGAGAGAAGGAGCTTGCAAAGAAAAGTGTCGTGATTTTGCGACAATCTGCAAGAGAGGCAGTACAGATGAAACTGTGTCACAATTTCGTGACATGTTTGAGAGAAAGATCTTGCAAGGAAAAGTGTCACGATTTTGTGACAATTTGCAAGAGGAAGTGCTAAGGAGAAAATATGTCGTGATATCACGACATGTCGGGTTTTCACGACCCGATGAGAAGAAAAGCACAAGGCAGCGAAAGTGTCACGATTTTGTGACATGTTCCATTTTCGCGGGCGAAAGGCACAAGGCAACGAAAGTGTCACGATTTCACGACATGTTCCATTTTTGCAGGCAAAAGGTAGAGAAAGGCACAAGGCAGCGAAAGTATCATGACTTCATGACATGTTCCATTTTTGTGAGTGAAATGCAGAGAAAGGCATAAGGTAGAAAAAGTGTCATGATTTCGTGACATGTCATGTTTTCGCTGGTGCATGCCAAGAAGAGTGCAAGGAAGCGAAAAGTGTCACGATTTCATGACATGTCATGTTTTTGCTGGTGCATGCCGAGAAGAGTGCAAGGAAGCGAAAAGTGTCATGATTTCATGACATGTCATGTTTTCGCTGGTGCAAGCCAAGTAGAGTGTACGAAGGCAAAAAGTGTCATGATTTCATGACATGTCATGTTTTCGCTGGTGCATGCCGAGAAGAGTGCAAGGAAGCAAAAAGTGTCATGATTTCGTGACATGTCATGTTTTCGTTGGTGCAAGCCAAGTAGAGTGTACGGAGGTGAAAAGTGTTGCGATATCGCGACATGTGTTTTCATGGGTGCAAGCTGAGAAGATGACAAGGAGGTGGAAAGTGTCACGATATCACGGCATGTCATGTTTTCATGGTCAAATGGTAAGAAAAATTCAAAGGGGTAGAAGTGTCATGATTTCATGACAGGTCGCCTTGGCGCGAGCTAAGAAGAGAACTCAACCAAAACAAAGAAATGTAACAGTGAACTGCAGACAGTACGACAGTAAAAGGGGCAGTTATAGAATACATTCACGTAGCCAAAATAAGAAGAGTTAACTAAAGTTAGTACAACACTTACAGGTGCAGTTCAGATAGAAATCATGCAGTTAAATAAGAATAGTGAATAGAAGTCAGAACGGTAGTTACAGGGATCGTTACGAAGTAAATTCGTCGAGCGGTGGCCATACTGAGAGTTCCAAATAAAGAGACAAACCTATTAATAGGTTGCGTGTAAGAATATTATGTCAGAAAGGAGTTACTTACAGGAGTAGCTATACTTAGGGTTTTAAAATGAAAAATATTGTTTTAAAATGGCAGTTGCATGTAGAAGAAAAAAAGAGCCACTTAGAATTGAAAAATGTGCAACCATAAAGAGGGAAGGTGCTGCTGATAAAATAATATATGTGCTAAGAAAATGTTGTTGAAGAGAGTCGTAAGAATGTGCATATAAGTTAAGAATTAGGGTTGAGCTTTGAACTGTGTAAGAGAGCATATAAGAATGTTAGAGCGTCGAAATGAGTAGAGAAGGCTATCAGAGAGCCATAAATGAGCAAATAATGCTGTCAGAGCCGTAAGTGAGCAGAGAAGGCTGTCAGATCACAGAGAAGGCTGTCAAAGCACAGAGAAGGCTATCAGAGTGTAGTAAGTAGAGCCACAAGAATGTGTATGTTTCATGGACAGTAAGTTAAGAAGTTAGGGTTTGAGCTCAGTACAATAAGAGATAAAAGGGTGTCGCTACCGCAAGATAAAGTAAGTTGTAAAAAGGAGGGTTAGATCAAGGCTGTAAGAGAGTGTTGAGAAAAGTCGAGAGAGCATGGCTGAGACAGCGTGGCTGAGAGAGCACGACTGAGAGAGAGCGGCTGAAAGACAGAGTGCGGCTACAAAAAGAAAGCCATAAGATAGGGCTGTAAGAGCGCAGAAGATATTACTTCTTATTCTGAGAATAGAACATATTGAGTCTCTGACAATTCTCCTTATGCTTTTATGAGATTGATTTGAGTTGAGTTTGTGATTTGAGTATAGAACATATTGAGTCTCTAACAATTCTCTTTATGCTTCTATGATGTTGATGTGAGCAATAGACTAGTGAGGGTCTTGTAAAAGCAAAGGCATTTTTATGTCAAGAGAGATCTAATATAGAATTTCAAGTTGGTGCTTGGAATCAGGGGTTGGTGCTCCTTTCTATTGGTGCAAATAAATCAAGGGTTGGTGCTCCTTCTAGTTGGTGCTGGTAAATCAGGGGTTGGTGCTCCTTTCTGTTGGTGCAAATAAATTAAGGGTTTGGTGCTCCTTCCAGTGGGTGCTGGTAAATTGATTGTAAAGTTGGTGCTTTGCAAAGGCTAGATTTGGATGGAAGTCCAAGTAGTCTATTTTTGAGGAGTAGCCAAAATTGGTGAACCTCGTTACATCTTGTGTTATGTGATGCTCTCTTGTTGATATTTGCTTTATCTGGTTTTAAGTTCTCCTTGCTTCAACTTTAAGAGTTGTAGATTTGAAATTTAAAAAGCTACACTGATTCACCCCCCCCTCTCAATGCCATTGTAAGTCTAACAATTGGTATCAGAGTAAGGTTCCTGAATAAGCTCAATCAGCTAAGGTGATCTTGGAAGAAACACAATGGCCGGTGGTGAAGGATTTTCATCCAAAAAATATCCTTTGTTTGATGGAACTAATTACTCTTTCTAGAGACTCAGGATGTAGACATATTTGTGTGCTTTGGGATATGAAATTTTGGAGTCAGTAGATAGTGGATATACAATACCCTCTACTCCTCCAACAAATGCTGTTGAGAAGAAAAAGTTTGAGAATAACTCTAAAGCAAAGAATGCTATAATGTGTGGGTTAGTAGACAGTGAACTAATAAGGATCATGAGCTGTAAAATGAGAAAAGACATGTGGGACAAACTGCAAAGCATTCATGAAGGAGATGGCAAGATCAAGGAAGCCAAGCTACAAACGCATCAAGCTCAGTTCGAAGCATTAAAAATAAATGACAATGAGAACATTGTTAGAATTCGGAACTGAAGGTTGTATTATTCATCAGAGTTTAAATAATATGTTACAGTGTCGGGAATAGAACATCCGGCGTAACTGAACTGTTACGTTGTAACAGTGTAGCAACAATAGCATTTGTTACAACAGGAATAACAAATGCGTGCAATAAAACAAAATAGGAAACAGTACGCTAACATCCCCCTTTATTACATTATTTGGGTAATGTAATAACTAATAGCTATACTAACATCCCCTTACATTATTTTGCAATACAAAGTGAGTCGCGAAACAATTCAAATTTGACACGTCCAAGTGCCTTAGTGAAAATGTCTCGCAACTTGGGCATCGGTGGGAATGTGCTGAAGTTGAATTCGGTGCTTTGGAACTTCCTCTCGAATGAAATGACATTGTGTGTCAATGTGCTTTGTTTTTTCATGATGGACTGGATTCTTGACGAGGTTCAAAACACCCTGATTGTCGCAAAACAAGTGTATTGGAGATTTTGATGGATGGCCCATACTTGTCAGAATGCGACGTAACCATATCACTTCGCACACACCTTCACGTGCGGCGCGATATTCTGCCTCTGTTGAAGAAATAGCAACCACCTGTTGCTTCTTGTTGTGCCAAGAGACAGGACCGGATCCCAGATGAAAAATGTATCCAGAAGTTGACTTGCGATCATCAAATGATCCGGCATAGTCGGAGTCCGTGTATCCTTGCAAGAAGAATTTGTTGTTCCTCTTGTATTCTAGGCCATATTCTATAGTACCACGGACATAGTGAAGAACACGTTTCGTCGCTTTCCAATGAATAGTCTTAGGCTCCCGCATGAACCTCGAAAGATAGTTTACAAAGCAAATACGAGATCCGGCCTAGTATTGGTCGGATATATGAGACTCCCAATCAACCGTCGATAGAGAGTGCCATCTACTCGGGTGAGTCATCATATCGGGATAATCGAAGTCCATTCTCCATAGGAGTTGCCATTGGCTTGCGATCGATCATGCGATATTTATCGAGCAATGTCTTGGCATACTTTTTCCGAGACACTTTGATGGTGTGCTCCTTCCGGCTGAATTCCGGACCAAGACAAGAATGGAGAAGTCCAAGATCCGTCATCTCAAAAGATTTGCACAAGTTTCTTTTGACAAGAGAGATCATATCTTCCGAACTCCCCGTAATGAGCAGATCATCCACATAGAGTACAAGCAACACTATCTCGGAACCCTGTTTCTTGAAATAGAGGTTTGCATCCGACTGGACATCTCTTAAATCCATGCCGCATTAGGTGATTGTCCATTTTTATATACCAAGCTCGAGGAGCTTGTTTCGGACCATACAAGGATTTAACCAATTTGCAAACTTTTCGTTGTTGGCCTTCCACTTCAAATCCTTCAGCCGAGTCATATAGACTTCTTCTTGGAGATCACCATTAAGAAAGGCACTTTTGACATCCATTTGGTGAACTTTCCACCCATATTGTGCTGCCATAGCACACATAACCCGAATTGTGGTCATCCGAGCAGTAGGTGCAAAAGTTTCTTCATAGTTGATGCCTTCCTTTTGAGCATAGCCCTTTGCAACAAGACGGGCCTTATGCTTATCAATTGTTCCATCTGCCTTGTACTTGACTTTGTATACCCATTTGCAGCCAATAGGTTTCTTTCCATGCGGCGGATCAACAAGCTTCCAAGTTTTATTCTTCATCGGAGACTCATACTCTGTATCCATAGCGGCCTTCCACTGAGGCTCACTAAGAGCATCTTGCACTGATGCAGGTCCAAGACTTTCTATGGTAGACATGAATGCCCTGTCATCATCAATATCCATATCCTCAACTTCTCTACTTGGAGTCACAGAAAGTTCCTCAAAAGATTGACAAAGATCATCAACCTCCTGTTGAGCCATACTGCGTGTACGAGGTCTATCCAAATTCAAATTGGGAGGAGTGGATAAATTTGCATCTCTCGATTGTATTTGTACACCATTTAGGATTCCGCTTCGGTGGTGGTGAAGAAGTTGTAGAAGGACCTCCTGTCTGTTTTGACGAAGGAATCTCCTCTTCCTTTGGTTCCACAATATCCTGGTGTACTGTAGATGTGCTCCGTGATGTGAAAGCTTCATCAAAGACAACATCTCTGCTGATATGAATTTTCTTGGTCAAAGGATCTATCAACCGATATCCTTTAGAGTGCTCAGAATATCCAAGAAAAATACATCTCAGTGTTTTCTCATCTAGCTTCTTCCTTTTATCTTTCGGTATGTGCATGAAAGCTTGACACCCGAAAATACGTAGATGAGATATGGAGGGTTTTTGACCACTCCATGCTTCCTGTGGAGTCATTCCTTTTAGGGCCTTTGTGGGTGCCCTATTCAAAAGATACACTCGCAGTGGTGACAGCCTTCTGCCCAATATTGTTGCCCAAGAGTTGCACTCGTGAGCATACAACGAACCATTTCCATGATAGAACGATTCCTTCTCTCAAGCAACTCCATTCTGCCGAGGAGTATAGGCAGTTGTTACCTGTCTCTTGATCCCATGCTTATCTAGGAATGCAAAAAATTCATTAGAGGTAAACTCTCCCCCTCGATCTGAGCGGAGGGTTTTGATAGAAGCCCCTGACTCCTTCTCAACGGATTTCTTGAACCGCTGGAAGAATGCAAAAGCTTCGATTTCGGTTTGAGAAAGAAAACCCACATCTTTCGTGAGTAGTCATCTACGAATAACCGAAAGTACCTCTTCCCTCCAACACCGTTGGGTGTGAAAGGACCGCATAGATCGGTGTGAATTAGCTCCGGAGGTTTTCGTGCTCTTGTAGAGCTCTTCTCAAATGGTACTCTATGTCGCTTTCCCTGCTAGCGATCGAGCACACTCGGCAATGTGGCGTAAAGGGAAGGAAGACCCTTTACCATCTCATACTTGCCGAGCTCAAGTAAGTAGCCGTAACTAAGATGCCCATATCTCTTGTGCCATAGGTAAGTTGCCTCCTTTGTAGAGACAATCATGGCAACATGTGGAGTAGAGATAGCATCTAGTGCAAATAAGCCATGCTTATATGAAGTCATTGCAATCGCTTACCCTTCCCGGTAATTGTACAACACTTCTTTCCATTCTCAACACGAAATTTGACAACCATATTTTTGTCCAAGATTTGTGTCACTGACAAAAAATTGTTGGCCAATCCCGGAACATAGAGGACCTTGTCAATCTGACACTTGCCATCAGGAAGAGTGACTGAAACCGTACCCTCTCCCCGAACCCCGTAGGTTTTATCATCGCAATGGTGACAGGTTTGCCCTCCTTGGCCATAAATGATTCAAACCACGATCCGTCGCCGATCATATGTTTACTAGCTCCGGAATCGACATACCAAATAGGATCCCTCCGAGTGGAATCTGTGGTAGTCATGAGCACCTTGTGTGCCCATTCGAATCCGAGTCGGATTATTCAACAAGCAACATTCGCTTGGGGTTGCTTGTTTTTATTTTGTGGTTTGTTTTGGCCTTTTTGCTTGTTCTTATGCCAACACCTGTTGGTGTCATGGTTGTCTTTCTCACAGATCTTGCACCACCTCTTCTTCTGTTGAGGTTGCTTGCCTTTTCCTTTCGTATCCAGTTGAGAATTTCCTCCTTTCCGAAAGTTGCCTCCTTTTTGCCCATTACCTTTCTTCCTAGAACCCCGCTCGTTGGTGTATAGGGCTGTATTGGAAGAATCATCCTTGTGAAGTTGGCGTGCCTCCCGTTGTTGAAGCAGCATTGACCAACTCGATGTAGGTAATTTGTCGTTGGGACACCTGGATGGAGGTTATCAACATGTCAAATGAAGAAGGTAAAGCTCTCATCACAAGTGAAATGAGAAGCTTTTCATCCACGATATCTCTTAGAGAACTCAATTTCTCTTTCAACTCGGACACTCGCACAGAAAGAGTTCAACTGTTTCACCCTGTCTCAAACTCAGGTTATGAAGTTGTTGTTGAATATGAAGAATGGTGGATTCATTCTTCCCCTCATAGATGGTTCTAAGGGCATCCCATGCCTCTTTACCACTTGATTTATCAGCTATATGAGGTTGCACTTCATCTGAAACAGCAAACAAAATGAGCACCTTTGCTCTCCTGTCTTTCTTGTCAAAAGCAATCCGATCCGCTAAAGGACCTGTGGATCCTGCTGTTGGTGAAGGCCTTGTTGCTACTCCAATAACAATATCCCACAAATCTTCCATTTGGAGAATAGCCTTCATCTTATGTTTCCATGGTGTATAATTTGGACCTTTCAATAACTGATGCGGATCAGTCATCAATTTTGCAACAGTGGCCATAGTGAAGGTTCCTTATATCACCAAATTGGTCCCCCTTTCGATATACCTTTTTTTAGGCCAATATACCGTACAAAATACCCGCCCTTACGTGAGGGAAACTATAGGTATTTAGAAAGATCAACAAAAAATCACCCGCCCTTACGTGAGGGAGACTATAGGTGAAATTTAGAGATCATACGATACGTGGAACATAAGCGGTACCGAAAGGGAATCGCCTTGTTGATGGCACCTACCATAGAAGATTCTTCTCATGCGTGGGGCGTAACTTCCCCTAAACACTATGAAGAATACTTCGTCAGGATTTACGCCTAAACACAAGTGCGATAAAGGGTAGTGGATGGAGTAAAAAATGCAAAAATGGCGTACTTATTCCTCCTCGACGATTTATAGAGAACAAGCTCAGACGTCGTTATAGCAGCTATATTATGCGGCGGATACGATGAGCCAAATCACGACGGATTTACCCGTAAGTGCTGGCGGAGGTATCGCAAATACCGAACGCTGCAGTGCAAATAAATTGCACAGATGGGTTTTATATTCCGGGGACTTTAGGGAGTGTTTGATTTTAATTTTTAATGTTATAGTGCAAAAATGAAATATGCAACATACAACAAAAAAATGCCCACTAGAATAACCCACAAGGTGTCGGTCACAGCAGAAAATGCACCTTTTACAATGCCAAATTGCTATTTTTCATAAAAATTACTCTCAATCCCCCTTTGATTTTTTTGAAAAAAAATCCCCCCTTAAAAGGCTTTCTTTAACAAAGCATTTTTATAATTATTATCAATTTTAAAATTAAAAATAAATAATTTTAATTTCTATAGTTTTAAACTTTAGAAAAAATAAATTAAAATTAAATTTAATTTATTAAAGTTTAAAAACTATATTAAAAAAAAATTAAAATTAAAAATTTTAATTAAAAATAATAATAATAAAAAAAAATGACTTTGACAAAAAAAAATTGGGCAACTCTTGGGCAACTCTTGGGCAACAATATCCATTTCCATTTGCACCTGTGGGCCACCTCGGGGAGCGCGCGCACGCGCGTCCGTTGACGCGTGACGCGTCCTCCCTCCAACGCGCAACGTTTGCGCTGCGCGGGGGTATTGGGGGGGGGTTCTCCCCTCCTCGACTGCCGCGCGCGGGTTCGGCCCGGCAGGCCTGCTCGCGCGCTCTGTCGCACGGCCCTGCGCGCACTGTCGCGTAATGCGACAGTTGCTGTCGCGCGGGCCTGTAGCGTCCTCTTCGGGCGGGGGGGAGCGATTGCCGCGCCTCCTGCGCGGACGTCCCCTTCCTGCGCTTCTGCGGCCACGGACCGCCAAGGAGCTTCCAGCGACCTGCGCGTCCGCGGGTGTTGTTTTTTTTTTTTTTTTTTTTTTAAATCACGCAATGGCGTGAAGAAAAAAAATAATCCCGTCGCAACACAGCCACCTTTCACCGCTCCCTGCAATCTTCTCGCCCAGAATTTCCGAGTGGCTCTGATACCATGTTAGAATTCAAAACTGAAGGTTGTATTATTCATCAGAGTTTAAATAATATGTTACAGTGCCGGGAATAGAACATCCGACGTAACTGAACTGTTACGTTGTAACAGTGTAGCAACAATAGCATTTGTTACAACAGGGATAACAAATGCGTGCAATAAAACAAAATAGGAAATAGTACGCTAACAAACATAGAGGCCTATATGTTGAAATTCAATGGAATCATTAATGCGATTAGAGGACTCGATGAGGAAATGGAAGATGTGGTCGTCATGAAAAAGGTACTAAGAACTCTTCACAAAATATTTGATTCTAAAGTTTCTGCTATAGAAGAAGCTAAAGATCTAAATACTTTTAGCATGGATGAAATGCATGGTTCTTTAACTGCATACGAAATGAGAATAGGACAAACTAAGCCCTCAGATAGAGAAGCTACTTTTAAAGCCCACAAAAATATGAAAGCAAAACAAGAATCCGAAGATGAAGAGACATCAGATGAAATGGAAGCAAATTTTGTTTGGAAACTAAAAAGGGGACAAGGAAAATACAGAGGAAAGCTACCATTCAAATGTTTCACCTATGGAGGCATTGGGCATGTTGCAGCTAAATGTCCACGAAATAAGGAGAATGAAAGTGATGAAGAATCACACCAAGAAAGAAGTGACTGGAAGAAAAAGAAAAATTTTAGAAAGGGAAACTTCAAGAAGAAAAGTTTCATCTCCAAGAATGTCAGTTCATCAGAATATAGTTTTGGTGAGGATTTCGAAGAGGAAACAGTTGAAGCTCTTTTCATGGCATTCAAAGAAGAAAACACAGAAGAAGAACAAGAATGTGATGAAAACCTTGAGGCTGAGGCTGAAGTAAATCTAAGAGGTGAGTTGATCGCTACACTTGAAGAGTTGAGTATAGAGAGGAAAAAGAACAAAAGACTATCCAAGAAGTTGGAAGAATATAGGGATGACATTGAAGATCTCTTCTTACAAGTTCAAAAGGCCAAGAAAATAGAAGAAGCCTTGAAGACACACCTGGATGATGAAGTCAATGTATATAGAAAACGTGAAGAGGAATCTAACAAAGCTATTGTTGATCTAAAGCTGCAAGTAGAAGAGTTCAAAAGGATTAAAGAATTTCTCAGGTCATAGATCAATGAGAAAGATATTTTTTTCTGCAAACAAGAAGAAGAGATTGTTTCATTGAAGAAAAAACTAGAAGAGGCCAATATATATCTTAAATTTGAGAAGAGCACAGAGTTGCTAGATACAATGATAAAGCAACAAAGAAGCTCCACAGCTAAGTTTGGTCTTGGATATGAAGCTGAACAACCTTCATCCTCCAAATATGCAGAGAAGAAGTCCATGATTGAAGGATTGAAGCAAAAAAAGTCTAAATTCGAATCTTCAAAAGGAAGAAAACATCAAAGAAGATCTATAGCAAAGCAACCACAACAAAAGAGGTTTTCTCACTCTCACTCGTTTCATAATAATGCTTTTAATGTCTATTGTTTTATGTGAGGCCATTATGGTCACGAGGCAATTTATTGTGGATTTAATAATAGATCAAAGAGTTATGCTGGTAGAAATACATCTGCTGTTCTAAGTAAACACCATGTGTGATGTTTTAAATGTAACGGTCATGGGCACATAGCAAGGTTTTGTCCAAGCACTTCTGTATCTTATCTAAGGCAAGACCGTAGAGTTCATCAGACACAAAGAATGCAATACAGACAGGGAATAAATCATGTGCACAATAGAAAGAAAAATAATCATCCATCAAGGATGCACAAGAGACAACCACACAAGAGAAATGCTCAAGTTCACAAAAAGGTGCAAAACAGGGATGTAGTTGAAAAACTCAAACCCGTGGTCAAGAAAGTCTGGAGAAAGACAGAAGAAAGGGAATCGCGTCTCCTTGGACTAAAGGAGACCACTTCGCTATTGCACTAAGCCACTCCAGGTGGCACATCCTCAGGGGGAGCAATCTTAAAGTTTTATTTTAATGCTCCTATGTATGTGTTTGGTTATCTGAGGATGAAAGGCAAGTAGTCAGGTTATTTTTGTATAGTTGTTAAAGTGTGTTTTCAATTTTTGTAGTGGTTTGAGGAAGTGTTGTGAATGTGTGCGAAGTGAGTGCACAGAGAGAGCGGAGTGCGCAAAAAATGCAAAAGGCGAAGACAATCACTAAGTTTTGATGTCACGGTGTAGAGCATGTTGTAGATGCATTCTTGGTTGTAACAGTGGACAAGTTTGAGATTGAGAGCAACAGAGGGTTGATGCTCAGAAGACAGTGGTTCAGTCATGTTCTTACACATATGTATCGGTGAAGTTGACGGTGATGGTGTCATTCACTTGTTATTTCTGCTATTCACATTATTGATATTGTTGATGCCTATTATGCTTATCATGATGTTGTCAAACAGTGAAATGAAGTGGTCTTGGACTCAGGGGAAGCATTTATGTATCTGCTTATCCATTTGCTCATGTTTGTGATTTTTGCTAACTGTAATAATTCTTGCTTAAGAATGTTGTGGATGGACTCAGGGGGAGTTTGCAGCAGCCCTTTGGTATTATTGTCAAAGGGGGAGAAGAGCTACAGGCAATTGAGTTACAGGTAATTGCACATGTGTTGACAACAATTCCAAAGGGGGAGATTGTTGAGCAAGGTGCAACAAAAGTATTGTCATTGTTGTCAACATAGATAGACAGATCGATTGATGCAGTGGACAAGAAGTTTAGAAGCTCTCTGATACAGTGGACAGGAGTTCAGAGGTCATACAGAGCATGCACAGTGAATTTCCAAGAAGACCGAAGTGGCCCATATGCAAAAGCTCAAAGAAAAATACAAGTAAGAAAACTGTCATGATATCGTGACATGTTGAGCAAGCATGAGAAACTGTCATGATATCGCGACATGTTAGAAGAGAGAGAAAGCACAAGGAAAACTATCATGATTTCATGACATGTTGGAAGAGAGAGAAAGCATAAGAAAAACTGTCATGATTTTGTGACATGTTCGAAGAAGAAGCGCATGCAGGGAAAACTGTCATGATTTTGCGACATGTTCAAAGAAGAAGCACATGTAATAAAAATGGTTGCAATTTCGTGACATGTTTGGAGAGAAGGCATAGGCAAAGAAAACTGTCGTGATTTCATGACATGTTTGGAGAGAAGGTGCAAGCAAAGAAAAATGTCGTGATTTTGTGACATGTTCGGGGAGAAGAAGCTCACAAAGAAAAGTGTCATGATTTCACGACAATCTGTAAGAGAGGCAGTACAAACAAAAATGTGTCACGATTTTGCAACATGTTTGAGAGAAGGAGCTCGCAAAGAAAAGTGTCACGATTTCATGACAATCTGCAAGAGAGGCAGTACGGATGAAAATGTGTCACGATTTCATGACATGTTTGAGAGAAAGAGCTTGCAAGGAAAAGTGTCATGATTTTGTGACAATTTGCAAGAGGAAGTGCTAAGGAGAAAATATGTCACGATATCGTGACATGTCGGGTTTTTGCAACCCGATGAGAAGAAAAGCACAAGGCAGCGAAAGTGTCACGATTTTGTGACATGTTTTATTTTCACAAGAAAAAGACAGAGAAAGGCACAAGGCAGCGAAAGTGTCACGATTTGGTGACATGTTCCTTTTTTGCGGGCAAAAGGCAGAGAAAGGCACAAGGTAGCGAAAGTGTCGCGACTTTGTGACATGTTCCGTTTTCGCAAGTGAAATGCAGAGAAAGGCATAAGGTAGCAAAAGTGTCATGATTTCGTGACATGTCATGTTTTCGCTGGTGCATGCCAAGAAGAGTGCAAGGAAGTGAAAAGTGTCACGATTTTGTGACATGTCATGTTTTTGCTGGTGCATGCCAAGAAGAGTGCAAGGAAGTGAAAAGTGTCATGATTTCACGACATGTCATGTTTTCGCTAATGCAAGCCAAGTAGAGTGTACGGAGGTGAAAAGTGTCATGATTTCATGACATGTCAGGTTTTCGTTGGTGCATGCCGAGAAGAGTGCAAGGAAGTGAAAAGTGTCATGATTTCGCAACATGTCATGTTTTCATTGGTGTAAGCCAAGTAGAGTGTACGAAGGAAAAAAGTGTCGTGATATCATGACATGTGTTTTCATGGGTGTAAGCCGAGAAGAGGACAAGGAGGTGAAAAGTGTCATGATATCGTAGCATGTCATGTTTTCACGGTCAAACGACAAGAAAAAGTCAAAGGGGTAGAAGTGTCGTGATTTCGTGATAGGTCACCTTGGCGCGAGCTAAGAAGAGAACTCAGCCGAAACAAAGAAATGTAACAGTGAACTGCAGACAGTATGATAGTAAAAGGGGCAGTTACAGAATACATTCACACAGCCAAAATAAGAAGAGTTAACTGAAGTTAGTACAATAGTTACAGGTGCAGTTACAGATAGAAATCATGCAGTTAAATAAGAATAGTGAACAAAAGTCAGAACAGTAGTTACAAGGACCGTTACGGAGTAAATTTGTCGAGCAATGGCCATACTGAGAGTTCCAAATAAAGAGACAAACCTATTAATAGGTTGTATGTAAGAATATTGTGTCAGAAAGGAGTTACTTACAGGAGTAGCTATGAATAGGCTGCATGTGAGATAATGGAAGATATAGAAGACTTAGGGCTTCAAAATGAAAAATATTGTTTTAAAATGGCTGTTGTGTGTAGAAGAAAAAAAGAGCCACTCAGAATTGAAAAAATGTGCAGCCATAAAGAGGGAAGGTGTCGCTGATAAAATAATATATGTGCTGAGAAAAGGTTGTTGAAGAGAGTTGTAAGAATGTGCATATAAGTTAAGAATTAGGGTTGAGCTCTGAACTATGTAAGAGAGCAGATAAGAATGTTAGAGCACCGAAATGAGTAGAGAAGGCTGTCAGAGAGCCGTAAATGAGTAGATAAGGCTGTCAGAGTCGTAAGCGAGTAGAGAAGGCTTTTAGAGTGCAGAGAAGATTGTCAGAGCGTAGAGAAGGCTTTCAGAGCACAGTAAGCAGAGCTGCAAGAATGTGTATGTTTCATGGATAGTAAGTTAAGAATTTAGGGTTTGAGCTCAGTACAGTAAGAGATAGAAGGGTGTCTCTACCGTAAGAGAAAGTAAGCTATAAAAAGGAGGGTTAGATCAAGGCTGTAAGAGAGCATTGAGCAGAGCCAAGAGAGCACGATTGAGACAGCGTGGTTGAGAGAGCATGGCTGAGAGAGAGCGGCTGAAAGACAGAGTGCGGCTATGAAAAGAAAGCCATAAGACAGGGCTGTAAGAGTGTAGAAGAGATTGCTTCTTATTCTGAGAATAGAACATATTGAGTCTCTGACAATTCTTCTTATACTTTTATGAGATTTATTTGAGTTGAGTTTGTGATTTGAGTATAGAACATATTGAGTCTCTAACAATTCTCTTTATGCTTCTATGATGTTGATGTGAGCAATAGACCAGTGAGGGTCTTGTAAAAGTGAAGGTATTTTTATGTCAAGAGATATATAATATAGAATTCCAAGTTGGTTCTTGGAATCAGGGGTTGGTGCTCCTTTCTATTGGTGCAGATAAATCAGGGGTTGGTGCTCCTTCCAGTTGATGCTGGTAAATTAGGGGTTGGTGCTCCTTTCTGTTGGTGCAAATAAATTAATGGGTTGGTGCTCCTTCCAGTGGGTGCTGGTAAATTGATTGTAAAGTTGGTGCTTTGCAAAGACTGGATTTGGATGGAAGTCCAAGCAGTCTATTTTTGAAGAGTAGCCAAAACTGGTGAACCTCGTTGCATCTTGTGTTATGTGATGCTCTCTTGTTGATTTTTGTTTTATCTGGTTTTAATTTCTCCTTGATTCAACTTTAAGAGTTGTAGATTTGAAATTTAAAAAGCTACACTGATTCACCCCCCCCTCTCAGTGCCATTGTAAGTCTAACAGCAAGAACCTCCAACAATTTTTTAGGTCAGTTATGGTTTCCTGATTCAGATGAATAATTAGAGGAGGTTATTTCCACACTAGCCACCTTGGTAGTAAGGGAACACATAGAAGACCTCCATGACACAAAAAACTTAGAAAATGAAACTATCTTAATGAATTTTCTGCATGAACAAGGGTTAGAAGAAGAAGTAGTAAATATCCAGCAATTTTTAAGGAATGAGGAGAACCAAAATTTTGAAGGTGAACCATCTGTATTATCATAGGAAAACTCTATTTCACTACCACATGGGTGGCACCATCACTTGATTTTTCCTTCTCACTGTTCCATAAAGGATATGCTTCCATAAAAAAATAATGAAACATAAATTTCTTATTTTCTCCCATCTCAGCAATGTCCTCTTAAATCCCTAACCACCAGGTATGAATAAGTGAGTTCAGTCCTTCCAAATACAAAACAAATAGAAGTCCAGCCAAGAAAATTTTTAAACATATACAACTGGCTTACTAGGGAAGAGGAAGACAAATTGATAGTTTTCTTACAGAAGCATGTTCATGCTTTTGCTTGGAACTATAAAGATATGTCGGAGTTCACCCCGATATATGTACCCACGTAATTTATATCGAAGAAGTCAAGCCGGTAAGACAACTCCAGAGAAGACTGAATCCTGCCCTAAGGGATATTGTAAAGGAAGAAATTGAAAAACTTCTAGAGGTAGGATTCATTTACCCAATTTTTGATAGCTAGTGGGTCTCTCCATTGGTTATAGTTCCTAAGAAGAATGGAAAAATGAGAATATGTGTAGACTATAGAGAACTGAATAAGGTGACATACAAAGACCATTTTCCATTACCTTTCATAGATCAGGTGTTAGATACCCTTGCTGGAAAAAGATATTTTTGTTTTCTTGATGGATTTATTGGATATAATCAAATTCAGATTGCACCTGAAGATCAAGAGAAAACAACCTTTACCTGTCCATGGGGAACATTTGCCTATAGGGTTTTACCTTTTGGTTTGTGTAATGCCCCAACAACATTTCAGCGAGCAATTTTAGCAATCTTTTCTGATCTGACTACCAACAGTGTTGAGATATACATGGATGATTTCATAGTATGCGGATAGAATTTTGACTTTACATTAGAAAACCTTGACAAAGTTTTAGCTCATTGTGAAACATACCAATTATCCTTGAATCCAAAAAAATGTTTTATGATGATGAAGGAAGGAATAGTTCTTGGTCATCACATCTCTCCTCAGGGAATCCAAGTTGATCCAAAGAAGGTGGAAATTATCAAGAATCTTCTTCCTCATAAAACTCAGACTAATGTCAGAAGCTTCCTAGGACACATTGGTTTTTACCACAGGTTTATTACCAACTTTAGCACAATATCCAATCCCATGTTTGCCCTATTGACTAAAGATTCTAAATTTTCCTAGACTGCAAGATGTCAAGAATCATTTGAAGCTCTAAAAGAAAAATTAGTAACTCCACCTGTGTTAAGAGGCCCTAATTATACATTACCATTTCACATACAGACTGGTGCTTCCAATACTACAATTGGAGCAGCATTAGGACAAATTGACAATGGTGAACACTATGCCATCTACTACATTAGCAAGAATTTGAAAGGAGCTGAGAAAAATTATACAACTGAAAAAGAATTCTTAGCGGTAATTTATGCCATCAAAAAATTTAGGCATTACATCATAGGTTATCAAATATTTATTCACATAGATCACATAGCCCTAGATTGACAAATTCATTGAGAATTAATGATGTGTATAACAACAATGCATCATTTGGGCGCCATTGTCAGGCAGGTGCACAAGATTAGCATTATGCTAGCATTTGATGTATTTCTTAACATACACATTGCAATCCTTCTCCATAGTGGGCCAATAGTAATCCATATGAAGGATGCACTTAATGATAGCCATGCCACTGAAATGGCCACTACACATACCATCATGAGCTTGATAAATTATCCAAGATGACTCTTGGGGCTCAATACAATGAAGAAGAACTCCATAGTAGCTTTTACGGTATAGGATGTCTTCCAACAAGATATACTTTATCGCTTTCTATTTAAATGTGTGCTTCACAACACATGAAAATCCCTGAGGGATTACACCAAGTCTAAGAAATTCATGTATCTGTGACATCTAGTTATGATAAGCTTTGACTTTGACTGACAAGACAACTTGTTCCCCCAACAGTTCCACATTTGCAAATGTAGATTGGAAAACAAACTTTGTGGTGAATGGTAGTGCCACTCCCTGTCGGATCCTGTGAGATCAAATACCCCCAAGACACTCTCTTGAGAAAGTCTCTGGCTTTGTAAAACCATTCATGGTTTGGTTCTACATGAATCATGTTAATTGAATCTTTTTTATCCAATGCTTCACATTACACAACAAAATGTGACAATATTTTAATATGGATGGTAGTGAAATTGGTAGATGAATTATGAGGGATTAAATATCCCAAAGATGCCATTGTGTTTGCAAATCTATTGGACAAATGAGGGATTGCCTCGATGTCATATAATTCCAATTGAGCTAGATACATGTCAACAATATCCTTGTAAGCTTTCAATACCGGACATCAACATTGAAATAATCCCTTAACTTGGTTAACAATGAGAAGGGAATCATCAAAGATATTTAACCTTTTGATATTCATGGCAACAACTATTTGGAGATCCAAAATTAGGGCTTCATATTCAACATTATTGTTAGTGCAAAGAAAGTCTAACTTGAATGACAAGGGCATTGGAGCTTCTTGTGGCATGAACAACACTATTCCTACACCACCCCCTTGCTCACACTTTAAACCATCAAAGAACAAGGTCATATTGGCTTTGTTATCTAGTTCCTCAAGTTTGGGTGCTTCTGATAAGGCAAATACTGCATCATAAAGAAGCTCTATGGTGAGGGGTCTACTATTTTTGAGATGTGCCTCCACCAGTTGATCTGCTATGACCTGTCCCTTAATGGAATTTTGGCTTATAAATTCCAAATCAAATTCTTTCAGTAGCATGATCCACTTTACAGTACGTGTATTATGATATGTCTTGCTCATCATATAATGCAAAGTATTTTGTTTTGATATGACATGTCATGTGACTTAACATATAGTGCCACAATTTCTTGGTAGCAAATACTACTACTAAATATAGCTTTTCCACGTATGCATATCCTAGCTCATAACTTACCAAGGTTCGACTAATGTAATATATGTCTTGTTCTTTGTTTTGCACATTCTTTTGGGCTAACATAGTTCCCAATGCAAATTCAATCATTGATATATATAGCAAGAATGGTACATCTGGCCTTGGTGGAGCTAGAACTAGTAGCATCACCAGGTATTGCTTAATCTTAGCAAAGGTTGCTTGATAGTCCTCATCCTAGTTGAATGGGGCCCCTTGTGTAGCAGTCAATTCATGGGTCAATATTTATTTGATAATTTTGCAATAAATCGCTTTATGGATGCTACTTTGCACTGAAGGCTTCTTAATTCCTTTATGTTTGTGGGGGGATGCATTTATAAAATAGCCTTGACCTTTGCTGGGTCAACTTTGATGCCTCTTTTTGAAATGATGAATCCTAAGATATTTCCTAAAGTTACACCAAATACACACTTCTTAGGATTCAACCTGACATTATGCTCTATTAGGTGATCGAAGACTTTCCTTAGGACCTCAGCATGCTCTGAACATAGTAATGAATTTGCCAATAAGTCATCGATATAATCTTCTAAGATCTTATGCATGTAGTCATGAAAGATATATGTCATAGCCTACTAATATGTAGCACCAACATTCTTCAGGCTGAATGGCATAACCTTGTAATAGAATGTCCTCCATGGCATTATGAATGTAGTTTTATACTGGTCTTCGAGCTTAATATGAATTTGATTATAACCAGAAAAACCATACATTAAGGAGAACATCTCATAACCCATAGTTTCATCTACGAGAGCATCTATGTTTGGCAATAGAAATGAATCCTTTGGTGTTGCCCTATTTAGGTCTCTGAAATCCATATAGATACGAATCCTTCCATCAGGTTTTCCTATAAAAACTATGTTTGATACCCATTCTGGATAGTCGATGGAAATAACAAACTCTACATCCAATAACTTATGCAACTCATCCTTAAACATTAAGGCTATTGTTGGATGCATCTTCCTACATTTTTACTTGACTGGCTTCTTTGATAGATCTAGCGAAAGGTTATGAGTAACCAATTTCATATCTAGACCTGGCATGTCCTTATAAGTCCAAGAAAAGATATTAGGTCTCTCTTTCAGTAGAGGTATGAGTTTGGCATGCTCATCAGGAGTCAAAATTTCTCCAAATTTAATATTCTTAGGATTAGTGGGATTATTACTGATATCCACTTCAATTTTTTTCTCTACTAACATATGGGATCCCTCCTCAAGCTAATGAGGTGTAGGAATCAAGTGGATGTCATCTGCTGGGTTTATAGGTTCCTTATTAGGAGCATCCTCAGCATGATAGAAATCATGTGCATAGCCTAGCACAGAATGGAAAGGTTGCAACATTT
The DNA here is from genome assembly GCA_028583015.1 of Wollemia nobilis. Taxonomy (NCBI): domain Eukaryota; kingdom Viridiplantae; phylum Streptophyta; class Pinopsida; order Araucariales; family Araucariaceae; genus Wollemia; species Wollemia nobilis. The sequence goes on along the minus strand of JAQPPZ010000541.1, from coordinate 20,591,362 downwards.
CTTTGTTAGGAAATAAATATTTAGGCTCTAGGAGTGAATTAGCATGATTCCAATCAATAGCATATACATTAAGAAACTATGGCTTGGAAGGATCAATTGGATTGCAGAGTGGAGTGGTCAGATCAATGGAGATCATATTGATGGAATGTATCATGTCTCCAGGACCATGTGCATGTGAATCAACATTAGCAAAACTTCCATCCTCAAGATATGGATCTAGGGGTATGGGGATCTCTGGATCTGGCCCATGAATAGACTGTCAGATGGTATCGTCAGGCTTAAGGAGCTCCATGTATGTTGGTGGATAGGGATACACCATGTGATAAATCACATTAAGATTTAGTGGTCTTCCCCTAAGGTGAGGATGGAGATTGATATCTCTGTACATATTCTCAGTATTATATGGTGCATTACGATGACGCAAGTAGGGAGGTCCTAAATGGGTTCTCTCTATTTCATCTTCATTGTCACTATCGTAATAAGGATCCTCACCTCTACCTAATGGAATCGGGTGATGCCCCAAATGAGGCCCCATGTAGGCTATCTCTTGATAGCCATCATCATCATAGAAGGGATCTTCAGTCATACTTATTGATTCCAAAGGTAAAATATGATGCAAGAGTGTAGGGCCCAAGTAGGCTAACTTGGTTTCATCCTCGAATTGCTCATTGCTTGAGGATAACTCAGTGTCATCTATTCCAAAATTGTAGTCTGGTCCATCACTTTCGATGATGGATACTACATGCACGTCCTTAGAAGCCACTTTTGATTCAATGTCTATAGTTGTATCCAAACTTTGGATGTGCATACCAATATCATCAGTAGCTCCACGACTTTGATTATCCAAGTTGGCTCTTGGAATGTATTCTGGGTCGATTTCTACCAAGATGTTTGCATGGTATCTCTTGGGTGGCTCTACAATGATATAGGTCACTAGCCGATTATCCCTCTAAAACATGGAAGGATTAGGGTGATAAGGATTGAAGTCAACTTCACCCCCCAGACTGAGGTACAAACGGTCTAAATATGTCATGAAGAAGTTCATCATGTTCTTGAATATAGTATCCAAACCTGAACCTGTCAGTTGGTAACTGATACTATGGTTCATATGGCCTCCTACGCCCTTGATATAATAGTCTGAGATCATAACCATGCCAATGGTGGTGCTCGAAGTATCGCATGACATATTTCATGTTAGAGAGATAATGAAAATTCATAGTGAATGGTTCATTATCATCCTCATCCATGGACATGGGAGATGCAAGCTGGTCTAGCCCTTCATATATGAAGTTTGTTTGGTTAGGTGGCAACCCTAATGGTTCCATCGTCCCTATGGGAAGGTGATGGGCTTGCAGTCGGCCCATGTCTTGTGCAATTTTGATAATTGGTGTGAATGTCACATTCTGCATGATATTTTCCCCTAATCCAAGATTAACCAAATGGACGATCACCTGGGATGCAGATGACCCTGCTAAAGACATAGGTAAAGTAGGCTGAGGTACCTCTTCAACTTATCCTTGAATTTCCTCTACTTCCATGGGATTAGGGGCTTCAATGATAATTGGATTGGACATTTGCTTTATCTCTTTCTCACCCATATTTACTTTCAAATTCCTATCATCTTGATGCATCATAGATGTAGATGATCTAGTAAAAGCAGCTATTGTGTGCTTCGATCATTGAGATGTGGACATTGCAGGCTTAGCACACACTTATTTTATTTTACCTCCTAGCTCTTTGATCAGTGATATTGGTCGTACATCTAGATGCATTGAAGGGAGCACAAATTCCCCTGGAAAATCTATTATATTATCATATTTAAAGGGTTCTTCATCTAAAGGCACCATGTAAACCTGTCCCTCATGAATGTATTTGATACATTTATGTAGAATAGAAGGAATGCAATGCATTTCTTTGATCCAAGACCTCCCTATAAATATGTTATATTGCATATCACCTTAGATTATGTGACACATCACTGGGATGGTCTTCAGTCCTACCTGGATAGGTAAAACTATAGTACCAACCATTTAGCATAATGCATCATTGAAATCTCTCAACGTGAAGGTAGAAGGGATGATATGCATCTTTAGAAACTTCAAGTGAGTTAATGCCTTAGTAGTTATGATATTGATTGATGACCCTATTTCAATCAAAACCCACTTGAATGGTTTTTGATTCATACACACAATAATATGCAACGGCGGGTCTGATATAATAGTGTTAACTACCTTGACTTCACGATCATGAAATTGTATAACCGATTCCTAACACTATTGTACATGCCCCATGAAGTGTGTAAACACTTCGAGATCCTGAGGCTACACTTATATGGATCTTAGGATGTCCATAAGTATATTCCTATGCTTGGGAGACTGTTGAATCAACTCATAAATAGACAACTTCACTGGAGTTATCTGTAGGTTCTAGACTAAACTACTCTTGATTGTCACCATCGGTCTAGTTGGTGGGCCTAGTGCATGCGGGGCTGACCTTGGAGAAGGTGTATCTTGGACTCTAATGGGTGTTAGAGGTTGATTTGGTCATTCATACCTCACATTCCTTATGACAACGTTGACCATTCCGATGAACCCCTGGGTTGGTTGTTTGATGTGTACTTGGTTGACTTGGCCAAAATTATTCTTTGGCACCTCATGATTTGGTAGAGGATTTTTGTAAATCCCCATATTTTTATTATCAGGCACTTGTGGGTTGTCAACAAGAAGCATACCTCTTTCAATCATATTTTACACAAGATATTTGAAAGACCAACATACCTCAATGTCATGGCCTTTTGATCGATGAAAGATACAATATTGATCATCCTTGTAGCCCTTAGTCTTAGGCTGATTAGGGTCCATTAACTTGATCTTAGGTAAGTGTATAGCCGTCTCCTTGCATAACTAATAAAATATCAAAGTAAATGACTTTGATAACTGAGTGAATACATGATGTGGGCATTGTTCCTTATTTTTACCCCTTTTATTATTGTTGCGCTACTCATATTGCATAGGAGGAGGTTGGGTTTGATAGTTTCATTGTTGTTGCCCCTTATCCACTTTTTGAAGGTTCAACACCACCTGATTAACATGGGTTAGCTTGGCCTATTGTCTCTTAGTGTTTTTCTTGTGCCACTCCTTAGTTATGAGCTTCAAGTTACAATAACTTGATATAACTTGATGTTCTCCTATCACCTTGGCTTGCACCAAAGCCTCTTCAAATGTCTGGTACTGCTACAACTGTAGTAACAATGAAATGTTCTTGGAACAACTCTTCATGGAAATTTGAGTTAATTTAGAGGATGGGATGGAGAATGGCAACTTTGCAATCATTTTCCATAATCCATCACTGGCTCATCATCGTGTTGCATTAAAGCAACCAGGTTGGATAATTTTACCTTTTTCTTGATTTTATAGGAGAAGCATTCAAGAAATGCATTGGCTAGTTGTTTGAAACTAGTGATGTTGTGCTTCTTTAATTGGTTGAACCACTCTCGAGTTGGGCCTGAGAGGATCGTAATGAAGGTATGCAGGAGCAAAGCATCATTTCTCTCAATATGAAAGCACATATCTAGGAAACTTGTTACATGCTCCTGTGCATCTTCCTCTCAAAAATTTTCTAGTCTAAGAATCTTAAAATGCTCAAGATAGGCCGGAATAGGCACTAATGTGCATAGAGGTTCATTATGGATTTTATTCAAGGTAGGATTTTGATAAGTCATTCCTTGCTTCTCTATGGCTTGGACCTTCTCTGCTAAGGCCTTATATGCCTACAAGGAAAGGAAATCCTCTTCTTGATATTTCCTTGGAGGCACCTTCAAAGGCAGATTATTCATCTATCGAGGTGGTGGACTAGGCTCATCCTCCTCGAATTAGAATATTTTTGGATATTATTATTCTAATTTCTCTCCCACTTCTTCCTCATAATACCTATGCTCATGTTGTTTGGATGCTAGTTGTCGATCTCTATGCTGAGTCATATGATGAGTATGTGTTTCTATGAACTTAGGATATAACTCAAGTTGTGAAGCCACCTATCTATCGACACGATCCCTGGTCTCACTGCGAGGAGGTAAACTGAATCTAGACAATCAATCCTCTCTCTCAACATGCTCCTTCTGATCAAGAATACATTATTCATGCATGGAATATTCATATAATTTTTGTCTTATGAACATCTGCCTCTAAGAGTTCTCATTTTTGAGGTACTCTTTCTCTACGTGAACATCCTCCAATTGGTCTTGGAGAATCTATCATCTCTATTCTGACAATAGTCTATGAGATCTATCAACATGATCAGCCATCTGAGGCTTCTAGTGTGTATGCTCTGTTCGAGCAAATTTATGGGTATGTCCCCCAATGGACTTATTTACCACACTCTTGCCTTTGTCTATAAATACAACATTCATGTTAGGCTATCTTCTATATTATGTGCTTGCATGAGATGTAGAGCACATATGTCACAAGAATTCCTGGAGCACTCTCCAGGTTCTTAGGTGATCCTAATGGTGCTTCCGCTATACTCACTCATAGGTCAAGAGGGTGCAGGTGTAGGCTTATATCCTAGCTACCCTAGGACTCTGTCTAGACCATCTAATTATCTACTATGCCAAGGCTCATGAGGTGGTGTACCATTAGCTCCCACTTTAGATATATCTATGGTGAACTTACAAGGTTCACCTCTATAGGGAGTCTGCATGGGCCTATGCTCAAAAGTGGTCCCATCTACTTGCCCCTAAATGGATGGATCTCGAGCCTGTCTATACTCGAATGGTGGAGGTCATGAGCCTACCTTAGCTACAGGTCGAAGGGGTACCAATCTAGATCCCTCAATGATATATTATTTAGAAAAATCCATGGATGCACAAGGAATGCAATCACAGTAAATGCTACCATGTACAAAACTCACATGCTGGGAAGTCCCCTGCTATGGTCTATGTATGGAGGAGTGTCTAGTACTGCCTCTAATCGGGGTATTCTCAATGAAATCCCCTCATGTATAATTATCCCCTCTAATACTCACTGAACAACATCCAAGAGGATTCTATGATTGAGGGCGTTCTACATCATGCTATGCATTAGGTGGAGCATGGGCTTCGATCTTGGGTCTATGCCCAGATCGGTCTCTTCGTGTTTGCATCATTGTGTATCCTATTTTTAGATTTAAATTTTATTAGCATGTAAAGAATACAATGATTATTATCTATTTTTAAAGTTTTGAAATGAGACCTAGACTATTTGATAGGTTTTGCAATTATGTTGTATCAGTAAAGTAACTCTTGTCATGTTTGCAATATGTTGATAATTTTCTCAATTGTTAAAAGGGCTTTCACTTATATGCTCATAGCCCGACAACCTGGTGATCAACTCCAGGTCGCATAATCCCCCTAAAATGTGGTGATGAGGTCCACACCTAGGTAGGGAGCATAGGTTCTACCAGACCCTCACCCAATCTCACCCAGTTAGTGTTATACCCTCTGAAGAGAAGTACATGCAAATTTTATGGGCTACAGATGGTTCTTGGGTTTGATATTGGTCTAGAACATAAGGTACGTGGGAGTTGGGCCAACGGATGGAAATCACTACCACCATCATTGAAACCCTACTAGTGGTTGGATGTGACTTCCAACTCACTAGCATTTACAATGTGTTGTGATGTGTATGGTTCCTTTTAATTTGTATGAAATAAAGATGCATAATACAACATTCAAATGATTCTCTTCTATATGCAATGTAGAAAAAGGAATGTTTCAAATTAAGAAAGTATGCATGATTAGTTTTACATGATATTTTGGAAATCCATACTAATGATGGTATGGCCACTAATCGAGCCTCAAGAAAGAAAAAAAAATACAAAAGATGTTCTAGAACACTGGAGACTAGGGCAGACTGCACTCAGAGCTCCGTTGTTCTTAGCAGTACCTAGTAAAGACCTAAGGACTCATATGCATATTGCTAATTTTATTGTCTTCCTTAATTAGTCTAATATTTTTGCATTCTAGAAATTTATAGAGTAAAAGCAGAATTAGAAGGTGATAGTGGCACCTACCTCAAGTCCACATCTTATTAAGCTTTACTCCTCTACCGTCTAGTTTGTCAGACTCTGCTCGCATCTTTGTAACACGGTAACCACTGTTACCCATGGGTGTCAACCACAATGACAACTTTGATCATGGCTATCAACCACAGTGAGAACCTATCATAAAAAAACATAGAAGTCAGTGATCCATGGCATGAAATGCAGAGGTCCCACCATGATCGCCTTTTGTACCAATATAAAAAGCATACACCTAGTAATACATTAATTGAAATCAATCATTAAATCAAGAAACAAAAGACAATATTGCATATGACAAGAAAGTGAATGTTTTTTTTATTAATCTTGAATTAAATCTTGGTTACGATCATGCCCCTCTTAGGGTCACCCAAATGTTGATACAATTAACACAATTTGAAAGCCCCAATGGGGTAAGTGCAATACACAGACTTTCTAAATGTACACGAATTTCTCCAAGGTGTTGATGACCTTCTTCTCCATGATTAGAGGCATTTTTTGCCTTGCATATCAAAACCCTATTAGTCCTACGTGCAATAAACAACAAGAAGCAATTAACAATAAAGGAGGCCTCTCTTGATGAGGATTTTAGGAGGTATTTGCATAAAATGGTAGCATAACTAGCATGAAATAAAGAAAGTGCAAGAAACATACTAAACTTATATTAAACCTAGAAAGATTGCTACAAACATATAAGCAAAAGCAGATCTAGATATCTATTGAATTAATTATGAAATTGAAAGCATGGAAGCATGAAAATAACCATTAGTGCCATAATTGTAAAAGTGAAGGAAAATGACTAAAAACTCTAATTGCACTGATCAAAATCTCTACTAAAGCAAATCAACATGATATATGTCTAATATAATGCAATTAAGCAAATACTACAACTAGAAAACAAGGAAACTAAAGATGACAACCTGACTGCAGGTCTAATTCACGGTGAGCACCATCAATCATGGCTGAGTTTGAAATGTTCTTGCCCTCCTAATTTAGTGTCCAATATTCAATTCTCCTTGAGGAATTGATGATCAAGGGTCACAATTGTTTCCTCTTATAGATTTGGTGGTTGAATTGCTCATTTGGTACATGGATTGCACAAATTCATGTTTCTTGAATCTCCTAGCCTCCTAGGACCTCCATGGCAAGTGATATCCAATTGGGCAGCAAAAGTGTTCCTCTAAATGCATGTAAGTGAGTATGCAATTCGATAGGGCTTCATTGCATTTCAACTTGAGATTCATATATATCTTTCTCCAATTCGAAGGGGGTTTTATAACATTTGCCAATGGCTAGGGGTGGCTTCTTGAGGAAGCCAAGAACAATATTGGGTGGTTGAGCTTGTTGGATGGAAGGATTTGGAATCTTCCTCACTCAAAATACTCCAATCCACAACCAATTAGTTGTTTGAACCAACTTTGAATCAGTCAAAGGCCAACTGATTTTGAGTCCTAACCGCGGCTAACAAGCACGATCAGCTCTACTAACCATGGGTGTCAATAACGGTTAGCACTGAATAGACAAAGGTTCCCAAATGAGTGGTAAAAACCATTGTTATACCTTGGTATTTGTCCAAGTTCTTCCATATAGTCTTCTAGCATGTTCCATATGAGTAGTCGCCTCGAAATGACATGTTTTAGGTGTCTACACCTGGATATGTCGAATCACTACCTAGTCTAAGTACTCCGAGTGTAAAACTTTCATAGATACCATGCCATATTGGTGAACAAAATCCTTGGGTTGCACTCACCACCCTTTTGGAACACTACTCACACATGCGATCATCTATGATTTTTTGTGACTCACACCTATCTCACAATGACACCACTACACACGGGATCTTTCTATGGCTCATGTTTGAATAAAACCCAACTGGCTCATCGTCTAATACCTCATACAAAGCTATATACCAACCATTGCAACTATTCACCTCATGCAAAATTATCACCAATTTAATAGTGTTCCCATCTCACCGTTTGTCAAACATATCTATCGATCTACCCATGCTTGGTCCATCACTATCATACGTTGTCCTGAAACCCTGTGTAAAAATTTTGGTGACACATCATCCTACATGTCCACCCATCCATACTGCATGAAGTGGTCTGATCCTATTTGAAAACCATGTCGTTCAACTTTGTCTAATGGGGGCCACCAACGTATCCACCCATATTGACATTTCAATTCTCTTTCCTACGTCGACATGTCATCTCCACGTAGGTCATCTAGTTGCCACTAATGTCTTTCTCTCCTTTCTAATACCTTAAAAACCTCACTGTGTGCTAGCCATCGAATTTCATCGAGGTAAGTCGCCAAGTCATGCGTTTATGCCTAATAATGCCTCGGTTCTTTGACCCACATCACATTCGACCTGAGTTTACCCTTGTCACCACCTTTTAATATCGTGGACCCCTACAGAACATAAATTATGCTTAGGTGTTTAGAAGTAAAAAATTAGGAATTTCTCTTATATAAAGTATGAATCTACTATAGACAATTAAATGAAATATTTTAATTACGTCTATGACACTCTTATGAAATTAAATAAAATCATGTAAACTCAATGAGGGTCTACAAACCAAAATTTTATTTATTTTAAATTAAAATTATTATTATTATTATATACATATTTATTTCATTTATGTATATATATAAATTATATATATCTATATATACCTTTTATTTTATTTTATTTTTATTATTTTTTATCTTTTTATTTTATTTATTTAAATTTAAACTAGACTTAACTAGCTTCACAAAATAAGGCTTTGGTTTATTTAAAGACACCTACTATAACAACATAAAACCAAGCTCTAAAATCCTAATAAAAATCCTAAAGCAAAACCACCAAGCAAAGCAACATAAAACAAGGAGACACTACAAACTCTGAAATTTGGGGAAATTACACTTCGAACCCGCAGGAAAGGGATGATAAAAATTATCACTTCAAGAACATTAAAAATCTCAAAAACATAGAATTAAAGGTGGGTCCCCAATTTTGGGGTAAGTTGTGTGATAGTCACAACAAATGGTGACTCTACTGGGAAATGCTCCTGAGCATTTCGGGTGAAGAACCCAATCTAAAATGAGAACACAAAATATCAATGAAATATAAATTATTTAGCGATGTCCCGAGAAGGTGGGGGTAAACAACTTCGAATAAAAATAACTAATCCATCTGCCTTTGCTCAGTGTGTGAAAAAGTGATTCATTTTTGCACCTCTAAAAACCTTCTGGATTCCATCACCTGGTTTACATTTAGGCTATGAAGCACGACTCATAAAAAGAAAACTTTTACAGATAGATCCCTACTGCCAGTCAGGCATCTATAGCCCCGATAGGGTTTATCTAACTCACCCTTGTGTTTGCTTAATACTTTGCAAAGCCTTTCTTATAATCGAGCTGTGTCTAGATAGAGCCCTACTATCGGTCAGGCATCCATAGCCCCGGTAGGGTTTATCTAGACTTTGTGACTGATTTGATCAAGCTTTTCAATGCTCATTTTTTTTTTATAGCTTTGCAATAATTTATGTATCACTAGGGTTAGGAAGCATAGAGATAGAGCGTGTTGAATTTTTGCCTTAATTTGCAAATCAAGATAACTTCATCCTTTAGGACTTCCAGAAATACCCTTTAATATGTGAGTTACATGTGGAGCTTTAGCGAAATATTTCATTGTTCTACTCTCCACCATTTTAGTCCCAAAATCTGAGCATGATCACAAAATAATTCATCCCCCTTTTCTCAGGTTCACCTGCTTTCAGATTAGGTATTCCAACCTACTTAACAAAGGAACACAAAAATGGGCAAGAGGCCATAAATTAGCGACCACGAAACATCACCTCAAAACAAGGGAACAACCCAAAACACAAAACTAAAAACACAAACCAAAACCTAACCTAATGCAAACTAAGGAGAAAGTAAATACAAAACTTGTCAAACCAAAAAAACAAAAACCAAAACTATATACAAGAATATACAATATGGTACAAGATGGTGCAAAGTTTGAGCTATCACTTCCCTGGATCCCAAACATGATTAGCGCATTTCAAAAGACATATAACATGATACGCACGCCAAGCTTTACAAAAATCCAACGAAAATAAGATTAGGCCAAATAATACAACAATTTTCATCTTGCCTCTCTCACCCCACCAATTTGATTTAGTTCCATTAACAATCCCATAGGTGAGCTTCAAATCATTAAATTGATTAGACAATAATTGATTTTCAATTCCTTCTTGTCTATTCCTTAATATGTAAATTTCACAATTCAATTCATGATTTAGAATTAGGCCTTCCTTTTCAAATATGAGATCTTGCAAACAAGAGCCTATTTCTAAAAACTTTAAAGCCAATTCATTTTCCATGTTTTTAGGCCAATCAAATTTATGTAACCACTTTGCAAGCATCTAGGATATTTATTAAATGAGGATCATCATAAGTTTTTATCCTAGATTCAATAATTAATTGATTATGAACTTGATTTAACACTTCAAGCACATCAACTTCTTTTTCATTCAACAAAGCAATATCATTAGTGGTGTGAGGAGAAATTAACTCAAATTCTTTATCAACCACAAATGGCATTTCATCATTGATAGCATTTGAATCCAACAACCAATTAGGTAAACCTTCACTTGGAGTTCGAATGTTGGAACACAAAAGGTGAGATTTTACCTTTGGCACATTTCCATTTACCAATACTTGGAGAGGATTTGTAACTTTCTCTTTTCTTCATGATCTTCATCATCATCATCATGTAGCACTTCTTCTTTGTCCATGACCTATTTATCAAAGACACCAAAATTAGGCACCCAATTAAAAACATGTCCATCCTTTTCAAACCATGAGTCTTGTCTATCTAGGGATGTGTCACATAACACATGCTCCTGATCAATCACTTGAGTTGTTTCAGATAACATAACATTTTCAATTGGATCATCAGTGATATCAAACCCAAACCATTCAGGTTCTGGAATTTCCTCATTTTGAGATGGCATAGACATTGTAGAGCCAATAGGTGGATCAATATTTTTAATTTCTTGCCCCTCAAAGGGGACCAAAGCAAGTGGTTCTCCCTCTTTATCCATGGTAGTAGAATCATTATCATTTTCCAACACTTGATGAGATTCCAACCCTTCTTCCAAAACATTCTCAGATTGTACATGACTTGTAATATCCTCATGCGAGAAAGCAATTGTATTATCCTGCATATCAATTGACACAAAAATTTCATTAGAAGGTTTGGAGTGAGCATATTCTTCCCATTTCTTCCAAGAATCATAGTAATCATCTTCCAAAATCAAGTTGTGATGCTCAACTACTTCTTCGTCATCTTCCGATTCATCAACATGTTTCTCATCAAATTCATCTTCACCTTCCTTAGATGGTTCAATTATTTCCAAAAGTGGGTTATTTCTTATATTCAAATTTGTAAGGCTATCATAATCCACATTGGTAACCCATGATTCAATTTTATCACAATTTGGAAGGTGTGGGTTTTCTTGGCCATCAGTTTCAACAATATCATCCAAAGTATCTTCCGAGAACAAGTGGTGAAATTCTGTTATGTCTTCGAATTCATTTATTGATTCTCTTTCAAACTCACTTTCAACCACTTTTGATGGCTTAGGGGTTTCTATAATGGGATCAATTTTTACATTCTTCTTTCTATGATCATCCCAATCCTCCTTTGTGAATAATGATTCTAAATCCTTTCTTTCCCAAACAAAATGGTGATCATTTGGTTCCAACTCCTTGTTACCCATCCATAGTATTTCTTCTCCAAAATATTCAAGCTCTTCAAGAAATTCTGAATAGGTATTTACTTCAATGTAAGTCAGATCTAGACCTTCTCTATCATCTGAAGGAGCATAACATGGAATATCATTAAGATTAGTATCATGAACTTGATTCCTAGGATGATTTGGAAGCATACTTTGATGCACTTGCTTTTGTAATGGAACCATATCTCTACTTAACTTCTTAACCAACTTCTTTCGATATTTTATTTCTGATACAAGCTCCTTGGGTTGGGTGGTAGAAGTAGTAGGATTAGTTGGATTGACATAAGTAGGCAAAGCCTGAGCACTTGTTGTTATGGCTCCATGAGTGACCAAATGGTTCTCTAACCATAATGGAGTGGTTGGATGGATAGATGTATTCGTATAAGTGCATGTGGGAGGATAAGTGGGTATGGTAGGATAAAATTGATTGTAGGGCAAAGCATTCGACATCAAATTTTGTTGTGCCCATGCTTGGTTTATCATCGAGGTTTGATTGTAAGCCCCTAGTTGTCCTACCATAGGTAATTGCTCCATCCCAAAACCTTGTGGCCTTAGTTGTTGTTCTACAGTCATGGCTTCCGTGTAGGCTGAGGCAAGAGTAGTGACCAAAGGATTTGTCCTAGTGAACATGGCAAGCAAGGGATCCAATGCCCCAAAGTATATTTGAAGGGCAACACTTTCCGCAATAGTAAAGGGAGCAATCAATCTTGCATAGAGCTTTCAAAATCTCATGTTGAATGTTCTCAATGGCTCATTAGGTTCCCTCCTACAAGAAGCAAATTGATGATAAATCATGGCAGGATCTATGGGCAACCTAAACTGATTGATAAAAGTAGTTTCTAATTGGGCCCAAGATGTAATAGAGCCAATGGGTAGATTGATGTACCAATCATATGCCATATCATCTAGGCTCCAAGGAAACAATCTACAAGCCACATCCTCATGTTTGACATTTCATCTAATTAGGATATCCACATAGGACTGAATGTGCTCCTCGGCTAATATTGTGCCATTGTGTTTAAACTTGGGCAAAAATTCCTCTATGTTCTTGGGTAAGTCATGAGCATCTCCACTAATGTTCAAAGGATTACCATGCACCCCATACCACTTTCCAACATTTGTAGCCATTTTATTAAGTTGTAATGTGATTAACAATGACAACAACAAATGATTGTTAGCAATGCCTCACAATAAGAAATATTCCCAAAAAGAGAAATGGTTAGCATCAACCAAAATATATGCATCAATTAAACCATGGCATCAAAGAATATTTTCCAATTTGCAACAAGGTTAGCATTAAAGCATCATCAATTAGAGAACGTTGGAATCAATGAAAGTGATCATATGTAAACAAAAGTTCGTTAGTCCAAACCAATGTCTTTAAATAAATATTTCAAGTAAACATGAACAATTTAGCATCTAAATAGCAATAAAATAAATCAATTCAGGCCCTCCTAGCTCCCAAAGTGTTGAGTGCTAAAGGAGGCCAAAGATGCTAGTCAAATGGACTTGAAATATTTAGCAATTTAAAACTCTCAAAGTTACACCAATATCACATTATTCATTGTATGAATAATTCAAAAGCATTTAAAACAACAATGAACAATTTAGCATAAATAAAATAACACCAATTCATGCCCTCCTTCTAGCACCAAAATGTTGAGTGGTAATTTTGCCCAATTGCAAAACCACACTCACCCTTAGGATTTTGATCACAAAACCCTCTCTTGCAAAGAAGTTAAAACAAAAAAACTTCTCCAAGGTTCCGCTATGTAAGCATTGCACATGTGTATTAGTAATCTCAATGAAGATATATCAAATAAGTGCTAGGAATACCTTAGTGATTTGCAAGTAACTGTTAACAAGGGGCCTGTGTTGGTTTATTTTATTATGCTATACTAATGATTGTTCATGAAACTTAAAGAAATATAAATGTGAATTGGCCCTCATATGACCACGATGTAAAGCCTTAATTCCTTTTATCTTGAAATGTTTTTAGGTAGATTTTATCTTCTTTTGATTAAGTAGATTTTAAACAAGTTTTTATCTTGCATTAAACCCTACTTTAAGCATGAAATAGAAGATTAAAATCTATCTCTAAATTGGAAATTTAAATGATGAAAGGATTCACTTGATGTTGCTTTGAACATAAAGAAATGCCAATAGCCTTTGATATAATTAAATAAATTATCCCTCTTTGATGAAATTAATTTTCATAAAGAGACGACAATTTATTGCTTTAAAATAATGGCCTTAAAATGTCATTATAAATTATCCCTCTTTAATGAAATCATAATTTTCATAAAGAAGAAATAATTTAATGCTTTAAAACAATAGCCTTTGATGTAATGTATAAATTACCTCTCTTTAATGAAATCAAAATTTTCATAAAGAAAGGCGAATTTATTGCTCTAAAAATGATAGCCTATGGAATGCCATATAAATTACCTCCCTTTAATGAAATTGCAATTTTCATAAAGGGAAGTTCATTTATTGCTTGCAAATAAAAATGCAAAGCTGAAAAAATCTGATTTGCCTTCAAAATGTGAAAAAAATAAAATTCCAAAATTATAAAAATCCTCATAAAACAACAATTTTCAACAATTTTTATAAATTCGAAATGGCTTCGGAATGAGTTCGAATTTGTTTCGGATGAAATATTGTAGCTCATTCTTCACACCCATGTATTTATTTTTGTCATTTTAATTTTTTTCGATTTTTATTTTAATCCTCGAAGTTTAAAAAAAATCTGCAAAAGAAAAGTTAGAAAAATAAAAATAAAATCTGAAAAATGAAACAAAAAGCTGAAAATGTTAAAACACACTACAACCAGTATGATGCCATCCTATTCCTGCAAAATCGAAGATGTGAGAAATCCATGCATGCAACCTAGTTTACCCGAATCTGCATTTGCACAACTCGTAATAACCTAGGTGCGAGCTTCTAAGGAAAATGAAAATAAATTTCATGCTTTAAGATGTTCAATGATGCAACCATTAAAAATGCATTCAACATCATCTACAAATCCAAAACGTGAAAGGGGAAAATAAGCATTAAAACAAGCATGCATAAATAAACTCCTATTTTGCCAATAAAATGTAAATTTCTGGTGTATGTGTATTCAAAATAATATCTCTATTTTTACAAACATTTCCAACAACATCTGGCCTCCAAAAGGGTCCAACAAGCCTATAAAATTTCAACAACATGTGGCCTCCAAGGGATCCAACCCCTTTTCTCTATTTTCCATGGGTTTTTGTAATCCCCTATAACAACTCTTCATTTTCCACTTTTCGTTTTTCTCTCCTTCATTTCATTTTCCATGTGCTTTTTTGTCTTCATCTCCCTTTGGTTTTTGTAGATTTTCACTTCAAACAATGTTCCTGTGTTTCATTTCCATGGCTATAGTAAAGTAGCCCTAATAGGCATTCTGCAGTGACCCTGGGCCCATATTTTCACCTTTTGTTTATAACGGTAGCCTCACCAAATATAATATCCATTCCTTTTGGATTTTTTTTTGTTTGGCTAATTAACTGACAAAAATCATTATTTTAGAAACGCTTATAGTAACATTTTTTCGAGCTATCATATTCTCTGTCAATGAAAGATATTTTGTTTTTGCTGACTCCTCATGTGTAAAGCCTTAATACTCATGAACACATATCGAATAAGATAATTACGCTATTCGCACACCTAATCTCTTACCTTATATTAAAGCCCTTTTAATAACATATTTTATCATCATCATCATCGATAAATGATGGGTCCTTAACATCCGAATGATATACGTGCACCGATATCTTTGCATGACCGACGACTTTTTTTGGCTGAAGAATGTGTTTTCACATGGTGTTGCACATCATCTTTGTTTGACATGGTGTTCATCTACCCAAGTCATTGGCCCATAGATCACTGCATATGAGGCATCCCATTACTCCGGCCAATCCTTTACAAAACCTTTGGCTACCTACACTATCATGCTCATCACGAAGTTTGAAAATCACTCCTTATATCTATATGTTTCATCGATATGGCAACAAAATCCTCACTCGATAGACCTTCGATGCATGCTCACCAATGAGTTTACTAGTATCCACGATCACCTCGAAGTAGTACATGTGTAGCCCAAAAATTCTCGTACTCCTTTCCTCAAGACTGATGGATCCGCGCCTTAGAGGGGAATGGGATAATGAGTGGTATACACCTCAAAAGAGAGGTACTTAATCATACCTTCTATATATGGTGATTTTTTTACGAATTGTTTTGGGTTCACCAGGAAACATTTATGGTTGTTTCCATGCCTAGGTTTTGGGATTTGTTTTGATGTGTTCTTTTTATTCAAAATCACATACACCTAGTTTTTTCCAATATGCAACTATAATAACCTATATGTAAATGATTCAAATGCAAACAAAAAATAATAGAAAACAGAATTCAAATAGACAATGCAATGCTTAAAAAGTGATTTCAAATCCTAACCTGTATCTGGAAGTCTGATGAAGTTTCTAATTTTTGAGTGTAGTCCAGTTTCGTACAGTGTAGGGCAATATCATATTACAATTTTGCAAGATCGTATTACGATCAATGAGATCGTATTCCGATCACAGACAGACAGATCTAATTTTGATAGAAGACAATAAATGCATGGATAGAGGGTAAAGAACAAAAATTCATGATCCTATTTATCTTTGCAAATATGGTTCTGATCTATTAAACACTATTGAACAGTAAAAATAATAGGAATTGATAAAAAAAAGTATTTAATTACCTAAAACATGCAATTACATGAGATTTTAGGTTAACTCCAAGAATGCAAATGATCTAATCTAATATGTCCTATGATAAAAATGAAGTGTAAATCAAACGAAGAAAGATCAGAATACGCAAACTAGAACTTAGAGTTGCCCCCAAGCAAAATGCAGGCGATATCATAGCATTATGGGCGAGATTGTTTCTTGAACTTGCATGTTCTACTACGATCACAATATTGTATCCTTCGATCTATGATGAAATCCTCTAATCCTGCAAGCAAATAACGAAATAATGAGCGCTAAGAAGCAAAATTAAACTAAGTTTTATTAAATGCAGAGTCGAGAGAATTACAGAGGGAGGGGTATGGTTAAATAGGTTGGGTAGGATAACTAGAATAGGGAGGTAAGTAATTTTGTTACAACCTCTTCCAAGCTGAGCATGATCGAGTGAATATGATCCCGTAACTTTCGCGTGGTTGCTCAGATAGGGATAAAAGACGTTAAAACTAAATTTGTCACTTTTCTAAGTTTGATTTTCTATTTCTAAGCAAGATTGTATTACAATCATCAATATAATATTATTATCATAAAGATCGTATGCCAAAATTATATTACGATTTCGGAGGTCATACTATGATTTTGTTGATCGTAGTATGATCTCGTCAGCCTAGACATGTACTTAGTTTTTTGGCAGTTTGAGGGGTCAAACAATGTCAAAATTGGACAGATAATATATCGTTGGAAATCTCTTTTAAAGTACTATCTAATGATATAAAATTTGAGAAGAGTTGAGATTATTTGATAGGGTAAAAATTCTCTTTAATATGACCTTATTTTTCTAGGAGGCAAATGAGTTAATTTTTCATGTCTATATTTTGCCCCCTCTTTGGTGTATTTATGAACAATAAATGCATCAAATAAAAGTGTAGAAACTTGAGTAGAGATGATTATGATTTGACATGGGAAAAAATGAAGTAGATGGTTTAGAATGAATAGTTCATGTAAAATTGATGTTTTAGAAAAATAATTACTAGTTTACTGACTAGGATGCCCCCTCAAGTTTTTTACACCAAATTCTATGTTTTGTGGAAAACTCGAAAAAAAAAATTGATATATATATTGATCTTATTTGTTTTATGTGACTTTGTGTGATTTTTTGGGTATTTATTACATTTTCTTATGATGGTTGTGTTACATAATTTCTTGTAGTCATGCTTTGATTTTTGAACATTTTGATCATGCTTAACATAAAAGGAAAATGATTTTGTAAAGTGTGTTTTGAGAAAGATATTTTTGTGTGATGATAGATTTGAGGGATTAGCAATGAACCTCGAAGGATTTTGTATTGTTATATGACCATTAATGGGGATCAATGCTCACTAGGTCATGAATCAGATCCTGTTATGAGGAAGTTTTGTATTGCTAATACCAAAAGATTATGTTCTTAAGAATAATCTTAAGGCTTTATGATGAGAAATAAATGTTTGATGTTGTTTTGGTACAAGATGTTTGATAGATGTTGTGAAAATGTATGAATCTAAGCATGAAAATTTTGAAATATGATTTGTGCTAAGCATAGAATTCCTATGTGAAATTATATGAAATAATTACTTAGGAATTATACCATCATCACGAAAAATCAAAATGAAATGCATGATGATATGAAATTATTTGTTCTTTTTAAAATGCAAAGTAATGTAAGATAAATCATTGTGTCACATGTTCCAAAAATATTATGTAATTTTTATGAAAATATATGGACTAATTTTGGGCATGAAAAATTAGAAAGATGACTTGCGCTAGGCATAGAATCCCTAAGTGTGAAATTTGAAGAAAAATAGTTACGTAGGAACAATACCATAATCACGAAAATCAAAATGAAATGCATGATGATTATGTTTGACTTTGCAATATTATTTGAGATAAAATATTGTGCTATGATGATAAAATAATTTGTAGGAACTAATGCAAAGGATTGAAATTATTTATCTAACAAAATTCCAAATAAATATTTTAACTTATTTCTAAGACAAATTCAAATTTATCTAGAAATAGTGTGTGAAAAGTGAGTTCATTATCTATTTTGATCGTCGTAATGATAGAAAATCTCTCAAGGGTCAAATGTGTGTGCTTTGTGAATTTAATTTACCGATTTTGAGTAAGGTATTGATACAAGAAAACTTTTATGAACCAATGTGTGTGCATGTGAAATGTTCATTTACCCATGATTTTGTGCATGTGTTGGTACTGAACTACCATGTAAATCAATCTACCAAAATCTAGCTAATCCAAATATGGATATTGGTCTGTACAAAAGAAAAATTACTAATGTGACAGACATATCGCCATGTGAAAAGGAATTACCCAATGTCAAGCAAGTTGGTCACAAATCACCTGTTATAGGGTTTACCTCATGGTTTTAGAATAATTGAGAAATTCCAGGGATTCAAGTTCTATACTCCCTTTTTTTCTTCACATTTATAGGATAGGGATTTCTTGTCCATTTCAGAACAAGGGGATTTTATTGCTTTGGAACATTTTTCTTGTTTTTCTCTTTTTATTTATTTTCTTTATTTTTTTTCTTTTTCTTTATGTTATTTATTTTTCTTTATTTTTTTGGGATACTTGCTCAGATTAGTTGTAGAGCAAGGGATTTTATTTGGGTAGGGAGGAGCTTGTCCTTTTGTAAATTTCTCAGTATTCTAGACCATGCACATGATAGGATAGCAAGAAAACTTTTTCACTTAAGGTATTAGGATCTACTAAGCAGTATCACTTTATCGAATTTGCAACAAATCATTTTAAGATGTGAAAATGTGTTCTTGGTTCAAGAAGTAACAAGATCATTCGCAATACTCAAAATTATTTAATGAAGTAATAGTAATTTTCGATACAAGAGAGATTTATAATCAAAGTAAAAAAATCAAAATCAAAATCATTTTACAGTTATGAAATTTAATGCATGGTTCAAGATAACTTTTTGAATTTATCTAAAATAAGATAAAATATAACTCAATTTTTTTTAAAGATAACGACAGATAAAAGTGCAATAATTTTTAAATATTTTTAGAAATTTTGATATTATTATTATTATTTTTTAATTATTTTATTATTATTTTTTGGTTGTTTTTGATGTTTTAATGATGGAATTGGTGATCTATATACACTATACAAGGTGATTTTGATTATAGCATGTCTAAGGTGGCTTCAAAATCAAAGGAGGTTTTGAAGAACAATTTGGTTGTGGTGAAGGTGATTGAAGTTGATTGGTTAATAGTTGAGATTGTTGTGATGAAGAATGATAAGTAGATGTAGATGAAGAAAAGATATGGACAAATATGACGATGATAATAAAGAGGAAAAGAATAGAGAACTTAATATAATAACAATAATGAAAGAGAGAATGAAGAATATAAAATGACAGATAAAATGTGGTAATGATGATAAAGAAGAAAAGATTAGAGAACTTGTTGTAGTGATGATAAATACAGAGAGAATAAAGAACAAAGATTCCTTATGAATAGGAGAGGTTTGCAAAAGTTCCAAAAGATATATCTTTTGTGAATGATTGTCCATTGTTGTTGAATGTTGAGGGAGACTTTAGGTTGAGACTTCAACACTAAATATGGATTTTCTATGCTTGTATCCTCATTTGGATTATTATTCAAAACTGAGGAAGGTTTTGAAGGTTGGTTGGATTAAGAATTTATTTCTTGTTTATCAAATTGAGTTGATTGAACTTGAGGTTGCTCACTTGTAGTTTTATCACATTATTAGTGATGTCATTGTGATGGGACATATTAGGATGTAATATTTGATTGATTTCCTATCGTTGATGTTTGATTAGTTCTCTTGGGATTTTATCAATAATTGGTTCATTATCTCTTTCTTCTTGATTGTGAATAGAATTATGATGAGCAGATTGTGAAGTATGATGTGATTGCATGGTAGGATTGTAAGAAGAAATATTTCTTATTGAGATGAATGTGTTGTGTTGAAAGAAGAAGGTTGGAATAGTTGTGATTGCAATGATGATAAATAAGAACTACATGGGGATTGAATAGCTTTAAATGAATGTTTAGGGGGAATACTACCACTATTATGAATAGGCTAAGGTGAATAAATATTTTGTAGAGAAGAATATGGTGGTGATTTTTATTCACTATTTGAGTTTGTGATTGAGAGTTTTGATTTTGAGTTTGTTGTTTAGTGATGGTTCCAATAGTACCCACAATATTATTATTATGCAAATAACTAAAATATGGCCTAGAATTTACGAATTTTTCATTTGAAAGCACTTGTTGAGATGATGGTCGAGTAGTCACTCTTCTAGGGAATGGTTATTTAGACACCATTAAATCTATGATGGGAAGAGTTGGATATGATTCATATTCAGAACTATTTGAATTATTTGAGGTAATATCAACATCACTCTTTGTTTCACTTTCTTGATCACTTTCTAAATATGTAATTTGATAAATTCTTAGAGGTCTAACAGTAACTTGAGATTCAGTAGTTACACATGGTTTTTTCAAATATTGATGAGGTAGAAAGCTGATAATAGTTCCCACATATTGAGTTGGATAAGGAACATTGTGATGTTCTACTTTATTTATAGCTTCTTTACCATGCTTTGGTAAACGGTGTTGAAAAATATCCAAATTTTGATTTGCATTTTTATTTTGAGGTTTTCGTGTATTATTCTGAGCATTTCTTGGAGGGAAATTCTCTACTTCCATTTTTTATTATCAATTAAATCTTTTATCATGTGTTTCAATATTTTACATGAATTTGTTGCATGACCCTCAACTCTATGAAAGTTACAATGTAAATCAGCCCTAAATCTAGCTGCATTGGTATCAGGTTGTCTTATTTTGGGCAACTGTATCAAGTCTTGTTATAATACATGAGGTAAGATCGTAGTTAAAGGTTGATTTAATCTTGTAAATTCTCTTGGTGGCTTATCAGGAATTTTCAATACAAACTTCTTTATGGCTTCTGTAAGGTTAATATTTGAAGTGTTTTTGCTATCAGTAACTCCATCATCCACTACTTGCTTATTCTTATATTGATTCTTAGAAGTCTTATCTTCATATTTATTCTTAAATTGACCTCTTATAATAAGGGCATCTTATACCCTCCTTGCTAAATCAATGGCTTGATCAAAGGTGGTTACTGTAGCAGTAGAAACTTCATAAGATAGTTGTTCTTACAAATTACCTATGAATATATTCAACATTTCATGATGAGGCAATGCAAAGTGTAATTTACCCAAAATTTGTCTCCACTTAGCCAAAAATTTAGCAAAAATTTCATATTTTCCTTGTTTCAAGTTGTATAAATCCTTAATGGTCACATGCCTCTCTATATAGGCACTAAATTCATGGACAAACATTTCTACTATCTCTTCAAAATTTCTTAAAGAATTAGTGGGTAACTGATAATACCACTTTAGAGCTATGCCTCCCAGACTTTTAGGGAACATCTTTATGTGAGAAGCGGAACGACAATTCAATTAATTTATGAAGTATAAATAATACATTAGGGCCAGGATTAGTCCGAAGGTTGTGGAACCACCCAAGACCAATATAGATGCAGTTGTAATAAAATAACAACTAGCCTAAATTAATCAATTATAACAATATAATATCATTAGGATTGAATTATCTAATGAAAGAAATATTGAAATATATTCTAACATCCCCCTATATTACAATATTTCAGGAAACATATAATTACTAGCTATACTATCATCCCCCCATTATTTTGAAATACATAGAGAGCTACAAAATAATTCAAATTTGACATGTGCAAGTGCCTTAGTGAATATGTCTACAACTTGAGCATTGATGGAGATGTACTGAAGCTGGATTCGATGCTTTGGTACTTCATATCGAATGAAGTGGCATTATGTATCAATGTGCTTCATTTTATCATGATGCACTGGATTCTTAACAAGATTCAAAACACCCATGTTGTCGCAGAACAAGTGTATTGGAGATTTTGATGGAAGACCCATACTTGTCAGGATGCAATGCAACCATATCACTATGCACATATCAGAAACAACAAGCAAAATGAGCACCTTTGCTTTGCTATATTTCTTGTCAAAGTATTTTTGATCAACAAATGGAGTTGTGGCTCCAACTAAATATGAAGGTCTTACTGTTGTTCTAGACACAATTTCCCAAAGATCATCCATCTCTAGGATTGCCTTCATTTTATTTTTCCATGGTGTGTAATTTGGACCTTTCAATAACTGATAAGCATCAGTCATTAGTTTTGCAAACATTGTGAAGGTTCCTTATAACACCAAATGGTCACCCCTTCGATAGAACTTAATGCCAGGCCATTATACCATACAAAATACCCGCCCTTACATGAGGGAGACTATAGGTATTTTGAAAAACTAGAAAAATTACCCGCCCTTACGTGAGGGAGACTGTAGGTAATTTTAATGATTATACGATACGTGGTACTTAGGCGGTACTGAAAGGGAATCACCTCATTTATGGCACCGACCTTAGAAATCCTTCAATACTCATGCATGGGTGTAAATTCCCCTAAAAATTTTGGATATCCAAACTTCCATATGGATTTAAGCCTAAACACGAGAGTGATTGGGGTAGTGGATGGAGTAAAAAATAGCAAAATGGCAAACTTATCTCTCCTCGATGATTAATAGATAACAAGCTCAGATGTCATTGTGGCAGCTATATTAGGTGGCGGATACAGTAGCGCAATCATGACAACTTTACCTGTAAGTGCTGGCCAGAGGTATCACAAATACCGAACATTGCAGTGCAATAAATTGCATTGATGGGTTTTAATTATTTCAAGGACTTAGGGAGTGTTTGATTTTAACTTAAATGATGTAGTGCAAAATAAGGAAAAAATGCAACATACAACATAAAAGTGTCCACATAAATAACCCACTAGGTGTCGATCGCAGTCGAAAATGCATCTTTACAATAATTCCAAACTTTATTTTTTCAAAAAATTACTCTCAATCCCCCCTTGATTTTTTGAAAAAAAATCACTCCCCCCTTTAAAATTTTAAACATTCTTTTATAATAAAAGTTTAAAAAAATAACTTTATTCTACATAGTAAAAAAAATTATTTAAAAAAAAAATAACCTTTAAACTATGATAAAATAAATTAAAATTATATTTAACTTTGATTAGAGAATATTAAAAAAAACTTTAATAAAAAAAAAAAAAAATTATACCTTTGAGCGGGGGGGAGGGAGGGTCGACGGGACTCAAACCCGTGACCTGAGGGCTCTCAGAGCCCTTACCACTCGGCTCACAACTAGTGAGCCAGTGGGCTGATCCGAGAACTATTCTTGATGTCCTCCTCCTTAAACAACTTCGACGTGCCTTTTGAAGAACGTGTGACTGCTCTGCCACCTCGGGCGGAGCTCAGGCAGTGAAGAGTGGCAGTCAATGTAGCTTGGGAGTGGAGCACTGGTGACAACAGGTTGGCAATCGGGTGGCGAGCAAACAAAATCATTTTTTTCAACCTAAAACTTACCACAGATGTATCAAAATGATGCACAGAGATCACAGAGGAAGAATAGAACAGTTTGCAACCAATCTAAGTAGAGAAAAATGCTCAAAAATGTCTGTCTAATTTTTCCATTGACACCATCCGGGAGGAAAAAATACTTTGAGGAAAGATCCGAGAGCTAAAATGAAATTTCAATCCAGCAAAATGACTCGGATTTTACCTCATTCTCCAATAAAATTTGTAGATGTTTGATCTACTGAGCTCAAAAGTAAGGAAAAATACGTCTTGGTTTATGCAGTTGATGCAGGTGACGTAGGTGATGGCTTATTCATAGATCTGAGCATTTGTATTTTAGGACTCAATGTCCCACATCGAGGGTGCAGTGACTCTGTTAGGAGTTTAAGATAATTTCTCCTCTATAGAGGAGTATCTCCTCTCAGGGATTCCCACCTAAGAGGTCGTGAGATCTCCTCTCGTGCTTGGCTAAGCGGCCTTGGTGTTGGTCACCGAGCTTCATCGCAAGCCTTTGAACTCTGATTTGATCTTCGACCCTTCTTTGCCTTGTTTGACCTTCGATCGTGCTTATTTTATTTTTCAATCGTTCTTATTTGAATTCCAAAAATTGAAATAATTGCCTCTAAAAATAAAACCAAGTTTTCTCAGCTTCCCTACCAAAAAGCTCAGCCTCAAAAAATCGCCTCCAATAAAAAAAAAAAAATTCCTCAGATGCTTCTTTCTCATGCTACTACAATATCATTTAAAAAATGAGAGTGGCGGAGAGAGAGTGGTGGTATGCTCTGATACCATGTGAGAAGCGAAATGACAATTCAATTAATTGATGAAGTATAAATAATACATTAGGGCTAGGATTAGTTTGGAGGTTGTGGAACCACTCGAGACCAATATAGGTGCAGTTGTAAAAAAATAACAACTAGCCTAAATTAATCAATTCTAACAATATAAGATCGTTAGGATTGAATTAACTAATGAAAGAAATATTGAAATATATTCTAACACTTTAGCAACAAAAAATCATCATGAGAAACATCATGACATGATGTCCTAAACATGCAAAGATGCTCTATAAGATCTTCAATTCCTTTATATATCAGGAGAACAGGCATAGAAAAATTCTTAGGATAAGGTTGAGCTACCACAATGGGATCCAAAGGTTGACTACACATATCTCGATAACTATACGAGGGACGATAGGGATCCATCTGGTCTAGGTGAGAAGCTAAATGTTTAACCATAGCTTAAAGTCCTTGTTTTTTTCCCCCAAATTGGTTTTGTTGTATCATATTGTTGTGTCTTTGATAATAAGTTGATTTTGTTGTATAACGATTTCCAACTGAAACACTATTATGTAAAGTATTACTAGAAGGAGTATTATGAAGTTGATAGGGAATTTTGTTTTGTTGAACCTTTTGCTGATTCTGACTAAGTTTGTGCATCTTCTTAATTCTCTGTGTTACTTTCTATGAAGCAAAAGATGGTTGCTTTTGTTTAGAATTTGAATTGGTTATTGGTGGCGGTTGAGCTATATTTTGATTCAAATTCTGATTTACATTTTGAGATGTGCTATCTTGATTTTTATTTTTGTTCATGTATGTTAATGGATTTCCATTCAATCAGAGATCAGCCTCTATGGAAGCCTTCATCGAGTAATCTCCCATAGGGAGTTGAGCTTCTGTTTGTATGACATGGTTAATGACATTTATATTATCTTTTAGAAACTCAATGAAATGTTGTGTGCTTTGTGTTGCTTCATGTCGGGTTCACCAAATAATGTAGCCCAAAAATTCTCGCACTCCTTTCCTCAAGGCTTATGGATTCGTGCCTTAGAGGGGAATGGGATAATGAGTGGTCTACACCTCAAAAGAGAGGTACTTAATCGTACCTTCTATATATGGTGATTTTTTGATGAATTATTTTGGGTTCACCAAGAAACATTTATGGTTGTTTCCATGCCTAGGTTTTGGGATTTGTTTTGATGTGTTCTTTTTATTCAAAATCGCATACACCTAGTTTTGGCCAATATGCAACTATAATAACCTATATGCAAATATGATTCAAATGCAAACAAAAATAGTAGAAAATAGAATTCAGATAGAAAATGCAATGCTTAAAAAACAATTTCAAATCCTTACCTGTATTCGAAAGTTTGATGAAGTTTCTAATTTTTGAGTGCAGTCCAGTTTCGTACAGTGTAGGGCAATATCATATTACAATTTCGCAAGATCGTATTATGATCAGCGAGATAGTATTACGATAAGTGATATCGTATTCCGATCACAGATAAACAAATTTGATTTTGATAGAAGACAAAAAATGCATGGATAGAGGGTAAAGAATAGAAATTCATGATCCTATTTATCTTTGCAAATATGGTTTTGATCTATTAAACACTACTGAACAATAACAATAATAGGAATTGATAAACAAATGCATTTAATTACCTAAAACATGCAATTACATGAAATTTTAGGTGAACTCCAAGAATGCAAATGATTTAATCTAATATGTCCTATGATAAAAATGAAGTGTAAATCAAACGAAGAAAGGTCAGAATACGCAAACTAGAACTCGAAGTTTCCCCCAAGAAAATTGCAGGTGATATCGTAGCGTTCTAGGTGAGATTATATCCTAAAATTGCACATTCGTACTATGATCACAATAGCATATCCTCTGATCTATGATGAAATCCTCCGATCCTGCAAGCAAATAATGAAATAACGAGTGCTAGGATGCAAAATTAAACTAAGTTTTCTTAAATACAGAGCCAGGAGAATTATGGAGGGAGGGTTATGGTTAAATAGGCTGGGTAGGATAACTGGAATAGGGATGTGAGTAATTTTGTTACAACCTCTTCCAAGCTAAGCATGATCGAGTGAATCTGATCCCATACCTTTCGCTCAGTTGCTCAGACGGATAAAATACTTTAAAACTAAATTTGTTGCTTTTCTAAGTTTGATTTTTTGTTTATAAGAAATATCGTATTACGATCGTCAATATCGTATGCCAAAATTGTATTACGATTTCAAAGGTTGTACTATGATTTTGCTTATCGTAGTATGATCTCATCAGCCTAGACATGTACTTAGTTTTTTGGTAGTTTGAGGGGTCAAATGATGTCAAAATTTGACATATAATATACTATTGGAAAGCTCTTTTTGAGATCTATCCAATGATATAAAATTTGAGAAGAATTGAGATGATTTGATAGGATAAAAATTCTCTTAAAGATGACCTTAGTTTTCTAGGAGGTAAATGAGTCAAATTTTCATGTCTACAACCTAATATCCTAATCAAAGTTTGCCATGTGCATGACCTTCATTGAGAGCCACTCTTGTTCTTTGATGCTACCTAGGTTTCTTAGTCCATGTCCACCATGTCACTATGTTGCTCCAATGTAAAATTTGCCTACCTAGCATATATCCATGACCCGACAGTCCATCCGATCTCAAACACCCCCTTCGTGGCCATCGGTGATATTTTTCAATCCCATTGTGGATGTCATTAAACTCCCTATCGTGCTGACTATGCTTATTTTACTCAACTATTTCACCATTTTTCACACTCCAATGTGTGGATTATCCTATCTACATGTTTTATCAATCGATTATTGCCTGCTCACCTGGCTTGGAGGATTCTACCATGGCTATCAAAATTCTACTTCTAACCTAGTCAAATATTCACTTATTCATACTACCAGTGCTCAATATGTGAATTGCTCCACATATCGAATATATTTATGGAGAATAATACCTTTCCAATTCAGACTAAAATCCTATTCTATGCTTATGTATCATTCCACTTTAATACCTCTTTTATTTCATGGTTTTTGTAGCATATCAACCCAAACGTCTACAAGCAATCATGGTCCCCTTATACCTATATTAGAACATTGTACCATGAAACCCATGAGCTTGATATTTTGACCCTCGATATTAAGATGCAAGGGGATCACTCATGGTTTAGACCATTAAATCCACTTTGGTAGAATATATTCAATCTTTTCTTCTCTCGGGTTAATGAACAAAAGCTTCCCATCTATCGCTTACATGGCTTCTTCCACTATGTTATGTTCAGGTATTTCTTCAATACCAACTCTTACTTGCTAAATGTATTCCCACCCAAACTCATTGGCCTGTTCTTTTCAATGACGATGTGCTCCCTATTGCTATCAAATTTCCACCATCCATTGTGTCCTCTGGATATTATTTGCTCATGTAGTCTGTCTTCGTATGTTGACAATAGGCTACCTGAAACCGTGTAGCATCATCCAAATCCTCCTGTTATACCCTTGCAAAACATAAATTATGCTTAGGTGTTTAGAAGTAAATCATTAGGACTTTCTATTATATAAAGTATGAATCTACTATAGACACTGAAATGAAATATTTTAATTACGTCCATGACACTCTTATGAAATTAAATGAAATCATGTAAACTCGATGAGGGTCTACAAACCAAAATTTTATTTATTTTAAATTAAAATTATTATTATTATTATTATTATTATTATAGTTTTTTATATTTCATTTAATGTATATATATATATATATATATATACATTTTTTTAATTTTATTTTTATTATTTTTTTATCTTTGCATTTTATTTATTTAAATTTAAACTAGACTTAACGGGATTCACAAAAGAAAGCTTTGGTTTAATTAAATACACCTACCTTAACAACATAAAACCAAGCTCTAAAATCTTAACCAAAATCCTAAAACAAAACCACCAATAAAAGCAACATAAAACAAGGAGACACTACCAACTTTAAAATTTGGGGAAATTACACTTCGAATCCGTAAGCAAGGGATGATCAAAATTATCGCTTCAAGAACATTAAAAATCTCAAAAATATAAAATTAAAGGTGGGTCCCCAATTTTGGGGTAAGTTGTGCACCAATCACAATAGTACCATCATGGGTACATGTTTAGATTAGGACTTAAGCATTTTCTTAAAGCAATGTAATAAATGCACAAGTATTATTAGAATGTGCAATGATGTAAATTGCATGTAGTCCACATGTACATGAGTCCTAAGAATAGAATAGTGAGGTGTCATAGGAATATGGAAGGCCAAGAGTCATGTATCACTATAAATAGGTCTTCTTAGAGTAGAAGAATGTGTGGCATTTTGGAGTGCATGAGGTAGAGTAGTAGTAGTTACAATGTAGTGCATTTTTGCAATATGGAGTGTTAGAGACCTCCATTGCATAGCATTGTATATTTTTGTGAGATTTCATTAATGGCTATTTCTTGAGTATTTTTAGAAGTATCTCATCATATTTTCATGCTTATTAGTTAGTCATTATCATAGTTATAACATTGTACACTTATTTCATTACTTGTGGTTGCATTTCCTTTAAGTTTATAGCTTCAAAAGCTAACACAATAAAGTTTCTAGGTGAAAGTATAGCATGCTTCAACAAGCAAATAGATAAAGACTTTCACCAAGACCTTAATCTAGTATTTGATGGCTTTTGAAGCCTTACTATTAATGTAAATGTCATAGGATAATATTCAAAGGATCAAATAATAATGTAAAGGATATAAAATAAGCCAACTAATATGTAAATATCAAGGCTAATAATATATCAAATAACATTCATTAATAAGCTACAATATGAATGTAAATAGCCTATATCATATGATATAACAAGACTTACAATATTAGTTGCTCAAATATATACAAACTGTAATACTCCTCTTTCTGTTACATATGTATCATAAAACTTTGATACAATGATAATTACAATGCTTTCTATGTAGACAATGTAGGCTATATAAGTTATGTAAGCTATATTTGCTATACCTCTCTATGGAGTAATATATAGCCATTTTAGGTGTAGACACCTAAAACTCATCATGCCAAGGCGACTACTCATATGGGACATGCTAGAAGACCATATGGAAGACCTTTGGATAGATCCAAGGTATAATAGTGGTTTTTACCACTCATTTGGGAACCTTTGTCTAGTCAGTGATAGCCACTGCTGACACCCACAGTTAGTAGTGATCACTGCGCATGTCAGCCATGATTAGCACTCAGAATCAGTTAGCCTTCATCCAACCCAAAATCAGTTGCAACAACCAATTGGTTGTAGATTGGAGTGGTTTGAGTGAGGAAGGTTCTAGATCCTTCCATCCAACAAACTCAACTGCCCAATATTGATCTTGGCTTCATGAGGAAGCCACCCCTAGCCTTGGGCCAATGCTATAATATCCCCTACAAATTAGGGATAAGTCTAGAAAATATTTTATCAATTGAGCAGTGAAGTCCTGTCGAATTGCATAGCCAACTACATACATTGAGAGAGACACTTTTGCTACCCAATTGGAGATCAAATTTCCATGGAAGCCCTAGGAGCCTAGGAGAGCAAAGAAACGTGAATCCGTGCAACTGGTGCACAATATGAACAATTAAACTGCTAAACCTATTAGAGGACACAAAGGTGATCCTTGAAAATCAATTTGACAAGGTAGATTGGAGAGAAAGCCCTAATTTTGAGGGCAAGTTTACTCAAAGCTCCACCGCAGCTGTCATCCATGATGAATAGTTCCACCCATGCATCATACCCACGGTGAGAAAATGACTATAGATCCCCATGTGCTCTTTTCTATAGATTAATTGATTAGATCATATTATGTTTAGTTTAGGTTTAATTGGTATTTTAGAGATATATGACCGGTGGAATTAAGCATTCTAAGTAGATTTACCTTCATTTTGTCAATTTGGTAATTAGTGTAATTATGGGTTATCTCATGCATTTATGCTTTCCATTTGATAAACTAACCCAATATATAGATAATATTTGCTTTCTTACACATGTTTGATGGCAACATTTCATGATTAATATAGGTTTACTATGTTTTATTTATTTTCTTGATTACATGCTTGTTATGGCATATTTTTGTGAAATATCCTTTTAAAGCCTCATCAAGAGAGGCCTCCTTTATTGCTAATTGTTTCTTGTTGTTTATTGCATGCTGGACTAACAGGGTTTTGGGATGTAAGGAAAAAAATACCTCTAATCATGGATAAGAGGATCATCGAAACCCTAGAGCAGTATGTGTCACCCTAGAAGGCATTTGATTCACATCTACCCTTGAGAGGGATTAGATGCTATTGTAATTGTTGTATCAAATGGGTATCCCTAAGAGGGACGAATATGTAATTTGACTCCATTGAAATTAATAAAGAATTCCTTATATTCGTTTCATTTCTTGTTGTCAATTTATGCATGCCTATTTGTTTGTATTTTATCAATTGCAATAGTCAACCTAGGTGTGAGCTATTTTGGGTGGTTATAGTAGGCAATCATGGTGGGAATATGCATATCTAGCCATGATTAATTGATTGTCTTTATGTTTTTTATGGTAGGTGCTCCCCACGACTAACAACCATGGTAAAAAAATTAGCCCGTAGTTGACAGGAACAGGCAATAGTCACAGTCGCACATCAAAGTCATGGTCAGCAACAGAACAATTAGAGAATAGGAGCATAAAGCTTGATAAAATGTGGACCTGAGGTAGGTTTCATTATCATTTTCCTTTCTTGTCTTCTCTATCTGTCTTTTTCTAGAAAGCATAAAATGGTAACCTAAGTAGGACAACATTGAAAAAGGGTGAAATGAATTAGTTCCATTAGGTTTTTCATTCTAGGGTTTCATTAGGCATTGATAGGAACAACGGACCTATAATTGCAGTCCACCCTAGAATAAATCATGATAAAGTGTCCTTGTATGTTGGATTGCTTTCTTAAGGCCCGATTAGAGGCCATTTCATCATTAGTATGCATTGTATAAATATCATGTAGATTAATCATGCATGTTTTTGAAATACCAAACATTCTTTTTATTCATATCATGTAGGAAATGATCATGTGAGTGTTGTATTATGCATCTTTTCTTTTATACAAATTAAAAGTAACACACACACACCACGTTTCATAGTAAATGCTAGTGAGTTGGAAGTCACATCCAACCATTAGTAGGGTTTCAATGACGGTGGAGGTGATTTCCATCCATTGGCCCAAATCCCATGTACCCTATGTTCTAGACCAATACTGGATCCAAGAACTTTCATAGCCTAGAAAATTTGCATGTACTTCTCTTCGGAGGGTATGACACTAACTGGGTGAAAAGGGGTGAGGATCTGGAAGAACCTATGCTCCCTTCCTAGTATGGACTTTCATTTCCACACTTTGGGGGATTACGTGACCTATATTTCATAGCCAGGTTGTCAAGCTACGAGCATACAAGTGAAAGCCATTAAAAATTTGAGAAAATTAATGTTGTTGGGATTGGAACCCACGACCTGAGGCTCCAAGATCCTTACCGCACAGTCCACATCCAGGTGGACTAGCTGGCTGATTCGACAGGATCAGGGGCCCCCTCATATTTGAGGAGGGTCCCTAGTCCACTACCTGAGCACGGCCTCTGCTACTAGTC
This sequence comes from Wollemia nobilis, assembly GCA_028583015.1. Taxonomy (NCBI): domain Eukaryota; kingdom Viridiplantae; phylum Streptophyta; class Pinopsida; order Araucariales; family Araucariaceae; genus Wollemia; species Wollemia nobilis. The sequence goes on along the minus strand of JAQPPZ010000541.1, from coordinate 20,558,792 downwards.
CCCAGTCCGCTACCCTGCTGTTGGTCACGATGGCGGCCGTAGCTTGCTCTCCTCCACTGCTTGGTCGCTGCGCATCGTGGTTGTTGCACACTACATGTTGCACATGTGGGGCATTGTTGCGGTTGCTGCACGCTACGTAGTGCATGTAGCTACTGGCTGCTACACGTTGCAAAGTGCACGCGTCTACTACGCACTGCATAGTGCGCACGACTGCTACGCAGTGCACGCGGTGCGATGCGCTACATAGTGAGGGGAAGGGGGGAGGGAGGGGGGTGGGCATGGCCATGTTCATAGTGGGGGGGGGCCACGTCCGCATCACGGCTGCTCGTAGCTCGCTACGCATGCGGGGGCGACCACGTCCGTAGCGGGGGGCGTGGCCTATGTCCGCGGCGGGGGCGGGGGCGGCCACGTCCGCAAATATATATATATATATATATATATATATATATATATATATATATATTTTTTTTTTTAATTCAATAAGAGAGGGGAGGTGGGGGGGGCCTTCCGCAAAATTTTATTTTATTTTTTCCTCAAAAGCAATCATGCGACGGTGTGATTAAAAAAATCACGTTGTGGAAATTTTTTTTTTCAAATGCAATCACGCGACGGCGTGATTAAAAAAATCATGTCGCGGAAGGAAATTAAAAAAAAAAACTCGCGGTGCTCGAGAAAAAACAACAGACCAACGCTGGGAAAAACAACGCACAGGAGGTCTATGTTTTTTTTAAACTATGCGTTTAGAAAAAAAACGCACAGTCCAGCGCTGGGAAATTAAAAAATTTTCCAGCCTTCCGCTTCTTTTCTCCAAGAAAACAGCATCTGCCTCCTCTCTCTCTTCTCATGCTACTGGCTCTGATACCATGTTAGAATAAAACAACAACTTTATTCATGTCCGAGATTGTTTAAATAATACAATTTCAGGACTATAATAGCCCGGAGGTTACGAAACCATCCGAGGCTGAAATAGAACCTGTTATAACAAATAACAAGTTTAGCCTAATTAATAATATAATGTAATAACAAATATACTAACAAATATATATGCTAACATAAGAGTTACTTTACCGACACAACAAATTTAAAACACATCATACAGTCTAGGAATCATTTTAAAACTGTAAAAGAGATAATCATCATTGTATTCTTTGTGTGCTAATAAAAGTTAAATCTAGACATAGGATACATAATGGTGTGTACACAGAGCGATCGATACAGCCACAGAATCGAGTTCAAGGCTCAAGCTCCACCTAGTGCACAACACGATGTAGAACGCCCTCAATTACATAATCCTCCTGGACATCTTTTAGCAAGCATTAGAGGGGATAATTCTACATGAGGAGATTCCATTGAGAACACACCAATTAGAGGAAGTACTAGACATCCCTCTAGGCACAGATCAGAGCATGGGACTTCCCAGCATGGGGGTTCTGTATATGGTAGAATTTACCGTGATCATATTTAGCATGGATCCATGGGTTCTACCAAAGAATACATCATTGAGGAATCCAAATTGGTACCCCTTAAAAAAGTATTTAAGGGAGGCTCATGACCTCCACATCTAGAGCATAGATATGTCCAATATCTATGCATTTAGGGGAAAGTAAAGAGGGTTTCTTCCGAGCATAGGCCCGCACAGACTCCCCATAGGGGTGAACATCCCAAGTTTACCATAGATATATCTAAAGTGAGATTCAATGGTACACCATCCCATAATCCATGGCATAGCAAAAAAATAGACGGTCTAGACAATGTCCTAGGGCATTTAGGATATAAGCCTATGCCTACACCCTCTCATCCTACGAGTGTGTGTAGCGGAAGCACCATTAGGACTGCAAAATAACCTGGAGAGTGCTCCAAGTTTTCTTGAGACATGCGTGCTCCTGCATCACATGCAAGCATTGAGTATAGGAGATAGCCTGACATGAATGTCGTATTTACAAATAGAGGCAAGAGTGTGGCAAATCAGTCCATTGGAGGACATACTCATAAAGTTGCTCGAATAGAGCACACCCCTTCGAGGCCTCATACAATCGATCATATTGATAGGGCTCATAGACTAATGTTAGAGCAGAGATGGTAGATTCTCCAAGATCAATTGGAGGATGTTCATGCAGAGAAAGAGCGCCTCAAAAACTAGAATAATCAGAGGTAGAGGTTCATCAGATAGAAATTGTATGAACAGTGCATGTGTGAACAATGCATCCTCGATCAGAAGGAGCATGTAGAGAGGAAGGATCAACTAGCTAGCATTGGTTTACATCCTCATAACCCAAGTTACACCTTGAGAACATAGATACCCATACTCACCATACAACTCAACATAGAGATCGACATCTAGCATCTAAACAACATGAGCACATATAGTATGAGAATGAAATGGGAGAGGAATTAGAACAAGAGTATCCAAAAATCTCCCAATTGAAGGAGGAGGGCGAGCCTAGTCCCCCGCCTCGGTCGAGGAACAACCTACCTCTGAAGCTGCCTCTAAGACAATATTGAGAGGAGTTTCTTTCCTTTTTAGCCTACAAGACCTTAGCAGAGAAGATTCAGGCCATAGAGAAGTAAGGAACAGCTTATCAAAAGCCTACCTTGAACAAAATTTATAATGAGCCTCTATGCACATCAGTGCCTATTCCAGCACATCCTGAGCATTTCAAGATGCCTAGACTGGAAAAGTTTTAAGGAGAGGAAGATGCACAGGAGCATGTGATGAGTTTCCTAGATATGTACTTTTATATTGAGAGCAATGATGCCTTACTCCTATGCACCTTCATCACTACCCTCTCAGGTCCATCTCGAGAGTGGTTCAACCAACTAAAGAGGTACAAAATCACTAGTTTCAAACAACTAGCCGATGCATTTCTTGAATGCTTCTCCTTCGATGTCAAGAAGAATGTAAACTTATTTGACCTAGCTGTTTTAATGCAACATGGCGATGAGCTAGTGATATATTATGGAAAGTGATGGAGGAAGATTATGGCAAAGCTGCCATTCTCCATCCTATCCTTTGAACTAATGTGAATGTTCATGAATAATTATGCCAATAACATTTCGTTATTGCTATAGTTGCAGAAATACCAGACATTCGAAGAGGCTTTAGTGCAATCCAATGTAATTGAGGACATCAAGTTACAGGAGGGTAACTTGAAGCTTAGGAATAAGGAGAGACACAAGAAAAGTACTGAGAGACATCAATCCAAGTCGGACCATGTTAATCAGGTAGTTTTAAACCTTTAAAAGGGAGAAAAAGGGCAACAAAAGTAAAATCATCAAGCCCAACCTCCATTTGTGTAGTACAAATAGTGCAATAATAATTACAAGGGTAAAAACAAAAAACAATGCCCACCTCGTGTATTCACTTAGTTATCAGAGTCGTTGACTTTAATTTTTCATTAGTTATGTGAGGTGAAGGCTATACACTTACCCAAGGTCAATATGATAGACCCTAATTAGCCTAATCCAAAAGGCTATAAAGAATATCAGTTTTTGCATATTCCATAGATCAAAGAGCCACAACATCGAGGTATGTTGGTCCTTCAAACATCTTGTGCAAAATATGATCAAGATAGGTACACTTATCATTGACAACCCATAAGTGCCTAATAATAAAAATATGGGGATTTAAAATAACCCTTTACCTAATCACGAGGCACCAAGGAATAATGTTGGTCAGGTCAACCAAGTGTGCATCAAACCATGAACCCATGGGTTCATTGGTATGGTCAACTTTGTCACAAGAAATGTGAGGTATGAACAACCAAAACAATCTCCAGTACCTATTAGGGTCCAATATACACCTCCTCTAAGGACAACCCAATATATGCTCATCCCACCAACTAGACCGATGGTGACCATCAGAAGTAGGTTGATTCAAAAGCTATAGATAACTCTAGCAAAGTTGTCGATCTATGAGCTTATTTAGCAGTATCCTAAGCACAGGGAGATGCTTATAGATATTTTAAAGTCCAAAGAAGTGTATAATTAGGATCCTGAAGTGTTTACACACTTCATGGGGCATGTGTAGCAGTGTCAAGAGTCAGTCATTCAATTTCATGACCACAAAATGAAGATGATTTCCACTATTATAGAAAACCTGCCATTGCATATTATCGTTTGTGTAAATCACAAACCATTCAAGTGAGTTTTGATTAACACGGGGTTGTCAATCAATATCATAACTACCTAGGCATTAAATCACTTGAAGTTATCCAAGATGCATATCATCCCTTCCACCTTCACATTGAGAGTGTTCATTGATGCATTATGCTCGACGGTCGGTATTATAGTTTTACCTATTTAGGTGGGACTAAATACCATCTCGCTGATGTATCATGTAATTGAAGGTGCTATGCAGTATAATATACTTTTAGGTAGACCTTGGATCAGATAAATGCATTGCGTCCCTTCTATTTTACACCAATGTATCAAATACATTCATGAGGGATAGGTTCACGTGGTGCCTTCGGATGAAGAACCCTTTAAATACATGAATCTAGTAGATTTTTTGAGGGAATTTGTGCTCCCCTCAATACACCTGGATGTGAAAACAGTATCACCAATCAAATATCCATGAGGTATAATAAAAGAAGTGTTTGCTAGATCCGCAACGTTCGTATCTCAAATATCAGAGCACACAACTACTTCTATTAGACCGATTGTGTCCATAATAAAGTAGGATGATATGAAGTTGAAAGAAAAGGTGGGCAAAAAAAATATAAAGCAAAAGCCCAAGTTAGTTATTGTTGAAACCCCTAATCCTATGGAAGTAGAGGAAGTTTAAGGAAGATTCAAAGAGGAACCTCAACCTGCTTCTCCTGTGTCTTTAGTAGGGTCATCTATGCCATAGGTGACCATCCATTTGGTTAATCCTTGGTTAGGATAATATATTTTGTAGAATGTGATGTTCACACCTATTATCAAAATTGCACATGACATGGACTGACCACGAGCCTATCATCTTCCTATAGGGATGGTATAACCATTGGGGGTACCACCTAACCAAACCAACTTCATCTATGGAGGGCTAGAGACCAGATTGTATTTCCCATGCCCTTGGATGAGGATGATAATAAACCATTCACTATAAATATTCATTATCTATCTAACCAAGACGATGCCATGTGATACTTCAAGTGTTACCATTGGCATGGTTATGGTCTCAGACTATTCGAGCAGGGGCATTAGAGGCCTATAGAACCACATTATCAGTTACCTACTGATAGTTTCGGGTTGGGATTCTATAGTGGAGGACAAGCTAAACTCCTTGCGACATATCTAGACCACCTGTACCTCAGTCTGGGGGTGAAGTTGACTTCAATCCTTATCACCCTAATCCTTCTATGTTCTAGATGGATAATCAGATGGTATCTTACGTCACTATAACACCACCCGAGATATATCACGAGGATATCTTAGTGGGTGCCAGTATAGATGATTTACCAAGATAAAACTTGGGCCAAAAAATCCATGAGGTAGTCGGTGATACAAGCATGCAGGTTCATAGTGATAATTTGGTGATAAATATCGAGTTATAAGATTAGTCTGATGAGGATATAGTAGAATCCATCTATCAGTTAGGTGGACCAAGTTGCATATATGAGAGCGATGATGACAATGAGTCCTCAAACAATGAGCTATATGAGGATGATACTAAAGTGGCCTATCTGGACCCTCGTAACTTACATCATCTATTGTTGGAGGAAATAATTATCGAAGATGATGAATCCTTCACGAGTGACAACAGTTATTAGGTGTGGGCATACATGGGACCCCATCTTCTAAATCTCCCAATTCCAATTGGTAGCGATGAAGGTCTGTATTACGATCGTGACAATGAGGATGAGATGGAGAGAGCCTATTTAGGACCTCCCTACTTATACTATCGTAATGCACCTTACACTGCAGAGGATTTGCATGGAGAGATTAATCTCCATCCTCTTCTTAGAGGGAGACCATCAAATCTTAATATGATGTATCATATGGTGTTTCCTGATCCACCAACATATATGGAGCTCCTTGAGTCCAGTGACCCCATCCGACCATCTATTCATAGACCAGATTTGAAGATCCTCATACCCCCAAAACCACATCTTGAGGATGGTAGTTTTTCTAATGATGAGTCACTTGCACGTGGTCCTGGAGACATAATTCATTCCATCAACATGATCTCCATTGATTTGACCACTCCACTCCATAATCCATCTGATCCATCTAAACCATTGCATTTAAATATAGATTTTATCGATTGGTATCATGCTGATTCACCTCTAGAGCCTAAATATTTCTTCCCTAATGAAGAAATGTTGCAACCTTTCCATTTTGTGCTAGACTATGCACATGATGTCTATCATGCTAAGGATTCTTCCAATGCAAAACCTATAAACCCAACAGATGACATCCAATTGATCCCTACACCTCATCAGCTAGAGGAGGGATCCCATATGTTAGTAGAGAAAATCTTTGAAGTGGATATCAGTAATGATCCCACCAATACAATAAAGGTTAAATTTGAATAAAATTTAACTCCTGATGAGCATGCCAACCTCATCCCTCTACTAAGAGAGATACCTAACAAGGATATGTTGGGTCTATATCCAAAATTGGTTACCCATAACCTTTTGCTAGATCTATCAAAGAAGCCAGTCAAGCAAAAACTTAGGAAGATGCATCCAACAGTAGCCTTAATGGTGAAGGACGAGTTGCAAAAGTTGTTGGATATAGATTTTGTAATATCCATCGACTATCCAAAATAGGTATCCAATATGGTACCTATAGGAAAACTTGATGGAATGATTCGTATTTGTACGGATTTCAAAGACCTGAACAAGGCAACACTAAAGGATTCATTTCCATTTTTGAATATCGATGCTCTTGTAGATGCAACTGCAAATCATGAGATGCTCTTCTTAATGGACAGTTTTTTGGTTATAATCAAATTTAGATTAAGCCTGAAGACCAACATAAAACCATGTTTATAACACCATGGGAGACATTTTGCTATAAATTCATGCCATTCGACCTTAAAAATATTGGTGCCACATATCAGCGGGCTATGACATATATCTTTCATGACTATTTGCATTTAGAAGATTATATTGATGACTTTTTGGCAAAGTCATTATTGCATTTTGAGCATGCGAAGGTCTTAAGGAAGGTCTTTGATATCCTGATAGAGCATAATGTTAGGTTAAATCCTAAGAAGTGCGTGTTTGGTGTAACTTCAAGAAATATATTAGGATTCATCGTTTCAAAATGAGGCACGAAGTTGATCCAGTAAAGATCAAGGCTATTTTTGAAATGTGTCCTCCCACAAACATCAAAGAATTAAGAAGCCTTCAGGGAAAAGTAGCATCCATAAAGTGATTTATCACTCAATTATTGGATAAATGTTGACCCATGAATCAACTACTACACAAGAAGGTCCCATTCAATTGGGATGAAGACTTTCAAGCACCCTTTGCTGAAATAAAGCAATATTTGGCGACATTGCCAGTGCTAGCTCCACCAAGGCCAGATGTACCATTTCTACTATATATATCAGAAACTAACTTTGCACTGGAAACCAGTTAGCCCAAAATAAAGTGCAAGATAAATAACATGCCATATATTACATTGGCCGAACCTTGGTGAGCTATGAGCTTAGATATGCATGTGGAAAAGCTATGTTTAGTAGTAGTATTCGCTACAAATAAATTACGATACTATATGTTGAGTCATACGATATATGTCATATCCAAACAAAATCCTTTGTAGTATATGATGAGCAAGACATATCATAACACATGTACTGCAAAGTGGATCATGCTACTGACAGAATTTGATTTGGAATTCATAAGCCAAAATTCCATTAAGGGACAAGTCACAGCAAATCAACTGGCTGACGTGCCTCTCAAAAATAGTAGGCCCCTCACCATAGAGCTTCTTGATGATGCAGTATTTACCTTATCAAAAGCACCCAAACTTGAAGAGCTGGACAAAAAAATTGATATGATCTTGTTCTTTGATGGTTCGAAGTGTGAGCAAGGGGGTGGTGCAGGAATAATGTTGTTCACACCATAAGGAGCTCCAATGCCCTTGTCATTCAATTTGGACTTTCCTTGCACTAACAACAATGCTAAATATGAAGCCCTAATTTTGGGTCTCCAAAAAACTATTGCCATGAAGATAAAAAGGCTAAATATCTTTGGTGATCCCTTTCTCATTGTAAACTAAGTTAATGGACTATTTCAATGTTGATGTCCAATATTGAAAGCTTACAAGGATCTTTTTGACACATATCTAGCTCAACTAGAATGGTATGACATCAATGCAATCCCTCATTCATCCAATAGACTTGCATACATAATGGTATATTTGGGATCTCTAATCCCTCATAATCCATCTGTCGATTTCACTACCATCCATGTAAAAACATTGTCACATTATGTTGTGCAACACGAAGTATTAGATAACAAAGAGTCAATCAACATGATTCATGTGGAACCAAACCATGAGTGGTTCTACAGAGCCATAGAATTTTTGAAGAGAGCATCCTGGGGGTATTTGATCTCATAGGATCTGATGGGGAGTGGTACTACCATTCACCATAGGGTTGTTTCCCAATCTACATTTGCAAATATAGAACCGCAGGGGGAGCATGCTGTCTTGTCAATTGAGGCTTAAGCTTATCATAATTGGACATCATAGATATATGAATTTATTAAACTTGGTATAATCCCTCAAGTATTGTCGCATGCCGCAAAATGCACATTCAAGTATAAAGTGACTAAGTATGTTGTTAGCATACATCATGTATAGTATAATCTATGATGGAGTTCTCCTTCGTTGTCTTGAGCCCCAAGAGTCATCTTGGGTAATTTCAGACGCTCACGATGGTACGTGCAATGACCATTTTAGTGGCATGGCTATTGTCAAGTGCATCCTTTGAATGGGTTATTATTGTTCCACTATGGAGAATGCCTACAATGTGTATGTCAGTAAATACATTAAATGCTAGCATCATGCTAATTTTATGCACCTGCCATCACAAGCCTTACATCCCATTCAAGCGGCTTGGCCATTTGTTGAGTGGGGACTTGATCTCATTGGTAAGATATCTCCTCTATCATTTGTCTGACATACTTTTATTATCATGACTACTGAGTATTTCACTAAATGGGTGGAGGCTATTCCCTTAACAATGAAAACTAGAGCACGTATTGTAGAGTTTATACTCACCAATATCATTAGTCATTTTGGGATACCATCCAAGATAGTGTCAAATAATAGAACATCATTCAAAAATAAAACTATGAGAGATTTAATGTCTAAATATTCATCACGACTGATAGCCATGTGAAGAACACAAGCTTATACTAAGAGGGGGGTGAACAATATAAGACCACTTTAAACTTTTTCCTTCAACTTTCAAATTAATATTATGTAGTGAATAGAAATCAAAGCAATGCACAAGATACCATCCACAATAGAGACACAACAATTTACGTGGTTCACCCAATGCGGGCTACTCCACGGATAAAATTTTTCACTAAATTTTATCACCTCAAATTTTGGGAAACCTTTCCCGATTACAAAGTTTATGGGCACCAACCCAAATGAGACACCAATCCCCTAGCTCTGCTCTAGCTGGTGATCCTCTAGAAAACCTTTTCCTCCTCTGCCCTTAGCAAGTGAAACTCTATCCACAGAAGACACCTGTCTTCCCTGCTCTGGTCGGAGACCTCTGTCCTCAACTCTTTCACCTCCAAAGCTGGTCCTCGAATTTGCACTAAACACAGTCCTTCGGTTTAGCACAAATGTCCTCGTTTGATTCCTCTGTTTTGCACCAAATACAGTCCTTCGATTTGGCACAAATGTCCTCAAAATTGCACCTCTGCGCAATCACAACAGCACTCGATCAAACATCAACTTATGCACCTCTGTGCAATCACAAAAACATGATATTTGTGCACTCTACTTCCCGATGATCGAACTTCTCCCTACACTCTATCTACAAAAGACGCACTTTGAACACACACTTCGATCGATACTAAACCTCTTCAAATAGCCCTCTTTTTATACTAACAATCAAGATCTAAACCTTGGTCTTAGTCGGTTGTTATGCAAATGCAAACCCTAACTCCTTCGGTTGCATGCCTTAATCTTCATTGGCCCAATTTTAACTCTATAGGCTTCAACCACCTCTATGGTTCAGTAGCTTCTACCGCAAAACCACAACATGTCGCAATATCGTAACATTTTTGCAGTCGTACACTTTCATTTGGCTATTGTCACGATATCACGACATTTTTACTTTTGTCTGCCTTGACTATGTTCTTGTCATGATATCACGATACTTATGTCTTTACTGATGTCATCTTCACTCCTATCATGAAATCGCGACACTTTCTGCATCCATACAACTTCTTTGTAGCCTGTCGCGAAATCGCGACGCTTCTTATTTTAGACTCTTCCTTTTGCTGCATGTCACGAAATTGTGACAGTTCTCACTTCGATATTTTTGGCATGTCATGAAATCATGATAGTCCTCACTTCGATATTTTTATCATGTCACAAAATTGCGACAGTCCTCACTTAGTCTTTTGCAAAATGTCGCGAAATCACGACATTTTTCGAGATACTTTATCTCTCTTCAAACTTGTCGCAAAATCACGACAGTTCACACTGCGGACTCTTCCTTCTCCATCATGTCATGAAATCATGACACTTTTTTGTCCGTACAACCTTCCTTGCATTATGTCGCAAAATCGTGACACTTTTCCTTCTTTTCCTTCCTGCACTTTTCGAGTCGCGAAAATGTGACATGTCGCAAAATCGCGACACTTTCCACCTTATTCTCTTTCTCTGCCAACATGTCGCGAAATCACGACAGTTTTGCCAGTTTCTTCTCTTTCTTCCAACATGTCACAAAATCATGACACTTTTTCAAAAAGCTTTCTCTCTCCTGCCTAAGTCGTGAAAATGCGACATGTCGTGATATTGCGACACTTTTTCAAAAAGATTTCTCTCGAACCTGTCAAGCCGAACCTTCAACAAAACACATTATTTTTACATCAAATCAAATTCTTTCAAAAATATTCCTGACATCAATGACAACTTATTCACTTGAGCAAATGCAAAGTACTCAAAGTACCCAAAATTTCCAACAATCTCCCCCTTTTTCATTGATGGCAATCCTTTACTAAAAACATGTCTTAGGAGCTAAAACTAAAACCAACTGTGCTAATAGCTAAGAATCTCCTTTTAAAGTTTTGCTCCCCCTAACTTGAAGCTTTCCTCTTCACATTGAAGCTCTCCCCCTTACTCATATCTCTCCCCCTTACTCAAATCTCTCCCCCTTTGTCATCAATGGAAAAGGGTCACCTTTGGGGCTCAAGACTAAGAATGAGCTTCTTAGCTTAGTCCCTCCCCCACCTCTTGATGAGGTGATTAATTCTGGGGTGGGAGTACAACTCCCAATTTCTCCCTTAGATACTCAAACGTATCTCTTGGAAGAGTTTTTGTGAAGATATCTCGCAATCTGCTCTTTAGTAGACACATATTCTACCTTGACTTGCTTGTCTTGCACTTTCTCCCTTAGAAAGTGATACTTGATGGAAATATGCTTTGTCCTTGAGTGCATTACCGGATTTTTGGAAATGCTTATGGCACTTGTATTATCACAAAATATGGAGATGGGTTGTTCATGCTTGACTTTGAAATCCTCCAAGGTGGTTTTCATCCATCAGACCTGTGTACACCTAGCCACTACTTCTATGTATTCAGCCTCTGTCGTTGATAAGGAAACTGAAGGTTGTTTCTTACTTAGCCAAGAAACCAAACTCTTTCCCAAAAAGAATGCTTCACCACTGGTGCTTTTCCTGTCATCATTACTGCCTGCACAATCTACATCTGTATAGGCTGTGAGAGTGAAATCATCACCTTTGGGATACCAAAGCCCAAAGTCCATAGTGCCCTTTAGATATCTGAATATTCTTTTAACTGCTATAACATGAGAATCTTTAGGAGCTGCTTGAAATCTGGCTACTAACCCAACAGCCTGCATGATATCTAGTCTAGTAGCTATTACATATAATAAACTGCAAATCATTGATCTGTGCAACCTCTGATCCGTCGTTGGAGATTCATCATCTTTACTCATCTTGCACCCTGTAGTCATTGGAGTACATATAGGTTTGTTGTCCATCATCCCAAATTTTTTCAACATTTCTTTGATATACTTTCCTTGAGAGAGAAATATACCATCTTTTGATTGAGCAATCTGAAGACCTAAAAAGAATGACAACTCTCCAATCATAGACATCTCAAATTCCTTCTGCATGGTGTTAGCAAAATCTTTGCACATCTGAGTATTATTTCCCCCAAAAATGATATCATCAACATAGACAACTACAATCAGCATATCATCACCCTCATCCTTAATATACAAATTGCTATCTACCACACCTTTTCTAGAAGCCTTGCTCATGAAGGTACCTATCAAGTCTTAAGTACCAAGCCCTAGGTGTTTGCTTTAACCCATACAAGGCCTTTTTTAGTTTACACACATAGTCCGATTGATCTGAGAGAGACACGCCTTTTGGCTGTTCTATGTAGACTTCTTCATCCAAAACTCCATTTAAAAAATCTGACTTTACATCCATTTGATACACCTTGAATGCTTTGAAGCTTGAAAGGGCCAAAAACATTCTAATAGCTTCAAGACGAGCAACAGGAGCAAACGTCTCTTCAAAGTCCACACCTTCTACTTGAGCATAACCTTTGCAAACCAACCTAGCTTTGTTTCTGACAATATTTCCATCCTCATTGAGTTTATTTTTGAATATCCATTTTGTGCCAATGACATTCTTGTCCTTAGGTCTTGGAACCAAATCCCAAGTTTCACTTTTCTCTATTTTATTTAGCTCTTCATCCATTTCTTTTACCCAAAATTTATCTGCACATGCTTCACTAAAATATTTTGGCTCAATCTGAGATAATAATGAAACATTTGTAGAACCGTGTGAAGGAATGACTCTTCTTCTAGTTTGCCTGTTGTTTGGATCATCAATGATCAAATCTTTGGGATGATGTTTCTGAACATATCGTGAAGGAGTTTTGGGAAGCAGTTGTTGTATTTCCTCTTCATCTGAAAACTCTCTGAATTCTTATTGACAAATTTCATCACTGATTTCTTTGATAGGTTCTCTTATCCCTGTCTTTTCATCAACTGTTACATTTATGCTCTCTACAACTGTATGTGTTCTTTTGTTGAAGTTTCTGTAAGCCTTGCTTCTACTGGAATAACCAAGAAAAATTCCCTCATCACAGCTAGGATCAAACTTACCCAAATTTTGATCTTCCCTTCTGATGAAGCACTTACTCCCAAACACTTTGAAATGTTTTACTGTAGCTGGTATTCCTTTCCACAACTCATAAGGAGTTTTATGATGATTGACTCTAATTTGGGCCCTGGTGATATTGTAGACCGTTGTACTGACTGCCTCTTTCCAAAAACCATCTGAAAGTTTTGACTCATTTAAAATAGCTCTAGCCATATTTTCAATAGTTCTATTTTTTCTTTCAACTACTCCATTTTGTTGAGGAGTCCTTGCTACTGAATATTCTCTTTTGATTCCTTGTTGCTCATAGTATTCCACAAATTCATTAGAAGTGAATTCTCCTCCTCTGTCCGATATTAAGCATTTGATTCTCTTGTCGGTCTCATTTTCAATCATTTCTTTGAAAGCTTTAAATTTTTCAAAAGCTTCGATTTTTCTTTGAGAAAAGTAACCCAAGTCATTCTAGAATAATCATCTATAAACAACATGAAGTAGCTTTCTCCCCGAATGCTCCGAGTTCCGGTGGGGCCACATAAATCATTATGAATAAGATCTAATGGTTTTGAAGAAGTATACCCTTTTTATTTAAAACTGGTTCTGGTCTATTTTCCATGTTGACAAGGACCACAAATGGTGTTATGGGGCCTTTTTATTTTGGGCAAGTCTCTAACTGCTTCCTTGTTACTAATATTGACAAGATTATCAAAGCTCAAATGCCCCAATATTTTATGCCATAACCAACTCTCATCTTCTTGAGTTAGAAAACACTTTTCCCTTTTTATCTCACTTAGCATGTAAAGATTGTTTGGAGTCCTTGTAGCACTAGCAATGAGTTTTCCATTTTTTTCTTTACGTATCTCACATCTATATGAAAAGAAAGATACTATGTGTCCTTGATCACAAATTCAACTCACAATTAGAATATTATGTCTTAGGCATTCTACATAAAGCACATTTTCTATTTTGGATTTCCCATCCAAACTAAGATTCCCTTTACCACGGATTTTAGCTGACCTGTTATCTCCAAAACTAACTGTTCCTTTGTGTTTTTTAAGACCAAAAAATTTTCCTTTTAACCAGTCATATGTTTTGAGCAACCACTATCAAGATACCATTTCTCTACTTTGTCTTGAGCATGAAAAGTAGTTTGAACTATCATTGACTTAGATTTGATCTCATTTCTCTTTTTAGTGAACTCAAGGCTAGATCTATTCAAACTGCATATCCTTGCTATATGCCCAAAATTCTTGCACTTGTAACACATGACATTTTTATCCATAAGAGGTGCAAACGAATTAACATTTTCCTTACTATGGCTATTCATAGATTTATTGCAATGCATAGCTTTGTGACCAAATTTCTTGCAATAAAAATAGTAGCCATGGAAAGTATTATGTAACCTATTTTGATGCCTTGGATGATTGTTCTTCTTGTGACCAACTGAAATCCATCATTCTTCAGGATGAAGATTGATCTTGTTGTCTCTTCTTCCTGTCATGATGCTTGAGAATAGAACTCTCTTCCCTAAAATTTTCTTAAAGCCCAGAAGAATTCACTTTTGAGATCGAACTTAACCTCTTCATCCTTTTTTGAAATTGTATGTTCTTCTGATAGATCCTTCTCCAAGCTGATAGGCTTTTTCTGGAGAGACCCGCTCTGATACAAATTGAAGAACACAAGCTTATACTGAGAGGGGCTGTGAACAGTATAAGACCACTTTAAACTTTTTCCTTCAACTTTCAAATTAATATTATACAGTTAATAGATAGTAGTATCAAAAATAGAAATCAAAGCAATGCACAAGATACCATCCACAATAGAGACACAACAATTTATGTGGTTCACCCAATGCGGGCTACTCCACGGATAAAATTTTTCACTAAATTTTATCACCTCAAATTTTAGGAAACCTTTCCCGATTACAAAGTTTATGGGCACCAACCCAAAGGAGACACCAATCCCCTAGCTCTGCTCTGGCTGGTGATCCTCTAGAAAACCTTTGCCTCCTCTGCCCTTAGCAAGTGAAACTCTATCCATAGAAGACACCTGTCTTCCCTGCTCTGGCTGGAGACCTCTATCCTCAACTCTTTCACCTCCAAAATTGGTCTTCGAATTTGCACTAAACATAGTCCTTCGGTTCAACACAAATGTCCTCATTCACTTCCTCTATTCTACACCAAACACAGTCCTTCGGTCTGGCACAAATGTCCTTGAAATTGCACCTCTGCACAATCACAACAACACTCGATCAAACATCAACTTATGCACCTCTGCGCAATCACAAAATGATCTTCGCACACTCTACTTCTCGATGATCGAACTTCTCACCACACTCTATCTGTGAAAGACACACTTCGAATGCACACTTCGATTGATACTAAACCTCTTCAAACAACCCTCTTTTTATACTAACAATCAAGATCTAAACCTTGGTCTTAGTCGGTTGTTATGCAAATGCAAACCCTAACTCTGTCGGCTACATGCCCTAATCTTCGTCGGCCCAATTTTAACTCTGTCATCTTCAACCGCCTCTGTGGTTCAGTCGCTTCTACCATGAAACCACAACATTTCATGATATCACGACATTTTTGTAGCCGTACACTTTCATTTGGCTATTGTCGCGATATCATGACACTTTTGCTTTTGTCTGCCTTGACTACATTCTTGTCACGATATTGTGACACTTCTGTCTTTGCTGACGTCATCTTCACTCCTATCATGAAATCACGACACTTTTTGCATCTGTACAACTTCTTTGTAGCCTATCGCAAAATCGTGATGCTTCTTATTTCAGACTCTTCCTTTTGCTACATGTCATGAAATCACGACAGATCTCACTTCAAGCTTTTTGGCATGTCACGAAATCACAACAGTCCTCATTTTGAGCTTTTCAGCATGTCACGAAATCATGACAGTCCTCACTTAGTCTTTTGCAACATGTCACGAAATCACGACATTTTTTGAGATACTTTATCTCTCTTCGAACTTGTCACAAAATCGTGACAGTTCACACTACGGACTCTTCCTTCTGCATCATGTCATGAAATCGTGACACTTTTTTGTCCATACAACCTTCCTTGCATTATGTCACGAAATCATGACACTTTTCCTTCTTTTCCTTCCTACACTTTTCGAGTCACGAAAATGCGACATGTCACAAAATTGCGACACTTTCCACCTTGCTCTCTTTCTCTGCCAACATGTCGTGAAATCGTGATAGTTTTGCTAGCTTCTTCTCTTTCTTCCAACATGTCGTGAAATCACGACACTTTTTCAAAAATCTTTCTCTCTCCTGCCTAAGTCACAAAAATGTGACATGTCACGATATCGAGACACTTTTTCAAAAAGCTTTCTCTCGAACCTGTCAAGCCGAACCTTCAACAAAACACATTATTTTTACATCAAATCAAATTCTTTCAAAAAGCTTCCTGACATCAATGCCAACTTATTCACTTGAGCAAATGCAAAGTACTCAAAGTACCCAAAATTGCCAACACCATGGTGGACCTTTGAGTAAATTATGAGAGATTTGATTTCTAAATATAGAATCAAATAGGCATGCCGAAGCTTCAAATAATACAGTGGTCTCCATATTGAAAAATACTGTATAAGAGCACAATAAATATTGGCATATCCAATTGTCCTTGCTTTATGGGCTTATAGGACTAGTATTCGGACACCCACTGGGGCAACTCTGTTTTCACTAGTATATGGTGTTGAGGCCATTATGCCCCTAGAGTTGAAAATTCCAACGCTATGCATCACATTAAAAAATTTCATTGATGATGACACTATGTGGCAAACTCACCTAGATCAATTGATGCTACTTGATGAACGTCATGTGAATGCCCTTGAGGACCTCTGTGTTTATCAAGAGCGCTTAAAACAAGCTTACAATAGCAAATTCCATTTGATAGACTTTGACGTTGGGGATCTTGTGTTGAAATATAACCAAAAGAACTCTAATTTACCGTTGGAAATGTGAGACAAATTCGTGGCTAACTGGTTAGGTCCTTATATGATCTCGGAGAAGATTGGACCTAGGACATATCGCTTGACATCACTTGGAGGATTTGAAGAGCCTAAACCTCTCAATATACTTCATCTTAAAGTGTTCTATGCCTAAGAACTAGAAAAGGCTCCAAAGGCATTTGTAAGCCCTTTGGTCAATCCTCAAAATGCTCCAAAGGTGTTTTTAAGCCCTTTGGTCAAATAATTTTTTTAAAAAATCCATAAAAAATTTGGAAATTTATTAAAAATAAAAAAAATTTGCATTTCATTTGTATCATTGCATTGCATTTCATTTTGTATCTCATTGCATTGCATTTCATTTTTCATTTCATTATATTGCATTAGGCATATCCATCTGTTACCCTTGCATTAGGATGAATTATGTTTACAATCTTACAAATGACACCATGTTTGTATCTCAATCATGCATTTATGCACTATATTTTTCATCCATTTATCACCCTTGTGAGTAATTATGTTTTTCAATACAACCCATCTTGTTGCTATGAAGAATAGTTGATAGAAATCTTGTTTTGCTTTTGTAGTTGAGGTCTAGTTAGTATAGCCCTTAGCATATCAAAAATCCTATCACTAATCAACAAATTAAGCAATCCTAATAAGGACTAGGAGAATATGAAATCCATGAAGCAGGACCAGGTATCCTGAGGTGAAAATATTTATTCTTGCTTATCCCCCTATGCGGATGGTATGGGAAATTTTGGCAATTGGCAAAAGGACAAGTTCATTCTCTACCTAGAATCCCTTGCTTACGTTAAAATGAGCAATATCCTAGAGCGATATCCCAAATCAATCCTACAGTTTTATACCCTAGATCGATATCATAGATCGACATCCCAAAGTGATATGCCATATTGATATCATAAGATCGATATCCTCACTTGATATCCCAGAAATAGTTTCCCAAAGTAAAATCCCCAAAGGAAATTTTTGAAGCAAATTATCAAATATAAATCCCAAAAATTTAGAGCAAATTATCAACTATGTAGGTACACGACTTTACACTCAAAACTGGTACATAAATCAAAATTTGTGCCAAAACAGTGAGCTACCTCTGACCTGCACCCCTTGATCAACCTGTGTTGGAGTCCTCTCCACCTCTGGGAGTATACTCTAGAACCTACTCTAGAGCCTATTATGGGGCCTATTGTGAATCTTGTGCTCAACCTATATCAGATACGCCTAGTGCATGAGATAGAACCCCCTCTGTCTTGTGAGTCCTATGGCTCGAGCTGGCATATGACTCCCATATCTCCCTGGTCCTGGTCCTAGACCTAGTCCTGTGCATCCTTATAGTATGGATATCCTCTGGTACCTCCCCACCTATAATATTTATTTAGCCCTCCAGATAGGAGATGCCAATTGTGCACATTGTATCATGCTCATTAACCTCCTCCATGAGGGAATGAAGCCTCCTAATCTCTACCATGGGACCACGACCTACTAGTAGTAAATAATATGGTGCTATGGGAGGCACCATGATAACTTGTGTAGATGAGGGTCCCCCAATTGCTGCCCTCAGTAATTCTCTCACAATAGTCATGGCACTTAGCTGTACCTATGCTATATCTCGCTAGCCTGTGAGTTGTGTAATCCTAGTGTCTGTTGAATCTACCTATGCCCAGAGAGCTGCCCTCTCCTCCTCGTAGACATGCCACTACCACTAACCATGAGTAAGCTTCACCTCTATAGTGGTGATGGTAGTATCCCTGTGTAGAATCTAAGTCTACAATCTCTCAACCTAGCTCTGGAGGTTGGTAATCTGGGCTCTTAGCTACCCAATTTCATTGTCCTGATGTGCCTCACCCTCCTCTAATGCCTCCTCCTCTGCCTCCACATGTGGGCCCTCCTCTGTAGTGATCCTGGTGCCCCATGCACCCTCTGTCCTCTGGTGGGTCCTACGCCCATGAGGGTCCACCTCTGCACCCTCTGCTATGAATCCACCAGATGGTTGGCCTAGTGGACCCTCTCCATGCCATTGGAAGTCTGCCCACCATCCATCATATTTAGGAGTAGTACCTGCATCCGCCTGGTCTGACTCCTAAAATTCATCATCCTCATCCCCTAGGGGAGTAACCTAGGGCCAATTCAGGTCCCTCTCGAGGACCAGGTATCTATAGATGAGTGGCATCTCTAGGGCATCCTTCTAGATCCTAAACTTCCTTAGGACATGAGAGTAGAAGTGTGTTGGAAATTTGAGTTATTTTATGTTGTCATTGGTGTCACATGGATCATTGATGTCACATGGATCACATTGAGTTTTGGTGGGCAAATGATATTTTGGAAAGAATAGATAAATATAGGTTTTTTGTGAAAACTAAGGCAGGTAAAATAAAAGGTTTTATTTAAAACCATGGATGGTAGATTTGAACTGGATTTTTATTAAAACCCAAGTTGGTATTTCGTTTGATGAGGATTGATGTTTAATCTTTCATATGACCCCTCTAGTAGTTCCTAGCTAGGTTTGCATAGTTTATTTCTTGCAAATTAATAATTGTAAGTGAGTCTCCTTCTCACATGCACTTGTGGGCACTAGTTATCTTCTAGTTGTCATTTAGAGTGTTAGTTAGTAAGTGTGAACTCAAAGTAGGAAGTGTGTACTTCAAGATAGCTAAAATGGATCTTCTAGTTAGCAATATTCCTTTCTATTAACTTAGAAGTTTACGTGCATTCTCCTTTGCACTTTTGTAGCTTATGGTTAAGCATATTGGATCAAATCCATGATTTGATGGGTTGGTTATGTATTTTGGGCCATTAGTGCCTATATATTGAATTGTAAATAATAGAACACTTAGTTGGATTTTCAATCCTTTTCATCGTTTCATCGAAAAAGGTACCTTGTTGATGGAGATATTTAATTTTTAATATTTAGTTTAAATTTTAATTATTTAAAATTCAAATTTAAATTTAAAATTAAATATGCAATATTTCCATCGACGTCATCAAAAATAATGAGGCTATATAAAGGGGATACCTAAGGTTCATAAAGTGATTCTAGCTCATGGTTAATAATATTTGGCTGAGCATCCGAATTGAGCTCGTGCAAAAATATTTTAGAAAGCAGAAGCAAAAAATAAATGAAGGTTGGTCAAATTCCAAAGTCATCGTGGATAGAGTGACGCATTGGTAGTTGGATTTTGGCTAAGGTGTGTGGTAGCACAAATGTCAAGGTTTTGAATACCCTTTACTGCATTCGAAAGACGTTGGAAGAAAAGCGCTTGAAGTGCTTTTGATTTGTAGAAAGGGAGGAAAGGTTTTAAGGCACGTTGTGCATTTCCCTTTTGAATGAGCGGCTAGCTCATGTGGCAATCTTAGCTGTGGCTAAGGCACTCGCGGTGTGGGCAAGTCGGGGGTTCAAATCCCCTTGAGGAGGTAAATAAGTTTTTGCTCTAATTAATTTTGTTAAGCCCTAAGTTGGAGTTATAAGGTGGTTAGGAATATTTAGAGTTTTTAATTAAACTTTGTTTTTATAAAGGCTATGATTATTATTTCAAAGGTGGATGAGTTGTTGATTTAATTTGATGTTCATGAAATTGAGAATTAAGATTTAGAAGAAATAAGGAGTTGTTATAAAATAATTTATGAGAGGTTTATTGATTATTATTTTGATAAGGGTTTTTATTAAAAAAGGACTTTGGTGGATGTGTTTATTAAGTTGGAGTAAAAAGGTGTAAATTGAGTTATGCTTTATCTTGTGATTATTATTTGAAGTCCACTAACCCTTATTGAAATTGGAAAGGAAAGTTGTGTTTAGTGTGGTAAATTTTATGGGCAACTTCTTGGCATCAAAAAGGTATGGGCATATTCTCCTATTGATTTTTTATGGTGGTTTATTTCTAAAATATCATTGGAGTGAAAAGGATTGATTGTGGTTTCCTTTTCAAAAGTGGTTGGTTGAATGATTCAAGGTTTTTTGGTTTGAGATTTGTGTTTAAACCTTGTTTTATAAGCATAGTTGTTGAAGCCCATTGGTTATGTAAAGAACTTGAAAAGAACATGAGTATCATTGTTATGTGAGATTTTTGGTTGAGCATTGTTGGAAACATTTTAGTTGGTTGATACATGCTTGGACTAGGGTTTTGTGAGAAAGAGTTCTCCCTTGTGGTGATTGGTTGAGTTGAGTTGATTGAGCCTAGTCAAGTGATTGTGTGAGGTGATTTTTCAAGTCCCATGAAACAAACTATTCTATAATTCTGATTTGAGTTGAGATTGAGCTTAGAACATATTGAGTCTCTAAAAATTCTCTTTATGCTTCTATGAGTTGACTTGAGTTGAGTTGATATCATTGTGGATCATTGTTGTCATCCATTGTAGAGTGCATTGCCATTCATTTTTAAGTTCATCATTGAGCCTTGCCTTCATAGATTTGTGGATGATATTTGAGTACTACTTGAGCATGATTGATTGAGCCTTTGAGAAGGCCATTGGGATAGATTTTTGGATAGATTTGTGGTAGTTTGTGTATGATTGATTGAGCCTTTGAGAAGGCTTTGTGGATATTTTTTGGGACAGATTTGTGGACAGTTTTAGATAGATTTGTGGACAAATTTGGGATAGATTTTGATGAGGTTCTGAGTGAGCCTATTGAGCAAATTTGAGCAAGTTCTTAGTGAGCTTTTTGGAGCATATTTGAGCAAGTTCTTGGTGAGCTTGCTAGAGCATATTTGGACAAGTTCTTAGTGAGCTTGTTGGAGCATATTTGAGCAAGTTCTTGGTGAGCTTGCTAGAGTAGATTTGGACAAGTTCTTAGTGAGCTTGTTGGAGAAGATTTGAGAAAGTTCTTGGTGAGCTTGCTAGAGCAGATTTGGACAAGTTCTTAGTGAGCTTGTTAGAGCAGATTTGAGCAAGTTCTTGGTGAGCTTGCTAGAGTATATTTGGACAAGTTCTTAGTGAGCTTGTTGGAGCATATTTGAGCAAGTTCTTGGTGAGATTTCTAGAGCATATTTGGACAAGTTCTTAGTGATATTGTTGAGAAGATTTGAACAAGTTCTATGTGAGCTTGTTGAGTATATTTGGACAAGCTCTGTGTGAACTTGTTATTGTCGAGCTTTGAGCAGATCAAAGAAATCATTGTATTGGATAAGGATCCTTATTTTTGTGTGAAATATTATAAGGATATTATCTTGTGGAGTACCCCAAATTGGGGAAACCACGTTAAATATTGTGTCTCAATTGTGTGTGGTGACTTATGCTCTTGCTTACTATTGCTATCTAATTTATTAATGCACACTGCTATATTTGGTTATTGCAATTAAGGACATTAATTGATATTTGTTTGGAAAGAAAGAAAAAAGTGGTCTTATATTGTTCACCCCCCTATCAGTATAAGTTTGTGTTCTTCAAAGTGGTACTCATGTATATCGACCTTTTGGCCAAAGATCCATCTATATCTACACGCTTGACATAGGTCCCTATCCGCATGTGTCCATGTTGGACAGTCCATGTATGGTCACCACTGTATGTGCTCAAGAAAGAGCTATGCAAATCTAGAAATTTAGTGCTCTAGATCTCTTATATGAGACCTACTCCTGAATTCCTATCTCTCCCAAGGCCAATAAGTGGCATAACACTGACTCTCATTGTTGATGTCAGTGATCGATAGGGGTAAATAAATAGGGTGCTTGATCAGGATGTGTTGCCAACCCTAAACTTGGAGGAGGATGTTTTAGTTGATGTCGAATCTACTTCGATGTGTGATCTAATACAACTCACGATAGATTTGTCCTACTAGGGTGCTCCCCCATGACAAAATAAGAGGATATCGAGTCGAGCTCACCATCACCTCTCTGGTCTGAGCTAGGAGGTTCTAAGGGAACCTCAAGCTTGAAGAATTTGAGAGTACTATCTGAATAATCAAGTACATAAATACAACCTCCTGCTATGAGAAGAATCAGGCCTTGAACCACTCCCTGACATGGATGCCTCTATGGGCATTACGTTCCTGTGCCTCAACGCTCTGTCTCCCAAATATGGCATAAAATATAGCCTTCTTGGTTGTGGTAGGATAAAAGGTGACATGCTCACCATTAATCAACAGATGGAAGATATGGTATACATCCTCTAAATTAGCAATCATCTCACCCGTAAATAGGTGAAATATGTTAGTCTATACATCCTAGTGATGGGTCAAAGCAGTCAAGTATCCCTGGTCAATCCATATGGTGGGGAGGTTCAATATGTAATCAAACCCCATAGTAGTGAACTACTATTGGTCCCCGTCAATGAGATCACCATGGAGGTCATGAAGGATATCGGTCTCCCTCGCTCTGTTGGTCAAAGTCTGAGAGTAACAAAAATAATAAATAGAGAAAAACAATGAAAAATAATTCTAACTATAAAAAAAAAATTAAAAAACACATAAAAACACAAAAACATGTAAAAACATGATCACAAATTTCAAAAACATCAGAAAAGCATTCCAAAAATGTAATAAAGGACATTACGTGCCTAGAAAAACTATAAAAAAATTAAAAAATTAAAAAAAATTGAAAATTTTTATAAACTTTTGGGCACTACGAGTCGAAATCATGGTCTACCCAACGGTCAAAAATTTGATCGTTAGTATTTGAATCCCATTGTGGGTGACAACCACGACCCCCAATATGCCAATTGGGCCCCACGGTTGCAACCTACGGCTAGGGAATGAAACCCTAAATGGGTCCACCCTTCTCAAAAAAAACCCCTAAAAATTAATCTAACCCCCCCTCTAATCTAACCTACACTAAATATTAACTACAGTGAAGTTCGTTACCAACGGTTTAGTGTAGATAATTTATCAATTAATTAATGATTTTAATTTTACATTAGGTAATGACAAGCGAGGTCTCAATTTATGAGTTACCTTATAAGTACCGACTCCTCCACTGGTCGAGGCTTTTGGTTGATCAGCGATTGGTGTGGAGGACAGGAAGTGTGTCGAGTTTTCGATAGCATTCTATGTTAGAAAGTAGTTTTTACCTCTTAGAGCTCTTAGTTTTACTGTCGTTGTCAGGTGAATAATTAAAATTTCCAAAGCAAAAAATATTTTATAATTTTCAATTTTGATGTAGCCCATGGTTGACATATGTGGTCCCCATATTAGGGTTTTCTGCCCACGGTTGCCATCCACGGTTAAGGAATTGACCCACTTATGACAAGTGCGGTTAGCAAACTACATTAAATGCTCCAAATTCCCATCGTGGAAAGCCTTAAAAGGTCAAATAAAAGATGTTAATCAGGCCATATAACTTAAAAATTTCAAAATTAACAAAAAAATCAAAAGCCAAACGCACCTCGTATTCAGTTATTTACCCTATACACTTTGATGTTGCAACGAATTACGATCAATGCAATTCGGTAATATGAGTAAATTACCATAAGGAAATTTGGGGAAAATTTGTCATTTCTGAATTTTTATATTTCATTTCAATCCCTAAGAAGGCCTACACATTCGGACTGCTCCACGAGAATGAGATATTCATCGTGATTCTCCTATGACACTTTTCAGCATATCATCGATATTATGATTCACTACAAGCCTAATGGAAATTGCTATAATTTTGATTCCCTAATAAGGCCTTCATGGCTAGACTGCTCCATAGGATAGGAATATGCAATTACTCTAAATGGTGTAATCATAGCTGATTAGGCCTTGCCAAGTATTCAAATGCTAAATATTAATTTGTTTGAGATCATTCGTAGTGGTCAAGCAACCTCATCATTTCATTTAATTGTCATTACCCTCATCGACTCATTACTTGAGGGGGTAGTCATAATATCAAATCATAATCAAATTCAATAGTAGATCCCTTGATCTTGTCAAAATTGTGTTCATCCTTGCGAATCATTGCCAAAGACTATCATAAGCTTACCCCTTTGCTTGGGTAAAATAACAAATGTGACAGTTAGTTTGTAACTCTCATCCTTTCGGATTGTCAAGCAACATTAATGCTATCTGAATGTGACGAGTGAATTTTTTTTCAATTTTAAGACTTCTATCAAGTTAGAAGCAATGATTCGAGGATGCACATCCTTTTGCTGGACTTGGGGTATCTAATATTTATCATATCAATGATCATCATCCAACCTACGACATAATTTTAGGAGGTCTAGTTTTGCTTAGCGTTGTTCAGTCTCATAACACATATCAAAAGAGGCATATTTAGACACCTAAAATACATCATGCCGAGGCGACTACTCATATGGGACATGCTATAAGATCATATGGAAGAACTTTGGACATATCCAAGGTATAGCAGTGGTTTTTACCACTCATTTTTGCACCTTTACCTAGTCATTGCTAGCTGCCACTGACACCCATGGTTAGTAGTGCTCACCACGCATGTCAGCATGGTCAGCACTCAAAATCAGTTGGCCTTCATCCGAACCAAAATCGGTTGCAACGACCAATTGGTTGTATATTGGAGCAGTTTGAGTGAGGAAGGTTTTGGATCCTTCCATTCAACAAACTCAACTACCCAATCTTGATCTTGGCTTCATGAGGAAGCCACCCCTAGCCCTGGGTCAATGCTATAAGATCCCCCTCCAAATTGGGGATAAGTCTAGAAAATATTTTATCAATTGAGAAGCGAAGCCCTGTCAAATTGCATAGCCAACTACATGCATTGAGAGGGACACTTTTGCTACCCAATTGGAGATAAAATTGCCATGGAAGCCCTAGGATCCTAGGAGAGCCAAGAAATGTGAATCCATGCAATTGGTGCACAATTTGAACAATTCAACCACCAAACCTATCATAGGATACAAAGGCAACCCTTGGACATCAATTTGACAAGGGGGATTAGAGAGAAAGCTCTAATTCTAAGGGCAAGTTTACTCAAAGCTCCATCGTGGCTGTCAGCCATAGTGAATAGTGCCACCCATGCACCAGACCTGCGGTGAGAAAATGACTATAGATCCCCTTGTGCTCTTTTCTATATATTAATTAATTTAGGTTTAATTGGCATTTTAAAGACATATGACCAGTGGAATTAAGCATTTTAAGTAGATTTGCCTTCATTTTTTCAATTTGGTAATTAGTGAAATTTTGGGTTATCTCATGCGTTTATGCTTTCCATTTGATAAAATAACCCAATAGATAGATAGTATTTGCTTTATTGCACATGTTTGATGACAACAATTCATTATTAATATAGGTTTACTATGTTTTATTAATTTTCTTGATTACATGCTTGTTATGGCATATTTTTGTGAAATACCATTTTAAAACCTCATCAAGAGAGGTTTCCTTTGTTGTTAATTGTTTCTTATTGTTTATTGCACATGGGACTAACATGGTTTTGGAATGCAAGACAACAAATACCTCTAATTGTAGAGAAGAGGGTCATCGACACCCTAGAGCAGTTCGTGTCACCCTAGAAGGCATTTGATTCACATCTACCCTTGAGAGGAATTAGATGCTATTGTAATTATTGTATCAAATGGGTATCCCTAAGAGGGACGAATAAGTAATTTGAATCCATTGAAATTAATAAAGAATTTCTTGTATTCATTTCATTTCTTGTTGTCAATTTATGCATTGCCTATTTTTTTATATTTTATCAATTGCAATAGTCAGCCTAGGTGTGATCCATTTTGGGTGGTTACAGTAGGATGACTCTTTGCTTACTTGACTCTTCATTTTCTTATGCCAAGTCTCATGACTCTTGGCTTATCTACTTGACACTTGCATACACATGACTCTATCTTGTATGCACACTTGAATATGACTCTTCACATAACACATCCTCATCTAAGAACACATGTGCACATTTACATATATAACACTTGTGGTAGAAGGGTCTAAAGAGCGTATATATAATACTATTGAAACATAATGATCAAATTGAAAACAAAGAGCATATGTATAACCAGATTCACAAGAAAGTAAGCCTTGTTTGTATTGATAAATGGTGAAATAGGTTACATATATTTCCCTCTTAGGGATACCAAATAATACATGTTTACAATGGTGTTAAAGTCCCAAAACAGTGATGAGGGATTACAACAACTAGCACTAAAATACAAATTGCCATGAGGGATTACCCAAATCACGAGTAGTAATGGTAGTTTGCATGTATTTTGAAGGCATATCAGTGAGGAACTCCTAGAGTTCCTCATGACTACCCATTCCATTCCAATCCAAGACTGGACCATCCCTATGGAATAGTTAGTTGGTATGCAGATCTGGAGTTTGGCTTCCCCAAGAATCCAAGCCCTAGATATAGACCTAAAACCTGAAATTCTATATATGCAGACTTCCAGGAAAGAAAAAAGCAAGGAGAGTTCAAATTATGTGCAACGAAGCCCTGTTGAAATGGAGAGAAAATCAATTCCCCTTTGAGGAGCATTGGAGCACCATCCGATTGAGCTACATCCATGCATCAGTATTCAAATCCATCATTCCAAATCACCAATCAGTGTAGGAGACACAACATGCAACCATTGAACATAAATTCAAGCAATGAATCGAATTCCATAGCCCATAAGACCTAAGGTAACCTTTAAGATAGAGGTCATTGTCTTTGACAGTGGCCCATAGTCATAGCCAGGTTTTAAAATGGTTGATTCCTTTGTTCTAAGTAATATATATTTATTTATCATTATTACATTTACATGGCTTTAGCATAGATCTGAATATTTAATTGCATTTAGATTAATATTTCTGATTTACATATGTATATTTCTTAGATCTGGTATATTTCAATGCACATTATGCTTATTTATTTGGATTATCATATTTTCTAATAATAGCCTCTTTTGGAGAGGTGGCCTGTACTACTAAGCGTATTGTGTTGTTTCCATGTATGCAGATCTATAGGTTTATAGGACCATATCTAGAAATTTAGAGCATAGTATCCCTCCTAGATGAGAGAAGGAGAAGGAGGCATCTATGAGCCCTTAGACAAGTTCATGTGTGGAATCGAGAAGACTTCGAAAGCACACCACCCCTTTACAAGGGGATATTTTATTCACTAATTGTTTCACTTTTAATTTATTGTATCAAAATGGGTATCCATCAGAGGGACCGACATGTAACCAGGGTTTAATATAAATAAATGGATCTCTCTTTGTTATTTCCATGTTATATGCATTTCATGGTCTTTCATTTTATTATGGTATAATAGTGCAAGTAGATTAGAGGTGTGTGCTTCCCGAGATCGTATAGATGATGATCATAGTGGGACCCTCACCAGGTTTTTATTTTTGTCTGTTTCACTAATGTCTCAGGTGTGTTTTTGTGTGCAAGTCTGGCCACTCTGGTCAATAGCAACCGGTAGATCTTAGCCGCTACAACTGACAGCGGCTAGATTCAGCTACTCTAGTCGACAACGACTAGTAGAAGAGTGTAGGAGCTCCAAGTATTTATCACCAGAGTGGGATTTGAGGTTGGTATTAGCCTCTATTTTATCTATGATTTTTATCTGCATTTATTTTCCAAAAATAGCAAGCAAAAACATAGTCTAAGTAGGGAAAATGAAAAGAAAATTGCATTGTATATTTCTTAGATTTCTTTAGTTTTATCTAGGTGTTGCTAGGAATAGTGGGCCTTTTCTTGTAAAGTCTACCATAGTCTCAAGAGTTCTAGGATTCTATGTGATTAGTCTACTTGCATGTGGCCCAACCAATGACTGCCCATTCACAAAGTAGGAAGTGCATTATCTGAAATATCATCTAGATTACATTAGAGATGCATCTTTTTGAAGGCATCACGTTCTTTTTAGGAATGTAGTGATGTAAATCATGAATTTTGTTTGATGCATAATTTTATATTTAAAAATATAAAAAGAACCCCACACACTTACATGTATCACAATAACATTGGTAAGGTTGGATTTCATCACCAAACCCCAATTCAGATCGTTGATGTTGGAATTCACCTTCCACTAGCTTGCCCCCTATATGTCATTAGATAGAATAAGGAAATCCTTTAAGTTGGTGTAGGTCACTTGTGTTCAAAATTTCTCCCACTGTTAGAGCAATTATTGATTCAAAGTGGAAGAGCTAGGAGAACCCCCCACTGGGATTTAAGCAGTGTACCCTAAACTCTTTTGAGAAATCATGTTTGACACTAGTGTTCCTAGTCACCACTTTTATTGAGTTACCTCATTATAAGTACAAAATATGAGTAAGAAAGAAAGATCAACAACAAATATAAACACACAAAACAAGTTCTTAGGACACACATTTAATCCTTAAAAGAGATAATCATATTGTTTTCTTTGTGTGTTTCTTTATTGTTTGGTACCAAAACCTAACCCTAATTTTTTAGGGAAATTTATTGAAGAAAAAAATATACTTTTTATTCTACATCCAATGGATTGAGAATCATGAAAATCAGAGCTATAACAAAAAAGTTATTTTGGTTTTATGATTACTCTATTTTCAAAGCCAAAAATAGGGAAAAACTACACTAAAACAGTCATAAAATGGGCTAGACAACTCCAAAAATTGCCAAATTTGTTTTTTTTTATCTTAGTTAGCCCTTGGGGCACCTCTCCTAGAAATTTTAAGTCCTAACTCTTCATTCTTCAAAATTTCCTAAAAATTCCTAAAAGTGGGCACTTCCCCATGGGCCCTGGTTGGCCAATTATTTCAAAAATACAAAATTTTGACCCGACAGTCACTTTTTGGAGTCTTAGCCCATTGTGATCAGCTCATTGCACTCATAATTTTGGTATATAACATCCACAACCTTTTTCAAAAGTCAAATTTCACAAGGTTATGGTTAATACACGGGGCAATCCCCGATCCAAGATGGAGGTTGCATCCAATGCACCAGAGGGCCCAGACCTCCCTAGGGATAGTACACCTACCCATAACATATCTGAACAAAATTTAGGTAGTCTTAGAGGAGACAACACCACTCATAGTGAATCTCATCAAGAAACCCTGCTCAGGAGAACCAGCATCAGATCTTCTCGTGACCTAAATGAGAATACTTCCAGACTTGCCACATCTCATTACATTGAGAGTTAAAATTAGCCCAATGAGGGGTGAGATAGAGGGAAGGCAACCATTTGTATACCCATTGTAATTCCAAATCCTTCTGAACATGGGGAATACCATTTTTTTGACCGTAGTGTTGGCAAGGAAGGAACTCCTCTTGCCCGACCTTGGAAGACCCGTCACCTTGACCTCTTAAATCAAGGTGCTGGAAGATCCCAACATGGGACATTTGAGCATGGTAGCATATATCATGATTGTACCCCTCATGTATCTACTAGATATTCTAAAGAATACATCATGTATGAAGGAACTATAACTTGGTTACGTCTTATTCGTACCCATGGTGAGTGTTCCCATCAAACACACAACACCCCTACAACATCCTTGCATGAATATTACACCCCTAGGGAAGAGAATCATATCAATGCAATCTCGAATAAGAGGGAAGAGGGTTTCCAACCTTGTTATGCAATTAAAATAAAATAAGAACCCTCACACAAAATTGTAGAGTCATAGACCCGGCATAGCAAACCAATCAAATCGGTCACATAGATCATATGCAATTTAGAGAGAACAAATGCTCCAAGATCATTTAGAGGATTTACGCATTGAGCATGAGCATTTAGAAAATGTAGAATGAGAAAGTGCAAAACAACAATGGTTGCATCAACAAAATTATATGAAAACCACCTAGAATATCAACATCTCATTGATCTAAATGAGCGTGAAGAGCAATCAAACAAATTGGCTCAATCAAGATTACCTTCCCATAGTGAGTATAGGTGGAAGCACAATGAGAGATGTGCTACTTCGCACCTCGAGCTGCATAATAGGTGAGTGGACGATTATATTCAACATACCTCTCAACATGCATCTTGGCCACATAATTTTTTAGTGCCAAACAAGCCCAAGCATATGCATTATAAGAGATCTAAGTTGGATGACTAGGATCAGCAATATCCTGAACCATCTTCTGTAAATGTGGTTGATGAATACAATCGACCACCCCATACTTAAAGAAGCTTACCTCCTCTTGCAACCAAGATACCCCTTTGTAGCACAAGGGTGGAGTATTGTCATTGGGGAGGCGTATTATAAGGATGAGGATAATCAAAATACCAATCCCAACTTGGTTGCCAAGTTGTACAGTCGTACAGTCCTCACAACCATTAGTTGACACTCAATGATCAGCTTGTACGATTATCAATTACACAAACTGTATGATCTAAAATTGTATAGTGACCTAGATTGTATGATCTTGCAATCAAAAAAACTAACAAAATCAATTTTTGAAGCTATCATAAATAGTTTTGTAACTATTCAAGTCGATGTCCTCAAACTGATAAATCGGGTAAGTCAATCTCTATGGTGCAATTTACCAAATCGGGTAAGTTTTCTCTGTATGATTTGTACGGTTTATGGTGTATGATATGTATGAACTGAAGGTACAACCAAGGGTTAAATTAGTTTCTCTAATGCCTCAATCTCTCTCTCTACTCATTTTGGTAATGCTTTAATATACCAGTCAATCCATTCTCCATAACATGCAATTCATCGAAATCAGGCTTAGGAGAGATTTCTAACAACTAATTACACCCAAAAATCATACAACATAGTCCAAGATATCTTCCAAGATGCATCTATTCTACCAGATCCTTCCTCACCTTCCACTAGTGTCAGATTCAATCAACAAGTTGCAACAATGCATAAAACTAAGTTAAACAATAAACAAAAAACACACATACATCCAGATTCCAATATATATCATCAATCATCATTGCCAGGATCATACACTATGTGTAATGACGTAGTTCAATTCCATTATAGCATAAGTGTCATTACAATAAGGTTATTCTATCAATCTCTTACAATAATTTAGATATATGTCAGCTATTACAACCAACAAGTACTCTATTCTACCTCCTAGCAACTAGACCTACAATTTTGAAAATGGGGCCTTATATAACATTGCCTAGGCCATTCCAAAGTGGTTCCTGAGATAATTCATTACTTACAACTACCCATGTACAACTGAATACATTAATTTGACCTTTTACTAAGTCTAACACCTTAATTAGCAAATCTATGCACCATTTCACCTTGAAATTACATTTCCCTTGCATTTGGATGCATTTCAGTGTGCCTTGTATGATTTGCCACTGCCTTGTACGATTTTCCATTTTAGTTGTATGGTTTTGCCCTTCACTGTATGATTTGATCCTACCTGTATGATTTATAAAACTTGAGAAAACTATCACTTATGCTAAAATTGTCAAAATTGAGCAAATCCCTTTTGATCACTTCTTCTTCTTCTGGGAGGTGGATTTGCTACCTACATATGCCCTCCCCTTTACTTTGGTCAATTTCCTTGCCAACTCATTTTGCTTCTTCCATTGTGCCTCGTAATCTACCACTATAGCCTATAATTCCTTAACTTGTGACTTATACATTTCTCATTCATTCTTCAACTTGACTACGTAGCTTTCCATTTCTACTGCTTTTGCTCCATGGAAGTTAACCTTTTACTCGGTAGTTTTTAGGAAATCTATCATCTACTATTCATGTTCTGAGGTACTCTTTTTCAACTTCTCCTTACAGTGAGATTTTTCTGAAGCTACCACCTAAAGTTCTTCATTATTTTTAGTAATGGTCTGCAGGTGGTGATTGATATCAGCCTCCATATCTCGAATATTTGAGCATCGTAGCATATATCGTGATCATACCCCTCATGGATCTACTGGATCTATTGAAGAATACATAATTGATGAAGGAACTATAACTCAGTTACACCCTATTTGTACCCATGGTGAGTGTTCCCAATGAACATGTGGCACCCCTGCAACATCCTTGCATGAAGATTGCACCCCTAGGGAAGAGAATAATATTAATGCAATCTCGAATCATTGAGGGAAGAGGGTTGCCAACCTTGTTACGTAATTTGAAGAAAATAAGAACCCTCACATAGAATTTTTGAGTCATAGACCCAGCATAGAAAATCAATCAAATCGATCACATAGATCAAGTGCAATTCAAAGAGAACAAATGCTCCAAGATAATTTAGAGGATTTACGCATTGAGCATGAGCATTTAGAAAATGTAGAACGAGAAAGTGCAAAACAAAAATGGTTGCATCAACAACAATTATATGAACATCATCTAGAATAACATCATATCCTTGATCTAAAGGAACATGAATAATAAATTGGCTCAATCAAGATTACCTTCCCATAGTGAGTATAGGTGGTAGCACAATGAGAGACGTACTACTTCGCACCTCAAGTTGTATAATAGGCAAGTGGACGATTATATTAACCATACCTCTCAACATGCTTCTTGACCACATAAGAATTTAGTGCTAAAAAATCCCAAGCAAAGGAATTATGAGAGATCTGAGTTGGATGACCAAGATCAACAATATCCTGAACTATATTTTGTAAACGTGGTCGATGAATACAATCGACCATCCCGTACTCAAATAAGATTACCTCCACTTGCACCCCAGATACACCTTTGTAGCATAGGGGTGGAGTATTCCCATTGGGGAGGTGTATTCTAAGGATGAAGATAATCAAAATACCAATCCCAACTTGGTTGCCAAGTTGTACAGTTGTACAGTCCTCACAACCATCAGTTGACACTCAATGATCAACTTGTATGGTTATCAATTACACACACTGTATGATTCAAAATTGTACAATGATCTAGATTGTACGATATTGCAATTAGAAAAATTGACAGAATTGGTTTTGGAAGCTGTCGTACACATTTTTGTAACTATTCAAGTCGATGTCATAAAACTGCCAAATCGGGTAAGTCGATCTCTATGGTGCAATTTACCAAAGTGGGTAAATTTTTCCAAAAATCATACAACATAGTCCAAGACATCTTCCAAGATAAATCTATTCTACCTGATCCTTCCTCATCTTCCACCAGTATCAAATTCAATCAACAAGTTGCAATAATGCATAAAACTAAGTTAAACAATAAACAAAAAACACACATACATTCAAATTCCAATATATATTATCAATCATCATATCCAGGATCATACATTATGTGTATTGATGCAGTTTAATTCTACTATAGCATAAGTTTCATTACAATAAGGTTATTCTATCAATATCTTGCAATAATTCAGATATATGTCAGCTATTACAACCAAGTACTCTCTTCTACCTCCTAGAAACCAGACCTACAATTTTGAAAATGGGGCCTTATATAACGTTGCCCAAGTCATTCCAAAGTGGTTCCTAAGACAATTTATTACTTAAAAATATCCATGTACAATTGAATATATTAATTTGACCTTTTACTAAGTCTAACACCTTAATTAGAAAATCTATGTGCCATTTCACCTTGAAATTACATTTCCCTTGCATTTGGATGTATTTCAGTGCACGTTGTATGATTTGCCACTGCCTTGTATGATTTACCATTTCAATTGTATGGTTTTTTGCTTCAATATACGGTTTGCTCCTACCTACAAAATTTACAAAACTTGATCAAACTGTCACTTATGCTAAAACTATCAAAATTGAGCAAATCCCTTTTGATCACTTCTTCTTCTGGGAGGTGGATTTTCTGCCTACATCTACCCTCCCCTTTACATTGGTTGGTGTCCTTTCCAACTCATTTTTCTTCTTCCACTATGCCTCATAATCTGCCACTACATCTTGTAAGTCCTTAACTTGTGACTTATACATTTCTCATTCATTCTTCAACTTGGTTGTGTAGCTTCCCATTTTTACTACTTTTACTCTGTGGAAGTTAGCCTTTTCCTTGATATTTTTTAGGAACTCCATCATCTACTGTTCATGTTCCAAGGCACTATTTTTTAACTTCTCCTTCTAGTGAGCTTTTTCTCGAGCTACCACTTGAATTTCTTCATTATTTTTAGTAATGGTCTGCAGGTGGTGATTGATATCAGCCTCCATAGCTCAAACATGGTCTTCTTTAATCTTCAAATGAGCTTGCTTTTCTAGGACCATATCATTCAAATTTTTACTATCCTTTGTCAGCTCCTCTATATACTTGGTTTGTGTTGCCATTTGCTCACTCTTTTAAGCCAACTGATTTATCATCAGCTCATCCTT
This sequence comes from Wollemia nobilis, assembly GCA_028583015.1. Taxonomy (NCBI): domain Eukaryota; kingdom Viridiplantae; phylum Streptophyta; class Pinopsida; order Araucariales; family Araucariaceae; genus Wollemia; species Wollemia nobilis. The sequence goes on along the minus strand of JAQPPZ010000541.1, from coordinate 20,523,421 downwards.
TGCTTTGAGTTGTACCTCCAACTCCTTAATTTTTTCCTCTACTGTCTATGATATCTGTCACTTTTCCTCTTCAAGCATGTTAATTCTAGCTTCAAACTCAATTTTGAGGCCTGACAGATCATCCTCTAGTTTATTTATTTTCTCTTATGCTATGATTCTACTTTTTTGTAGTTCTTATTCCATTATAGCCAATTCTTTTTGAGTGGCTACAGTTTCTTCCTTTTGTACCTCCTTGAGCTCATGGATTTGTTCCAATCCTATGCTCAACCACTCTATCTAGTGTGTTAGGAAGTTAAAATTCCTCAGTGCAATAGCCAATCTCGTCGCAACCCTCTTGTAATCCAACTCTATCATATTTATAGGACATATCGGGTGATTGACTCTATCCAAGTACATCCTTGGATCTTTCCTAGAATTTATGACCACCCCTTCTGGCAAGTCTTCTCTTCCTAGCATTGTTGTTACATCTTACTTGGGTAACCTCCATGGATGATGTGCATGAATGTTTTATATCCTCCTTATACGCTTTGTAATTCTCACCCATTTTGTTATATTCTCAAATTTGAGAGACACTTGTTCTTCCCACAACTTCAATTCTCCCACATGGACAATGCAAAACTCCAATCTGGCACTATTAATCACATGGACTAACTGATAAAATAAGTGTTCCACCTTATCCTCTATTCCATGTGCCTCCTTCTCAATTGTAATTCTGGTGAATCGAGATACTTCCAGTAGATAACTAGATTGCATCCCTCACTATTCTTCCTCTGTAGGAGTTCTTATATATTATTCCTCCATGTGGTGGCTAGAGCTTCCCCCAAGCTCATAAAGTGCTCTCATTGTATCAATATTCTCTTGAGGTGGAGACTATTTTACCATTTTCTCCTCCTCATTGTCTTCAATATGTACAATCTCTTCTTGAGATTGTTGCTACTCAACTTGTTCTTGGGCCTTATTTGATTCAGTCGAGCCCACCTATTGCTCTTAAGTATTCTCCTAGGCTACTTCTTGCTCAATGCTACCCACCTGTTGTTCCTCTATCACTTCTTCTTGCTGAACTTGCTTGGTATTCATTGGTGTGACTTGTTCAACAACAAGTTATTATTTATCCTGTGATGCCTCCATATTCTCTGGTGCATCTCTCTTACTTGATTTTCCTGTTACAAACTTGTAACGAGGATTCTTCCTGGGATCTTCCTCCGTGGTCTTTATTCTTACTTTCAATTCTTCTTGGGTAGTGGCTATTCCATATTTCCCTACCTCGAATCCTTTAAAAAAATTGGAAGCATTCATCTTTTCAAAATATTGGAAGATTTGCAGGGATTGCACTATTCTCTCTGCCTCTGTCTAATACAACTCATCTAGTTTCGTCACTTCTGATTTTGACTATTATTTTTCCTATACTTCTAGAATTGGTTTGCTTGCCATTATTTCCTACTACCTTCTCATCATTATTTTTATGGGGCTTCCTTTCCTCTTCTCCCTTTCTTAAATGAGTGGCTACTCTTGCTACCGTTTCCTAGGTGCTTGTTGTTCTAGATTCAGTTCCAACCATTTAGACCTTTTTCTCCTATGGTGTACATCAGTATCTTCCTCTGAAGTAGTATCTTCTTGAGCTCCACTGATGTTGCTCACTCCTTGTTCAAGGTCTCTTCAGGGTCACTTTTGATATTGGCACTGACTTCGCCTACCTCAATATCATTGGCTGTCCCCCCCTAATTTCTTGAGGTGGTATCAATCCTAGAAATGGGATTTCCACTTCTGTGACCACATTTAATAACAATCCAATAGCATGGAAAGTCATTCCAAAGTTCTTCAGCCTCTTTGTCAGTCCCTCATGCATTCTTATTTCCAAAAAGGTACCCCAATCGTACTGAATTCCCTTGGTGATACCTTCTGTATATTGTGCCATCCACATTGGTATTTATGTGGCCCTTATATCTCCTAATAGTCGAGCCATGAATGTATTAATTGCACATGGCCAATTTTCCCATTTTAACTGGCTTTATTTAATTCCACATGTTCCTGCACCTAAGATCTTTACCTCAGTCAGTGATTTGACAGTGGTAAGAATAGTGACGAGGCGATATGCCTCTATTGGATCTACCAATATTTTTACTACCTCCATGCCATATTTTAGAAAGCCAAATGTATTATGAAATTTCTCTACCAAAATATCCACCTTTACTGACCTCTTGCCCACATTGACATAGGCAGTTTGGGTCGTAGGGTTATATGCCTAAACTATCTGCAATAGATAGTTATGGAAGAAGTTTTTGTGGAATAGTAGAACTTGTGCAATTACTGCCACACCAACATACTTGAACGTATTCCTCCAAGGATGATTCTTATTCTTCTCATCATTCCACCACTTCCTACATGCATCCACTCCATGCTGTATAAATGCAATCTTTGTGATTTCAACCTGGCCTTCTTCTTGTCCATTGCTCAGATGCTCCTTTTGATCTGGTAGGTGAATTTCACTCCTCAATTCCCTCAATGAGGCTCTTTCTTGTGCCATTATCTCCTCTTTATGTCTGATTGACATCATTCTTGGATTAGCCTACCAATGTCTCTATCCCCTCCATGACCTATATCCTTCTCTCCTCAAAGGATGATTACCATGTCAATCGCAGGACTAAGACTATCACCCTTGGTGTTATTGTGGGTATGTTTCTCTCTTGTGCAGTGGACCTAGTGATCTATCCACCCTATTGGCTATAATCCACCTTAACCGGTGTCCAAATTCTTCCATTGATATCATTCCTCCAACATATTTTTGATTAGTTTATCTCCTCTCCTTCACTTTTTTTACAATCAAAAGCATACCCAAAAACTGTATGAATTACTATAAAATCTTACAATGTACGGTTCTTGTACCCTTGTATGATTTTACCCTCACCAGCCACTTCTAGATCATACACTTTTCTCCTTTCCCCACAGTTCAATTTCTAGTCCGTTTGTCTTCAAACTACCATGACTCCTCCAAATCATACATCTGCAACCTAAAATTGTATAGGGTGATAGTACTCTATACGATGTCTCTTTTTGACTATCTTCCCCTTTGGAATTTGTAAACTTCCATACAATTCTGTATGATTCCTTGAAAACTTCCAAAAATAGCCTAAAAATCCTTCCAACTGCACTATTTTTCTTGGAAATCATACATGCTACCCACAAAATCATACAATACGACTTTTAAACTCTTAGGTTATGAAAAATTTGAAATTTTTGTCTCCTTTGTTGAATATTTCACTAACCCATTTTTCGAATTACCTCGATCTACTGTTTTAGTGCTTTTTGGGAGCAATTCCTCCACTCTTCCAACCTTGGTGCAATTTATTTCAAATTGATGAGTTCTTGGATGTATTTTTATGGCTATACGGACTTCTATTACTACCTCACATATTTCTCAACTTGCTTTTTACCATATTTCACTAATTTTAAGGTTTAATTCTTCACTATCTTGCAATTTCCACCATCCGTCTTCAATATTTCACTTCCTCGGACTCCCAACAATAATTTTTCACTTTTGTATCTATAATTTGACATATTCTATTGTACTTTGTTGCTATTTCTAGTTGAATTTCAAATTTCCCATTTCCATGGAGTAAAACCCTGGTTTTCTTCTTCTGATTCCTCTCTTGGGTTGAATCTTTGAAAATGAAAAGAACTCCCTAGTGCAAATTAAAGAGGGGTCTTTAAAAATTTAGAATGCTAGTGAATATTTACTTTCCATATGGTCTTCTCCATTCAATTGCACATTTTCCACCTCATCTTCTAGTAAAAATTCAAATTCACTTGTACGGTTTAATGAAATTGCAAGTCTACCTTCTTATTTATAATATTTCGAAACCCTAATTCAATTAACCCTAAATTGCACCAATTTGCACAATTTACCTCCATCTTGCATGGATGATTGAAAACTTTGTAGTTTTTTAAATTTCATCTTTTTCCCCCACTTTTTTCTCCAACCGCTACTTTCTCCCGTGCATGCCACATTAAATGGATAGTTGGAAATCGTACAACCTACTTGAAATCGTACAGTGTGCAATCAAAATCATACAACATGTCCTTTTGTATGATTTCCCATGTTTCTATGTCAATTTTTCTTGTACGATCCATAATTTGTATGATTTCATCGTTATTTTCATTTTGTACAATCTTTATACTTAGATAATTTTTCAATTTTTCTATCTCTGAAGAGGTCATCGTTTCCAGTTTTCAACCACTTCTTAATTGTGTCCCGAGGGATTTTCACAACTAAGGCACACATTTTTTTCATTTTTCTTTTTCTCTTTTCTTTTTCAATCCTAATCTATTTATACTTACCTTCTTGGCAATCGTACAATGACACTCACTTGTACGATCCCATAAAATTCTTCTCTTGGGGCTTCAACTACAACATTCAGAGTGGTTGTGTTGCCTATCAGTGTTTGTTCCCTAGGCTTATTCCTCTCCACTTGTAATGTTACCAAATCCTCTGGCATTCTTATTCCATGTGTACAATTTGGAATTATACAATTGCAAGTTGGAGTATATTCACCTGGTGTCCTTTCCCCTTGCTACATAGGTGATTGATCGCTAGGTAGTGATGTCCTTACCACTAATATCATTCGAGCGACTTATCCACATATCTCCTTAGATCAGTTTTGGCTCCATACTTGGTGATTGGGTTCTCAGTTTCCCCTAGTTTCTTTCATCTACAAATTGTACTCTTACCCTACCGAAAATGCCTCTTTTGCATGAGTGTCTTCCCCATCCTATTCCTCTTGGTATTGGATTATTATATGCGAATTGTGATTCCTCCCTTCTCTAGAGTAATCATCTACAACCCCTCCCTCATTGAGGTGATTGTTACCATGTATGTTGCCTTACAGGATTTGGTAGGATTCCCCTCAATCTTGGTAATCCTCATATATTCCTTGTCTAGTTTAGACAAGCTAAGGGTGTATCTCTTGGCCATCTATGAGTGGGGGTTCAGAATCTTCCTCACCCTATTCCTCCTCTCATTGTAACATCACCTCGTCTTTGTCCATTTTTTAGTTGAATACCTCCCCATTTCCTAGATGAAGTCTTAGGGGTATTTCTCTATTTCTTCCTCCCATTTTTTGGGTATCATGAGTTATCTCTACCAACTCGATGTTGGCTAGTGGACTCTGATTAGGTGACAACTGTCACAAGGTTCTGATTCTCATGTCAGCACGTACCAAGCAATGTCTCCATATTATTTCCTCAAAGGATCTATGGGGGGATGAAGATGCCAATACTTCTCTATATGCATCAGATAAGTCTGTCTCAGAGCTAGAGACAGTCTGATCCTCTTCCCTTTGTTCTACCAAATTGGTAATAAAATTCATCACTCTCTAATATTCGTACTTCCCTTATCTATCATCTTATTTTTTTATAAGCTATTGTACAATTTTACGTATCAATATAGGGTCTATCCCTTTGAGTTCTCCCTAATTGCCTTTGTCTTGATGCACTAGCTGGAGGGTCATGATCTCTCTAAGGATTATGAGGATTCTCTGGCTCATCCTCATTACTACTATTTGTACTAGGCTCACTTACTAACCATGACATTCCTTCATCAGTGGAATTAGTCATATTCGATAATATATTGCCTTGTGATTCAGGCGATGTGGTTGCATCCTCTATGTATCACCAAAGTACTCTCGCAATTCATTTGTCATTGGTTGCTCGCTCGGTTGGGGTGGCAAACTTGTGCTTGCACCTTCATTTCATCCATTGTTTTTGGAGTTAATACCTTAGCCTCCTTAGGTTCTATTTTAGTTTTTTGCAGTCTAATTACTCTTGGTCATCCAGCCTTCGTATGGTACCATCCAACTCCTAGATGAGTTGTTCCTTCAACCTCACATTGTGACTCCGCAATGTTTGATACTCTTGTTGTAATTGTTGAGTTTTCATTCGCATTCTCTACTTTAATAGCCCTACCTGAGCCAATGGAGAAAGTATAGCTAATTCCTCATCTAAGGTTTCATCCCTGTCCTCCTATGGAATTTCTATTTTGAATGTGTCCACTCTATCTTCATTATGTAATGTTAACCTTATCCTTCTTCGTACTTTAGTCTACCAAGGTAGTTCCCTATGATCTACTCATGGGTACCTAAAATTCGTAGTTCTAGATAATAGTGCTATGTATTGATAGCCTCTTGGGTCTAGAGAGACCCACTCCTCTTCTTCTCATCCGATCCCATCAACAATTTTGATGTGTACTCACATCCTTCTTCTTTCACCAGGTCAAGGTGCCAACTCTTGTTGTTCGACTATTGGTTGTGTCTCCTCCTCTTCTACAAATAAGCGTGCAAGTCCTGTATCAAGTTCTTCTTGTGATGGACCTGGCTCACAATGAGCCTCATCTTGAGCTTTTTCTCATCTTTATCTTTCAATTTCTTCTAAAGTAATGAATAAGCATTGCTCCTTGTAAGGCTTCAATTTCAAGCTATTTACAATACTGGGTACCTTTATCCCATTCAAGTTTTGTAACTTGACTACTCCATTATCCATTAATTCCACTACTTTATAAGGACCAAGCCATAATGTCTTCAACTTACCTGGCTTTATTTCCATATTTCCATTAAACTTTAGAACTTAGTCACATGGACTAAGTTCCAACTTCCTCAAATGTTTGTCATGCCATGCCTTCCATATTTTTTGAGCTATCTCAATCACCCATTGTGCCATAACTCTTTTTTCATCTAACTTAATCAGTGTTGTGTTAGGATCTCATCCTAACCCTTAATGTAATAACTTCCATGATGTAATAATTCCTAGTGAACGTGGGTAGTACCCATGATTAATATTTTGTAATGTTCTAAGTTTTAGCTTAGGTAGTGCCCATGACAAATGGCACCCTTTTTATGTAACACATGGTAGATAGGTGGCATTGTGCATGTAATTCGTGTGGCATTATGCATGTAATTCGAGTGGCATTGTGCATGTAATTCGAGTGGCATTGTGCATGTAATTCAAAGTGGCACTATGCATGTAATTCGGGTGGCATTATGCATGTAATCCAGGTGGCATTTTGCATGTAAGCCAACCTTGGAAGGAAACTCCTTAAATACCCGAAAGGCCACCAATGTAACCATCTTTTGCAAAATTAATGAAGTATTGAAGGAGGTTGCCCCCTCGAAGAGGCCTGCGATTCAGTCCTATTGTGAGATTGTTCTTTATGCAAATTTTTGTTATATTAATGTGATGTTTATGTGAGTTATTTCCAAGCAATTGTGTGAGAGTGTGTTATTTGAGTTTATTTTATAGCAGGATCTTAACAAGTGGTATCAGAGCACTTTCCAGGGCCAAGTTCTGCTGCAACTGCAACAATTCTTGCCATCCAATCCGCCTGTTAGGTATAAATTCCATGTGTTTTTCCATTATATTTTTCCTTATTAAAAAAAATCCAAAAAAGATACAGTGTTTTTTTTTTTTTCCAGACCAAAAACAAAAAAATATATTATTAGTTGAGTAGGTAGAAACCCTGTATCGGGGGTTTTAAAATATCACAAAGGATCTGTCGTTATTGGCTAAGCTAGATAGCCCATAAAGCATCTAGTGAAGTGAGGGGCGATCAGGCTCCAATACCCAGGCCTCAGACAGAACTCGTGCATGGACTTGAGCTCCCACGTATCTTCGGGTATATCGGGAGACCATCTAGGATTAAACAAACTTTTAGCCATTAGGAAGCTCTTCGGCCTTGTATTACTCATAGTCTACGGGACACAGCATCCTGTATGATTACCCTCCCGTATTGTCAGAGAGGCGAGTAGTGTGCTCAAGGGTATGTGTGGAATCCTCCTTGAGTAGTGGCCTAAAATATTGGTTTGAGCACTATTGTTCATCACTGTCGGTATATTAGAGGGCCTATGGGTGGTACATACTCCTATACTTAGCATTCCCTGGTTCTGTTAAAACTTCAACCTATAAAAAATGTAAAAATAAAAATAAAAATCTAAACATCCATGTTCGTAAACCTGCATTTCAAAAGTGAGCATATGAGAAAGGAGTCCTCTACTAAAAAAATAACAGAAGGGACATGCATTCGGGATAATCCATGAGGGTGACACTTAAGTTGAAAGTCTAGAGAATAACAGTAAAATTTACAGTGGCAATCACAATCAGGTCAGTCAGGTCAGAGAGGTCAGCACAGTCAGGGTAGAATTCACAGTCTTCAGGGTCAGAACAGAACTGTCATATCAGTCACTTGCAAAATACAGAGAATCTTGAGTGTGAAACACGGCCAGTTATAGATAGTGCTCCAGTAGCCAACTTTTGCTCAGTAGCTCAGAATCAGATTCTGTAAACACCGTTAGACTTAGAAAAACAAGAGATAAAATATATATATATATATATATATAGCACCCAAGCACTTTTTTGGGCACTTACTAAAAATAGTAAGTCCTAAAAATTCAATTCTATTTTTAGTAACTGGTCACAAAAGGTCAAAAAAATGGCCCAGGGTACCTGTGGACACTAGAAAGAACTAGAACACTTGGAGTCCCTAACAAAAGCCATTGAGAACTTGAACTCGGCTTTTCACTCCATAAGGGAAGAAGTCCAAGGTCTTTGCCTAGAGCATGAGGCCACTAGCAATCGCTTGGAAGAAGCATTGACAGAAGTAGACAACAAACTGAGAAGAGAACCACCCAAATTAGAATACCAAGCTGAGAGTTCTACAAGGAATCGTGACCATGATACACCCTTTAGAATGCCCAAATTGGACTTTCCCAAATTCAATGGGAAGGATGTTGATGGGTGGCTATGTCGAGTTGACCAATTCTTTCGACTTCATAATGTACCCATATTTCATCGAGTCCAGATGGCTTCCTTTAACTTGGAATCTGAGGCTCTACACTGGTTTCAATGGTTGCGTCTTGCCTACCCAAATCTCTCTTGGGAGGATTTTGAATCCCAACTACTCACTCGATTTGGTCCTAGTGAGTTTGAGGACTTTACAGGAGCCTTAACCAAACTACAACAAACAGGGTCAGTCCGAGAGTACCAAGCTCAATTTGAAAAATTGGCCAATAGGACAAGAGGATTGAGTGAAGGGTTCTTCCAGAGTTGTTATATCAGTGGGTTGAAGATGGAACTCCAAGCAGAAGTAAAAATGTTGAAACCACGAACTATGATGGAAGCTATCAGTTTGGCTCGTCTGGCCGAATCTAAAATCTCTGCCCAAAGATGCCCATCAAAGTTTTTTCCAAATAGACCTTCATTTCCTCCTAGAGCCCAACATACAGTTGATAATAAACTTGCTGCACCAAAGCGCCTCACCACCGAAGAGATGGATGCACGTCGTGCCCAAGGATTATGCTACAATTGTGATGAAAAGTTTTTCAAAGGGCATAAGTGTGCACACAAAAAATTGTTCCTGATAGATGTTGAAGAACCGGATACCTCTGATGAGAGTGATAAGGATGAGGACCATCCAGAAACATCTCCTCCACAAGAAGAAGTGAAACAGGAACCTGAGACAGCAATTACAGTCCATGCCCTTGCAGGCATCACTACTCCTCAAACCATGAAGGTTACAAGATTTTTCAAGGGTCAACGTCTTTCCATCCTTCTGGATTCGGGAAGCATGCACAACTTTATTGACCCTAGAGTTGCTCAGCGGGAAAATTGCTATATCCACACTTGTAATTCCTTTGAGGTCATGGTAGCCAATGGGGGAACCTTACCTTGTAAAGGTAAGTGTCGCAATGTTAAAATCTAGATAGGGGACTATGCACTCAAGCAAGACATGTTTGCCCTCCAGTTGGGTGGATGTGATATTGTTTTGGGATCTCAATGGTTGAGTACGTTGGGCACTATCAGTTGGAACTTTGCTGAACTTTGGATGCAGTTCTCCCAGAACGGACAAACACACATCATCAAGGGCTCCCCAGCAGGAACACCTCAAATTATCAGTTCAAACGGCATGGAGAAATTGCTCAAGAAATCATCACGTGGGGTCATTGCACAACTATTCTCCATCCAACAATCCACATCCCCAATGGGTGAAATCCCACCAGACCTGCAACAGATTCTCCACAAACATGAGGCCATATTTTCGGAACCAACCACACTTCCATCGCATCGCTCTCATGACCATGCCATTCCATTACTACTAGATAGTACACCTCCAAATATCAGACCATATAGGTACCTCCATGCCATGAAGTCAGATATTGAGAAGATGATACAGGAATTACTCAAGGCGAGTGTCATTCGACCTAGTACTAGTCCCTACTCTGCACCAGTCTTACTAGTCCTCAAGAAGGATGGATCTTGGTGCTTGTGTATTGACTACCAAGAACTCAATAAGATAACTATCAAGGATAAATTTCCTATCCTTGTGGTTGATGAATTACTAGATGAATTACATGGGACCATGTACTTCACCAAGCTAGACCTCCGCTCTGGGTACCATCAGATCTGGATCAGGGATGAAGATATTCCTAAAATTGCTTTCCACACTCATGAAGGTCATTATGAATTCTTGGTAATGCCATTTGGTCTCACAAATGCTCCTTCCACATTCCAAAGCTTGATGAACAACATCTTTCACCCTTTCTTGCGAAAGTTCATCCTTGTGTTCTTCGATGACATCTTGATTTACAGTCACACATGGGAAGAGCACCTCAATCATGTAGATCGAACCCTCCAACTATTGGCCGACCATAAACTGTTTGCAAAAAGGTCCAAGTGCTCCTTTGGTTTGATTGAAGTAGAATATCTGGGACACATTGTCTCAAAGGATGGTGTCAAGGTTGACCCTAAGAAGATCCAAGAAGTCCAAGAATGGCCGAAACCTCGCACACTCAAAGGGCTTCGAGGATTTTTAGGGCTTACAGGATATTACCATAAATTTGTCTGCAATTATGGAAAGATAGCCGCCCCCCTCACCTCCATGTTAAAGAAGGATTCTTTTACTTGGACAGGGCCAGCTGAGCAAGCATTCCTGAACCTCAAGCATGCCATGACCACCACTCCAGTTTTAGCCATGCCAGACTTCTCTAAAAAAATTTTCATTGAAAGTGACGCTTCTGGTCATGGTATTGGGGCAGTATTGATGCAAGAAGGACACCCTTTGGCTTTTACCAGTAAAGCCCTATCTGATCGTAATTTGGGGAAATCCACATATGCCAAGGAAATGTTGGCAATAGTGCATGCAGTCCTGCATTGGCGGCCTTACCTCATTGGGCGCCATTTCTCAATCAAAACTGACCACCAGAGTCTGAAATACTTTCTAGAACAACGAGTTGCCACCCCTGAGCAAAAAAAGTGGGTATCAAAACTCATGGGCTATGATTATGACATCACGTACAAAAAAGGGAAGGATAATCTTATGGCAGATGCTCTCTCTCGCCAATTTGAGACCCTTAGTATGTTGTGTGCCATCTCTGCACCCTTGCCCCAATGGATTGAGCCCTTACGTCAAGAAATACTTCAGGATGCAGATTTGAAAGACCTGGTTGCTTCACTTCGGGATGATCCAGAGTCTACACCAGGATATAGTTGGGATGGCCAGGATCTGCGTTACCATCAACGCCTGGTTCTTCCTCCTAAGTCCCCACTTCGAGAACTCCTCATGAAGGAATCACATGCTACTCCATCTGCTGGCCATTCAGGGTTCTTAAAAACTTATGAGCGACTCAAGCGTACCTTCTTTTGGAAAGGTATGAAACATGACATTCACTCTTTTGTAGCAGATTGCGACACTTGTCAAAGGATGAAAGGAGAAACAGTGCGCTCCCCAGGCACTCTTCAACCATTATCGATACCAGATCAGGTGTGGACTGACATCTCCATGGACTTCATAAAAGGGCTACCTAATTCTGGAGGCAAGTCTATTATTTTCGTGGTAGTGGATCGCATTTCAAAGTATGCTCACTTTTGTGCCCTAACCCATCCTTACACAAAGATCCACTATTGCCCAAATTTTTCTTGACTCCATATTTCGCCTTCATGGCATGCCCACCTCCATTGTATCTGATCGTGATCCCACCTTTACTAGCAATTTTTGGCAAGAGTTGTTTAAGTTGCAGGGGACTCAGCTCAAAATGAGTTCAGCCTACCATCCGCAAACGGATGGTCAAACAGAGGTTGTTAATAAATGCTTGGAAACCTACCTTCATTGCTTTGCCTCCGATCATCCTACTCATTGGGCAAAATGGCTTTCCTTGGCCGAATGGTGGTACAACACTTCCTATCATACTACCACCAAACTCACACCGTTTGAGGTAGTTTACGGGTGCCCTCCACTCATGCCTTCCTCCTACATTCTGGGCAGCTCCAAGGTCCAGGCCGTCGACAATACTCTGAGTCAACACACCGAGGTCCTTCACCAACTCAAGCAAAATTTGAACATGGCCCAGAATCGGATGCGCTAACAAGCTGATCAGCATCGTTTTGAGCGTAGTTTTGATGTGGGTGATATGGTCTTCCTTTGCTTACAGCCATACAAACAATCATCCCTACAACTCTGCAGGTGTCAGAAGCTCGCTCCAAATATCTATGGTCCTTATCAGGTTCTACAACGGATTTGTCCCACAGCTTACAAATTGGCTCTCCCCCCCACTTCCAAGATCCACCCTGTTTTTCATGTTTCCCTTCTCAAGAAAGTTGTGGGCACAAAGGTACAGGTTCAATCAACACTTCTTGAGTTGGATGAAGAAGTCTCCATCTTAATTGCATCGAAACAACTGCTGGATCGTCGAACTCGCACTCTGCGCAACCGTACCATCACAGAGGTCCTGGTTCAGTGGCGTGGACTTCAACCTGAGGATGCTACATGGGAGTCTCTCCATCAACTTCAGCAATAGTTTCCTCATTTTCAGCTTTGAGGACAAAGCTTCTTCAAGGAGAAGGGCATGTTAGGATCTCATCCTAACCCTTAATGTAATAACTTCCATGATGTAATAATTCCTAGTGAACGTGGGTAGTACCCATGATTAATATTTTGTAATGTTCTAAGTTTTAGCTTAGGTAGTGTCCATGACAAATGGCACCCTTTTTATGTAACACATGGTAGATATGTGGCATTGTGCATGTAATTCATGTGGCATTATGCATGTAATTCGAGTGGCATTGTGCATGTAATTCGAGTGGCATTGTGCATGTAATTCAAAGTGGCACTATGCATGTAATTCGGGTGGCATTATGCATGTAATCCAGGTGGCATTTTGCATGTAAGACAACCTTGGAAGGAAACTCCTTAAATAACCGAAAGGCCACCAATGTAACCATCTTTTGCAAAATTAATGAAGTATTGAAGGAGGTTGCCCCCTTGAAGAGGCCTACGATTCAATCCTATTGTGAGATTGTTCTTTATGCAAATTTATGTTATATTAATGTGATGTTTATGTGAGTTATTTCCAAGCAATTATGTGAGTGTGTTATTTGAGTTTATTTTATAGCAGGATCTTAACATGTTGTTAGTGGTTCTTCTAAACTTTATTGATCCCCAAAGTGATGCTCTACTACGACTCTCAAACTTAGTATCAAGAATTCGAGTGCCACCACTACTTCTTATCCATATATTAATTGGAAATATGTGTGTTCCATTGGAGGTTTAAAAGTTGTTATGTATGCCCATGAAACGTACGATAGCCTTTCCTCCCAGTCTACTCCCTCTATTCCATAATTTTTATACAAAGAAGATACTAAGACTTTATTTATCGCTTTCATCTACCCATTCACTCTGGGGTAGTATGGACTAGACAATGAGTGTATAATCTTGAACACTATTGTCAACGTCTTGATAATATCATTAACAAAGTGTCCCCCTTGATCACTTGTTATTTGTAGTAGAATACCAAACCTTGTGATTACCTATTCATACAAGAATCTTGCTGTACTTTTAGCTGAATTATCAAGTAACACTCTTGCTTCCACCCATTTTGTTAGGTATTTTTTTGCTACTACAATGTATCTACACTTCCATCTCTAAGATTTCTTCAATGGTCCTACAAAGTCCAATCCCCATCGTTCAAACAACTTGTGTGGTTGTGATGGGTGTAAGGGCATAAAGTCCCTATTGACCAGCTTCTCTACTTTTTTGCAAGTATCGCATGCTTTCACATGCTCATTTGCATCATTATATAGTGTGGGCCACCATAGCCCAACTAGCAATACTTTTCTAGTGATCGCATCTAGTCCCATATGTCCTCCTGCTAAGCCTATGTGGGCTTCTTTCAATGCCACCTTGACTTCTTCATCCATTACACATCTTCGTAAGATACCATCACTTCCCATTTTATATAGTAATACTACTATTATCTGGAAATATGCTGACTTCATTATTACTTTCTTCTTTTTAGTTGTCATCATCTCTTGTGGCAACTCACCTATGGATAGATATTGGCCAACCAACTTGTACCATGATGAAACAATATTGATGGCGAATAATTATGCATATGGAAATTCATTAGGAACCCCTATTCCTGTAGGCTCTCCTTATTGTATCCGAGACAACTGGTCTATAATCACATGCTTCTTACCAAGTCTCACCACTACTCATAATATGAACTCCTGAAGGGTAATGAGCCACATGCTAACTCATATTTGAATCATCAATTTGTTTATCAAGTACAATAGAGCTTGACGATCAACATAGAAAGTAAAGGGATTCACCAATAGGTAATGCCTAAACTTTTGAACTGCATATACCATTCCCAAAGCTTCACTTTCTATTGTGCTATAGTTTCTCTCTAGCCTTGACAAAAGGTGACTAGCAAAGAAAATAGGCTGATATAGCCTAAACTATCCTTCTTGTGCTAAAGCACATCCAATTGCAAAATTCGAAGCATCAACATGGACATGGAATTCCTTATCCCAATTAGGGAACACCAAAATTAGACTACTCACCAACTTAGCCTTTAGCTCCTTGAAGGCTTCTTGGTGCTCCTTTGTCCATCTAAAAGAAATATTATTTTCATAAAATAATCTAATGGGTAGGATACATGTGCGTAATTCTTGATAAACCTTCGATAGTATCCTATCAAATCAAGGAATGTCTTAATTAAACTCACATCAAATGGTTTTTCCATATGTAATATCACCTGGATCTTATCAGGGTTTGTCTTCAATCCTTCGTTGCATACAATGTGTCCTAAAAATTTCCCATATGGCACCATTAGAAAATATTTCTCTGGATTTAATGATATATGTGCATTTTTGCACCTACTCATACATTCACTGAGGGCAGGAAGATGCTCCTTGATCTTCCCATAGATGGACCACTCATCCAAAAATGCTTTAAAGTTCCCTATTGCTATTTGATCAAATATATACATTATGATGCACTGAAATGTAGTTGGGGCATTAAAAATTTTGAATGGCATTCATTTGTATGCATATATGCCATTCTCCATAATAAATATAGTCTTTAGATTATACTCCTTGGCTATACTAATTTTATTGTATCCTAAGAACCCATCCAAAAATTAATAGATCTCATGTCCTGCGACTTATTCCAATATAGAATCTATGAAGGGAATGGGGAAGGGATCCTTAATAGTTACAACGTTTAGACTCCTAAAGTCTACACATATTTTGATCTTTTCTACTTCCTTATTCAAGGTGATCACTATAGGTGAAAACCACTCACTGTTTTTCACCCTGAATATGATTCCTGCTTCTAGAATCTTTTCTATCTCTGCATTCACTAATGCAACATACTTTGGATTCATTCTATATGGTCTCCTCCTTACTGGTTGAACACCAAGAATTAGTGTAATATTATGGAAACATAGCTCTGGTGGGACTCCTTTCAGGTCCTTATATTTCCATGCGAAGACATCCTTATATTCCAAGAATATCTTAAAAGTTGCCACCTTCAATATAGGATTCCAATCATCACCGCAGTGAATCAATCTAGGTTCTTCCTCTATTCCTAGATTGATGTCCACTATCTGAGGTCCTTCATATTTGATATTTTCTATTTCACTCATAACTTTCTCTATATTCTCGAAGTGTGACGACATTGTATCAATATTTGCATCTCCTACTTTATACTCTACAAAGCTTTTCGAAAATATCCATTTCTCTTCTACTTATTTCTTAGGTTACTGGCTAACCTTCAATTTGTCTTGTGTTTCCTTGATCTCCTCTAAATCAATATAGAGGTAGTTGGGATGAAACATTTAATGCTCCTCATTTTGCCAATTAAGGAGTCCGCTATCATATCTAGCTTCATCTTTGCTACATTCATCTAGGTAAAGCATTCCTTCTCCATCAGGTTCATGACCTTCATCTCTTGATGAATTTTCTAATTCATTAATTGTAGCTAGATCCTAACTAACTATTTGATTAGCTAGATTAATCATTTACTTGTATTATCCCTTCTTAAAAGTGATCTGATTATTTTCCCAATTGTGATTGACTTTGGCTACTTGTAGCCAGCCTCTCCCTAAAAGAGCATTGTATGCAGGTTTCTACATTGTAATCACAACAAAATACAAGACAAATTCTTGGTCAACTATCATTACTTGTTGTGCCATTAGGACTCCCTTTATTTTGATACCATTCTGGTTAGCACCATATAATCGAAAGCTTGGTGCCCATAGGGATGGAGCACCTAATTCTAGCCATGTTTTTTTAGGTAGCACATTGATGTTGGATCCTCCATCCATGATAACTTGCATCAACTTATGCCTTAAGATCTCCATATGTACTAATGCAGGTTTCTTTCCCACATTAATCATTAATATAGTTGGATCCATAAATTTATCTTTTCACTCCTCCTGAATTGGTTGGCTCTACACTTCCATCACCTTCTATGGTTGCAATTCTTCCACCATTACCTTTTGTAATGCTAGAATAGCTTCTAACAGGTTAGATACTTTAATTTCCACTATGGTATCCAAAACCTGTGCTACCAAATTTTGCACAACTATCTCCTAATCTGATGATTTTCTAAGTTCCTTGTCAGTTGTTGACTCTTTTCGCTTAGTCTTCTAAACTTCCTCTTGCAATATTTTCTTTGCTTCTTATCAGCATTGCTTGTCCTTTGTTGTCTCTGGATACTTATCCTTCTTAGACTGATTCCTCGTCATGGCTAAAACTTCTTAGGTTGCCTCCTTAACTTGAGGAACCTCTATGTCCAAATAACTAATGTTATGTGGGTTACTCGAACTCACTTGCTTTGGAAAATTCTCTTCTTTGTGGTTCCTCAAACTACACATCTACACATATGTGTAGTGCTTGATTGTGGTGTTTCTTGCCTCTGAGATGTAGGACAATGTTTTACAAAATGCTCCCATTATTGGAAATTATGACATTGTATGATCGGTCTTCCTTTCGAGTCATACTACAAACGACTTTGTCCTCCTTTCTTATTACCTTGATTTGGCCTTCCACCTCGTATGCTATTTATATAACCACAACTCATTGCTTGTTGAGTTCTTCCTTGGGTCTTTGGTTTCTCTTCTTGCTCTTGTATTGACAATAATTATGGTCATACCCTTACGTTATATGGACATAGCATTACTTCATGCCCCATCACATTACAAATGTGACAATAGTTGTTCCTCGAACACTTCACATTTGTATGTCTCTTCGTTTTGAATTATGTATATGTTATTTCTATCTGGTTTGATCTTTTGTTCTTTTATCTACTTATCAAACTCCTTGTGAAATGATGCTACTATCCTCTATATAGTATCATCTTCTTAACTATCTGAATCCTTTAACTTGGGATGAGATAAAATTCTCATATACGTTTGTTTTGATTCACTCTCATAATTCTTTGTGTGCTTCAGTGCTTCTTTGTATGTTTCTGATGGTACTGCCTTCATATTTTTCTTATACTTTAGGAGTAATCCATCTACAAACCACCATTTGACTAGAATATCTACTAGGGGCATCTGCATATTATCGACTAATTGCTTTAGTCTACAGTTATAGGACTTCACATCTTCATCAGATTTTTGCTTTATCATGTAAAGTTCTATCACAATGTCTCCATCATCCTTTAAAGGTCAAAATTCTTCAATGAACTTCTCCTTTATCTAATTCCAAGTCTAAAAATTAGCGATATTTTCTCTCTTCAAATACTAATAAATCACCAATCCCATCAAAGTATGAAGAAATAGAATTACCCAATCCTCGGGTCTATTTACACCATTTTCTTTCCAAATGGTTATGCAATTCCCTATATGCCATATGGGATCTTCTTTACCCTCACCTAAAAATGGTGGACATCTTTTTTTGGCTACCCATTCAGCCATATTAGGAGAGTCATCACTCTCGCTTGAGGTATCTCATGGAATATCTGACTGATTCCTCCTTGGTGGTGTATTACTCCCATTGTCATCAAAAGTGTCAATTCAAGGTATATTATTTTGTCCCACCACTTAGTGACCAAACTCTCGTGCATATTAATTTAGCAATCTCCTTCACTGATGTGAGGGAGATGGTCTTGGTATTTCCTCCAAAGACCTTACATCCTGTTGCTCTGATGTCTGACTCCCATCCTATGAACTCTCTTGCAACCCTTCTACCACTTTCTCAGGTGTCACCATCCACTCTCCATCATCTTACACTTTTCTTGTATCAACCCTTATCTCCACACTTGGTGGTTCTACTTCCTCATCTTCTATCTCTATCAACAATGCCTTAAAGTCTCCTTCCTTAGATGTCCAAACTTGCTCTATCTTTGTTTCTTGAGTACTATGATCTGAGTTACTTGTGTTTTCTCTTTGATCAATACTTGTGCTCCTTCTTACTGGGATGTTCTATCTTAGTTTCCATATCCCACGGTTACATGCACTGGTATATGGCATTCACCTCCAACTTGTAGTATTCACACTTAGTCAATTTAACCCATTTTAACAAAATTGCCAGGTTTGATAAGGCAACAACACCAAATGTAGCATAAGGATGGATTATTCCCATTAGGAAGGTGTATTATTAGGATGAGGATAATAAAAATACCAATCCCAACTTGGTTTCAAAGTCGTACAGCCGTATAGTCCTCACAACCATTAGTTGACACTTAATGATCAGCTTGTATGGTTATTAATTACACACACTGTACAATCTAAAATCATACAGTGACCTAGATTGTATGATATTGCAATAAAAAAAACTGACATAATCAGTTTTGGAAGTTGTCGTACACATTTTTGTAACTATTCAAGTCGATGTCTTCAAACTACCAAATCGGGTAAGTCGATCTCTATGGTGCAATTTACCAAATCGGGTAAGTTTTTTCTATATGATTTGTATGGTTTTTGGTGTACAATCTATATGAACTGAAGGTACATCCAAGGGTTAAATTAGTTGCTCTGCCTCAATCTCTCTCTCTACTCAGTTTGGTAATGCTTTAATATGCCAGTCAATCCATTCTCCATAACATGCAATTCATCTGAATCAGGCTTGGGAGAGATTCCTAACAACTAATTACATCCAAAAATCATACAACATAGTCCAATACGTCTTCCAAGATGCATCTATTCTACCATATCCTTCCTCATATTCCAGTAGTGTCATATTTAATCAACAAGTTGCAATAATACATAAAACTAAGTTAAACAATAAACAAAAAACACACATACATTCAGATTCCAATATATATCATCAATCATAATTTCCAAGATCATACATTATAGCATAAGTGTCATTACAACAAGGTTATTATATCAATCTCTTACAATAATTTAGATATATGTCAGCTATTACAACCAACAAGTACTTTTCTTCTACCTCCTAGCAACCAGACCTAAAATTTTGAAAATGGAGCTTTATATAACATTGCCCAGGACATTCCAAAGTGGTTTCTGAGACAATTAATTACTTACAACTACCCATGTACAATTGAATACATTAATTTAACATTTTACTAAGTCTAACACCTTAATTAGAAAATCTATGTACCATTTCACCTTGAAATTATGTTTCCCTTACATTTGGATGCATTTCAGTGTGCCTTATACAATTTGCCACTGCCTTTTATGATTTACCATTTTAGTTATATGATTTTGCCCTTCACTGTATGGTTTGCTCCTACATGTACAATTTATAAAACTTGAGCAAACTGTCACTTATGCTAAAACTATCAAAATAGAGAAAATTCCTTTTGATCACTTCTTCTTTTGGGAGGTGGATTTGATGCCTACACCCTTTGAGAGGAAGAGATCATTTATTCTTAAGCATATAAATTTCTAGCTAAGAGATTCAAGTATATCAAGAAGCAGGAAATAGTGGGACAAAATACAACCTTAAGTAAGATACATAATCAACCTTCGTGCCCCTCGGTATCGAGTCCTAATTATCCTAGGCACTTAGAGATGCCTAGGTTAGAAAAATTCAAGGGAGAGGAAGACGTGCAAGAACACATGACCAACCTCATGAATGTGTACTTACACCTTGAGAATAACGACACCCTAATGCTGAGGACATTCATCACATCATTCTCGGATGCAGCAACATAATGGTTCAACCAGTTGCCCAAGCATAGTATCATCGATTTTAAGAAATTGATGAATGCATTCCTTGAATGGTTTTCCTTCGGAGCAAAGAAGAAGATGAACCTGTCTGGTCTGACCAAATTGAAAAAACATGATGATGAGATAGTGATGGACTATGGGGATAGGTAGAGAAAAATCATGGCAAGACTATCATTCTCAGTCCCCACTTAAGAACTCATTCGAATGTTCATGAAGAGTTGCATAAAATACATATCTCTATTATTACAATTGTAGCAGTATGAATCATTCAAATAGGCCTTAGCTCAAGCTAAGATTATTGAGGATATAAAGCTGGAGGAAGGAGATCTAAAACTCCATAGCAAGGAAGAATGGAACAAGAGCGTGTGATATCAATCACAATAGGCCCAACCTGCGCATGTCAACCCTATCGTATTAAGCATTCCAAAAGTAGCACAAAGCCAACAAAAAGAAAACTATCAAGCTCAACCTCCTATTTTGCATTACAACCAACACAATAGGATCAAAGAAGGGGTAAATAGAAACAACCCCCTCACAACTATACGCCACTGCCTGAATATTTGATATCAATTTTCAACCACATTTTTGATGCCAAGGTTTTAAACTTGCCTAAGATGCATGCCTTGAATCCTAATTTCCCCAAACCTAAGGGGTATAGGGAAGATCTATATTGTGTTTATCATCGGTAAAATGGCCATGATATCCAGGATTGTGTTGCATTCAAGAATGTAGTGTAGGATATGTTGGATAAGAATGAATTACAAAATATCAACATATTCAAAAATCATCATCCCAATCATGGGGCCAACAACAATAAAGTTGAGCACATCAATGAGGTACACATATCCCTCCCTAAAGAGGGTTTTATCAGTATGATCAATACTACAACAAGAGTAAAATATGATTTGATCAACCCAACATGCCAAAAAAGTCAATTAAAGCTGATAATCTATCACAGTATACACCAACAATGAGTCCAATCCACTTGTAAAAGGACCCTATGATTACCTTTCACAGATAGGAGATTAGTCCAGTCTTGAATGATGAATATAATCCTCTGTGTTGGACATTTTGAGTCCCTAAGCTAAAAAGTTGTCATTGATGTCAAAAGGACCTATGCAAGCTAACCCTATGTTTGTGTAGAAGCAAAGAGTTTTGATAAGAAAGGTTTTCAAGAAGGGATGCATGGCATTTGGTTCTAAAAAGGAGCTTCAAGGGAAGCTTAGCAAAGGGTTTTTATTTAAAACCATGGATGGCAGATTTGAAATGGGTTTTTCTTAAAACCCAAGTTGGCTTTTCATTTCATCGAAAAAGGTGCCCCGGTGATGAAGATATTTAATTTTAAAGGTTTTATTTAAAACCATGGATAGCATATTTGAAATGGGTTTTTCTTAAAACCCAAGTTGGCTTTTCGTTTCATCGAAAAAGGTGCCCCGGTGATGGAGATATTTAATTTTAAATATTTAGTTTAAATTTTAATTTATTTAAAATTTAAATTTAAATTTTAAAATTAAATTAAAAGAATATTCACTCGACGTCATAAAGGAAGGTTCAAAAGCACCGACGTTTCCAAGCTAAGGGAAGGCATATATATATGCCATTAAATTCTTCAAATTAAAATTATCCTTGCTCTTGTGGTTAATGCGATTGTTGGAAAGCGAATAGAGCTCGTGCAAAAAGGTTTAAGTGGTGGAAGCAACGAATAAATCGGACGACATGGAAACCCAAGTCACCTTGGGCAGTGTGGCCTGTTGGCAACTCAGGAAACATGAAGGCATTTGGTAGCACAAGGTCATGCGTTCGATTTTTGGCAAGGTTCGTTTGTTGTGCTTTGTGGTGGAAGCGCCAAGGGCACACGGTTTATTTAAGGCACATGGGCCTGTAGCATATAAAGGGAAGTCATGTCCCTTTTGCATTGCGAATGAGCGGGTAGCTCGTTTGGCTACCTTAGCCATGGCTAAGGCGCCCACGGTGAGGCAGGTCAAGGGGTCGAAACACCTTGAGGGAGGTATGCGATTTTTTAATTAAAATTTGTTTGAATGCTCTAAAGTTTGGAGTGATAAGGGTTAGGAAATATTTTATTTTTGTAAAACCTTTGTTGTGTTTTAAAAGGTTAAATAATTATTTTGTTGGTGAAAACCATAGATGATTATTTGAGCCTTATGGTATTGATTTGAATTTTTGAGAGCATTATTTTAGGAGAAATAAGGGTTTTGAATAAAGTGGAAATTGAATAGTGGCTTATTGATTATTATTTTTAGAGGGTTTTTCTATAGAGGGACTTTGGTGGATGTGATTATTGAGTTGGAGTAAAAAGGTGTAAATTGAGTTATACTTTATCTTGTGATTATTATTTGAAGTCCACTAACCCTTGTTGAGATTGGAAAAAGAAAGTGTGTTGAGTGTGGCAGATTTTGTGGACAACTTCTTGGCATCAATAAGGTATGGGCAATATTCTCCATTGATTTATTTGGGTGGTTGATTTCTGAAAATATCATTGGAGTGAAAAGGATTGATTGTGGTTTCCTTTTGAGAGTTGTTGGTTGAATGCTTCAAGGATTTCTGGTTTGAGAGTTATGGTTAAAACCTTGTTTTATAAGCATTGTTGTTGAAGCCATTAGTTGTGTGAAAAACCTGAGTTAGGGTTTGAGAAGAACATGAGTATCATTGTTATGTGAAGAATGTTTTATAAGCATTATTGTTGAAGCCCATTGGTTGTGCAAAGAACTTGAACTTGAGTTAGAGAAGAACATGAGTATCATTGTTATGTGAGATTTGTTGTTGAACATTGTTGGAAACATTTTGAGTTGGTTGATACATGCTTGGACTAGGGTTTGTGAGAAAGAGTTGTTCCTTGTGGTGATTGGTTGAGTAGAGTTGTTTGAGCCTAGTCAAGTGATTGTGTGAAGTGGTTGTTCAAGTTCCATAAAACAAACTATTCTATATTCTGATTTGAGTTGAGATTGGATTTGAGTATAGAAAATAAGTTGAATTGGATTTGAGTATAGAACATATTGAGTCTCTAACAATTCTCTTTATGCTTCTATGAGATTGATTTGAGTTGAGATTGGGATTTGAGTATAGAACATATTGAGTCTCTAACAATTCTCTTTATGCTTCTATGAGATTGTGATTGATTTGAGTTGAGATTGAGAGTATATAGAAATATTGAGTCTCTAACAATTCTTTATGCTTCTATGAGATTGAGTTGAGATTTTGTTGAGCTGATTTGAGGTAAGTCTTTGAGAAGGCTTGTGGAATGATTTTGAGTAAGCTTTTGTGAAAGCTTGCTATGCAGATTTGAGCAAGTCCTAGAGAGGACTTATTGAGTATATTTGAGCAAGTCCTAGAGAGGACTTATTGAGTATATTTGGACAAGTTCTAAGTGAGCTTGTTGAGCAGATTTGGACAAGTTCGAGTGAGCTTGTTGAGCATATTTGAGCAGGTTCTACGTGAGCCTATTGAGCAGATTTGAGTAGGTTCAGAGTGAGCCTATTGAGCAGATTTGAGCAGGTTCTGAGTGAGCCTATTGAGAAGATTTGAAGAGGTTCTGAGTGAACCTATTGATAGAGATTTGGAGGTGATAGAGTATAGAGGATAGAGTCTCAGTGGATAGAGATCCAGAAACCAGGACAATTGAAGATAAATCTGAGTGAGGAGTCTTCAAGTGGAGAGAGATCCACAAGTCAGTGCAATAGAGAGACAAAGTCTTCTAGAAGATCACTAGCCAGAGTAGAAGGGGAAAGAGTTCTCCTGTGGAAGAGATCCATGAACTTGAGATTTAGGGGATCAACATCTCCTTTGGACAGAGGTCCATAAACATTGTAATTGGGAAGGATTCCCAAGAGATTATTTGAGAAATATTTAGAAGAAATATTTTCTGTGGAGGTAGCCCACATTGGGTGAACCACGTTAAAAATGATGTCTCTCATGTGTGTGATGCTTTGTGTGATGTTTACTCCTTTATTAATGTTGATGCTACTATTTGGGGAAAAGTTTTATATTATATTGTTCACCCCCTCTCAGTATAAGCACATGTTCTTCAATTGGTATCAAATTCGGTCTCTCCGTGAAGAGTCTAACAGCTTGGAAGAGGATCCATCAGTAACACACATGTGCTCAAAGAGTGAAGAAAGTATAGACTTTGAGGAAGCACTCTTCAATTGTCTCCAAGATCTTGAAAGGATTCAAGAAGAGAGGGCACAACTAAAAGAACAAATCTGAAATGATGAATTGGCAAGAATTGAGCTTCTACAAAGGCTAATAGAACTTGAAATAGAAGTGAAATAAATAAGAGATATTGAACATCAGTTGAGAGATATGTTGGAAATAAAAGAAGCAGGACTCGAAAGAGTGGCAGCAGAGATTGTGAAGTTAAAATGCAAAACTGAAAAAGCATCAAGTAAGCTAGAGAAAGAAGCATGTCAGCAAGAGGTAGGAACATCAAGCAAAAGGGAGGTATCTTACCATATCTCAAGGAAAGAAGACCGTAAAAGAAAGAATATCAGATCGAGTCCTCAACAAGATAGGTTACAAAATTCCTTCCATGGACATTGTTTTTCTTGCAATAAATATGGTCATAGAGCTATGCAATGTACTAGCAAAGACAATGATAGTAGTAGTACAAATTCTCTTGCACCACATATGGATAATGATGTTAAGTGTTACAAATGCAATAGTTTTGAGCATACAGCTAGAAGGTGCAAACTAGAAACCTTTAAGTCTAGCACTAGAAAGGAAGAAAAAGGGAAAGGAAAATTAAAATCCTTGTTGGTTCAAATAGCATTGCATGCACAGGATAGAGAAGAAAAATGGTTTCTGGATAGCGGATGCTCTAGACACATGACAGGAGAAAAGGACAAGTTCATAGCTTTGAAAGAAGGAAATAGAGGGTCAGTAAACTTTGGGGACAATGGTTCAACAAATATTTGTGGAAAAGGAACTCTAAGTATAGGCAATGGGAAAGCAAAAGCTGAAAATGTTCTATATGTGGAAGGTCTGAAACATAATCTCTTGAGCATTAGTCAACTTTGTGATCAAGGTCATATAGTAACTTTTCATCAAGATAGATGTGAAGTAAGAAAATCTGAATCTGGAAAACTTGTAGCTAGTGCTATAAGAGAAAGAAATCTTTATGTACTCAATGAAATAAAAAAGGAGAAATATTTCTTATCCAAAGAAAATGAGATCCATTTTCAACATATAATATTGGGGCCAAATGAAAATCTTCTAATGGCCTTGGAAGGTAAATAAGATAATTCTATAGAAGACAAGCCAAAAGGAAGTAATGATAAGGACAAAGGCAAAAAAATAGAGGATTATTCAATAGAGAATGGTTATGATCTCAAGGGAGAACTTATTCATGCTCTTGACATAGTAAAGAAGGTAAGAAAGCAACACTCTAAGCTTGAAAGTCAGTTTCAAGAATGTGATGAAGAAATATTATTGCTCATAGAGGACTTAGAGAAGTCAAAGGCTAAGGCAAGTAAGTTCAAGGATAAGTTAGAAGCAAAGATTTTGGAGTGTGAAAAGTTAACACAAGAAGTGGCACTACTAAAGGAAGATTTAGAGGATTCCAAGAAAAAGTTGTACAAGTATGTAAACAGTGCAAAGAGTGTAGATAAAATAATTAAGATACAAAGAGGAGCAACAAACAAGACAGGTCTTGGTTCCAAACAGGTTCAAAATAAATGGGAAGAAAAGTCTACTTCAAGTCTTGAAGAAGAAGGAACTTCGAAAGAAGATACTTCAGAAGATGATAATGTAAGTAGGAATGAGACATCAGAGGATGAATTGGACAATAGAGAGTTCAACAAATATAGGAATAATGCACAAAGAAGATATAGATGGAACAACAATCATAATAGGAGACCAATGAGGTCTAGGCAAGGAAGCTTCAATGGGAGATGCTTCTCATGTCACAGGTTTGGGCACATGGCTTCACAGTGCAGGTCATATGAAAGATAGGAATATGGGAAAGGATAACCTTTCCATGGGTATTGCTACTCATGCAATGAGTATGGTCACAAAGCAATGAATTGCAGGGTTCATGGCAGAAGAGGATATGGCTTCACTAGGAGGTATCCTAAGATATTTGCACCTCCAAGGAATAATAACATTAAGTGTTATAAGTGCAATAATGATGGACACACAACAAGATGGTGTAGAGAAAATATTCCAGAAGCAGGTATGAATAGGAACAGGAACATGGATGAGAACAGGAACATGAACATGGATGAGAACAGGAATAGGAATAGGAACATGGATGAGAAAAGGAACAAAAATATAAATGATAACAGAAATAGGGATGATATCTTGGAAAGAAATAGTGAGAGGATTCAAAAAACTAACAAAGGAAGAGAGAAAGATAAAGGTATAGATCTGTGCTTTTGGGAGTAGAAATACTCCCACCCTAGAATTAACCACCTCATGAGGAGGTGGGGGAGGGGCTAAGCTAAGAGGCTCATTCTTAGCCCCGAGCCCCAAAGGTGACCCTTTGCCATTGATGACAAATGGGGAGAGATTTGTGTATATTGAGGAGAGTTTTTGATATGGGGAGAGATTTGATATTTGAGAGAGCATTGAGCCAGGGGGAGCAAAGTCCCAAGGGGAGCAGAAAAGAAGGTCAGATTTTAGTAAAAGGATATGGGTTGCCATCAATGACAAAGGGGGAGATTGTTGGACATTTTGAGTCCCTAAGCTAAAAGTTGTCATTGATGTCAAAAGGACCTATGCAAGTAAGCACTATGATTTTGCTCCTCAGAAGCAAAGGTTTTGATCAAAGGTTCAAGAAGGGATGCATGGCATTTGGTTCCAAAAAGGAGCTTCAAGGGAAGCTTAGCAAAAGGTTTTTATTTAAAACCATGGATGGCAGATTTGAAATGGGTTTTTCTTAAAACCCAAGTTGGCTTTTCGTTTCATCGAAAAATGTGCCCGGTGATGAAGATATTTAATTTTAAAGGTTTTATTTAAAACCATGGATAGCATATTTGAAATGGGTTTTTCTTAAAACCCAAGTTGGCTTTTCGTTTCATCGAAAAATGTGCCCCGATGATGGAGATATTTAATTTTAAATATTTAGTTTAAATTTTAAATTATTTAAAATTTAAATTTAAATTTTAAAATTAATATTCATCGACGTCATAAAGGAAGGTTCAAAAGTACCAACGTTTCCAAGCTAAGGGAAGGCATATATATATGCCATTAAATTCTTCAAAATAAATTATCCTTGCTCTTGTTGTTAATGTGATTGTTGGAAAGTGAATAGAGCTCGTGCAAAAAGGTTTAAGTGGTAGAAGCAATGAATAAATTGGACGACATGTGAAACCCAAGTCACCTTGGGTAGTGTGGCTTGTTGGCAACTCAGGCAGTGCAAAGGCATTTGGTAGCACGAGGTCGTGCATTCAATTTTTGGCAAGGTTCATTTGTTGTGCTTTGTGGTGGAAGCGCCAAGGGTGCACGGTTTATTTAAGGCACGTGGGCCTGTAGCATATAAAGGGAAGTCATGTCCCTTTTGCATTACGAACGAGTGGGTAGCTCATTTGGCTACCTTAGCCATGGCTAAGGCACCCACGGTGAGGCAGGTCAAGGGGTCGAAACACCTTGAGGGAGGTATGCAATTTTTTAATTAAAATTTGTTTGAATGCTCTAAAGTTTGGAGTGATAAGGGTTAGGAAATATTTTATTTTTGTAAACCTTTGTTGTGTTATTAAAAGGTTAAATAATTATTTTGTTGGTGAAAACCATAGATGATTATTTGAGCCTTATGGTATTGATTTGAATTTTTGAGAGCATTATTTTAGGAGAAATAAGGGTTTTGAATAAAGTGGAAATTGAATAGTGGCTTATTGATTATTATTTTTAGAGGGTTTTTCTATAGAGGGACTTTGGTGGATGTGATTATTGAGTTGGAGTAAAAAGGTGTAAATTGAGTTATACTTTATCTTGTGATTATTATTTGAAGTCCACTAACCCTTGTTGAGATTGGAAAAAGAAAGTGTGTTGAGTGTGGCAGATTTTGTGGACAACTTCTTGGCATCAATAAGGTATGGGCAATATTCTCCATTGATTTATTTGGGTGGTTGATTTCTGAAAATATCATTGGAGTGAAAAGGATTGATTGTGGTTTCCTTTTGAGAGTTGTTGGTTGAATGCTTCAAGGATTTTTGGTTTGAGAGTTATGGTTAAAACCTTGTTTTATAAGCATTGTTGTTGAAGCCATTAGTTGTGTGAAAAACCTGAGTTAGGGTTTGAGAAGAACATGAGTATCATTGTTATGTGAAGAATGTTTTATAAGCATTGTTGTTGAAGCCCATTGGTTGTGCAAAGAACTTGAACTTGAGTTAGAGAAGAACATGAGTATCATTGTTATGTGAGATTTGTTGTTGAACATTGTTGGAAACATTTTGAGTTGGTTGATACATGCTTGGACTAGGGTTTGTGAGAAAGAGTTGTTCCTTGTGGTGATTGGTTGAGTAGAGTTGTTTGAGCCTAGTCAAGTGATTGTGTGAAGTGGTTGTTCAAGTTCCATAAAACAAACTATTCTATATTCTGATTTGAGTTGAGTTGAGAAAGAAATTGGATTTGAGTATAGAACATATTGAGTCTCTAACAATTCTCTTTATGCTTCTATGAGATTGATTTGAGTTGAGATTGGGATTTGAGTATAGAACATATTGAGTCTCTAACAATTCTCTTTATGCTTCTATGAGATTGCTGAGTTGAGATTGATTTGAGTTGAGATTGGGATTTGAGTATAGAACATATTGAGTCTCTAACAATTCTCTTTATGCTTCTATGAGATTGTTGAGTTGAGATTGAGATTTGAGTATAGAACATATTGAGTCTCTAACAATTCTCTTTATGCTTCTATGAGATTGAGTTGAGATTTTGTTGAGCTGATTTGAGGCAAGTCTTTGAGAAGGCTTGTAGAATTTTAGCATATTTCAATATTTTATTTGATTTATTATGATCCTAACAATATTATATTGTTGGACATATTTTAGGCTCGTTGTTATTTATTATAACAACGCCTATTTTGGTCTCGGGTGGTTCCATAACCTCCGGACTATTATTGGCTCCGAATGTATTATTTATATTTGGTCATATGAATGAGAATTAGTTCCAATATTCACATGGTATCAGAGCAATGTTTCGCTCTCATTTTCAAATGATCTTGTAGTGGAGCTTTGATGATCAAGAGCGAAGCAACGAAGCTTTGGAGGAGATCTTTTTTTCATTGGAAATCATTTTTTTTTCATTGGAAATCTTTCTCCATTGGAAATTGTGCCCAACTCGGGTAGTGTGAGACTCGGGTGGAGCGAACTCGACTCGGGTGGAAGTAATCCCAAAATTTTGGGATCATCGACAAGGGAATCGACTATCAAAGTCGAAGGTCGAACAACACAAACAAGATACAAGGTGAAAGTCGAAGGTCGCACAACATAGCTAGGTGCAAGGTGAAAGCCAACAAGGCACGAGTGGTAGCCAACAAGATGGCCAACTCCACATGGGAAGAGAGCCCGTGCCCTCTCGGGGTAGCATATCCTCGAGAGGAGATACTCCTAAGGGAGTATAAGGTGTTATAAACACCTTAGTGCCTCTAAATCCCATCGATGTGGGATAAATGGTATATATTTTTTAAAACCTTTGCATACCTACTAGCATGTCCGAGGTATCATGAAGCTCAACCAGTTCGTATTTTTTGTTATCACCTCAAATGTTACATGTGAAAACTGTTGCGTTAGAAGATATCTGACTGTAATTTTGAGCAATTTGACTGGTTTAGTTTTTAGATTTAATCCTTCATTCCTCCTTGATTGATCTTTTTCTTATCTGGCAGACATCATAGTAGAACGTTGTAGATACTTTTTCATTGGGAAATCTAAGTTTTTTCAGAACTTGAGGGATTGCAGATGGTTTTGTGTTGAGAAATTTGTGCTCAGCGATTCGATTTTTCATGGGAGAGAGCCTATTTTCGAAGATCGATCTGATGATTTTTTTTCTTTTGAAGCTGCCATCCAAGCACCACTCGAATCCGCCGCCTGAGCGCCACCCGAGCCACAATCGAGGTGGAGGCGCAGTGCCACTTTGAGCTTTGGGCTCGTGGAGCCTCCTCTTGTAGGAGGGTGCCCAAGATCCTTAGCAGATCAACATGCTAGCTCACATGGTCATGAGCATAGCGGTTGGGCTCTGGGAGTCTTGAGGTCACGAGGTCAAAACCCGCCAACCCCCCCCCTAAACAAGGCAAAAAAAAATTTAAAAGTTATTTTTTTTAATTTTTTTTTCAAAGGTTAATATTTTATTTATTTTTATTTTTTTTTTACATAGTAGAAAAGTTATTTTTTTTTAATAATTTTTTACTATGAAGAATAATTTATTTTTTATTAACCTTAGATAAAAAAAAAATTCAAAATGCTTTAGAGAATTTTTTTTTAAGGGGGGGGAACCATTATTTTTTTTCAAAAATTAAGGGGGGAAAGAGAGTAATTTTTTGAAAAAGGTAATTTTGGCGTTATTGTAAAGGTGCATTTTCGGTAGCACCCAACACCTAGTGGTTTATTTCTGTGGGCACTTTTATGTTGTATGTTGCATTTTCTATTTTCTGCACTACTTCATTAAAATTTAAAAATCAAATACACTCCCTAAGTCCTCAAAATAATTAAAACCCATTCATGCAATTTATTGCACTACAACATTCGGTATTTGTGATACCTATGGCCAGCACTTTCAGGTAAAGTTGTCGTGATTGTTTTATTGTATCCATCGCCTAATATAGCTACCAAAACGATGTCTGAGCTTGTTCTCTGTCAATCGTCGGGGAGATATAAGTTTGCCATTTTGCTATCTTTTTACTCCATCCACTACCCCAATCGCTCTCGTGTTTAGGCTTAAATCCAGATGAAAGTTCAGATATCCAAAGTGTTTAGAGGAAGTTACGCCCCACACATATGGATTGAAGGTTTTCTAAGGTTGGTGCCATCAACTAGGCGATTACCTTTCAGTACCACCTAAGTACCACGTATCGTATAATCATTAAAATTACATACAGTCTCCCTCACGTAAGGGCGGGTAATTTTTTTGGTTTTTCAAAATACCTATAGTCTCCCTCATGTAATTGCAGGTATATTGTATGGTATAAAGGCCTAACATTAAGGTATATCAAATGGGGGACCATTTGGTGTTATAAGGAACCTTCACAATGTCTGCAAAATTAATGACTGATGCTCATCAGTTGTTGAAAGGTCCAAACTATACACCATGGAAAAACAAGATGAAGGTAATCCTTAAGATGGATGATATTTGGGATGTTGTTTTTGGAACAATAGTGAGACCTTCATCTTTAGCTGGAGTCACAACTCTAACTACTGATCAGAAATACTTTGATAAGAAATATAGCAAGGCAAAAGTACTCATTTTGCTTGTTTTTTTTTATGAAGTTCAACCCCATATTGTTGATTGTCGAAATAGTAAAGAGGCATGGGATGCCCTTAAAACTATATATGAAGGAAAGAATGATTCCACCATTCTATTTCTTCAATCTCAATTACACAGTCTAAGCATGAAACAGGGAGAGACAGTTGAACTCTTTCTTTGTAGAGTGTCTGAGTTGAAAGGAAAGTTGAATTCTTTGGCAACACCAGTTGATTATAAGCTCCTTACATCAGTGGTATTGAGAGCAATACCTAATTATTTTAGAGTGTTGATCACCTAACTTCAGGTGTCACAAAGACAAGTTACCTTTGTTGAGTTGGTAAATTTGCTTCAAGAAGAGGAGACATGCCAACTACAGCAAGATGATTCTTTTAACACTACCCTCTACTCCAATAGGAAGGGCCCCAAGAAGAAAGGTAATTTTTAGAAATGAGGGAACTCTCAAAATGATTCAAAAAGGAAAAAACTCAATAGACTAAGAGATATTGCAAGATTTGTGACAAGGAAGGTCATGACACAAATAGATGTTGGCATAAAAATAAGCAACCAAAACAGAAAGGCCACAACAAACCACAAAATAATAAACAACCCAAAGTGAATGTTACTGTTGAGGAATCTGACACAGATTTTGAGCAGGAACACAAAGTGCTCATGACTACCACAGTCTCCAAGTAGACAGATCTTGTATGGTATGTCGATTTTGGAGCCAGTAAGCACATGACTGGTAGCAAATCATGGTTTGAGTCTTTTGAGGCCAAAGATGGTAAACCTATCACTATTGTCGATGACAAAACTTACAAGGTTTAGGGAGAAGGTACAGTTTTTGTTACTCTTCCTGATGGCTAGTGTTATATTGAGAAGGTTCTTTATGTTCCAGGATTGGCGAACAACTTGTTTTTAGTCACACAAATTATGGATAAGGACATGGATGTAAACTTTAGTGTTGATGAGGGTAATAAGTGTTGTTCAATTGCCAGGAGGGGTAAGAACATTGCAACCACTTCATATAAGCATGGCTTATTTGCCCTAGATGCTATCTCTACTCCAAATGTAGCCATGACTATCTCTACAAAGGAGGCAACTTCCCTATGGCACAAGAGATATGGGCATCTGAGTTCTAGTTACTTACTTGAGCTAAGTAAGTATGAGATGGTAAAGGGTATTCCTTCCCTTTCTACCATATTACCAGTTTGCTCCAACTGCTTGGCAGGAAAGCAACATAGAGTACCTTTCGAGAGAAGCTCTACAAGAGAAAAGAAACCTCTGGAGTTGGTTCACACCAATCTGTGGGGTCCTTTTACACCCATAAATTATGGGGGAAAGAGGTATTTTCAGTTATTCATAGATGATTACTCATGAAATATGTGGGTATTCTTTCTCCAACTAAAATCTGAAGCATTTGGCCTTTTCTAGCAATTCAAGAAATCTATTGAGAAGGAGTCAAGGACTTCTATAAAGACCCTCCACTCAGATCGAGGGGGAGTTTAGATCTAAATAATTTTCTACATTATTGACTGAAAAATAGATCACACGACAGTTAACTAATGCTTATACTCCTCAATAAAATGGAGTTGCTGAAAGGAGGAACCGTTCAATCATGGAAATGGTTCGTTGCATGCTCACTGGAGCTAGAATTAGGCAACTATATTGGATAGAAGTTGTCACCATAGTAGTACATCCATTTGTAACCAAAAAAGAGGCTCACACCCTATCTAATTATCGCAATTGAAGAAAAATACACAAATAGGCATGCATAATTTGATAACAAGAAATAACATTAATACAATGAATCCTTTATTAATTTCAGTGAAGTCAAATTACAGATTCGTCCCTCTTAGGGATACCCATTTGATACATTAATTACAATAGTGTTTAATCCCTATGAAGGGTAGGTGTGATCAAAATGCCCCTCAGGGTGACACGAATTACTCTAGGGTGTCGATGAACCTCTTCTTCATAATGGGGAATAGATTGGATGATTTATCTCTCCTTTGGAACTATTCCCTACAGTCAAGAAACAACAAGAAGTCAAAAAGATAGGTGGCCTCTCATGATGAGGCCCTTTTAGGTAAAATTTATAATGACACCATTAACATGCACAATCAAAAAAGCATAAAGAAAGATGCTAAACTATGCAAAGCAAATCAAGATTCATGTAATATCTTAAAGTAAAATAGCATCTACACTATGCATGGATAAAATATAAAAAATGAAGCATAAACATTCATAAAGAAAACATTTTAGTCCTAATTGAAACATAAGCATAAAATGTGAATCTAGCCTAGTTCTACGATCAGAAGTCTTCTAAAATGCTATTAAATCAACAAAATGGCTAATCTAACCTAACTTGCTAGACAAAAAAGAAAAGAGTAAGGTGATATGTCACCTGTTGCAAACCGTAGCTCTGGTGAGCGGTCTGCACTGTGAACCACATATGATAGCCGCGGTTTGACCTCTGATGAGTTTACCCTTAAAATCAAGGGCATTGGGCTCAATCTCCATATCCAAATTTATGTTCAAGGGTTGCCTTCGTTGTCCTCAGACTGATTTGGCGATCAATTCGATGTGAAGGGCCTTCGTTTACCTGGATTTGCATTTCTTGATCCTCTTAAGCACCTAGGGAATCCATAATGCAATTCATCATGAATGATGGAAAAAGGGTCAGGGATTAAGTGCAATAGATCTATCTCTTAGTATACTTAGTTTGAGTGTACAATTCACCAGGGCTTCACTACTCAAATCTCCAATGCTTGCTCTATTTTTCTTCCCATTTGGAGGGGGTATTTAT
The DNA here is from genome assembly GCA_028583015.1 of Wollemia nobilis. NCBI lineage: Eukaryota > Viridiplantae > Streptophyta > Pinopsida > Araucariales > Araucariaceae > Wollemia > Wollemia nobilis. Next base: position 20,488,741 of record JAQPPZ010000541.1, on the reverse strand, counting down.
AGCATACCCCTAGGGCTAGGGGTGGCTTCATGGAGAAGCCAAGACCAAGAAGGTTTGTTAGGACAGTTGGGATGGAAGCCTATGGAATCTTCAATCCTTAAAGTACCTCCTTTTAGATCTTTTGGCTTTTCCAACCGATTTGGCTTAGATGTAAGGCCTAACTAAACTTTAGTTAAGACCACAGGTCATAGTTACGGTCTAGATTGCATACCACAGGTGTCAACCATAGTTTAGGCTGGAGACCATAGGTCTAGGCTGCGATTCAGACTACTTAGGCCAAAATGCCTAAATTGAGTGGTTAGAACCACTGCTCTATCTTGGAGTCTGTCCAAGATCCTCCATATGGTCTTGTAGCATGTCCATATGAGTAGTCGCCCTCGACATGATGCATTTTAGGTGTCTATAGATGCCCATTTTGAGATGCATTGTGAGATTGAACAATGTTGAGCAAAAATATACATCCTAAAATAATGTCTAAGGTTCTATGATGATCATTAGTTAGATCAACATTAGATGCCCTAGGTCCAACAAAAGGATGTGCATCTTGGAATCATTGCTTCCAACTTGTGAAAGACTTACATTTTGACAAGTTTGCTCTCGTCATCAGACGTTCGAATACCACCAATGCCAAGTATGGGTATCTTCTGACCCATAAATCTGAAGGATGAGAGTTACAAACCAATTATCATATTTGCTATTTTCCCCAAGCAAAATGGAAAGCTTATGATAGCTATTGATAATGATTCGCAAGAACAAACATAATTTTGACAAGATCAGGGGATATACGATCTCAGGGATCTTCTACTGACTTTGATTATGATTATGAAATTATGACTACCCCCTCAAGCGATGAGTCAATGAGGGTAATGACAATGTATGAAGTGATGAAATCACTTGACCATAATGAATGATCCTGAACAAATTAAGATTCGAGCCTTTTAATGCCTTGGCTAGGCCTAGTTCAGCTTATGATTACAACTCTTAGTAGTATTGGCACATTTCTATCCCCTAGAGCAGTCAGGCTACAATAGTTTTCTTAAGGAATCAAAATGATACAAATGCAATTAGACTTGTGTTGAATCATATTTTTTGATGATTTTCTGAAATATGTCATAATAGAAATGACAATTTTACCCCAAATGTCCTTATGGTGATTTACTCATCTTGCCGGATTTCATGGATCACAACTCGCTGCAACCGCCAAGTGTATAGGATAAATAATTGAATACGAGGCACATTTGGTTTTTAATTATTTGTTTTTTTTGTTGTTTTAATTTTGCATGTATTTGATCGGTCTTGGTGCTTTGAACATCACCAAATTTGCAATTTTAATCATTGATTTTGAATTTTTATCCGGTGGAAGTCATTAATTTGCTCTTTTATACCTTCCCACAATGGGTTTTGAGTGTATTTAATGCTAGTTGTAGAATGGAGGTACAGCCTACGGTTTACATTTCTAAATTTTGGGAACTGTGGGTCAGACTTGTGGGTAGAAAACCCTAGTTTCGAAACTATAGGTGTCAGCTACGATTCATCGAGACTAGGAAAACCTATAAATTGAATTCTTATTTGAAATTTTTTATTATTTCCTGGCAAAAATTAGCAATCTGAGAGCTCTGGGAGTGAGAAGACCCTTCCTGATGTAAAATGCTACCACACTCTATTGTGATTACACTCCTCAACCTCGATGGCGGATCCTGATCAACCATCTACTAGCAGGGGCCAGGGTGCAGGTAAGGTAACTCGAAATCAAGACCATGCACTCACTACCAGTAAAATGAACTACATTAAGTAATGCAGATAATGAGCCTCACTAAACTACTGGTAATGAACCCCACTAGTCTAGGCTAGCTTTGGGAATTTAATTTTATGATTTAGTGGTATAGGGGGGTACCCGAAATGGGTGCCACTCATAAACCATATCTGGTAGCTACGATTCCTAGTTGGCAAATTGGGGATCACAGGTTTCATTTACGGTTCCCAATTTGCAAATTAGGGACCGCAGGTTTCAATTGCGGTTCCCAATTTGCAAATTAGGGACTGTAGGTTTCAACTGCGGTTCCCAATTTGTAAATTAGGGACCACAGGTTTCAGTTGCGGTTTGTTGTTGCTACTTTTTTTTTGTAAGCTCTAGTTAGCTAGATTTTGTCTTAAATTATGCTTGTTATTCCAGAGATTTACTTCTAGATTTTAGGAGCCAGCTATTTTGAAGACTCTCTGTGAGGCTTTATCCGATGATGATCGAGATTGGTTTCAAGCAGTCGGGTTTGGATACGTCATGGATATACCCTCTATTAGGGTAGATCAATCCTACATAACTACATTGGCCCAGTGCTAGAATGTGCGGACCAACACATTTCATCTTCCTACAGGTGAAATGAATGTTACTTTAGAGGACATCTATAGGATCTTCAGGATCCCCACTAATGGCGAGGCCATCGTCTCCTCTACCTCCAAGATAAAGGAGGTTGTTTTTTATACTATCTTCGGTGACCAGAGTGAGGATGCTCAGGATGCGATTGACCACAGAGGGGTACACATTGGTGAGTGGTACCATGAGGATGTCTTCTCTACATGGGAAGCCCTATTTATGCACCTCATAGTATAGATTGTGCTTCCAGACTCCTCGAGCATGAGGTTTCCCTAGAACCTCCTATATGCCACCTGGAGGGTGTTGTAGAGCTTTATAGATGTGCCTCTACTTTTATCTTGGGGGAGCACCCTACTATGTCAGCTCTATAGGGATCTATACCAAATTATAGAGTGTGGCTATAAGGGCCTCAAGTGTAGTCTTTTGTTGTAGATCTAAGGATAGCAGCACATTTGGATCGAACATCCTATAGATCTGCCACTATGGATTATTGCTATTACTGATGATCGTTAGTGTTATGCCACCTAATGGCCTCATGAGGAGGAGGGTACCCATAGCAGGATCCATGATGGTGATGTCTAACAATATATCACTCAGTTCGTGGTACTTGGCCTAAATGATGTTTAGTGGTGGTCCTATATGGGTTGCCCAACATGGCCAGAGCAGGGCTAGTGGCTGATATAGGCATGCCATGATAGATGGTTGATCAGCCATAAGGTCGATATTCAAGAGTACCAATTCTAATCTTGAGTTCTACGATATTTTGGGCTCATGCAAGATATTCCAGATATCCCCCTTAGGTACCGACGCTTGGTCACGAAGCACGATATATAGTGGGTCATTTTAGAGCCTCTAGGAGATGCTATTGATGACTACCAAGAGACTAGAGTTGAGACTGTTGGGACCACTCTAGAGTATGATGGGTGGTGGTCCATGTTTAGATGGTATGATATAGGACCTCTGAGCTGGGAGCCAAACTAGGTAGAGGCAGAGGTGGATCCTGATGGGTGGAGGGTGCGCCAGTGGACAAAGGGCAGTTAGGGTATAACAATCACCACTAAGGAGGCTCCTAAGGTTGACCCCGATGATAAGGCTACAAATGAGGTTGAGCTCCCTCTCGATAGCACATAGGGTCAGCTCTTAGCTTAGGTGGCTGACTTATAGAGTTAGCTAGGGTGATTCCACATGTAGCAACTAGATAGAGACACTACTATCACCACTCTAGAGGTGAGAGTAGCTGATAGGGAAAAAATGCCTAAGGCGTAAGATAAGATACAAGATCTGATTATGTGGGCTATCGATGTAGAGGCCCATAATCAGATATTGCAGCTACTCTAGACTTAGCATAGGTATAGTGGACTATAGTAGAGGCAGAGAGGGATCTCCTCCTGGTATTGAGGGGGGCTATGCCACCTCCTCAGGCTACTATGGGGCCTCTGGTAGCACCAGTTGTAGCACCAACAGTTGCATAGGATTTGATGATCGAGGTAGAGTGACTACATAGTATGGTCATGAGGACCAATGAGATGCATGTAGCCCGACTTGCTCATGTTGATCAACTAGTCGGTTATATTGAGATGCATGGGCTACAAGTTCTTGAGGATCTTTTCTCCTCAGAGTCTCAGTGTACTAGTTCTAGGACCTAAGGGTAGTCTATGGTGAGCTCAGGTCATAGGACTCATAGGATTGAGAGGACGCACAAGTCCTCTAGCACACATGGGGTGAAATCGCATGCCAGGCATAGAGATGCAGGGCAGAATTTAGGGGCCACCAGTTAGGGGACTAGCCTACTGTAGTTACCAGTTTCTCATGTTTTGGGTGCCTTAGGATTTGGAGGCAGGTAGTACCCACAACAGGACCTACCATAGATGTCAGCATAGAAAAGAGAGCAATCTCCTGAGCACAGTGCTGAGGGAGGTGATGAGAGCTCTGGTATAGGGAGAACAGACTATACCTGGGCTTTACTAGATGTAGACTATAATTTTGCTATGTTGTACTCATTTTGAGTGTAAGGTCGAGGACCTACATGCTTTGTAGCCTACGGGAATTTTGATACTCCTCATATGTACTCTTTTTGCACATATATATATATATATATATATATATATATATATATATATATATATATATATATATATATATATATATATATATATATATATATATAGACTTGGTATTTTTGGCTCATTATGTGTATCTGATGTTTAATTTTGATTTTATATTTATTTGATGCACATGGATGCAATGCTTATGTGATGCTATGTTGATATGATGCAATGTTTATATGATGCAATTTTTATATGATGCAATGTATGGATGACATGCACTAGATAGCTATCTGTTTTATGATGATGATGTTATGTAGTGATCTATATGATTAGATGTGCCATATATAATGGATGCAAATGGATGTAGTATTTATTTTGAACGCATATTTATTTTTGCTTTGTGGGCATGTGTTTATTTTTATGAAGTTATGGCATGCTATACAATGTATGGTAATGCATTATGTTCATAATTGTAATCTAATGGGAATGAACCTGTATGCTTTAATCACTTAAAACATACAAAATGAATGTAAGCTGTGTATATCAGTTTTAAAATGCGACACCACAAAATGTATGACAATCATGCAAAATAATTGATAATTCTCATTACAATAATTTAATCAATTAATCATCCATATATGAAATGCAATGAAATGGATTGGTATAATGCTAATGAATGAATATGTCATTTTGTATATATTTATTTGCTGCACTATATAGTCAGTGGCCGTCTAAACATCATTTTTGATATTCATGCGGTATCTATCCTATATGTTTGATTGTGCTTTGTAAAATGCATTATGATGAATGAATGACTCGTATTTTTGATGTTTAATGATATTTGGTATCTTATTTCTATTAGAGAACTTTTTGGGGTTTTCCTTGAAACTCAAACACCCTAGTAGACTTCTCCAAAAATCACATACTAACTGTACAAGGCTTTTATTGGACAAGGCTTTTGCCGTGATAGACCCAACTATTCATTATGCCTGTTTGTGCATGTGAGTATTTTTAGATAGATCATACGCATACCCCATATGTCAGTTGAGACTTTTTCAACCCATATGTGAGATAGGGTTCCTCATATGATTGTACCATCCTTGTTTTAGCTTTGATTAGACTTATACAACTAGACAATCCTAGGTACCTAGAGCTAGCTCATCTTGCAAATTGATCAGGGCTACCCCTCCAAATGCATACGGGACTCTTTCAACCCATTTCTACATTTGGGTATCACCCAAGAGAACTACCCCTTTGATTATAGGTGGGACTCTTCCAACCCATTGCTGCAATCGGGGATAACTCTATGGCTTTCAAAAGGTGGAAAATTTAGGGATTCAAGTTCTCACCCTTCTTACTTGCTCATATGTAGTGATGAAAATCACTGTTAGTCCATGTGTTACCATTTTATTTGAGCAAGGGATTTTTATAGTGCTTTTGATTCACTATGTCACTTTACATTTTGAACTTGAAATTTGTACTTTTGCACTTTGTAACTTGGGATTTAAACTTTGTGACTTTCTAAACCGACTATTTGCAAGATAAGCAGGTCACGAAACCCATATCTCTAGATACCTAAGACTGCTTTCGTAGATTTCATCATCTCTTGTCTTAGCAGGATTTTATATTATTTTTCTTAGTGATGAGATTCTGATATGTTGAAGCACTATCCCAACTAATGACCTTGTCTATAATAGCAAAGCAAGCTTTCTACAATATCTTAAGAACCCACTAGATATGGCTGAGTGATTGGAAAAATTAATATACATACATGTTTCTTTGCAACAGGTATCGTGTATGAATGCAATGAATTATGATAAATGCAAGGGTGCATGATTGAAATGCAAATGTGCAATCGTTTGTAAGATTTTTATAGACACATTACACTCTACTATGGAATGCAACGGATGAAAAATGCCTAAATGCAATATGATGATGTGAATGCATATATGAAAATGCAAATTGCAAAAGCAAATGTTTTTGTATTTTATGCTTTACCAATTTTTTTGGAATTTTATATGTTTTCAAATTTTTATACATTTTTGAGCTTTCATATTTGACCAAACGATGAGTATATATGCCTTTGGAGATTTTTAGGGTTGACCAAGTGATTTTTAGAAATCCTTGGAGCTTTTTAAATTGACCAAAGGTCTTACAAACACCTTTGGAACCTTTTAGTTGACAAAAATCTTAGCAAGAGGGTGTGGAGCCTTTTAGGATGACCGAGAAGCTATAGGAACTCTCGGAGCCTTTGGGTTGACCAAGCAATTTTAGAAATCCTTGGTGCCTTTTTGGGATGACCGAGTGGCTTTAAGCAACCCTCGAAGCCTTTGGGTTGACCAAGTGATTTTTAGAAATCCTTGGTGCCTTTTGGGATGACCGAGTGGCTTTAAGCAACCCTCAAAGCCTTTGGGTTGACCAAGCAATTTTTAGAAATACTTGGTGCATTTTGACTGAACAAAGGGCTTATAGATGCCTTTGGAGCTTTTTCTGACATGACAAAATCACTTGAATGAGAGCTTGGAGCCTTTTGGGATGACCGAGTAGTTATAGGAACTCTCGGAGCCTTTGGGTTGACCAAGTGATTTTTAGAAATCCTTGATGCCTTTTTGGGATGACCGAGTGGCTTTAAGCAACCCTCCGAGCCTTTGGGTTGACCAAGCAATTTTTAGAAATCCTTGGTGCCTTTTGACTGACCAAAGGGCTTATAGATGCCTTTGTAGATTTTTCTAACATGACCAAATCACTCGAATGAGATCTTGGAGCATTTTGGGATGACCGAGTAGTTATAGGAACTCTCGGAGCCTTTGGGTTGACCAAGCGATTTTAGAAATCCTTGGTGCCTTTTGACTGACCAAAGGGCTTATAGATGCCTTTGGAGCTTTTTATGCTATGCTTTCTAAGCATAGAATGCCTTAATATGGATGATGTTGAGAGGCTCAGGCTCTTCAACACCCCCTAGCGATGTCAAGCGATAGGTACCTGGACCAATATTTTTAGATATGATATAGGATCCTAACCAATTAGCCATAAATTTGTCTCGCATATCGGGTAGCAAATTCGAGTTCTGTTGGTTTTATTTTAGCACAAGATCCCCAACTTCAAAATATTTCTAGTGGACTTTGATATTGTAAGCTCATTTGAGTCACTCCTGATACACATGGAGATGCTCAAGGGTATTCACGTGACGTTCATCAAGCAACGTCAGTTGATATAGGCGATCTTGTCGTGCGGTGTCATCATCAATGAACTCTTTCAATGCGATGCGCAACATTGGAATTTCCAACTCTAAAGGTATAATGGCCTTAGTGCCATATACTAGTGAAAATGGAGTTGCCCTAGTGGGAGTCTAAATGCTAGTTCTACAAGCCCATAATGCAAGAGGCAGCTATGTATGCCAATCCTTGTGGTGTTCTTGCACTATATTTTTCAAGATGGCTACCATAGTCTTGTTTGAGGCCTCAGCTTGCCCATTTGCCTATGGATAATATGGATATGCAAAACTATGTTTGATGCGGTACTTAGAGGTTAAAGCTCGCATAGTTTTATTCTTAAAATAAGTTCTATTATCCAAAAATATTTTGGATGGTACCTCAAAATGACTTATGATATGCTCCATTATGAACTCTGCTATACGATCTCTCGTGGTCATTGTTAAGGGAATGGCTTCCACCCACTTTTTAAAATACTCAGTAGCCATAATGATGAATGTATGTCGGCCTGATGACAAAGGAGAGATCTTTCCAATTAGATCAAACCCCCACTGAGCAAATGGCCAAGCCGCTTGGATGGGCTGTAAGGCCTATGATGGCAGGTGCATAATATTAGTATGATGCTAACATTTGATGCATTTCCTGACATACACATTGAAATCCTTCTCCATAGTGGGCCAATAATAACCCATTTGAAGGATGTGCTTGATGATGGCTATGTCGTGAAAATGGCCACCGTACGTACCATCATGAGCTTCTGAAATTTCCCAAGATGACTCTTGGGGCTCAAGACAATGAAGGAAAACTCCATCATAACTCTGAAGGTACAAAATGTCTCCTATCAAGATAAATTTAGTCACTTTTTGTTTAAATGTGCGTCTTGTGGCATGTGACAGTCCTTTTGGGACAAAACCAAGTCTTAGTAAGTCTTGAATCTATGACATCCAATTCTGATGAGCCTCAGTTTCGATTTCTAAGACAACCTGTACCCCCTATGTATTTACTTTTGTAAATGTAGACTAGGATATAACCTTGTGGTGAATGGTGTTGCCACTCCCCATAGGACTCTGAGATGTTAAAGATCCCTAGGGTGCTTTCTTGAGAAATTCTTTAGCTTTGCAGAACCAATCAGCTTTTGGTTCCACACTAATCATGTTGACAGATTATCTATTATCAAAGGGTGCACACTCTACTACAAGATACGAGAGCATATTGACATGGATGGTAGTAAAGTCGATAGATGAATTTTGAGGGATTAAGGATCCCAAAGAAGCCATGGTGTCTAGGAATCTATTTGAATAATGAGGGATTGCCTCGATGCCATAGCATTCTAGTTGAGCCAGATATGTGGCAACAAGATATTTATAGGCTTTATTATCAGACATCAAAAATAAAATAGTCCCTTCACTTGGTTAATTATGAGCAGGGAATCACCAAAGATGTTTAAACTCTTGATATTCATGGCGACGGATCTATGAAGGCCCAAAAGTAGGGCTTCATATTCAGTATTATTATTGGTGCACAAGAATTTTTGTTTGAATAACAAGGGCATTGGAGCTCCTTGTAGTGTGAAAAACACTATCCCTACACCAAATCCTTGCTCGCACTTTGAAACATCAAAGAATAGAGTCATATCAACATTGTTCTCTAGTTATTCAGGCTTGGGAGCTTCGGATACTACAAAAATTGCATCATCTGAAAGCTTGATTGTTAGAGGTCTACTATTGGATAGTGGTGCCTTAGCTAACTGATCTACTATGACCTATCCCTTAATGGACTTCTGGATTATGAATTCCAGATCAAATTCTATCAATAGCATGATCCACTTTGCAGTAAGTGTATTATGATATGTCTTGCTCATCATATATTGCAAAGGATTTTTTTTTGATATCACATATGTCATGTGATTTAACATGTAGTGTCGTAATTTCTTGGTAGCGAACACTACTACTAAACATAGATTTTCCACATATAAATATCCTAGCTCATAACTCACAAAGGTTCGGTTAATGTAATATATGGCTTGTTCTTTTCCTTGTACGTTCTTTTGGGTTAACATGCTAACACAAAGTTTGTTACCGATATAGCAGAAAAGGCTCTTCTAGCCTTGGTGGATCTAACACTGGCAACATTTCTAGGTACTACTTTGTCTCAGTGAAGGCTGCCTTGTAGTTCTCATCCTAGTTGAATGGGACACCCTTATGTAGCAGTCGATTCATGGGTCAACATTTATTCGATAGTTGGGTGACAAATCACTTTATCAAAGCTACCTTGCCTTGGAGGCTTCTTAATTCCTTAATATTGGTGGGAGGATGCATTTCCAAAATGGCCTTGACCTTCATTGGGTCTACTTTGATGCCTCTCTTGGAGACAATGAACCCTAACAATTTTCCAGAAGTTACACCAAATATGCACTTCTTACGATTCAGCATGACATTGTACTCTACCAGGCGATCAAAGAATTTTCTCAAGACCTCCACGTGCTCTTCTCATAGCAATGACTTGTCTAGAAAATCATCGATATAATATTCCAAAATTTTATGCAAATAGTCATGAAAAATGTATGTCATGGCCCGTTGGTATGTAGCACCAACTTTTTTGAGACAAAATGGCATAACTTTGTAGCAAAATGTTCCCCATGGTGTTATAAATGTAGTTTTGTGCTGGTCTTCAGGCTTAATCCGAATTTTATTGTAACCAGAAAAACCATCCATTAAGGAGAGCATTTCATGACCGATAATAGAGTCTACTAGAGCATCAATATTGGGCAACGGAAATGAATCTTTGGGTGTTGCCTTGTTGAGATCTCTAAAATCCATAAAAATACGGATCCTTCCATCTAGTTTTCCTATAGGCACCATATTGGATACCCATTATGGATAGTCAATGGAAATGACAAATTCTACATCCAATAATTTTTGCAATTCATATTTCACCATTAACTCTACTGTTGGATGCATATTTCTGAGCTTCTGATTAACAAGATTCTTGGATGGGTCTAGTGAAAGGTTATGAGTAACCAACTTCAGGTCTAGACCAGGCATATCTTTGTATGTCCAAGCAAAAAGGTTAGGTCTCTCTTTTAGCAGAGGGATGATGCTAGCACGCTCATCTGGAGTGAGACTCATTCCAAATTTAACCTTCTTTGGATTGGTGGGTTCATTACCAATATCCACTTCAAAGGTTTCCTCTACTGACATATGGGATCCCTCCTCAAGGTGATGAGGCATAGGGATCAAATTGATGTCATCAAATGGATGTATATGTTCTTCATTGGAAGTATTTTTAGTGTGATAGACATCATAAGTGCAACCTGGTCCAAAATGAAATGGTTGTAGCATCTCTTCATTCGAGAAGAAATATTTAGGCTCTACTGGTGAATTAGCATGATCCCAATTGATAGCATCCATGTTTAGATGCAATGGCTTAGACGGATCTACTGGATTTTAGAGTGGAGTGGTCAAATCAATGGAGACCATGATGATGGAATGGAATTTATCTCCAAGACCACATGGACTAAAATCTACATTTTTTGTGTAGCTTTCATGCCCAAGATCTGGCTCGGAGGTCATGGGGATGAAAGGGTCCTCCCTGTGGGATTCTCAGACAACTGGATCCTCTTTGTGCACTGACTGCAAAATGGGATCTCTCGGCTCAAGCAGCTCGACATAAGTAGGCATATGGGAAAAGAGCCTTTGATATTCCTCTTCCAAATTTATTCTTTCCTTGAGGTGGTGCTAGAGATTTATCTCTCGATGCAAACCTATAGTTGTAATAGGTGGTGAACACTGAGGTGGATTTTGATTACATAGGTGATGAAGCCCCAAATAGGCCTTCTCCAACAAATCCTCATCATCACTGTAAATATGTAATATTTCATTTCCCCCATATGCAAGGGGTGATCTGCCAGATGTGGCCCCATGTATCTTATTCTATGGTTGCTATCATCACTATCTAGATAGACCAGATAAAACAATCATATATACGACATCGATGCAAAAACTAGCTCTACTTCCTCTTCAAAGCAATCTACGTTAAGAGGCACCTCTTCTATAACATACTTTGACTCTGCAGGCAATAGATGTAGCGGATATACTAGCCTCGGATCGGTCATATCAACCTCATCGCTATGATTGCTACTATGAGTAGGGCACTCTATCATTTCCATGAATATTGGGAGATTAGCTAGACAAGGCCTTAAGTAGGGCTGCTCTATCTCATATTCATAATCACTATCGACCATGAAATGCTTTTGTATCTCATCTAATTGCTCTCTAGGCAGAAAATGGTATAAAAATACCGAAACCACAAAGGCTCGATCAATTTCCTCTTTAGATTGATCATCATTTGAGGACTTGCCATCTACATCATAACTCGGTCTACTCATTTCGGAGGTGGACTCCTCTACATATTCACTACAAATATATCCTGAATCAAGATCGCCTAGAATGATGGGGTTGTGACCCTGCATACTGGTATCATTGGTTGTGATACGGTTTTGATGACCCAGGCTACCTCTAGGGTTCTCTGAGAACTCTTCATGTTCAATATTTGGTCTCTCAATGGTGATGACTGACACCATTGGTTTGTTGCCCTGAAGGCTAGCTATGTTAGGATGATATGGATTAAAATCTACGTCATCCTTCAAACCCAGGTACAAACAATCCAATGATACAATGAGTAAATCATCATGTCCTTTAATCTACAATCCCAATTTGAACATATCAGTTGCCAACTGATAACGTGGTTTAATATGGGTTCTTCGTCCTTGTTCAAAAATACCAAGGCCATATCCATGCCAGTGATAGAGATAAAAAATATGCATGGTGTAATCTAGGTTGGACAAGTACCAAACGTTCACCATGAAATTTTCATCATCATCTACCTCCATGGGTTCCCACATTGGAACTTGATCCAACCTGGCATGAATAAAATTTGTTTGGTTGGGTGGCTCGCCCAATGATACTATGGATCCAACTGGATATCGATGGGCTATCGATCAGTCTATGTCTCATGCAGTCTCTAAAATAGGACCAAAGGTCACATTTTGCACAAGATATTCATGCAAACCTGTGCTAGCTAGGTGAATAGACATCTAGGGTGCGGATGACCCTACTGATGATGCAGGTGAAGCAGGCTAAGGTGCCTCCTTGAATTGATCCTGGGCTTCCTCCACCTCCATGGGAGTGGCAGCCTCAGTGGCAACTAGTTTGGGTGCATTCTTTGCTTCTTTCCTACCCAATTTTACCTTTAATTTCTCATCATTCCTAGGCCTTGCCGATGCACTCGATCTCAAAGAATTTGTAGTGGTATGTTCATATTTGTTTGATACAGATACCGATGGTTGAACATGCATCGCCTATTTACCTCTTGGAACCCTCACTGGGGATGTGGACCATATGTCCAAGTGCATTGATGGGATCATGAAACCCCCTAGAAAATCTGCTAAATTCATGAACTTGAATGGCTCTTCATCTGATGAAACCACGTGAACTTGTTCCTCGTGTATATACTTGACACACTGATGTAATATCAAGGGAAAACAATGTATTTCATGAATCCAAGGCCTCCCCAGTAGGATGTTATACTGCAAGGCACACTCTATCACATGACACATTACGGTAATGGTATTTAGTCCCACCTGAATAGGTAGGATAATTGTGCCAACCATAGAGCATAGTGCATCATTAAACACTCTCAATGTAAATGTGGTTGGTACGACGAGTGATTTAGGCAATTTCAAATGGTGCAGTGCCTTAGTCATGATTATATTTATCGATGAACCAATATCAATCAAGACCCTTTTGAATGACACATGGTTAACACATGCAATGATATGTAGTGGCGGGTTAGCCATGCTTGCAGAAACCATTTTTACTTCATGATCATAGAATTGGATCATTGGTTCCTGGCACTATTGTACATGCCCCACAAAGTTTTTGAATGCCTGTGCGTCTTGGTACTATACCTCAATGGACCGAAGAATATCCATAAGAGTCTCTCTGTGCCTAGGGGACTGTTGTATAAGATCATATATTGACAACTTCGTAGGAGTCATCTGCAAGTTTTGAACCAGCCTACTCCTAATGGTCACCACTGGTCTCGTTAGTGGGCCTAGAATATTTTGTGTCTGCCACTGCTAGGGCATGGTTTGTATTTGAATGGTATCACGAGGTTGATTTTGCCATTCATACCTCCCATGTATGGTAACAACATTGACCATGTTGATGAACCCCTGGGTAGGTGGTTCAACTCATACTTGATTGATGTGGCCAGCGTGGTTGTGGGGCACGTCATGGTTTGGTAATGGATTTTTAAAAATTCCCATTTTTTGGTTGTCTAGTGCTTGGAGATTGCCTGGTACTACAAGATCTCCCTTTTTTATCATATTTTACACAATGTGTTTGAAGGAACAACACACCTCGATGTCATGGCCTTTTGCTCTATGAAATATGAAAAATAACTCTTCCTGATAGTCTTTGGGCTTGGGATGATTTGGATCAACCATATTGACTTCGGGTAATCTTATTGCCTTGGTCTTGTAGAGATGACAAAAGATCAATGTCATTGATTCCATCAATGGCATAAATATGCGAGGTGGGTGTTGCTCTTTGTTCTTGCCCTTGTAGTTAATTTTGCACTGGTCGTATTGCGTAGGAGGAGGATGGGCTTGATAATTCTATTTCTTTAGTCCCTTATCCTCATTTTGGAGATTTAGTACCACCTGATTCACATGGGTCTGCTTGCCTTGTTGCTTTGAGGTACTCTTCTTATATCCCTCTTTCTTGGTTTTTAGCTTCAAGTTGCCTTCCTGCAACTTGATATCCTCAATTACCTTGGCTTTCACCCAAGCTTCTTCGAATGTGGCGTACTGCTGCAGCTACAAAAATAGTGAGATGTGCTTGGCACAAATCTTTGTAAACATTCAGGTTATTTCTGTGGCAAGGATCAGGAATGGAAACTTTGCCATTAATCTCCTCCACATCTTCCCATACTATTTTATTGGCTCATCTTTGTGTTGAGCTAGTGCAGCAAAATCGAAAAGGTTGGCCTATTTCTTGACATTGAAGGAATAACGTTCAAGAAATGCATCAGCTAATTGCTCAAAAATTTTTATGATGTGTTTCTTTAGCTGATTAAACCACTCTTGGGCCAGCCCAGAGAGTGTCATGACAAACTTACGTAACAATAGTGTATTATTATTCTCTATCTGGAAGCAAGCGTACAAAAATCTCCTGACATGTTCTTGCACCTCTTCATCACCCTTGAATTTATCCAACCTAGGCATCTCAAAATGCTTCGGGTATGGAGGCATAGGTATCGAGGGATCTAAAGGTTCATTGTGAATTTTTCTTAGTGTCGGCTTTTGGACAGTCATGCATTGTCTCTAAATTGCCTTAACCTTCTCAGCCAAAGCTTTGTAAGCCTCAGAAGACAAAAATTCCTCCTCCCTAAGTCAACATAGATGTGGTCTAGGAGGTATATTCCTCTTCTGTCGAGGTGGAGGATGTTGCTCTTCCTCCTTCTCAGCTCAAAAAATCTCAGGATATTCTTGGTTTCATTTTTCCCCTCTTGTTCCTCATAATGTTGTTACCTCTAATTTTTTACCGAGGGCGGTCACTCTCTGTGATGGGTAGTGATATGAGTGTGAACTCTTGTGCGCTCATGGTGCATGTCAGCTTGCAAAAAATCCATCCTGTGCACCTACTCTCTATGCTCATCTAGAGAGTATAGGCCATCCCTAGACAACCTATTTTCCTGCTCTACATGCTCCTTCTGGACAAGGATGCACTCCTCATGCAAGTGCTTCTCATACAGCCTTTGTATAGTAAGCCTCTATGCCTAAATATCTTCATCTTTGATGTGCTTCCTCTCTAGGCGAGCATCCTCTAATTGATCCTGGAGGAGTTGGAATTTTTGCTCAGAGGCTAGTCGATATGATCTTTCAACTTGGTCAACCATCAAAGGCCTTTGATATGCTTGCTCTATATGAGTGACCTTGTGGGTTCTGTACCCATCGAACTAACATGTTGTGCTTTTACCTTTATATATGAAGACGGTATCGGCATCATGTTATGTTATATATTGCGTGCCACCATGCATGGATGGTATACATGAGACATGAGGGCACTATAAGCCTCTCTATGCTCTCTAGTAGTTCTAATGGTGCTCTCGCTATGCTCACTCGAAGCATGGGTGGGTGGAGCCAAAGGCTTATAGCCTAGCTACTCTAGAACACTACCTAGACCGTCTAGCTATCTAGACCTCCACATCTCATGGGGTGGTGTTCCATTAGCTCCCACCTTCGACATATCGATGGTGATCTTGTGTGCTATAGTATGCATGGGAGTATGGGTAGACTTGCACTCAACAAGGAGCCCATCTACTTACCCCTGAATGGGAGGACATCTATTCCTTCTATACTCATAAGGTGGGGGTATAGTACACCCTGTAGAATTAGTGCGGATGGGTACCAATATTTTACCTTGCATGACATACTCTTCGGCCGATCCCGTGGACACACGTGCACTATGATCTCGATAATGGCTTCTGAGTGGAGCACACTCAGGCTGAGAAGGCCCATGCTCTAATCTATGTCTAACAGTATGCATTGATGCTAGTCTATCAGGGGTACACTCAATAGGATCCCCTCGTGTCGAGTTGTCTCCTCTAATGCTCATCGAACGTCATTCAGTTTGCTCATGTGGTTGAGGACTAGACATGTGTAATTGTGAATCTATTGGGGCTTGGTCATCGGCCTTAGGCTTGCGCCTTTGCTGACCACCCCGCATATCCACCATAGTGCACCTAACGTCTAGATGTATCTTTTATTATCAAACAATGTATATAATGATGCTTATCTTATTTTTAAATTTTAAAATGCACCCTAAATTGTTTGATGTTGTTTCCAAATGTGTTGTATCAGTATGAGAAACTCTCACATGTTTTGCAAAATCGTTGGATTTTATTCTTAGTTTAATTGGCTTTCACCTATATACGTGCACAAGCTGAATATGGTAATGAAGTCTATACTCAATGAAGTAGCATAGGTACTACCAACCCTCACCCAACACATCGTGTGCAGTGATACACCCTTCCGAAGATGAGTGCATACTATTTTACATGGATAGGATAGTTCTTGGATCGGTCTTGGAAATGAGCAGGTTGTTGAGCAAGGTGCAACGATAGTATTGTCATTGTTGTCAACTGTAAAATGCGGAACTAGTTTTATTAATCTGCAGGGATGTTTAAATACAATTCAATAATGCCGGAAATAGTCACGGCTGAACAGATTTGTTACGCAGTTGTAACAGTGATCTAATCAATGCAATACAAAAAAATAAACTGTTAAGTACGCTAACATCCCCCTTTATTACATTATTTGGGTAATGTAATAACTAATAGCTATACTAACATCCCCTTACATCATTTTGCAATACAAAGTGAGCTGTGAAACAATTCAAATTTGACACGTCCAAGTGCCTTAGTGAAAATTTCTACAACTTGAGCATCGGTGGGAATGTGCTGAAGCTGAATTCGGTGCTTTGGAACTTCATCTCGAATGAAATGACATTGTGTGTCAATGTGCTTTGTTATTTAATGATGCACTGGATTCTTGACGAGGTTCAGAACACCCTGATTGTTGCAAAACAAGTGTATTGGAGATTTTGATGGATGGCCCATACTTGTCAGAATGTGACGTAACCATATCACTTCGCACACAGCTTCACGTGCGATGCGATACTCTGACTCTGTTGATGAAATAGCAACCACTTTTTGCTTTTTGCTGTGCCAAGATACAAGACCGGATCCCAGATGAAAAATGTATCCAAAAGTTGACTTGCGATCATCAAATGATCCGGCATAGTCGGAGTCCGTGTATCCTTGCAAGAAGAATTTGTTGTTCCTCTTGTATTCTAGGCCATATTCCATAGTACCACGGACATAGTGAAGAACATGTTTTGCTGCTTTCCAATGAGTGATCTTAGGCTCCTGCATGAACCTCAAAAGATAGTTGACAGCAAATACGAGATCTGGCCTAGTATTGGTCAGATATATGAGACTCCCAATCAACTTTCAATAGAGAGTACCATCTACCTGAGGTGAGTCATCATATCACGATAACTGAAGTCCATTCTCCATTGGAGTTGCCATTGGCTTGCAGTCAGTCATGAGATATTTATCCAGCAATGTCTTGGCATACTTTTTCTGAGACACTTTGATGGTGTGCTCCTTCTGGCTGAATTCCAGACCAAGACAGTAATGGAGAAGTTCGAGATCTGTCATCTCAAAAGATTTGCACAAGTTTATTTTGACAGTAGAGATCATAGTTTCTAAACTCCCTGTAATGAGCAGATCATCCACATAGAGTACAAGCAACACTATCTCAGAACCCCGTTTCTTGAAATAGAGGTTTGCATCCGACGGACATCTCTTAAATCCATGCTGCATAAGGTGATTGTCCATTTTTATATACCAAGCTCGAGGAGCTTGTTTCAGACCATACAAGGATTTGACCAACTTGCAAACTTTCTGTTGTTGGCCTTCCACTTCAAATCCTTCAGGCTGTGTCATATAGACTTCTTCTTGGAGATCACCATTAAGAAAGGCACTTTTGACATCCATCTGGTGAAATTTCCACCCATATTGTGCTGCCATAGCACACATAACCCGAATTGTGGTCATCCGAGCAGTAGGTGCAAAATTTTCCTCGTAGTCAATGCCTTCCTTTTGAGCATAGCCCTTTGCAAAAAGCCAGGCCTTATGCTTATCAATTGTTCCATATGCCTTGTACTTGACTTTGTATACCCATTTTCAACCAATAGGTTTCTTTCCATGTGGTAGATCAACAAGCTTCCAAGTTTTATTTTTCATCAGAGACTCATACTCTGTATCCATAGCGGCCTTCCACTGAGGCTCACTGAGAGCATCTTGCACTAATGCAGGTTCAAGACTATCTATGGTAGACATGAATGCCCTGTCATCATCAATATCCATATCCTCAACTTCTGTACTTGGAGTCACAGAAAGTTCCTCAAAATATTGACAAAGATCATCAACCTCACCAGTTTCTCTGGCTTCTCTTTCCTTTTGAGCCATACTACGAGTACAAGGTCTATCCAAATTCAAATTGGGAGGAGTGGATAAATTTGTGTCTCTGATTGTATTTGTACACCATTTAGGATTCTTCTTCGATGGAGTTGAAGAAGATGTAGAAGGACCTCCTGTCACTGTTGACGAAGGAATCTTATCTTCCTTAGTTTCCATAATATCTTGGTGTACTTTAGATGTGCTCTGTGATGTGAAAGCTTCATCAAAGACAACATCTCTGCTGATATGTATTTTCTTGGTCAAAGGATCTATCAACCGATATCCTTTAGAGTGCTCAGAATATCCAAGAAAAATACATCTCAGTGTTTTCTCATCTAGTTTCTTCATTTTCTCTTTCGGTATGTGCATGAAAGCTTGACATCCAAAAATACGTAGATGAGATATGGAGGGTTTTTGACCACTCCATGCTTCCTGTGGAGTCATTCCTTTTAGGGCCTTTGTGGGTGCCCTATTCAACAGATACACTACAGTGGTGACAACTTATGCCCAATATTGTTGCCCAAGAGTAGCTCCTGTGAGCATACAACGAACCATTTCCATGATAGAACGGTTCCTTCTCTCAGCAACTCCATTTTTTTGAGGAGTATAGGCAGTTGTTAACTGTCTCTTGATCCCATGCTTATCTAGGAATGCAAAAAATTCATTAGAGGTAAACTCTCCCCCTCGATATGAGCGAAGGGTTTTGATAGAAGCCCCTGACTCCTTCTCAATGGATTTCTTGAACTGCTGGAAGAATGCAAAAGCTTCAGATTTTAGTTTGAGAAAGAAAACCCACATCTTTCGTGAGTAGTCATCTACAAATAACTGAAAGTACCTCTTCCCTCCAACACTGTTGGGTGTGAAAGGACCGCATAGATCGGTGTGAATTAGCTCCAGAGGTTTTCGTGCTCTTGTAGAGCTCTTCTCAAATGGTACTCTATGCTGCTTTCCTGCCAAGCAGTCAGAGCACACTGGCAATGTGGCAGAAAGGGAAGGAAGACCCTTTACCATCTCATACTTGCTGAGCTCAAGTAAGTAGCCAGAACTAAGATGCCCATATCTCTTGTGCCATAGGGAAGTTGCCTCCTTGGTAGAGACAGTCATGGCAACATGTGGAGTAGAGATAGCATCTAGTGCAAATAAGTTGTGCTTATATGAAGCTGTTGCAATCTGCTTACCCTTCCTGGTAATAGTACAACACTTATTTCCATTCTCAACATGAAAGTTGACAACCATATTTCTATCCAAGATTTGTGTGACTGACAACAAATTGTTAGCCAATCCCGAAACATAGAGGACTTTGTCAATCTGACACTTGCCATCAGGAAGAGTGACTGAAACTGTACCCTCTCCCTGAACCCTGTAGGTTTTATCATTAGCAATGGTGACAGGTTTGCCATCTTTGGCCACAAATGATTCAAACCACGATATGTCGCCAGTCATATGTTTGCTAGCTCTAGAATCGACATACCAAATAGGATCCCTCTGAGTGGAATCTGTGGTAGTCATGAGCACCTTGTGTTCCCATTCAAAATCTGAGTCAGATTCTTCAACAACAACATTCACCTGGGGTTGCTTGTTCTTATTTTGTGGTTTTTTTTGGCCTTTCTGCTTGTTCTTATGCCAACACCTGTTGGTATCATGGTTGTCTTTCTCATAGATCTTGCACCACCTCTTCTTCTATTGAGGTTGTTTGCCTTTTCCTTTCGTATCCTGTTGAGAATTTCCTCCTTTCTGAAAGTTGCCTCCTTTTTGCCCATTACCTTTTTTCCTAGAACCACGCTCGTTGGTGTATAGGGTTGTATTGGAAGAATCATCCTTGTGAAGTTGGCGTGCCTCCTATTGTTGAAGCAGATTGACCAACTCGATGTAGGTAATTTGTCGTTGAGACACCTGGATGGAGGTTATCAACATATCAAATGAAGAAGGTAAAGCTCTCATCACAAGTGAAATGAGAAGCTTTTCGTCCACAATATCTCCGAGAGAACTCAATTTCTCTTTCAAATCGGACACTCTACGTGAAAGAGTTCAACTGTTTCACCCCGCCTCAAACTCAGGTTATGAAGTTGTTTTTGAAGATGAAGAATGGTGGATTCATTCTTCCCCTCATAGATGGTTCTAAGGGCATCCCATGCCTCTTTACCACTTACTTTGTCAGCTATATGAGGTTGCACTTCATCTGAAACAACAAACAAAATGAGCATCTTTGCTCTACTTGTATTTCTTGTCAAAAGCTATCCGATCTGTTGAAGGACTCGTGGATCCCGCTATTAGTGAAGGCCTCGGTTGCTACTCCTAGTAACAATATCCCACAAATCTTCCATTTGGAGAATTGCCTTCATCTTATGTTTCCATGGTGTATAATTTGGACCTTTCAATAACTGATGCGGATCAGTCATCAACTTTGCAACAGCGGCCATAGTGAAGGTTCCTTATATCACCAATTGGTCCCCCTTTCGATATACCTTTTTCTAGGCCAATATACCGTACAAAATACCCGCCCTTACGTGAGGGAAACTATAGGTATTTAGAAATATCAACAAAAATCACCCGCCCTTACGTGAGGGAGACTATAGGTGAGTTTTAGAGATCATACGATACGTGGAACATAAGCGATACTGAAATGGAATCGCCTTGTTGATGGCACCTACCATAGAAGATTCTTCTCATGCGTGGGGCGTAACTTCCCCTAAACACTTCGAAGAATACTTCGTCAGGATTTACGCCTAAACACAAGTGCGATAAAGGGTAGTGGATGGAGTAAAAAAATGCAAAAATGGCGTACTTATTCCTCCCCGACGATTTATAGAGAACAAGCTCAGACGTCATTATAGCAGCTATATTAGGCGGCGAATATAGTAGCCAAATCACGACAAATTTACCTTGAAGTTCTGGCCAGAGGTATCACAAATACCGAACGCTGCAGTGCAATAAAATTGCACAGATGGGTTTTAAATATTCCGGGGACTTAGGGAGTGTTTTGATTTTAATTTTTAATGTTATAGTGCAAAAATGAAATATGCAACATACAACAAAAAAAATTGCCCACAAGAATAACCCACAAGGTGTCAGTCACAGCCGAAAATACACCTTTTACAATGCCAAATTGCTATTTTTCATAAAATTACTCTCAATCCCCCTTTGATTTTTGAAAAAATATCCCCCCTTAAAAGGCTTTCTTTAACAAAGCATTTTTAATAATTATTATATTTAAAATTAAAATAAATAATTTTAATTTATATAGTTTTAAAACTTATAAAAAATAAATTAAAATTAAAATTTTAATTTATAAAGTTAAAAAACTATTAAAAAAAAATTACATCGCGAGTGATTTTTTTAAAACGGGTGGGTGGGGGGAAGGCCGCGCGCGGCGCAATTCGCGGGGGGGGGGGTTTATACCCCCTTCAATTCCCGCGCGGGCGGGAATTTAAAATTCCCGCGCGGGGAAGGGGGGGTGGGGGGGGGACCTCCCGCGCCACGCGCGTGGAGTCTGGACCAGGGGGCGGGTCCCCTGTCCCTCCTCACGGCAGCGGCTGCGTCTGGCGCTGTCGACTTTGCCGACAGCGCACCGCGCTAACGTCTGTGTGATGTCAGGGGGGGCGGGACCCCTCTCCCTCCTCCTTTGCGCACGGGGAGGGGCCTGTGCAGTGGGGGCCGCGCTGCCTGGGGGGTTGCGCTCCCTCCTGTCGCGATCTCCGCACGCGGGGGGGAATGGACTTCCCTCCTGTCGCACGCGCGGGGACTCCCCTTTGTCGCGACGCAGCGTGCCGAGGTGTTGCGCGGAAATCGATGATGCGTGCTACGTTTTTTTTTTTTAAATCTCGATCACCTGCAACTGCGCGCAGGGACAGACGTTTGCGTCTGTCGCCCTGGACACTCTGTGCGTGGGGGCACACACTGGACGCTCTGCACGCGACGCGCGCAGGTCTCCGTGCGTTAGGGAGCGAAAAAAAATTGCGTCCCAAAAACGTAGCTCCTCCTCCCAGCAGAAAACGTGGCTACGTTCAGAAAAAAAACGTAGTCTCCGTAGCCTCTCCTCTCACGCTGCACTACCCTGGAAACCTTGCTCTGATACCATGTAAAATGCGAAACTAGTTTTATTAATCTGCAGGGATGTTTAAATACAATTCAATAATGCTGAAAATAGTCATGGCTGAACAGATTTGTTATGCAATTGTAACAGTGATCTAATCAATGCAATACAAACAAATAAACTGTTAAGTACGCTAACATGTCAACATAGTCAGATAGATCGGTTGATATAGTGGACAAGATTTCAGAGGTTACTCAGAGTATGTACAGTGATGTTAAATGCTTATGAGGATGTTTTTGATGTTTGGGTGAAGTTGCTACAGGTTGTCCAAGAAGACCAAAGTGGCCCATATGCAAAAGAGAAGTGAAAAAACAAAGAGAAAAAAGTGTCATGATATCGCGACATGTTGCATTTTTATGGCCAGAAGAGAAGAGAAAATGAGAATGAGAAAACCCTGCAGTGTATCTTTCTTTATATTGAAATCAATGAGAATGAGGAAACTGCTTCATCAAATCCTTGAAGAAGTCACTTTATTTTTCATCAAATCATACCACAACAACCAATTTGTTTACATCATATTATTTCATTTAATTTTATAGCATGACATAAAATTATAATATTTTCAATGATATAATTACATGAATAGTCAAACAACAAATATTAAAGCATCATAAAACATATGCACAAGTCATATAAAAAAAATAATATATATATATATATATATATATATCAAGAAGTCTATACATCATATCAAAACAGATTGGTATGCCACAATCTATACCCTGGCATACTCAATCCTCTCAAAAATATATGGTCTATGTACAATGAGTAGCTAGTCTCGAGAAGCCCTTAAGATCTCAGCCTCATCTCATCTCCTGCCCTAAGGTAGAGGAGGTGGTCCCATCAGAGTCTGTCCTATATCATGGGTCCTCAACGTAGATCGTGATGATGTCCCCGATGACCCCATCTTGATCAGCTCCATAATGCTGGCTAGCAGCGGTATCCTCTACTCCTATGGAACCACATGAAAGTACAACCCCTGGTAGAACGTGGTCTGTGCAATAGCCCATGCCAGCTCTAGAATGCTTGCCCCTCCACTCTGAGCCTTGAGCCGTGTCGCCTCATCCTGAAGAGTCTGCACCTAAGCTTGTAGGCGGGCATTCTTTGCTCGGAGAGCCACCATCTCATTGCTCTCCCCCACCTTGACACCCTTGCCCTTATCAAGCGATGGTGGCCTATCCCTCTACTAAGAAGGGAGTCTCTCCCTCCTCTTCAGCTACTACTATCTCTCCAGAGCTTGTGGTACTCTCCAGCATCTCTCCTAAGGAGGTTGTCATTGATCCCTCCCTCTACGATCCCTCGTTGCATCGATGGTAGCCTGACATCACCTCTCCATCTGTTGCACTACAACGTGCATCAGACCCTATGCCCTCATCATCCAAGGAGGGTGGATTCCTACATACTAGGCATCATACCCATCTGCTACCCCCATGTTTTCCCCATCCATTGGCTGAATGGGGGCATCATCAACGTCCTGACTTCAGAACCGCTACATGTCTGGAGCCTCACTCAATGTGGTATTATCTTGCATAGTCTGGGAGTACTCATAATCTCTAAGAGAAGGGATCCCCTACTGTAGACCGAACTACCTCAAAACTTGGTCATAACAATGGATCTTTACCTCTCCCTTCTCTGTCCTCAACCAGATGACTCGCCTGATGTGAGTCAACTCTTGTCCATCATCTACCCACCCTGGATGCTCTCTCCATGGTCTCCAGGTGATCTGATCTGGGGTGAGGTTGTCTAGCAACCTTCGAGACATTGGTAGATCTATCCACCACTATGACCCTCTCTAGAGCCACCAATAGAAAACCTAGGATATTTCCCTATCAACTCTTGTCAGTGGAAGCCCTACCGGCCTCCACACCATAATGTGCTCTTAGCACCAAACCTGTATTAGCGATGTCAGCACCAGACATCGACCTCCCTTGTATACGACCTCGTAAAGGATCCTATACAAGTGGCATAATACAAAGCTACCCAAAGAAAATCTATATTTGTGGTCTCTCATGTTGCAGACCACATCTAAGAGGAGCCATGGTAACCTACAAACGCTCTGGTGGCATAGAAGAAGGCCACCCACCACCCCTACCAAAACTCAAGTCAATCGAGAAGCCCTAGGCATTTGCCTTAAAGCCTCGATGTTCACTCCACCCTTCTCCAGGGTGAAGCTTGGGTCACTACATAATCTCATCATGGCATGGCCCTGATTGGTCGAAGGAGTCATGAACCGCCCATGTATGGGGATCCTCAAGATCCTCCATACATCCTCTAGAGTGGGAGTCATCTCCCCTATCGATAGCCAAAAGCAGGATGACTCTGGATACCATCTCTCTGCTAGGGCTGTCAACAGCCCCATGTCTGTAGGAATTTGTGGCATCTCTGCCACATGCTGCATTCTGACCTCTGCTAGTCTATCTCGCTCAGCCTGATTGAGCATGGCTAAGTCATCCTTGAGACCCCCGTATTTCCACTCTTGACTCTTTAGCAATCCCCTCTGCAAAATAAACAATAAAACAACAAAAATCATTAATACATAATCATTAAAATCAATTTCATCTCATAAAAAAATGATATCGCCCATTATTGGACGATATCATACCAAATTTAGTTAAATCATCCTTAATAGGATGAAATCATCTTCGATTCTTCAATTTGGGGATCGCCCCTTATTGGACGGGATTGCCCCTATTTCTTCAATTTCGTCCTCAGATGAAATTGGTGATATAGGGACAATTTCGATAAAATTGGGATGATTTCGTCCCGACGTCATCGACGGCCTAAAAATGGCCGTGATGCCCAAAAATAATTAAAATTCAAGTAAAAAAATAAACAAATCAAGCTAAAAATATAGTACACTAGGTTTAGATCCTTACCCGCAACCCACGTTGGACCTCTATCGATTTGTGTGTCGTTTCCACCATTTCACCTGCAGAGCTCTGAAACAACGAAAGTGAATAGTAAAAATGAATTAGGGTTTTACCCTATTTTTCTTATTTTTATTTAAAAACAACATTTTTTTAATTTTTGCTTTTTCACACTTTTACCTCAAATGTTCAATTTGGGTAAAAACTCGGAGGGGGCACCATAGCAAACAGTTGTACGATTCGACCTAGAATCGTCGTCTAAAAAATTGAATAAATTTTTTCTTTCTCATAAAGCGTGAAGAACTCGTCTTTAACGCATTTTCTTCAAAAAATATGCTAAAGAGGGGGAAAAATGTAGCACCCTAAAATTGGCATAGTTAAACCATCAGTAAAAGATAAAAAAATTTGAATTTTAACCCCAAAACTGCCCATTAACCGCTCACCTCATTTTTTATGCCATTTTTAGAAGTTGTTTTGACCGTTGGACGATATCGTCGTTGATCTGACGATATCGTCCCAAATCGGACGAATTCGTCTGGAACAGAACATCCAGACGATTTCATCCCAAAATCGAATTTTCATAATTAGATTTTGTTTCAACAACCTCTCCAACTCGGGCAGAAGCGTGTCTATGTGGTTGGAGATTCCTACGTTGGAGATCTCCCAGATTGGGATGATCCCCAACCTCCTAACCTCCCCATAATCCTATATAAACTTGAGATTTTCCCAGTTTATCCCCCTGGCTGATCATTTCCCTACAACCTTAG
The DNA here is from genome assembly GCA_028583015.1 of Wollemia nobilis. Classification (NCBI taxonomy): domain Eukaryota; kingdom Viridiplantae; phylum Streptophyta; class Pinopsida; order Araucariales; family Araucariaceae; genus Wollemia; species Wollemia nobilis. Next base: position 20,462,292 of record JAQPPZ010000541.1, on the reverse strand, counting down.
TTTTTGCTATGTTAGAACATCCTATCCTCCATCGTTTGCACTTGTTTTTTCAAGTTTTATTGTAGGATATCACTATGTTTCAGTCGGAGGAAGCTCGAATCGTCGTAAGCGATTCAACCACAATTTTGAATGATCCTGTCAAGATCAACAATGATATCATACGATTGTAGATGATTTTTACTGTAGTTCATATTGGGGGTAATCAAAGCCCTGAGTTTGCATTCTCTATCTCTTTTTCTTATTTAATTATGCATTATATTAATTCACTTTTGTTCTGCATCTTGGAGTTCACCTCATTTAGCATATTTGCATGATAAAATTCAAAATAAATTATTAAAACATTGCATCCCATTTTATTTGATATCTGGATTTATTATTTAAGCATTTATATTCTTATTTCTATCATTTTGTATCATTCTTGCAATTGTATTTTTGGTTTTTGGTGTCTGTTTTCATGATTGCGGGTTTTTTACAAATTCGTCTAACGAATTTGTCAGGTCGTTGACAATCTTGGCTGATCTCAGATGATCTCCTGTGATCTGGATGATTTTGTACAATTATAAATGATCCTGTCATATTCGGGATGATCTGGACTCCTACAAGCTTCAAAATATTCATCAGACATCAGAAATCAGGTGCACTCTTCTCCATTTTAGATATTTTTTGTATTTAGGATTCATTTATGTTTGTTGTCTTCATATAAACCAGAAATTTCATATATAATAGCTTAGATTCATTTTGGCCAACCTAGGAATATGAATGATTGAACATAAAATGAACACATCAAACCCATTCTCAACCTATGCATGGAAACTGCCACTCAAAGTTTCCTGGTGAACCCCACCACTCGTCAAAAATTCACCCTTATACCCCTCCCCCGAGAGGCATGACCTTCAAAGGGCCTCTCTATCCGAGGTATTGTCCCATCCTTCTCGCATCCCCCTTTTGGGCATGAATCCTTTAGCCTAAAGGTAAGGGTGCAAAAAATTTGGGCGATACAATTTCCTTAAACGTTCTACCATATTTTATAGCAATATTCAGGTTTAACAGAACATGAGGCAGGTCGACCAAAGCCTGTAATAGCTCATTGGTTTCAAGAGGGTTGTTGTAGCATGACAATTAATTTTCTATGGATGCAATAATCGATTCCAACAATTCTAATTATATATAGAAGATAGTCTTATGGTCTTGCCATACTCTAACTAAATGTTGAAGAGCTCTTTGGGATGACATGGGTTATTAGATTTTGGGATTAAATGGTCCATGAGTATTTGTGAAGTAGACACTTCAACATATACTCTTATATCCAAATGGGTTATTGGATCATTCCTATCATAATATCCTAACATTGGTGATTTTTGAGCACATCGCAAGGGAATGTGCAACTGCCATGTTTATAACCATAATGAGCGCAATGAGATGAAAATGAATTATTTTTTAGATATCATACATTAGGTAGAATAGTTATGAAATTATGGCCTTCATCTCATCCCATACAATGGTGGGGCTACTATTAGTTATTAATAAAAGGGTTCATGCATTCCAACCAAGGACAAGGGCCCATTTAGTTATTATAAAAAGGGTTAAGGGAGATGATGTGGGCTATCAATCCTTATGATCATATGACTTGCATAACTTTTAGGATGGTTAGGTATTTACCTCCTCTTGGATTCCCATGGACCATTGGATCCAATATTACCCAATATTTTTTATGAAACTCCTTTGGGTATGCTTCATGATGGGACATCTTTTACTCTTTATGTTTTGCATGCATCTGCCATGTGTCTAAGTCCTAACAAATTAAAAGGATATTATTTTAACATTTCATTAGGTTGTTTTATTAAATAGCATGGGCCATTAGATGCATAATAATTGGCTCACATAACTTTGTGGCCATTCTTATAGTTGGATTATCTCTAATCTACGAGTTGTGTTGTAAGGACCCCATCCTAACACCATTTTTGCAATTCTTATATGATTATATAATCAACAACTTCCAATGTAGGGACCCCTTTATAATTTTATTTTGAAATACTTTGTAAAGGCATGTGGCAAGTAAGATGTCTAGACAAGTGGGACCATTTCATGTAATTGTTATCGAGAATGTAACCAATGTTTGGTAGACAATTCTAGCTCAAGTGGTATTTTGCATGTAATTTAACTCTTGAGCATTAGGTTAGGGTTGCATGGTGTATATTTAAAAGACATAGAGCCATGTATGAATGTATATTTTTGCAAATTAATAAAAGTATTCAAGGATTTTTCCCCCTCAAAGAGGTCTGCGATTCTATGTTTTTGTGAGATTGTTTAATTCTACATTTAGTATTTGCATTGTGATATTTTATTATTTTATGAATATCTATTTTATTTATAGTACTTGTGCAAGTGATTTTAGTTTTAATACTAGGTTCCTAACAAGTGGTATCAAAGTGCTTTCCAGGGCCCAATTTCACTATGATTGCAATAGTTCTTGCCCATCCATATTGATTGTTAAGTATAATTTTCTTATGTTTTCTATTTTTTGTTTGTCCTATATCTAAAAATAAGAAAAGAGAAACCAATAAAAACCAACAAAAATACAATATTTTATTTTTTTTAGTAGTTATGTAGGTTAGAAACCTTGTGTCGAGGGTTTTAAAATATCATGGAGCTATCATTATTGGCTAAGTTGGATAGCTCATAAAGCATCTATTGAAGTGAAGGGCAAACAGACTCCAATACATAGGCCTTATATAACACCCACGTATGGAATTGATATCCCATATATATTTGGGTATCTTGAGAGACCACCTAGGATTAAAAAATCCTTTAGCCCTAAGAAGCTTTTTCAATCTTGTATTATCCATAGTACGCTAAAAACAACATCCAAAAATATTACCCTCCTATACTATAAGAGAGGCAAGTAGTGTGCTCAAAGATATGTTTGGAATCCTCCTTTATTAGTGGCCTAAAATATTAGTCTAAGAACTATCGTTCGTTACTACAGTATAATATTGGGTCTATGGGTATTACAGACTCTCTATCTTAGAGTCCCCAGTTTTGTTCCACCTATAAATATATATATTTTTTCCTGTGTTAATCCTACAACCATAAATTTTTCTATAAAATTTGAGCATACAAAGGAGACTTCCCTATCAAAAATAAAATTGCATGCACAAAGGAAAGAATTGAGGAACCAAACAAAAATATTCAAGGAAGAGTCAACAAGTGTCTTATTTCATTAAAAATTGGGTTAGGATTGTCAATTGGAAGTAATAATTTTCTATAATAATTAGTAATTACAAAGTTATCCATGAAAGAATAGAACATACAATGTTAGTCTTGGGAACCGTAGAGTCATTATTATCAATTGGCAATAATAGTTGTTTATAACGGTTAGTAATTATAGAGTTGTCAGTTATAAAACAAAATAGATAATGTTAGTATAAGGAACCATAAAATAGTGTTAGTATTTGTAGTACAGGTGATAGTATATTGTCAGGAGTAGCCAGTAGTTAGAATAGATAGGGTAGAATTGACCACCACAAAACCCAAATTTTGAACCCAACCTCTAGAGAAAATTGACCACACCAGTAGACTCATCAAAACAATAGTAAAAAAAAATTTGGGGTGTCCAAAATCAATGTTGGGGTACATAGCTCATTGTGAGCATATTTTCAATGTGATAGTACACAAGCATATTTTTGGGCTCCTTACTATAAATAGTAACTCTTGAAATCAAAATTCTATTTTTAGTAAGTTAGTCAAGGTTGCTCAAAACACACCAAAATGGCCAAGGGCACTCGTGGGCACCAACAGGAGATTAAATAGACCCACTCCTTAGAGCAAATAAACTCCCAACTTAGTACACTTCTCGATGTGAGGCATGACATATAGGATGATGTACAATAATTGATATATGACTATCTCTACTCCAAATCTAGATTCAAAGGTCGGTTCTTAGATATTGAGGCAAAAATTAGGGATGGCCCAAAGGTATTTAAGAATTGTGATATAGAACCTCCTGGTCATGGTAAAGGCATCCAGAAGGAAAAGGAAGACCTACAAAATTTTCTTGACAAATATAATCCCTTTAAGATGCCAAAATTAGAATTTTATAAGTTTAACAACAAGGATATAGATGGGTGGTTATGTCGTGCAGATAAATTTTTTAAACTTCATAATATCCCTAAATATTTGTGGATCACTATGGTCTCTTTCAACTTTGAATGTGAAGCATTATAGTGGTATCAGTGGTTACAACACACCATTCCTGATCCCTCTTAGGAAGTTTTTGAGTCCTAATTACTCACTCGGTTTGGCCCTAGTGAATTTGATGAATTTCAAAGAGCACTTACCAAGTTGCAACAAACCTTTACAGTTTGAGACTACTAAAACCAATTTGAAAATTTGACTAAAATAACCAAAGGGTTGAATGAAGGGTTTTTTATGAGTTGTTTCATTAGTGGCTTGAAGGATGATCTCCAAGCTAAGGTCAAGATGTTCAAACCATAAATAATGATGTAGGCCATAAGCTTGGCATGGTTGGCCAAAGAAAAATTCTGATATCAAAGGAGAACATCTAAATTACCACAAACTAAACCCTCCTTTCCTTCCAAGTTCCCAACTAATAATTAAAAAATATATATTCCCCACAAAAACCTGACTACAGAAGAAATTGATGCTTGATGTGCCCAAGGTTTATGCTATAATTATGATGAAAAATATGTTCAAGGGCATAGGTTCACCCAAAAGAAGTTTCTAATTGATGTAGAAGACCTAATAAGCAATGAACAAAGTGAAGACAACATAGAATCATCAACAAACCCACCTTAATATGAAGATGAAACACAAGAACCATAGCAAAAAAAAAAATTCCATGCCCTTGTAGAGGTTACTACTCCATAGACCATGAAAGTTATGGGTTTTTTCAAATGTCAATGTATTACAATATTCATTGATTCAAGAAGCACCCATAATTTTATTGATAACTGAATTGCCAAGTAGGCCAACATTTACATACATACATGCAACTCCTTTGAGGTTATGGTGGCAAATGGAGGGACCTTGCCTTACAAAGGAAAATATTGTAATGTTAAGTTGAAAATAGGGGATTATGAGCTCAATATGGATATGTTTGATCTTCAATTAGGGGGGTGTTATATTGTGTTAGGAGCTCTGTTGGAAATTTGAGCAAGTTTTGTTGTCATTGATGTCAAGAGGTTGATTTCCAAGTTTCATCATCATTAATATCATCATGTTGTTTTTCAAAAAGGCAAGGAAGTGATTAAAAGAAATAGGATATAATATTTATTTTAAATATTATATGCCTAAAAGAGGCCTAAAATATTGAAGACCCAAGGAAGGAGGAGTAGGTTTAAAAAGAAATAATAATATTATAATATTTCAGGCAAAAGGATGAGGTGAAGAAAACGAGGTCCAAGGAATCATTAAAATAATATTTCCTTGAAAAGACCCATTGAGAAGTTTTTAAAGGATTTAATTTAATTTATTTAAATTAAAATATTTTAACCTATGGTTAAAATTTTAATTTAAATAAACCAAAGGCACCAAAGTTTTCAAAGGTTTTAAAATTTAAATTTAAATTCAAATTTCAAATTTCAAATTTGGGCCGACGAGTTAAGTGCAAAGGAAAACGTGTATAAAAAGGGAAAAACATTTTTTCATTTTATCCCCTCACCTATGCTATTCTATGCTAATGCTATGTGATTTTTTGTGTGCTGCTTTTCTAAGAGAGGATTCATGGATTTAAATTTTTTAAGAGGAAGACATTGGTTGAAGTACAAGTGATGTAGCTAAAAGGTTCCATAGCGCTGGATAGCACAAATGGTGGCCAAAGACTTGCTAAGGCACTTGCACAATAGAGGTCATGGTTTGGAATCCCCATGCAACCTGTTTTTGTCAAGGAGGAAGACATTTTGTTTGTTCAATGAATTCTACAGAGGCATAAGAGGGTGTGCATGAACTAAGGTTCATGTGTAGGTGTGTAGCCCAATGATAGGCTAGCCTTTGGTTAAGGCACTATAGTGGAAGTTGATCACATGTTCGAGTTTGGGTGCAGCCAAGACATGCACAATATTTTTAGACGTGGGCCAAAGACTAAGGTAAATGTTTTTTATTATTATTTAATTTTGTCAAATTTTGGGAGGTGCTACTTTTATAAAGGCCACATGATATTTGTTTTGCATAGTGGAATGCATAGGGAGTTATAAGGTTAATTAAAATATTTTTGTTGCTTAGAAAAATAAATAGAGTTGGAGTTATAAAGGAGAATAAAGTAAATTGATTTTTATATGTTGAATGTTATTTTGAAAAGGTTGGAGTTTATAAGGTGATAGTAAAGGAACTTGATTTTTGTGTATTGAATATTATTTTGAGAGTTTGGATATTATAAGGTGTACTTGAGTCTTGATATTTTGTATGGTGAAATAATTATTGGGGAGAATATTTGTGTGGAGTTTTTGAGATAGGTTGTTGTTATCTAACCTTGAAATTGGCAAAGATGATTTGATTGTGATTAAGACAGGTTTTGAAGATATATCTCCATCAAACAAAAGGTATGGGCACATCTTCCTTATGAGTGAAATATTGTTGGATTGAATATTGTGAAATGCAAATTTGGAGTAAAAAGGATTGTTTGATAAGCATTGTTGGAAATGTTTGAGTAAAGTTGGTTGAACATTATTGATTGAAAGTTTTGGAGTGATAGTTCAAGTTTTGTGAAACAAATTATACTTTATTTCTGAATTGATTTGAAAGAGAGTTTGAAAGTGATAGAGTGTTGTGAGTATGAAACATATTGAGTCTTTAATAATTATCTATATATTTTTGTGGTTAAACAAGATCCTAAGTGAAACTTGTCTGTGTGTTGAAGAGCTTTTCTGAAAGGGAATTAAGTTATGTTTTGTATGCAAGTTCTAAAATTGTTTTAGTGAGATTTTGTGAAAGTTTAAGGATATATTAGAGGTTAGTCTTTGTGAAGACTTGAAAGAAGAGTTGATTCATTGATTTGTTCAAGCCTTGTGTTCAGGCTTTGGGTAAATCTAAGAAAAGTTGGTTTGTGATTTGATCAAGCTTTGTGTTAAGGCTTGAGGATAGATTTGAGGACAATTTTTGGTGTAGATTTGAGAGTAGATTTGTGTTAGAACAAAGACAAATTTGGAATAGAATTTGGTGTAGATTTGAGAGTAGATTTATGCCATAGTAGAGACAGATTTATGTAAGTTAGAGGATAGTGTTTAGTACAGATTTGAGATAGAGCATAGTTTAGAGTAGGCTTTGGTGGTGACAGAGTAGAGGAAAACAATATCCAGTGGATAGATATCCATTAGCTATGGTAAGTGATGACATAGGTCTTATGAGTGAGGACAGAGGTCTTTAGTGGAGAGAGATCCACAAGCCAACACTGTGGGGGTAAAATTCTTCTATAAGAGCATCAACTAAATAATATGGGAAAGAGTTCTAATGTGGATAGTGATCCATGAATTAGAGCAAGGGGATTGGTGTCTCTTTTGGATAGAGGTCCATAAACATTGTAATAGGGAATTGATTTCCAAAATAATTCATTGAGAAAATTTATAAAGAATATTTTCTCCGTGGAGTAGTCCACATTGGGTGAACCACATTAAATCATGTCTCTCATGTGTGTGATATTTTGTGTAATGCTTACTACTTTAATATTTCTGATGTTATCATATGGATTGAAAAGCAAAAAGTTTTAACTTATACTATTCACCCCCCTCTCAGTATAAGCTCATGTTCTTTAATATCAATGGCTACATACTTTAGGAACCATTGCATGATTTTTTTTGAGTTATGGGTGTAGTTTTTATAATATGGTAGGTCTTACACTCTTCATGGGTCACAAGCAAGGCCTCCTCAGGTTATCAACTCAAACTATATGGTGAAGTTTAAAAAAAATCTTCTCAAGGGGTAATCATTTAGATATTTGCAATCCAACCATCTCATTCAATAACAGATCAAGTTCTAGAGGATTTGCAACTCATTCTAATAAAGCATGATGTAATTTTGTAGAACCAACATAATTACCATTGCATCACTCCCATGATCATGTCATTCCATTGGTACCTGGTAGTGTTCTTCCTAACATCAAACCTTATTGATACCCCATGCTCTTAAGTAAAAAATAAAGAAGTTAGTATAGAAGTTATTAAAATCTAGAGTCATTCAACCTAGTAACAATCCTTACTCTTCTCTTATATTATTGGTTTGAAATAAATATGGGTCTTGATTGTTGTGTATAGATTTTTGTGAGATCAATAATCTCACCATTAAGGATAAATTTTCTATTCGAGTGGTTGATGAATTACTATATGAGCTGCATGGGGCTATGTTTTTCTCCAAATTATATCTTTGCTCAGGTTATCATTATATAAGGCTCAAGGATGAGGATATACCCAAAATAACATTTCACACTCATGAGGGTCACTATGAAGTTTTGGTTGTGCCATTTGGCCTGAAAAATGCTCCTCCCATATTTTAAAGCCTCATGAACAATATTTCTCACCTATTTTTTTGCAAATTCATTTTAGTTTTCTTTGATAACATTTTGGTTTATAGTCACTCTTGGGAAGAGCACCTCATCAATATGGATCAAACTTTACAACTTTTTGCACAACATCAACTTTATTAAATATATATTTTAAACCAGAAAGAGTACTTAAAATGAGCTATGGAAAAAATTATTAAATATATAGGACTAAAGGAGTCAAAATTGGTCAAATACTTACTTAATTCATGGCAATAAAGAAAGTACAATTTGAAAAGAAGAGCCAAATATTTTTGAGAATTCACAAACCAATAACTTGGAAAAAGCAAATGTTTTAGAAATATCTTCCAATGATGAAAACTATACTAATGACAATATTGAAACACATATTCAAAAATTAGAATAGGATATTCATCAAAATATCTTACAAATTTATGAAAAAAGTAAAGATGAAATAGATTCAATTGTTCACAAATGGTTTTACTATTTCATCAAGGAAATAGATACACACGATTATCCTAAAACAAGTAACAAAGAAGTTGAAATATATTTACTATGCACTTATTATAGAAATTTGACCATGAAAAAGCAAACTATTGGAGTCTACATCCATGTAAATATTATGGTGGAAAATCTCATTCATCTTACTTCTGTTACTATAAAGACAAGTACTACAAAATATTTGAAGAAAGGTTGATATTTATATTAGATTATTTCTTTCAAGTTCTTATTTTAGAAGCATACACTAACAATGAATTCAAGTTTGACATTTTTGAATATCAAGAAGACCAATCATTGAAAAAACCAAAGGAAATAAAATGAAGCAATTATTATTTACTCATGACTTGCAATATTATAAGATCCTCAGTTCATAAAGGATACCTATAAGACTTCAAGATCAATGATTCTACCAAACACTTTGAAATACCAAAAAATAGTGGAATGAAGAAAACATGGAAAGATAACATGAATACTGAAGTAGAAGAATATGAACAAGAAGAAGGACCAATTCAAACTAAAGAGTACTTGAAAGATGAAGATCCATATTGAAGACTAAAGTCTTCAATACCTAAATAATGTAATATGGGGGGTGTTGGAATAGATTACATTATTTGGTGCTTGATAATATACCATTATGGGTACATGTTTATATTAGGGGTTTATCTTAGATTTGGACTTAAGTATTTTCTTAAAGCAATGTAATAAATACATAAGTATTATTTGGATGTGCAATGATGTAAATGTGCATGTAGTCCATATGTACATGAGTCCTAAGAATAGAATAGTGAGGTGTTATAGGAATATGGAAGACCAAGAGTCATGTATCACTATAAATAGGTCTTATTAGAGTAGAAGAATGTATGGCATTTTGGAGTGCATGAGTTAGAGTAGTAATTACAATATAGTGCATTTTTACAATATGGAGTGTTAAAGACCTCCATAGCATAACATTGTATATTTATGTGAGATTTCATTAATGGATATTTTTTTGAGTATTTTTAGAAGTTTCTCATCATATTTTCATGCTTATTAGTTAGCCATTATCATAGTTATAACATTGTATGCTTATTTCATTACTTGTGGTTGCATTTCCTTTAAGTTTATAGCTTCAAAAGCTAACACAATAAATTTGCTACGTGAAAATATAACATGCTTCAACAAGCCAATAGATAAATACTTTCATCAAGACCTCAATATAGTATCTAATGTATTTTTAAGCCTTACTATTAATGTAAATATCATGGGAAAATATTCACAGGATCAAATAATAATGTAAAAGAGATAAAATAAGCCAACTAATATGTAAATATCAAGGCTAATAATATATCAAATAACATTCATTAATAAGCTACAATATGAATGTAAATAGCCTAAATCATACAATATAACAAGACTTACAATATTAGTTGCTCAAATGTATACAAATTGTATTACTCCTCTTTCTATTACAAATGTATCATAAAACTCTCATACAATGATAATCATAATGCTCTCTATGTATAAAATGTAGGCTATGTAAGTTATGTAAGCTATGTTTACTATATCTGCTATGCCTCTCTATGGAGTAATATATAGCCATTTTAGGATGACTCTTTGGTTACTTGACTATTCCTTTCCTTATGCCAAGTCTCATGACTCTTGGTTTATCTACTTGACACTTGCATACACATGACTCTATCTTGTATGCACACTTGGACATGACTCTTCACATAACACATCCTAATATAAGAACACATGTGCACACTTACATATGAGACACTTGTGCATATTTACACATATAAAACTTGCACACTTATTTACATGAAACTTGTGCATTTCCTGCACATTATTGCATTACATAAAATATTTACTCAATATAATCTAGGACACAACGCTAATCTAATATTTACAAGGTTGTACCATGTGGGTACATTAGCTTATGCCAAATAATATGATATTATCCAATAGTATATTTAGATGGTTGATTTGGGTATTCTTCTTCAATGGATTCTCTAGATGAATAATTTTACGCTTCAATAAATAGGCTAGTGGATATCTCCACCAAAATATCTACCAAGATCTATCAAATATGTGAGGTGAATCAAAGTTTAAATTCATCCTACTAGGCATACCAACAAAATGTTGGCATCTAAAAATGTCTTAGATGCTTGTGGTGGTATCCTAACACACCTAGACACTCATTCCTCATGTTGAGAAACACAATGGGAAGATCTACGAGTGTTGTGGGTGCTTACAAGGCAACCTCTAAGATTTTTTTAAGGCTAACTCCTCATTGAATGTGATCTTCAACATGTTGCTCTTAAACTAATTGTTATACTACTTGCATTCATAAAGGAAAAGAGAAAGATATTTGTAAAAAATAAATGTGTGAGGAAATTAAACTTTTAGAAATTAAAACCTAAATTGAAGAGGTGATGCACCAAGATCTAAAGTCTTTTCCTTGCATATTGTACTAATGAAAACAATAAAATCCTCTAATAACTAGAAATTGATCATGGTCTCGATATAACACCCAAGCATTCAGATATACATAGAACTAGGATAGAGAAAAATTAGTCACAACTTCATATATATATCTTAATATTATAGAGATTCTAGACCTACATAGTTTTGTGTTACTAGAAAAATGACTCAAGGATCAAGTCTAGCATATACACAGAAGGAGGTAAAAGGAAATGCTTGCAAGGCCAGATATTGGTTATGAATAGGTGGTTTTTCAATGTTTACAATAAAATGAAAACTCTATTTATAAGCAAAATTTAGGGCCTCTTGCCTTAAGACCTTGCAAAAATTAATTTTTTTTATCCAAAACTAGGTGAGAGATTACCCCACATTCAATGCTAATTTTCTTTCTAAATAAAGAGTCAATAACATTGAAATGCATAGGCCTCCTAGATTTGGAGCTTTCATCACTTTTGTCAACTACCCTTGCAAGGAATTTACCTAGAGGATGAGAATAAGATCCATTTATAATCAATGTCATCAAACTCAAGGTCTTTGGGACTAGATCTTCCACCACTAGCACCTTTAAGATGTCAATCACTTGGAATGCCACACTTCAATTGTGTAGGTAGAGAATTTGCAGCCTCTTGTAGCTATTTTATTTATGAGTTTAATATATTTCTAAAGGATGGCACATAGATGTTACCTCTAATAAAGCCTACAAAATACTCTGTTCATGGTGGATGATAGCACAACTTGATTATCCATCACCAAATTTTTAAATTTGAGACCTACTAGGCTAGACTACCTTCTCCTTGATTGGGTGTATGATGAAGTCTTTTCAAATCTCATTTTAATTTGTAATCTATACAAGCAGTTGGATTGGGCATAAGTTTGGAGCAAAGGGACTACATGGTTTTCACATGTATGACTACTATGACCCAATTATATATAGAGGATAGTCTTGTGGCCTGGCCATACTCTAACCAAATGTTGAAGAGCTCTTTGGGATGACATGGGTTATTAGATGTTGGAATAGATGGTCCATGGGTATTTGTGAAGTAGACACTTCAACATTTACTCCTATCCTCCAATGGTTTATTGGATCATTCCTACCCTAATATCCTAACATTGGTGATTTTTGAGCACATCGCAAGGGAATGTGAAATCGCCATGTGTATGACCATAATGAGATGCAGAGGAATTATTTTTAAGAGATCATCCATTAGGGGAAATAGTTATGAAATTATGGCCTTCGTCTCATCCCATACAATGGTGGGGCTACTATTAGTTATTAATGAAAGGGTTCATGCACTCTAACCAATGACAAGGGTCCATTTAGTTATTATAAAAAGTGTTAAGGGAGATGATGTGGGCTATCAATCCTTATGATCATATGATTTGCATAACTTTTAGGATGATTAGGTATTTTCCTCTTGGATTTCCATGGACCATTGGTTCCAATATTGCCCAAGATTGTTTATGGAACATCTTTGGGCATGCTTCATGATGAGATATCTTTTACTCTTTGTGTTTTTCCAATGCATCCGCCATGTGTCTAAGTCTTGACCAATGACAAGGATCTTATCTTGACATTTCCCTAGGTTGCTTTATTAAATAGCATGGACCATTGGATGAATAATAACTGGCTCACATAAATTTATGGCCATTCCTATAGTTGAATTATCTCTAATCTACAAGTTGTGTTGTTAGGACCCCATCCTAATATTATTTTTGTTATTTTTATATGATTATGTAAGGAACCGCTTCCAATGTGGGGACCCCCTTATAATATTATTTTGTAATACTTTTTTAAGGCATGTGGTAAGTAAGTTTCCTATACAAGTGGGGCCATTTCATGTAACTATTATCAATAATGTAACCAATATTTGGTAGAAGATTGTAGCTCGAGTGGCATTTTGTATGTAAGCCAACTCTTGAGATTTAGGTTAGGGTTGCATGGTGTATATTTAAAATACATAGAGCCATGTATGAATTTATATTTTTGCAAATTAATAAAAGTATTCAAGGAGGTCACCCCCTCAAAGATATCTATGACTCTGTGTTGTTATGATATTGTTAAATTTTGCATTAAGATTTTCCACAAGGGTGAATTTTGTCATTTAGCATGAATATTAGGATTTTCACAATTTTAATTTTGTAAATTTTGGGATCCTAGAGGTCGGACCATTCACTCAAAAATTTTGGGATCAATTTTTATAAGTTAAATTCACCCTGGTACCATAAGGTTTCCCACCTAATTTTTGCTTTAAAATTATTAATAAAAATTTATCCTACACAATTCACCTCTTATACCCCATTATATATAGATAACCCTAACCGCAACAGTCATACAATTAGAACATCAATTTTCTCTGGTAGCAAACAATATAAAACATGTGACTGACACAATGTGATTGATAGAAGATGACTAACATAGATAACTGGTAGAACATGACTAACACAAGATGATTGGTACACAACTAGCAGAACATGACTGACACAAGGCAATTGACACAAGGTGACTGACACAAGGTGACTAACACAAGACAACTAACATAAGGTGACTAACACAAGGCAATTGGCACAAGGTGACTTGTAGAAGGTGACTGGTAGAAGGTAACTGGTGTAAGGTGAGTGGTAGAAGGCGAGTGGCAGAATGCGAGTGGCAGAAGGCGAGTATTAGAAGGTGAGTGGTAGAAGGTGAGTGACATATATCAACAAACATTTACTGGCAAGTTTATTTTACCATTAATGTTCCTTTTTTAAATATTTTTATTTATGGACACTCAATAAGGAGGTTTTCCTATTATTTGGGCACCAATATCAAGCCTTCTTGGGTTAGATATTCTATTGTCTTGAACAATAGTTCTCTCTTTTACCAATTATTTTCATTTTTCAAAATGATTTTCATGTTACTATTATGTTTATAACATGTCACTTGCTAGAAATGGAAATAAGTGAGGCTAGTCTTTCGATAAAAGGATTAGCAGTATCCTCAAATACTTTTATAATATTTCAAAATCCATTCAGCCATCAACATTTGCACAAATTGAAGGTATGAATACCTTTACTTACTAACTAGTTAATTTTTATACATTGTTAATTTTATATATAATGTCTTCATTGATTAAGAAGTGTGCTTTTTGGTTGATGGATTTGTCCATTATTTTATCTGTATTTTTTAACAGAAGGTATGATTTTAAATGGAATAATCATAATGACCTTGGTATTGACCCTAGTATTATCTCTACAAAAAACACTGTTGACCCTGGTATACCTCCACTTCCACATATCCATGATAATAAAAAGTCCACAAATGAATATTTTCTTAATGAAATGGAACAACAACATGAATAGATTCCTAAAAATAACACACCAAATGGAAAATAAAATAATAGTTCTTATGCAGTCCCTACTTCCGGAGAATATTCTTCTAAAAAACATAAACATGCAAGGTTATCTAGGTGGACAATTAACAGATCATTTCAACCTGATTGCGTTTTAGAATTTCCATTTATTAAGCCAGTGCTGCCAAAGAATAGTAATGAGCTAATAACAAAATTGAGATGTGTAATTTACATTTGGAATCACGGAAAGGATCATAGATTGCAAGTTAAGAAAGAGATAGTAGAAAAACATATTGGAAAGGTTTATATAAAAACAAAATAAATTGATGGTGATGGACAAAAACCAAAAAAATATAGGTGGAAGGATGCATCAGAATGTGCACATATCATATATGCACAAGAATATGATAAAGAAATAAAATAAAATCAAAATTTGGTTGAGAAAGGTGCAATGATTCAAGACCAATTTTGAAAAATGAATAAGTTCACTTTAGCTTCAAAAAGTTTACAATTTGTTGTTGTACTCACTATTCTTAAAAAGGGTAGATCTATGTCTGATTTCATTGATTATAAATCTCTATTTCAACTAGTTGATGTGTAGAATTTACCCAACGCCCTTTGGTTAGATCAAAGTGGTTGGGAAATGGTAAAATATATGTCATTGGTTGAGCAGGATGACCTCAAAGAGAAATTAAAAAAGGCTAAATTCATTTCACTTTTAATTAATGAGGTGACTACTGTTGACAACACATATTGGATTTGCATGCATGTTTACACATTAGAAAATCATTTAAGGCAACCTCATTTACTTGGATTATGCAAGATGGTGGAAAATTGCAATGCATAAAATATTTACAATGTTGTTGTATCTAGTTTAAATAAAATAGTAGGAATAAATGAAATGGAAATAACCATTAAGTTAATATGTGTTGGAGCTGATGGTGCTGCTACAATGTAAGGACATAGGAATGGTCTTTGTGTTAAACTACAAACATATTTTGCCCCATATTTGATCTCTATTCATTGCATGGCTCATCGAATGATTCTTGAATACAAAATTGTGGATACATTTACAAATGTAGCGAGAGTGGAAGAGCTTGTCCATGAAATTCATGATTATTTTTTCATGTAGTCCAAAAATATTTTTAGATTTTCAACAATTTGCATTAGGAGTTACTGAAGGTAAAAAACTCTTAAAAGATATAGATACTAGGTGGATTTCGATGTATCAATCGACATGAGTTTTCAAAGAATATCAATCCTTGGTAGGGTTTGTGTATGTAAATCATAGGGCAATTGATAAGGCTAAATATTTGCTATTTCAAATGAGTGAATTTGAAACACTTCTCACATTGTGTGGTATTCTTTCAATGTTGTAAGAAATGAATACTTTGATAAAAATTGCACAAGAAAGATCGATTTATATTGTGGATTTCATCAAGGTGAGAAAAAAATTTGCATACATATTGATATGATGTACGCATCTGGTCAAATTTTTATGGATCCTATGTTTGAGAGTTGAAGAGCCTTGAAAAATGTGAAAGATCCTCAATTTTTTAATTTCAATATAAATGATCATATATGTATTAATATCTACAGAAAAAAAATTTTTATATTGTTTTGGTCAGCAAATGGATATAGCTACAAATGAAGTTGAAAAAATTCCCATAACATACAACAAATTTCATGTAGTTGTAATAGATATAAAAATTAAACTAAAACAAATACTAGAATCATTGATAAAAGAAATCAGAGGCCATTTTCAAAGAGATAAATTTCTTGATGCTATGGGTGTGGTTAACCCAATGTTTTGGTATTCTCATAATGAATACTAGATTATAAATGGTTTATTTCTCAAATACATGGGCACTCTTGCTAGCCATTTCACTAAACATGTTATAGTCAATGGTATCGAAATCAATGGTATTTTCAACAAAGATCTCTTGATAAAATAATCAAACTGTTTTGGAACAACATTGTCTGCTCAAGTTTCACAACTCACTAACCATCATGAAATAGGTTCTATTTCACGTTTGTGGAAACAATTACATCCCAGTAGTATCTTACAACATACTATGAGTGAATATTTTAATTTATATGAATTATGTCAAACGATGATTTTAGGATATGTGGAAGATGAAAGGGTATTTAGTGCATTATCATATGTAAAATATAAAGTTCAAAATAGGTTGGACAAAAATTTAGAATTTTTTTTTAGAATATATGTGTTGACCTATGAGGTAGAGAATTTTCCTTATGAAAAATATTTTTCATATTGGAAATATCTGGAAGAGAGAAGAGGTGTCATGAATACTCAGGATGATGAGGATAATGGTAACATTGATCAGACTGTGATGACAAAAAATTTGGGTATGAGTGCAAAATATTTTGTACAATCTGAAAAGATTTTGTTCTAAATTTCAGCATTATGATGCAAAGATGCTTTCATTTGATTTGATTTCACATATTATGCTATTAGTTTTCAATAGAATATTGAGATTTGATTCTTTCATTTGATTTGATTTCACATATTATGCTATCAGTTTTCAATAAAATATTGAGATTTGATTATATTTTGAGACATGTATTTTGGAACATGATATTTTGATTTCAAATTCACATATTATGCTATCAGTTTTCAATAGAATATTGATTACAGATCTGCTATCAGTTTTCAATAGAATATTGATTACAGATATTATTGATTTTCACATGTATTTTGATTTCACATATTATGCTATCAATTTTCAACAGAATATTGATTACAAATATTATTGATTTTCACATGTATTTTGATTTCACATATTATGCTATTAGTTTTCAATAGAATATTAATTATTGATATTATTGATTTTCACATGTATTTTGATTTCACATATTATGCTATCATTTTTCAATAGAATATTAATTATAGATACTATTGATTTTCACATGTATTTTTATATCACATATAATGCTATCAGTTTTCAATAGAATATTGATTAGAGATATGTTGCTTATGGAACATGATTATTTTTGTATCATAGATGTGTTATTGGATATTTTTTATATCATGTTATTTAAGTCTTGTTATTGGATTATTAGTCTATGATATTCAAATTATTTAGAATACTTGTATTGAATAAACCATGTAAGGCAAACCAAATATCTATGCTGCATTCTAGTCATTTCAAATTATTTCATAAAACATAAAAGAACATTTATATTTCATCCACATAATTCAAAGTTTCTATTGCATCCACAATACTAATCAAAACATCACAATATTGAAAATAAAATATCAAAAAGATAATACAAAATTTATGGAAATTGTCTCTTTTATTGATTTCAAAAAGATATGATTCTTTTACAATTAAAAAAAAAAACTATGCAACATGTTTGGTTTCTCCTCAAATAAAAAAGCAACAGTTCTACTTTTCTTCCTACACGGTGCTTGAATTTTCAACTACATCTAACTCAATATCCTTTGCTTCCAATGCACCAACCCTTACCAAACTTTTAGTTGTAGTGTTTATCCCCGATAGCAATAAACCTTATTTCTTCGTTGGATCTTCTCTAAATGGTGCAGTTATTTCTCCTGTTCTTTTAATGCAACCTCCACATCTAGGCCATTATATTTGATAAAATTCTTCAGCCAATTATTTTCTCTAAAAGTGTATTGCAATATTTTATTCACTTAAATAACATTATTCACACTAATTTTTGTAGTCTTAATCAAAATTTTCATGGCACTGACATGATGCTTTAAGAGTTGATAATTAGACTAAAAAATAGAAGAGAAAAATATTAATATTTATAAACAAAATATATTTAAGAAAAAATGATTTCCAGTTATATGTAAAACTTACATCAATTGTAAGTCTTGTAGTTTCTACAACTACTATTTTTTTCTTATCTAGTTCCCATTCATTGAAATATACCTGGACCTCGACATTGAGGTTCTCTAATTGATCTAGCATAATGGCCAAAACTTCATCACTGTATGTAGACTCACCCTGCACGGTACTAGATTCAGCTTTATGTAACAGAGCATCAAACTTTTGTGGCTCATTCTGTACCTTTGAAAACAACTCCTTTCTATGTGCAAAATTCTTATATCGGCTATTTATATTTTGTACTAAGATAGTGGATTTTGGGGATAAAGAAACATTTTGCTAAAGCTTCACATATAACTCACAAATTAAAGGGTATTCTTTGAAATCTTAAAGGATAAATTCATTTTGGTTTGCAAATTAAGGTGAAAATCTAATACACTTCATCTTTAGCCTTAAATGGTCTCTAACCCAGGTGGTAGGTAAATTTTGCAAAGCTATACAATGCTTAGTAAAAAAAAAAAAAAATATTGAAGGAAAGAAAATCCAAATCAATCTAAAGGTTTAGATAATCTTCACCAGGTCTATGGATGCCTGAATCATAGTGGAGCAATGTCAAGACGGAATAAAAGAAAAGAAATAAATGTAAAATTAATATAATACCTAGGTGATTCAGATAATCTCTATCGGGGCTATAGACACCTGGCTAGTAGTAAAGCAAGGTCTAGAAGAGATCAAGGTCATCTCCATTGGGGATATGGATGCCTGGATGGCAGTGGAGCAATGCAAAGGCACATTTTTAATGAGTGATACCCTATAGCCTAAATGCAAAACAAATGATGGAATCTGGATTGTCTCAAGAACACAAAGTAAATCACAATTCACACACTGCACAGTGGCAAATGGTCCATTTGTTTTTATTTGAAGCTATTTACCCCTTTTTCTTTGGATATTGCTATATGATGTTCATTTCTCTAATATTTGTTTTTCATGATTTTAGATTAGATTCTTCATCTGAAATGCTCAGGAGCATTTCCCAATAGAGTTGCAATTTGTTGCGACCATTGTACAACTTGCCCCAAATTTAGAGAACCACCTTAAATTCTATGGTTTTAGGAGAATTTGTGGTTTGTATTTGAGTGATAATTTTCATAGGTCCCTATCCACGAGGTCGTAATGCAGGATTTTTGGTTGGTTAGTGCCTCCTTTTAGTTTCTTGTAGGTTGTCTAGTGTGTTGGTTAGGTCTTATTTCTTTGTCTTGTTTTATGGTTTTGATTGTGTTAATGTTTTGAATTCAACCCATTACAACATTTGAAATTAATTAAATTGAATTTAAGTAAAGAAAAGAAAAGAAAATTAATAAAGACATCAAATTAAAGTAAAATAATAAAAAAGAAATAATTATTTTTAAATAAAAATAAAGTGAAAAAAATAGCAAAAATGGTGTCATTTTTATTTCACTCTAATGCTTTTCGATTTTATGGGTTAGTATTTAATAATTTTTTTGTGTCTAATTAATTTTAATGTTTTATTGGTAGGTGATAAGATAGAGTGGCTCACAATGTGGACATCAGGTAGACACGATGGACAAGGCTCGGAGGTAGCCATGATCTGGCGTAGCAATAGATGGACATGGTAGGGACTTGAAACCTAACTAGACATAATCTTGACACCCCTGAAGCAGATCGAGTAGACCGATACCATGATTGATATAGTGACCACAGGGCGAGTGATGAGCATTTACGAATAGATAAACCAAGACATGCATGTGGATCGACATTATAGTGGCTATATGGCAAGTGGACGTGGATCACATGATGGACAAAGACTATGGATGGATAAAAAGGACTAAGATATGTGACACATTCGTACGAGGGATAGGTAGGGGAAAAACCATCACAAGGTGGTCATTTAACCTTATGTGCATTTGACTTATTATACTTCTATGTTGTCACTGTCATCTCATATGTGGGATAAAAGAAAAAGAGACTTCATCATGAAGCCTTGCATCACATTTATTTTGGATCGAGGTAGACATGGAATTAGATTTGGGCTCGAAATGTGAACGAAGATACATAGGGTTGACACAGATCGATGACATGATGACAACGAAGATTGATGTAACCAAACACTAGATGAAGTGAGGCAATCACCATCCATGTATTATTTAGATAGAAAGGAGTTGATATGGGTGTAAATTTTGTCAGTCAATCAAGAAAAATATCTTATAGAAGGGCTCAAGAATATCACATCTAGTTCCTACATTGTAACCATCCATATCAGCGAATAAATATTGAAAAGATGAATAGCAAATATACAGTGATGAGGAGCATCATCCAAGGAGTCGTAAAGGAGGTATGGTGTGACCATTGGTAGATCCAATAATTATTTAACTATAGGTGGTATCATTCCTATTGTATACTGGTAGCAATTTTTGGGCCAAAGGTAGTCTCGTTCATCATCAAAGACCATGCAAAGAGTAATAAATTAAAGGGAATTATATTTCACAAGTAAAATCATGTGGTGAAGGCACAAACTTTGTCACGGTCTGACACCCAAGTTGTATGGTGCAAACATCACAAGGTAAATAAAATACCATAGTAGAGGTGGACTAATAAGGTAAGATGTTCAACACATTTGTAACGCTCATGGGATAGAGGCATTATCAACACCATTTAAATTTATTGAGTGGCTTCGTCACATTCCTAAAGCTTTTGCATTAGAGAGGGGATAGGCATGAACGCGTCAGTTAAAAAAAATAAAAGGGATGAATGGGGTGAAGCATAGGACTCATATGCATTATTATGAAAACATGTAACATCCTATCCAACATCAGAAGTAGAGAATCTAACGTAACGTCTCCCTACAATAAGTGCATTTGTAATGATCTATTCACTATGGTATTGACTGTGGTTGCAGTCGAGAGTTGAACGCTCATTTGCCAAGTATGCAACAACATTTCATCAAAGGATATATAAATAAAATAAAATGTTTTGATATGATAGCCATGATGAGGTACTCGTTAAAAATGTAGAATCCTAAAGATATTTTTGAGGTAATGTAGATAGTGGTAAATATCTTAATAGGTTCTCCTATAGATAACATAAGTGTTATTGAATGGTTGGTGAATAAAGGAAAGTAATTGTGGTTACCATTTGAGGGTGAATGGAGGGCCATTGAAGATAAAACAATGCATTAGAAAATGGATGCATGAGTATATTGTTGGAAGAACATTTCAAATCCCAAATGAAAGAGAAAATGAAAGGTTTTTTTGAAGTTTTAAAATATGCTATTGAAACAAAGAAATAGGCTAGAAATTTTTGGAACATGAAGTGTGAAGAAGTATTGGAAGACTTCAAGTTGCTACCAACATTTGGTCTCACCTTGTATGCAGAAAAGAGAGGTTTTGAACATAATGAAAGCTTTATTGCATATTTTTTTTACATGTATTGGATACATTTAATGATGTTTTATGCATAGATATGGTAGCATTATTTAAGTTTTTTTAATGCATGTTTTACCCCTTAGACTCTTGCACTTAACCAGATTTAGATTGTGTGGATGCAGGTATAACCTAATTTTGTTTAGTATTCATGATCTAACATTTTTTGCAGAATAGGCGAGATTAGTTTTCAGTAGTTTTATTTGATCATTTTCAACATTTTGTTTCATATTCCAAATTTTTTATTTTTTCTCTAACCCTAGATTTTATCATTTTTTATCTTTCATTTTATTTTCTTTAAAATTCTATCAAGCACTCAAAATCCTAACAAGTTCATGATTTTCTACATTAAGATTAGGGGTTTTGAAGTAATTAGACATCCAAGTAATTGTGTTGTTTAAGGCTAACATATTCAATTATTTGGACATTTTTTTAATTAAGGCATTCATTTTAAGGTTTTGACGAATTTTTATTTGCACTCCACAAGTTATATTATTTTCATATTAGCTTAACAGAGTTCATTTTTGTTTAAAAGGAGTTTTGCAATTTTCAAGTTTTCACACAAATTCACATTACTAAGAGAAAATTTGCAATCTAAGTTCTGCACAAATTCACTTTAAAAGGGAATACGAAATCCAAACTTTGCACTATTAAAGACAAGCAAATTAATTTCATTTAATGTGAAAGAGAAAAAAAATTTAACCTCCCAACTTTCATTAAAATGAATCATTAAGATGTCATTCTAAAGCTACTACTACATTGCAAAGTTAGATTTTAGTTATGTTTCTTTTATGCTCAAGGAGAGCTTAACAAAGCAAGATAAAATGAATCTAATCATCATTCAAGATTCACATTTCAGAGATAGATTTTAGTCTTTTATTTTATGCTCAAAGCAAAGTTTAACAAAGAAAGATAAAAATTTGTTAAAATATGCTTAACAAAAGAAGATAAAATCTACCTAAAACACTTCAAGATAAAATGAATTAAATCACCTTTCTCGGATGGTCATATGAGGGCCAATAACATCACATTTATTTTCTTTTAAATATCTTTTCTTTCTTGACCAAAGCAAAGTTTAACAAAGAAAGATAAAAATTTGTTAAAATTTTATTAATAGAAGAAGATAAAATCTACCTAAAACACTTCAAGATAAAATGAATTAAATCACCGTTCTAGGATGGTCATACGAGGACCAATCACATCACATTTTCTATTCTTTTAAATTTCATGAGCAATAAGAGCATGGTAAAATCAAATTAATACCAACATAGGTCCCTTTTTAATAGTTACTTGCATCTCTAAGGTATTTCAACACTTATTTTGACACATTTTCACAAGCATACAAGAAAACATTAAGTAAAAGGAACTTTAGAGAAATTTTAATTTCTTTGCAAGAGAGGGATTTTCTAAAAAAAATCCTAACAGTGAGTGTGATTTTGCACAAAGAGAAATTAAAAGAAACAAGCACAAAGAGAATAGAAGCAGCACGTACAGATTAGAAGAAAACAAAAAAAAGGTCTAAGAGGCCTCTATTGGAGAAAAGGCCCAAGAGGCTTATATTGAAGAAAATACCCAAGATGGTAGTATCCCATATCCTACCATTTATTTATTAATTATTGCTAGTATAATTAATTATGTTATTAATTATTATATTGAACCTTCATCTATGAACCGACGTAGGGTTAGGATTAGGATACTTATAAATATGTGTATGAGCAATATTTGTAAATCATCAAGAAGAGAAAATATATAGTTCTAAAGTCAAGAAGGGAGCCCCCTTGAAGTGGCCTACGATTCTAAGGAGGGAGCCCCCTCGAAGTGGCCTACGATTCCAAGGATGGATACCCCTTTAAGTGGCAAGGATGGAGCCCCCTTTAAGTGGCAAGCGATTCGGAGTTCATATTAATTTTATTTATTAAATTCATATCAATTATTTATTAAATTTTTGCAGTTTTGGATCAATATATTTATTAAATTATATTAGAACCTCAAGGTTCTAACATTTGGTATCGTAGTTGATGCATTTTGTACTATGTAAATAAAAAAAAATTCAAAGCACAAATTCATGAGTCAAATAATTGTTTTTCTAAGTGCACCATTTTCAACATAATCCACCATCCACCGTTGTGTTGTGATAGATACAATCACCATAGTTCATCTGTGAATTTGTTTATGCAT
Organism: Wollemia nobilis; assembly: GCA_028583015.1. Classification (NCBI taxonomy): domain Eukaryota; kingdom Viridiplantae; phylum Streptophyta; class Pinopsida; order Araucariales; family Araucariaceae; genus Wollemia; species Wollemia nobilis. Next base: position 20,438,057 of record JAQPPZ010000541.1, on the reverse strand, counting down.
AGGGTCATGTGTTCCTAGTCACTGATATGCCATCCAATTCTACCCAATGGTACAAACATAGACCCGAATAACACCAGAGTGCCCCAATAATTGAATATGTAAAACAACCACAATGGAATATCAATAAATGTTCCTTCCAAAATTGCTTTGATGTGAGAATAGACCTATGCGCTTCTTCTGCACCTTCAGCACCTACTATTATTGGCTTTCTAGTTATCAGCTCCTACAACACCACTCCAAAGTTGAACACATCTTGCTTCACTGAAAGCCTCACTCCATAACCACATTTTGGAGCCATGTAACCATACGTGCCACCCAATATATAGCTATTGGATTTCTTGAACTTAGATTTATCTTTTATCAACCTTGCATACCCAACGTCCACAACATGTGGAATATACTCATGGTCCAGTAGAATGTTGGCCGATTTCACATCATAGTGGATAATTAGAGGTTTTTAGTCATGGTGTAAATACTCTAGTCCTTCTACCACTCCTACCATTATATTGTACCATGTCATCCACTTCAACTCTTGTTTCTATGATTTTAGTGCTTCACCTCAATATTCCCACAGATAACCATTTTTCATGTAGTCATACAACAATATGTTCATATTGATGGTGGCTACATATATAAATCCATACAGATATAATATATTTCTATGATGGATGAACCTGAGGGTTTCAAACTCCTACCTCAAATTGCGCCTGACAATGATAAAAAACTCATATAATTGTAGCAGGCTTTCTTAACCTTCATGGTTTGGATACATGGCTCCAAAGTTTATATGTTGTCCATCATTAATTTCACTGGCCTTAAATGTTTGTGTGCCCCATACCTACTAAACGCGACACCTTTCCCCCGTTTCTTAATGCTCAATATCTCCAAATGTGAATTGTTCCAAATTTTTTATTTTGTTGGACCCTTCAATTGTAAAATATTTCAAAGAAGTCAAATGTGCAAAACTTGGTAGCTTTTCTAATTTTGGGCACCACTTCACTATCATTTGCTTGAGTTTCATTGGCAAGGTTTCAATCTCCATTAACTCCATATTTTCATTGATGTCAAGAGTTTCAAGGCTACGACAAGGCTACGACAATCTTCAAAAATTGATATTGTTGTAACCCATGTGTCAAATAGATCTATCACCTTGATACGACATAATGAAGAAGTAGAGGCCGATCTAAAAATCAACTCTCATAATGGGCAGCCAACAATGGATAATTTCCAAAGATTAGCAAGTTTCCCAAATGTGTTTGGTAAAGATATCACACCTGAATGGAACATTTATAACTCCTTTAAAATTTTGAGATACCCAGAGAATTAAGGAAAGACTCCAAACTTACACAAAAACAAATATATAGTGAAATCAAGCTGGAAAAATTACCAAAATATGGTGGTAAATACTCCAAGTTGGAACATCTAAGAATACAAAGTGAATTCAAGCTAGACAAATTACCAAAAGAGTTTGGCAAAAATTTCAAGAAGGAACAACCTTCAATATTAAGTGAAGTCAAGTGTTGGTCACAAATCTGCCTAAGTACAAGATATTATCACTTGTGCACCCTAGACTCGGCCAACATTGAAAGGTCGAGGGAAAGAGAAAATTTCTTCGGACCAATCTCTAGAGAGGGTTGGTTCCCCTACTAAATATTACACTGTTAAAGACTAGAGTTGTAGGAAAGAAACTAAAAATAATGGAAAGAAAGGGAAATATGGCCATAGGCCAAAGATGTAGGATTGGGGAAGACTAACAGCAAAAATTTCACCAAGTTTTATAATAGCATATAAAAGAAGGAAAGCAGCAGAATTTTAATCACACCTTTGTAGGGACAACCCTCAAATCACATTTCAAAACTTACTCACTCACCAACAATGTTTTAAATCCAAAAATAGAATTTGAAACTTAACAGCAAGAACATGAGCATAAAAAAAATGCTTAAAAATAGAAGGAAATCACACACATAATAATGCTTGCAAATTTTAGAAGCCAAGTCTCTTCTATTGATGTAGAGAACTTAAGAAGTTTTCTTGCAAAATGTCCAACCTCCAATGGAAATTTGATTAGTATTTATAGAGGTTTTCGCCTCTTTCATTAAAAACATATGGAGGCAAGGTGTCGGCCACTCAGACACCAATAGTAGTAATTCTCTCCTCGACAACAATAATGAACCAATGAAAAAATGCCAAAGAAAATATCTACTAATTTTATCACATGGCATATCAAGCTTCAGCAGGAATCAACGATCTTATTTCATTCTCTATGGTGGCACCTTGGAAATGCATACCCACAAAGTTGTCGGTGCCTCAAAAATAAAAAAATATTGCACTAGAGTCTAAAGCACCTAGCGATTTTGGTGATAATATTGCCACAGGAATTAAATTCATCAATATTAATCCTTTTTCAAAGAATATTTTCATTGAAAACATGAAATTTCACCCAAAAAATGGGCCTTCATCTTCAATTAGCCTGAAACGAGCTTTTACTTGGAATGTGCACTTAATACTTTTATCCTATGTGAAATGAAATTGTACCCCAATATTTGTCCTTTTATTCCGACTTCTTCTAGGAAAATATTCTACTGCCATAAGTGGGGCCAATCTTGGAAACTTAATTTCTTTGAAAATTAATGAGAACAAAACTGTCGAAAAGCGAAAAGGCATTTTGGAGAGCGAAAATGCCATTTCGGAGAAAAAGCATTTTGGAGAGCGAAAAAGGCATTTCGAAGAGCAAAAAATCCATTTCGAACAAAAAGCATTTCGAAGAGGGGAAAAGTATTTTACTTTAATTGCACCCGAAATTACATCCATCAAAAATTTTCAAAAAACAATGTTCAATGTGTGAAAACACTCAAAAAACATTTGTAAGTTTTACTGGCAAATTTACAAAAAAATTTCAATGTGGCAAAAATGCCAACATTTTTGGTGGCTCGTGGGGTATTCAGATTACCTGAATTCGATTGATCCCAGACATTTATTCATTGGGTGTAGATTCCCCACTATTAGTTGCATATGATGATCGGCTACTGGTACCAGCTTCGTCCTACTTTTTGAGATGTGCCCCTATATATTCATACACTACAACTTCATCAGCGCATGCATCTATAGTAATTACCTCATGAAATTTGAGTGTATCCACAAGATATTGAAAAGTCTCAACCTTTTCTATATCAATATATTTAGCCTTTTGGCTAAGCTCTAGTAATCCAGACTCAATGCGAATGAAATTTCTCATCAACGACAATACATGCTCTTCAGTTATGGGCTCCTCCAAGTTATCAATATCTGAGGTATCAACCACAAAAAAACCCATAATGCATCCAGGTATTTCTTCGCCAAAATATTCCCCTGGTCATCAACAAAGCTAGGGAAACCATTAGCTACGATGGTTTCAAAGTGATCCAAGGAAATGTGCCTCTCATGCTCAAATGTTTCCTGCAGCTTACAGGCTTCTTTAAGAAGTTCCATATTGGAGAAAAAATTGTGCACAGTGATCTTGGCACTTGCCTAATCATGGGATATTTCACTCATTGGATAAAACCAAAGATCCATTTGAGTCATTGACTGGATCTTCATGGCCATTTCTAACTTTGGCTCTAAACCTTGATCTATGTTGTCCACTATAGGCCTGCCATATGAAAAAACTATCTATACCTTCTGAAGAAACATGAGAACTAATGTAGCATTGGTTGCCATTTTCCTACAATCATTCAACAATTTACTATGAGCTTCTTTAATTTTATCCTTGGTGAGGGTCACAGATTGTATAGCTTTTACCACCAACTAATTTTGCAAGTTCTAAAGATAGTCCTGCAAGGCTTGGATCTTCAATTGAGCTTCTTGCTCTGTTTTTTGGAACTAAGTTGCCTGTTTGATCTTCATGATATCACCCTCCAAACGTATTGCTTGTTACTGCCATTGTTGAGATTCAAACTGTGCGATATCCATTTTGGCATTTTGTGCTACCAAGGCCTCCTCTAGATCCTTTATCTTTGTTTCAGCATGGATGAAATAATCCTTAAAATGCTCATCTTGTAGGTAAATTGAACTTGACACCACTCGTATGATTCTCATTTTCTCTGTTGGATCCATCTTTGTGATATCCTCAATGACTGCTTGGTAGGAATAATTAGTGGGTACCATTTCTCCTTGAGGTTTATGAACCTGAGGAACCATAATCACCGTGTGCATCTCCATTACTACTGGATCAAAAATTACTTTCTTCATTGGTTTTGCCATGGCCAGCGCATCCTTTTTCTTGTGATTCTTCAACCATCTTGATGAACTTTGTCATGCCCTGTCAATTTTTTTTGCTATCGGGTGCTCAGGTAGCAACTCCATCTCAGAAGCTAGTGGCTCCTATACTATAAAAATTGGGGAAGATAGGAAAAGGGATTGTTGAGGATTTGATTCAATCATAGGGATGGAAGTGGAGGGTGCTTCAGCAACGCTTACTCAAAGAGGGGCTTGCATGGTTATAGAAGTAACAGGATGATAAGGCATGGAAGATGGAACTGAGGGTAATAGAAGGGCAAATGGATTTGAGGTGGATGCGAATGAACTAAAGGAAAGAGAAAATTATGAAATGGGTGAAACTAGGGAAGCACTGGTGACCTATGACTGTGGGATAGAAATGGGAATGGAAGAGGTGGATGTAGCAATTGGGGGTAAAGTTGACATGGGAACTATAGATGAAAAGACAATGGTCACCAATGCTTGTTACAAAGAGAAGAAGAAAGAAAATGCATACCTACGAGCTTTGACACCATTTGAGCCAATGGTGACTATTGATGTGCCCCAATATTATCCTCTCCTTTCGATCTTGCCTTCTCCACATTCGTATTTACTGTTATCACCATTGGAACTGATTGTCCCAACTGAGCCAAAGAAGATATATTCGAAGAAACAATTGGCTCAATTGTTGGCAAAGGAAGAAATTTTGTGCTCAGCATAGAAAGGGCTCCACTTCTAGGTTTCTTCACTATGTTAGGAAAAGAAACTCTCATAGATGCACTTCTCTTCTTTTGTGGAAGTTTCTCCTCCAGCAGAAATTGCTCTTCTTATTCATCTTCAATCGTTATCCTCTCTTCTTTTGATGCTTTCTCTTGTCTCCTTATATATTCCTCTCTATATGGACTGCTAATACTTCTAGGTATTAAATCAACAAGGGAGAGAGGCTGGTACTTTTCATATTGTTCATCATAGATCATTGAAAATGCATCATCCATAATCAATGGATAATTTACCTTGGGCTTATTTCGGTGAATCCTCATGATCCACCAGTGAGCAATCTTCTCATCAGACCAATCAAGAAATTTTATCTTTATTTGTTCAAACAAACCTAAAGGAGGAACTTGCTTTGGATGATTTTCTAGATCATATTCGACCTCCATCTCATAAAAATCATGCCAAGGAGGAAGTGACTTCATCTTCTCCACATGCTATTCAAGGTCATGTCCTTCAGGATTATTCCTTTGCTGTACAATGTCTTCTCTAGGGCAACAATGAAAAGTCTTGGTCTTGATGTGACTGTTAAAAATGCCCAGAGGATCATACTTCCATCATTGAGGAATCTCGACCAATCCATGGTCATAGAGTGTCCCAACAATTAATTCATTATGCCCACTCCAAGTAACTATTATATCACCAAACTTGAAAGGCATAGCACATGTATTCTTCTTTCCTCGACCTAACCCATAGGTATCATTGATGAAATCACTTTGTCGAGCTACTTCCAAGGGAAAAAGGTGTTCAATTGTAAAATATGGTAGCAAAAAAGGTTTACCAGTAAAACCAAACATTCTAACCACCATGCCTTGTGTTAGTAAAAAGACATTGCCTCTTCTTTGATCAACCACTTTTGCTTGCATTGCGTGAGGCATTCTGTTACATACTCCATAAATTAACTCCAAGGTGGGTCCTAAAAATATCCTGTTGAAATTATAATATGACTCCTTCTTTGACAAACTTTGAGTCCATGAGTATACCGACAATGATTTTCCTGCTTCATATGTCTTATTTATTGCTATGAAGGTAAAGTAAGAGTGCATATGATAGAAAAATACCATGCCAAAATGGAACAATGCCTGAAAGTAATATCTTCTCCACTTTGTACCTTTTGCAATTGTGAGTGTATCCTCCATTCCAAGAAATATGCCCAATCAAATAAAATCAGGTTTGGAGTTAATGTCATAGCGGTCGAAGCATAAAACCCTACTTGTGAAATGCACTACACCAATGAAATGCTATAGTACGGGGATGTTCAACAGACATGTTTTGTGCAGCAAATTCGACATCCAAATGTAACTTTTCCACTCCTTTGTTAGTGATATTGCAATCATTAATATGCATCAAGCGATTATCATATGACTTTAATTCTACATCTTCATCCTCCTATTCTTGAGCTTTTTCCTACTTCTTTTCAATTTTAGGCTTTTTCTGCACCTTCACTTTTTTGGCTTCCGTGGTTTTTTTCCCTATCCTCAACTTTCTTTGAATATGCAGTGAAGAACGACAAACCTTGGAGTAAAAGAAACTTGGAAGACCTCTACATAGGAACTCTGCAAATGCTTTGATTGAGAACCGAAGAGTTGGCCTCCTTTTATAACTTATCATGCATATTTGTTGGAAATCTTGCTAATTTTATGGGCACCACATGCATTCGAATGTGTAGAAGTGGTTTTTTTTTTGGTTTTGGAAAGTGTAATAAGTGGGTGGAGTGTATGACGTGAGCAATAAATGAAAAATATGAAGATATTATGGGCTGTGAAGGATGGAAATGGAGGTTCATGGGAAAAGAAGAGAAGATGGAAGGGTTTGATGCATGTGTTTTATTATTATTATTATTATTGCTTCATTTGGTTTTTTGTTTTGTTTTTTTTTTTTTTGGGAAGAAGGGGAGAGGAAGGAAAAGCGAAAGGTAAGGGATTTCGAAGGAGGAAAATTAATTTACGGATGGAAGGAAGGCGAGTTTTTTTTAAAAGAAAATCAAAGAAAAAACTGGGAAGTTTTTTATGATGACCAAAATAGGCATTTTGGGATGCAAAAAATGTTTTTCAAGTTCTGAAATGGGTGTTTCGGAGTGAAGTTAGGAAGGTTTTGGAAAAGTGGGATTTAATTTTTTTTTGGTTGGGAGGAATGGGTTTTCGGAATCCAAAAAAAACATTTCAGGGTTCGAAACAGGTGTTTCGAAAGGAATGAGTGTTTATTTCAAGAAGGTAAGAAAAGTGTTTTTTTTGGAACCCAAAACAACTAATTCGGGATCTGAAATAGGTATTTCAGAATCCGAAATAGGCTTTTCGGGAGCAACTTTAATTTTTGGTATTTTTTTTTAATAAGAATAATAAAAAACAGAAAGCAGGGAAGGAAGAGGAGGGATGGAAAAGGTTTAGGCAAGAAAGGAATGAAGGGAAAATTTGAAATCCAAAATTCAAATTTTGAATTTTTAAAGGGGAAAAGAAATGGGATTTTTTTTTTTCGAAACTTAAAAATAAAAAAAACTGGGAAGGGAAGGCAGCGGAAAAAAACAGCAGCGAGCATGGTTTGGAAAGGGCCAAAAAAGTGGAGTCTTTTTTTTTTTTTTACACCTCCAACATTTTGGATCCTCAAAACACATCATCCAATTTGACGTTCTTGTTTTAATTTTTCTAAGAACTACCTAATTAAGCATAACCTTCCTAGAGTAGCACTCGGATGGGTGACCGCTTGGGAAATCTTGGGCTTTGACCACTTTTTTTTTTTTTTCTTGCTTGAAATCATAACCAAAAAGCAACAATGTAAAATGAAAATATGTACATATTTACATCCATAATCTCTATTTTTATTGATAATAGGCCTTCAAATGAAGACCATTAACTAGAATTGATAGTGCATTATTGTCCATTTATTGCAAATAAAAAGAATTAACTTGATTGGCACCTGTGATCTGAAATGGACCTTCCCATATTACCTTGAACTTGTGATGTTTGCCAGGCTTTGAATTCTTTTCATTCCACTTCAATACAAGGTTGCCAACCTTAAAGGTCCTTTCAGAAATATTTTTACCGAACCACTTCTTTGTCATCTCAACATGCTCTATGAAGGCTTGATACGACTTCTCCCTTTCTTCCTCCAATTGTAAAAGTTGAGCCAACCTCATGCTCATGGTATCAGACTCATCATCCTCATATTTAATCAAATGCCAATTTTGGAGGGCCGATAATTCAATATGGATAGGCAAAACTACTTATTTACTATATACCAAGAAATAAGGGGATGTCTTGATAGATTTTTTTATCGAGATGCAATCGGTCCATAATGCTTGGTTTAAAAGCAAGTGCTAGCTCCACTTATTGTCGCCAAGGGCCCTCTTTAAAATTCTAAGCAAGTTCTTGTTTGTAGATTCAGCTAGGTTGTTCCCTTATGGATAGTAATTAGATGAAGTTTTCACATAAATTCCATACGTACCCGCAAATTCACTAATTTTGGTGCCTATGAAAGGAGTTCCATTATATGTTATGATTGCATCTAGGATACCGAAGCGAGTGATCAACCCCTCAAGGAAAATTATGACCGTGACTTGATTCACTTTCTTGGTTGGGATAGCTTTAGTCCATTTGGTGAAGTAATCAGTCATAGTCAAGATATACTTGTGGCCGACAGATGAGTTAGGTTCAATGACCCCGATAAATTCTAGGCCCCATTGCTAGAATGGTGATTCTACTTGAATCAGGAAAAGGGGTAATGCCTCCTTTCTGATTCGACCAACATATCGTTGACAACTATCACAATGAGTACTTACTTTTTGAGCATTAGCAAACAAGGTAGGCCAAAAATAACCTACTCGGATGATTTTTAAGGCCATGGGCCTTCCTGCATAATGACCACCCAATAGTCTAGAATGAAATTCTTCTAAAATATTTTCTTTTTCAGAGCCCCTCACATAGCTGAGAAGAATTCCATCAATGTTTTTGTAAAATAGCCCCTCATGCAACAAAGTATATCTAAGAGCTTGCAACCTAAATCTTCAACATTGCGAAGCACCAAGGCAAGACGAACATATGCCCAAGGTAAAATAATCTATTAGCTCTCTGGTCCAATCAAGATTATTGGTGGTATGTTTTGCACAAATGTTCTTGCCTAGACTATCCTCATATAGCATATCTAATGACTCGGAAGCTGCACTTTTGGCTAGCTCCAAACATAGAGCTCTCTTCAGTAAGGACTCTATCATCAGCGCTTGTAGTTTCTTTAAGCAAGAAGTTAACTATCTGCTCATCATTGTCAAATAATTACCAATAGATATTTTTGTCAGGAAATGAGGGTCTGTAAATTACCCTAACTGTCTTAGGCTTTCTAACTACTTTATCAACAGGAGAATAGTTAGCACCAAGAGAGGTCAGAATATCAGCATGTTTATTTAGCTCTCTCGAAATTGTGTGAACATTTAAAGTAGTGAAATACTCAAACAAGTCCTAGAATATGTTGTGGTAGGTATTCAAGTAGTGTTGCTTTGACACACACCTATTAGTGATCTGATTAATAACGAGTTCAGAATCACCAAAAATTTGCGTACTGTTTAATACCCAACTTCTCAGCTTTCTTCAATCCAAGGCATAATACCTCATATTCCACTGCATTATTTGTACAACCCCAAGTTAGCCTATAATAATAGGTCTTTTACAACCCTTCGAGAGAGATCAACACAACATCGGATCTTGCACCATTCTTGCATCTTGCACCATCAAAATACATTCTCCATAATTGATCTGCAACAGGATCAGGGAAAATAGGAACCTTCTCTTCAATATGCTCTGGCTTCGTGATAGTATAGCATCCAATTTATGTTCCAACCATCGCATTGAAGTCCATGAGTGAAAACTCATCCTCAAGTTGAATCTCCTTTCATTAAATCAATTTCTCCTAACTCCTCGGTAATCATGTTAATCGTTCTTGGGGAACTTTCTTCTTCCTCCATTCTCAATGTGAAAAGGCAAGGGCTTCTCATTATGAATGCAAATTTTCTTTCCCTTGAATGATATCTCCAAATACGAGTAGTCTAAGGAAAGATATTATTCCATATTAGCCATTAACTCCCTTGAGAGGCACATGCTAAAGTATGGTTCTAGGTCAACTACTACCACTTCCTAGATGACCATGATTTATGGAATACTATGAAGGATGATGGGAATATCCTTGATCACACCTACTATTTTCATAGGTTTCCCATACAACTGCAAGACTCCAGGGCTACTCCTTGTATAATCCATACCCACGACTTTAGAAACTGCCTTTGGCATGACATTTGTCGTAGCACCAGAATCAATCATGTAGTTGTGCACTATCCAACCCTCCATCCTAAGTGATAAATAGAAAGGGGATGGTCTATTCTTTCCAAAGGCTGAAGTAGTTAATACTTGAGCAAAAATTGTCTGGGTAGGGCTCTTTCTATTATATTTCATATACTTCAATGATTCTTGTAATAGATTGACTTGCCCAAGCAATTGTAATGCATCATAAATACTAACCTTAGCAGGAATCTTCTTCAACTCTTCAATAATGTTGTATGCAGATGAACTAGACTCATTTTTAGTGGCCTCATATTTGCTCCAATATTATTGTATGGCTTATACCCTTTGTATTGTAGTCAAATATGGGTACTTGAGCTTTTCTCTAGCTTGTTCCTCTGTTTTAGTTCTTGCCTATGAAGTCGAGGCTTTTTCTTGCAATATTTCCTTCTCTTATGGTGGTAAAAGCTCTTTTATCAGAACAAGTGAATCTAGCTTTGGTGTTGAAGTAGGAACTTTCACTTGTACTTGTTTCTTCTCATTTTGCATCTTTGGGTTAGTGGGTACCCTTAACGGTTCCATATCAACTAGGTCTAATGTGACTAACTTCTTCCCAGCTCTTATGAGAACTAAAACTTGTTCTTCGAATGGAACCATGAAATTGTGATCCATTTCAGTAATCATGTTAACCTGACCTCCAAAAAATCTTGCAGCTAGTGTTTGCACATAGTTCAAATGAATTATACAAGTCTCATCGTCGTGTGGATCATTACATGTAGAGCATCAATATGTTCTATCTGCGGGGCCAGCTTCCTCATTCGTCGATATAGTTGGATGCCTCTCAAGCACCTTGCTTGTTGAAGCCACTTGTTCCCTGGTGATTGGCGGAGGTTGAAATCTCTTGGGTTGTAAATATATTAGATTGCTTTCTTTCAATAACTATGATTTTATTGTCCATTGCTCTTATAACTGAATTAGGAGATTTCACTTCTTGCAAAAATGTCATGTAAGGATAAGGATTTGAGGGGGCAAGAGGTGTCGGTAAAGGTAGAGGTGCTGGTGGTGCAGGTAATGCAATAAAATGGATAGATGGAGGTCGTTGAGGAGTTGACGGGGCAGGTAATTATGGGAAACTAGGAGCTGACTATTGTGGTGCCAGGATAGGAGCGATGGGAGGAGGTGTCAAATTCCATGAGGGGATCAGATACATTGTTGGCATTGGCTATGTGAACACACTGGAATGAAGGTATTGTGGGAGATCAAGAATAATTGGTATGGTTACCTTTAGAGGAAGCCTACCTACAATAATTAAATCAACTTCGGTATTTTGAGCTTGTGTATACAAATTTGGAAACGTGTTCACATTGGCCTGGTGTGATGTCATACCAATATCAATGTTGAGTGCTCGGAGGTAATAAAATACCTCTTGTTCATGCGTAGGCCTCAAACCATCTGGAACTCTTTGCCAACTTCATGCAAATTAGACATTGAAATCTAAAATCTCCTCTTGAGGATGCCTCTGAATGGTGGTAAATTGGTGCAAAAAATAATATGGATCAGCTTGCTCATGAAAATTCTTGATCAACAACTTGACCAATTTATCCCATGAAGTAATGGTGCCAGGCTCCAACGATCGGTACCAATAGAGCAATTTTCCTCTCAGTGATAATACTAATAACTTAATCATCACATCCTCATCGAAAATTTCATGAATCATCACCAAAGCAGCTACATCTTGGATATGCTCATATGCAATTTTTCCAGTACCATCATAGGTAGGCAAAGCTTTTAATGCAGCTTGAGGGACCAGATTTTGTGCTTGTAAATTCAAGGCTCCTGAGCTGTTCCATGCTAGGGACTGCCTTGATGTCTACTGTTGTTGATGCGGCTGTGCCATGTGAACTAGAATATGAGGTGGGGGTGGAGGAACATTGGTGGCAGTACTAACTGGACTTGAAGAAACAAAAAACATACCAGCTATTTGTGAGGATGTTGTGAATGATGTAATTGATGGGGTGACAAACCTAGGGTTTTCACCTAATTTTTGGATATCGAGTTCAAAAACTCAACGGGGTTTTCATATTTTTCAACCTTCGATCTTGTGATCATGTAGTAAAACTTTCATCATCCCCACATTTGGATATTTTTGGATATTATTGAGTCACCAAATACTCTAATCATTTGATAGAAAAAAGGTGAACATCAAACCTAAATTCTACTGGGAATGGACTCTTTTGAGTCCCATTGGGTGTGCCAAAAATTGTTGGTCACAAATTTACCTAAGTACAATATATTATCACTTGTGTGCCTTAGACTCGACCAATATTGAAATGCCGAGGGAAAGAGAAAATTCCTTCAAACCAATCTCTAGAGAGGGTTGGTTCCCCTACTAAATCCTACACTGTTAAAGACTAGAGTTGTAGGAAAGAAACTAAAAATAATGAAAAGAAAGGAAAATATGGCCATAGGCCAAATATGTAGGATTAGGGCAGACTAATAGCAAAAATTCCACCAAGTTTTATAATAGCATATAACAGAAGGAAAGCAATAGAATTTTACTCACACATTTGTAGGGACAATCCTAAAATCACATTTCAAAACTTACTCACTCATTAGCAATGTTTAAAATCCAAAAATAGAATTTGAAACTTAACAACGAGAACATGAGCATAAAAAGAAATGCTTAAAAATAGAAGGAAAACACACACATAATAATGCTTGCAAATTTCAGAATCCAAGTCTCTTCTATTGATGTAAATAACTTAAGAAGTTTTCTTGCAAAATGTCCAACCTCCTTTACAATGGAAATTTGATTAGTATTTATAGAGGTTTTCTCCTCTTTCATTAAATACATATGGAGGCAAGGTGTCGGCCACTCAAACACCAATAGTAGCAATTCTCTCCTCGGTAACAATAATGAACCAATGAAAAAATGCCAAAGAAAATATCTACTGATTTTATCATATGGCATATCAGGCTTCAGTAGGAATCAATGATCTTATTTCATTCTCTATGGTGGCGCCTTGGAAATGCATACCCATGAATTTGTCGGTGCCTTGAAAATAAATAATATTGCACTAGAGTCCAAAGCACCTGACAGTTTTGGTGATAATATTGCCATAGGAATTAACTTCATCAATATTAATCCTTTTTCAAAGAATATTTTCATTGAAAATATGAAATTTCACCCAAAAAATGGGCCTTCATCTTCAATTAGCCTGAAACAAGCTTTTACTTGGAATGTGCACTTAATACTTTTATCCTATGTGAAATGAAATTGTACCCCAATATTTGTCCTTTTCTTTCGACTTCTTCTAGGAAAATATTCTACTGCCATAAGTGGGACCAATCTTGGAAACTTAATTTCTTTGAAAATTAATGAGAAAAAAACTATCAGAAAGTGAAAAGGCATTTTGGAGAGTGAAAAGGCATTTCGGAGAGCGAAAAATCCATTTCGGAGAAAAAGCATTTCGGAGAACGAAAAAGGCATTTCGGAGAGCGAAAAAGCCATTTCGGACAAAAAGCATTTCGGAGAGGGGAAAATTATTTTACTTTAATTGCACCCGAAATTACATCCATCAAAAATTTTCCAAAAACAATGTTCAATGTGTGAAAACAATAAAAAAGCATTTGTAATTTTTACTGGCAAATTTACAACAAAATTTCAATGTGGCAAAAATGCCAACATCAAGCTGGACATATTACCAAAATAGGGTGGCAAATGATCAAAGTGGTAACATCCAGTTTAATCAAGTTAGACAAATTACCAAAAGTAATTGGAAAGCTTCTCAATAACATTCTCCCTATATTCCTCACTTCCAATTTGTAGAGTATATATATGTTAGGAGGTACATTCCTTTTGTTGGTATGAGAATAATTGAACTCTCTCAATGATGGTTGATTTGTGATGTGATGAGGCAATACTTGTAGTTCCTCGTACTATGCAAAGCTCAAATACTCAAGCATTGTGGTGTTTTCCAAAATATCTAAATTCTCTAATGTGAAATTGAGCCTCCTAAAATTGGACAAATCCATATATTGCAGGTATGTCAGTTGCTTAAATGAAACAAGCAAACAACTGAGGCTTTTTAACCTCTTCAACGTGACATGATGTAGATTTATCAAATTCCCAAAACAGCCAGGCAGTGATGATAAAATTTCAAAACCCTTTAATTTGAGTTGCTCGAGTGATTCCAAAGCACAAAATTTGTCTAGAATACTACTAAAAATGAATTTCTTGCAGTTAATGACTAACTTTTTCAAATTATTAAGACTTCCTATTAACTTTGGAAAAATTTGGAAACTTTTATTATCACATTGTTCCTGAATAATCATCTCTCTCAATTGCAAAGAAGGCTACATAAAAATTTAAATTCAGCTAAGATATATTAGACAAGGAACGTGTTGGAAGAATATCTTGATACCAACATTTTGATAGGCATAATTTTGAAGGATGTAGTAAAGCTCTAGGATATGAAGACATTCAGATTATTTTTAAATAATTTGATAGGCACAATTCCAAAGAACATAGGAAAGCTCCAATATTTGGAACAATTGTATTTGCATTCAAATAGTATGACTAGGCCTATACCAAGAAGCATTGGTCAAATCATGAATCTTACTGAGTTGTTGATCTTAAACAACAGTATTTCTAGAAGTATTGTGGAACCTATCAACGGTCTGGTATCTCTAGATATTATATATCTCTATGAACAACCTAGGTGGAAATATTCCTAAGGAATTAGTAAATGCATTGCACTAAAGCAATTAGTTTTATCCAAATATAGCTGAGAGGAATGATTTCACAATCTATAGGTAATTCCAAGTCCTTGATAAATTTGATTGTGATCAATAACTCTTTTTTGGGAACGATTCCTGAGTCACTTGGTAACTATACATCCTTACAAAAGATAAAGTTGTCCAAAAATTCATCTAGGGATAACTTTTCACATATAAAGTTTTCATCTTCCTTGGAAGTGTTGTTTTCTCATCCTAATAACTTCTCTAGGGAACTGCCTGCATCTCTGCCCAATTGTACGTGACTTCATCTCTTAGACTTCAAAAATAATAGATTTGATCGAATACCCTCTAATATTCAGAGCCTCCAATATTTTGGAAAACTTGGAGATCCGCAGCTGAGTGGCAACATACTATATGAGGACATGACAGTTGCAATCAAAGGTTTCAAGTATACCCTCAACTATGTGATGGTTGGCATGTTCTAACTTTGAGGATAAATTTTTTTCCAGGAAGGGTGGCATGTCAGGATCCCATATCATACCATTTATTTATTAATTATTACTAGTATAATTAATTATGTTATTAATTATTAATATAATAATTTATTATATTATTAATTAATGATATAATTAATTATTATATTGAACCGTTATATACGAACCGACGTAGGGTTAGGGTTAGGATGCTTATAAATATGTGTACGAGCAATATTTGTAAATTATCGAGAAGAGAAAATATATAGTTCTAAAGTTAAGGAGGGAGCCCCCCCGAAGTGGTCTACGATTCTAAGGAGGGATCCTCCTCAAAGTGGCAAGCGATTTGGAGTTCATATTAATTTTATTTAGTAAAGTCATATCAATTATTTATTAATTTTCTATAGTTCTTGATCAATATATTTATTAAATTATATTAGAACCTCAAGGTTCAAATACAAGAGGCATGTGTTGAAGAAAAGGCCTAAGAAGTCTATATTGAAGATAAAAAGGCCCAAAAGACCTACATTGAAGAGAAGGTCCAAGAGACCTGTAATGAAGAGAATGTCCAAAAGAAGTTTGCATTATTGGAGAGGTCTAATAGGTTTGCATTATTAAAGAGGTCAAATAGGCATGCATTATTGAATAATTCCAAGAGGCCAGCATCATAGAAAAGGTCCAAGAAGACCTTCATATAAGAACAATCACAAACGACCTACATAAAATAATACATGAGGTGTGAGTGATATCTTCTATAAGAAGCTAGTGAAAGCACTTTGAATAAGGAGATATAAAGAAAACAAATATAAATTATTGGAGAAATATTATAAGCACTATAAAAGTGTTAAAGGAAGCTCATATTAGTGAGTTGAATATCCAAAAAGGAATAGCATACTAATCATCAAGGATAAGTCACCTGAAATCTAGGGCACACCAGAAAGCTATCAATATAAGGAAAAAGAGAACCAGACATTGGATTATCTAATAAAAATGAGGAATAAAAAAGTTATCAATTTGAAAATAGAGAAGAATAAGAAGAAGAGTGAACCAAAAAGTTACCCATCATAACATAAAAAAGAATCGATTAGCTATGCATCTAAGAGAAAGAAGAAAACTAGATATTTGACCATCTTTGAAGAAAGGTAAATTGAGCTACTTAATGAACAGTGAATGAGGAACCAAGTTTACCAAAGTAGAAAGGTAAAAAATATCGCTTAAGGCATTAGTGAATCAAAAAATCAAGGTGAACTATAATCCAAAAACTAGTTCTCTTGAGAAGTAAAGCATCAGTGAACTAGTGAGGTATTAGTACTCCATAGAAATCAAGGCATCAGTGCATTAGATAAGGAATTCAAACCAAAAATCATGGCATCTAAAGGCACAAACTAGAAGCTTGAGGTGAGGTAAACCATATTTTGAACCACCTAAGAAGCTAGAAACCAAATGAGAAATACAAAGGAGGATCCAATAAACATCTATGCAAGAAACAATAAAATATAATAAGGTGAAGGAATGTTAATTAATTGCATCAAACATTACATCAGCACTGAAAGAAAAATTAATCCAACTATATCATCACCAAGCTTCCTTACGTAACGGATATTCTATTCAATGCTTAATAGTTTTTGGAGAGAATAAATTAGATTTGAATAATATTTGAGTGCTAAGGTTATAATATATGGAGGTATAAGGTTTAATTTAAATATTTTTTATTATTGAGTTTTTAATATTTAAAAAGTTGAAAAATTAGAAAGAGGAGGTATAAGGAGTTAATGATATTTAGTTTTTTATTTGAAGTGATTTTTGAAGAATTAAAGGTTTATAGTTATTTGAAAGTTTTAAAGTTTTTAGAAAATTTGAAAAACTTTAAAAACTAAAAAAAAATTAAAATTTGGATTTTTTGAAAAATTTGAAGTATTTAAAATTTGAAAATTTTCAAATCTAATTAAGGATTTAAAAGGTTTTCAACATCAAAGGATTAGAATTTTTTAGAATTTAAAATTTTCATATTTGAGGTAGAGATATATAAATTTGTCCACTTAAATACATAAAATGGATAAATGGAAAAGAGGAACATCTCATTATAGGACAAATTATCAAAGTACAAAACCATACTTTATGAGAGGAAAAGTTCAAAAATAAAATTTGTATCAAAAACAATATTTTGAATACAAAGGGAAACATCATAAAAGAGTTCTTCAAAACTCTTATCAAATATGTGAGATTATATCACTTGAATCTCATCAAAAAATTCAAAGAGAAAAATATATTTGGTATATATATTTAGGGGCTAGTCATCATATGACTGGAAACTTACATTGGTTTGAATCCTTAGAAGTCAGGGATAATATCTCACTAAAAATTATAGATGATAAGATGTATCAAGTTCAAGGAACTGGTAGAGTAATACCTAGCATATCATTTTTAGATTTTGTGCTAGAAAATATTTTATATGTTCTTGGACTATCAACTAATATTATCTCAGTTGCTCAATTGGTTGAAAAAGAAAGATCGGTTGAATTCAAATATATAAATGAACATAGCAAATGCATCATCAAGAATCAAAACAAAATTGAAGCTATAGGTTCAATCAAGAATGGAATATATGCCTTAGATTCAATGAGATTTTCTTAAGAGATTATTGAATGTCTATCTCAAGATGAAGTTAATGATAAATTGCATGATTTTTTAGAAAGATAGAAAATAGGGAATTGCATCTAGCATAGTCCAAAGTTACCCTACAAACATAAGAAATAGATGAACCCAAGATTCAAGATGATGAAAAATATTCTAGAGGAGTAGAGGTTCATGAATAATGCAAGGTTATTTAAATATTGAAGATAAATACGAAGACCAATATTGAAGACTAGAGTCTTTAATAACCAAATAATGTAATACATAGGGGTGTTGAGGAATATTACATTATTTAATACATGCTAATGTACCCCCATGGTACCTTCATGGTAAAATTGTAAATATGTAATAGATTAGGGTTGAGTCTATAGTTTAGGTGTGTGATTTATATTTCTCCTTTCATAAAAGTTTCAATGTGCAAGAAATGCACAAGTGTCATGTAAGTTAGAATGCAAGTGTAGATTGAGAGAATGTGCACAAGTGTCATGTATGTAAGTATGTAAATATGTAATGTGAGGATGTGCACAAGTATCTTAGATTAGGAGTGCATGTAGAAGTGTAAGATTCATGTAGATGTGTGCAAGTGTCTTAGAGTCAAGTGTCCATGTAAGAAGAACTTGAAGAGTCTAGTATGCAAGTGGCAAGATGATAAGCCAAAGGTCATGGGACTTATCATATGGAAAGCAATAGGTAAATAATTGAAAATTCACATTACTATGGCTATATTATGGAGACAATACTCCATAAGAATAAAAAAATTAATAATAAGGATATCAGATTACAAAGTCGTAAGAGGAAGAAAAGGAATAAATCTTGTATATAGATTTTTGAGCAATTAATATTGTAAGTTTTCTTCATGTATAGTTCATGAATTATTTAGTCCATTTACATTCTTTTTTTTTTTATTAGTTGGAGGAAGGTGTTTTAAAAACGTTCCTGAACCTTGTACAATGAAATATCCTCAAGGGATATAATCTCCAAGAGACAAAGAGAGAACCAAATAGTAAGAAAAAGGGATACTATCTCCTTGAGAGAAACAACAATGAGCACACAAAAGAGAGAGTATTCAAAATAAAAGATACATCTTTAAAAAGTAACGAGACAATAATAAAAATAAAAATCCCATCTGGGCATAGAGTAGAGGTCCATCAACTATTATTACCATGACCAGGGGATTCTACAATGTCTATTAGTTAATCAAATTTGAACTAGCTCCAAAATTCTTCCAATATTACAATGGTCTACTACAATAGAGATGCATTAATCTTTGTAGCTCTTGAAATTACACTCATGAGGTTGTATAGCTCCTGCATGTAGTCCTTCTTGGTGATTAAGGGAACACACAAACATTTTTGGTTGTGGTTGGACGGTTTAGAGGAGTTACACTAGGGAGCTCCTTTTTGGGAGGACCACAATAAAGCATCCTCACACTTAACTTTGTGCATCCCAATAGGAGAGTCCTCAAAAATTTTAGGCTCTTGCTCTCAAATTATGGGAGACTTACGCTTCCTATATTGGGACTTGTTGCATGTTGAGCAACATTGGGCTTCAGATTTAGTAATAGAAGGAGTGCCCCAATTATCAGTTGCATACTCCACCATTCAATTAGCCTTTGGATAGGTGGAATTTGGAGCAACAACTTAAAAATTATTAGGAGGGATTTTGTAGTGACTTAACACTTAAGGAGGAGTCGAGGGACTATCAATGCAAGAGATTATTAGCTTATTGTAATATCTCTACAACACATGTCTATAGATAATTAGGTGGAGGTCTTGGTGGACAAGAAAAAAGGAATTTCCTTTCTTAACATTGAGCATAGACCACTCAATAGATCTAAATAGATATTCTAGAATGCTAATGAATTCTTTACCATGGATATGATTCATAAAGGCTAAATGGAAGCTCCAAAGAATAGAGTTAGGATCATCCATTGTAAAGTATTGAATAACTAGCACCATGACCCTATTCCATGGTTTGGAAAAAGACTCTCTTATTATGCCACCCTTGTCTTTATAGAGTCTTTTCCATCAATCAGAAAATAAGGTTAATTAAATAGCAAGGGAGTGTTTGTCACACTACACTATCTCTTCATCATTGGGGATCCCAAAATATTTCATCAATAGGTCGATGGTTATGATGAATATGAGTCCTCTAATTATTACTACATCATCTTCCCAAGATTGTGCCAACTCCTAGGAGAGCTCCATATCATTTCCATGAAACTTCTAAAAAAATAGGAGGATCCCATGGTCTTTAAATATCTCCTCCATGGTAGCATCTAGTTGAAGAGTGTCAGGCTCAAACCTATAATCAACCATTATCATAGAATGGAAAAATAAAGCAAATAAGGGGATATGGGAAGGGCCTTGCAAGGGATGGTGATAAGGGAAATGGGGATGGAGACAGAGGAAACATTATTGATGACAAAGAGAATGAAAAATTTGACCAAGTATCATAGCACAACTCTCCATGGATGACCAGGGTAGAAATTAAAGATAACCAGTAATCAAGGTACTAACAATATAAATTTATCTACAACAACTAGCAAGGAATGTTAAGATTCCAAGTTCAAGTCATTCTTAAAAGGTCATAAATTTGAGATATCCAAAGAATCAAGAATAATCCACTATGCATACCAATGTTTCCAAGACTAAAGTGATTTTCTATATTGATTACCTTGATGCCATAATTTCCTCTTCATATCTAATACCCTTATTGAAAAGGAGGAAGAGGTGGATCTTGCATTGCAATAGCCAGTAACAGATGTGACAGACACAGAGCACATATTACAATTTTGAACAATAAAACATGCACATATGACACAAGGAAGTTGCAAAACGGTTTAAAGGGGATAATTGAATATACTGATACATATCTAGGCATGATTACTAATTAAGAGTGGGGAACAAAAGATAAAGCACAGAGATCATGAAAAAAGCCAACAATGATAAAAATGATGGGGTCATCATGGGAATAATTTGCAAATCAATGAAAAGGAATAACACCCCACAATAGACTTTGAGTGTCACATGGAAGATAAGAGCAGTAAGGTGGACATGCAGGACACATGACAAGGGGTAAACTAACTCTCAACTTGGGGAGGAACATGGAGGACAAAAAAAATTCATGAATGATGTGGATCAGGAAAGGAAGGTTTCAATGATTAAGCAAAAGGAACATGAACCAAAGCATAATGTGTAAGTGAATTACCCACATCATAACAGTAGTGAGTCTCTTAGTGAGTGAGGAAACCCAAAATATAGCTTGAGGGATTAAGATAAAGAGTGAATCTTATTGGGATTATACCTAATCAGATATTTGGAGAAGTTGTGCCAAATATGGAGATTTTCTTAGGATAGGCCCAAATTTTCCATGACATCTACAGCTTTATTGTCTTCATAATAAACATGTTGAATGACATAGTTGCTTATATTTTGTAAAGATTTTTTGAATTCCTCAATAAGATTTTGGATTCTCTAGGAGAGGGAATGGGTTCCTTTGAGGTAATTTATTATGTTCATGGAGTCAACCTCAATGATGATATTGTTTGAGGAGAGGCTACTAAGAAGATAAAATCCTAGGTAAAGAGCCCTTACCTTAGCAAAATGATTAGTTTGAATTCCAATGTTTTTAGCATAGGCAAGGAGAATTTTACCTTGATTATATTGGAAGACACTCCCATGTCCAGTGTGTCCCAAATTACCTTTGGATGATCCATAAAAATTAATCTTGATCCATCTTGTCAAATGAGAAGCCCATAAGATTTTGAAATTATCATTAGAGGGCCCAAAGGGAGGGTAAAGAGGATCAGGGAAGAGACCTAAGGTATCAACTAATATGGACTCCATAATGAGATCATGAGAGTCAAAGGAGAAGACCAAAAGAGAATTTTCTTTAGTGGCAATAAGAACACGGATCCCAACTAAAAAATCATCTTTGGAGATGTTATGAAAGGATCTAAAATTCCTCTCTCCACACTTCCCATAGATAATGAGGGAGGAAAAAGGACCAAAGGGATTTCATATGATGATCAACAAAAAGTGAGGGCCACTGAAGACAAATGTCAATGATGGGGTTGGGGTGGGCCCAAGCAATCCCAAAAGTAGAGAATATGAAGTGGAGGACACTCAAGAAAAAGGGGCAAAAAAGGAAGAGGTGATTCATAGATTCATAATTCAAATTTTAGAGATAACATCTATTAGGGATGGTCATTACTTTGGATAGGAGGTTGTCGATGGTGTGAATTTTATTATGAGCCACCAACCAAAATAAGAAATCAATTTTAAGGGTAATATGCTTAAGATAGATTATAATTACCAAAAACCAATTATCTCTATGGTCCTCTAATATGTAGTAGGTCATCTTGACTAAAATTCTTCCATCATCATTGACTTTCCAGATTGAAGAATCTTCACAATTATGACTTAGAATGATATAGATACTTAGCATATTTGAAATATCCTTAGCATATCTCTCCTATACTTCATTTATATTGTTGAGGGGAATGTTATTCCAAACTTTTCTCTCATGATTATTATCCATGAAGTTGCAAACTTTGCTTCCAAAGATATTATCAGTGAGAGGCTTTAAAATGACTAGATTTGAATGTTATAAAATAGGAGAGTCCAAAAGCCATGGGTCTTACCAGAATTTGATGCTTCTACCATTACCAAGCTTCCATATGACCCCTTTCTAAATGATGTGTCTAGACTTTAAGATAGAGTTCCAAAAGGTAGACCCTTCAAGAAATATGTCATCACCCAGTAACTTATTATTTTGTCAAAGGTATTTGCCCTTAATGATTTCAATCCAACCCGCTTTTTCATTGATGAAGAGTCTCCATCCTTTCTTTGCTATGAGATAAAAGTTCATCTATTTGACTTTTTTGAATCCCAACCCTCCATGCTCCTTTTTTGAACACACTTTATCCCATGTGATCAAGGGAAGTCTTTTGTGGGCCTCAGACCTTGACCACTAGAAGTATCTTTGGATTTGTTCAATTTGATGGTAAATGATAAAAGGATATCTAAATATATAAAGTAATAAGATACAAATATCTTGGAGGTGGGCATGGACAAGAGCCCCTTTTCAACTTGCAAGTTTTTGTGCAATCTTACGATAAAACTAGACCAAAGGCTATCTAAAGCATACCTAGAGAAAATATGAATACCAAGATAGGTGGAAGGAATATTAGAAATAGTGCAACCAATAATATGGGTAATCTTGAGTTGCCTACCAATAGGGGTGTTGAGGAAGAAGATTTTGCTTTTGATGAAGTTATTTTTTTCTAAAAACTTCTTTGTAAAGATTAAGGATGGATTTTATAGCTTTAGCTGGGAAAATAGAGAACAAGGTGGAAATTATAGTATCATCAAGAAATTATTGATACAAAGTGGGCTTAATGGAGGAGGTTGCTTTTATTCCAGATATGCATCCATGGAGGCAGGCCAATTTAAGTGCTCTTCGCAAAGCTTCAACAAGAATGAAGAAAAGAAGAAGTAAGAGGTCTCCTTACCTAAGACCCTAACCACTATTGAACTAGCCACTCATTGACCCATTGATAATGATGGAGAATCTAGAAGAGGAGATACATTTGATGAGCTCAATATAGTAAATATTAGAGCCAAACTTGGATAGGATAGAGAAGAGAAACTCCCATGACATCCTTTCAAAGGATTTGTTTATGTCAAGTTTTAAAAATAATCCCACTTTCCCACTTTTTTTGATTGAGTGAATGAGTTCATGGATCAATATGATTTATTAGTGATGAGACTTCCTTGAATAGAGCTTCCTTGGCAAGGGTTGATGATGAGGGGAAGAAGGTATGTCATTCTGCTTGCAATGACTTTGGAGAGGATTTTATAGATGACATTACACAAACTAATAGATTTGAAATCTAAAAGAGGCTCGGCATCAAGGGTTTTTGGTATGATAGCTAAGGTGGAGTTGAAATCATTAGGAATATGCCTATTACTTTGGACTTCCAAAATAGCAACAATAATATCTAGGCCAACAATGCTCCAAAAGGTATGGAAGAAAAGAGTAGGGAATCTATCTGGGATTGGGCTTTATCTCTAGCCATGGAAAAAATGAATTTTTTATTTATTCATGGGATAAAGGAAATAATAATGAGGAATTGAGTTCAAGAGATATAATATGGGAAATTTTATTAAGAAGTCTTTCAGACACAAAGGAAGCACAAGAGTTACCTAAACTGATAAGGATTTACCTAAACTGAGTTACATTCATATGTGATTATATAAGTGAATGTTATTTTTAATATTATATAGGCCTTGATATACATATTAATTGGCTCATATATTATTCAGATATTATTTTATTATTTTGACCTTTAATATTATGGCTATTTTATATTGGTACCTATGATATTTTGTGGTAGTAAGGCTTAAAAATTCAACATCATTTTAATTAAGCAATACACCTTATAACTCAAAATAATCAACTCAAAAATAAATATGACCTGAACAATTAAACTTACCTCAAATTAAATATGCACCCCATATTATCAAGTGGAATTAGTTCAACTGGTTAGATTCCTTAACATTTCGAGGAAGAGATCCAGGTTCCAATATTTTCAAATTATGCATGGATAATATCCAAGCTTTGTTGTAGTATCACTATGTGGTGATGATGTAATACAAGTGGGGCCCATTTCAATGTTATATCACCCATTGAAAAAATATGTGCCCCATATAAAATTCAAACCTTACCTTCAAATTATTTTTTAAAAGTATCAATTTTTGTTCTAGGGAGAATATTTTGTTCTAGGGAAAATGTTTCAAAAATGGATTTGGCACCTTTGCACGTATGTCTCAAAAATTTTACCTTTTTCATATTCAAGAAATATTCACTAGGTATTTGTAAGCTCGAATCCTCACCTTTGCTTGCATATCTTCTTAATTACTCTCTTGCTATTCCTCTAGATTTTGTGTCTTTGGTCCCCTCTATTTCACTCCTCAGGGGTAGACTATAAGCACTCTCCTTCAATAACATTCCAAGCAACTCAATTATGCATGTTCTTTCAAGATTATTGTAATATTTTTCTTCTTTTGTTCCAAGAAAACACTCTCTAGGCACTTTATCACAATGTCCTCTTCTCTTTTTATGTCTCCAATAAGTCACTTTCCCACAAAATTCTCTCACTAATTACTTCTCCAAAATAATTGTACTACGTCTTCCTCTAAAATGTTCACTCTTTGTATCTTCAAAGCTTCAATCTCTCCTTTCAAAAGCATTGTCTTTAGCAATCTCACTAATAAAACTAATATTTCTCTAATTCCTTCTCTCAAGTTTCTCCTCTGGTAAATCTTCCTCCAATAATATCTAAGTCTTTGCTTCCATAGTCATCCACGTCTCTCACCAAATACCTTTAGAAATATTTCCATCCTCAATAATTATCAAATCTCTCAATATATTCCTACAAATTTCTTCCAGTATTCTACTTCAATCCTCATTATCTCTATCAATCCTTACTCAAGTTTCCCCTTTAATAGCTCCATAGCAATATTATTTCCTCTTTATACCTATCTCCTCCTCTTAATTCTCTCTATCAATATGTCACTTGAACCAATATGGCTCTCTTAAAAGTCCACTATAAATGGCTTTTATACCACTGTTGGAAAATATGCCTAAATATCTCACAAGTAAATTTCTCCAAGATTAAATATCACTCACATAAAATCACATTCACAAGTAACATAAGTATTGCACAACAAAATACTCTTTATTACATTCATAAATCATAATATCTCACATTACAAAATCATATGATTACATTGCATGGAGCTTTGTCTCCAATATATAATAAT
This sequence comes from Wollemia nobilis, assembly GCA_028583015.1. Lineage (NCBI taxonomy): Eukaryota > Viridiplantae > Streptophyta > Pinopsida > Araucariales > Araucariaceae > Wollemia > Wollemia nobilis. The sequence continues at coordinate 20,412,116 of JAQPPZ010000541.1, read as the reverse complement.
TCTCATGACTTTTTCTCTCCTCATGGGAGATGCAACCTTTCACATGCCTCACATTATAACAAAGAATCATGATTCCATAACCTCCTACTTCACATCTTGACACATCTCATATGACTCTTCACTTCCATACTTGATATTTATCACCTATGAATCTTCATTTCCATACTTGACACCTATCACCTATGACTCTTCACTTGCACACTTGAAACCTTTCACACTTTATTACATAATACATCACACATTTTATATCTTGACACATACTTTAGACACACATGCTTTCTAATCTAATATTTACAATAGTACTCCATGGTTCTCAATGTACCAAATAATGCAAAAAATCCAACAATATTTTCTTTCATTTGTCAATTCAAATGGCCTTTAGGATGTTATTCCTTCAAGTTTCCAATATACATGGGATAATAGCTGCATTGATAAAAATCATATAGTAGAAATATTTGATAGATTATTATTATCCAACACATGGTTGCAAATAAAGTATACAATATCTTTAGAAATTTTACTGCAAGCAATATTAAATCATAAACCCATTCTTCTGACTTGTGATTTACCCATTAATTTTCATCAAAATTCATTTCACATCTAGTCTATGTGGCTTCAAGACCCCAATTTATTCCATATGGTTATGTTATGGTGGGATGAAATAAATTTTAAAGGATTGTATATATACAGGTTTGTTAAAAAGATAAAATACTTAAAGGATCAAATGAAGAGTTGGAATGTTGAATCTTTTGGTAATTTTTTTAAAGAAAAGAAAGAAATTGAATCCAAGCTCAAAAATTACAACAAATTGTAGAATTTAATTACTAGATCAGGATTTTTATATGAAAGAAAAATAATTATTTTCTTATTATCATAGTGTGTTGAAAAAGGAGGATTCATATTGGTTCTAAAAATTTAGAAAGAAATCATTGATGAAGGAGATAGAGATACAAAAAAAAAACACATTTTATTTTAAAATATTTTAACTTCAAATGGAATAATTATTGAGGAAGAAGAAGATACAAGGAAGGAAGCAATTAATTATTTTAAAAATATTTTATTAAATACTAGGTAAGATAAAGAGACACAAGATAATATTTTACAAAATATTTCATCAAATATCACATAGGGATAAAATCAAAGGTTAATAAAGAAGATATCTATGGAGGAGATACATGAAGCAATTTTCTCTTTCCATCCTAACAAGGCACTTAGTCCCAATAGACTTCCTAAAATTTTATTTCAAAAAATTTGTGATTTATTGAAGAGTGATATGTTAGTTGTGGTTGAAGAGGCCTAAAAAAATAAGTCTATAATAAGTGAGATCTATGGAAATGCTTTGATTATTATATTTGATCAAATGATTTCTTCAATACAAATTATGTCGCTCTCTATAAATAAACCATACTAATATCATGTTTTTCATAGTTGGTAGAAATCACAACCAACTAAATATAATTACATGGTTCCTACATGAGTGGTTTTAACCACTCAACTAATTTTGATCATATATAATAAATTCCAATATTTCCTCCTTATTACATCTTGATTCAAACATGGGTGTTGATACTAAAAATAGTACAAACAACTATGTGATAAAATAGAACACACTCAATTATTCACAATAATCAATAGTGGGAGTGGCCTCACTATACATTTTCAATGGGAATGACCTCTCTATGCTCATTAAATTGATGGTCTTATTGAAATTTAACCAAGTATGGGGATAAACTCAATTATCCAAGGTCATACAACACAACTAGATAGGGAGACACACTATCCAATATCAAAGTTGTAAACAAAGACACACACTATTGTTCAAGATAATTATGACTAGGGATAGGCCCAACCAATCACAAACAATCAATCAAATCGGACCTTACTAAAATACATCATCTTATTAATGGAGATATAATTAATCATTCACCTTGAGTGTGGAATGGTCCTTCACTTAATACATATAATCAACAAGGTAGTTGAATCATCCTTACTAATCCTACCAACTTAACATTGTTGGTCTTCAATCATTTGGTGCTTATAAAATATCATCTTCAAAACCTTAGGTACGTTGAACATTGAGACAGAATAATATTTCCTCCCTCCTCAATGTTAAATCTTCACTTGCATAATAATTAGGAGAGTCAATTACCATCAATCATGCCCTCTAAATACACAACCACTCATATATAAGTGTGGCATGGGCCTCCATATCAAACATAGTTTCAATGGGAATTATGGTCACACTAAACATCCTCTTTATATTTATATATCATCTTTGTATGATACTTTTATTTAGTGACATAACTTCAAATATAGTCATGTAACCACTCATTTTGAATCTCTTTGAATAAGTGATTCAATGCTTCAAATAACATTGCAATCCAAAGTTATATGCAAATACTATGACCAAATTAGTATGTACTAGTCAAGAAAAAAATATGTGATGTTTTTTTTTAATAATAAGATCTCCTTAGCTTCTTTTTTTAATGGATCAACTAATTTCTATATGCTAATATTTATCAATATTCAATCTCTTTTTTTTAATAATAATTTTTTTGTTGAGCATTGAATTACTTAATTTCCAATATTTCAAGCCTATTACAATGAATCATAATGAAGAAATAATAACACCAAATTAGGGTTTGAGATATAATGGGGGGTTAAAGGTTTCATGATAGGATCCATGCAAATTAACACAACATGAAGAAGCTTCTCTATCTAAGATAACCTTAAAATATATACAAATTATCCACATATTGATGCATCCTACTATTTAACTACACATAAATTTCACTACAGTAGGTGTTGTCATGGTTCCCCTGATGTTCCTATATGTCATATAATCCAAGTGAACACACTTCATATGATTAGTACAAGTACCTAGAACACCGCAATAGTACTAGTTGAATAGGACTAAATTGGACATGTTCATCATATCAACATTCTCATATGTTATATTTTGAACAAGCCTCGAACCACCCTACCATGACATAATTTTGATCCCATTTTGGGATCCTATAAACTTGGTGTCATCCATGTTGTTTTCCCCCTTGGCCCTAGGGCACCAATACTAATTATGTGACTTGGCCCACATGTGATATTATACATCGTGATATTTTGAATTCCATACCCCTTGATATGCATTGATCCTCTATTTTGATAACATAATCTTGTATGAGAAAGCCTAAAGGCTCATCAAAATTGATTCTATCAGTGTTTGGAATATATTTCAATGCAAAAATCATAATAAAAATAATTTGGACTTCATGATAGTGATTTAGATTCATATGAAAGGTTGGACTATTCACTACTTTACCCTTGATTACCAAATTTTTCTTATTTTCAAAGTGCATGGACCATGGTCTTCTAGGGCCAATATAATGCCAATTTTTACAATGAGCCCACCAACTAGATCCTTTTGCATCAATGGTACTATTTTCTATCAAGAAAAATAACTGAATATTTTGAAATAATAGCCAGTAATCATTCTTAGTCCAAGCACTTGGATTTGCAAGCACTACTACCATTCCGTCCATTCAAATGGTGAAACCCTTGGACATGGCCCTATGAAAGATAAATTGTTGATAAGAAATTACTAGAATAATTAAAATTTAAGGTCATACTTTTGGCTTATGTAAGTTATCAAGCCATGGAAATTCAGATGTCCTTGTTGCACCAACTTCCCTCCATACCAAAAATTCAAGGTTGTTTGAAATAATATTATAAAATTATATCTACCTATGGTTGGATGTTATCCCATAGGGGCTCACTACATTAGTCCAAGCTATGTCTAAATCAAAATTATTCACTACAAAACAAAGTAGGAGGATGTCTTCACCATACCTTCAATGGATTTTTTGGGTTTTCAATTGTCATCAAGTTTTACTTGACACTGCAACTATTTATCTTCCATTTTTTTGGCCAGGCTTGCACCCGATAGTCACAACTCAGAACTCAACATTGGATGGACCAAAGATTACTTCGATCCAACCTCCAATGTAGGTTGGTTCCTTATCAACTATCAACTTAGTAATATGTTGACTCAATTAAGATCAATAAGTGTTTTAAGAAATAGGGTTAGAAAAGGTTTAGGGTTAGATAAATTATACATCAATAGTAGTCGGATAGGCTAATAGCATAGGCATCTACAGGAGAAACCTCTAACAAACTACTTCCAATATCCCATACTTAGGATTAGCAACATCCAAAACCATAAAATATTCATACAATAAAGCATAAAACAAATATATGTACCAAGAAGCAATTTCAATATCCAATGTATCAACAATCCAATTTAGCAGAATAGATCAATACTTAGACTTTGCAAAAATAAACTTATTGCCAACACAGATATAACTATGAATAAATTTTAACTACCATAGCAGCAAGTAATCCAATGCAAATGGAATTAACTTACCATTACAGCATTGAAAAAAATGCAATTCATAGCTTTGAACCTCTTATATGAAAGATATCAAAGATAACAAGTCTTGAGTCAAAGATCCAACTAATGCTCCTTCCATTAGTTTACATAAAATATTTACACAGTAGGGCTAGCAAATGCACTAGAGTCGATCCTAAAAATTGAAGGTTCGACCTTTATGTATAGTTTAAAATAAAAATAATAGGGGGATACATTACAAGGATTAAGAATTTGACAACTCAACAAAGAGTTATTCTGGCATCATTTTATTTGCCCATATGGTTTGAAGAATACACTAGAGGTCATCTGCCATGGCAACTCAGCTCTGCAACCTACTGGTCCATTAATGGAAATCAGGCCTCAGGCTGTTAGAAACTAGATATAGACCATCCATTCTTCTTGAAAACTCCATCCCACCGTAGATCTGCAACTGCTTTGGTTATTGGTTCTTTCTTATTGGTACCACTAATGCTTTAAATGCCCACTCAAACTGACTATTCTTCAATCCACCAAGAATTCACCTTTGTATGCTTCATAAAAATATTAGCAAAATATCTAGCATTGATGCACTTAGTGAATGGCTATGATTAAACTTTAACAACACCTTGTAGGTGAGTAGGACAAAAAGATTCGCCAATCTTCTCTAAAATAACTTTGACGTTAACTTTGATGACTTTGACCAATGGATTCAAGACTCAATGAGAAATACACAGAGCTTCGAGTGGAATCAAGTTTGTCATCAATCTGCTCACTTAGATTTTTAAAACATTTAATTCCTTTCTCACATCCATGGCTTCAAAGACAAGTTACAATCCACTCCTTGATTCTCGCTCCACTAGCTTTGACTTAGATTGACCATATAATAGAGTGTATCATCAATCCACTCCAAAATAAATTTAAAAATGGCCTTCATGCTATTTTGCTAACTTTACTTCCTTCCGAGCGTTTTTTATCTTCTAACCAAGTGATGCAGAGCTCATCATCATTCCTCTCAAAAATAGTCTTGGAACTCAGTGGAATGAGTCTTCTCGACACTTAGTCACTTAATCACATGGAATAAAACAATATCACCAATCTGCACTTTAAAACATACTAACATCATTAAAACTCAAATAGAATTACGGATTGGGAACTTCGTGAACCGTTGCTACAAAATACACTAGATATCGAGTGAAATAAAGCACTTAGCTTATGTTTGCAAAAATCACTAAGTGTTGAGCAGATTGGACAACTCTTGCACGGATCCACTCCAAAATACTCTATATCCTCAACAAATTGGAGATTTCTCATACCTTAGAATAAAATTTCAAATTTTTCTAAGGATGTGGCCATTTTGGGCCTACATTTTGGTGCCTCTCGAGTGGATTTTCTTGCAAAGCCATCGAACTTAGAGTCTTATCCATTGGGTATCAGGAGTCAAAAATGCTAATCTTAAAATAAGGTTTCATAGAATAACCTTCATATGATCTGTTGTGGCTGATCCACAACACACCCCAAAATTGGGGACCCACCTTTTTTGCATGCTTTCAAAGAAGATCTCAGTGACCCAGATGCTAAAAATCAAGAAAAGGGCAAAATTGCACAAGAATGAAAAAGTGTCGCGAAATCGCGACATGTTGCTCCGTCGCGGCCGAAAATGAAAAAGTGTCGCGAAATCGCGACATGTTGCTCCGTCGCGGCCGAAAATGAAAAAGTGTCGCGAAATCGCGACATGTTGCTCCGTCGCGGCCGAAAATGAAAAAGTGTCGCGAAATCGCGACATGTTGCTCCGTCGCGGCCGAAAATGAAAAAGTGTCACGAAATCACGACATGTTGCTCCGTCGCGGCCGAGAGAGGAGAGAGAAATATCAAATGGAAAAGCGTAGCGAAATCATGACATGTCGCAAAATCGCGGTCAAGACAGTCAAACGGAGCACGAAGCAGAAAAGTGTAGCGAAATCGCGACATGTCGCAAAATCATGGTCAAGACAGTCAAACGGGGCATGAAGCAAAAAAGCGTAGCGATTTACATGGGGCCATTACAGAACATGCATAGGAAGCATGAAACACGTGGCATACAGGTGTCAGGGTTACAGAAGCGTTACATGTCAACAGAAAATATCGAACGTTTCGCCATCGAACATAAATTCAAAAGCAACGAAAAGGCGGGAATACGAAGCGATGCATTCTGGGAGGTGAAACGAAGCGACGCAGGGCGAAACAGAGAGCCGCATCAGAAGGTATAAAATCAGAAGGGCAGATTGGTACAGGGGTCGAAAACCGCTACGAGCAGAGTTGCAGTGCTAAAGGCCAGAGGGTCATTCTGGGCTTGCTTTGAGGCTGTTTTCCTTCCATAGACTGGGTTTGGGGAAACCAGCAGATTTTGCTATTGTAACATGATTTATTTTTAATGCAGGAGTGTTCAAAAATTTGCATTTTGTGGGCAAGAAAGAAGGAGATTTTCAGTGCATGCTATAGATTTAATGTTTATTCTTTCATTTTCCAGATTTCGGATTTATAGATAATGTTAAATGCCACTTTTGTGGGTTGCATTAGGCGAATGTTCGAAATTTGAATTTTATTTCAAAACCCTTTGAATCAGCACTTAGCTTATCAGGATTGTGCGTGTTTGCAGGTCCCATAGGTTAGGTTGCATGCATGGAAACCTCACATCTTCGGTTTTGCCAGGACGGGATAGCATCAAACTGAATGCAATTTTAATTTCTTTTCTTTTACATTTTATTTTCTTTTTGCTGCACTTTATTTTTCAGAAGTTCCAACTTTATTTTTCAAGCATTAAAATAAAATAAAAAAATTAAAAAACTTCAAAATCCATAAATAATTCCATCATTTATGGCATTTCATCAAATTTCATTTTGAGGTTACAGAGATGGTCATATAAAGATCAAATCATATTTGCTTTATTCGGGTTCAATGAACAATCACTAAATTTTCACAAGTAAAATAAACCACAAGTGCCCTCTTGTTTTCAGTTACTTGCAACCACTAAGGTGTTCCAAGCATTTAAAATGAATATCTTCATTTGAGATCATTAATACACAGATGCAAAATGCTAACATAACAGGAACCTTGGAGAAGTTACTTGTTTAATTTCTTTGCAAGCAGAGGATTTAGAACCCAAATCCTATCGGAGAGTGTGTTTTCACAATCGGGTGAAAATACCACTCAACAGATTGGCGCTAGAAGGAGGGCCGAAAGAGGTTTATTTTATCGTGATTTTAGATGCTACAGGTTTATAATTGTTTAAGAGCTTTACATTGCTAAATATTTCAAGTCCATTTGATTAGCATCTTCGGCCTCCTCTAACACCACTCAACGGATTGGTGCTAGGAGGGCCGAACGGGTTTATTTTAGTGTTATTTAAATTTAAATTTTTTATGCTTTAGTCCTCTAACACTCAGCAGATTGTAAAAAGGACGGCCTGAATTTATTTACTTGTTCTATTTTAAGCAATTCAGGTATGTTGTATATTATTCTAACACTTTTCTGATTGTTCATATAGAAATAATGTGATTTGATTTAATTTTGAAAATTTTGGTCTCATGCAATTACTTGACATTTGATTTTAATAAGTACATCTCTTGGTTGATGCTAACTTGATTTTTTTTATACATTGCAGGTTGAATATTCAACAGATTTGGTTCTAAAATTACATTTTAAGTTTCACTAATGGCAACACTTGAGGAGCAAATGGTATCCCTGAGAGCTGAAATAGTGTCTCTAAGAGAGAGAATGGTATCAATGATAGAGGATCATTATAAGGGTTTATCTATACCTGTGGTACCCTATCAAATTCCTAAAATGTTATTGGATTTTTTACGGTGTTTTAATCAAGAGGTGCCACTAGGATACTTGCAAAAACTGCATGTCTACAAGGATACATTATGTAAATTCCAGATTTTCTATGAGGAGGTGGCTTGTAAGTTATTTGCATACATTTTGGATGATAAACCATTCTTTTGGTATAGCCAACTACCCATGGAGGTTAGGACTTCTTGGATACAACTAGAAGCAGCCTATCTTTATCATTTTGGTAATCAAAGTTGACTTAGAAATCTTGAAAAATCAGTTTACCTCCATATGTAAAGAGCCTAATGAATCCTTGAGTCAATTCAATGGAAGATTTCGTGAGTTGCACTCCCAAATGTGGGAAAATTTTAACACATTAGAAGAGGAAGCCATGGAAGTATACCTAGGAGCCATACACCCCACACTTGCTTCACTCATTGAGGAAAAACTCGAGTGGTTTGTCTCTAGAGAAAATCCATGAGGTCTTAGAAGAGATAGAACGACAAGGTCTTGAAGAAGAAAAGGCACAACATGTTCATATGAGAGATTGTTCTTCTAATTGATGCCAACCTACACCAACCATCAAACATAGCACCCTCCACTCCAATGATATCTAAGGTAAATGATCAAGGGGATGAATTTGAATATCCAAATCTTACAACCACCTTAGATGTAGTCCAAGAGGAGGTGCAAATTGCTAAGCCAACATCCACTAGTGAGGATTATGCAGAAATGATCTCATTCATAGAGATACACGATTATCTGGATGAAGGGGTTCTAAATTCAACAATGTTTGATATATGTGATAGGATGGAACCCACCATAGAATTAAATGAAGTGGTTGAAAGTGAAATGGAAAGAAAATCAATAAATAAATTTGAAGATATGATAGAATTTCACCACTTGTTCTTGGAAGATACTATTGATGAGATGTGTAAAATTAACGATCAAGAAATTCTTCACCCTCCAAATTATGATAAAATTGAATCATGGGTTACTAATTTGGACGATGATAGCCTTATAAATTTGAATTCAAGAAATAACCCACTTTTGGAAATAATTGAACCATCTAAGGAAGGTGAAGATGAATTTGATGAGAAACACATTGATGAATTGGAAGATGTTGAAGAAGTAGTTGAACGTCACCACTTGATTTTGGAAGATGATTATTATGATGCTTGGAAGAAGTGGGAAGACTACACTCAATCCAAAACTACTAATGAAACTTGTGTGCCAATTGATATACAGGACAACATAATCGCCTACTCAAAGGAAGATATTACAACTCCTGTACAATTTGAGGATGTTTTGGAAGAGGGTTTCAAATCTCATCAAATTTTGGAAGATTATAATGATCCTATTACCAAGGACAAAGAAGAAAAAGAATTGATGAATGAATCAAAAGATCATGTCACAAATATCATGGAATTTCATTCCATGGATTTGGATGACGATTTTTACAATGGTTGGGGGAGATATGATAATGCATTCTTTTCTCACATCCCTATAAATGAAACTCATATTTCACTTGATATGCAGGATGTTGAACCTTCTACATCATACGAAGATCTCATATTCACAAGATTTGAAAAGGTGACAAAATTTGATCATGTTGAATATAAATTCATTGAAGGTGCGGATGCAAGTTTGCATGATGATTTTGAGGATTCAAATGAAGAGATACCATGGATAGTGAACAAAGAATTGGAACCAAATGACAAAGAGATTGATCAATTGGAAGCAACTCAAATGAAGGATCATCAAGATGAGTCATGGGACATACACTTTGACCAAGAATGTTTGAGGATTGAAAAGGATGACCATATTTTGAATTTAAATAATGTTTATGGTGAAATGTCATTAAAGGTAAATGAAAAACAAGGTATAATTTTTAATCACACCTTTAATAACATTGTTTTAATGAATGGAAAAGAAGTTGATGCACTTGAATTGTTAAACCAAATTCATCAACAATTACTAATTGAATCTAGGATAAAAACTTTTAATGATCCTAATTTAGTAAATATCCTAGATGCTTGTAAATTGTTACACAAATTTGATTGGCCTACAAATTTGGAAAATGATTTGGCTTTGAAATTTGTAGAAATAGGCTCCTACTTACAAAATTGCATATTTGAAAAGGATAGCCTAATTCTAAATCAAGGAGGGAATTATGAAGTTTACATTTTAAAGAATAGACATGATAAAATTGAAAATCATTTATTGTCTAATCATTTTAGTAATTTGATGCTCACCTATGGGAGTATTATTGGAACTAAATCAAATTGGTATGGTGAGCATGGCAAGTGGAAATTTGTTGCATTGTTTGGTCTAGTCTTGTTTTTGTTGGATTCCCACAACATTTGGCATGCATATCATGTTATATTTTTGTTGAAATGTTCTAATCATGTTTGGGATCCAGGAAAGTGATAATCCAAGCTTTGCATCATCTTGTATTATATTGTACATTTGTATATAGATTTTGGTTTTTTGGGTTTTGGTTTGTGTTTTCAAGATCATTTTTGAAGTTACTTTGGGTTTGGTTTTGGTTTGTGTTTTCAAATTTTCATTTTTGGGATTGCAGTTTGGTTTTGGATTGAATAAGTTTTAATTTAAAGTTGTGTGTTTATTTGACATGTTTTGTTTGTCTATAAAAAAAAAAAAAATGATGATGAAAAAGTTGCCTTGAGATGCTAACTTATGTTCTAGATCGGGGAAATATGGAACATTGGAATTATGTGGTAGAAAGCTCCGCAAGAAATACAAACATTTTAAGTGGTATCGTTTGAAACTTGTGATGCATGAAGTAGTCAGTTTTATATGGCAATATTTCATCCGCATTTCAAAAGACAATGCATTCATATTACATCTCACTTTGCACATACATGCCATCTTAGTTGCATATGCATTTCAAATACAAATCATTAAAGTGTGTCAAATCCTCTTAAGGTTATGCTATCACATAAATAAGAAGAAAATCCTAAGGTTGGGAACCGAGTCTTGAGATATCTAGAACCAAGCACATTTTATACACATTAAAAAGGATCTTGAGCAAAATGATCAAAACCTTGCTTGGAAGAAAAGGTTGGGCGAAAGAAGTATTTCATGTCTATCCTATTATGCAACATGATCCTTAAAACAGTGGTTTTGACCACTTCCATAAAGCTTAAAGCCTAAAATCGGAGTAGTAAGGATAGGGCTAAATCCTCATCGAACTTAGGTTGAGGATCCAACTCCCCAAAGCTTTGATTTGACCTACATGGAGTAGTAAGGATAGGGCATAAATTCTCATCTCGCTTAGGTTGAGAATCTGATTCCCCAAAGCTCCTATGTCTCATTTCATGATAAATCTTGGATTGGAAGGATCGTACTACTTGTCCTCTCGCAAAGGATGGGTAGTCATCCCCAAGGTCTAAGCAATAAAATTAATATTCTCCATTTTTATCTAAAGCTTGGATTGGAAGGATCGTACTACATGTCCCTAGCAAGGATGGGTAGTCATCCCCAAGGTCCAAGAAGTAAAAAATTAATTTTTCCCATCTCATATTTATATTGGATTGGAAGGATCGTACTACTTGTCCTCTCGCAAAGGATGGGTAGTCATCCCCAAGGTCCAAAGAAATGAAGGTAAGTCTTGGATTATGGGGTTAGGTATGCCCATGCATGGCAACATGTCTTGTCTAAAAAACAAGACCACTGTTTGTTCAAAGGGTTAGACTAGCATGACCATTTCTTCCATAATTGGTTAAATTATTTTGCTCAAAGTGAGGTAATGAATTCCAAATCAGAGTAGTAAGAATAGGGTTAAACTCCCATCTCGGTTAGGTTGGGAGTCTGATTCCCCAAAGCTCTGATTTCACTTTCACTTGCACATGGGTTCAAGATAGTAGGGACTCATAACCAACTTTGGGATCTAATAAAGCAATTCATTATACATATAGTTGATCCTAAGAGGGTTTGATAATCTTGAATGTTTGTGTATGATACTAGAAGAAAGACTATGCCTTTTATAAAAGCAAAATCTCTTAGCATATTTATTAGGTTACACAAATCATTCACAATCTCACATATGCATTCATGTAAAACTGACGATGGAATGTTGATCAATTTCAAACGATAGGGAATGAAACACATTGCACACACTGAGCTGATACTTAATGATTCTGATGATTCATGTATTTTTGATCTATGGGCATTTGTTTATATTTCTTATGTGCTAATGCTGGTTTCCAAGTTTGTATACTTCCAGGTTGGGTTCTCACTAAAATGCTCAAGAGCATTTGACAGCAGAGTCACCATTTGTTGTGGCTGATCCACAACACACCCCAAAATTGGGGACCCACCTTTTTTGCATGCTTTCAAAGAAGATCTCAGTGACCCAGATGCTAAAAATCAAGAAAAAGGCAAAATTGCACAAGAATGAAAAAGTGTCGCGAAATCGCGACATGTTGCTCCGTCGCGGCCGAAAATGAAAAAGTGTCATGAAATCGCGACATGTTGCTCCGTCAAAAATGAAAAAGTGTCGTGAAATCGCGACATGTTGCTCCGTCGCGGCCGAAAATGAAAAAGTGTCACGAAATCGCGACATGTTGCTCCGTCGTGGCCAAAAATGAAAAAGTGTCACGATATCGTGACATGTTGCTCCGTCGCGCCAAAATGAAAAAGTGTCACGATATCGCGACATGTTGCTCCGATCGCGGCCAGAGGAGAGAGAAAGGCAGAATGGAAAATTGTAGCGAAATCGTGACATGTCACAAAATCATGGTCAAGACAGTCAAACGGGGCATGAAGCAGAAAAGCGTAGCGAAATCGTGACATGTCGCAAAATCGCGGTCAAGACAGTCAAACGGGGCATGAAGCAGAAAAGCATAGCGATTTTGCGACAAAAAGCAAAGGAGCATGAAGCAAAAAGTCATGATTTCGTGACAGAAAGCAGCAAAGGGGCACGAAGTGAAAAAGCGTCACGATTTCGTGACGAAGGTAGGAAATGAAAAACGTCACGATTTCACGACAAAAAAATAGCAAAGGTATGGAGATGAAAATGTATGATTCGGAATGTAAAAAGGCTCAAAAGAAAAACGTCGCGATTTCGCGACATGTCATTGGAGGCAAGGCTATTGGTAGGAAAATGTCGTGATATCGTGACATGTCGCGTTTTTGCGGTGAAAGTAAAGGAGCAAAGTTGCATGCATAAAATGTCACGATTTACATGGGGCCATTACAGAACATGTAGAGGAAGCGTGAAACACGTGGCATACAGGTGTCAGGGTTACAAAAGCGTTACATGTCAATAGAAAATATCGAACGTTTCGATATCGAACATAAATTCAAAAGCAACGAAAAGGCAGGAATACGAAGCGATGCATTCTGGGAGGTGAAACGAAGCGACGTAGGGCAAAACAGAGAGCCGTATCAGATGGTATAAAATCAGAAGGGCAGATTGGTACAGGGGTCAGAAATCGCTACGAGCAGAGTTGCAGTGCTAAAGGCCAGAGGGTCATTCTGGGCCTGCTTTGAGGCTGTTTTCCTTCCACAGACTGGGTTTGGGGAAACCAACAGATTCTGCTATTGTAACATGATTTATTTTTAATGCAGGAGTGTTCAAAAATTTGCATCTTGTGGGCAAGAAAGAAGGAGATCTTCTGTGCATGCTATAGATTTAATGTTTATTCTTTCATTTTTCAGATTTCGGATTTATAGATAATGTTAAATGCCACTTTTGTGGGTTGCATTAGGCGAATGTTCGAAATTTGAATTTTATTTCAAAACCCTTTGAATCAACACTTAGCTTATCAGGATTGTGCGTGTTTGCAGGTCCCATAGGTTAGGTTGCATGCATGGAAACCTCACATCTTCGGTTTTGCCAGGACGGGATAGCATCAAACTGAATGCAATTTTAATTTCTTTTCTTTTGCATTTTATTTTCTTTTTGCTGCACTTTATTTTTCAGAAGTTCCAACTTTATTTTTCAAGCATTAAAATAAAATAAAAAAATTAAAAAACTTCAAAATCCATAAATAATTCCATCATTTATGGCATTTCATCAAATTTCATTTTGAAGTTACAGCATGGTCATATAAAGATCAAATCATATTTGCTTTATTCGGGTTCAATGAACAATCACTAAATTTTCACAGTAAAATAAACCACAGTGCCCCTTGTTTTCAGTTACTTGCAACCACTAAGGTGTTCCAAGCATTTAAAATGAATATCTTCATTTGAGATCATTAATACACAGATGCAAAATGCTAACATAACAGGAACCTTGGAGAAGTTACTTGTTTAATTTCTTTGCAAGCAGAGGATTTAGAACCCAAATCCTATCGGAGAGTGTGTTTTCACAACCGGGTGAAAATACCACTCAACATGATCATTACCCTCTAAAACTTTTATGGAACATCCTAGAGGATAACTGCTCACATGGATATCATACTAGAAACACAAATATCTCCATCACTCCTTCAAAATTGCTCCAATATTAAGCAAAAATAGAACTATGTTCTCCCTTTTATGCTTCTTTAGAATGACATGAATACCTTCACAAAGCTTTCGTTCTCTACCTTTTAGCTTCATGATTTTATTACTGTATTTTGATAGTGTCAGAGTCAAAACAAAATAAAAATACAATACTTCTGCATGACTACAAAAATGTGCAAAATAAAAAGATTCTAAGCTTGTGTCCCTTGAGGGTCTATAGCAACTCTATTTGGTTCTTCACCCTCTTTCTGAGCTTTTTCTTCAGCATTATCTTCCTGATCTTGCTCAGCTTCTTCCTCTTCAGATAAATCCTGCTCTTTATTTTCCTCTTTAGTGTCCTTTCCAAATAACTATACCATCAAATTTAGAGTTTGCAAAGCTTATTTCCAGACTACCTCAAAGGTATTGGAAGTCTCCTTAAGCTTATTATGAATGTATTCCAACTCTATAGTATCTTCATAATTTACAGCACTTCCTTTATTTACAAGGTCTTCCATCAGGTCTTGGAGCTTGGTTAGATCAATTATCATTTGTGAACCCTACTCCTGATCAATTGACTCTTATAGGGCATAAATTTTGGATTCATCTTGGAGGCTCTCAACTACACACTTTTTAATATCTTCCTTTGATAAAAAAGTGTTATTTTCCAACCACAACCCTCTGAAGCCATTTTGAACCATATCTTGGTTGATGTCCACTATATCTCTGATGGTATTATCCACTTTATCATACAACACCCAAGCCTTTTGCAACATTATGTGCTTCTTTACTATAACTTTGGTAGTAACTCTAGCAGTATTCCATTGTTTATTAGGAATAGGTTTAGTAGTCTCACTGATCCTGCTATCTACCATCTTATAAATCTTCTTGGTTGGAATCACCATGGGTTGGAGTTCTCTAGTGAAGCTATCCATGTATTCCTAAATATTTTGAAGTAGGTGGCTAGCATCATCCATGTAGTCAATGATGGGCTACAACTCTGAGTATTTCTCCAAAATCTCAGACAACAATTCTTTCCTTACTTTCTTCAACCTTGCCTTTGAGAAGCCTGGAGACTTAGCCCTTTCAATATGAATTTTGTGTTTCAAACTATGTATTTCTTTGGCTTGTTCCTCAATTTTTTTTCTTTTGCTCCTCTACTTACTCCTTGAGCTTATTGTCCTCTTAGAATTTGTTCTACCAGTTATTTGCTTCACTTCTAATGGTATTTTCTACCTATTTTTGGTTATTGATTATTTTTTTAAGTTTTTCTATTGTTTGCTCCAACTTTTCCACTTTATCTTTGTAAATATCAACTTTGACATAAAAAGTATCCAATGATAGTTCGCTATGACTAGTTCATCTTCCGTATGCAACTACTCGATATCCTCCGTATACTCCTCCAGACGATAGTATTAAGTAGTCATTTCAATTTTAGGCTTACTCACTAGAGTAATAATGGATCTGGATGCTCTTTGCCTTGAAACTGGATCAACAAACATAGTGCTTATCTTGGTGGCCATCCTTTTTGAAGGTTTGGATAGCTTATCTACCCAAAAAATATTGAATTGTTTGTGAATTTTCCTTCTTCTTTTGTAAATTTACCAGTGTAGGATAACTCATAGGAGGAGGATAGGATATAATATAGGAGAGACCAAACTTAGCAATTGACTAAGAAATGGTGGTAGTGACTACAGTTGAGTCTATAACCACTACTACTATTACAATTGGAAAAATCATGGGAACTAAAGCACAACTCACAGCGGGGTGAGTGGGTGTGGATGAAACATCTTGAATTTCTAATGATGTGGGTGGTTGAGATGGAAAATATGGAATTATAAGAGATTATGAAGGGATAATTTTAGGTGATGGTGGAGGTGATGGCTTGGCTTCACCCTCAATCCTTGTTGGTGAAGGAGGTGGTGAATTATGAGAGGTAGATGACATCTTTATTACAACCTTTTCCTTAGAAGGAGAAGGAGTTTTCTTTGGGTAAATACGAGGAGAAGGAGAAGAGGAGGTAGAAATCATATCTTTACCTATAGAAGTAGGATGTTCTAAGTTTGTCTCTTTAATTTGGTACCATGTTTGTTGTATTGATTCTTCTATAGTTGAAACAGGGGTCTCCTCAGTAATTTTTTCCTTATCTACCTTTTGTTTATTACATATCTCCTTCTGAGTTCCCTTTGGTGCTCTTTTGGATTTTCTTTTAAAAACTTGTAACACTACTAATTCATCATTCTCTGTATCTTTCCTAGACAAGCCTTCTTTCTCTGGTTCTTCCTGCAATGTTTCTTCAGAATAGGGATTCAATTCCACTATAGCTACAGTGGTGAAACTCACTAGTGTGAACACAAAGTTCTCATCCTTCTTATTCCAGTATATTTTTGTATCAAGGCCTCCCCACCTAGGGATAGGTTTTTGGGCCTACTTTCTATTTGAATGAATTTTGTGCTAATGGCCCTCTCATTTCTACTCATTAATTGCATCTCTATAGGGAAAATTTCTAGTTGTTCTTTTGAAGGCTCAAAAGTTTTCAGAACTTCATCAATAGTTAATGGAGTATCAGCCTCTTCTCCTTGAGTTTATTCTTATGAAGGTGGAGAAGGAGAATCTAACCCTAGTTATGGATTCTGATAAATCAACACTAAATTATTTGGGTCTTTTGCTTTCCAAGTTGTGATATTCTTATCATATCTATCAGAAAAATCATTATCAATCACTCATCCAAACTTAGATTTCTCAGTGTTAGTTTCAAATTGCATTCTCCACAAGTCTACTATATTAGCTTCATTACACTTCTTATTATTCTCAAATTCTCTAATGGTAGACTCCTACAACTAATGGCTTTCATTCTTATCTGAATCAAAATCAACAACATGTTCATAAAAATCCAACCATGGAGGAAGTTGTTCTATTTTGGCCACATTACATTCCAAAGGGGCATTTTCCTTATTATTCCTACTCTATTCAAAATGATACCTTGAGTTTTTCTCAATTTTTTAGGTTTTCTCTCCATTTAATGTGATGTTCCTCTTGTGGAATTTATCATCTAGATCATATCTCCACCTTTGAGGAATACAGAACAGGCCCAACCTATCCAAATACTGGATGATTTGTTCACCCTGGTCCTTCTTGGTGATGGTTATACCATCGAAACTTTGGTAGGTCAACAAAAATTTTCTCTTCCTTCCAGAGCTATAGTTCATATTGATAAATTCTGCTTGCCTCAAATATTCTAGGGCTAATAATCTATCTGTAACAAAATGAGGAATTAGAAAAGACTTACCAGTGAAACCATATAATCTAATGATTGTACCTTCTATCAAGATGTACCAATCATCTTCTTTGGTACCTTCTATTATTAATAATTTTATAGCCAGCAACGATAACCTAGGGTATTTCCCATACATTTAGTGTTGGCCCTAGAAATTCTAAGTTAAAATTATAAACAAACTCGGTGCTCCTCAAATGAGTAGTCCAATAGTATACAGGGATAGGGTATCCCTGGTTATTATTTTCTCTTACTAGGATCCAGGGCATCAATTTCCTCATAGTATCAAAGAACATCCAAACCAGACTTGAGCAATATCGAAAAGAGGGTGTGTCAAAATATCTTTTCATTCTCACTAGTTGTTCATGTATTATTTTAGCTAGAATAGTCGGCCAGTCAAATTAAATGATCTTAATACCCTTCTTCTCTACATCTGTTTCATATATTTTCTCATTAGAAATATAGTATGCAGTGGCCATTTGCCAATCTCTTATGAGTTGGTCAGAATCCAAACCCTCTAAACAAGCTAGTATGGAGTATAATTTAGGGTTAGCCAATTGGTCAATGGGGACTAGAATTTTGTGCATCTCATATTCATTATTTATCCATCTAAATTGAAGGTAAAACCATTTCTTGATGAATTTATTTTCTTCAAAAGCTAGTAATGAAACATAAACCCTAGTTTTTTTTGCTATATCAAATGGTTTAGGTTCTAAGGGTGGGCTTACCCTTATGACAAAAAAATTGATACAATCCTCTTTGGTAATGGTAAATAATGTTATACCATTAGCTATTTTTAATGCCCTCTTCTTAGGATCATAGAATTTAATGACTGCAGGGCAATGGTGCACAAAATCACAAATGTAAGAAAATAAGAAGGATTTTATGGCAACGATACCTTGAGGTCGAATTTGTCTTCCTTAGAAGTATCTAAACTCAAAATTCCTCCTCAAGAAGGCTCTCATCACTTGAGTCATTACAATGTCTACCAACCATCTCATCTAATTTATATAGCCATTTAGCTCTACCTCTCTTCACTACATATCCTTTGTATATTTTTTAGGAGCCATTTTCGCAAGAAATCTTCAAAATGTTCTTTCTCTAGCATTTGTAGATAATTCTTAGCTATTCTCCTCCTCTTCCTATTTGGTGAGAACTGCTTTCATTGAATGAATGCATTTTGCACTTTTGAGCACTTTTAATTACCATTGCATGCACACCTTCCATCATTAATGTGACCGCTACGAGAACTATCTGTTTGCAGACTTTTAAAATTAAAATTATGCATCTCGATGACTTAGATATGTTATGTTGCTTTCTTATTGGATAAAATACTGAAGGATTTTCTACACTCGTGGTGTCGTTCATTTTTGTATTTTCCTTCAAAGTGAAGCAGGAAGCTTACATATTAATTTGTGAATATTTACCCTTTTTGGAAGCAGCATGGTGCAGGATTCGATTTTCGCTCAAAAATGGACATGAGTTCTGGTAGATTGGAACTCTCATTGTGATCCACTATCACTTACTCTCTTTTAAGAGTGAATTTGAAGCATGCGATATTCTGCTTATTTCTTAGTTTATTTGAGGGCAGATTAGAAACCTGCTATTTTTTGTTGACACTTAGCTTATTTTGCAACTCATCACTTTGATTTTTTCTTGAAGAAAAAATTTTCTCTCTTTCTTTTTTTTATAACATTTTATCAAAAATAAAAACTTGACATAAAATGAAAAAAAGGATATGATACAAAGTATATACATATATTACAATGAGCTTAGCTTAATCAAAATAGAGTTTAAGATGAAAACAATTGACTGGAATCGGTTGTATGTTTCCCTCGAGATCTTCAAGTTGGAAAATATTGGTCTCCTTAACTTCTGCTATCTTGAAAGGACCATACCATAAGGAGTCAAACTTCTAATGATGTCCTAGTTTAGCTCTTTCAACATTCCACCTGAGTACAAATCTCCAACTTGGAATTTTATAAACCTTATATTTTTTTCAAACCACGCTTTGATGTCAATTGAATGCTTTTGAAAATCCTCATATGCCTGAGTTCTTTTCTCCTCTAACTATAGAAAGTGTGTCAACCTTGTTTCCACTGGATTATACTCAGATTCATCTTTTGTGTTTATCATTTTGAGTGCTAGAATCTCCAAAGAAACAAGTAACACTACCTCATTTTCGTATACTAAGGCATAAGGGGAGGTCTTGTTGGACTTATTAATAGTGATTCTATCTACCCATAGAGCTTGTTATAGCAGTAAGTGCCAACTTTTTTTATTACCTTCTAATGATATTCTCAAAATTATCAATAGATTATTATCAGTGGATTTTTCTAGTCCATTTCCTTGGGGGTAGTAATTTAAATTATTTTTTATGGTGATGACATACTTGCTGGTAAACTCAATGTATTTGGATCCTATGAACGCTGGTCCATTATCACTCACTAAATCTTCTAGAACACCAAACCTTGTGATCAAGCTTTCCATAAAATCTATCACCACCTCTTGGTCTGATTTCTTTGTAGGAATAGCTTCTACCCATCTGGTGAGGTAGTCTATGGCAGTTAGAATGTACTTGTACCTAGATGAGGAATGCGAATTGATAACTCCTATGAAGTCCAACCCCAATTGTTGAAAGGGTTCTTCCACTTGAATTGGCTTAAGCGGAAATTATGCATTCCTTGTTCTTCCCACATATCGCTGGCATTCATCACACTATCTAGTAAATTTGAAAGTGTCAGCAAATATGGTAGGCCAGTAATAGCCTACCCTGATAATTTTCAATTTTTTTACTCTTCCTGAGTAGTGTCCTCTAGATAGTCCTCCATGGAACTCTTCTATGACCTTTTTTGTTGATCATCCTTTAAGCATCTAATAAGAACTTGTATCACTCCAAATTTTTCGCATCCCTACCTTCAGGCTATTGGATCCGCGCACGGAATGAGGATGGGAAAAGGATGGTGTGGTACCTCGGACGAGAGGACTTTGCGAAGGTCCCGCCTCTCAAGGGAGGTGCATTTTGGTGATTTGTCGACGGATGGTGGGTTCACCAGGAAACATTTGACGGTAGTTTCCACGCCTAGGTTTTGGAATGAGTTTTAGATGAGTTCGTTTTATTTTTAAGCATTCATCCTAGGTTTGGCCGAATGATTCTAACTTAAACTACATGAAAATGCAATTTAAATGAATACAACAAACATAAAAGAAAGTAGAAACAGAGAATTTGCAGGAGGCCAATGAAGATTACCTGATCTGGAAGTCTGATGAAGTTTCTAATTACTTGTAGCAGTCTGGATCGTCTGCAATTCAACAGAATCGCCTTCAATTTGATAAAATCGTCTAAACTGACAGGATCGTCTGCAATCTAACAAATTCGTCAGACGAATTCATCAAAGACCTGTAAAATAGCAAACAGATGCGAAATACAAGAAATTCTATTTTGTAAACAGGGGCAAACTATATGAAAAAGTAATATGAGTATTGAACAATATACAAGAACAAAAGTAAATGCAAATCACTATGTTTAGATAGTAGAATATGATCTTAATATGCAAACTAGACAAAATGGGTGAACTCCAGATGCAATATAGTATAAAAACTGAATAGACAATCTAATTTATAGCATAAAATGACAGATAAAAGAGAAATAAGAGCAAACTCTAGGCACTGATTGCCTCGATGTGTGTTGCAGTCGAAATCGTCTCACATCAGAACGAGATCGTCCCGAATTTGACGAGATCGCCTCCGATCTTGACAGGTTCGTCGGCTGCGATAGGTGCTGGCTCCGGCTAAAAACCGATGGTGTACCTGCAATAAAATTAATATAGGACTAGTGCAAGAGCAAATTTGAAGTGTTTTAGCGCATAGGGAGTTGATTTACATAAAAATTCAGCCAGGGGTTGGGGAAGGAAAAGTTTTAGAGTTAAATAGGCATAGGATAGTTGTTGGGAGGTTTGAGATCATCCCAATTTGGGAGATCTCCAACGGGGGAAGGGTCCCAACGACGCAGACACGCTTCTACCCGGATTGGAGACCCGTTGGAACGGATTCCAACTATGCAAATTCAGTTTTGCGATAAAATCGTCTGGACGTTCTAGTCCAGACGAAATTGTGAAATCTGGGGCGATATCGTTTGATCGGAGACGATATCGTCAAACGGTCAAAACAACTGCTAAAAATGGTGCAGAAAAAGAGGAAACGGGTTTCTCGACGGTTAATGGGTGGTTTGGGAGGTTAAATTTGAATTTAAATTTATTTACTAAGGTGAATGTAATTATTCCAATTTTACTGCGCCAATTTTAGGGTGCTACATTTTGCCCCCTCTTTAGCGAATTTTCCGAAGAAAATGCGTTAAATATGAGTTCTTCTCGATCTACGAGAAAGCAAAAAATTATTTCCATTTTTAGGCGACGATTCTTGGTCGAATCGTACGACAGCTTACTATGGTGCCCCCTCCGTGTTTTTACCCAAATCGAACGTTTGCGGTAAAAACACGGAAAAGCAAAAATTATTGTTGAATTATTTTGAATAAAATTAAGAAAAATAGGGTAAAACCCTAATTCATTGTTACTGTTCATTTTACTATTTTTAGAGCTCTGGAGCAAAAATGGTAGAGACAGCGCACAGATCTGCAGAGGTCCGCCGTGGTCTACGGGTAAGGGTTTAAACTTAGTTTAGATTGATTTAATTTGAATTTACATGCTTTGTAAATGAATTTTAGGATGAATTTTGAGCATCGGGGTCATTTTTGTCCATCGACGTCGTCCGAACGAAATCGTCCCTAGTTCGACGAAATCGTCTCAAGTTCGTCAATTTCGCCCAAGGGCGAAATCGACAAAAAAGGGACGATTTCGTCAAATTAGAGACGATTTCGACATGCGAAATCGGAGACAATTTTGCTCAAATTTCGGACGATATCGGCCAATAGTGGGCGATATCATCAATTACAAAAATTTGATCTTTAAGTTGCATTATTGATTGCTGAAATTGTTATTAATGATTGTTTGTTGTTTTGATTGTTTATGCTTGCAGAGAGGATTACTAAAGAGTAGAGAGTGGAAATACGGCGAGCTAAGAGATGACTTGGCCAATCTCACCCAAGCAGAGCGAGATCTGCTGGCACAGGCCGGCTTGCAGCATGTGGCAGAGATGCCGCAGGTTTCTACTGACATGGGGCTACTGACGGCCCTAGAAGAGAGGTGGTACCCGGGCTCTTCATGCTTTCGGTTACCGACAGGGGATATGACTCCCACACTAGAGGATGTATGGAGGATTCTTAGAATCCCCATACAAGGGAGGATGATCACACTCGCAGCCCAATCAAGGCCACGCGATGGGACGACTCTGCGGTGACCCGAGCTTCACCCTGGAGAAGGGCGGAGTGAACATCGAGGCACTACGCCAGATGCCTGGGGCATCTACACTGACACAAGTTTTGGCTGGGGTGGTTGGTGGACTTCTTTTGTGCCACCAGAACGGATGTAGGGTACCATGGATGCTGGCAGATGTGATCTGTGACATGCACAACCATGGCTACAAATTTTCTTGGGGCAGCTTTGTTCTATGCCGACTGTATAGGATCCTTTACGGGGTCGTGTACAAGGGCGAGCGATGTTTGGTTATGACATCGCTCCTACAGGTTTGGTCCTGGGAGCACATTGCGGTGCAGAGGCCGATAGGGCTTCCACTGACAGGGGTTGACAGGGAGAGGCCCCGAGCCTTCTACTGGTGGCTCCGGAGAGGGGCATAGTGACGGATCGACCTACCGGTGTCCCAGAGACTACTAGATGACTTGGTCCCAGACCAGATCACCTGGAGGCCGTGGAGGCAGCATCTAAGGTGGGCAGAGGATGCACAGGAGCTGGCTCACATCAAGCGAGTCTGCTGGCTACGGATGGAGAGGGGAGAGGTGGAGCTCCACCGCTACGACCGAGTTTTGTGACAGTTCGGTCTACAACAGGGGATCCCATCTCTCATGGATTATGAGTTTTCATGTCGGGTTCACCAAAATGTATCGCTCCAAATTTTTTGCATCCCTACCTTCAGGCTATTGGATCCACGCCCGAAAGGAGGATGGGAAAAGGATGGTGCGGTACCTCGGACGAGAGGACTTTGTGAAGGTCTCGCCTCTTAAGGGAGGTGCATTTTGGTGATTTGTTGATGGATGGTGGGTTCACCAGGAAACATTTGACGGCAATTTCCACGCCTAGGTTTTGGAATGAGTTTTAGATGAGTTCGTTTTATTTTTAAGCATTCATCCTAGGTTTGGTCGAATGATTCTAACTTAAACTACATGAAAATGCAATTTAAATGAATACAACAAATAGAAAAGAAAGCAGAAATAGAGAATTTGTAGGAGGCCAATGAAGATTGCAGAGCCACTTTGGGATGCATTTTTCTAAGTTTTTGTTTAACAGGTTTAGCATCCGGATGGACCACTAGATGGTGCATGACTACAGAAGGGTCTAGACCTGGCATATCTTCATATGTCCAAGCGAAGACATCTTCATACTCTTTAAGAAATGCTATGTATTGTTTTTGTTTTTCTTGACTTAGTTCTGCTCCAATGTTGATTATGTGAGGGTTGTCCTCAGTTCCAATATTAATTTTAATGACATTTTCTACCTCCATGTGTAGATCTCTTTCAAAATTAGGTGGGGTGGGTGAAACACCCAACTCTTGTAATTCTTGTAAAGTTAATTTAGATAATTCGTTCTGAGGGTCAGTGGCCTCAAGTTGAGCTATGGTTGGTATAGAACCATCAAAATAAAACCCATTGTACAACATCTCTTCAACGGAGACGTCATGGAAGATATCTCCTTCCAACTCTTCATCGGGGTCAGCAATCATTTTAGGGTATGCTATGGATAGCATGTTGCATGAAAATGACAGATTTTTAAGAGGCAAATCAACATATCTATCCAAATAGTCTTGATAGCATATGAGATGATCATCATCCTCAAAAGGAAAAGGTTGACCCTTACTAGGTAATAGGCCCACACCACATCGGGCAGGCCATGGTTCTACCTCAAAAGGTTCTTTCATGCCATTTTGGAAAGGTCCTAAGCCTTTCCCTTTATATCCCATTTTAAGCATCATGGGTTTAGCTTTAATATAATCATTGGTAAAATAGCACCGAGCATATCCATCATGATGGGTTTTGATATTCTGAGGGATTCTTCCCCAGTCATATCCTTTGTAAATGAAGGCGCAACTCCCGACTTGGTAAGTACTTCCCATAGGTTGTGGGAGGCCCAAAGTATGAGGAGATGGCGGCAATTGATTTAAAAGGTTTGAATCTTGCATGAAAGCATTCATTTTTTTTTATATTAAGGTTGTAGATAAATCTGGTAAAAGATCATCAGAAAGGGCATAAGATGTAGAAGGCTTATTACCTATGTCTTGAGATGTGGAAGGTATGATAGATGTGTCTGAAGGTTTTGAATTTATGGGATTAGAACTTGAAGAATTGGTTGTAGTTTTAAGAGCTTTTTGAAGTTCTACAATAATTTGTTTAGAAGGTGGTTGATCTAGATGGGAAGATGAAGTTAATGGAGGAGGAATAGATGAAGTGATGGGTTTATATTTCACAGTTTTAGATGAAGAAGAACTAGGATATGTGGATGACAGAGCAGGGCAAAATTGCACTCCAACTGGTTCTGCCAATGCACACATATCAAAAGGTATATGGTCACCATGAATAGTGACCAATTGATTTTTAAACTCAAACTTAACACATTGGTGTAAAGTTGATGGGACTGCTCGCATGGCATTAATCCAAGGGCGACCCAAAAGTATATTGTACGATGCTGGGCAATGTACAATAAACACGATTGTCTCAAGGGTTCTAGGACCAACTTGCAATGGGAGGGTAATGACTCCACACGTTTCTTGTGTTTCGTCATTAAAGGCTTTGATAATCATATCAGTCTTCTTCATTTCATCACTTCTAAAACCAAATCATTGGTATGAGTCAAAGGTGCAGATGTTTAGAGATGAGCCATTATCAATCAGGACTCGTTTGACAGCTACATCCCCAATTAAAGCTATAATATACAAGGGATTATCCTTGTGTAAAGCGTGTTGTGGGATATCTTTATCCCGAAAGTTAATACAATCAATCTCTCGCGTGATGATAGTATTGGCCATAGCTTCAGGTTGGATGTTTTGAGGTACCATCATCTGGCTCAAAGTAAGAATCAATTCATCCCTATGGGTGGGAGAGGATCTTAATAAATCTAAAAGGGAGATTCTGGCGGTGGTATTAGACAATTGCTCATTAATGCTGTAAGGGGGTTTAGGTTGAACAATAGGAGCATGATTTCCTTTATTGGGATTTTTTAGAATGAATGGAGCTGATCCATCGTTCTGGTTTGGTTCTTGTTGGGGATTTTGAGCTTGTTGTCGGGTGACGACTCCGATGGTACCTACAATGTTATAGTGACGATGTTGAAACGGTCTCGGTTGAGAGTTTATGGCTTGTTCATAAGGAAGGACTTAATTAGAAGAAATTCAAGTAGTGACTCTTCTGGGAAATGGTTCTTCTGTAACATTAGCATCTGTGATAGGTTGAATAGGATCTGATTCGTTTTCAGAACTATTCGATTGAATAGTGTCTACTTTCACTATCTGACTCTATATCGCTAGAATTAGAAGTTTGAAAATTATGTAAGGGCCTGGTTGTAACCAGGGATAAGGTTGTGTTGAATGTGTGAGAGTCCTGAACAGGTAATTGCCCGCTAATGGTTCCTACATATCGGGTAGGAGGGGGAACATTGTGATGTTCAATTTGATTAGCTACCTCTTTACCATGTCTTGGTAAAGGGTGTTGAAATATGTCTAAAGTTTGATTGGCATTCTGATTTTGATTTTGGGGAACAGTATTTTGAGTATTATTAGGAGGTTTTTGTTTAGGTTGGAATTCTTGCACTTCCATTTCATTATTGTCAATCAAATCTTGTATTTTATGTTTCAATCTCTTACAAGTGTTGGTAGAATGTCCAGGACCTCTATGAAAATCACAGTGCAAATCAGCTCTATATCCGGGTATGCTTGGGTCAGGTTCCCGGATAGCTGGCAGTTGGATTAAACCTCTTTCAATAAGTTGAGGTAAAATAGTTGATAAAGGTTGGTTTAATCTAGTGAACTCTCGAGGAGGCTTATCAGGAGGTTTCAAGATGAATTTTTCTGTTGTTTTTGTTGCATTGACATTAGCAACATTTCTGCTGTCAGTGACTCCATCACCGACAACCTTGTTTGTTTTTATATTGATTTCTAGATGTTTTCTCATCATCCTTCTTTCTAAGTTGGCCTCTCCTAATGATGGCATCTTCTACTCTTCGAGCTAAGTCTATAGCTTGATCGAAGGTAGTCAAAGTAGCTGTTGATAGCTCATAAGAAAATTGTTCTTGTAAATTGTTAATGAAAATGTCTAACATTTCCATATAGGGTACCACAAAGTGCAGTTTTCCTGTCAATTGTCTCCATATTGCTAAGAAATCAGCAAAACATTCATCTTTATCTTGTTTTAAATTGTATAGGTCTTTAATAGTTACATGCCTCTCGATGTAGGCACTAAATTGATGAACAAATGACTCAGTTGTTTCTTCAAAGTTTCTTAAGGAATGAGTGGGCAATTGATAATACCACTCTAACGCCATTCCACCTAAACTTTTGGGGAACATTTTTAGTAATAGCAAGTCGTCATGCGATATGTCGTGACATGCTATCCTAAACATGCGAAGATGTTCTATGGGATCTTTGGTTCCTTTATAGATAGGCAGGACGGGCATGGGAAAATGTTTAGGGTATGGTTGAGCTACCACTATGGGATCCAATGGTTGGCTACAAATATCTCGATAATTATACGAGGGACGGTAGGGATCTATCTGGTCCATACGTGAAGCCAATTGTTTCACCATAGCTTCCAGATTACTAGTTTGCCCCCCATATTGATTCGATGGGGCATTGACATGAGTGTTATGGGCGTAGGATGGAGGAACATGCAGATTAGATGCCATGTTACTATTGTGTAAAACATTGGTAGGAAAAATATTATGGAGGAGTTTTGAAGTTGGATTGTGTTGTATTGTAGATTGTTGAAAGTTTGTATTTGGCTTTGTTTTAGATTTTTGTCTATTTAAAGCATTTTGCTCAATAGTTTGGGGGAAGGAAGTAGTGAAGGGAATTTTCTTTTGTGCGGGAGTGATTTTAGGTTGAGTAACAGGTTTCTTAGGAGGTTGGGTGACCTGTTGTTTGGTCATGGCTTGGGCTATAGTGACCATATTCACATTGGATGGTCCACCCTTATCACTTTCTTGATCAATGAAAGACAAGGGATTAGTTTGCATATCAAGCGCCCGTTCTAAGGCTGCTTGAGCATCACTAATTTCCCCTTTATCAATACGGACTGCCACATTAAGGACGTCGATATGTTGATTAAGAAATTTTTGAAAATGTTCTGCGTTGTCAAAAGTGATGCCTCCATTTGGAGCTATTCTAGGGGATGAATATTCTTTAACACTTCCTTCTTTTTCCTTATCTTCACCTAAGTCTTCATCTGATTGACCTAGAGTTTCACCTTCCGGATTTGTATCTCCAAGAAGGACATTTGGGTTTTTAGTTGTATTTTGTAGCCAATCTTCTCCTCCTAAAATTTCTTTACCATTCCTAAGTTTAGTCATGGTGCTAAGTTTTGATTTCAGCAAATATATATATATATATATATATATATATATATATATATATATATATATATATATATGCAACAAATTAAAAGGTATATATTTATATATACCTAATGCAATATTGTAAATGAAATGTTTAAGTTTTTTACTATGTTTTTTTTTTTTTTTTTTTTAGTTTTTTAGTTTTTCTTTGAAACAATATAATAAAGACAGCAAATGAAACAATAAATGCACACAATAATAATAAGGCTGAAAGTAGATGAACTAATCTTCTATGAATAACTTATGAATATCATTAATAGGTTCAAGTCGTTCGAGGGTCATGAAATGTTCTTCTTCAAATTGAAAGTTTTATTTTAAGAATTTGATGAAAAGGGCTATGGTGATATTGTCTGTTTCAGATGCTGGTTGATAAAAGT
This sequence comes from Wollemia nobilis, assembly GCA_028583015.1. Classification (NCBI taxonomy): domain Eukaryota; kingdom Viridiplantae; phylum Streptophyta; class Pinopsida; order Araucariales; family Araucariaceae; genus Wollemia; species Wollemia nobilis. The sequence goes on along the minus strand of JAQPPZ010000541.1, from coordinate 20,383,067 downwards.
AAAGCTCATGGCAATACTCTCGATATAGCACAGCTCGCGGAACTCTATTCCATCTTTCACTATCTGTAAGAACAACTTCTTGGTCTTCTACAAGGCCTAAGAAGCGGTGTACAATGTCTACGTTTTCGAGGTATTCCTCGAAGCTAAACAACTCTGAAGATACTAAAGCTCTCCTATAGGCTAGCCATCTATGGCAAGCTCTCTGAAGTTCATGATAGAACACTAATTGATGAGGATCCAGGATTCTATCCAAGACTAGCCTCTTAATCTGTTTAAGTTGTGTGGACCTAGATGAAATGATACTAAGTCTCCTGATAAGCTCGTCCCACAAGGATTGATTTCTACTTGTTTCGGGGATACTAAGGACAGAATTAACTTCTATGGCTGCTAATTGGTTTACTACGTTTATAGTAACTGCTAACCTCTTTTTAGGAGCTACCATCTAAACATGATTTTGAACCTTAAATGTTTTAAAATGCATCTAAGTTTTAGTTGTTCTATTTTTTTTTTGTTTTTGCTTTTGTTTTCAAAAGGTTATGATGCATTCACGTCGGGTTCACCAAAATGTATCACTCCAAATTTTTCGCATCCCTACCTTCAGGCTATTGGATCCGCGCCCGAAATGAGTATGGGAAAAGTATGGTGCGGTACCTCGGACGAGAGGACTTTGCGAAGGTCCCGCCTCTCAAGGGAGGTGCATTTTGGTGATTTGTCGACGGATGGTGGGTTCACCAGGAAACATTTGATGGTAGTTTCCACGCCTAGGTTTTGGAATGAGTTTTAGATGAGTTCATTTTATTTTTAAGCATTCATCCTAGGTTTGGCCGAATGATTCTAACTTAAACTACATGAAAATGCAATTTAAAGGAATACAGCAAACGAGAAAGAAAGCAGAAATAGATAATTTGCAGGGAGGCCAATGAAGATTACCTGATCCAAAAGTTTGATGAAGTTTTTGATTACTTGTAGTAGTCTGGATCGTCTGCAATTCAACAGAATCACCTTCAATTTGATAAAATCGTCTAAACTGACAGGATCATCTGTAATCTGACGAATTCATTAGAGACCTGCAAAACAGCAAACAGATGCGAAATACAAGAAATTCTATTTTGTAAATAGGGGCAAACTATATGAAAAAGTAATATGAGTATTGAACAATATACAAGAACAAAAGTAAATGCAAATCACTGTGTTTAGATAGCAGAATACTTAATATGCAAACTAGACAAAATGGGTGAACTCTAGATGCAATATAGTATAAAAATTGAATAGACAATCTAATTTATAGCATAAAATGATAGATAAAAGAGAAAGAAGAGCAAACTCCAGGCACTGATTGCCTTGATGTGTGCTGCAGTCAAAATCGTCTCGCATCAGAACGAGATCGTCCCGAATTTGACGAGATCGCCTCCGATCTTGACAGGTTCGTCGATTGCGATAGGTGCTGGCTTCGACTGAAAACCAGTGGTGTACCTACAATAAAATTAATATAGGACTAGTGCAAGAGAAAATTTGAAGTGTTTTAGCGCATAGGGAGTTGATTTACATAAAAATTCAGCCAGGGGTTGGGGAAGGAAAATTTTTAGAGTTAAATAGGCATAGGATAGTTGTTGGGAGGTTGGAGATCATCCCAATTTGGGAGATCTCCAACGGGGGAAGGGTCCCAATGGCGCGAGACACGCTTCGTCCAGATTTGAGACCCGTTGGAACGGATTCCAACTATGCAAATTCGGTTTTGCGACAAAATCGTCTGGACGTTCTAGTCCAGACGAAATCGTCAAAAATGGGGCGATATCGTCTGATCGGAGACGATATCGTCAAACGGTCAAAACAACTGCTAAAAATGGCATGGAAAAAGAGGAAATGGGTTTCTCGGCGGTTAACGGGCGGTTTGGGAGGTTAAATTTGAATTTAAATTTATTTACTAAGGTGAATGTAATTATTCCAATTTTACTGTGCCAATTTTAGGGTGCTACAGAACTCCATTAAGATTCCTTTTGTATAGACCTTCTGGAAATAAGACATACTTCAAATCCTAAAGCCTATATCTTCTTCTCTATGATGGATTAATATTAGGAGGGCATATCCCCATCTAAAAGTACCTAGTCATCTAATCTACCTAGTCTAATTCACCTGACTGTAATTCTTCAGTCTGATCATTTGTTATTGATTGACAAAATATCATTTCATATGAAACTGTTGCTTCTATCAAGCCTTTACATAGGTCTCTACCTTTGACCAGCTTGGTGGGGTGGATTTCCACATCATATTCTTAGATCTTAATAATCCAACCAGCTCTCTTGTCTCCCAGTTCACCTTGTAAAATAAATCTTCTTATATCTGGGTGAACCACATAAACCAGTGTTTTACTTTGAACCAAGTATTGCCTAATTTTTTTCAATGAATTCAATATAGTGAATAATTATTTCTCAATGAAATTATATTTTACCTAATATTCATGAAGAGTATTGCTCCAAAATAATATGGGGTGATCCTCTCCATCGTTATTCTAGGTGAGTACTGATGCATATCTTTCCTCAGCTCCATAAGCATAAATAATAAAGTCCTTAATGAAGTTCATATTAACTAGTAATGGGGATATAGCAATGGATTTCTTGATGATTTTAGACACCCAAAAGTCACTCATTGTCCCTTTCCTCATCTTCACGATCAATCAATTTGCAAAACCCTCAAAAATTGCATAAATTGGCTAAAAACACTATTCATTTATCAAATACACTATTCATCATCCTTAGCCCCTTTGGGCTAGTTAAGCCCCTTCCTACAATTAAACCTAGGTCCTCATGTGACCTCATTCACAACTCAACCAAGGTTGAATTCTCCACCATGGTCAAAAAACATTTTATGATCAAAAAGTCAACATTTTGGTCAAAATATGCTTTATGACCAATCACATAATTAGATCTAATCTTGATTTGATTTAAGCCTTCCACCTCACCTAGTCTAGCCTACCCTAGCTTAGCCACATCTCACCCAGATATTTCTCCACCTCACACTCCCTTGGGTCATAAATGAAAGATGGAGAGTTTTGCACACAAAAGGCAATTTTTAATTTAGAGATATTTCCAAAAAGGTTTTCATAAATGCCAAATGGATATTTTTAGAAAATTCATCATTATTTGTTGATGGGTGAGGGATTCTCTCATCCAACCTCATTTATAAACTAGGACACCTTAGGGGACACCTCACCATAGACACCTCACAGGGGACACCTCATCCCCTCCCTCACCTTGGCCAAGTCTATAAATAGAAGGACATTTTCATTATTTTAGAGAGACCAAATTTTACTTATCAAAAATCTACCAAAATTACTACATACATTACATTCATTATGCATCCATCACACTTCCATCCTATGCATATTGCTATAGTAGTTTAGTTGCTTTTGTGACACTTCTTGTGATTAAGATAGGTCAACAACACAAAAATGTACAATTTCTAAAAGTGACCCACCAAAAATCAAAGAAGCAACTACACCAGGACAATCTAGAAATCCATATTGCAGATTCAATCACAAAATGATAGGTTCACATGCCCCCGTGCGAACCTCCTGATTCACACCAGGTTTGCATGACCCTGTGCGAATCTCTGCTATAGCTATGAGAATCACAAGGATAAGTAAGTATGGGCTAGTTTACTATTTTATGTTGTTTTTAGCAAGTTATTCTATGTCTTGATTTTATTTAAGAGTCTTTTGTCTTCATAACCATGGGGTTTGACTAAGGCAGACCCCTTAACGCACTAATAGGATTTTATAGGTTTAACAGGTACAAAGAACACATCAAACCAATGGTGGCACACGTGCAAGAAGCCCATCTACACTGAAGAATATCATGAAGACTGATCTTGCTACCTCTATACACATCTAAAAGGGCTTCCTTAGGGAAGATCCCATTATAGCCTTCAAGGAAAAATTTGTAAAAGGATATCAATTTGTAACCTCCTTTTATCATTTTAATAACAAAAGCATTAGATTCTATAATTTTGAATGATAATTGTAGTATCTTTTTGTTGGTTTCATTCAGGCACACCTAGTGAGACTTACCACAAAGCACTAGCTTAATCGCCTTCTAACACAAATTGTGGCCTATTTTTGTATGACAGGTAATTTTCATCTTTGAAGAAACCCCAAACCAAAATATCCTGAAATCCATCTTAGGCCAAATCACAAAAGGTTCGCTGGTGCATCAGCGAGCTTCAAAGAGGTTATAGAGTACACACTTGGGCATGTGAATTCACCCAATCTGCCTCAAAATTGATCCCTAAAGTATAGGTATTGGTTTCAGATATCCAAAAAACTGGTAAGATAAGTTAGGGGAGGTTAAGAGCCTCATTCTCCTAGGGATTATGTGCCCCCATACCTAGAACCCAAATCACCTCTCATAATGGTGTATGCAAGGTTAAAGCATCCCTATATTTTTGTGCGATAATAGTTAGCTTATTTTCCTGTAATTTGCTTTCTTCAGGTATATGCAAAGTATCTTAGGGTTTTTTGTTGTCTTGTCATGTTCATCATTGAATTTTGGACCTTTTTTGTGTAGATACCTATCTCAGAACCCTTCAAGAGCTTTAAAATTATCATCAAGACCAAAAAACCATTTGGTCCAATATTTAAAAATAGATTCACATGGGCCTGTGCGAACCTATTGATAGAGGATAGGTTTGCACCCCGGGGTGTGAACTTCCAGAACACACACAGCTTCAGAGTAAAAGATAAATGAGAAGGTTTTACATGCACCTAGACGTAGGTATTGTGTGAAATCTATGTTTTTCCTTCATTTTAAGGCTAATATTTTCTATTTGGGTTGTAACAAGGTTATGCATAAGGGGACAGACCCAAAATTTCCTTGTAAAAAAAAATTGAATCCATTGTGAATCCTTGGCGAATCAAGGTCAACCTCATGTCGAAGATATGGCGAATTATCTTAATTTTTCAAAAAATTTGGAAAAAATTGGTTAATCAAGGAATTACACATCCTATAATAGACGAGGTGAAAACATAACCTGATTTCATACTGGGTAACATACAAATCTAGGAAATGGACTGGGTGCAAAACATAGACCAGTGACCAACCGAGTGGAAAGCAAAAATTGATGATATGAGCTAGGTAAAAATCAAAGTACGACTAATGGCCCAAGTGGAAATTGAGGATTGGGTAACACCCCGGATGGAAATCCATGACCGACCAATGGCTCGGGTGGAATTCAAGGATCGACTAATGAGTCGAGTAAAAAAGAGGTTTGAATAGAGGACCGGATGTAAATCATAGACTGGCAAACGACTCGGATGGAAACCATTGATCGGTAAACATCCCAAATGGTAACCATAGTTTGACTAATGGGTCGGGTGATTTTCGAGGTCCTCCAAATGGATCAGATGAAAAAGAAGTTTGACATACCAATCGGGTGGAAAAAAACCATCACTAGACCAATGTTTACTCTACCACATATCAGTCTATCGGTCAACCTCAGTGCATACCGAATGACATTTTACCATGTGTCCAAATCCTATCATTTCTATCTACAAATAGACATTGAGAAGTCATTTTTTTTGCTATATTTCTATGATTTCTCTCGAAATCCTCCCAATACACCATCACCCCACACTCTTTGCAATTTAGTTTATCCTTTTACTTTATCAAACAATGGTCAATCCTACCACCTCTACTCAAAATGCCATAAAAATTTTGATTTTTAAGAATGCTACTTGCACCACCATGATAGATTTATCAACCACCCCTGGTTATGACAATACGTGGCTCTCTGTATCAGGTTTGCAACACTTGCTAACAATGCCACAGTTCAAGACCGAAAAGCACCTTTTGCAAAGTATCATTGATGGTTATGACCATGATATTGCAATAGTGAGTGCCATATTTTGGAATAAACAAGTGTCATTCACCATCACACCTTTGGATATACAAAGGTTAACAGAACTTCCACACAAGAGTTTTCTTGTCGTGTCTTCGAGGTTCTTTGTGGGTAAGCGTGACAAAAAATACTTGGAGGATGAATACGATCTTCCCTGGAAAGTGGTTGAAGGTATAATTCCTATCAATTATTTTTATTATAGTTTGAAATTTAACATTTTTTTTTTTCATTTAATGTTTTTTTTATGCAGCTTCTGTGGCTAATTCTAAGAGAGGCTTAACAAACAATTGTGTTGAAAATAAAAATTTGAAGGCCATTATTGAGTTCTTCCAAGCAAGACTATTTTTTCTTGGAAGAATAGAACTTCCATTATGGGTATTGACCTATATCGTTCACATTGTTCAAGGTGCATAGTTCGACTGGTGCACGTACATTTTAGAATGCATCAGAATAGAGTTGCATGACATCAAGACAAAAGAAGTCAAAACGATGGTGACCGTTAACTTTATTTTAGCTATTTTTATGAAATTTTTATGATTTAAAAAATACTGAAGCACCAACAGCATTGCATCCCACACTTCTGAAATTGGGTATGAGTTCAAATGAATTGAGGGTAAGTCCATATTTCACAACCATTTTTTAATATATTTTTGCTCTGTTTTTAGTTTTAATTTTTTTACACATGATTGCAAAGAAAGGCAATGACCAAAACTAAAAAATAGGATGTTGGTGTAAGGGATCACATGCATGAGGTATGTGGTGATTCTGAAGATAATGAATCAAAATCATCACCATTGTCAAGGCCAGCAAAATGTACATGAAAGGTTACTTCTCCTTCTCATAGACCTCAACCTGAATCTAGTCAGATCAACTGTCCTACACGTAAGTTTCACTTTCAGTATTTTATTAGTATATTACTCAGTGTGTTACATAAAATTATAATAAGTGTTATTAAAATTTTCATGTTTTTAGAATTACGCACAACCCTCGACTATAGCATTGTACATGATCTCCAATCGTCCTTAGGTAAATCATTCTCTTTTCTTGAAATTAATATTTTTTGTTTTATGAAAATAATTTTGGCAATTTTGTATTTGAATGTTAGGTGGCTCTCAAGATCAAATCATGAGAATCTAGGAGCAGCAAGTCATGAGGCCACCGCTAGCACCACAAAAACCATAGGTGCATAAAATTATAAGGTAAATCAATATGGCTCATGGAAGGGGTAAAAAACTTATGCAGCTAAGATCACAGGGTGTTTTCCCCACTTTTTTATTTAACACAAGTCAAGTACCAGAGGTGTCAATTGCAAATGTTGGATTAGATAATATTTTGCTTGATGATGAATTTTCTTGCAAGGAAACCTTGAGGGATTTTAGGTGACAAATATGCTTGAAGATACATGCAGAGGTAGAATAACAAGCATCCACAACAACTAAGCAAATAGTATCTGCTCTTGCTATGGAATCCCACTGTCATTCTCAATTCGAGGATGACAAAGTTAAATTTTATATTCAGTAATCTATGAGTGATGGTATTGAAGCAACAATCCAAGAGAGGGTGCTTAAAGATTTACAATTTATGAAACAATAGGAAATTCGGGCTAAAGTACTTATTAAGCAAATAAATACCCATTATAAAAACTTTAATAGAAGGGAGAATCTTTTTTATCATTATGAGAACGAACCAGAGAAGCTTAGTGGTCTGCTACAACAGGCCAGTTTAGTATTAGTGATGTGTAGGAGTTAATATAATTATGAAGTTTTAAATATCATGTTGAATAGAATTGACAACATCAATGCTAAAGCCCAAGCGTACTATAACCAATGGGCTTTCAACAAGAAAACTATTGAAGTTGCTTTAGCTACAAGAGATGTGGCCGAGGTGAGAATTTAGAAGCATATTTTTCTTTTGCTAAATCTACTAAATTATGTCATAAAACTATTGAAGTTGCTTAAATTATGTCATATAACTCTACTAACTTATATTTATTTCTTTTGCAATCAAATCTTGAAAATTTGAAATTACAGGTTCAGAGCATGCAAGTCAACATAAAGTTTGCAAAGGATTTTTTTGGAATCAGAAAATATTTGCAGAAGAAACTTAAAGTGGATCCAGATCTCCTGATAAGGGAAGGACTAGAGAAAAATCTTGGTTTGAAAGTGCTTCACAATCCCGCCAAAGAAGAAGTTGGGCTGTTGGAAAATTTTAAGAAAGGACAAGAAATTTTAGTTAGATCTAGAGCATTGTCAATGTCTGGTGTAGAAAATATAGAAAAAGTAATAGAATAGGTAGGTACAGGAGAAACCTTAGGTCCAGGAAAAATATCGGTAGAGAATTTAGAATGTCAAAAGTAGTTTTAAAAATGTCCATATTGCATGAAAATTGTGTTGTTTTTCAGAACAGTTAAAGACATTATAATATATTTTAAATCTATATATGAAAAAGGCAATTTACAAAGTTTTTATCCTCTTTAATTTTGTTTTTCTTCCTATTTATAATATTTTGATGCATTTTTCATCTATGGTAATATGAATGAGTATGAGTATTGTTGTTTTTAAAATAATTTTAATTGTTTATAATCTCAATATGAATGTGAATGCAGTTAAAATCAATATGAATGCAGTTAAAATCAATATGAATGCTCTTCTTTTCCAAAATGATAAATATGAATGCTCTTCTTGTGTCAATATGAATGCTCTTCTTGTATCATATAAAATCAATATGAATGCTCTTCTTGTGTCAATATGAATGCTCTTCTTATTTTTGAAATGATTTTAACTATTTATAATCTCAATATCAATATGAATGCAGTTGAAATCAATATGAATGTAGTTAAAATCAATATGAATGCTCTTCTTTTCCAAAATGATAAATATGAATGCTCTTCTTGTGTCAATATGAATGCTATTATTGTGTCATAAAATCAATATGAATGCTCTTCTTGTGTCAATATGAATGTTGTTCTTGTTTTTGAAATGATTGTTGGACATTTTGAGCTCATTTAGTTGTCATTGATTTCAAGGTGAAAAGTCGTCATTTATGCCAAATTAAACATTTGAAGACGTCATTAATACCATGGAGCACACTATAAATAGCACCAAGAACATTACGAAGAGTTGAAGAAAAAGTTGGCAAAATAATGTTTTATGAGGATTTATGGTAAACTCATGGTGGAAAATTAAATGGTTTTATTAAAATCATTATGATGATATAAAAGTATCCTCACACATTGAGATGGTAGTTAAGATTTTAAAAGACCCACGGTGGTAGAATAATTTACAAATTCAAGGTTTAAGTTTAAGCCCAAGGAAGAATTTAATCTCCTTAAAATTAAGGTTTATAAATATAATTTATAAAATTTAAATTCCTTGGAATTTAAATAATTTATAAATTATAAAGGCTGTAAAGTGCCGATGTCATCAAATAAGTGGGAGCATCGATGTCTAAGAAAAAAAAGGAATTAATGTATAAATCAATCACAAAGAGGCATTCAAAATTCACCCCTCAACATTTTTAATGCATGCGACAAAGTTGGAAACGTTTTTGTACAATTGTTGATCAATGAGGAAGAAGACAAGGGATTTGCTTGTCTTTAGCACCAGGTGAAAGACACAAGGGGAAGAGCATATTTTTTGAATCACAAAGGACATGGTGGTCCATTGGTAGTGCACATTTTATGAAGGTATTTGGAGTTGAGGAGCCCACGATCGATTCACGTGGAGTGGTGTGTGTCTTGAGTGCCAAGGGAAGTCTTTTGCACGTGCTCATTTTGAGTGCCAGCCTAGGACAAAGGGGACGAAGAGCGTCCAAGATATCAAACGTGTTTCTAGTGCACACAGTGGTCAAAAAAATGACTAGAGCGCTCATGGGGGTAGATATTGTGGGTTCAAATCCCACTAGTAGCAAAGGTAATTTTTGATTAAATTTTTATATTGCCTAAAGTTTTTCTAAGGTGTGGTTTGGAGTTATAAGGGTTTTTTGAAGAATTATTTTTTGGTAATTGATTTGTGTTGTTTGGAGTTATAAGGGTTTGTTGAAGAATTATTTTTCTGGTAATTGATTTGTATTGTTCAGAGTTATAAGGGTTTTTGAAGAATTATTTTATTAGAAATTGATTTGTGCCATTTGGAGTTAAAAGGGTTTTTGAAACATTGTTTTATTGAGAAGTGATTTATGTTATTTTAAGGAAAGGATTTGATTCTTGCCAAAGTTCTTTTTGCCATTAAATTGATTAAAGAGGTTTTCAATTATTTGGGTGGAAGCTGAATTTATTTTTAGTTGGGAGTTTATAAGGTATTACTGGATAAATATTTTATGTATGTTGATGGTTGTTTTTGAAAGGTGAAGTGATAAGGTGTAATTGAGTATTTACATTATATTGTGAGAAAGATTTATCTTCTAACCTCTTTGAGCTTGGCATAGAAGTGTTTGTGTTTGTGACAGATTCATGAGATCCCTCCATCTTCAATAAAAAAGTATGAGCACATTCTTCCATAAGTTGAGTTGATTGATTGGTTTTCTAGAAAATAAGCTTGGAGTGAAAAGGATTTGGTTAGGGTTTTATATTGAGTGTGTTTAGTTAATGCTTCAAGGTTTTATGGAATAAAGATTTGTTGTTAAAACATTGTTTGATAAGCATTGTTGATGAAGCCATTGGTTGTGTGAAGAACTTAAGATAGGGTTTTACAAAGAACATGAGTATCATTGTTATGTGAAGATTATTTTATAAGTATTGTTGAAATTTTTTTGAGTTGGTGGTTATATGCTTGGACTAGGGTTTGTGAGAAAGGGGTGTTTCATTGAGAGATTGGTTGAGTAGAGTTATTGAGCCTAGTCAAGTGGATGTGTAAAGTGATTGTTCAAGTTCCATAAAACAAACTATTCTATATTCTGATTTGAGTTGAGAAATTGAGTGTAGAACATATTGAGTCTCTAAAAATTCTCTTTATGTTTCTATGATATTGGACAAGTTTTTTGTGGACTTGTTAAGCAGATTTGAGGCAAGTCTTTGAGGAGACTTGTGGACTGATTTTGTGTGAGCTTACAATACAATTTTGGTTAAATTTTTGAGTGGACTTATTGAGCATATTGGTTAAGTTCTATTGGGACTTATTGAGAAAATTTTAGCAAGTTCTGAGTGGACTTGTTGAGCAAATTTGAGCAAGTTTTGAGTGGACTTGTTGAGTAGATTTGAGTAAGTTCTAAGTGGACTTATTGAGCATATTTGAGCGAGTTCTGAGTGGATTTTTTGAACAAATTTGAGCAAGTTCTGAGTGGACTTGTTGAGCATATTTGAGCAAGTTCTAAGTGGACTTGTTGAGTAGATTTGATCAAGTTTTGAGTGGACTTGTTGAGCAGATTTAAGCAAATTCTATGTGGACTTGTGGGCAGATTTTGGTGCAGATTTGAGGATAGGTTTGTGCCAGACCATAGATAGATATTGAGCAGATTTGTGCTAGATTGAAGGACTGTATTTAGTTCAAATTTGAGATAGATCTTTGGAGGTGATAGAGAAAAGAGGACAATGGTCTCCAGTGGATAGAGATCCATCAACCAAGGCAATGAGAATAGGTCTTCTAAGTGGGGATAAGAGTATTTAGTGGAGAAATACACAAGCCAGTGCAGTGGAGGCAGTAGTCTTCTAGAGGATCACTAGCCAAAGTAGAGGAGAAGGAGTTCTCCTGTGGATAGAGATCCACAAATGTGATTTATGGGATTGGTATCTCCTTTGGATAAAGGTCCATAAAACATTGTAATAGAGAAAGGATTCCCAAGAGATTTATTGAGGAAATTTTAGTGAAAAAATTTCTCCATGGAGTAGCCCACATTGGGTGAACCACGTAAATTATGGTGTCTCTATTATGTGTGGTAATTTGTGCATTGCTTTTATTATTGATGTTGATATTGCTATCTATACATTTCATAATATTGATTTGGAAAGAAAAGTAAAAAGTTGTATTATACTATTCACCCCCCTCTCAATATAAGCGTATGTTCTTCAATTGGTATCATAGCGGGTTCCTTCATAAGATTTTAACAACTTGAAGGAAAATCTAACAAGAACACAATAGATCCTAAGGAGGTATCCTTAAATAATTCAGAACCAGTATTTGATGGAAGTTACTATATATATTAGAGTATGATGATGAAGATCTACCTGATGGCACTTGGCAATGAATTTTGGGAATCAATGGAATTTGGATGTGATACCTTAGTCAATCCTCCTATAGATAAGGAAGGTAAGCTTCTATAGCACTATAATTCAAAATCAATGAATGCACTTGTGAGAGGTTTGTGTAGAACAGAGTCTATGAAAGTTATGCATTGTCAAACTACAAAATAAATGTGGGATAAATTGCAAAATATATATGAAGGAGATAAGAGTGTCAAGAAAGAAAAAAATTGAAATCTCAAAGGACAATTTGAAGCATTAAGAATGAACGATGAGGAAAATATTAGTGCTTATCTACTTCGAATTGATGAGGTTGTTAATGATATGCAAGGACTTGGAATGAAGATTGATGAATCTGATGTTTGTGATAAAGTATTAAGATATCTTCCAAAAAGATTTAGTAAAAAGATTTTTGCTATAGAAGTATTATTAGATGGTGATACTTTGACAAGAGATATGTTGTTAGGTATGCTCACAACATTTGAGATAAGAACAAAAGATCATATTCCTTAGAAGGAAGTAGCATTCAAAGCAATCAAAATGACAAAGGGTAAGAAGTTAGAATCAAGCAATGAGTCATCCAGTGATGAAGAAGCTAATTATGGTAGAATATATAAAGACTCCAGAAGATCCAGAGATCTAATATCTATTAAGTGTTTCAATTATGGAAAGTTTAGACATTTTGTAATAGATTTTCAGGAACCAAAGAACAAAGGTGAAGAAAAATAGGATCACAGGAACATGGCTTCACTAGGAGAAATCCTATGGCATTTGAACCTCCAAGGAATAATAACATTAAGTGTTATAAGTGCAAAAATGATGGTCACACAAAAAAGTGGTGTAGAGCAGATATTACAAAAATAGGTATGAAAAGGAATAGAAATAGGAATATGGATATAAACAGGAATAGGAATAGAAATAGGAATATGGATATGAACAGGAACAGGAACAGGAACAAGAACATGGATATGAACATAAATAGGAGTAGAAACAAGAATATTAATATGAATAGGAACATGGACATGGAAAGAAACAGTCAAAATAATCAGAAGGATCAGATAGAAAGGAAAGAGAATAAAGGTAAAGAACTGTATTTTATTGGAGTAGAAATACTCCCACCCCAAAATTAACCACCTCAAGAGGAGGTGGGGGAGGGGCTAAGCTAAGAGGCTCATTCTTAGCCCGAAGCCCCAAAGGTGACCCTTTGCCATTGATGTCAAAGGAGGAGAGATTTGATATTTGAGAGAGCATTGAGCCAATGGGAGCAATGTCCCAGGGGGAGAATATCAAAGGAAATATCAAGTTTTCAGTTAAAAGAATTTGGGTTGCCATCAATGACAAAGGGAGAGATTGTTGGACATTTGGATCTCATTTAGCTGTCATTGATTTCAAGGTGAAAAGTCATCATTGATTCCAAAGTAAACATATGAAGACGTCATTAATACCATGAAGCACACTATCAATAGCACAAGGAACAATGTGAAGGGTTGAAGAAAAAGTTGGTAAAATAATGTTTTATGAGGATTTATGGTAAACTCATGGTGGAAAATTAAATGGTTTTTTAAAATAATTATGAGTATATAAAAGTCTCCTCACACATTGAGATGGTAGTTAATATTTTAAAAGACCCACGGTGGAAGAATAATTTACAAGTTAAAGGTTTAAGTTTAAACCCAAGGAAGGCTTTAATCTCCTTAAAGTTAAGGTTTATAAATATAATTTCAAAAATTTAAATTCCTTGGAATTTAAATAATTTATAAATTATAAAGGTTGGAAAGCACTGATGTCATCAAATAAGTGGGAGGGCCCACATCTAAGCAACAAAGGGAATTCATGAATAATCAATGCCAAAGAGGCATTTTAACCCCTTGATATTTTTAATGCATGCAAAAAAGTTGGAAATATTTTAGTACAATCATTGATCATTGAGGAAGAAGACAATGGATTCACTTGTATTTAGAACTAGGTGAAAGACATAAGGGGAAGAGCATATTGGTTGAATCACAAAGGACACGATCATTAGCAGTGCACGTTTTGCAAAGGCATTGGGAGTTTAGGAGCCCATGATTGATTCGCGTGGAGTGGTGTGTGTCTTGAGCGCCAAGGGAAGTCTTTTGCATGTGCTCATTTTGAGCACCAGCCTAGAACAAAGGGGATGAAGAGCGTCCAAGCTCTCAAACGTGCATCTAGCACACACAGCGATCAAAACCGTGACTAGAGCACTTGTGGGGGCAGAGATTGTGGATTCGAATCCCACTAGTGGCAAAGGTAATTTTTGATGAAATGTTTATATTGCCTAAAATTTTTATAAGGTGTGGTTTGGATTTATAAGGGTTTGTTGAAGAATTATTTTTTGGTAATTGATTTGTGTTATTTGGAGTTATAAGGGTTTGTTGAAGAATTATTTTTTGGTAATTGATTTGTGTTGTTTGGAGTTATAAGGGTTTGTGAAGAATTATTTTATTGGAAATTGATTTGTGTCATTTGGAGTTAAAAGGGTTTTTGAAATATTATTTTATTTAGAAGTGATTTATGTTATTTTAAGAAAAGAGGATTTGATTCTTGCCAAAGTTATTTTTGCAAATAAGTTGAATTTATTTTTAGTTGGGAGTTTATAAGGTGTTACTGGATAAATATTTTATGTATGTTGATGGTTTTTTTTGAAAGGTGAAGTGATAAGGTGTAATTGAGTATTTACATTATATTGTGAGAAATATTTATCTTCTAACCTCTTTGAGCTTGGCATAGAAGTGTTTGTGGTTGTGACAAATTTATGAGATCCCTTCATCTTCAATAAAAATGTATGAGCACATTCTTCCATAAGTTGAGTTGATTGATTGGTTTTCTAGAAAATAAGCTTGGAGTGAAAAGGATTTGGTTAGGGTTTCCTATTGAGTGTGTTTAGTTAATGCTTCAAGGTTTTCTGGAATAAAGAGTTGTTAAAACCTTGTTTGATAAGCATTTTTTATGAAGCCATTGGTTGTGTGAAGAACTTAAGTTAGGGTTTTGCAAAGAACATGAGTATCATTGTTATGTGAAGATTGTTTTATAAGCATTGTTGGAAATATTTTGAGTTGGTGGTTATATGCTTGGACTAGGGTTTGTGAGAAAGGGGTGTTTTATTGAGATATTGGTTGAGTAGAGTTGATTGAGCCTAATAAAGTGGATGTGTAAAGTGATTGTTCAAGTTCCATAAAATAAACTATTATATATTTTGATTTGAGTTGAGAAATTGATTGAGCATTGATTTTAGAACATATTGAGTCTCTAACAATTCTTTTTATGTTTCTATGAGATTGAACAAATTCTGTGTGGGCTTGTTGAGAAGATTTGAGGTAATTATTTGAGGAGACTTGTGGACTGATTTTTTGTGAGATTTTTGTGGAAGCTTACAATACAAATTTGGTTAAATTTCTGAGTGGACTTATTGAGCAGATTGGTTAAGTTTTGTGTGGAATTATTGAGTAGATTTGAGCAAGTTCTGAGTGGATTTTTTGAGCATATTTGAGCAAGTTCTGAGTAGATTTTTTGAGCAGATTTGAGCAAGTTCTAAGTGGACTTATTGAGCATATTTAAGCAAGTTCTGTGTGGACTTGTTGAGAATATTTGAGCAAGTTATGACTGGACTTGTTGAGCATATTTGAGCAAATTTTTGAGTGGACTTGTTGAGAAAATTTGAGCAAGTTCTGAGTGGACTTGTTAAGCATATTTAAGTAAGTTTTGTGTGGACTTGTGGAGCAGAGTTTGGTGCAGATTTGAGGACAGGTTTGTGCCAAACTAGAGATAGATATTGATAATATTTGTGCTAGATCGAATGACTATGTTTAGTGCAAATTCTAGATAGATCTTTGAAGGTGACTAAGCAAAGACGACAATGGTCTCTAGTGGATAGATATCCATAATCCAGGGTAGTGAGGACAAGTATTCTGAGTGGGGATAAGAGTCTTCAGTGGAGAGAGATCCACAAGCTAGTGTAGTGGAGGCAGTAGTCTTTTAGAGGATCACTAGCCAGAGCAAAGGATAAGGAGTTCTCTTGTGGATAGAGATCCACAAACTTGATTTATGGGATTGGTATCTCCTTTGGACAGAGGTCCATAAAATATTGTAATAGAGAAAGGATTCCCAAGAGATTGATTGAGGAAATTTTAGTGAAAATTTTCTCCATGGAGTAGCCCACATTGGGTGAACCACATAAATTATGGTTTTTGTATTGTGTGTGGTGATTTGTACATTTCTTTGATTACTTCTATTGATATTGCTATATATACATTGCATAATATTAATTTGAAAAGAAAAGTAAAAAGTGGTCTTATATTGTTCATCCCCCTTTCAGTATAAGCTTGTTTTCTTCAATGATTTTAACTATTTATAATCTCAGTATCAATATGAATATAATTGAAATCAATATGAATTCAATTAAAATCAATATGAATTCTCTTCTTGTGTCAATATGAATGCTCTTCTTATTTTTGAAATGATTTTAACTATTTATAATCTCAATATCAATATGAATGTAGTTAAAATTAATATGAATGCAGTTAAAATCAATATGAATGTAGTTGAAATCATTTCAAAAACAATAATACTCATACATTTATAATCAGTTATGAAATACAATGCTATGTTATAAATCATAAAACATATAATTTGAATGACAATGTTGTGTTATAAATCATAGTTACTATTAAGGTAGATGAAACAATCTTGTGATAACAAATAAACACAAATTCATATTGAAAATAAAAATGATAACTAAGAAATTCATATTGATCGATGTTGTAAATACTTATAAAACATTTATAGATGAAACTGATAACCAACAAATTTATATTAATCAATGTTGTAAATACTTGTAAAAATTTGCAATTGAGGTCATGGAAACAAACAATATTATGATATAAAGGTAATTAAACCTATTTCAAAAACAACAAAGAGAAGAAAATGAAAACTTCTTAATAATCAAATTTTATGAAATCTGATATCAAATCAATTCCAATATATTGTGAAATACTGGAAAAATCACAATACTAGATAAATCACAAATTAAGTAGCTAAAACAAACAATGCTCAGCTTGTCAAAAATATCTATTGTGAAATATGATGTCAAATGAATGCAAATTGTGAAATGCTTGAAAATTTTTAATACTGAAAAAATCACAAATTAGGTAGCTTGAATAAATATTTTTCTTCTTGTTCAGCATCACTATGAAGCGTAGTGGATATTTGTGTCTCCACATTATGATCACTGAAAGCATCATTATCTTCCATATCGGTCATATTCAACACACTCCTATATGTAAGGGAATTCCATAATGAAATTGCTCTATCACAGGGAAAAATTTCCAAGTGATAGGATGATACATAAATTCTCAAACAATTTTCTAAATTTTTGTCCAGCTTATTACGAAGTTTAATTTTCACAAAATATAGTGCACTGAAAACCCTCTCATCTTCCACTGATCCCAAAATAATTGTTTGACATAATTCATATAAATAGAAGTATTCACTTATAGTATCTTGTAGTATAGTACTTGGATACAATTTTTGCCACAAACGTACAATGGAACCAGTCTCATGGATGTTACTCAAAAGTGATGTATGCCCAACCATTGTTCTTCCAAAATGTGCTAACTATTCTTTCAAAAGATTTTTGTTGAGTATACCATTGATTGTAACACCATTCATTTCCATAATTTTATTGAAATGTTGAATAAGTATCATCATATATTTAACAAACAACTCATTTGTAGAATTGAAGTCACTATTAGAACCCCAAAACATGGGGTTAACCACGCCCATGGTCTCAAGCAAATAATATCTTTGAAACCGATATCTTATCTCACTTGTCAAATATTTTGCTATATTGGATAAATTTGTTCTAGTTTTTTGTAATACAACATGAAATCTATTGTGTGTTACAAGAACTTGTTCAGCACCGTCCACACCTATACTTGATTGCCTTTCAAAAAAATAAAGAGGTATCAACTTTCCATGATTTTTAATACAAATATGATCATTTATTTCAAACTTCAAATAGCTTTTTGGATCATTCACATTTGTCAATGTATTCCAACTATGAAACAAGGGATCTTTAAAATCTTCTTTGAACACATAAATTTTCAATAACACATATTTGTTTTCTCATCCTTATGAAATCAACGATATATATGGATCTCTCTTGTGCAAATTTTATCAATCTACTCATTTCTTGTAACATTGGAAGAATACCACATAACGTCAGCAGGGTTTCAAAGTTAGTAAAATGAAACAAAAAATCTTTTGCATTATCAACTCCCATGACTACTTGCATACATAAACACTTTTAATTACTAGTATCCTGTAAAAACTCTATGTGTAGGTTGATACAATGAAATCCACATTGTATCTACATATTTTAACATTTTTTTTTCCTTCTGTAACTCCTAGTGCAAAATTTTGAAACTCTGAAAACCTTTTTGGACTGCAAGAAAAATAAGAATGTATTTCATAAATGAGGTCTTCCACTCACGCAAAATTTTCAAAAGTGCTCACGATTTTATATGCAAGATTCACTCTATGAACCATGCAATGAATGGGTATCATATATGGTGCAATTATGGTTTGCAGTCGAACATAGAGACCACTCCTATGCCCTTGCATTGTAGCATCTCCATCAACTCCAACACATATTAAATTTGAGGCTATGTCTATGTCATTCATTCCTGCAATATATTTTAAACTAGTCACAACAACATTATAAATGTTTTATGCATTTGAATTTTCAACCATCTTATGTAATCCTAGCAAACTAGGTTGCCTGACATTATTTTGAAAAGTATACACATGCATACAAATCCAGGATGTGTTGTCCACAATCGTCACCTCATAAATATATAGTTAAATGAATTTGTAAAGTTTTACTTTCTCCCTCAGGTCCTCCTCTACTAAAGATATATATTTTACCATTTTCCAACCACTTCGATCAGATCAATGGCAACTCGGATTTTTTGCAAACCAGCCAGCTAAAACAGGTGCTTATAATCAATAAAATTGGACATGGGTCTACCCTTCTTGAGAATAATAAGTACAAAAGTAAACTATATATATTTTACCCCTAAGGTGATATTTTTCATTTTTTTAAAATCGACTTCAATTTTTGCACCTTTCTCAACAAGAGATTGTTGTTCCTTTAAGTGATTGTCATATTCTATTGCATATCTGACATGCATACATTTTGATGCATCCTTCCATCTAACTATTTTAATAATTTCACCATAACTTCCTTTAAATTTTACATAAACTTTGAAAACATGTTTTTCTATTGTATCTATCTTATTTTGCAACCTATGCTCCTTCCCCAATTTCCAAATGCAAATTCTGCATATACATACTTTATCATTGAATTGGTTTTCATTACTTAGGATAGACTCTATCCATAGAATTTTTTCTGCCCATTCATTCTTAAATGCGCTTCCAATATCCCAGTTATATGCATTCCAATTTTTATTTTTTGCTTGTAGATTCAAACAAAGTTTGTAATGTATTTGATTTATCGCTTTCATTTTCAACTATGTTATTTTGAAGATTATCTTCAAGTGCTAGTTGGATGTCATTGTTAAGATAATTTTCATTAGAATTCATATCTTGGTGATGAATATCTTCAAGGGGAGGCATATTAGGGTCCACATGGTATTCTGCATAGTAGCATACAATACTATTCTTAATTATTTTTTTTTTAACAAAATAAACTAACAAACAAAAATATGGTTTATATCATCATGGAATATGGCCAGAGGCACCCTAACCATTTGAGTAAGAAAACATTATTTAAACTAACAAATACACCTAACTGTTAAGTAGTCAAAAATCATCTGTACCTTGAATTTGCACAGATGTTGATGGCTCGCTTGCTTTCAACGTATGGCTGAAATAAGTCAGGATACTATTTTCATATTTGGCCCCCTTCTTTGCATCACTAGTAGGTGACATATTACTTGTAAAGAAAATAATTTTCAATTTAGAAAAGTAATAAAATATTGAAGACATATTACTTCTGTAAATCCTTAAGATAATATTGTAATTAAAATAAGTGTATAGATGGTTGGAAGAAAATAAATACCTGTTTCCAGTCATTCTTTATTGTGATTTTTTTAGGGTATTAAAATATTTTTTTTGCTAGATATAGTACCTGTAACTAATAAGAGAAAAAAACCAATCAATATAAATTTGAAATACAATTTAATTAGAGATAAAAAATGTTGAAAAAATATAAAATTATAGTACAAAGAGGACAAGAAGTAGAGCATCACTAATCCAAATGTAATGGGCCTAAAAAATCACATATGATGAATTGTGCAATGAACCAATTCACCCATATGTTCCCATCCATCCTTATCCTTACCGATTTGAGATTCCTAAATTCAAAAAATTCAAAAGTAAGGAAGATCCCAGAGAGCATCTTAATAATTACCATTTCACCTGTTACCAACTTCATGGTAGTGATCCCCTTATGCTTCGTAAATTCAAAATTTCTCTTGGGGGACAAGAATTAGATTGGTACAATAATCTACCTCACCATAGCTTATTTACATTCGAAAAATTGGCCAATATTTTCCTTGAAATTTTTTCGATCAGTATCAAAACCAAAACTACCTTATCAGATGTCTATGCTCTACACCAGTTTGATCACAAACCCATTACTAATTTTGTCTCTTGTTGGAGAGTGTCATTCATGATCTTGTATTTACTCTTCCACCTTCAAATCTCATCAAACTATTTGAAAAGAGTTGTCATAAGCAAATATCTCAAACATTGTAGATCCATTAGAGTCATACACTTGAAGAAGCCATTGCCCAAGCCAAATTTATTGAGGACATCAAGATCCACATGGGTAAAATTAAGCTCCATCCATAATAGTCATATCCATCCAATTACCGCTACAATCACAATCCATATGTACCACCCACTTCCAAACCAATCAGGTTCTACTAGATTCTCCATCCCCACCACCTCAAGTCACTTCTTCTCAACCTCCACAATCTGCACCACCTTAACCTACCCAAAGTGCATACCAAGTCAACCCTCCCCCATCTTCTAATACATACCAAGATATTAATCCTCACCCTCCTCATCTACCATGCAATGGATACCTTTTTCTGAGCCCATGCCCATCTTATTATGTCTATTACATGATGTAGGTCTCATCACTTTGATTAATATCTAGCCTCTTGATCCAAACCATCAAATTCTATGGGACCACAATCCATAGGCATTCTATGATTTCCATTGCTAATATGGCCACTCCCTTGATATGTGCTACATTTTTTACCATATCGTGAAAGATATTATCGACCAAGGAACCATAGAAGTTTCTAATCCCCTTGCACCACAAAATAAAAACTTGGGGATATATCAAAATACATTACTTGAGCATGGGGGTAATCCACTACAATCTGATCCATGTCAGGTTAATTATGTCAATCGAGGTCCTTCTCAACAAGGTTTTGTAGGTATGATCAACATCACCACCCGTACTCAATGCTATCCACCCCTATTAAAGCCCAACATCCTTCAACCTCTCAACCACTGCTTGCTACAAATCCATCAACTCCTCCACCTGTTCCTCCTCCTATACCACAGAATGCCATCACTATTCATGGTAGTATTTCCCATCAACTCTACATCACTCCTACAAGGTTATCCATCTATGACCTTCTACAACAATCCCAACCACATCGTGAAGCCATCGATTCCATTCTTCACTCTCTCGATATCAAGACTCATGATACAAATACTTTTGCTAATTTTTATTGGTAATGTTTAGAGATACCTACAACCTTCTATCAGCTTCCATATCATGAAATTACTAAATTTTTAGGTAAGGGATTGGATCTCCCATTACATATTCAAGCCTCCATCAATATCATCATCTACAATCATATTCTCATTGACATAGGCTCATCCATTAGTATCATTTATATCGTCGTCCTTGGTCATCTTTGCCTTCCTCCTCATCTCGCTACTCATTCCATGGACCTTTGAGATTTTGATGGCTCTATGCACCCTACCATTGGTACCATTGTCCTTCCCATCAGGATTGGTGCCAAAACCATTTCCACCCTCTTCCATTTTATTTAAGGTGATATGTAGTATAAAATCCTTTTAGGATACCCCTAGATTTAGGATATGCAATGCATACCTTCTACTCTACATCATTGTATCAAATATTTCCATAATGGCTTGGTCTAATACATCTATATTTATGGTGACCCATTAAAATTT
Organism: Wollemia nobilis; assembly: GCA_028583015.1. NCBI lineage: Eukaryota > Viridiplantae > Streptophyta > Pinopsida > Araucariales > Araucariaceae > Wollemia > Wollemia nobilis. Next base: position 20,360,740 of record JAQPPZ010000541.1, on the reverse strand, counting down.
TACAACATTATCACCCTTCCACCAGGTCTACCCTTATCATCTATGCAGTTCACTTCCACCCCACACCATTATTTAAATACCACCTATCCATCATCCTCCCAGTCACCTCCCACACCTAATTTGAGTAACATTGTATCATTGTCAGCAAATCCACCTTAGTCTCCTAGTGCTCTTGTTGTTCGCACATTTTTGCATCATCCCTCTTCATCCTTGACACCACTTCCCCCATTTGCTTTTTCTACTACACCCTCAGCATCCTCATACAACAATCCTCCTATTATTCCTATGCCACCTTCATCTTCTCATCACTTTGTGTCCTAATATATGTGGGCAAAGGTAGTCTCCAACTCACCAACCACATTATCTATCTCTACTTCTCAATTTACCCATGACAATCATCCCATCACTAGAACACCTACTGAGTGCTATGAGTGGACACAACGTGCTGCTCGATTTGATGACCAATTATCTCAATAAGATCCTTCTAATTCATCCACTTCACCTCTCAATTCACCTGCACCCATCCTTCCATCATCCTCGCCACCCAAGAGGTCCTCCCCTCAACTTGAGCATATATTCCCTCCTCATGTTTCTATACTCATGACCACACCAGGTCCTAGTTAGTATAACATAAGCAATACTCGAGTTATTCCCTCCACCATCCAATCTACTCGTGACTTTGATCGACCCCATAATGTACCCTTGACTATTAGGGTATTTTTTCCTCTTGTTCCATCTGATAATTGCACAAATTTCATATATGGGGGACTTGACTCATCTATAGAACCTCCAGCACCTCCATCACCACAAATTAGATTTTACGACAATCTTAATCACATGTCCAATCCTAATTTTTCTTGACATTATCTTTGCATGTATAACTGGCATGGTTATGGTCTAGGGAGATACAAACAAGGGTGCCACACCATCATCCATCCTACCTTATGCAAACCTACTGATCGATATGAAATCAGCTACCATCCTGCAACCATTAATACCCTCAAGAATAATTTGCATAATATCTATCTTGATTGCATTGAAGTCCTTTATGATGATGAATTTGGGCTTAATATTCTAATAGACAGTTCATCCCCTCATTCCACAATCGATATTACATCTACATTCTTTCATCCATCTCCACCCAATGAACCCATTTCCTCTTATGAATTTGAAGCCCTCACTCACCAATTCACTGACCTATCACTCAATCCATCCCTATCAGTCGATCCACCTTCTTCCCCTCCACCAATTGTCCCATTTATCTCCATTAGTGAGATAGTTCTGATTCACAACACATGTTATCAATCCTCTTCCCTGCCTATTATGTTATGCCTAGGTCATCACCAGTAATTTTTGAATTCATTGCTATCCTCATCTGATTCATCACCACCTTCATAGCCTACCTCCACCATATATAGCATATATATTAACATGATCTCTTTTGACTTGTACTCTCCACTCTAATATCCAAATCATCCTAATTATATTCCATCTCCTATCACCAACTTTATTGATTTCTATGATATCTCCTCTACACCTTCACCTGCCAAATTTCTTCCAACACCTCAATTGATGTGATCCACTAATGCACCTTTGCCTTCTATTCCACCTCATCTCCCATGGATTTATCATAGATTTTTATCTAGATGATGAATTCTAGCTTCCCAAGGCCATCAATGACCTTCATCTCATCCCTACACTGGCCCAACTTCATGATGGTTCTCACATGCTTATCAAGGATACTATCAAAGTTGACATTGGTAATGATCCTGATCACCCTCACATTGTCTATCTCACCACTAGCCTTTCGAATGACAAACTTGTCCTTTTTATGAATTTTCTCAGGCACTATATCAAGGTGTTTGCATGGTCCTACCTGGATATATCAAGCCTTGACTCATCGTTAGTTGTGCACAACCTCTTCCTGGATGACAATGCCAAACCTATAAGGTAAAAGTTGTGCCACATGCACCCTACTATTGCCCTTATGGTTAAAGAGGAGTTACAAAAATTCCTCTATATGGATTTCATATAGCCTATCGGTTACCCTAAGTGGGTTTCAAATATGGTTCCCATCATAAAATCCAAGGGGGGTATCATTATTTGCACTAATTTTAGGGATCTTAACAAAGCTTATCCCAAGAATGATTTTCCACTCCCTAATATTGATACATTGTTCGATGCCATAACTAAACGTGAAATACTATCACTCATGGATGGTATTTTAGGTTACAATAAAATTTGTGTCAATCCAGATGATCAGCATAAGACCTCTTTCACAACCCCTCGGGGGACTTTCTATTACAAGGTCATGCCTTTCGGCCTTAAGAATGCGAGGGAAAATTACCAACGTGACATGATATACATTTTCATGATCTTATGCACAAAAATATGGAGGACTATGTTGATGATCTTATCACCAAATACAAAACCCATGGTCAACATCTTGAGGACCTACATCAAATCTTTGAACGCCTTCTAGAACATAATGTTCGATTAAATCCAAAAAATGTGTCTTTGGTGTTACCATAGGAAAAATATTGGGTTTTATCATTTCACAGAGAGGTATCGAAGTCGACCCCCAAAATTTCTAATCTATAATTGGCATGCCTTCCCCTACGAATATTAAATAGTTATGTAGCTTTCAAATAAGTATTCAATCCATTTGATGATCCCAACTTTCTAATAATTGTCATCCATTCAATCATCTTATCCAAAAGGGGGTCCCTTTCAAATGGGATGATAAATATCAATCTACCTTTGATACCATCAAATAATACCTGACATCTCCACTCATTCTATCACCACCCCATCCAGATCAACCCTTCTATTTATACATTTTTGCCATCGATGTCGTGTTGGACATGGTCCTTGCTCAAAAGAATAAAATGAACCAAGAACAAACCGTATACTATATCAGTCACACATTGATTAGTTACAAGACATGGTATGCCTACATGGAGAAACTTTGCCTTGTCATTGTCTTTGCCACCCAAAAACTATGAAATTACATGATTAACCATATTACCTATGTAGTCACCCATGATAACCCACTTTGTGACATGATGGATAAGAGATATCATAATATTCGAACAACCAAATGGATCATGCTTCTCATGGAATTTGATATTGAATTCATTAGTCAAAAATCCATCAAAGTCCAAGTCATTGTTGATCATTTAGATGATGCCTATTTACCAAGTAATGCCTCATTACTCATCTAGCTTCCTGATGATTTTGTATTTCATACTACTAAAGCTAAAGAATTAGTGGAACCTGAATCAACCACTGACTTAACCCTCTTTTTTTATGGCTCTCATTGTGAGCATGGAAGGGAAGTAGGTATAGTATTTTTCACTCTATAGGGGATCTTCTCCCATTTTCCTTCAAATTAAAATTTCCTTGTACCAACAATAATGCCAAGTACGAATCTCTCATCCTTGACTTAAAACAAGCAAGATCAATGCATCTTCGATACCTAGACATATATGGCGACTCCATCCTCATTGTAAATAAAATTAAGGGAGAATGGAAATATCGTTGCCTAGTCCTTCAGCAGTACAAACAGGTCATCGAACACTTGTTGGCCCAGTTTGAGTGGTATGATATTACCACTAATCCTTTATCTACAAATCATTTTATAGATACTATGGCTTCTATAGGTTCACTCATTCCACAAAATCCACTTTTCAACATAACCTATATGTCCATTCACACCCTCTTCCATTTCATTATTTCTACCAACCTGCCTTCTCATGATGATGGCATCAATATTATCGAAGGTGAACCGCATGACCCATGGTTTTTCAAAGTCAAATATTACATTAATCTTGGTATTCTCCCCCTTGATATAAATCATACTCACAAATGAGCTTTCAAACTACATGCGATCCGCTATATTTTGTTAGGTGATATCCTTTACAAGTAAAGTTACGACAACATCTTATTATGTTATCTGGAACCTTTTGAAGCCCAACACATTACCCAAGAGGCTCATGATGATACTTGTGGTGGCCATTTTATTGGTATGGCTATTACTAAACGCATCTTACGAATGGGCTATTATCAGCCCACAATGGAACATGACTACTGTGCTTACATAAAAAAGTGTGTCAAATGCCAACAACATGCCAATATTACACATTTGCCCTCTCAAGCTCTACAACCTATTCAATCACTGTGGCCCTTTTCACAATGGGGTTTGGATCTTATCAGTAAAATCACTCCCACCTCATCAAGAAATCACAAGTTCATCATTACAACGATTGAATACTTCATGAAAAGGGTTGAGGCCATCCCTTTAGTTCAATGGATCGATCCTAAAATTATTTATTTCATCACACAACACATCATTTATCATTTTGGCATCCCATCCAAGATCATATCTAACAATGGTACACCATTTACAAAAAAGAATTTTCATGCATTATGTGAAAAATTCAACATCCAGCATATCTTTTCTACTCCATACTACCCACAGGGTAATGGAAAGTAGAAGCTACAAACAAAACCAATTGCACCATTCTTTGCAAAACCATTGATAAGTCACATTGTGATTGGTATAATTAAATGCCACTGGCCTTATGGGCCTATCACACAAGCATTCGTACTCCAATTAGGGTAACTCTATTTTCCCTTGTATGTGGTGCTAAAGAAATCATACCCTTAGAGCTTGAAATCCCATCCTTACGGGTCTCTATGCAAGAATTCATTGATGATGATATCGCTCATCAAGCTAGGTTAGTCCAATTAACCCTATTGGATGAGCACTGCATTCATGCTATCTAACATATGTGAGTTTACCAAGATCATCTTTGACACACCTATAACTCTAAGGTACACCAACGAGAATAGTTAGAGATTTAGTCCTTAAGAGAACTAGCAAATTACTAGCCAACCGCATCATCTCCATGATAAATTTGCACCCAATTGGCTAGGCCCTTACATGGTTACACAAAAATTTGGATCTAGGGCATATCACCTTGCCACGTTGGAAGGTATTTCTAAACTTGAGCCCATGTACATTATTCATATTTGAGAATTTTATGCCTAAAGCATAGGTGTTATTGTTCATTGTTCTTTGTACATATTAACATACAAAAACCCCAAAAACAAACACATTTCCTTTTTTTAGCATTCTGCGGCATTCGATCCAAATTGCATTTAACTTAAAAATATGTCTCACCCACATTTTATTTCTTCTTCCTTCTTCTCCCCTTCTTCTATAATGAATTTTTTATGGTCACGCTTCGAGCGTCTACATACCTTTCATTCCTCTTATTTTCTTCATCTCCTTCTTTCTCTTATTTTATTTTCTTATTGTTACTTATCATTGTTGTATGGTCACGCTTTGAGCAGCTACATACCTTTGATTGGTTTCTTTTTCTTCTTATATTTTTCTCCTTCTTTCTTTCTTTCCCTTCTCTTCTATCTTTATTTCTTTTTGTTTTCTTCCTCATCATCTCCCATATCACTTCATCGTGTTAGAGTTACTATGGTAATTCTATTTATTACCTCATTTGGTTACTAGGGTATTTAGTTATCTACCTAGATTAGATATTCGATAAATCTTTCTATTTATCAAATATTATATTGTTAGTACATTGTTAGTAGGTTATCTATATTAAATTAGTTGTTAGCTACACTCATGGTAAGTAACGCATTGGCTATCTATAGCCTATCGCAATTGTATTTAATCCATGCATTATGAATGATAAATTGATTTGCCTTATGCATTCCAACATGGTATCAGATCTAAAATATTCGAGGCTCTCGTAGCCTCGTCGAGTGGAGTCGATTGTTGCTCGGAAGATCTGGCCCTGACAGCAAACTGCACGGACCCCTACAACGCTACCGATCTGACCTAGATCAGTCCAGAAGGGCAGATTGGAGGATAGCAGCATGGCACCCTGCAGCTGACTGGAATCTTTGTGGAGACACGTAAGCTACCAAGACCTGGTGCAACGGACGTGTGGAAAAATGCACAGACACATGGACAACTGGATCTGACCCTTTGAATGGAGGTCGACTGGACCTGGTTGACCCTGGACATGATTGGATTTGGCCCCTGACTAGAGGTCGACTGGACCTGGCTGACCGTTGGCTTATGACGTGGATGAGGACAACCAAGCGAGACGTGACGTGTAACCCTAAGCGGACAACCTAGATTGTGGACCTTAGACTTGTGGGACAAAACTGACGCTACGTGGCTCCTATGCGGGGATACTTTTGGGTATAGTCTACTCGAAGGTAGACAAGACCTAAATGGCATGTTTTTCTTTTTAAACACATCTATTTCCCTCAGCTTGTCCCATGTGGGACTAAAAAGCAAGTTTTAAAAAAAATGCTCGACCGGTTGGAGGCCGAGTGGTAAGACGCTGCCAATTGGCAGGGCAAGGGTTCGAACCCCCTCGACCCAAAGGTATATCTTTTTAACTTGGTCGAATCCCGCTCCTGCCAAGGTATTTTTTTTTATTAAGTTTTTTATTTTTTAATGATTTAATTCTTATTAGTTAAATATTATTCTTTTTTTAAAGAATTTTTATATTTGATTAATATTAATTTTTTCATTAAATTATATTTTTGCTTTCAAAACAAAATTTTTTAAACACCTTTGAGAAAGAGAACCAAATTCTTTATTGCAAAATTGTAACACTCAATTTTGAGTGTATTTGACAAAATTGTCTAGAACGCAATAGTTATCCCAAAGCAACCTCTTTAGACTTCATAAATAGCACACTCTTGTGTTTGGAGTTCTTGAAATAAGAGGGGGGATTTTTATTGTTGCTATTTTTTTGACATTTGTCAAAAGAAGGCAAGCTTTGTAAAAGCCTTTTGTGGCTTCATTGTTGCAATTTTTTGCACTAAAGGGAGATATAATTTTGCACAAACAAGGGGGGAAGACTTATAAGGGTGTATTTTCGGCAGAGACCGACACCTTAGTCAAATTATTTTTGCAAAATTTTATTGTAAAAGATGCATTTTCGACAGAGACCGACACCTTAAGAATGGGTAGATCAAAGAAAAAGATAGCCCTAAAAACCGATGTTGCTAAATCAGTTAAAGATCCATACTTTCCACCAGAGATGGATGGGTTGGATTTTTATGAGGAGGGCACATTCCTCACACTAAACAATGGTTTAGTAGCTCTCCTTGATGATTCTGATTCTTGTATAGACCTTCAGACAAATGGTTCTCAAGTTCCTATTGGCGTTCTAAGGGGCATATACTTGGTATTTGTTGCACTTTACTGTGCCCAAAGTAAATTGGAAATAAATAAGGAAAGTGAGGTCCTAAAGACGAATGCTTGTTGTGACATAAGTGACCTTCAGCCCATTGTGGCTAATGCTTGTTGTGACACGAGTGACCTTCAGCCCATTGTGGCACATGCTTGTTGTGATACAGGCGACCTCATACCTTCTATGGTAGATATCAGTTGTAGCACAGGTGATCTCATTTCGATAGCAGATTTTTCTTGTGACACTAGTGACTTAAAAATTGAACCTCCTCAAATAGAGCTCCATAATCTCATCAATAATGACAAATGCAATATTGTTAAAAGCATTGATGAATATGATGAAATTGGATGTTTTGAAAGACACACCAAAGGATTTGGTTCCAAAATGATGAATAAAATGGGATTCAATGGTGAGAGATTAGGTAAACAGGAATAAGGCATTAAAACTCCAATAATACTAAATGTCAGGGCAAAGCATGAAGGCCTTGGCTATATTGGACAAGCAAGTTGTAGTAATACTGTGTTTGTACATCCTAAATCTCCTACATATCCTAAAAAGCATTGTTGCAATCACTGTGGAAATACAGGTCATGTTGTAGCTAAGTGTTGGAGATTACATCCTTGTGATTTTTGTGGATGTACGAATCACTCTTCTTCAAGATGTTGGTACAAAGTGAAAATGACCAACAAGGTTCATATTGATTGTGGATGGAAAGATCTCACATAATGGACCATGATGAAAGAAATGTTGTATGGCTTCTACCGAAAAGGTAAAACCTATGGTAGACCCCGAGGCAAATCCAGTGACAGACCAAGTGGTAGTCCCAGAGATAATGACCCAGAGACAGATCTATAGGCAGATCCAGAGGCAATGATCCAGAGGTAGATTCACAGGCAGTCCAGAGATAGACCCAGAGGTACAATTACAGAGGTATGCTTAGAGCCAGAGCTAGAGCCATGAGCCAGAGCCAGAGCCCAAGACAAAGCATGAGCCACCATTCTTTCATTTCTCTTCTTCTTCTTCACTGTATTGGGGAAGTTATATACTTTACCCAAATATTGTTGTATGGGGGGATATTAGCATAGCTAGTAGTTATATTATTACCCAAATAATGTAATAAGGGGGGATGTTATAGTTACTATGGTATTTCTATTTATTACCTCATTTGGTTACTAGGGTAGTTAGTTATCTACGTAGATTAGATATTCGATAAATATTTCTATTTATCGAATATTATATTGTTAGTACATTGTTAGTAGGTTAGCTATATTAAATTAGTTGTTAGCTACACTCATGGTAAGTAACGCATTGGCTATCTATAGCCTATCACAATTGTATTTAATCCATGCATTATGAATGATAAATTGGTTTGCCTTATGCATTCCAACACATGGCCCCATTTTGTTGTACATAATATTGGGGAAACCTTATACATAAATCCCTGCTTTCATTCACCTACAACATCTCGTCATTTCTTTCATACTTTGCTTTACCTCCATACATTTTAGCATTCTAATAAATTGCATTTATACATGCATCTATACATCATTGTGAATACCATGCTTGGAAAATCAAACATGCACATGCTAGGATAACAGTTTTGGTGCCCAAGACCATTTTCATGAGCTAGGATTTTTGAAATATTTTGAGCGCTTCACCCATGTACAATTCTGTAATCAACCACCATCTAAATTTGGCACACTTCCAAAGCATTTCTAGAATTTCCTTGGTTACCTTACCCTCATTTATGGATTAAACTGCATGTCTTACATACTAAGAAAATTTTGAAAATAGGGTTGGCTACACTGTATGCAAACTTAATGCCTAGTGAAAATTATCTTGCTCATAATATCATTTACATGATTTATCTCAAACCTAAGGATTGACAAAAGGGCAAGCTAAAAAAAAAAATGAAAAAGGGCAGAAAACAAAAGCCAATGCCCACAAAAAAAAAGAGAAGAAACAAGCAAAGGAAAGACTATATAGGGGTAAAAACCAAAAGGAAGATCCTTGAAATTACTGTCAAAAATATTGAATCCCTAAATTCCTCAGGTTCCTATTGATGAGCTAGCTTATAGGCTAAGTTACCATGCAGCTAAAAACCACCTTTTTTTTAAAATGGTTAAATGAACATCACTTTACACACACTAATCCATGTTTGAGGTCTTGTTTACCAAGATAGCCTAAATTTGTTCATAAATTTTTGCTCAGTTATTCAATGGGTTTGATTACTTAAAACTGTAATGTTTGAATCTCTTTACTACAATATTCATATCCAACTTCCTCAAAAAAATGGAATGGATTACACCATCTTATTACTGCAAAGATACAAACACTTTCTTCAAGCAATATTCCTTCACCCCTGCATTTCCATTGCATGCATACTCATTTTATGTTATTTTATATGTAATGCCTTATTTATTTATGCATTGAGCTATTCCATATATATGCAATTATCCACTATCGCATATACATCATTTATACCCATGCATCATCATAAGCAGAATAAAACATACACATAAATGCAATCAGACACAAATGTCATATAATATTATGTATATATCTGTATATATATATATATAAGAGTGTCATTAGGCTACAATAAAGTGTGTGTGTGTGTGCCCTTGCGGGTACATCACCACATGACTATTGGGACATAACAAAATGCACACATATATTTACAAAATTATTACAATATATAGGCATAAAGCCTATGAGGGAGATATGAAAAGTGTCATAATATCCTCTCCACTCCAAGTGTCATGCACAAGACACATAACTCCAGTTGGAGAACTCAAACTGAATACATAAGACAAGTGGCAGAATACAGGTGTTAAATTGAGGCATAGTGCACATTATAATATTCTAACAATGATCGTTCATATCTATATATCCATCTATCAAAAATGTCATACATCTACATTGAGTTGTCTATCCATACCGATACATGCACTACCAAAAATAGATCATCATGTACAGCCATCAAAATATAAAACCACAGGTCAATCCTCCATCCCTACCCTCACAGTGCCCTCATGCCTGCTGCCCCGTGGGAGTCTCTCTACACCCCTTATGAGGCCGAGAAATACCTCATTTTTACACTATGGTTAACATATAAAAACTACCATATTATTAAATATACAAAGTTAAATTGCCAAATAGTTGATTAGAATATATTAATTGTTAATGTTTTACATGATTTTATGTTAGAAAAATTATACCCATATTTTGACTATTTTAAGCATTTTACTTATAAAAGGTCAAAAATGAGTATCATGTCAATTATGATGTCATACTATAGTAAAATTACATTATGATGGCATGGATAGATTTCTCTCGTCGAGAACTACAACTTTACTTTTTGAAGTAAGTCAATCCAAGTTGTAGATAAAAAGTTATGAAGGTTACATCATTATGGAGCTCATGCCTTAGTTTTTTTTGAGTTGTTAAGAAGTGCAAATCTGCGTTAAGGGCATATTGGTGGATCTACTAGGAATGATCCAAATCAAGTTAAGGAACTACATTAATACCACTTATAGTTCATAGTAGAGATAACACATGACCCAAATTTGAAGTCATATAGACAAATAAGCTGGAAGTTATGGGGCCCACAAAATGATAGTTTCACACTTTTTGATAGCTAAAAATTTTGGTAAAAATCTATGTTAGAGGCCTACTTGATAGCGATGCTGGGAGTAATTACCAAGGATTTAAAAGCTAAAAATTGAACCAGGTGTAATCCATACAGCCAAGAACATGTGGGAAAAATTGGGTGTACATTAGAGTTACGAACCAAAAGTTATAAGCACTCCAAAATGGAAGCTGGGCATGTTTTGACTCCTATAAAAAAATAGGTGATAGTCCATACAAATTCCAGCCACCTGTCACTATTAAGGAAAGCATGGATTTTTTCAACTAAATATGAGGTAAACGCTTGGAAATAGTTGAGGGAGGCTAGAAGTGACACTTTCTCCACTTGACAACACTTCCACATGATCCAAATAGGAGCAACCAGTCAAAAATGTTGAATTGTAGGAAATCTGGAAACAGTCATACAAATTCCAGCCAGCTATCAATAAATAACATGGCTTAGAATTTGTCAATTCCAGCATGTAAAATCTATAGAATTGGTCTTCTAAGGACTTAGGAAGACTACCTAGCTGGTCAAACTCACTTTTTTGCACATATGGTGTACGAATAAGGGTCAAAATGGTTAAACTACCAGATATTCCAGAGCAGCTTCAAAATGAGCAGAACAGGACCAGTTTTGGTAAAAACTATAAACAAAATGGTCAAAAAGGTGGAAAATGGTGAGATGAAGATGGATCCAGCTGTATGAGGAGTTTTCTCACCCCTTCCAATGCATTTCTTTCAATGGATGACACACAACAAGGAAAATGGATATGCTGCAACATAACATCTTGTTGCATTTTAGGAAGACTTCTTCAGAACAGTTGCTAAATCCCTAAAAAGAGTAATATAATGGATTGGCATATGTAATAGAATGTTATAAATAATAGGCTCCCATATTGGTTGACTGAAGTAGAGAGGTAGAGAGGTAGAGAAGTAGAGAATTAGAGAATAAGTATAGGACTTGTGGTAAGAAAGTAGATCTGTGGTAAATTGCAGTTTTTAGCAGGTTTTCCTGCAAATATTGTAATGTTGCTTGAGACTAAATAAAGTCCAGGATTTCTCATCCATCTTTTGTCCCATTAAATTTCTAAGTGTTTAATTAGTTAACAGAGATTTTTTCTACCTTCTTTTGGAACAGGGGAGCAAGGGTCACTTCCATGTTTAGAAGAAGGCTTATTGGTGATAGGTTTTTCTGCAACTTTTGCTGCAGCAGATTAAGTAGAGACTTGTCATATTTTCTTTTCTTTTCATTAGCTGATAGTGCATAAATATTTATGATTTAAACCTAGGTTAATTAGTGTGAGTGTTAATTGGTTCATCAACTTGCAGCATTATTGAATTTCCCTTATTTCCAGCAGATTATTTCCTGCTTTAATCCATTCTGTTGATCAGTTGTTAGCCTGTGTGTTTCATTTTCACTATTTCATCTTCTTGTTATTCTTTTAATTTTGCAAGAGTAAAATAGGTGGCATTTCTACAAATTTAGTTAGATTTTAGTTTCCTGCAACTACCTCTTCTTGTCATTTACATTTTGCAATACTAAATAGGTTTCATTCTGCAAAAGTAATCAGGTTTTATTCTTGTAATTTTTATTCTACAAGAGTAATTAGAATTTAACTTCATTTTATAGGATTAAAGTGACACCAAAACCCCCAAGGTTCACTTGTCCCACCAATAAAGCCTATTTTTTGAATGAGCTAATTTTCAAGCTACCTATATCTCCTTTCGTATATAGCCTTGGACACCACCCTGTATTGACAATTATAATGATTAAATGGTGTGATTGATGACACTCATCATTTTTTGTGTCGTTGTCGAGGACCACGGTGTTGTCAGAAGGTAAAAGTGGCCCAAAAATTATTAATTATGCTAAGTTGTGAAATTCAGATTGAAATCTAGATAAACGAAATCTAGATAAACGACTAGTATAAGTAATAATTTTTGGTAAATAGCATTTCAGACCATTTAGAAAATAAGAAAGAAACCACAAGAAGAAATTTTTTTACAAGAGGTTGAAATTACGTCAAAATTTTCTAAATTTTTTATTTCCAAAAATGTTGGAATTTTCAAAGAATCACAATCATCCACTTCAAGAACTGCATGATCCTTTGATAAATTATTACAAGAAAGAAAAATCAGTAGTTCAACACCACTTTATCTTGACAAATCCATACACTCAGGAAAATTTGACAAGATTTATAATTGTTTTTGGGAAACTATAATGGAAGTGTCACAAGAGAATCTAGGGAGAGCTAGTAATGTGTTCTATCCTAGTATAACTAGTGCACCTGCCATAACTTTTCAAAATCCTATTCAATTATATCTTAATCAATATGCTCCCATGAAGGCCATTCACCTTCAGTGTTACCAACTTTCAAAGGAACTACATCTGAAGATCCTAATATGTTTTTGTTTGAGTTTAAAATTGTATTTCAAGCTCATGATTACACCAATGACAATCAAAAGCTCAAAATGTTTCCTTCCACTCTTAAAGAGTCAGCTCTATGATGGTTTGTCACCTTAGCACCTGATTCAATTAGAACTTGGGATGATATGGAAAACATATTCTTGGAGAGATACCAAGAATATTGTCAAGTCAAGAATCAAAATGATGAATTTCTTACAATGAAAAAGAGGAAAATGAAATCCTAGAAGACTATCTAGTCAGATTTTCTTTTGTTCATAAGAGATGTGGAAGTGTTGAACCTAAAATTTGCAAATTCATATTCTTAAGAGGACTGCAAGATAAATTTAGGGATGCATTGGATATCTTAGGGAAAGGAGATGCAAATGCACTTGAATTTCAGGAAATCATTAAACTTTGTAAAAATTATTCTCATTCAAGGCATAGAAAAAACAAAACTGGTAGTAACACAAATAATTTGAAAGAATGCATGGAAAAGGCTGATATTTTAGTACATCTTGATAAAGCAGTATATGAAAAGAATGAATTTGTTGAACCTTCAATCATCTATTGTTCAAAATGTAATGAGAAGCAACACTCTCTTCATGACTGTGCTTTGAACAAAATATTTATACCTGCTACTTGTAGCATTTGTCAAAAAGGACACCCCAAAAATCAATGTAGTTTGTTACCAGAATTCAAAAGTGTCTTTGAAAAATAGTCTCAACCGATGAAAGAATACAACTTTGTAGGACAAAGACAAGGAGATAATTTTCTTAAGTTTTCATATCAGAATGCTTCTCAATTTCCTGCACATTGGGGAAATAATCCTTGGTATATGCCATGGTCTGCTATAGGTCCACTTCAACAATGTTGGAATCAACCACCATGGGCATATTCCCAAGAATGGTCTCAACATGGATGGATGCAACAACAATGGAATCAACAACATCTACCATGGTTATAGAAGGGATATCAATGGGTACAATAACAAAAACTGTACAAAGGGCAGCAAAATTATCAAAAATAGAAATCAACTTTGTTGCCCACTCATACCCATAGTTTCTCTCATGGACAACAATAACAAATGGAAAAACAACCTCTTTTTTTAGCTCAACATGTGGCCAATCCCAACAATGTTAAACATGTAACCCCTGTATCTATGGTCGAATCATAAAATATAGCCATAATAAATGCTTGTGACTGTGATAAAACTCAATTGTGTTCAAAACCACTTCTTGAACATATTCCACTTACCAGTGTAGAAATAGGAGCTAAAAGGAATGAGAATGAAAACAAATTTGCATTGAAACAAGAAGAAGAAAAAGAAAAATATGACTCATCAAAGAAAGTACCATGTCTTGAATAGTTTGAAATATCAAAATTGACATCTTCACAATCATATTAGATAAAGTAATTAACACATTTAATTGTTAAAATCCCTTTACTTCAAGCTATTAAATATGTATCAATCATTAATAAGATTTTTCAAGAAATGTGTTTTAACAAATCAATAAAAAATAAGAAAGTATATCCTGAAACCATACAAATAGGTGGAAAATTAGTAGACTTGCTTGCAGAAAAAATTACTCCACCCAAGTATGATTGTCTAGGAAGTTCATTTTTTCTTGAATCACATAAGGAAAATGAAAATAACATTTCAAATTTGGCCTCCATTATTGTAAAGGATAATTTCGAAGAGTTGGATTCATCCAATAAATCTATTTTTAATGTTCATATTTTAGATTTTAAATATGAACAAACTACTATTCAACAAATATTATGAAATGATGAAAAGCATAATTTTAAAAATTTGTCACCCATTCTAGTACAAAACAATTTTCTTCATTTACCACATGGATGTCATCATGATGCTTTACTAACACTTTATGCATCTTTAGCAATTGGTATTGAGTTGTTGCAGGTACAAAAAAAACATATTTTGTAGTTGAATGTGAAAACACGAGATTCTGAAAAAAAAAGGATAAACTAAAAATGCAATGTAAACGAAACTAAAATAACGCTTAAACCCTATGTTATTGAAAAATGCATAAAAAGAAAGAACATGAACACAAGATATCAAAGCAATATAAAAAATGGCCCTTTTATTGATATGCTTTACAAATTTGTGTTACAATGCGTCTCCTTCCTTTTTAGGGGATAGGAGCGTTAAATGTTGGTCTTTTACAACTTGTTTCAGAATTCCTTCTTTCGCGTGCCCACATATAAGATGGGCGAACCAAAACATTGTCGTCGCTTGCGTTGGTAAAGGTAGATTCCTCGCTTGCTCCTCTAATGCTGAAAATCTGCGTTCAAAGAAACAAACAAAGAATCGGTAGCACTTGTGTATGAAAAATAAAAGATAAATCTAACGATGGTTAAAATGAGTCTAAATAAACTGAAAACTTGACAGAAGCATAATCATGAAACTAGCTAAATACTACAAAAGAAATAGTCACCAAAGGCAATAAGGCGGGGGGTGCCCGAAGGCAAACCACCCACGGGTGAAACTTTGTTTCGACACCAATCCGCTTGGGATGGGTCCGAAACCTGATGTGATGTGTTGTCGACAAATTGGTAGGATATTGTGGTCAAAAAAATTGGGTTTTGGTTCTTGATTCGTGCCTTCAAAAGTCACCCAATAACCTCTCTTTCGATTAAGAGATTATGGATGTTGAAAGCACAAATCGCAAGTAAGTGAATTAGCAGCACTTCGTCGCTCAAAATGCTCCTTCTCTGTATCTCTTTTGGGTGAGGAAGCTCACCATTTTATAGACCCAAGGGGTCTCTTTGAATTAACATGCAAAAGTGTTACTTTGCATGAATGCTTTTTTGTGAAGAGAAGACTTCTTCTTGATCAAGGGCTTCTTAATTGCCTCTGTGCATGTCTTTGTATGTTTAGAAAAGCTCACTCGCACTCCCATGCAATGAAGGGATAGCTAAGTGGCAAATCTGAGTTGTCTTAAAAAGCTCACTCCCATTCCCATGCAGTGAAGGGAGAGTCAATTGGCAGATATGAGTTGTCAAAAGAACTCACTCGCACTCCTATGCCATGAAGGGAGAGCTAAGTGGCAGTTCTGAGTTGTCATGCGTTGAGGTCTGACTTTTTTTTGGTCAAACCTGGCATTCGTCCCACCCCAAAGCGAGCGTTGGTAATCGTCTCTGGGTGAAATGAGTACCAATATGCGCTCGTCTCTGGGTGAGACGAGTACCAATCCGCACTCGTCCCTGGGTGGAGCGAATAAGTAGCAGAGTGTCTAAAAGGTGCCAAATTGATCTCTGACTTGTAAACTGTTGTGTGAGTGGTTAGAACCATTTTTTAACCTCTAGGGGCTGCCCTGGGGGCTGTGTGTGTTAGTGCGATCAGTGTTTGCGGTCACATAATCGGATTGGTGTTGTTTTGGTGTCTACAGGTGCCCCTTTTTGGAAAGCGTTGCACATGGTGCAGTGCTGAGCAAAAATAGATAACCAAAGCACTAATGATTAGGGTTTCTTAGTAACCTAACCAACTCTTGATGCCCCAAGTATGGAAAAGGGGGTGCATTCTTGAATCCTTGCTTCGACGAGCTAAGGAACTTAAATCAAGCATTAACCTGGTTCGGTGAGGTATTACTTGAACTTAGACATTGATCGGTCATGAATAGGCAAAGGGCGCAACCTTTTGTCTGTGGGAACCTTGAGTTCATGATTCACGAATGCCAAGTATATGATCAGTTTGTGATAATTGCTTGTTTGCTGCCCCAAGCAGGGGCGCGATTGTCTTTTGCAATGATCCTTTGAATGCGTGTCATTTCCAAGATTGGGTATATTGTTGTTGATTGGCAACTAAGTGTGACTACCCCCTCAAGCGACGAATCGATGAGGGAATGACCGACATGAGAAAAGCGACGAGTCGCTTGACCCAAGATGACTTAAGTGAGGGTGCCTTCAGATGTTATCCGATGCATGCTCGAGCAGTTTCTCGATTGTTTTGACCTATTTTTGGTGGGTGTGAACCCATTTTGGGATGCCATTTGGGGTTAACATTGGCGAAAATCCGTCTTCCCGTGGAGCGGTCCGGCTATGGTAGCCTTCTTGGGGAGTAGGATAGCGACAAGGTAGACCCCAACATCAGTTTTCTTATGCCAAGAGGTTAAGTGCAAGAGCACTTTTGTCCAGCAATTTTTAGTGGTTTTGTTGGCATTTGTCATTTTTATAGTTTGGTTGTTTTTGATTTTTTTTTTTTTTATTATTCGTTTCAAGGGGGACGAACGCCATGATGGTACTCGTCCTAGGGTGGGACGAGCGCGCCTCCAAGGAAAAAGCGCTCGTTCCAGGCAGGGACGATTACCAGCAAGCAAAAAGGTATAAATATGCAAAAATGACGGATTTGGCTCATTTGCACTGTTCATCGATTGCGATTTGGAGCTACGGGGAGGAGGAGGTAGATTTTACGACGCGAAACGCTATCGGATTTTCCAGCCACCATGAGTGCATAGACCGGGTCGTCAGGCGGCGGAGCCGAGGTGAGACCAGTAAGTGCACTATCTCCTCGAGTTTGAATTTGAAAAATGCAAATGTGTTTTTATTGTGTTTTTCTTTTGTTTAAGACATGGAACCCTAATTAATTAAATTAAAAGGTGAATGAATTTGATTTAAAGACCACGAAACAAAATAAAACGTGGATGCAAACCGATGGAAACCTAGATGGAAAACCGTAGGATAAACCCAAATGAAACTTAGAGTAACACGTTAGGGTAACCACGGTTATAAAAATGTTTTTTTATGTGAATGGTAAAACTTAGGTCGAAACCGTAGGTAAACCATGTCCATTTTTGTCTATTTTTTAAAATGAAACCCTAGATTAAAAAAATTGATGATTTTTTTTGTTGGAATGGTAAACTTAGGTAAAATCGTAGGTAAACCATGTCAATTTTTGTTATTTTTATGTATGGTGTTTTTTTTTTGGTTTGTCTGTAACCTTCTTTTTGATGAATGTAAGATGAAAACTTGATGAATTTTTTGTTTTGAAATGGTAAACTTAGGTAAAACCGTAGGTAAACCATGTCAAATTTTTTTTGTTTTTATGAAATGTAAGATGAAAACTTGATGAATTTTTTTGTTTTGAAATGGTAAACTTAGGTAAAACCGTAGGTAAACCATGTCAAATTTGTTGTTTTTGATGAAATGTAAGATGAAACTTGATGAATTTTTTTTTGAAATGGTAAACTTAGGTAAAACCGTAGGTAAACCATGTCAAATTTTTTTGTTTTTGATGAAATGTAAGATGAAAACTTGATGAATTTTTTTGTTTTGAAATGGTAAACTTAGGTAAAACCGTAGGTAAACCATGTCAAATTTTTGTTGTTTTGATGAAATGTAAGATGAAAACTTGATGAATTTTTTGTTGAAATGGTAAACTTAGGTAAAACCATAGGTAAACCATGTCAAATTTTTGTTGTTTTTATTATTTTTTTTTTTTGTAATGGATGTACATGTGAATGAAAGATGTTGTTGTACAGTTATGCATTTTTGTACATGTGATGGTAATTTGATGCATGTTTTTGATGTGTGTTATTTTTTGTGATGTGCAGGTGGTGAAGAGTCGACATCGGGTACCGACTATTTTTTCTAGTGCCCGCGAGGCGTTGAGTGCGGAGGACTGGGAGTGGCTTGATGCCTTAGGGCTCAAGCATGTGGCTCGGTTGGAGGCAGTTGTTGTGGATCGGGCGTACATGACAGCTTTGATCAGCCTATGGGATGTTCGGACGAACACCTTCCATCTTTCGACAGGGAGATGACAGTCACCTTAGAGGACGTGTATCGGATTCTTAGATTTTGATAGACGGGGTTCCCATCCGGACGACGCCACGAGGCCGGAGGATGGGCTGTCGACCCGGTATTTTGGACATGGGGAGGATGTGGATGGGATGAGCTCAATGGAGAAGGCGGAGCTGGATTGTCAGATTGGGGGGATTTTGGTACGATGGTGGTACATGAGGGGAGTGCTAGGAGTGAGGCATGCACTACTCATGAGCCTCATTTCTAACATGCTCTGCCAGACTCGTCAGGAGCGAGGTTCCCATGGAACCTATTGGAGGTGGTGTGGCAGTTAGTGGATTGTCCTGTGATAGAGCCGGTGATCATGAGATGGGGCCAAACGCTGTTGGCTCAACTATATGATGAGTTGTATGAGGTCCGTTGTCGGAAGCGAAAGGGGATTGGCTATAGTTACTTGTTGCAGTGCTGGGCATGGCAGCATATAGCCGTAGAGCGACCACGAGGGCTACCCTGGACTACACGGGTTGACATGGTGGACAGAGATATTAGGTATGGTGCTTTATGGTATCGATCTAAGGAGCGAGGGCAGAGTCGATGGTTTGCGGGAGACGTGGACCATTACAGAGATGCATTGGCATGACTGACTCCGGGAGATGTGGTGTGGAGGCCATATCGATATTTTCTTGCATGGCCAGAGGCGAATGAGTGGCTTCGATGGGTCCGAAGGGGAGATGGGTCATTGGACGACACGGGACGGAGCAGGAATACTTTCATTATCTTCGAGTGACACGACGGTTTGGGGTATGCCAGGGGTTTCCCAGGGAACCCGTAGTCTATCGACGTCGGAGCGATGAGAGGACTCTAGCTGCATCGATCCTTGAGCTGCTAAGGGAGGATGCGGATACAGTACTGGACACTCCGGACATGGATGACGTCGGAGTGACTGTCGAGTACCAGGAGTGGTGGACGCTCCGGCAATGGCGAGGTGAGGGGCCATTTGGAGGAGATGAGGCAGAGAGGCGAGAGAGGGTGCGAGAGGCACCGGGAGAGGGTTGGGGAGCTCCTGTGATGTGGACATGGTGGGGGGGAGGTGAGGTGGGAGAGGACTTTGGTGAGGAGGAGCAGCCAGAGATGTAGGATGCTCCAGAGTAGGCCGATGTGCCAGAGAGGCCGACGCAGCCAGTCGTGCCGGGGGAGATAGAGGCGGGGTTGCACGCGGAGGTGGCGCGGTTGACAGAGGTGTTACGGAGGCGAGATGGAGAGCTTGGGGAGATGGCATAGGAGAGGGATCTCCTACGGACATAGTTGGTAGAGCGGGAGAGCACAGGGACTGCGTCTCATCGGTAGGATGGTGATACGGATGCTGCACGGGAGAGGGATCTCCTACGGGTGCAGCTAGCACAGCGTGATGATGCAATCACGTACTACCGTAGGCGAGAGGCAGAGTGGAGTCGACGAGGAGGATTGGGGCGAGGAGTGGATGGCATCGGTGGAGATGGAGGGAGAGATTATCCGCCTTGGTGGGCGAATACCAGAGCCTCCTGTAGGTGGCTCGTCGTCTCGGATGAGAGACAGCGGGACGGAGCAGTCGGCATCATCCCATCGTAGGCGGCGAGATGAGGGAGGCGCTAGTGGGCATGATGCAGGGGCGAGCAGTCGCCCTGAGAGGTCCCAGAGGACTGATACTACAGGGGGTAGTTCTCGTCGCACCGATCCTGCGTGATCATGGTGGCCGACGCCCTAGGCTGGGGGTTTTTGAGTTTTTGGATTATGGTAGCGAGGTCCGAGGACCGGTTCACTGTAGCCTGCGGGCAATTTTGTTATGATATATATATACGAGATGACTCTTTTTGGTGTTTATACATTTTTCATGATTTATTTTTATGTGCATGTTTTTACATTGATGTATGCATATGCGATTATGAATGCGATGGTTCTAATTTGTATGATGTATGCATATGGAATGAATGAAATGAATTGTTGATGATTTGTCGATGCACCATAGATTGTACAAGATTTGGTGGCTTGCTATAGTAATGGGATAACTTTGTGGAATGCTTGTGCATGTGAAAACTTTGTTTTTGTATTTTGTCTATTTTTTGATGGTGATGTACGGAATGAAATGTACCGGTTGTTGGAAAATGTAGTTAAGCTTTTCTGAGATGCGAGATATTTTAACTAACTAGCCAAGACTGTACATTTATCTCGCGAGACTTTTGAACAAGGTCTAAATCCGACTTGAATTTAACCAAGTTATTTCACATCCCTGTGTGTGCAATTGAGTTCGTTTATGTGGTATTCATCAGGATACCGCCAGTGCCAGATGGGCTTTCAACCGAACCTGTACTGAGGATCACCTAATTAGCTCCACTAACTCCTTTATTGTATTTAGTCAGATTAATCTACGATGCTATCTAGGATACCATAAGCTAGCTCATCCACATGCAAACATTGATCTGTACACAAGTTAATGTGACGGATATATCGTCATGCGGGAGGTTTACCGCCAGTGACCAATAGGCTATCAACCAAACCGATATTGAAGCTTGCCTCATGACCTGTCAAAATGCTTTGAGAGTTCCAGGGATTCAAGTTCGACTCCCTTCTTTTCTTCAATTGTATTGGGATACTTGCTCCTTTGTAGTGATAAAATCACTGTTTATTTTTGTTTTATTATGTTTTTTTTTTTTTTGAGCAAGGGATTTGGATATGGAGTGACGAGAATCACTATTGTTTGTGCCTTTTGATGTGTGCACTGTAGGATGTCAAATTTTAGTGTTTTGACGTTTTGCAAATTTTTGATGTTTTGCAACTTTTGAGAACTTGGGATTCTTGGGGAATTGGGTAGGGAGGATGCTTGTCCTTTTGCCAACTCTCAGCATTCTTGGGGTCATTCGCACAGGGGGATGAGCAAGATAGTCGTTTCGCTTATGGTGACCTGGATTACTTTGCAGGTTTCATCTTTCGTTCACACAACTTAGGAATTATTATATGTGTGTTAATTTGTGTTGGGATGCTACGTAACAAGGCGTGATCCAAGTAAAACTTTCTCGTGTAAAATCTGCTTAACTGTGTACAGTTTTTGGCTAGAAATTTAAAAACAAGTTGAATGACGAAAACCCTATATACATTAGGAGACAACTGACGATGCGAAAAATGATGGCGATGGTGCTATTCTAGATGTAGGCGTTTATGAAAATGGATCTGATGTGGAAAAGGATGGAATTTCCAAGTAATGATTGTCTATGGTGCTTTTGACTTGTATGACCTAGCAAATGTATAATGTATGGATGCGATGCCTAATGCAACCTATATTTTTGTATTTTGATTTTTATGAGAATGCATGGAATTGGAATGCAATTGTTTTTGTGATTTTGATTTTTATGAGAATGCATGGAATTGGAATGCAAATGTTTTTGTGATTTTTATTTTTATGAGAATGCATGGAATTGGAATGCAAATGTTTTTGTGATTTTTTTTTTTTTTTGAGTATGCATGGAATTGAAATGCAATTGTTTTTGTGATTTTTGACGATTATATTGTTTTTGTTTATTTTTGAATATTTATGTTGACCAAGCAGTTATGGTAATGCTTGGAGCTTTTGGTGTTGACCAAAGGGTTTATAGATACCTTTGGGGCATTTAGGGATGACCAAGCGATTATGAAAATCCTTGGAGCTTTTGTCTTGACCAAAGGGTTTATAGATACCTTTGGGGCGTTTAGGGTTGACCAAGCGATTATGATAATCCTTGGAGCTTTTGTCTTGACCAAAGGGTTTATAGATACCTTTGGGGCATTTAGGGTTGACCAAGCGATTATGATAATCCTTGGAGCTTTTGTCTTGACCAAAGGGTTTATAGATACCTTTGGGGCGTTTAGGGTTGACCAAGCGATTATGATAATCCTTGGAGCTTTTAGTTGGACTATGGCTCTCTAGATGTGGAATGGCCTCAAATGAATGATGTTCAAGGGTTTTGTTTCCTTGATTCCTTCAAGAGAGGCAAGCCGGTATGTTTCGGGTCCTATTCTACTATCAATGATGTAAGGACCTAACCAGTTTGCTGCGAACTTGTCCCGTAGATGGGACGGCAAATTAGAATTCTGTTGGTTCTCTTTTAAGACCAAGTCACCAACCTAAAATTCCCTAAGGTGGACTTTCATGTTGTATGCTTTCTTAAGTCGCTCTTGATAGATACGCAAATGCTCAAGAGCATTAACGCGTCGTTCGTCGAGCAACGTCAGTTGATCTAACCAGGCCTACCGTGTAGTGTCATCATCGATGAACTCTTGCATTGAAATGCGTAGGGAAGGGATTTCCAACTCAAAAGGCATGATTGCCTCGGAGCCATACACCAACGAGAATGGAGTTGTCCCAGTGGGCGTTCGAATGCTGGTGCGATAAGCCCATAGGGCAAGCGGGATCTGAATGTGCCAGTCCTTATGATTGTCTGCAACTGTCTTTTTGAGAATGGCGACTAGCATTTTTTTGGACGCCTCTGCTTGCCCATTTGCCTGTGGATAATAGGGTGTTGAAAAACTGTGCTGAATTTTGTACTTTGTGGTCAAAGCACGCACATATTTATTCTTGAATGGTGTCCCATTATCTGACAGGATCTTGGATGGAATACCAAAATGACATATGATGTTATGCAAAATAAACTCCGCAATGCGGGATCCAGTCGTAGTGGTCAACGAAATTGCTTCCACCCACTTGGTAAAGTACTCTATGGCCGTTAAAATAAACGTGTGATGACCAGACGATGCAGGGGAGATCTTTCCAATTAGATCAAAGCCCCACTGCAAAAAAGGCCAAACCGATTGAATCGATTGCAAGGCCTGAGAAGGTACATGTGTCAAATTAGCATGGTGCTGACACTTCACGCACTTCTTCACATATGCACAACAATCTCGCTCTAAAGATGGCCAATAATAACCCATGCGAAGAATGCGCTTTGCGATGGCCATACCGCTGAAGTGGCCACCACATGTACCATCGTGAGCTTGGGTGATCGCCCAAGCGGACTCTTGCTGGTCCAAACAACGAAGGAGGATTCCTTCATAATTTTGATGATACAAAATGTCTCCTAACAAGACATGCTTTGCCACTTTCTGTTTGAATGATCTTTTCATGGCTTGTGTCAATCCAAGTGGGAGATTACCTAGCTTGAGGTAATCCCGAATGGGTGTGTACCAATCTTGCTGATCAAAAACCTCGATAGTATGAATGGCCAATCCCTCTTGAAGTCCATCCCGAACAAAAGATGAGCGGGAGAGAACTTGTAAAAACAACGTGGTGTTGCTATTAAGAGGGGTCGGGGAGAACAAGGACCCCCAATTGGCTTGAGTCAAACAATCTCGAATTTGAGAGAACTTATCCAGAGATGGTTCAATCTGGATCAGGTGGATTCTTGGCGTCAGATCAGAGCTTGCACGCTCCATCGCAGATTGCGATAATGTTTTAACCTGAATGGTTGTCATTTCACCAGAAGGGTCTTGCGGGATGAGTGACCCCAAGGAGGCCATAGTATCCGCAAAATGATTTGATGATCGAGGGAGTGCCTCGATGTCATACCATTCAAGTTGTGCCAAGAATTTGTCCACAAGGGCTTTGTAGGCCTGCAAAACTGGACATTTACATTGGAATATCCCCTTTACTTGATTGACAATTAACAGTGAATCACCAAAGATGTTTAGACGTTTAATGTTCATGGTGATTGTTGTCTGAAGACCTATGAGCAAGGCTTCGTATTCTGCATTGTTGTTGGTGCACGGGAAGTCTAATTTAAATGACAAGGGCATTGGAGCACCTTGTGGAGTGAAGAATACAATTCTCGTGCCACCCCCTTGCTCACATTTAGAACCATCGAAGAATAGGGTTATGTCAGCCTGTGACTCAGGCTCATCAGAATCTGGCGATTCTAAAACATGGAAGACCCCATCATTAGGTAGTTCGAAAGTCAGAGGCTGATCGTCTTCAAGAGGAGCCTCGGCTAGTTGATCGGCGATGACTTGACCTTTTATGGATTTTTGTCCAATGAACTCTATGTCAAACTCCGTCAACAACATGATCCATTTTGTCGTGCGGCTACTATGATAAGTATGACTCATCATGTATCGCAATGGATTCTCCTTAGACACAACATACATCTTATTACTAAGCATGTAGTGGCATAGCTTTTTGGTAGCAAACACCACTGCCAAGCAGAGCTTTTCAACGTATGCATAGTTAAGTTCATAACTGACCAGGGTGCGGCTAAGATAGTATGTAGCCTGTTCTTTGTGAAGTTCATTTTTTTGGGATAGCATGGCGCCCAGTGCCACCTCAGTGGCTGAGATGTATAAATAGAATGGCACTCCTGGTCTAGGTGGTGCCAATACTGGCGACAAAGCCAAGTACTATTTAATGTCATCAAAGGCTGACTGGCACTCATCATCCCAATGAAATGTGACCCCCTTATGCAATAATTTATTCATGGGTCGACATTTGTCAGATAACTATGCTATGAAGCGCTTGATCGACGCAACCTTTCCCTGTAGACTCCTGAGTTGCTTGATGGTGGTTGGGGGACGCATTTCAAGGATTGCCTTGACTTTGTTTGGGTCGACCTCAATTCCTCGTTTGGAGACTATGAAACCCAAGAGCTTTCCAGAGGTGACGCCAAAGATGCACTTCTTAGGGTTTAGTCTGACTTTATGTTCAATGAGGCGATCAAGGACCTTGCTCAAGTCACCGAGGTGATCTGGGCACAAAAGAGATTTGGCCAACAAATCATCCATGTAATCTTCCAAATTTTTGTGCATGTAATCATGAAAGATGTACGTCATGGCACGTTGGTAAGTGGCACCAGCGTTTTTAAGGCCAAAAGGCATGACCTTATAGCAAAATGTCCCCCAAGGCGTTGTGAATGCCGTTTTTAGTTGGTCCTCAGGATTGATACGAATCTGATTGTATCCTGAGAAACCATCCATAAGGGAAAGCATTTCGTGGCCCGCTGTGGCATCTACCAATGCGTCGATGCTTGGCAAGGGAAAATCATCCTTAGGACTCGCTTTGTTAAGATCTCAAAAATTGGTGCATATGTGAATCCTCCCATCGGGCTTCTTGACGGGAACCATGTTAGACAACCATGGAGGATAATCCACACAGATGACAAACTGGGCATCCAACAACTTTTGTAACTCATCTTTTACCATTAAGGCCATTGTTGGGTGCATCTTGCATAGTTTTTTCTTTACTGGCTTGATTGTCGGATCAAGCATTAAATTATGCGTGACTAGTTGTGGGTCTAGTCCCGGCATATCCTTGTATGACCATGCAAAAACCTCCTTCTTTTCCTTAAGAAGGGTAACATAATCGGCTCGCTCTTTGGGGGAAAGACTTACCCCCAGCTTGAGAATCCATGGATTCGTTGGATCTGTGCCGATGTCTACATCAGTCGTTGCTTCGATCGACATATGGGATCCGTCTTCCAACTGGTGTGGAATTGGGATCAGATGGATATCGTTTGCTGAATTAAGATCATCATTAGGAACGTCAAGTTCCTCTTCAACATGGAAGACATCCTGAGTCTATCCTGGAGTGAAATGAAACATCCCACCATAAGGCCAATACTCTGATGGATATGGTGGTGTGTCGATGCGATCCCAATCTATAGCCTCTATGTCTAGATGCAATGATCGTGTTGGATTGGTTGGATCATGGATGGGGGCGGTCAAGTCAATGGAGATCATGTTTATGAGATGATGGTAACCTCCATTACCGCAAGTGTGATAACTTTGACATTCGGGATGTTCTTGGTGCATTGGATCTGGCTCTGTAGGCACTGGCACAAAGGGATCAGCCCTATGCACGGACCTACAAATAGGGTCTGCCCTAGGCACTGATGGTTTGATAGGGTCTCCAGGTGGAAGATGCTCTCTGTATACCAGAGTGGCGGGTGCAGTAATTGCTATAACTGCGTCGGGTTGAGATGCCACCTATGTCTTGGACCTATGTGTAAGTGTTCAAACATGTCATCTATGTCCAAAGGATATTGTTGTTGTTGAGGTAGCCTATGCTCACTGGGATCATTCAATGGGAACATCATCAGGAAGCTTTCTTGATCGTCATTCATTGGATATTCATGCGAATGATCGTACTCTGACTCATCTTTAGAAGACCCTTCGTGGTCTTGTCCATCTTCCCCTTGTGGGTGAGTCCATGAGGTTTCTCCTTGTTCGGCCATAGGGAAAGGGTTGTTGAGGTCAACAAGGTTATTTGTTTGTAATGGGAAATAATCCCCCAATGTATAAGTTGTATTTGGATTGGCATATGGATCTGATGCCAACCCATCCTTGTTGCCTATCCCTAGGCTTTGCATGTTTTCGACCAAGATGTCGAGGGGCAAAGGGTGATTAAACCCTACTCTTGACTTGTCATAAGGCATTTGGTATCTTGGTTGGCACAAAACATGCATTCCTTGTTCATACCTGCCTAACCCGTATCCATGCCAATTGCATTGGCTAAGATATCGTAATGCGAAGTCTGGGTTAGCCAAATAATTGACATCTTCCACAAAGGGATCTTCATCTTCCTCTTCTTGTCGGGAAGGTTCAACACCATGATCCAGGCCCCCAAAAATAAATTTTGTCTGATTAGGTGGGTAGCCTAAAGGAACCACAGAGCCTATGGGGAGTCGAGGTCTTCCCATGTCTTGCATAGACTGAAGTGTGGGCATTGCAACAACATTGCACACTATATACTCCCCCATGCCTGTGTTAGACATCTCAAAAGTAATCGTTGGTGATTGAGAGGAAGCGAATGGGAGTTCTCCTTGAGTCCACTCCATGTGGGGTGAACTAGGCGTCTCAACTTCCATTCTATTAGGCGTCTCTTATGTAGAGATGTTGGAGACTAGAGGTGGTTTCGCTTCCAGGGGCTTCTTTCCTTTGTCCATTGGTGTGGCCACCGTAGGTGGCGTCGTTGTGGGAGGACCGGATGAAGAAGATGAACCCACTTGGGAATTTTATTGATTTGGTAATGGAGATTCTTGCTTAGTCGGACCCCTCTTAGATGGATTTAACTGGAAATCCACATGCGTTGAAGAGAGGGTCGACTGCGACATGATTTGCACTGAGTTGCAATATTTAAAAGGTTCCAAATCTATGGGGACCACATGCACTTGTCCTTCAAATGTGTACTTTAAACATTGATGAGCAATTGAAGGGACACACTTCATATCCCGGATCCAAGGCCGCCCAAGCAAGATATTGTAAGCCATCTCACCTTCTAAAATGTGGCACAACGTATGAATGGTCTTTTGTCCCACTTGTATGGGCAGGACAATTGTGCCAACTGTCGAGCATATCACATCATTAAATGCTCAAAGGGTATAAGTGGAAGGTACAATGTGAGAGGCTGGCAGCTTCAAATGTTTTAGTGCAGCGGTTGTAATAATGTTACTGGACGAACCAGTGTCTACCAACACCCGCTTGTACGGAGTCCCGTTGACCCGCGCAATAACGTGTAGGGGTGGATCCGCTACATCTCCAGTCACTGTTTTTAACTCATCTTCCCTGAAGGTGATGACTGGTTCGATACACTATTTGACATGCCCCACAAAATTGTTGAACGAATTCGCTTCATGGGGATGCAACTCAATTGCCTTTAATATCTCCATGAGAGCTTCTCGATGGGGCGTCGATTGTTGAATAAGCTCATAGATGGAGAGCCTAGCCGATGTGGTCCGTAGACTTTGAGTAAGTCTAGTTCGAATCGTGACCACTGGTCTAGGCGGGGGCAACTGTGTAGGATTCGGTTGAGGTTGTGACGTGGATGGAACTTCCCTGGTGGTTGTCGCGGGGGCAGCTCCTGGGTGTCTCTTGTTTCTTGTCACAATGCTAATCATCCCAACATACCCCTCCATGGGGCAATTCTGTTGCACTTCGTTGACATGAAGAGGTTTTGCTTGTGCATCATGTGTGGGTAAAGGATCTTTGAAAACACCCATTTGTTGGTTGTTGGGTGCGATGGGGTTATCCACTACCAATGTGTTATTGTCAATGAGGTCTTGCACTAAACCTTTGAATGTCCAACAGACATTAAGGTCATGCCCTTTCCTTCTGTGGAATCTATAGTAAATATCCTCTCTGTAGCCCTTAGGCTTTGGTGCATTAGGATCGATTGTTGGAATCTCTAGCAGATTAATCAAGTTTGCCACTGACAAACGGTCAAACAAGGAGTCCCTAGACTCGATGTATGGTGTAAATTGCCGCCTAGGGCGACGCTGCTGATTTTGATCTTATTTTTTATTATCTTTCTCATAGTTATTGTGAGGCACTGTCTGATAATTAGCCTTTGGAGGTTGTGTTTCTTGGGTAGGCGTAGGGGCATTGATAGCAACTTGATTGACCGCGGCGGGTTTTTATTGCGTATTCCCTATTTTGGTGCTCTTGTTCCACTCTTTTTTCTTAGGCTTGGCAATTTTGCCATCCTGTATCTTGATCTCTTCGATAACTCTAGCTTACGCCAGAGCTTCTTCTAAAGTGGCGTATTGCTGTAGCTGCAATAGCACAGAGATCGATCGCAAACAGCTCTTTGCGAACATTTGAGTTAGGTCGGACATAGGAGGGAGGTAGGACAGCTTTGAAAGCAACGTCCTCCACCGATTCCCATATGCCACCATAGATTCCTCCTCATACTACTTGAGGCTAGCTAGATCACTTAGTGACACCTTTTTCTTTGTGTTGAAAGCAAAACATTCTAGGAATGCGTCCACTAGCTAATCCAAGTTGTAGATGCTATGCTTCGGTAGATGGGTAAACCAATCCGAGGTAGATCCTGTGAATGTGGTTATGAATGTTCTTAATAGCAATGCATCATTGTCTTGTATACCGAAGCATTGGCTCAAAAATTGAGTCACATGCTCTTGAGCATCTTCATCCCCTCTAAAGAGTGCCAACTGGGGCAGCTTGAAATATTCGGGGTATGGAGGTGCTGGCACTGATGGATGCATCGGATGACTACGGAGTTGGCGTAAGGTAGGCTTTTGGGGCCCAGCAGTCTTGAGTTCCATAGTCTCCAAGCGTTCTAACAACACTTTGTATGCATCGGAGGACTTAATCTCCTCCTCCTTGGTTTGCTCCCGTTGTAGATTACGGGGAACTTGAGGCCTTTGGAGGGATAAATGGGTAGCATCCCTTCTGCCTTGATAGGGCGTTTCAGCCCGCTCTTCTTCTTGGTCATAATCCTCATAATCTTCTTGAGGAGTGTCTGGCCTAGGCCTATAAACATTGATGGGTGCCCATGGAGGATGCCCATCATGGTTGCGGGGAGTGGCCTCCCGCTCAGGTCTAGGAGGTCTTAGAGGCAGTGCTTGCTGAAGTCGTGGAGACTTGTCTCGCACTAGGGGGTTGTGCCTCACATACATCTCAGATTGTTGTGCGCGAGGGACTGGGGCCTTCTCAAGCGCATTGTTGTGAAGCAATTCAGTTGTCTGACGCTGAATGCGCTCTTGATTAAGGCGACACAAATGTTCTAATTTTTGTTGGTCTTGCCTAAGCCGCATGATTTGCGCTTGGCGGGTGGCTAGTTGGGCAAATGCCAAGTCATTTTGTTCTGTCGTCTCTTGTTTAGGAGGCCTAGATGCCTCCCCTACATATCTGTTTCGATCATGGTGCTCTGAGACCCCTATATGTTGCTTCCCTCTGTCGAGGTTGGCAGCATTGACTTGAAGCTCTGGTCTCAATGAGCGATCTGGATGTAAAGCGGGTGCAGACGTGCATCGTTCCCACACTGTGTATTGTTCTTGAGGAACGTAGTGATCCTCCTCACACTCTCTGTTATATGCAAAAAAGGTGCGGGCCGAATTATCTTGCCCTGTCGGGAGAGCCTGATACTCTGGATATGGTCTAGTGTGTCTGACATTAATCGGGGGTAAATTAGGAGCAACGACATCATATGGTTCCTCCTTGTGGACCCTTTGTTGTTCTAGAGCAATACACAGCGCTTCATCACTAGGCCACCCATAACGAACTTCCAAGGGAGGCCTCGTACTTAGACCAAGTGCTACATATTGGTTATTTTCTTGAAAAGATTCTTGTTGCTTAGGAGTTCCCCCTAAGGAGGTGCCTCTATAGTCTTACCTATTAATGGCATGAGTTGGAGTGCCCCTCAAGGAGGTGCCTCTAGAGCCATGTTCTACATGGTGTGAACTAACTTGTGTACCCTACCGCCAAGGTGGGATGACCAAGTCTTTAGGGCTATATCGAAGACGATTTGTCTCTCTTGGTGCATTCTCTGCAGCTTCTGCCCGTGATTGGGCTTGGCTACGAGTGAACACCATGGTAATGTTACCCTAAAGATGCAGAAATTCTTTTTATGATTTTTCTTTTTATGATTTTTTTTGTCTAAAAAAAAAATAACATACACACACAAGCAATGATTATCTCTTTTAAAGATTAATAGTGTGCCCTAAATCTGGTTTAGTGTGTTTTTGTTGTTTGTTTTTGTGTTTTTGAAAATTTTTGTGAAACATTTAAATGCAATTATGAAGGCTCTTATGACTCCCAAAATGGTTGCCCCTTCAATATACCATTGTCGGACCGATATACCAACCTCTCTATATACCCGCCCTTACGTGAGGGAGACTATAGGTACGTGAGAGAAGATGATACATGGAACATAGGTGGTACGAAAGGGGAATCACTCTGTTTATGACACCTACCATAGAAGACTTATCCTCATGTGCTAGGAATCACCCTAGCTACACTCGGTCAGCTTTCGTCAGGATTTACGTCTAGCAACAGTCACAATCGGGGTAATGGATGCAATATCTCAAGCCAAAGTGATAATGGAATCCACCTTTGGTCTTGCTCAAGGGTTGGGGTTTTACGACCAACTCCTTGTGTTTAAAATACCACGTGGTGTGTGGGGTTCATTTTAATTTGCAAAAATTTGAAACAGGCAAACAAAAAGAAAACTTTCCCTAAGCCATACAAAACTAAAAACCAAAAAACAAAAAATAGAAATTTGACAGAAGCTTTAAAAATCCCTACCTCTTCTCTGCCAAATAGGATGTTTCTGATTTGCTGCTTTGAAAAATGTGCAAAAAGATATTCGTCCCTGGGTGAGGCGAATATCAGAACAGTATTCGTTTTGGGATGAGACGAATGTGCAAAAAAATATTCGTCCCTAGGTGAAACGAATACCAATTCTGTAATCATCACTGGAAGAAGCGAATAACAGTCTGATAATTGAAAAATAGGTACCTGTAATCAAAACAAGCAATTTCAGATTAGAAATCTAACCTAAAAAAAAATAGAGGACAGAGGTCCCACCGTGATCACCATTGAAAACATGAGATTCTGGAAACAAAAAGGATAAACTAAAAATGCAATGTAAACGAAACTAAAATAACGCTTAAACCCTATGTTATTGAAAAATGCGTAAAAAGAAAGAACATGAACACAAGATATCAAAGCAATATAAAAAATGGCCCTTTTATTGATATGCTTTACAAATTTGTGTTACAATGCATCTCCTTCCTTTTTAGGGGATAGGAGCGTTAAATGTTGGTCTTTTACAACTTGTTTCAGAATTCCTTCTTCCGCGTGCCCACATATAAGATGGGCGAACCAAAACGTTGTCATCGCTTGCGTTGGTAAAGGTAGATTCCTCGTTGCTCCTCTAATGCTGAAAATCTGTGTTCAAAGAAACAAACAAAGAATCAGTAGCACCTATGTATGAAAAATAAAAGATAAATCTAACGATGGTTAAAATGAGTCTAAATAAACTGAAAACTTGATAGAAGCATAATCATGAAACTAGCTAAATACTACAAAAGAAATAGTCACCAAAGGCAATAAGGCGGGGGGTGCCCAAAGGCAAACCACCCATGGGTGAAACTTTGTTTCGACACCAATCCGCTTGGGATGGGTCCGAAACCTGATGTGATGTGTTGTCGACAAATTGGTAGGATATTGTGGTCAAAAAAATCGGGTTTTGGTTCTTGATTCGTGCCTTCAAAAGTCACCCAATAACCTCTCTTTCGATTAAGATATTATGGATGTTGAAAGCACAAATCGCAAGTAAGTGAATTAGTAGCACTTCGTCGCTCAAAATGCTCCTTCTCTGTATCCCTTTTGGGTGAGGAAGCTCACCATTTTATAGACCCAAGGGGTCTCTTTGAATTAACATGCAAAAGTGTTACTTTGCATGAATGCTTTTTGTGAAGAGAAGACTTCTTCTTGATCAAGGGCTTCTTAACCGCCTCTGTGCATGTCTTTGTATGTTTAGAAAAGCTCACTCGCACTCCCATGCAATGAAGGGATAGCTAAGTGGCAAATCTGAGTTGTCTTAAAAAGCTCACTCCCATTCCCATGCAGTGAAGGGAGAGTCAATTGGCAGATATGAGTTGTCAAAAGAACTCACTCACACTCCTATGCCATGAAGGGAGAGCTAAGTGGCAGTTCTAAGTTGTCATGCGCCGAGGTCTGACTTTTTGCCGGTCAAACCTGGCGTTCGTCCCACCCCGGAGCGAGCACTGGTAATCATCTCTGGGTGAAACAAGTACTAATATGCGCTCGTCTCTGGGTGAGACGAGTACCAATCCGCACTCGTCCCTGGGTGGAGCGAATAAGTAGTAGAGTGTCTAAAAGGTGCCAAATTGATCTCTGACTTGTAAAACTGCTATGTGAGTGGTTAGAACCATTGTTTTAACCTCTGGGGCTGCCCTGGGGCTGTGTGTGTTAGTGCGATCAGTGCTTGTTGTCACATAATCGGATTGGTGTTGTTTTGGTGTCTATAGAATGCATTTGATGAACTTTGGTTGGAAGCACTTCACCAAATAGAGTTCACTCAACAAAACTAGAAAATGTGGCATGATGATCACATTAATAGTGGCAAGGATACACTAGAGGAGTTTGAGAATGAAGTTGTTCAACTTTCTTCGATTGATGATTTAAGGAGGACATTAGTGTTGAATGGACATCTTTTACAGGTGTACCATCAACCACTAACAAAGGTGGAATTTTCTCAATATTTCACACAGTTACATTTGCATAAGCTAGAAGAGGCTTCCTCTTTTGACAAAGATTCCAAATGATCATATCTTTGAATCTTGCAAAAAAAAAAAAAAAAAGAAGAAAAAATGAAATAAAAAGAGAAAAAAAAAGAAAAAAAAAAAAACATTGTAGCATAAGGCATGTCCCACAAAATGAAGATATATGAGGATGTGCATCAATTTCAGTAGAGAGAATAACTAATGAGGTCAATACTTCTTTTCCAAAAATACAGAGACAATGATGACACAAGAAGATTCTTACTACTTGTATGGAAGGAAGGTTGCATCATTGTTACAACTTTTAGCTGAAAAGGATGTTTTCATACAAAAAAAAATTGACATGTTTTTGCAAAATAAGGATTGTTCTTATCCAAATAATATTGAGAGAAATTCTCTCACATTGCAGCCTCATGAGATACATTCTATCTCATTAAAGCCATTGAAAAGATAGAAGTTGGTTGAAAACCAGAAATGGCAGCCTCTTCTGATAAAAAAAATGAAACAAAAAAAAGAAAAAAAAAAGATGAAAAAAAAGAAAGAAAAAATGAATAATTTGGTAGTGAAAACCTTCTCAGAGGCACTGCTGAATTGGCTTGCATGAAAACCGGTTTTTCGATGTGCATTGCCTTGTTTATCCACCCATCATTGTTCCACCATTGTAAAAATCTCACACTGCACATGTGTTATGTTTATATTTTCAATAGCATGCTAAGAATCATCAGGATCAGTTTGTAAGATGCATGATCAATTTTCAGAACAGTAAGGTATGTGTTTCTTGCATTTAAGTCATGGTGAGCATTTAGAATTTAGTGTATGATAATTAGTATTTGGCATAAACTATTCATATAATATTGGCAAGTTAAAAATATCAAGAAACACCCCCTTTTGCCCTTAGTTGCATGGAAAATTCAACACCTAAAGATTTTGTTTTATTCCTACTACAATAAATTCTGAAGCATCTTCAGGACAACAGTCTCATTCCAAAGCAGGCTTCAAACCAAGACAATGTGTGCCAAAAATTCTTGCAAATGTTGTAGAACAGTAGGGCACATTAGAAATTGCAAGGAAAAAATAAAGAGTAGCATAAAAAATAAAAATAAACGAAGAAAAAGAAAAAAAAAAAGGAAGGAAAGAAAAAAAAATTGCAGGAACTACAAAATCTACAAGGTTGTATACAAAAAAAATTAAATACCTGTGATAATTGAAAATGTTTAGTACAACAAGAATAAAATTCTTAGGTGGAAAAATATTTTTAATAGGATAAAACCTGCATATTGTTATGGCCTACTAGGATGCATGAGGGCATGCATCAATTCAAGCTAGAGGGGAATGATGAGGCCGAGAAATGCCTCATTTTTGCACTATGGTTAACATATAAAAACTACCATATTATTAAATATACAAATTTAAATTGCCAAATAGTTGATTAGAATATATTAATTGTTAATTTTTTACATGATTTTATGTTAGAAACATTATACCCCTGTTTTGACTATTTTAAGCATTTTATTTGTAAAAGGTCAAAAATGAGTATCATGTCAATTATGATATCATACTATAGTAAAATTACATTATGATGGAATAAATATATTCTTCTCGTTGAGAACTACAACTTTTTTTTTTGAAGCAAGTCAATCCGAGCTATAGATAAAAAGTTATGAAGGTTACATCATTCTAGAGCTCATGCCTTAGTTTTTTTTGAGTTGTTAACAAGTGCAAATCTACGTTAAGGGGCATATTGGTGGATCTACTGGGAATGATCCAAATAAATTTAAGGAACCAAATTCATACCAGTTATAGGCCATAGTTGAGAGAACACATGACCCAAATTTGAAGGCATATAGATAAATGGGCTGGAAGTTATGGGGCCCACAAAATGATAGTTTCATAATTTTTGACAGCTAGAAATTCTGGTAAAAATCTGTGTTAGAGGCCTACTTGATAGCGATGCTGGGAGCAATTCCTAAGGAGTTAAAAGCTTAAAATTGAACCATATGTACTATATATAGCCAATAACATATGGGTAAAATTTTATGTACATTGGAGTTACGAGGAAAAAGTTATAAGCACTCCAAAAGGGTAGTTGGGCATGTTTTGACTGCTATAAAAAAACAGGTGACGGTCCATACAAATTCCAACCACCTGTCACTATGAAGGAAGGCATGGAAATTTTCAACTAAATATGAGGTAAAAGCTTGGAAATAATTGAGGGAGGCTAGGAGTGACTCTTT
Source organism: Wollemia nobilis (assembly GCA_028583015.1). Lineage (NCBI taxonomy): Eukaryota > Viridiplantae > Streptophyta > Pinopsida > Araucariales > Araucariaceae > Wollemia > Wollemia nobilis. Next base: position 20,324,433 of record JAQPPZ010000541.1, on the reverse strand, counting down.
CTCCGCTTGACAACACTTCCACATGATCCAAAGAGGAGCAATCAATCAAAAATGTTGAATTGCAGGAAATCTGGAAAAAGTCATACAAATTCCAACCAACTATCAATAAATAGCATGGCTTGGAATTTGTCAATTCTAGCATGTAAAATCTATATAATTGGTCTTCTAAGGACTTAGGAAGACTACCTAGCTGGTCAAACTCACTTTTTTGTGCATATGGTGTACGAATAAGGGTCAAAATGGTTAAACTACCAAATATTCCAGAGCAGCTCCAGAATGAGCAAAAGAGGACCAGTTTTGGTCAAAACTATAAACAAAATGGTTAGAAAGGTGGCAAATGGTGATATGAGGATGGATCCAGTTGTATGAGGAGTTTTCTCACCCCTTCCAACGCATTTCTCCCAATGGATGACACACAAGGAAAATAGATATGCTACAACATAACAATTTGTTGCATTTCAGGAAGACTTCTTTAGAATAGTTGCTAAATCCCTTAAAGGCAGTAATAGAATGGATTGACATATGTAATAGAATGTTATAAATAATAGGCTCCCATGTTAGTTGACTAAAGTAGAGAGGTAGAGAGGTAGAGAAGTAGAGAATTAGAGAATAAGGATAGGACTTGTGGTAAGAAAGTAGATATGTGGCAAATTGCAATTTTTAGCAGGTTTTCTTGCAAATATTGTAATGTTGTTTGAGACTAAATAAAGTGCAGGATTTCTCATTCATATTTTGTCCCATTAAATCTCTAAGTTTTTAATTAGTTAAGAGAGAGTTTTTCTACATTCTTCTGGAACAAGGGAGCAAGGGCCACTTCCATGTTTAGAAGAAGGCTTATTGGTGACAGGTTTTTTTGCAACTTTTAATGCAGCAGATTAAGTAGAGACTTGTCATATTTTATTTTCTATTCATTAGCTGATAGTGCATATATATTTGTGATTTGAACCTAGGTTAATGAGTGTGAGTGTTAATTGGTTCATCAACTTGCAGCATTATTGAATTTTCCTTGTTTCTAGCAGATTATTTCCTGCTTTAATCCATTCTGTTGTCAGTTGTTAGCCTGTGTGTTTCATTTTTTACTATTTCATATTCTTGTTATTCTTTTCATTTTGCAAGAGTAAAATAGGTGAAATTTTTGCAAATTTAGTTAGATTTCAGTTTCCTGCAACTATCTTTTCTTGTCATTTACATTTTGCAACAATAAATAGGTTTCATTCTACAAAAGTAATCAGGTTTTATTCTTGTAATTTTAATTCTGCAAGAGTAATTAGAATTTAACTTCATTTTATAGGATTAAAGTGACATCAAAACCCCCAAGGTTCACTTGTCCCACCAATAAAGCCTATTTTTTGAATGAGCTAATTTTCAAGATACCTATATCTCCTTTCGTATATAGCCTTGGACATTGCCCTGTATTGACAATTATAATGATTAAATGGTGTGATTGATGACACTCATCAACCCCTCATCCATTGGAACCTGCTTTGCTACCACCTACATTGACTGCGCATTTCCTATCTCTGCTACCACTAGTACCTCCACCCATGATAATGGTGCCAATCGTACTACTTGTGATGTTGTAAGTGCCAATATCTGCTAACTTCTCCCTACCACTAATGGCAAACTCCACTAACTCTGGTGTGACTACCCCTATGAAAATAACATAGAACTAAAATATGAAGGAATAGGTATCCCTTGCATCATCAACTCCCCCTCGCACCTAGACCTCTTTACAACCTCATTCATGTTGGCTACTAATAATCCTATGTTTACCTATTGCAAATGCCCCACCTCTACCCGTTCCTGCTCCAATTGTGGTACTATCACTGCTAATCTTGTAATATTCTTATCCACCCACTCCTTCATGGTCAGTATCTCATGCATGCACTACTCAAAATTCATAATCCTTGCCAGGTGACTGGACTTCATGGCCTTTGTCTCTACCCTAGCTATATCCCATAAACCCTGTAGCTTCTTTGATGACTCGATCATCTCATCTCACTCAAATATATCAAAATATCGCTCACCTCTGAGTGCATCTCACTCCATACTGAGTGCATCCCTCTCCTCCATCACCTATTGCAAGTGCACCCTAGCCTCATCTCTCTCCTCTGAGGTGACCCTCAAGTCTACCTCCACCTCTCGCCTCTCCTCCTCTAATGTTGAGTAATCTTCCACCCAATCCATCTCAATGTCCAAAAGCTTATCCTTAAGCCTCTTCACCTCCCCTCATAGCTGCTATGTCTCATCCTCAGTCACCATCATATCCTCTAGCTCTAGCTGTTATGTCTCATCCTCAGTCACCATCATCTCCTATAGCTCTGTAGCAAAGTCAAAGTCATTTAACTTATCTGTTGTATCTTCACCAATCTCTACCTCCTCCATCACTAGTGACTCATCTGACAAATCATCAATGATGTCCATCAAAGGTACATCCTCCATAACCATTGAGCCCTCTACTATGCCCTCACCCCCTCCATAAATAGTCCTGCACCACTATCACTCACCAATCAATCTTGCTCATCATAATGTGGTCTCACCTACAAAACCCAACTGATCCAACTCCACCTCCTCCTCTTCACCCAACTCGGGTGATCCCTCATCCCTCTATGCACCCACATGGCTTGGTGATGATATCCTCACTCCACCTAGAAATCCTCTATCAAGCAACACTTAGATCACCTCAGCCCATCCATCTACTACCTTGAGCACTGACTCCCATCACTTTTTGGACCACCATACATCATAATATAGTGTGGTCCCTACGTTGTCCACTTTTAGAATAACTAAAGGTTCATCAGGTGTCAAATCCAATGGTGGCACCATCAGTTATGCCCCTACATCACCTACTATCCTGAATATCACTACAAGAAGATCTAGTCGCCCATATCATAACCCAAATTGTCGCAGCACCCATGAGAATGGAAAGTACTCTATCTGTGATAAGTACTTCCCCACCACCCATCACCCTCATCTAATGCACACTAACTACTCAGCATCCTCAGTCCAATCAAGTGCTCCTCGCCAGGACCTCCATCACACCCGATCCATACTCAGGCCCCCCAACTCCTCTTGGTGATACATCATATCACCCTCTTGTACCCTCTTCCTCCTCTTCTCCACATCTGCTCTCCATCGCATCACGTATGGTACATGTTGAGTGTTAATTTTACCCAATTATGAAATTATACTCTCCCTTAGGGTTTGGACTCCAAAACCCTCTCTTGCAAAGAAGTTAAGCAAAACAACTTCTCCAAGGTCTCTGCTATATTAGCATTTGCATATGTGTATTAGTAATCTCAATAAAAATATATCAATTCAATGCTAGGAATACCTTAGTGATTGCAAGTAATTGTAAACAAGGGGCATATGTTGGTTTATTTTACCATGCTACTTTAATGATTGTTCATGAAACCAAAATAAAACAAATATGATTTGGCCCTCATATGACCATGATGTAGTGCCTTAATTCCTTTTATCTTGAGGATTTTAAGGTAGATTTTATCTTCCCTTATTAGGTGGATTTTAATCAAGTTTTATCTTGCATTAAATCCTACTTTAAGCATGAAAATGAAGATTAAATCTATCTAAGCATGTGAATCCGAAATGATAAATAGGCTCCATAAATGTAGCTTCTTATCATGAAGATGAATATAGCCTTTAATGTGATTAAAAAATTATCCCTCTTTAGTGAAATTAATTTTCACAAAGAGCTAATAACTTATTGCCTGCTATTAAATGTCACTTTAATTATCCCTCTTAAATGAAATCAAATTTTCATAAAGAAGGGTAATTTAATGCTTTGAAATAATAACCTTCAATATAGTGCATAAATTACCCCTCTTTCATAAATTACCTCCTTACGACTAATGTCGCCCTGGTAAATCCCCGCCTGCTGATGGGTCACTTCTGTTGCACTGTTATGGTGATCCATGTTTAACCTTAAACGACCCCGCCTCTCTGTTAATTAAATGATATTTTTGTAGTTTTAATTTTCTCACTAGACCTCCCCAACCTCGCTCTTCGAACACGGCATGCTGGAAACTAATGATAGACAATACCAACACTATTTATTAACATTGACATTATTGTATAACGCCTAGACGACCTCGTCTGACGTTGATACGACGACGTTAGAATGGCCCGTCGTTCCTTCATCGGGTCTGTTCACCATTGCCATGCCATCTGTATCTATGGTGTCTACACTCTGCAAAACCATCCAAGGTGACTCCACATAATGTATACCTTTTCCCCTCATGAATAACATCATTTGAAACCATACGCTAACTGTCGCTAAAGTCGGACTTCACATCAACATTCTATATCGACCAATGATGCTCATCCTTATGTCAAAGTCCGGGTTTCAATTTTTTGCACTGAATTCTGGGTACGGTCATCATCACAATATGCCATACTGGCACTGTGTGTAGATCTACATCAATTGACAGTGCATCTGCTCTTACTTTGTCGCTATTGGTTGAGTTTGTCACTACTTGAACTGCTTTTCATAAATTCACCATGGATTCGGATGAATGTGTCCTCTTTGCTGGTGCCAAATCGACCCCTACGTGTGACCTCTTACACTGTACCTGACTTCTGTCTAGCACTACTGCGTTTAACCAAGTGGTTGGTTTACACTGTACCTGACTGCTGTCTAGCACTACTGCGTTTAAACCTACCATTATGCTACGTTGGCTTCCTCCTCGGCGTTGCTAAACTTGTCTTTATCGCATCGATCTGCCACGTTTCGACCTATCGCCTTGAAACTCTGTTCCCACGTCATGAATTTTCCTGACACTGGATACCCTTTGCTACATCCACTGTGTTCCCCATTGTAGCTGCCACATCATCAGGTACGCTTGCGCCAGTTCACCCGAGCCACGTCCACACACCAACATTCGTATGTCGAGGCCGACGTTGGCATCCGTGTGGGTCTGCCTATACTCTACAATGGAAACCAATACCAAGTTAGCCTCTCATTAATGGGACAAACGACTTATTAAAATGAAATGGCCCACAAGGCCTTCATATGCATTTTAAAACAAGGTTAAGCACTTTCATAGAAATTTATTATCATAATATATAATAAAATAAGTATATATTATGTTTTATTTTATTTTATTTTTTATTTTTTATTTTTTTTTAAATATATATATATATATAAAGGATATGTATATATAATTTATTAATATGTTATTATTTTTTTTTTATATATATAATATGTTGAAACATATAATATATAGAAATATTTACATTTTTAAGTTTATTTAAAACTTTATATATGTATATATAAATCTAAAGTTTATTTTATTATAAACTTTTATATTTATATATAAATATGAAAAGTTTATTTTCTTTTTAAGTGGATTTCATAATGTTTTAATTGATTCAATATTCAACATTAGATAGATTAAAACATTACAAAATCAAATATACTACACAAACTCACCAAAACAAAATTGAGCAAAATAAAACTCTAACAGAATTCAAAGGAAAACCACAGACACTACTTCACACAAGAGTTGGGAATCTAGCACTCAAAGACAAACAAAATCCCAAAAGAGGACCAAGCAATACCAAATGGGCTACCCCAAAAAGGCTCCTTGCAAGCTGCAATACAAATGTCAAAGATGAAAACTTGCTAAACTCACTCCCCGAGGATACCGAAGTCTTTAAAGACCAAATTTAAAGGTGGGTCCCCAATTTTGGGGTACGTTGTAGAGCAGCCACAACAATACATCAAGCCTATTTATAGTATGTGCCTCTTGCGATAAATCTACTGGCTACAAAATTAGGATATGCTCCCAAGCCCACACCTGTAGTAGTGGACTAACACTGATCCCCATCTGACCTGTCCTCACCACCCCATGTAGCTCTATACACCTGTACCAACAATATACCTGTACCAACAATATGGATGCCCATGCATACACTATGCTCTGCTCCATCATATCACGCACTATCCCCATCATATTCCAAGGGAATATTACCCTTGAAGTATCTGGTAAAGTATGGCTCGCTATCATCAGCATCGTCATCGCAATGGCGATTCAATAGAAACTTATTTTGCCAATACTTCACATAGTCCACCCCACCCTTTGCATCCACACTCTACCACCGCTGCCCAAATACTCTCTCCAAGATGTCATCTTGTAAATCCTTATTTGTCTTCATCACCGTAATCCCTTCTATCGGCAATCGATAGATGCGGTATATATCCTCCAAGATCACTTTCATATCCCATGTTGGTAAATGAAAGGTATCCCTATTTGGATACCATCTCTCACATAGTACAAAAATATACGCATGATTCACATGAACCTCGTGCATCTCCCACACCCCATACAAACCCACCGCCCGCAACCACTCCCCATCCTCACCCGCCATACCTCCTACAGTGCCTTTCTAAATTTCTGCAACCAATATCCTGCAAATATCTTCTTCACTTACCACAAAACACATATCACGAGTCAAAAATCATGTACATAAATCAGTCCATCTATCCTACTTTTGGATGTACATATGCATATAAAAAAAATTAAAGCACTAGATTGGCATGACACCGTACGAATCGGACCATTCGCACGTCCTTGTGCGAACCAATAAGTTCAAATGGTGTCGTGCAAACCTCCCAATTTTGATAATTTTTATGGGTGCACATTCACCTTTTTGCACACATTACGAAAAACCACAACACACATGCAAAAAAAATTCAAAAACACGACAAATTGCATCACTCCATTCACACACACATGCAAAACAAGGTGGTCAAAATAAAGTCAAACAAGTCAAACACAAGCAAATTTGGATACCCATTTGGCTTATTAGGACCTCCCACTTGTTAGTTTTTACATGCATGCACTTTCACATCCAAAACCACACATCCCATCCCATTTACACTACTTGCACTTTCCTAGGGTCAAAGCTACTTGCATGCAAAAACAAAAAACACCCTGGGATACCCATTTGGTTGTTTTCACACAAAGTGCACATATTTTACCCATCCTCAGCATACATGTCTAATCTACATCATTTTAAGCAAATATATCATTCTTTTTATCCTCACCAATTTACACACTAATCGAGAAAGCATAATTTGCTTACCTCTGGAATTACCGTCCCCATGCTCACACTCACTGTCACACTTGCCATCCCATCTCATTTGATCCATAATTCGGTAGTACTTCGCTTACGTATTTCTCCTCCATAGCCAATCACCTTCCTCCTTTGCATGTAAATGATGTTAAATGCATCATTTTCAACTTTAAAATATGCTTTGCGCAGATTCACACGGCACATGTGCGAACAAACAGGTTCACACAACCCTATGTGAACCACTCCCCTTCGCATGATCCTATGTGAATTTACCTTTCTCACACAAATTTGTTGCACCTGCATCAAATTCCTTTGGAATTTCTCCGAATTCATCTATTTTGCTGATTTTCCTACAAAATGTTTGCCTTTTCTTCTTCATCATTATCAATTATTTCATCGTCGATCTTCGTCTCCTCCATCGCCAATTCATCGATTGAGGGGGTGGTCATCCAACAAATAAAAATCTACCTTGCACATGATCAAACAACCAAAAATCCAATCATAGATACAACAAATGCCTAAGAAATTTTTTTCTGAAGATTATCTCAAGTCCTCATGTTAGGACAGGTACAAAACAAGTGAAATTTCTCTTCTCAATCAAAACTCCAATCCAAAATAAATCAATGTTTGATAAAGTATCAAAACACCTCTAACTATAGACACCTTATGGATCCCAATATTCATAGTGGTAGTCGTAATACCACCTGTGAATGAAGCTCCTGAAAGTTCTACCCTATGGCTCCAACGATTTATCAAATATTGTCAAAAAAGCTCACCAATCAATCAAAAGCAAAAATTGGTAAAGGCATTTGTTTCGTCCACAATTGAAACATCTCAAGTTGATCACAATGCAATGCAATGTTACACCTTCCCCAAAAAGCAATTAATCACAAACTATTTTTTATCAATGCATCTCTCTCGCAATCATTCACAAGTCATCAATTGCAAATTCTTTGCCTTCCAAATCATTCCACCAATTCACATCATTAGTTTTTGTACCAAACCGCATGTCCACACAATCCAGTACAAAAAGGGGTAAAATATAGACACCCAAAAGTCGCACATTGTCCCTTTCCTCATCTCACGGTAAATCAATTTGTAAAACCCTCAAAAATTGTATAAATTGGCTAAAAACACTATTCATCTATCAAATACACTATTCATCATCCTTAGCACCTTTGGGCTAGTTAAGCCCCTTCCTACGCTTAACCATAGGCCTTCATGTGACCTTATTCACAACTCAACCAAGGTTGAATTATCCACCGTGGTCAAAAAGTCAATATTTTGGTCAAAACATGATTTATGACTAATCACATGCTTAATTAGATATAACATTGATTTGATTTAAGCCTTCCACCTCACCTAGTCTACTTTGACTAACCTAAGCCTTCCACCTCATCTAGTCTAGCCTACACTAGCCTAGCCACCTCTCTACCAAATATTTCTCCACCTCACACTCCCTTGGGTCATAAATGAAAGATGGAGACTTTTGCACACAAAAGGCAATTTTTAATTTAGAGATATTTCCAAAAAGGTCTTCATAAATACCAAATGGATATTTTTAGCAAAGTCATCATTATTTATGGATGGGTGAGGGATTCTCTCACCCAACCTCATTTATGAACTAGGACACCTTAGGGGACACCTCTTAGGTGGACACCTCACAGGGGACACCTCATCCCCTCCCTCTCACCTTGGCCAAGTCTATAAATAGAAGGTCATTTTCACCATTTTAGAGAGACCAAATTTTACTTACTGAAACTCTACAAAAATCACTACAACCATTACATTCATTGCGTATCCATAACACATCCATCCTACGTATATTGCTATAGTATTTTAGTTGTTTTTGTGACATTCCTTGTGATTGAGATAGGTCAACAACACCAAAAAGTGCAATTTCTGAAAGTGACCCATCAAAAATCAAAGAAGCAGTAGCATCAGGACAAACCAAAAATCCATCTTGTAAATTCAGTCACAAAAAGATAGGTTCACACGCCCCCGTGTGAACCTCTCGATTTACACTAGTTTTGCATGACCCCGTGTGAATCTCTACTGCAGCTACCAGAATCACAAGGACAAGTAAGTATGGGCTAGTTTATGTTGTTTTTAGCAAGTTATTATATGTCTTGATTTGATATAAGAGTCTTTTGTCTTCATAACCACGGGGTTTTACTGAGGTAGAACCCTTAATGCACTAATAGGATTTTGTAGGTTTAACAAGTACGAAGAACACATCAAAACAATGGTGGCACATGTGCAAGAAGCCCATCTGCATTGAGGAATATCAAAAATACTGATCTTGCTACCTTTGTATACATATGAAAGGGCTTCCTTAGGGAATACCCCATTGTAGCCTTTAAGGCAAAATTTGTAAAAGGATATCAATCTGTAACCTCCTTTTATCATTTTAATAACAAAAGTAGTAGATTCTATAATTTTGAATGAGAATTGTAGTGTCTTTTTTTTGGTTTCAATGATCTCAAAGGCTTGCTTTCTTACCTCAATCCATTTGAAATTTGCATTCTGTTTTAGCAATTCAGATATAGGCTTCACCTTCTAAGTAAATTTAGAAATGAATTTCCTGATAAATTTTACTGCAAAGCTTTCTTGTTCACAGGAAACAAAAGAGCAATAATGGATTTGACTCTATTTGGATCAATGGTCGTACCTTCTTTTGAGTCCACATGGCCTAACAACTTCCCTTCATGAACTACAAAAAATAACTTCTTAGGATTGAGGGAGATGTCAAATTCTCTACACTTCTAAAAGACTTATTCTAGGTGTGCTAAGTGGTTTTGCATGTTGTGGGAGAAGACAATCATGTCATCTTGTAGCAATCCAGGATGCATACACCTAATGCTAGTAATAAATGAAAATCAACATAAAGCATGAAAGATAGTCAAATTTGCAAATGACCATAAAGAAGGGTTTCCTTTATTAAATTTCCAATGAAACTTGGTTACAAATCCGTCCCTCTTAGGGATACCCAATGTGATACAGTTATTACAATCAAGAAAGGTCCCCAAACGAAGGTAGGTATAATTCACAAGCTTCCTAGGTTGACACAAAATTCTCTAAGGTAAATGTAGCCTTCTTATCCACGATTAGAGGTATTTTTTGCTTTGAATGTCAAGACCCTGTTAACCCTGCGTTCAAGAAACAACAAGAAGCAATTAGAAATAAAGGAGGCCTCTCTTAATGAGGCTTTTGATCCAAATATTGCATGAAAATACTATAAGAAACATGAAATCAAGAAAGCATATAAAGATATGAATCTATGCTAGAACATGATAAATTTGCCATTAAGAATGTGAAAGAAACATAGATCTAGTCAGCAAACCTCCTGATTAAGCATTAAAAGCACATATGCATGGAAATAATAGCACCTAATCTAGAATTGATTAATACTAGAAAATGAAGGTAATCTAACTTCAATCAACAATTCTGACAATCTAATGAGTAGACAGAAAGTAAATCTACAGTAAATCTATCTAAATAATCAAATAAAATACAAATCTACTGCTAAATATAGTTGAATTGAATATTAAACCTTGACTGCGGGTCCTTCAAACAATTGGCATTGTTAGCTGTGGTTGATAGTTGTGGCTAAGGCATAGATGTCTTTGTCCTCCAAATCAAGGCTTGACTCTTCAATTCAGTCTAAGGAATTGACGATCAAGGGTCATCGTGGTGTCCTATGACAAATGTTACGGTTGAATTACTCTAATTGGTGATGGATTAGGATAAATTGATTTTCTTGATTCTTCCTAGCCCTCCATAGCCTTCTTGATATTAAATACCATTTTTCCTTCAATTGGGCAAAATAATTATTCCTCTCAATGCATACGAGTATACAATTCGACAGGGCTTCACTGCATTTCAACTCAAGGTTCGTCTCTCACTTCATAATTTTGAGGGGGCTCTTATAGCATTTAGGAAGGCCATGTCTTAGCTTCATGGGGAAGACAAGATCAAGAAAGGATAGTTGGAGTAGTTTGAGGGAAGCTTATGGATCTTTTCAACCCTAAACCTTGGATCTGCAACCAATTATCCATTACAACCAATTTTGGTTTGGCAAAGGTCCAACTGATTTTTGAGGCTAGTCACAAATTTGAGGTACGATCAGCTTTGTTAACCGTGGGTGTTAGCCATGGCTAACACTGATTGGGCAAAAATGCCTAAATGAGTGGTTAGAACCACTGCTACACCTTGGATTCTATCCAAGATCTTCCATATGGTCTTCTAGCATGTCCCATATGAGTAGTCGCATCGATATGATGCATTTTAGGTGTCTACAGATGCCCCTTTTGAGATGTGTTGTGAGATCAAACAACACTAAGAAAAAATAGACCTCCTAAAATAATGTCATAGGTTGGATGATGATCATTAGTCTGATCAACATTAGATGCCCAAGGTCCAAGAAAAGGATGTGCATCCTAGAATCATTGCTTCCAACTGGATGGAAGGCTTAAATTGAAAAAACTTGCACTCATTATCAAACATTCGGGTAGCTTCAATGCTACTATAGGTTTCCACGTATATGTGTCTGAAAGGAAGAGAGCTACAAACCAAAATATCATATTTGCTTTTTGCCCCATCAAAGGGTAAGCTTATGATAGTTATTGGTAATAATTCATAAGACGAACTCAATTTTGACAAGATCAAGGGATATACGATCAAGGGATCTTCTGTTTACTTTGATTATGATTATGATATTATGACTACCCTCTTAAGCGATGAGTCGCTTGAACACTATAAGTTACTTGAAAAAATTAAGATTTAGTATTTGATACTATGATTAGGCCTAATCAACTATGATTGCAACTATTAATAGTAATTGTATATTTCTATCCCATGGAGCGATCCATCCACGAAGGATTTCTTAGGGAATTGAAATGATAACAATTCCAATTAGGCATGTGTTAAATCATAATGTTGATGATCTGCTAAAAATATCATAGAAGAATTGACATGATTGCTTTGTTCTTGTGGAGCAATCCGACCTCAAGGCCTTCTTCGGGATTGAAATGAAGCATATCAATTCCATGATGATGAAATTTACCCCAAATGTCCTTATGGTAATTTACTCATCTTGTCGTATTGCATGGAATGCCATTCACTACAACCGCCAAGTGTAGAGGGTAAATCACTAGATACGAGGTGCATTTGGCTTTTGATTTATCTAATTTTTTTGTTATTTTTAATATTTTTGACATTTTTGGTCAGATGGGTATTTTTAATTTAGCATTTTGAAACTCCTCACGGTAGGATTTTGGAGCATTTATTACAAGTTTCTAGCTGTGCTTGTTAAAAGTAGTTAGATTTTTAAATTTTCCTAGTTGTAGCTACGGCCTACGGTCGAAAAACCCTAATTCTATGCCCGCATGTGCCAACCACGGTCAGGAGAAAAATAAGAAATATTTAAAAAAATTCTATCATTTTTGACGTCATTTTCAACTTGACAGCTTGGAAAACATTGAGTGCTCTAAGAGGTGAGAAGACATTTGAAATGGAATGCTACCATAACTCGATCTCACTACCACCTATACTGATGGCATACCAACCTAGAGGAGCCAGTGCTACTAAGGTAGAAGCACACAAAACCCTTTACCATTATTTATTTTTACCGATTTAAAATTAACCTCACTAAGTAATGGGTCAAATGAACATCATTAAACCACTAGTAATGAACCTCACCCTAGTTAGGTTTAGCTTAGGTTAGCTTAGAGGGGAGAGTTAATTTTTTTTCTTCTTTTGGGGAATCTCGGGATGAGGAATGACCCTAAAAATGTCATCCCTCCTAGCCACGGTTGGCAGGTGCGGTCCCCAATTGATAAATTGGGGGTTATGGCTATCATCCACAATGGGATTTAAATCCCAATGATCACAAAGTTGACCACCATACCGATCGTGGGTCTGAGCCACGGTTTGATACCTTTTGGAATTTTTTTTAATTTTTAAAAGCAATTAATTGATTTTTTTTTATTATTTTAAGTACTTTATCCATTTTTTTGTGTTTTTGAAATTATTATTTTGTTTATCATTTTTAAGTCATTTTGATTTTTATGATTGAGTTTTATTTATTTTTGTCTTATTATCTTACTATCGACCAAACTCTGACTATGAGGGTGAGGGAATCAGAGATCCTTCGCAACCTACACAGTGCCCTGACTTAGGAGGAGTAGGATTGGTTTGAAGCCATGGGCTTTGGCTACATCTTATGCCTCCCCACCATCTAGGCCAATCAGGCCTACATGACTACATTGGCCCGATGTTGGGATGCACAGACCAATACCTTTCACCTACCTATAGGTGAAATAACGGTAACCCTTGAGGACTTATATCACATCTTCATACTCCGTCTTTATGGTGATGTTATCACATATTCACTGATGGAGGTGAAGGATACCATATTATCTATGATCTTTGGTGATCGTAGTGATGTAGTGCAACGATATTCGGACCACGATAGCGTCCACATCAAGCATTGGTACACACAAAGGGTTTTCTCTCAATGAGCAACCATTTTTATGCACCTAATTATGTAGATCGTCCTACCGAACACTTCTGGAGTGAGGTTCCCATGGAACCTCCCGAATAGGATGTAGGATATCCTAGCGAGTAGCACTGACCATGTCTTTATCCTATCCTAGGGGAGTGTCGTACTAGCATAGCTCTATAATGAGTTATACCAAATTATGTAGAGGATCAGAGTGGGCATAGGTTGCAATGTACTACTTCAAATCTAGAGGTGGTAGTATATTAGGATTGAGCATCCCACTGGCCTACCACTTGATATTGGTACCATTGAGGAGGTGTGCTAGTGCTATGTAGCATGTTGGCCTTGTGAGTAGGAGGACTTCCAGAGTAGGTCTCACATAGGGGATCTAGACTACTACATTGGGCAATTTTCATGACTACAGGCGGGTCATATTGAGTGGTGCTCCTACCTGTCCTCCATGGACGGAGGCTGAAAAGTACCTACAATAGGTACGCAAAGATAGATGGCTCCTCAGATGAAATTTTGAGGTACGCGAGTTCTACTTCTCTCATGTCATCAAATAGTTCGACATTAGGTAGGAAATTCTAGAGCTACCTACTATCTACCATCACCTCATTCTAGAGAGGGATTTGACATGGCCTAGGGTGACTCCATTGGGTGATGAGGATGATGACTTTCAAGAGTCAGGCCTGACAAATGTAGGGACTACTCCTAACTATGACACTTGGTGGACTACCAGGGTATGATGGGGCATGGAGATCCCCTTGGGTAGGATAGAAGATGATGTAGCTGAGGGTGTGGAGGGAGTCAAGGTTGATCCTCATGATTTTTGGGTCCATTAGATGACTAAGGATGGATGGGGTGAGGGAGGATATGCAAAGGAAGCACCTTAGGCTGAGGAAGAGGGAGACGCTCTCGAGGAGGGTGAGGCAACACCTAACAGTGATATTGGGTAGCTCAAGATCCAAGTAGCCAGCCTACAGACTCATGTAGCCACACTACAGACACCGATTCTAGGGAGGGATACCACCATATCTACCTTAGAGGTGCGAGTTAAGGACCTTCAAGCACAACTCACTATGACACAGATTGAGATCCATAAGGTTACAAGGTAGCGTATCCTTGTATAGTCATAGCTAGATTTTATGACTGTAGATCAAGATTCACTTAGGGCTATGAAGAAGGACCCCTCAACTTCACAGGTTGCATTAGGAACTCTAGTTGCTCTAACAACCCTAGTAATACCAGTAGTGCCAGTAGTGCAGGGATTATCAGGATTAGAAACGATGGACTCGGTGGTAGATATCAGGATACTACGAGCTCTGGTGCAGCAGCACATTAGTGATAGCTCATCATATATTGCGTACATATCTATCCTAAGGGGAGAGATCAAGCTACTTAGGGATAAGGTTCCTGAAAGGCCCATGGCTTCAAGATCATAGAGGACTCACACTCAAGAGACAGGGCAGCCTTCGTCTTGCTCTAGTCATAGGAGTCACATGTCAGAGAGGACCTCAGGTGCCATCTCCATATGCAAGGATGGTGGAGGTGACAGCGGAGCCTCTTAGACTTGGGGTGTAGGCCTAGCTTAGTACAGATCTAGATATATTCTATTGTACCATTTTTGTGTGTAAGGTCAAGGACCTACATAGTTGTAGCCTACGGTCATTTTGGACACATGTCGATATACTCTATATTTTTTAATAGACATACATATATATGATCAGACTTTTGATACTTATTATATGTGCAATTTTTATTTATTTTATGTTTATGAGATGCATAAGAATGCAATGTTGATGTTGTGTTTATTTTATGCTATATGATGTGATGTATGGATGACATGCACTAGATAGCTATGGAATGTATGATTAGATGCGATGATATACATATGTATATGGACTACTTTGATGTATGTATATGAATGCAATGTTTAATATTAAATACATGTGTAATTTATTGTACTTGTATGCATTTAATTTATGTTCTTTATGACATAATTTATGCCATGTATGTATTGCATAATTTTATTATGATATTTTACTGTAAATGGACATGTATGCTTTAATCACTTAAAACATAGTGTATGAATGCAATATGAGTTTGACAATCTAATGGATGATACCACAAAATGTGTAACGATCATGAAATGTGATTGCTATATCTTTTTATGAAAATTGATAAATTGTACACCCATATGTGAGATGCAATTATATATGGTTTCTATTCATAAGCTTTTGTAAATTAAAATAATATGGATAACATAGTCAATGGTTGTTTAAATATCATTTTTGACATCCATTCGATATCTAACCTATATTATAAATAATTCTAATAAAAAAAATCTCATAAACAAAATTGATTTTTGATGATTGCATTGAAAATTACTTGTTGCTATTTGGAAATTTTTGAGGTTTTCCATGAGACTCAAACACCCTAGTTAACTTATCAAAAGTTGTATACTAACCATACTAGACTTTTGAAACATAAGGATTTTTCTAGGATAGACCCAACTATTCATTACCCCTGTGTGTGCAAATGAGTATACTAGATAAAGCATAAACATACCCCGATGTTAGGTGGGATTCTTTCAGTCCATTCCTAACATTGGGGATCCTCAAATGTCTATCAAATCCTAGGCTTGGATTTCAATTGGACTAGACCTCTAGGTGATATAGGACACCTGAAGCTAGCTCTTCCACATTCAAACATTGGTCTACACACAAGCAAAATTCTAATGTATTAGACATATCGTCATGTGTAAGGTATAGTAGTGCTAACAATTCCAGGGATTCAAGTTCACTCCCTTATTTACTTCAATTTATTAGGATACTTGCTCATGTAAAGTGATAAGAATCGTTGTTTATTTTGTACTATAGTGATAAAAACCACTGTTTATTTTCTACTCTCTCTTTTTTTCTTTGAGAAAGGGATTTAATACTGATTTGATTTATATTTTTGAATTTGATCTTCATTTGACTTGATTTTTGGGATTTCACTCTGGTATTTGATTCATGAATTTCTTTTTGGGATTTTATTCAAGTAGTTTGCCTCTTTTGATTTAAGCAAGGGATTCATATGGGTAGGGGAAACTTGTCCTTTTGCCAATTTTCAGCATTTCCTAAACTATCTACATAGGGGGATAAGCAATATAAACTTGTCACCTCTGGATACATGGTCTTGCTTCGTAGATTTCATATTTTCCTTGTCCTTATTAGGATTATTTAACTTGTTAATTAGTAATAGGACTATGATATGCTAAGTGCTATCAAAACTAGACCTCATATACCAAAGCAAAACAAGCTTTATTCCAACTCTTGAGAAGACCTCTAGGTATGGTTGAATGACCAGAAAACCTTAGTATATTCTTCATAGCAATAGGAATGGTTGTGTTGAAAAACACACTTACTCACAAGGGTGATGAATGAAAATTATAGTGCATAGATGCATGATTGAAACACAAATGTGGTGTCGTTTGTAATATTGTAAACATAACTTATTATAAAATGCAAGTACGGTGGATGGAAATACCTAATACAATGCAAAATGAAATGCATATGCAAAAATAAAATGCTTGTGGTAAACAAAATGCAATGATGCAAATAAAATGCAAAGTTTTTAAGTTTTTGATATTTTCCAAATTTTTCAGATTTTATAACTTTTAATTTGACCAAAGGGCTTACAGATGCCTTTGAAGCCTTTTACTGGATGACCAAAGGGATTACAGATGCCTTTGGAGCCTTTTTATGATTCTAGGCATAGAACACTCTAATATGAAGGATGTTGAGAGGTTCAAGTTCTTCAGCCTCTTAAAGCGATGTTAAGCGATATGTCCCAGGTCCAACCTTCTCAGAGATGATATAAGGACCTAACCAATTAGCCATAAATTTATCTCATAGTTCTAGTGGTAGACTTGAATTCTATTGGTTCACTTTCAGCACAAGATCACCAACCTCAAAGTCTTACAGATGGACTTTATTATTGTAAGATTATTTGAGGTGGTCTTGGTAAACATGAAGATACTCGAGAGCATTCATGCAACGTTAATCAAGTAACCTCAATTGATCTAGATGAACTTGTCATGCGGTTTCATCATCAATAAACTCTTTTAATGTGATGCACAACATTGGAATCTCCAAATATAGGGGTATAATAGCCTTAGTGCCATATACTAGTAAAAATGAAGATACCCCAATGGGTGTCTAAATGCTAGTCCTATAAGCCCATAATGCAAGGGGCAATTGGATATACCAATATTTGTGGTGCTCTTGTACCGTCTTTTTCAAGATGAATACCACTATCTTTTTTGAAGCCTCAGCTTACTCATTTGCCCGCAAATAGTATGGAGTCACAAAACTATGGTTGATCCTATACTTGGATGTAAAAGCCCTCATAATTTTATTTTTGAATCACGTACCATTATCTAAAATTATCTTGGATGGTATCCCAAAATGACTTATGATATTGGTGAGTATAAACTCAGCAATACATGCTCCAGTTGTTGTTGTTAATGAGATTGCTTCCACCCACTTTGTAAAATAATCAGTAGCCGTAATAATGAATATATGTTAGCTAATGATGAAGGAGAGATATTACTGATTATATTCAAACCCCACTAAGTAAATGACCAAGCTGCTTGAATGGGTTGTAAGGCCTATGATGGCAAGTGTGTAAGTTAGCATGATGCTCATATTTAATGCATTTCCTACTATACACATTGTAATCCTTCTTCATAGTGTACAAAAAATAGCCCATGCGAAGGATGCGCTTGACGATAGCCATACCATTGAAATGGCCATTGCACGTACCGTAGTGAGCTTGTGACACTACACAAGATGATTCTTGGGGATCAAGACAATGAAGGAGAACTCCATTGTAGCTTTGATGATATAAAATATCTCCTAGCAAGACATACTTTGTAACTTTTTGTTTCAATGCATGTTTTGCGACATGCGATAATCCTTAAGTAATTACACCAATCTTTAGGAAGTCATGTATCTATGACATCCAGTTTTGATAAACCTCAACCTCAACTAACAAGACATCATGCTCCCTCTACTGTTTAACATTTACAAATGCATACTAGTAAACAACATCATGGTTAATTGTGGTACCATTCCTCGTAGGACACTAAGAAATCAATGATCCCCAAGGCGCTCTCTTGAGAAAGTCTCTAGCTTTGTAGAACCACTCATGGTTTGGTTCTACCTGAGTCATATTGATTGACTATTTTTTATCCAAAGCCTCACACTGCACAGTGGAGTGTGACAATGTTTTGATGTGGATGGTAGTAAAATTGGTAGAAGTATTATGAGGTATTAAGGATCCCAAAGATGCCATAGTATCTACGAATCTGTTTGACGAACGAGGGATCACCTCGATTTCATACCATTCCAACTGAGCTAGATAAGTATCAACAAGATCTTTGTAGGACTTCAATATAGGACACCTACATTGGAAAATTCCCTTCACTTGGTTGACAATGATAAGGGAATCACCAAAGATATTTAACCTTTTGATCTTCATGGTGACAATTGTTTGGAGGCCCAAAATTAGGGCTTTGTATTCAACATTATTGTTAGTGCAAGGAAAGTCTAACTTGAACGACAAGGGTATAAGAGCACCTTGCAGTGTGAACAACACTATTCCAACACCGCCCCCTTGCTCACACTTTGAATCATTGAAGAACATGATAATGTTAGATTTGTTATCTGGTTCTTCATGTTCGGGTGCTTCTGATAAGGTAAAGAATGCATCATCAAGAAGCTCTATGGTGAGGGACCTACTATTCTCAAGAGGCACCTCAGCCAATTGATCAGCTATGACGTGTTCCTTAATGGACTTTTTGTATCGCTCCAAATTTTTCGCATCCTTACCTTCAGGCTATAGGATCCATGCCCGGAAGGGGGATGCGAGAAGGATGGGACAATACCTCAGACTGAGAGGCCCTTTGAAGGTCGCGCCTCTCGGGGGAGGGGTATAAGGGTGAATTTTCGATGGATGGTGGGGTTCACCAGGAAACTTTGAGTGGCAATTTCCATGCCTAGGTTGAGAATGGGTTTGATGTGTTCATTTTGTACTTTAATCATTCATATCCTAGGTTTGGCCAAGATGAATCTAAGCTATTCTATATGCCAATGCTGATTTATATGGATACAAAAATCATGAATGAATGCTAAATATAGAAAGTGTGCTAAATGAGAAAGAATGTACCTGATTTCAGATGTCTGATGAAGATTCTGAGGCTTGTAGGAGTCCAGATCATCTCAAATATTACAGGATCATCTACAATTGTACAGAATCATCTCAGATCATAGTCGATCATCTGAGATCAGACGAGATCATCGTCGACTCTGACGAATTCATCGGATAAATTCGTTAGAAACCTGCAATCATAGAAACAGATACCAAAGACCAAAAATGCAACTGCAAAAGCAATGGAAAATGATAGAAATGATAGTAAACTTGCCTAAATGATAAATCTAGATAACAATTAAAGGAAATGCATTAATTTAATAATTTATTTTAACTTTATCATGCATTTATGCTAAATGAGGTGAACTCCAGGATGCAGAAATAGAATAAACTAAGTTAATGCATAAGGAAATGAAGAGAGAAGATAAAAAATGCAAACTCCGGGCTCTGATTGCCCCCAATCTGGACTGCAATCGAGATCACCTCCAATCGTACGAGATCATCACCGATCTGTGATAGGATCATCCGAAATCGTCTGGAATCGCCTGCGACGATCCGAGCTTGCTCCAGCTGAAAAAAAGTAAAATTCCTACAAGAAAAACTTGAAATACACAATGCAAACAATGGTACGAAGGTGTTCTAATGCACGAGAAACTAAAGTTGCAGGGAAATCAACCAGCCAGGGGGATAAACTAAGAAAATCCTAGTTTATATAGGATTAGGGGGAGGTTAGGAGGTTGGAGATCATCCCAATTTGGGAGATCTCCAACGGGGGAGACTCTAACCACGCAGACACGCTTTCTGCCCAAGTTAGAGAAGTTGTTGAAACAGAAGCTAATTATGAAAATTTAGTTTTGGGACGAAATCGTCTGGACGTTCTGTTCCAGACGAATTCGTCCGATCTGGGACGATTTCGTCTGATCGTCGATGATATCGTCCAACGGTCAAAACAACTCCTAAAAATGGCACAAAAAATGAGGGGAGCGGTTAACGGGCGGTTTCGGGGTTAAAATTCAAATTTTTATCTTTTTACTAAGGGTTTAACTGCGCCAATTTTAGGGTGCTACATTTTGCCCCCTCTTTAGCAAATTTTCCAAAGAAAATGCGTTAAAGACGAGTTCTTCCCGCTTTACGAGAAAGCAAAAATTTACTCAATTTTTTAGACGACGATTCTAGGTCGAATCGTACGACTGCTTACTATGGTGCCCCCTCCGTGTTTTTACCCAAATCGAACGTTTGAGGTAAAAGCGCGAAAAAGCAAAATTTTAAAAAATGTTGTTTGTTTTTTAAATAAAATTAAGAAAAATAGGGTAAAACCCTAATTCATTTTTACTATTCATTTTCATTGTTTTTAGAGCTCTGTAGACAAAATGGTCGAAACAACGCACAGATCGACAGAGGTCCGACGCGGGCTACGGGTAAGGATCTAAACCTAGTGAATTATGTTTTTAATTTGATTTGTGTAATTTTTAATTTAAATTTTGACTATTTTGGGGCATCACGGCCATTTTTAGGCCGTCGACGACGTCGGGATGAAATCGTCCCAATTTCATCGAAATCGTCCCTAGATCACCGATTTCGTCTAGGGGCGAAATCGATGAAATAGGGGCGATCCCGTCCAACAAGGGGCGATCCCCAAGTTGAGAAATCGGAGACGATTTCATCCTACAAAGGATGATTTGACTTAATTTAGGACGATATCATCCAATGGTGGACGATATCATCATTTTTATGAAAATGAATTTTAAATTGATTTAACTGATTTTAATGATTATCTATTAATGATTTTTATTGTTTTATTGTTTATTTTGCAGAGGGGATTACTAAAAAGTCAAGAATGGAAATACAGGGGTCTCAGAGATGACATGGCCATGCTCGACCAAGCGGAGTGAGACCAACTGGCATAGGTCGGCCTACAACATGTGGCAGAGATGCCACAAATACCGATAGACATGGGGCTACTGACAACCCTAGCAGAGAGGTGGTATCCGGGGTCATCCTGCTTCCGGTTACCGACAGGGAGATGGCTCCCACTCTAGAGGATGTATGGAGGATCTTGAGGATCCCCATACATGGACGATTGATGACTCCTACGGCCAATCAGGGCCAGGCTATGATGAGGCTATGCGGAGACCCGAGCTTCACCCTAGAGAAGGGCGGAGTGAACATCGAGTCATTGAGGTAGATGCCCGGGGCATCTAGGTTGACTCAGGTTTTGGCAGGGGTAGTGGGTGGCCTCATCGCTATGCCACCAGAGCGGATGCAGATTACCATGGCTCCTCTCAGATGTGGTCTACGACATGAGAGACCACGGCTACAGATTTGCTTGGGGCAGCTTTGTATTATATCACTTGTATAGGATCCTACACGGGGTCGTATACAAGGGAGGTCGATGTCTAGTTTTGACATCATTGCTACAGGTTTGGTGCTAGGAGCACATTACGATGCGGAGGCCGATAGGGCTCCCACTAATAGGGGTTGATCGGGAGAGACCCCGGGTTTTCTATTGGTGGCTCCAGAGAGGGTCACAATGGCGGATAGATCTGTCGATGTCTCGGAGGTTGCTAGATGACCTCATCCCAGACCAGATCACCTGGAGGCCATGGAGAGAGCATCCAGGGTGGGGAGAGGATGGACAGGAGTTGGCTCACATCAGGCGAGTCTTCTGGCTGAGGATGGAGCAGGGAGAGGTAGAGCTCCACCGCTATGACCGAGTTTTGCGATAGTTCGGTCTATAGCAGGGGATCCCTTCTCTCAGGGACTATGAGTACTCCTAGACTATCCGGGATAATACTACATTGAGCGGGGCTCCAGATATGCAACGATTCTGGAGTCAGGACGCGGATGATGCCCCCATCCAGCTAGTGGATGGGGATGACGCTAGGGTCATTGATGGATATGATGCCTGGTACGTAGGCATCCACCCTCCTCGGATGATGAGGGCATAGGGTTCGATGCACGCGATGGTGCGATGGATGGGGAGGCGACGCCAGGCTGCCATTGAGGCAATGCGGGGTCACAGAGGGAGAGAGCAACGATGGTCTCCTTAGGAGAGATGCCAGAGGATGCCACAGGCTCCATAGAGACCATAGCAGATAGGGAGGAGGGAGGAGGGACTCCCTTCTCAGTAGGGGAGAGGCCACCATCGCCCGATAAGGGCAAGGGTGTCGAGGTGGGGGAGAGCAGCGAGATGGCGGCTCTCCGGGCTGAGAATGCCCACCTTCGAGCTCAGGTGCAGACTCTACAGGATGAGGCTACATGACTCAGGGCTCGGAGTGGAGGGGCGAGCATGCAGGAGCTGGCATGGTCTATTGCTCAGACCACGTTCTATCAGGGAGTATACTTCCAGCTGGTTCTAGAGGGCCAGAGGTTGTAGCTGCCAGTCATTGCGAGCCGATCAGGATGGGATCATCGAGGACATCCTCACGATCGACGTTGAGGACCCGAGACACAGCTCGGACCTCTATGGGACCACCTCCTCCACCTCAGGGTGGGAGAGGAGATGAGGCTGAGAGCTCGAGGGCTTCTCGAGACTAGCTGCTATAGACTATAGATTGGATATATTTTTTTGAGAGGATTGAGTATGCCAGGGTATAGATTGTGGCATACCAATCCAGTTTTGATATGATGTACATATATTTGTTGATATATATATGGTTTTTTTGATGATATGACTTGTCCATATGTTTGATGATGCTTCAATTTTGGAATTGTTGATTGATTATTCATGTAATTATGTCGTTGGAAATAGTTATAATTTTATGTCATGCTATAAAATTTAAATGAAATAATCTGATGTAAACAAATTGGTTGTTTTGGTGGTGTGATTTGATGAAAAATAAAGGGACTTCTAACAATAATTTCAAAGGACATTGTCGTTGTTATAGACCATTTCATGGAGTCACCGCTCGCTAGGTCATCAAGCTAATCCCGAGTATAGAAATATTGCTAAAAGTAAAAGAGTGCTTAAGAGACTTGTCTTAAGACTTTGTGTTGTGATGATGAAAAATGATGATGGTGATGATTTGTTTTCAGATTTTCATGAAAAATATTATGCATGAAATATATTAAAAATATGATTTTTTCTAGGCATAAAATTCCTAAGTGTGATAAAATTTTGAACAATTCCTTAGGAATTATACCATCGTTGCAAAATTGAATGTTGACATAATGAAATGAAATAGAAAAATTTGCGTTCTTTTTAAAGCACAATTGTGTAACATAATGATGTAAGCCATATGTTTTTATGAATTAAAATGAATGGGAAAATAAAATTAGAACAATGGTTTGCGCTAGGCATAGAATTATAGGTATAGACTTATACCATCATCGCGAAATCCAAAGAAGAATTTGATATTTTAGTTTTATTGCATAATTGATTTTTGATTTTGAGATAAACAGAAAATAATAATATATAAACGTGACTTTATTGCTAGATTTTTGAATATGTTGTTGAAAGAAAATTTTGGATTTTTGGAAAGAAATGTATTTAATTGTTTTTATACTAAGCAAATGTTCTTTAAATAAGAAGATGAAATTATTCCAAAAGATTTGCATAAATATTTTAAATTATCTCAAAGACAAAATGTAGATTTATAAGGAACCCTCATGTGCATATGTGAGTTCATTGCCGATCTTGATTTATCATAATGATACAAAATCTCTCAAATACAAATGTGTGTGCAATTGTATTGTTCATTTACCAATTTTGAGCAAGATAATTTGATACAAGTAATTTGAATTAACCAAATAAGTGTTCATTGACCATGATTTATATGCATGTAACCGTACCAGACTACTATGTAAGTCGGGTCATCAAGAGCTAGCTGATCCATAAGCCGACATAGGTCTATACAAAAGAAGGTCGCTAATGTGACAGACATATCACCACGCTAGGGATTACCCAAGGCCAAGCGGGTTGGGCACAAACCCCTTGTTATGGGGCTTACCTCACAGTTTTCGAATAATTGAGAATTCCAGGGATTCAAGCTCATTCACCCTTCTTTTCTTTTCAAGGGGTAGGGAAAAGGGATTTTATTGCTTTTTGCTTTTTGCTTTTTCTTTTCTCTTTTCTCTTTTTTTTTTTGTATTTTTGCTTGGAACTGAGATAATGCTGAAATATTGCTGCGATGGTACAAAATGATATTTTTCTTTTTCTCATTTTCTTTGATCTTTTCTTTCTTCCTATACTAGGGATACTTGCTCGGATTGGTTGTAGAGCAAGGGATTTTTATTCTGGGCAGGGGTGAGCTTGTCCTTTTGTCAATTCTCAAAGATTCTAGACCATGTGCATGATAGGATAGCAGGGGAAACTTTTCGCTCAAGAAACCACTTCTACTATGTAGCATCATATTGAATTTGCAATGAAATCATTTTAATGTGAAAAGATATACTTGGTTCAAGTAAATAACAAGATCAATTCTCTATGCTCAAAACTTTATTTAATTCAACTGTGGACTTTGATATAAGAGAGATTAATAATCATACCAAATAAAATCAAGATATTTATGCATGTGAGTGTGAAAGTGCGGGATTCCAAATAAATGCTAATTTATCCAAAATAATTGAAAATATAACTGCAATACTTCAAGAATTGACAGGTGCAAAAATAAAAGATGTTTTTGAAGATTTTGATGATTTTGATGTTTTTTATATTTTGATTTTAATTTATTTTTGATGATGGAATTGGTGGTATATACAAGATGATCTATATACACTATACAAGGTTATTTGAGTATAGCATGTCTAAGGTTGCTTCAAAATCAAAGGAGGTTTTGAAGGATAATTTGGTTGTGGTGAAGGTAAGAACAAAAGGTGATGAATAAAAGGTAGCGATAACAAAAGCTTTGTTATAATGTAGAATAATGTAGCAAAAGATTTGACTTTTATATGTGTAAAATTGATCATGTTACAAAATAAAATGTCGGAAGGATAAGAAGGTTCTTCATTCTTATCACTATCTTCCAAGTCTTGATAAGATGGAGGGAGCATATGTGAAAGATATGCATGGGTGTTATTTGGTAAACAAGGATGATCATATATGGATGAAGAAAAGTGATGGATAGAAGGTAATTGTGACAATGGAGAATGTATAGAACTTGATGTTTCAACCGTTAAATATTCTTCAAATGGTGTTGGGTCACCATGTATGGTAACAATTTTATTTGCAAGTTCAAACTTCAAACATTGGTGAAGAGTGGAAGGGACAACCCTCATCGTATGAATCCAAGGACTTCTGAGAAGTAGGTTGTAAGGTGAAGGGCAATATGCTACATAAAACAAAGTATCCAGGATCTTGGATCCAATATTAAGGGGAAGAATTATAGTACCTTGAGCTTCTTGAATTTCATTGTTAAAATATTTTATAATAACATTTGATTCATTAAGATCTTCTTCCTTTAATTTGAGTTTTTGGAATAATTGATAAGTGCATAAATTAAGAGAGGAGCCATTATCTACCATGATAGTTTTAACAGGTGTTTCTTTACTAGATCCTGTAATGTAAAGAGAGGAGTCTTCTTGTGGAGTAGAGGAAGGAATCTCCTCATCATAGAATGAAATATGGTTAACCTCAAGAGGGCTTACACCATTAATTATGTTCTTAGGGAAAATATCATGAGGAACAAATTGTTGGCTAGGTATCTTGAACAAAGTTTCCTTATGAGAACTTTGTAATACTTCTAAAAGGGATATCTTTGCTTGAGGATTAATCACTTGTTGTTGGCTATCAAAGTGGATTTCAGATTGAGATTTTGATTCTAAAGATGAGCTTTCTATGCTTACATTCCATTTTGGATCATTCTCTAGAGCCAAAGATAGTTTTGAAGGTTGGTCAAATGAGGAATCCATCTCTTGAATATCAGATTGAGTTGATTGAACTTGAGGTTGCTCATTTGTAGTTTCTGTTACAATATTAGTAATATCATCATGATGGGACACATTAACATGCAATATTTGATTGGTTTCCTATTGTTGATAATTGAATAGGGGTTCTTGGGAGATCCCCATGTCTTGATTGATTATTGGTATTTGTTGTGTAGGAGTTTGATAGTTTACTTGGAGATTTATAATCAGTTGTAGATTGTAATTCCTTTATATTAAAAAGACCCTCATCAATCAAATCTTGAATTGCACATCTTAAATCTTTACAATTTTGTGTCATATGTCCATCTACTCTATGATATTCACAATGTAGCTCAGGTTTAAACCAATCTGTTGTGGTATCAAGTTGTCTTATGGAAGGGAGTTCAATCTTATTTGTATCAAGTAAATGCTTGAGAATTATATCCATTGGTTGATTGAGCTTTGTAAATGTACGTGATGAAGGTTTTCGAGAGGTTTTTGATAAGTGCCTTAGGAGTTCAGTCATAAAAGGACCTAATGGTTTTTTACCTCTCTTTTCTTTGTTATGGGTAGAATGATGATAGGAAGATTGTGAAGTATGATGTGAGTGCATGGTAGGATTGGAAGAATAAGTATTTTCTTGTTGAAATGGATGTGTTGTATTGAAAGAAGAATATTGAAAGGATGGAGGAGGATTATATGTGGATTGATAGACATAATATGGATATATGGGAGAATAGATAATATCGTTATGAAGAGGATTGGAAAAGGGATTGTCCTGTTGGGTTATGGATGAAAAATGAGAAAAGTGTGATGGAGGTGATGTTGAATAGGGATGAGGTTGGTCATAATCAACAAATGTATTTGGCTGAATTCTTCCAACATTACTGATGGGCTCATATTGATTTGAGTAAAAACTCATGGTTTCTTTAGTACTTCTAAAAGTAATATTTAGTATCTATTATTTAGAATTGAATCTAAAACATACAAACTTGAAATGATGATTTTGTTGTTTTTTTTTTCTTGTATACATATATATATATATATATATATATATATATATTTTTTTTATATTTTTGAATCAGAAATATGCCTATGTTATTCACGTCGGGTTCACCAAAATGTATCGCCCCAAATTTTTTGCATCCTTACCTTCAGGCTATAGGATCCGCGCCCGGAAGGGGGATGCGAGAAGGATGGGACAATACCTCGGACTGAGAGGCCCTTTGAAGGTCGCGCCTCTCGGGGGAGGGGGTATAAGGGTGAATTTTTGATGGATGGTGGGGTTCACCGAGGAAACTTTGAGTGGCAGTTTCCACGCCTAGGTTGAGAATGGGTTTGATGTGTTCATTTTGTACTTTAATCATTCATATCCTAGGTTTGGCCAAGATGAATCTAAGTTATTCTATATGCCAATGATGGTTTATATGGATACAAAAAGCATGAATGTCTCCTAAATGTAAGGAATATGTTAAATAAGAAAGAATGCACCTGATTTCGGATGTCTGATGAAGATTTTGAGGTTTGTAGAAGTCCAGATCATCTCAAATCTGACAGGATCATCTGCAATTGCATAGAATCATCTCAGATCATAGTCGGTCATCCGAGATCAGACGAGATCATCGTCGACTCCGACGAATTCATCAAAAACCTGCAATCACAGAAACAGATACCAAAGACCAAAAATGCAACTGCAAAAGCAAGGGAAAATGATAGAAATGATAGTAAACTTGCCTAAATGATAAATCCAGATAGCAATTAAAGGAAATGCATTAATTTAATAATTTATTTTAACTTTATCATGCATCTATGCTAAATGAGGTGAACTCCAGGATGCAGAAATGAGAATAAACCAAGTTAATGCATAAAGAAATGAAGAGAGAAGATAAAAAAATGCAAACTCCGGGCTCTAATTGCCCCCAATCTGGACTGTAGTCGAGATCACCTCCAATCGTACGAGATCATCGCCGATCTACGACAGGATCGTCCAAAATCATCTGGAATCGCCGACGACGATCCGAGCTTCCTCCAACTGAAACACAGTGAAAATCTGCAAGAAAAACTTGAAACTACACAATGCAAACAATGGTACGATAGGTGTTCTAATGCACGAAAAACTAAAGTTGCAGGGAAAATTAGCCAGGGGGATAAACTAAGAAAATCCCAAGTTTATATAGGATTTAGGGAGAGGTTAGGAGGTTGGGGATCATCCCAATTTGGGAGATCTCCAACGGGGGAGACTCTAACCACGCAGACACGCTTTCTGCCCAAGTTAGAGAAGTTGTTGAAACAGAAGCTAATTATGAAAATTTGGTTTTGGGACGAAATCGTCTGGACGTTCTGTTCCAGATGAATTCGTCCGATCTAGGATGATTTCGTCTGATCGGCGACGATATCGTCCAACGGTCAAAACAACTCCTAAAAATGGCACGAAAAAAAGGGGGAGCGGGTAACGGGCGGTTTCGGGGTTAAAATTCAAATTTTTATCTTTTTACTAAGGGTTTAACTGCGCCAATTTTAGGGTGCTACACTTTTGGATAATGAATTCCAAATAAAATTCTGTCAATAGCATGATCCAATTTGCTGTACGTGTATTATGATACATCTTGCTCATCATATACTACAAAGGATTTTGTTTTGATATGACATACATTGTATGCCTTAACATTTAATGCCACAATTTCTTTGTAGTGAACACTACTGCTAAACATAGCTTTTCCATGTAGGCATATCCTAGCTCGTAACTCACCAAGGTTTGGCTAATATAGTATATGGCTTTCTATTTGTCTTGCACATTATTTTGGGCTAACATGGTTCCCAATGCAAAATCAGTTGTTGATATATAGCAAGAATGGTACTTCTGGTCTTGGTGGAGCTAGTACTGGCGACATCACCAGGTAGTGCTTAATCTCAGCAAAGACTGTTTGATAGTCCTTGTCCCAATTCAATGGGACCCCCTTATATATCAATTGATTCATGAGTCAACATTTGTCCAATAATTATGCGATAAATCACTTTATGGATGCTAATTTGCCCTGTAGGCTTCTTAATTCCTTGATATTTATGGTGCGACATATTTCTAAAATAGCCTTGACCTTTGCTAGGTCAATTTCGATCTCTCATTTTGAAACAATGAATCCCAAGAGTTTTCCTAAAGTTACACCAAACACACACTTATTAGGATTCAACCTAACATTATGCTCTATCAGGTGATCGAAGACCTTCCTCAGGACCTTTGCATTCTTTGAATGTAGCAATGACTTTCCCAATAAGTCATCGATATAATATTCCAAGATCTTATGCATGTAGTCATGGAAGATATATGTCATAGTCCACTGATATGTAGCACCAACATTCTTAAGACTGAATTGCATAAACTTATAGCAAAATGTCTCCCATGATGTTATTAACGCAATTTTATGCTGGTCTCTGGGCTTAATCTGAATTTGGTTGTAACAAAAAAAAATCCATTAAGGAGAGCATTTCATGACCCACAGTTGCATCTACGAGAGCATCTATGTTTGGCAACAAAAATGAATATTTTGGTGTTGTCTTGTTGAGGTCTCTAAAACCCATACAAATATAGATCCTTCCATCAAGTTTTCCTACAAGCACCATGTTTGATACCCATTCCAGATAGTAAATAGAAATGATAAACTCTACATACATCTTTTGCAATTCATATTTAACCATTAAGACTACTGTTGGATGCATCTTTCAGAGTTTATGCTTGACTAGCTTCTTCGAGAGATCTAACGAAAGGTTATCAGTAACCAATTTTGGATCTAGACCCAACATGTCCTTATAAGTCTAAGAAAAGATATCAGATATCTCTTTTAATAGAGGGATGAGGTTGGCATGCTCATCAGGAGATAAAATTTCTCAAAATTTAACCTTCATTGGATTGGTGGTATTATCACTGATATCCACTTCAAAGGTTTCCTCTACTAACATGTGGGATCCCTCCTCAAGCTGGTGAGACGTAGAGATCAAGTGGATGTTATTTGTTGGGTTTATGAGTTCTACATCGAAAGCATCCTTAGCATGATAAACATCATGTACATAGCCAGGTGCAAAATGAAAAGGTTATAACATTTCTTTTTTAGGGAAGAAATCTTCAGGCTCTAGTGGTGAGTCAACAAGATCCCAATTGATAGCATCTATATCAAGATACAATGGCTTGGAGGGGTCAAATGGGTTGTGAAGTAGAGTGGTCAAATCAATGGATATCATATTTATGGAATGGATCATGTCTCCATGACCACGTGCATGTGACTCTAAATTTGTATAAATTCCATCTTCGAGATGTGGTTTTGGGGGTATGGGGATCTCTAGATCTGATCTATGGATAGACTCGAAAACAAGATAACTAAGCTTAAGGAGCTCTTTGAATGTCAATGGATAAGGGAAGATCATATGATAAATCCTATCCAAGTTAGGAGCTCTTTCTCTGAAGCATGGATGGAGATTGATATCTCAGTACATATTTGTTGTAGTGTATGGTGCATTACGATGACATAAGTAGGGAGGCCCTAGATAGACTCTCTCTTTAATCTTCTTCGTCACTATCATAATAGAAACCCTCACCACTACCAACTAGAACTAGGAGATCAAGAATATGGGGCCCCATGAAATCCCACTCTCGATAACTTCTATCATCCATGGAGGATTGCTTATCCTCGATGACTATCTCTGAAGGTAACATATGACATAAATTAAGAGGGCTCAAGTAACCCAACTCAGTCTCATCCTCATATTGCTCATTGTTCGAGGACTCAAATTCATCATCACCCTCATATATAACTTGGTCCACCTATCTCAAATATGGATTCTTCTCTATCCTCATCAGAATGACCTTCTAACTTGAAATCTATCGCTATGCTAGCGATCTGAACCTATAGGTATGTATCATCAGCTTCCTCATGGATTTTTTCATCCAAGTTATCTCTTGGGATATGCTCTAGACCGGTCTCCACCAAGATGTCTTCATGATACATCTTAGATGTTTCTATAATCACGTAGGAAACTAACTGGTTATCCCTTTAAAAGGCAGAGGGATTGGGATGATAATGATTGAAGTTGACTTCACCCCTAGACTAAGGTACAGGCAGTCTAAATATGCCATGAGAAGTTCATCATATCCTCCAATATAATATCCTAACCCAAACCTGTCAGTAGGCAACTGATACTACGGTTCATAAGGCCTCCTATGCCCCTGCTTGAATAATCTAAGACTGTAACCATGCCAATGGTAATATTCAAAATATCATAAGGTGTACTTCGAGTTAGAAAGATAATGAACATTCATAGTGAATGGTTCATCATCATCCTCATCCATGGAAGTGTGATATGCACGCTGGTCAAGCCCTCCATAGATGAAATTGGTTTGGTTAGAAGGTATCCCCAGCAGTACCACCATCCCTACGAGGAGGCGATGGGCTTGTGGTTGGCCCATATCCTATGCAGTCTTGATAATCATTATAAATGTCATATTTTGCATAATATATTCCCCTAATCCAAGATTAACCAAATGGATGATCACTTATGGTGCAGATGACCCTGCTGAAGATGCAAGAAAAACATGTTGAGGTACCTCTTCAAATTCTACTTGAGAATTCTCTACTTCCATGGGAGTAGGAATCTCAACAACAACTGGTTTGGGTGCTTGCTTTATCACTTTTTCACCCATATTTGCCTTTAGCTTCTTATTATCCTGATGCATTATGGATGTAGACGGTTTAGTAGAGCAGATGTTGTGTGCTCTGATCATTGAGATACAGATGTTGTAGGTTTGGCACACACTTCTTTCATTTTTCCTCCTGGTTCTTTGATCGATGAAACTATCCATATGCCCAGGTGCATTGAGGGGAGCATGAAGTCCCATGACAAATCTACTAAATTCACGTATTTGAATGGTTCTTCATCTAAATGCACCATGTGAACCTATCCCTCATACACGTATTTGATACATTGATGGATAATGGAAGGGATGCAACGTATTCTTCTTATCCAAGGCCACCCTAGAAGTATATTATATTGCATAGCACATTCAATCACATGACACATCACAAGTATGGTCTTCAGTACCACCTGTATGGGTAAGACTATAGTACCGATAGTTGAGCATAATACATTGTTAAAAGCTCTCAACGTGAAGGCCGAAGGTATGATATGCATCTTTGGTAACTTCAGGTATGTCAATGCCTTGGTCATGATTATATTGATTGATGATCCTGCATCAATAAAAACCTATTTGAAAGGTTTTTGGTTTACACATGCAATGATATGAAGTGACGGGTCCACCGTGATAGTGGAAACCGTCTTTATTTCATGATCATAAAATTTTATAATTGGTTCCTAACACTATTGCACGTGTCCCATGAAGTGTTTGAATGCTTTAGGATCTTGGGACTACACTTCTATGGACCTTAGAATTTCCATAAGTATCTCATTGTGATTGGGGGATTGCTAAACCAGCTCATAAATAGATAACTTTTCTAGAGTTGTCTGTAAATTTTGAACCAAACTACCTCTGATTGTCACCACAGGTCTAGTTGGTGGGCCTGCACATTTTGGGCTGGCCTTAGAGGAGGTGTAGCTTGGACTCTAATGGGCAATGGAGTTCTATTTGGTCATTCATTCCTCTCATGTCTTGTGATGATGTTGACCATTTCAATGAACCTATGGGTTGATGGTTCAATGCGTACTTGATTGACTTGGACAACATTGTTCCTTGGTGCCTCATGGTTGGGTAGAATATTCTTGTAAATCCTCATATTTTGATTGTCAGGTGCTTGCAGGCTTTCCACAATAAGCGTACCTCTTTCGATCATATTTTGCACTAAATATTTGAACAACCAACATAATTCTATGTCATGGTCTTTCGTTCGATGATATATGCAATACTAATCATCCTTATACCCCTTAGGCTTGGGTTGATTAGGATCCACTAGTTTTACTTTTGGTAAGTTTATTGCCTTTGCATCACACAATTGATGTAAAATCAATGTTAACTATTCTGATAATTGAGTTAATATGTGAGGAGGGCATCTTTCTTTATCCTTAACCTTTTGGTTGTTTTTGCGCTGCTCGTACTTTGCAAGAGGAAGTTGGGCTTGATAATTTCATTGTTGATGCCCCTTATCCCATGTTTGAATGTTTAAAACCACCTAATTTACATGGGCCAGATTGGCCTGTTGTTTCTTAGTGTTCTTCTTGTTCCATTCCTTCTTATTCTTGAGTTTCAAGTTACCCTCCTGTAACTTGATATCCTCTATCACTTTGGCTTGCGCTAAAGCCTCCACGAAGGTCTGATATTGCTACAACTATAATAATAATGAAATATGCTCCATGCAACTTTTCGTAAACATTCACATTAATTTAGAAGCAGGGATGGAGAATAAAAACTTTACCATCATATTTCTCCATCATTTCCTATAATCCATAACTAACTCATCATCATGTTGCATTCAAGTAGCCAGATCAGATAGGTTTACCTTTTTCTTTATGCCAAAGGAGAAGCGTTCAAGAAATGCATCGACCAGTTGTTCAAAACTGATGATGTTGTGCCTCTTGAGTTGATTAAACCATCTTAGGATGGGATTGAGAGGGTTGTAATGAAGGTATGTAGGAGTAAGGCATCATTGCTTTTGATCTAAAAGCACATGTCCAAAAAACTCGTAACATGCTCCTGAGTATCATGCTCTCCTTTAAACTTTTCCAACCTAGACATCTCAAAATACTTAGGATAGGCCAGAATAGGCACTGATGGGCATAAAGGTTCATTATAAATTTTGTTCAAGGTAGGATTTTGATAAGCCATCCCTTGCTTCTTGATATCTCTAACCTTTTATACCAAGGCATTATAGGCCTGCGAATATAGGAACTCCTCTTCTCTGGATTGCCTTGGAGGCACCTTTGGATGCATGTTCCTCTTTGGTCAAGGTGGAGGACTGGGCTTATCACCCACTTGGACTTGGTATATTTTAGGATATTATTGATCTAGTTACTCACCCACTTCTTCTTCATACTACCTATGCCCATGATATTCAGATGCAGGGTGCCAATCTCTATTTTGGATCATACAATGAGTATGGGTGTCTATATGATCAGGGTGAAAATTTGGCTGTGAAGTAGTTCACATGTCAATGCTCTATACTCATTGTGGGGAGGTAAACTAAAATTGGCCAATTGATCCTCTCACTCAACACGCTCATTTTGATCAAGGATGCATTGCTTGCACATGCGTTGTTCATATAAGCATTGTATTATGAACCTTTACCTCTAAGTGTTCTCATTTTCAAGGTATTTCTACTCTGCATGGACATCCTCCAATTGATCTTGGAGAATCTGACATCTCAGATCTGACACCAATTTATGAGATCTATCCATGTGATCAGTCGTATGAGGCCTATGATGTATGCGCTCTATTTGAGCAGCTTTGTGAATGTGTCCTCCCATTAACTAATCTGCTACACTCTTGCCATTATCTATGAAAATGATATTTGAATTCAGTGGTTGCCTATACTCTGTGCCTGCATGGGATGCAGGGGCATGCATACCATGAGAAAATTTGGAGCACTCTACAGGTTCTCTGATGGTCCTAATGGTACTACCGCTATGAAAACTCATAGAACGAGAAGGTGCAGAAGTAGGCTTATAACCTAGTTATCCTAAGACTTTGTCTAGACCATATAATTGTCTACTATGCCATGGCTCATGAGGTGGTGTACCATTTACTCCCACTTTAGACATGTATATGGTGATCTTACAAGGTTCACATCTATGGGGAGTTTGCCTGGGTCTATGCTCAAAAGCATCCTCCCTCTATTTACCCTTGAATAGATGGATCTTGGACTTATCTATACTCAGATGATGGGGATTTGAGCCTCCTCTAGCTATAGTTCTAAGGGATACCAATCTGGATCCCTCTATGACATACTCTTAAGTAGATCTTGTGGAACCATGCAGAATGTGGTCATGATAAATACTAACCTATCCGAGACCCCATGCTAGGAAGTCCCATGCTCTGATCTATGTCTTCAGGAGTCTCTAGTGGCTCCTCTAATCAGGGTATTCTTAATAGGATCCCCATGCATATAATTATTCCCTCTAATACTCATCGAATGACATTTAAGAGGATTATGTGATTGAGGGATCTGTACATATTGATGTGCATTGGGTGAAGCTTCGACATCAACCTCGGGTCTATGCTCAGATTGGTCTCTCCGTGTATGTACCATGATATTATATTATCTTGTATGTAATTTTTAAGGTAAACAAGAAGCAAACAATAATGATTATCTCTTTTAAATTTTTATTTGTGAGCCCTAAAATGTTTTGATGTGTTTTGAGATTTGTTGTGTTAGGAAGTAACTCTCATCGTGTTTTCAATATGTTGATGATATACTTAATTGTTAAAGGTCTTTCACCTGTATGCTCATAGCTCAACAACCTGGCAATGAACTTTAGGACACATAATCCCACCTATAATATGTGGTAATGAAGTCCACACACATTTAGGGAGCACAAGTCCTCTTGGTCCTCACCCTATTCACCCATAGTAAGCTATATACCTCTTTAAGGAGAGATACGTGCAAATTTTCCATGGGTTATGTCAGCATCTTGGATCCAGTATTGGTCTAGTAACAAAAGGATCAAGGGAGTTGGGCCAATGGATGGAAATCACTGCCACTATCATTGAACCCTACTAGTGGTTGGATGTGACTTCCAACTCCCTAGCATTTACAATGTATCATGGTGTGTGTGGTTCCTTTTACTTTACATGAAATAAAATGCATAAAACATCACTCAAATGATTCTACATGCTTTTCAAAAGAACATTTCACTTTTAAAAAATTACATGACTATACTATATGATATTCAGAGAATGCAACTATCTATTATAGAAATGGCCACTTATTGGGCCTCATACGTGCAAACTCTAAACAAGCAATGTCCTAGACCACTGGAGACTAGGGTGTACTGCAATCATAGATCTGCTATTCCTAGTGATGGCTAGTAGAAAACTAAAAGCATCTAAGATTTCTCTATTTTACTTTTTGATATATTTTATAATTAACATCCATCTCTTGCATTCTGCTTCTATAAAAACACAAAAAGAAAAATACAAATAGGGGAAAATAATTCTACCTTAGATCAAAGTCTGATGAAGGTGTTTTATATCTGCTTTTTTATGTTCTCTGCTAACCGCGTCTATCAGGTGTGGCTGCAACTATTTCCCGTGGGTGTCAGTCATGGCGATAACTGTTAACCATAGCTATCAACCATGGCTAAGCCTTAACTTCAAAAAAATAGAGTAATTTATATTGCAAATCACTTAATTTGTGGAGTTCCACCATGATCACCTTCTGTAGCAATCCAGGATGCATACACCTAATGCTAGTAATAATTGAAAATCAACGTAAAGCATGAAAGATAGATAAATTTGCAAATGACCATAAAGAAGGGTTTCCTTTATTAAATTTCCAATGAAACTCGGTTACAAATCTATCCCTCTTAGGTATACCCAATGTGATACAATTATTACAATCAAGAAAGGTCCCCACATGAGGGTAGGTATAATTCCTAGGTTGACACGAACTGCTCTAAGAAAAATGTAGCCTTATTCTCCATGATTAGAGGCATTTGTTTCTTTGAATGTCAAGATCCTATTAACCCTACATTCAGGAAACAACAAGAAGAAATTAGAAACAAAGGCCTTTGATCCAAATCTTGCATGAAAATACTATAAGAAACATGAAATCAAGAAAGCAATAAAAATATGAATCTATGCTAGAACATGATAAATTTTCCATTAAGAATGTGAAAGAAACGTAGATATAATCAGAAAACCTCCTGATTAAGCATTAAAAGCACATATGCATGGAAATAATAGCACCTAATCTAGAATTTATTAATACTAGAAAATGAAGGTAATCTAACTTCAATCAAAAATTCTAACAATATAATGAGTAGACATAAAGTAAATCTACAGTAAATCTATCTAAATGATCAAACAAAAATACAAATCTACTGCTAAAACTAGCTGAATTGAGTATTAAACCTTGACTATGGGTCCTTCAAGTGGTTGGCACTGTTAGCCATGACTGATAGCCATGACTGAGGCGTAGATGTCTTTGTCCTCCAAATCAAGGCTTGATTCTTCAATTCAGTCCGAGGAATTGATGATCAAGGGTCATTGTGATGTCCTATGATGGATTTGGTGATTGAATTGCTTGAATTGGTGATGGATTGGGCTTAATTGATTTTCTTGATTCTTCCTAGCCCTCCATAGCCTTCTTGATCTCAAATGTCATTTGTCCTTCAATTGGGAAAAAAATTATTCCTCTCAATGCATACAAGTGAGTATACAATTCGACAAGGCTTCACTATGTTTCAACTCAAGGTTCATCTCTCTCACTTCCTCATTTGTATGGGGCTCTTATAGAATTTAGGAAGGTCATGTCTTAGCTTCATGGGGAAGCCAATATCAACAAAGGGCAACTGGAGTAGTTGGAGGGAATCTTTTGGATATTTCTATCCCTAAATCACTTGGATCTACAACCAATTGGCCGTTGCAACTAATTTTGGGTTGGCCAAGGTCCAACTAATTTTTGAGGCTAGTCATGGCTCTCAGGCATGATCATCTCTGTTAACCAGCTAACATTTATTAGGCCAAACTACCTAAATGAGTGGTTAGAACCACTACTACACCTTGGAACCTGTCCAAGATCTTCCATATGGTCTTCTAGCATGTCTCATATGAGTAGTCGCCTCGACATGACACGTTTTAGGTGTCTAAACATCTAATTAGATTAGAATTATCTTGTTAATTAGTTTTCCAAAGGAATAGTCCATGGCTCTCTTGAATGTGGCTCCCATATTAGACATCCCAAAAGGTATTCTTTGATAGGCAAATGTGCCCCATTTTGTGGTGAATGTTGTTTTAAACTGATCTTCATCTTTCACCCAAATTTTGTTATAGCCAGAGAATTAATATAATAGTGAGAACCTTTTTGCTCCTACCACTATCTAAAAGATTTGATCAAACTATGGTAGGGGTAGTGATCCTTTAGTGATGCTTGATTTAGGTTTCTAAAATCTACACACAAGTGGATATCACCATTATTTTTCCTCACAGGTACCAAGTTGGCTATCCAAGTTGAGTGTTTGATTGGATAAATGATCTTAACCTTTAGAAAATTCAATAGCTCTTCTCTCATTATGGATTATATCCTAGAATTCATAGGCCTTTGTCTCTTCCTGAATGGTTTTGCATTAGGCTCTATCTCAATTATGTGTTGGATGACCTTCTTGTCATATACTTTGAGGTCTTCGTATGACCAAGCTACAATGTCTTGGTACTTAAGGCATAAAGCCTTGATATCCTTCTATTCTTCTAGAGAACATTGAATTCCAACTTTGAGCTTCTTTTCTTTCTCAATTTCAATTTCTTTATAGATTTTCTCATTGATTTCCATAGCTTTGATCTTTCTCCTATCTTCATTATCAAACAGGCTCTCTAGAGTAACCAAAACTCTAGGTATATGATTGTTCTTTAGTTGAATGACATCCTGTTGACAATATCATCTAGATTTTCCTCTCGAATAGTGGATAAACAGGATTCCCTTACCAAAAAATCAATGATCTGTTTGTCACTTTCAA
This sequence comes from Wollemia nobilis, assembly GCA_028583015.1. Taxonomy (NCBI): domain Eukaryota; kingdom Viridiplantae; phylum Streptophyta; class Pinopsida; order Araucariales; family Araucariaceae; genus Wollemia; species Wollemia nobilis. The sequence continues at coordinate 20,285,129 of JAQPPZ010000541.1, read as the reverse complement.
AGACCTGCCAAAAAATATTTTTATCTGGCATCGTAGGCCTAAAAATCATTTTGATCCCTTTTTCTTTTAAAAATATTATGTCTAAAGAAGGGTTGAAATTAGCTCCTCTTATTGCTAAGGAATCTGCCAAGGTATTGTTTGCTTTAGGAAAGAAAATAATTTTTAGGGCATCAAAGGATTCCATCAAATATCATACCCTATTTCTATATGCTTTCAAGTAATGGTGTTTATTGTTGTACCTTTCTCTTACCTTATTGATAATCAATTCAGAGTCACCATATATGTTCAAAATTTTGATGCCCATGCTTTCATCTTGCATTATTCCAAGATATAAAGCCTCATATTATGAAATATTATTAGTGCATGACCATGTTAACCTATATGTGAAACTCTTTGTCACTTCTGATTGGGACTGTAATACTACACCAACACCAACACCATTTCTACATCTGGAACCATCAAAGTGCATGGTCCAAGTTTTTGTTTCTCTCAAATACTGGTTAGATATAGCAGGAACTCTTTTCTCTGTATCTGTAGAAATATTGTATGTGCCCATACCCATTCCAAATTGACTATAATCCTCTCTAAAAGGTAATTCATCTTCAATTTCCAGCTCTTTGAAGTTATCCACTAGTTCAAATTATTCAAGAGGAGTGAGATTGCACATGTCCTCTTCATTTTTTTCTATGTGATAAGACATAGGCTTCTCAGGTATTATTCTTATCCTCTTTCCTTTGAAAGGAATCACCATGCTAGAATTGTCCATGTACATGCATCCACCCAACTTTGTAGTGAATTATCTTGAAAGGCATAAGCCAAATTAAGGCTCCAGATCCATCACCACTATTTATTGTACTATGGTTACCTCAGGTGCTCTATGTAGCCTCATTAAGACATATTTTATCACACCCACTATCTTCACGGGTGTGCCATATAACTGTAGAACTCTGAGGTAAGATCTGGTATATTCCATATCCATATTCTCACAAACTTCTTTAGGCATGAATGTAGTAGATGCCCCTGAGTCGATCATACAATTGCAAACAATCCACCCCTCCATCCTTAGAGAAATATAAAAATGAGGGGGTTTGTTCTTTAAAGTCGTAAGGGATATTTATTTCTTTTTAGAGGGAATGTTGAGGATTTTTGTGACCTTATTTTCCTACAGATATTTGTTTAGAGAAGATTTTAGCAGGTCTATTTGGCCAAGAATGAAGAGAGTATCATATAGACTAGCTTTGGATGGTATCTTTTTCATCTCCTCCACAATGTTGTATTTAAACATAGTAGAGGTGGGTCTCTCAAGCCTTCTCTTTGGCTTACCATATTTTCTCTTATAATGTTGAGTAGCCTTAATTCTCTATCTCTTGGTAATATAAGGGAACCTAAGCCTCTCTTGAACATTTTTCTTGGATCTCATTCTATCTTCCTCAAATTCTTTCTCAGTTCTTTTGGGGAAACTGGTTGTATTTTCTTAGCCCTTAGGAGCCATGTCACTTTTTTAATTGGCTTGGGGGATAGGGAATGTATCACTGATTTGGGTAGGTGGATCCTGTTGGTCCAGCTTTCATGCACACCCCAGGAAAGGATGAAGCAAGGAAGCTCCAAAGACACCCACGGGACGGATCCCACTCATCTTTAGGATCTAGCTGGTTATCCAAGGTGCGAGTTACAGAGTTGGGTCGAATGGCAATTCACTCTTTTCCACTTTCGGAATAGATTTCAATATGGATCGCTCTGTTACCTTACGGGGGGTTCTTGAACTTTTTCTGTTGTTGCAAAAGTTGTTTATCAGATTTAACTTGAATTCTTGATCTAGCTCTCATGGGTCAGCAGATTTAAATAAAAGACAAACAAAGAAAATAAAAATGGATCATTCACCGAAAACAAAGAGAGGGTAGGGTAGGGCGAGAAGAGAAGTTTATCAAACATCAACGAGTAAAACCCAAAACTGTCAATTTTATCTATGCTACTAGCTTCACAACAGAACAAATCAAAGAAGAAAGTGTCCAGTCAGTCTAAGATCACTTTCAACTAAGAGCACAAGGCAAAGTGAAACAGATCTAGCAAAAAATTATAAATCCAAGGGCAGCTGGTTAAAATTGGTATCTTTCACCGGCAGCCTAGCTCACACAGTGAAGATAGAGCAATTAGAACAAACTTAACCTTCAAATCTGTAATTTCCCCTAGCAGACAAGAGAACAACTGAAGCCTAACAACATATTTAAACTTGATAACTCAGATTTACAGCATATATCTAATAAAATTTAAATGGAACGGATAACAAAAGAAGATACACTTATCACACTCTGCAAAAGATTAGGCTCCCGGCCATGCTATCACAGAAAAGCTAAAGCACATCAACTCCAAGTCCAGAAACAAAGGATTTCACAAGATTTGCAAGAAATTGCTTATAAGCCTTTTATTTCTAAGTCTCCGCCTCCCGCGATTACATTTAGAATCTGTATTTATAGACTCAGGATAGACCCTGATCTTTTCAAAATATCTTCTTCAAACCCTAAATCTTATCGCACTTAAACCCTAGGACCCGGGTTTTACAATAAAAATCCATTTAAAATCAAAGTCCAGATAGAACTTAACCCTTCGGAAAATCGGTGCGATCAATTGCCATAAATGGAGAAGATAAAATCTAAAGCCACTTGCATTCATCCGCGATTGCAAATAAATGCCTCCATTAATTCTGCTGGTGAGCCGGATGAGTCACCACTTCTCCATCAATTTGATCTCCGCAAAGCCATCTCTGAGTTGAAATTGTCTTCATGCTATCAAGTCTGCAATAAATTTGTCATTGAATGCTCTCACCGGTAGCTTCTCTTCTAGCATGGCGGTCCTTGACTAAATCCGCACTTTAACTTTGCCTTTATGGTCTTTCCCGGTTGTCCCGCAAGTGCCAGGTGGAATCCTGCATGAAAGACAAAAAGATGCATTAGATTAGCACTTTAATAAACATTAAATCCAAGCTTAAAACATTAAAATCAGATTAAAACCACAAAATAAGCTTGCATGTCGGCCTCTGCATGTCTGCCTCACGCTTTGACACGTGTCGCTACCCCAGGAAGCCTTCTGTTTCCGTTGAAATGCACTTCTGGTCAACTTTGAGGACTTTCTCTCTCCTACCGCGAAAATGAGACATGTCGCGATTTCGTGACATGTCGCGAAATCGTGACGTCCCCAGCGCTATGGCAACTTCTCTCTCTGTCGGCCGCGAAAATGCGACATGTCGCGATTTCGCGACATGTCACAAAATCGTGCCTCTCGCTGGCGACCGTACATCTTCCTCAAAACGTGCAGCGCGTCGCTACCATTTTCTTACTTTGCCTTCGAAACATGCAGCGCATCGCTGCCACTTTTCACCCCTGTCTTTGAAACATGCAGCGCATCGCTGCACCCTTTAGCCCACGATTTTGAGACATGCGACGCATCGCTGCAACTTTACCTCTCGACTTGGAAACATGCAGCGCATCGCTCACCCTTTAGCCCGTGATTTTGCGACATCGTCGAAGTCGCGCACATTTCGTGACTTGGCCACTTTTTCATTTATCCTCAATGAAAATGGGTAATGTCACGATTTCGCGACATGTCGCCAAATCGCGCTCCTCCGTACTGATTTCTTCTCTCTCCTCTAGCAGACAGCGATATCGCGACACTTCCAAAAATGGAAAGTGTCACGATTTCGCTACACATTTGCGACTTAGCTGCATTTTGATTTACCCCGTCGCGATATCGCGACATTTCCGAAAATGGAAGTGTCGCGATATCGCGACACTACCAAAAATGGAAAGTTTGATTTTTCAGTGAATTTATGCAACTATTTTCTGGATTTTCTCGGTACCGGTGCAAGATTTTGCTTATGCATGAATGATTTCTAGCATGTAAAAAGTGAATTCTTGGATAACACAGCTGGAATGCAAGAAAAAGCACAACTTTAAAAAGGAGGCAAGCAAAATCTGGATTTAAAACTGAAAATGATCTAGAGGGTCCTCTTTGCAAAAATGGAAGTTCGAGATTTTCTAGAGGATGGAATCTCATTTTTCGGTGGGGGTGTGTTGCTTCTCAACAAATGGCGATATCTGCGGGTAAAATAGTAGCACTATTTTAGAACCCAAGACTCTGGTTTCAAAACAAAAAGACCATGCATCATGCCTTGCCACAGACATTCTTCACAATAAATTGACTGCTAACTGCAAGCTGTTAAAAATTTCCCAAGGACATACTAGGCTGGATTACTTCAAGGAAGATTTCTGATGTGCAATTTCAAAGGGTATAGAACTTTCTTCAAGGATGACTGGATTGAATGATAAACTTGGATTAATCAACTTTTCTAGATTGTAAAAGGGGAAACCGAGTAGAGCTCTGTTTACTAGTTTAGCCTTTTACAGCCTAGACAGAGTTACCCTTTAGATTTACACGACCCAATTTACAACTGCAGGGTGAGAATCTAATATTTTAGAAGAAAATATTTTTGGAAGTATTGGCTGCCTCTTTTAATTGTTCAACTCTTTTTTCTCTTTTCTTTCTCTTTTTTTTTTTATCTCTCTTCTTTTTGAAATATATCACTATCTGGAAGGCTTTTAGGGAAATCACAATTTTCTTTTATCATTTGATCAATCCGGAACTATTTCAGTCTAGGCATTGATAGCCTCTGGTGACACCCAAATAATTGCATGAACCATAGTCCCCTCTCATAACCAGCTTTTCTTGGATTCCCCGGGAGTTCCTCCAACTAAACAACATAGCAGTTTTTCTATCATTAAAACAACTGTGGCAAGTAAGACACAAGATCCAATCATCTCTCTACCTTTGTCCTGAATAACAAAATAGTTCTACAGTTCGATGCAAGCAGACTATCTCAATTAGAATAACGAACATAATGGGGTACTGGATTGATCAGCTTAGAATAAACAATTTTTAGCAGGCTGACTTTTCATTAATTGCTCAAGCAAAGTCAAAGGACAGAAAAATTAGAAGCCAAAGGACTTTGTACAGGCTTCCAAGGACAGACAGGCCTCAAAGAAAAACAAAATAAAACTGCACAGACTAAAGCACAGAACTGTACGAGGCAAAGGGAATAAAATAAACTGAACAGATAGCAAAGAAAAGAACTAAAACAAAAGATTGGACAGGCAGCAAAGAAAAGGAAATGCAGGGAAGAAAATAAAAACTATACAGGCAATAAAAGAAATAAACTAAAAGAACTGAAGCAAAGCAACTAAAACTGCTGAACTGCAACAAAGCTAAACTGCAACAGCACTGAAATAAACTAAAGCAACTGAAATAAACTAAACTGCAACTGTACAGACAACAAAGAAAAAGAACTGCAATAAAGAACTAAAGCAAATAAAACTGAAACAAAAGACTGTACAGACTTAAACAGCAAGCTGACATAAAAAGACAAAGAAAGGAAATAAAAAGCACTGACAAAAGAAATAAACTGCACAAGCTAAAACTGAAAAACAACTAAAGATTAAAAATTAAGATGAAGCAACTAAAAGAACTGCAGAGCATTAAAATTAAACTGAAACAGATTAAAACTGTACAGACATAAAAAAAAAATAAAACTGCACTGACAAAGAAATAAACTGAAAAACTGAAATAAACAACTAAAGCAAATGACGAAATCACACCAAAAAAAGCAAAATAAACTGCAAAGCTATTTACAATATGTATACATATGTTACAACTTCCCTTCATACTCAGAAAATGCAGCAGTTGGGAAAGCGAGAGAAATGGTGCCTTAAAAAATTTGGACCATGTGCAAGTAATTTAGAAAAATTACCTTTCGAGTCCTGTTGACGAAATGCACTCCAGGTCGTGCTTCAAAAATTTGCTATCCGGGAAAGACTTGTGTTCCTGTCTTCCCTGTCCCATTTGAAAAACAAATCTGCAACTCCTTCAAATTAAACAAATCATATAATAACAAATCATATGATAACATGTTCATGCTTCTAATTGAAGGGTTTGCAGAGTTCTTTCAAAAGGACTGAATGTAAAAAACCCCAGGATCAAATACCTTAAAATCTTGACAGACCCAGACCACCACTTCTTCAAAATTATGTGACAAGCTGAAAGAAATCATGTTTTATTTGTATGCCCTGGTTCTTAACAACTTGAACATTTTGTGGTTGCTGCACTTGCTTCAATATCCAGGACTTCAATTTTTATCCCTCTAGAAGGATGCTTACAATTTTCCTTTTCACCTGAGCCTTGCTTAGATTTAACCTCATCAATGTGCAATGTCCAAACATCATTGTTGTGATTGATTAGAGCTGTAACCATTCCCACCTTCTCAGTTGCCAAATTATAAACTCCAATATCTGCATCAACACAGTTTATAGCCTTTTCTTTGACATTATGTTCAAAAGTTGCAGGCTTATGTTGAGACAGTTCATCAATTCCAAGTTGGCTGACCACATTCATATTTACTATCTTTTCCTCCTTTTCTTGAAATCCAACAGGTGGTCCAGAGTAAGCCTCAATCAAGTTAACCTTTTGTTCAACAATCTGAGGCAACTCATAGAGGGTGATGTCGGCTTTAAGTTCCCTCATATCCTCAATGATGTTATCCTCCTCAGTTACTTCTGCATAGTGACATTGAATCTCACTTTCATCATCCTCTGATGAGGAAGGATCATTATTAAGTTATGGACTCTCACATTTCAAGTCATAACTGTCTCTTTTGAACTATTGAAAATCTTGCATTTCATCCATAGGAGTCTCTACAAGACTTTCTGTCTCTTCAGGAAAAGTGAAAGAATCTGAAACCCTGGTTGTACTATTTTTGGGTGAACTAGAAATATCAATATTTCTTTGATCTCTAGGAAAATTTAACTCACCGGGAAAAACTTCAGATTTGGGTGGTGCCAGATCACAACTGTTCAGTTCAAACACTTCCACTTTGAACTTGTCGAACTTTTCTCTGTATTTTGCACATGCTTGAGTGGATGTCACGGTTAACGGAGTCTCCTTGGGTAGAGCATGACATGTTGGCACTAACTCATGATGTGGAATGGGGTCCGGAATAGGCATGTTACGTGTAACATAGGATATCAAAGGATCTGCTCGGAATTTGAGGCCCTAAGCTGTCTTTCAAGAATTAAGGCTTCTTTATAAGCACCTGCAGGGTTGTGATATTGATGTCTCTCTTGAGGAAAATAGAGGTCACCGAATCCAATGCATTCTTGTAGATTTCTAAGGCCAGATTTGCATTTGGGATGTAATGGCCAGTCATTCTACCGTAAGCTCTTTGGAACCTCATATTGAAAGACCTGACAGTTTCTCCCGACTCTTTCTTGATGCTGGAAAATTGTTGGTATAACACACTGGGGTCTATCACTTCCCCAAATTGTGATATAAAAGCTTTCTCTAGATCATCCCAGCTAGTAATGGAATTGTTGGTGAGGTTTAAAAACCAGTCATAAGCTCCCTCCTGGAGAGTGAACGGGAACAATCTACAGGCAACATCTTCATGCTGTATATTCAACAATTTTAAAGCATTTTTAAAAGCTAGCAGATGTTCTTCTACAGTTCTTGTCCCATCATGTTTATACCTAGGGAGATACCTTTTCGGGCTTTTGGGCAGGTCATGGGCTATACCCGGGATATTCAAAGTAGTGGGGCCCAACCAATTTGCCATTATTACTTGGCTGACAGTGATGTTCTGAGTTGTAATTGGATAACTGCCAGTGGAGATAAAACTGTTCTGAACTTGAGGTCTTCTCTGGCAATTTTAAAAACTGTACTGACAACTTTCAAAAAAAATACTGACAATTTACAAAATTGTCCGGAGTTCACTATGGGTCCTTACAAATGTTGTTGTTATGCCCTTACAATACTTGAACTGAGTTCAACAGCCCTCCTTCTAGCGCCAATTAGGTTGTTGGCTGAGGAGGAGGGGAAAATTGGCTACCAGACTTTGGATAAAATACAATTTTACAGTTCCACATACAGTCGGATTTCTCAACTCAAGTGCACTAAGAACAGATGTTCTGGCCCTCCTTCTAGCGCCAATTAGGTTGTTGGCTGAGGAGGAGGGGAAAATTGGCTACCAGACTTTGGATAAAATACAGCTTTACAGTTCCACATACGGTCAGATTTCTCAACTCAAGTGCACTAAGAACAGATGTTACGTGGCCCTCCTTCTAGCGCCAATTAGGTTGTTGGTCCGGCTTTCATGCACACCCTGGGAAAGGATGAAGCAAGGAAGCTCCGGAGACACCCACGGGACGGATCCCACTCATCTTTAGGATCTAGCTGGTTATCCAAGGTGCGAGTTACAGAGTTGGGTCGAATGGCAATTCACTCTTTTCCACTTCTGGAATAGATTTCAATATGGATTTGCTCTGTTACCTTACGGGGGGTTCTTGAACTTGTTCGATAGTTGCAAAAGTTGTTTATCATATTTAACTTGAATTCTTGATCTAGCTCTCATGGGTCAGCAGATTTAAATAAAAGACAAACAAAGAAAATAAAAATGGATCATTCACCGAAAACAAAGAGAGGGTAGGGTAGGGCAGAAAGAGAAGTTTATCAAACATCAACTGTAAAACCCAAACTGTCAATTTTATCTATGCTACTAGCTTCACAACAGAACAAATCAAAGAAGAAAGTGTCCAGTCAGTCTAAGATCACTTTCAACTAAGAGCACAAGGCAAAGTGAAACAGATCTAGCAAAAAATTATAAATCCAAGGGCAATTGGTTAAAGCTGGTATCTTTCACCGACTGACCTAGCTCACACGAGTGAAGACAGAGCAATTAGAACAAACTTAACCTTCAAATCTGTAATTTCCCCTAGCAGACAAGAGAACAACTGAAGCCTAACAGCATATTTAAACTTGATAACTCAGATTTACAGCATATATCTAATAAACTTTAAATGGAACGGATAACAAAAGAAGATACACTTATCACACTCTGCAAAAGATTAGGCTCCTGGCCATGCTATCACAGAAAAGCTAAAGCACATCAACTCCAAGTCCAGAAAACAAAGGATTTCACAAGATTTGCAAGAAATTGCTTATAAGCCTTTTATTTCTAAGTCTCCGCCTCCCGCGATTACATTTAGAATCTGTATTTATAGACTCAGGACAGACCCTGATCTTTTCAAAATATCTTCTTCAAACCCTAAATCTTATCGCACTTAAACCCTAGGACCCGGGTTTTACAATAAAAATCCATTTAAAATCAAAGTCCAGATAGAACTTAACCCTTCGGCAAATCTGTGCAGTCAATTGCCATAAATGGAGAAGATAAAATCTAAAGCCACTTGCATTCATCCATGACTGCAAATAAATGCCTCCATTAATTCTTCTGGTGAGCCGGATGAGTCACCACTTCTCCATCAATTTGATCTCTGCAAATCCATCTCTGAGTTGAAATGGTCTTCATGCTATCAAGTCTGCAATAAATTTGTCATTGAATGCTCTCACCAGCATCTTCTCTTCTAGCATGGCGGTCCTTGACTAAATCCGCACTTTAACTTTGCCTTTATGGTCTTTCCCGGTTGTCCCGCAAGTGCCAGGTGGAATCTTGCATGAAAGACAAAAAGATGCATTAGATTAGCACTTTAATAAACATTAAATCCAAGATTAAAAGGTTTAAATCAGATTAAAAACCACAAAATAAGCTTGCATGTCGGCCTCGCATGTCTGCCTCACGCTTTGACATGTGTCGCTACCCCAGGAAGCCTTCTGTTTCCGTTGAAATGCACTTCTGGTCAACTTTGAGGACTTTCTCTCTCTTGCCGTGAAAATGCGACATGTCGCGATTTCGCGACATGTCGCGAAATCGCGACGTCCCCAGTGCTATGGCAACTTGTCTCTCTGTCGACCGCGAAAATGCGACATGTCGCGATTTCGCGACATGTCACAAAATCGTGCCTCTCGCTGGCGGCCGTACATCTTCCTCAAAATGTGCAGCGCGTCGCTACCATTTTCTTACTTTGCCTTCGAAACATGCAGCGCATCGCTGCCACTTTTCACCCTTGTCTTCGAAACATGCAGCGCATCGCTGCACCCTTTAGCCCGCGATTTTGAGACATGCGGCGCATCGCTGCAACTTTACCTCTCGACTTGGAAACATGCAGCGCATCGCTGCACCCTTTAGCCCGCGATTTTGAGACGTCAGCGAATCGCTGCACATTTTGGACTTGGCCACTTTTTCATTTATCCTCAACGAAAATGGGACATGTCACGATTTCGTGACATGTCGCCAAATCGCGCTCCTCCATACTGATTTCTTCTCTCTCCTCTGGCAGACAGTGATTTCGTGACACTTCCAAAAATGGAAATGTCGCGATATCGCGACACTTCCAAAAATGGAAAGTGTCGCGATTTCGCTACACTTTTGCGACTTAGCTGCATTTTGATTTACCTGTCGCGATATCGCGACATTTTCGAAAATGGAAGTGTCGCGATATCGCGACACTACCAAAAATGGAAAGTTTGATTTTTCAGTGAATTTATGCAACTGTTTTCTGGATTTTCTCGGTACCGGTGCAAGATTTTGCTTGTGCATGAATGATTACTAGCATGTAAAAAGTGAATTCTTAGATAACACGAGCTAGAATGCAAGAAAAAGCACAACTTTAAAAAGGAGGCAAGCAAATTCTGGATTTAAAACCTGAAAATGATCAAGAGGGTCCTTGCTGCAAAAATGAAAGTTCAGGATTTTCTAAGGATGGAATCTCATTTTTCAGTGGGGGTGTGTTGCTTCTCAACATATCCTTCTTCTTATGAGAGGGGAACTAAAACTAAACCATATTTTGTGGATCAACCTCCAGTGTTTTCTTGTCTAACCTTATCATGATAGAAATGGGTCCATCCTCATCAAGATCTTTTCCAACCATGATCTGGTCAGGTTTCCATAGCATGTTCATCCTTCTTTTATGAATTATTTCTACTTTATCCATAGCCTAATGTACATGGTGTTGGTACATAACACAAGATTGTGAATCATGACAATCATTGCACACCAAAAACCAAATATTCACCAGACTTGTCTCTGAAGAACAGTCAGGCTCTTCATATATTACATTTACTTTGACCTTGGTGCTATTGCTAGAACCGAGTCTTTGATATTTATTCACATAAGGAAATAACATTTTTTGAGACCTCTACATATCTCTCTTCTCCATTGAATTCATTTTGTTACTAATATTTTTCAAGGTATTCTAGCTATCAAGGAGGATAGAGGATTCTTGGGGAATCTGAGAAGGAATAGGAGGGAAAGGAACTACGGTAGATGGTGCTTTTGAATTAGGAATAGGAATAATTTGTGGGAATGGGGATGACAAGGGAGGAGGGTCCATATAATATGGAGTAGTTTTTTATCCCTAGACATTAGTGATTTCCAAATTGTAGGGCAACACAACTTTTAGGGGTAATCTTCCCACATTAATAAGGGCATTCTTTGCATTAACAACAGCATTATAAACCTGTGGAAATGTCTTCACATTAGATTATTGGGTTTGTAGACCTTACTATGATATAAGATATTTGATATAATATATGTAATCAAGGCTTGCAGCTGGTCTAACTACAGGGGTAATTCTCTTCCAGGTCTTACTGAACCTTAAGTTGAAATCTGAAATAGTTTCTTGATAATGCTTCTCCATAGATGTGAATTTATTAAGGAGGGAAAAAGGATCAACAGATTCATTAAATTATTCCATAAAAGGCTTAGCTAATTTTGCTCATGAGGTAATGGTATTGTCTTCAAGAGTCCTAAACCAATAAAAAATCTTTCCTCTAAAGGATAGGGCTAGGATTCTGATAATAACATCCTCATTTTTTATATTATGGATTACTGCCAGATTCAAAATATCTTGGCAGTACTCATATGTAGTTTTACCATATCCATAATAGGGATGGCCTTAGACACAGCTTGAGGAATGTCATGCATTTGGGCTAGTCTAATGGAGCCAATTATATTCCAACTGGAGTACTTTTGCAAGGACTGATATGGAACTACATTTTGTGCCATTTTTCTAGGTGTAGATCCCATTGGAGGTGGTGTTGGATGAACTATAGGATTATCCTCGAGAGGATTTTCTTTTGAATGAAAATCTTGATTCAAATTCCTTATAATAGTAGATCCTCTATAAGGTAGCTCATAGTAGAAAAAAGAGTTTGGGTTATTCCTCTTGAATGACCTGGTATACATGAAAAACTATGATCTACAAGGATAAATTTTTTGGGTTTACAGACCAAGGAGTCACTAGGTGAATTTACTGATCACCGCTTAACAAGGTCAAGATAATTCATCGAATCTTGATTCCTTCAGGTAGATATAAAACAATAAAGCATATGATGTGTGTTAGTGTTTCTTGCAAACAGGTCCCACCGGGCGTGCCAAAACTGTTGGACTCTGAATTGTCATCAAGTTTTACTTGATACTACAACTACCTATATTCCAATTTTTTGGTCAGGCTTGCACCCGATAGTCGTAACTCAGAACTCAATATTGGATGGACCAAAGATTACTTTAGCCCAACCTCTAGTATAGGTTGGTTCCTTATCAACTTAGTAATATGTTGACTCAATTAAGCTCAATAAGGGTTTTAAGAAATAGGGTTAGAGAAATTATACATCAACATTAGCCAGATAGGGCTAACAACATATGCATATACAAGAGAAACCTCTAACAAACTACTTCTAGTGTCCCACACTCAGTATTAGAAACACTCAAAACCATGAAATATTCATACAATAAAGCATAAAATAGAGATATGTCCTAAGAAGTAATTTCAATATCTAATGTATCAACAATCCAATTTAGTAGATTAGATCAATAATCAGACATTGCAGAAATACAATTCTTGCCAATATAGATCTAAATATGAATAGATTTCAATTACCTTAACAACTAGTAATCCAATGCAAATGGAATGAACTAACCATTACAACATTGACAAAAATACAATTCGTAGCTTTGAACCTCTTAAACGAAAGATATCAAAGATAACAAGTCTCGAGTCAAAAATTTGAGTAATGCTCCTTCCATTAGTTTGTAGAAAATATTTACATAGTAGGGCAAGCAAACACACTAGAGATGACCCTAAAAATCAAGGGTTTGACCTCTATTTATAGTTTACAATGAAAATAATAGGGGGAGACATTACAAGGATTAATAATTTAACAACTCAGTAGAGAGCTATGTTGGCATCATTTTATTTTCTCATAGGATTTGAAGAAATCCACTGGAGGTCATCCACCGTGGTAGCTCGACTCTACAACCTTCTAGTCCAGTAATGGTAGTTGGGCCTCAAGCCGTTAAAAACTATATCTAAACTATCCATTCTTCTTGAAAACTCCATTTCACCATAGATCTACAACTGCTCTAGTTCTTGCTTCTTGCTTCTTGGCACCACTAACGCTTCAACTACCCATTCAAACTGACTATTCTTCAATTTTCCAAGAATTCACCTTTGTATGCTTCATAACAATATCAAAAAAATATCTACCGTTGATGCACTTAGTGAACAATTGTGATTAAACTTCAACGATGCCTTGCAGGTGAGAAGGATAGAAAGAGTCACCAATACGCTCTAAAATAACATTGATATCAACTTTAAATGCTTTGTCTAGCAGATTCGAGACTCGGTGAGAAATACACTAAGCTTCAAGTAGAATCAAGTTTGTCATCAATCTTCTCACTTACTTTTTAAAACATTTAATTCCTTTCTCACATCCATGACTTTGAAGATAAGTTGCAATCTGCTCCTTGACTCTTGCTCCACTAGCTTTTACTTGGATTGACCATAGAATAAAGTGTATCATCAATCCACTCCAAAAGCAATGCAAAAATGGCCTTCGTGCTATTCCACTACCTTTACTTCCTTCTGAGCATTTTTATTTTCTTACCAAGTGATGTCGAGCTCATTGCCATTCCACTCAAAAATAGTCTTGGAACTCAACGGAATGAGTCTTCTCGACACGTAGTCGTTTAAGCATGTGGAATAAAATAATATCACCAATCCATACTTTAAAATGTGTTGATGTCATTAACACTCAAATAGAATTGTAAATTGGTAACTTCATGAACCGTTGCTGTAAAATACACTAGATATCGAGAGGAATGAAACACTTAGCTTATGTTTGCAAAAAGAACTAAGTGTTGAACGGATTGGAGCACTCTTGTGTGGATCCACTCCAAAAAACTCTGTATCCTCAATGGATTGGATATTTCCCATGCCTTAGAATAAAATTTCAAATTTTTCTAAGGATGTGGCCATTTTGGGCCTACAGGATCATCCTGCTCCAATGCCACTAATGGCAATGCTTCAATTATTCTCATTGATCAAATGCTTGTTTAAATACAAATTAAATTCCTCTATATAGTGCAACCATACTAACAATGTGATTTACATAATTGGTGGAAATCACAACCAACTAATAGCCCTCACATGGTTCTTGTGTGAGTGGTTCTAACCACTAAACTACTATTAATCTTATGCAATAAATCCTAAGGGATCAATGCCACTTTTATTACATTGGTTTCCAATAAAATCAAGAATATTTTCATAATTTTTTTCAATAAGCCTTTGTAATAAGATTTATAAAATTACTTCAAAAATTATGGCAAAAAATTGAAGGTATTCTAGATTGTGTTATCTCATAGAAACAAGTTGGTTTTATTCATGGTAAACAAATTCTTGAAGATATAATCATTGCACAGGATACCATAAATTCTCTTTATTCCATGAAAAACTAGGTATGATTATGAAATTAGATATGAACAAAGCCTATGATAGGGTTTCCTAGAGTTTTCTACATTATATTCTCAAAATATTTGGTTTTTATAGTTGTGCAAATGGATTAAATATTGTTATAACATTGTGAAATATTGTATTTTGATTAATAGATCTCTTGTTGGTTACTTTAAGTTATCTTTTGAACTCCATCAATATGATCCACTATCTCTTTATCTATTCATTATTCTTGTGGAGGCATTAAGGAGATATTTCTCAAAGGTAAAAATGGAAGGGTAATCAAAGATATTCAAGTTGCAAAAAAATATTTCTTGAAATATCATATCCAATATGTTGGTGATACTCTTCTTTTGGGCCAGCCCTTAGCTAGTGAGGCCATGGAGTTTAAATTAATATTATCATGTTATGATAAGGCTACTAGATAGTTTTTAAATACTACAAACTCCAAGAAATTTTTTATTAACACTGCCCTAGATTTATGAAGAATTATTGTGGATATTTTAGAATCTAAAATTGAAAATTTTCCATCAATCTTGTTATATACCTTTAATATTTACCAATATGCATACATATCAAATAAATCAGCCACAATAATTAATCCACAAGAGATAAGAAAATACACTTCAAGTAGGGCAACACTAATATTATTCCTTACAAAAAGAATCATTCCACAGGATCTATGCTTCACAAGCTAGAATTATTTACAAAGAATACTCAATATAAATTCTATTCACACCCTTACCTTTATATAGGATTTTAATTTATTCTAACCCTAATGCTCAAGGGATGGTCCACATGCAAGTGAGGGACTCGAGCTAGTAACTCCTAATAAAGAAATAGTTACATTTTTATTAACTCATTTATACAATAAATAGTGTTTACATCATAATGGTCCTACATTAGCCAATCATTTATTCATGGATCTTGCCAAATATATGACACAATATTATATTATTAAGTACCTATATTGGGTGCCTAACATTCCACCCCCCTTAAAAATATTTCATCCTCAAAATATAAGAAGAAACTAAATCGTATGACCTTCTAAGTCATGTTGAGAACTAGTATTGATCTTGATCATCCATTCATCCTAGTGAAACTCTGGTCTTTATTGATGTTGATACATCATTTTTTATTTGAGCATCTAGAAGTAATTATTTAGTTCCATGTGTTGGAATAAACTTTTATTTTGTCATAAATTTCACTCTTCTTCATCCATGCTTGCATTTGCAATTAGTAGCATATCTAAAGTTTTGGCTATTTTGGTTCCATGTATGTCCCATATAGTTCTTTTATTGTTTTAAGACCTTGTCTCCATGATTGTAACCTTTCAAGGTGGTGTGAATGGTGATATGCTCAAACCTTAGCCCAATGTCCTATTATTTTACTCTAAACATATTTTTCCTCTATTTTGTTCTCTTTTGTCATAATTTTATCTTTTGGTTCATCATTGAATTTTGCTTTTTCTTATTTATTAATCTCTGCTACTACCTCCTCCTTAAACTCTATTTCATATGTTTTTGCTTCTTCAATTTTATTGGAAATTTTGAGTAGTTATTTTGTCATTGATGTCAAGATTCAGTGTTAGTGATTTTAAAAGTCAGTACAAGGAATTGACAAAAGGAGGGTTAAAATATTTATAAGCCCAAGATTATTTGATAAGTATTATTGAAAATATTTGAGTGAGTTTTTATATGCATGATTGGTGATTTTTTAGAGAATATTTGAGATAGATACTAAAGATTATTTGAGTTATGGTTTGAGACCCACATTGTGCTCTTTGTTTGAAAAAGTATGAAAACACTTGTTTAGGATTTGTGAGCAAGTTGTATTTCATTGATTGAATGATTGAGTGAAACTCCTTGAGCATTGATTTTGAGTGATATTGAAAGTGAATGTGCAAACATTATAAATTAGATTTGTGAAAGTGACAAACTTAATGATTGAGTAGAACATATTGAGTCTTTGATAGAGTACATCATTCTCTATATGTTCTAGAGGTTAAACAAATTTTGAATAGAATATGTCTAAACTACTTCAAGTTAAAGGAATTACTTTGAAGATTAGACAAAGTAATTGATAGCATTGTGTGCAATATTTGAGATTGATTGAGCATATCTTGTGAGCTTTATTAGGCATGTGTTTGAGCATATTTTTGGTAAGTCTTGGTGAAGACTTGAGAGCAGATTGAGTAAGTTCTTGAGAGGACTTGAAGATATATTTAAGGCAAGTATTGGTGAAGACTTGAGAGCAGATTGAGCAAGTTCTTGAGAGGACTTGAGAGAATATTTGAGGTAAGTCTTGGTGAATACTTGAGAGCATATTGAGAAAGTTCTTGAGAGGACTTGAGGGTAGATTTGAGGTAAGTCTTGGTGAAGACTTGAGAGCAAGTTATTGAGAGGACTTGAAGGTAGATTTAAGGTAAATCTTTGTGAAGACTTGAGAGTAGACTTGATTGATTGATTTGTTGAAGCTTTGTATTATATATTGCGGTAAATCTAAGCAGATTTGACTTGTAATTGGATCAATCCTTGTGTTAAGGATTGAGGACATATTTGAGGATAGATTTTGGTATAGATTTAAGAGTAGATTTGTGTTAGACCTGAGACATAGTTAGAGAATATTTATACTACACTTGGGATAGCTTGGTGCAGATTTGAGACATATTTGAGAGTAATATTTAGAGGTGATAGAGTAGAGGACAGTAGTCTCCAATGGATAGATATCCATTAGCCAGGGTAGTGAGGACATAGGTCTTATGTGGAGAGAGATCCATAAGCTAGATCAGTGGGAGCAGAAGTCTTCTAGAAGATCATCAACAAAATTAGAGGGAAAGAGTTCTCCTATGGGAAGAGATCCATGAACCAGAGCAACGGGAAAGAGTTCTCCTATGGAGTGTGATCCATGAACCAACTGACAAGATAGAGTTCTTCTATGGAGAGAGATCCATGAACCATATGAGAAGAAAGAGTTATCCTGGATCAAGTTCAACAAACTAGAGAAAAGAGGAAGGAGTTCTCCTGTGGAGAGAGATCCATAAATCAAAGCATTAGGGGATTGGTGTCTCCTTTGAACAGAGGTCCATAATTATTGTCATAGAAAATTGATTCCCAAGAATATTTGATGAGAAATTTAGTAGAAATATTTTCTTCGTGGATTAGCCCACATTGGGTGAACCATGTTAAATTGGTGTCCCTATTATGTGTGATGATTTACGCATTGCTATGATTACTGCTATTGATAATATTGGATGATATTGTTTTGAAAATAAAATTAAAAGTTGATCTTATACTGCTCACCCACCTGTCAATATAATCTTGTGTTCTTTAATTGGTATCAGATTGAGTTCCTTCAAAATATTTTAATAGCTTGAAGTAAAATTTTATAGAAATATAGATGGCATCTCAAAGTGGATCTTCAGCAAATAAGGCACTATTGTTTGATGATAATAATTATACATTCTTGAACATAGGAATGAAGACTTACTTGATGGCACAAGGATATGAGACATGGAAAAAATTTGAGGATGAGTACACACCTCTAGCTAGTCCTCCTATAGATAAAGATGGTAATATTTTACATCTGTATAATTCAAAGGCCATGAATGCAATATTAAGTGGTTTACATAAAGTAGAGTTTGTAAAATTTATGCATTACACATCAGTAAAAGAGATCTAAAAAAGTTGAAGAAAACATATGAGGGAGACAAAAAGGTCAAGACAAAAAAATTGCAATATCACAAGAAAAAATTTGAAGATTTGAATATGGAGGATGAGGAAGACATTGCTCCATACTTACTTCATGTGGATGAGATTGTTAACTCCATGTGAGGACTTGGGTTTAAAGTTAAAGAATCATATGTTTGTCAAAAGGTTTTAAGGTCACTCCCTATGAGGTATAGTGAAATGGTTTCAACCATAGAAGAAACAAGAGATATTGAAAATTTGACTATGGATGAGTTACATGGAACTCTCACATATTTTGAGATGAGAATAGGAAAGGATCCTATCCCCAATAAAGAGGTATCCTTCAAAGTAGCAAATAAAATAAATGATAAGAAGCCAGATTCAAGTGATGAGTCATCCAATGATGAAGAAGCAAACTATGGCAAAAGGAACAAGGACTCAAGAAAGCACAAAGGTACAAAAATAGTTAACTGTTTTAATTGTGGTAAATATGGTCACTAAGCATCTAACTATCCAGAAGCTGGAAGTAGTAGTGGTGAAGAGAAATAGGATCATAAGAATAAGGAAGCAAAAAAATCCAGGTATAAAAAAAAAATAGGTATAGACAAAACAAGCATGAAAAGAAGTTTTTCTAGAGGCATAAGAAGAGTTTCTATGTAGATAATATAGGCAAGAGTTTAATTGATAGTGAGGGAAGATCCTTAGGTAGTAAATAAGAAGAAATTATCTTCCTGGAAATAGAGGAAGAAGAAATTGCTCCTATTGAAGATAAAACTGAAATATATGAGGATGCTCTTGAAGACAAAGGAGTAGAGAAAGAATCATAAAATGAAGAGGAAGGAGTAGTTGATCTAGAAGTTGAGATTATTTCTACTCTTAAGGAATTAATAAAGGTTAGAAAGAATAATTCAAAACTCAAGATTCAATTTCAAGAATGTGATGAAGAGAAAAGAAATCTTATACAATAGCTGACAAACTCAATAGCTAAGACAAGGAGATTTAAGAAAAGTTAGAGGTAAAAATTTTAGAATATGAAAGATTAGAGCATGAGGTAGTTTCTATAAGGAAATAAGTGAAAGAGTCTAAAGAAAAGCTACACAAGTTTGGAAGAAGATCAAAGACTTTGGATAATATTATCAGTGCACAAAGATCTTCATCAAATAAGATAGGACTTGGTTTTGAAGAAGAACAAAGAGAACAAGGAGAGGAGTCAAGCTCAAGCTCCAAAAAAGAAGTTAAAAAAAAAGTGAAGGAGAAAGTGAGACTTATGAGGATAAGTTGAAAAATAGAAGGTTCACCAAGGAAGGAAATAATGCATAAATAAGAAACAAATGGAATAGGAAACATCAGATGGAATAAAGGACTAAGAAACTAGTGGGTTCAAGGCAATATTTCTTCAAAGGATGTTGCTTCTCATGTAACAGGTTTGGTCACAAGGCTATGTAGTGCATGACACGTGAAAAAAATGAATATGGTTTCACTATGAGGAATTTCATAAATGGGCATCTCTTTCAAGGGTATTGTTACTCTTGTAATCATTTTGGTCATAAAGCAATTGATTGCAGGGTTCATGACAGGAATGGGTATGGCTTCACCAATAGGAACTTAAATATATTTGCACCTTCTATGAACCACAACATTAAGTGTTATAAGTGTAATAATGTTAAGAATATGGTTAAATGGTGTAGAAAAAAATTTCCAGAGACAAGCAAGAATAGGGATATTCAAAAGAATCAAAAGAATCAATTGAGGAAGAAGGTGGACAAATAAAAAGAGCAATGTATGTTGGGAGTAGAGATACTCCCATGCAAAAATTAACCACCTCAAGGAGAGGAGGTGGGGAGGGGGTTGATCTAAGAGTCTTATCTTTAGCCCCAAAGGAGTCCCTTTGCCATTGATGACAAAGGGAGAGAGCTTTGAGTTAGGGGGAGAGCATTCAATCAGGGAGAGCAGTTTCTCAAGGGGAGCAGAATTGGAAAAAGGAAAAAGGAATGGTTAAGGAAAAAGGGTTACCATCAATGAAAAAGGAGGAGATTATTAGAAATTTTGAGTAGTTATGTTGTCATTGATGTCAAGAGTCGGTGTTAGTGATGTCAAAAGTCAGTACAAGGAATTTACAAAAGGAGGGTTAAAATATTTATATTTTAAGCCCAAGATATTTGGTTTAAAGCTTCACATGATTGGTCAAAAGATTGTCTAAATACCCTGAAGGAAGGAGATACCTAGGCCCAAAGGAAATAATATTATAATATTAAAGTTGTTAAGATAAGGCCTAAAGTGAAGGAAGGAAATACCTAGGCCTAAAGGAAATAATATTATAATATTTATTATTATAATATTAAAGTTGTTAAGATAAGGCCTAAGGTTAAGAAAGGAAACACCTAGGCCCAAAGGAAATAATATTATAATATTAAGTGTGAAAAAAAAAGCCTAAGGTTACTTATAAATTGTTGTAATCACAATGACACTGAGAGGTGGGAGTGAATCAGTGTGTTCTTTAAAAATTTCTAAAAAATATGATTTAAAATCAGCAACAGTTTAAAATAGATAAAAGAAGTACTAAAAGCATCACTCATAACACGGCATTTTAACGAGGTTCACCGATGTGGCTACTCAAAATGATTTCTTGGACTACCATCAAATCCAGTCAAATGCAAAGCTACAACTATACATAATCATTCACCAAGCACCAACTGGTAGGAGCACCAACTCCTTAGCTTTATCTGCTTCAACAGAATGGAGCACCAACTCCAATTTTTCCAGCACCAACTGGAAAGAGGCACCAACCCCTTATTCCAAGCTGCAACTTGGAGATCAAAAAGATAAAAGTGATATAACAAAACTTTATTCCTTACAGTCTACTATTTTCTGCATTCTACTTCTACATGAAACTCTTCGCTCTGTCCGATCACACTTTTGAACTTAAAACTCCATTTCTCTACTTTGCGCTATGCACTCACGATCTTCAGATCCGAATGAAGACTTCACATTCTATTCAATCGATCTTCATGCAATTACGATCTGTAGGTTCGAATTACGACTTTGCATTCTTCTGGATCAAACTTCATGCACTCACGCTTCACGCACTCACTCACTATCTCATCACTGCGATCTCTTTTCTTTAACTCCAATGAACTGACACTATGCTCACACTCGAGATCAAAATGACTTACACTTTGTTGTGCACGAACTTCTTTCACATCTGTCGCATCTCACACCTTTTTTTAACTTCACAACAGTCCCCCTTTATATAGAGGTGAGTACCACCTCAAACATATTCGACTCTTCCACAAACACGTCGACTGCAAACCCTAATGAAGATAGCATGAAACCCTAGAATTTTCTTGGCTACTTAATCTTTGTGACTGTCGACTGCAAACCCTAACAACATCCGTCGTAAACCCTAGCAAGTGTCGGCTTTAAAACCCTAGAGACGTTCATTGTAAAACCCTAACACCTGTTGGCTTTGAAACCCTAATAAATCTATTACAAAACCCTAGCAAAGATGGCTTTGAAACCCTAATTGATCCGTTGCAAAACCCTAGAAAAGTCAGCTTTGAAACCCTAGGCATTGTCGGCATCGATCCACCTTGTCGGCCTCAAGCGCTGCTACTACCTCTGTCACCTTTCTCATTGACACTGTTGCCACGTAACACTAACTTGTCGTGATATCGCGACCTTTTTCCTGGCCGTACGCCTCCATGTGCTTGCTATCAAGAAATCATGACCATTTTGGACTTTGCAAGCTTTCCTTGCAACTTGTCATGAAATCGTGACCGTTTTGCCCTTTGCTGATGTCATCATACTTCTTGTCACGAAATCGTGACGTATCCGGTTTCCAACAGCTTTCCTCGCATCCTGTCGTGAAATCATGACCGATTTGGCCTTTGCTGACGTCATCATCCTTCATGTCATGAAATCGTGACGTTTTCGGTTTCCAACAGCTTTCCTCGCATCCTGTCGTGAAATCATGACCGATTTGGCCTTTGCTGACGTCATCATCCTTCATGTCGCGAAATCGTGACGTTTTCGGTTTCCGTACAGCTTTCCACGCAACCTGTCACAAAATCGCGACCGATTTTGGCCTTTACTTACGTCATCATCCTTCATGTCACGAAATCGTGACATTTTCGATTTCCGTACACTTCAAGCTTCACGCAGTAGCGAAAACTCAACAACTTTGCCTTGTGCTTCCAACTTGCTTCTTCTTGAGAAATTTGACTTGTGCCTTACACTTTTTGACTTGAGGTTTGATTGCTGTATCTTTGATGTCTGCACTTTTAGGCCTGTAGCGAAATCGCTACACCTTCGAGTTGAGTGTATTTACCTTGTAGCGAAATCGCTACATCTTTGTCTTGCGCACCTTTTACCTGTAGCGAAATCGCTACACCTTTAATTTGTGCAACTTCTTCTTGTAGCGAAATCGCTACACCTTTCATTTGTGCTGCTTTTTCCCATAGCAAAATTGCTACACCTTTGATTTGAACCTTTGCAACTGTAGCGAAATCGCTACAACTTTTTCCCTTAACACTTTCTCTCTGCTTTTGCCAGCGAAATTTCAACATGTAGCGAAATCGCTACAGTTTCTCAAGTTAGCCTCTTGGCCTCCGACTTGTCGCGAAATCGTGACATTTTGCCTTGCACTTTCTCTCTCCTCACTTCCGTCGTGAAATCGTGACATTTCTCGCTGCATTTTCTCTCTCCTCCGACTTGTCGCGAAATCGTGACATTTCTCGCTGCATTTTCTCTCTCCTCCGACTTGTCGCGAAATCGTGACATTTCTCGCTGCATTTTCTCTCTCCTCTGACTTTCGTCGCGAAATCGTGACAGAAAACATGTCGCGATATCGCGATAGTTTTCTAACTTGTCTTTTTCTTCGAATTTTTCTATCTTCTGCATCTGAATGACTTCTGATCTGTCTACCCACTGCATCCTTGGATCTAACTGCCTGTGTTGACAACAATGACAACCTTCTTGCAGCACCTTGCTCAACAATCTCCCCCTTTGGAATTGTTGGCAACACCTTCACCTTCCTGTAACTCTTCTCCCCCTTTGTCAATAATACCAAAGGGCTGCTGTAGACTCTCCCAGAGTCCATCCTCACACTTCTCAGGCACAATTTGACTCCCCCTGAGTCCATTCTCAAACACTCAAGTGCTCCCCCTGAGAAGGTGATCCCTGTAGCTAGTCACTTCTTAGGAAGTGTGACTACTCCTAATTTTCTCCGAAGATACTCAAATACTTCCTTGGGCAAAGGTTTTGTAAAAATGTCTGCCACCTGTTCTGTAGTTGGGACATAGTCCAATCTAACTTCTCCTTCTCCAAATTTTTCTTTCAAGAAATGATACTTTATAGCAATGTGCTTAGTCCGTGAGTGCATTACTGGATTCTTAGAAATGTTGATTGCACTGGTGTTGTCACACTTTACTGATATTGGTTCACTAAAATTAATACCTAGATCTTTCAAGGTTTGTTTCATCCACAAAACTTGTGTGCAACATGTTGCTGCTGCAATATATTCTGCCTCAGCTGTAGATAAGGACACTGACTCTTGCTTCTTACTGTGCCATGCAACCAATCTATCCCCCAAATAGAATGCTCCTCCACTGGTACTCTTTCTATCATCAACACATCCAGCCCAATCTGCATCTGAATAAGATATAAGAGTGAAATATTTGCCTCTTGGATACCACAACCCATACTCCATGGTGCCTTTGAGATACCGAAAAATCCTTTTAACTGCTGTTACATGATTCTCTTTAGGACCGGCTCTGAAATCGGCTACCATACGGACCGCCTACTGAATATCAGTGTCCGGTTGCAGTTAAATATAGTAAGCTTCCTATCATTGATCTATACATGGTTTGATCCACAGGTGGAGATTTGTCTTCTTTACTTAACTTGCAGCCTATTGTCATGGGAGTGTTGACTGGCTTGTTGTCCTCCATAGTGAACCTCTTTAACATCTCTTTCACATATTTGATTTGGGAAATGAATATACCTTTGTCATTCTAATTAACCTGTAGCCCCAGAAAGTAATATAGTTCACCAATCATTGACATTTCAAATTCATTCTGCATCTTGGTTGCTAAGTCTTTACAAGATTCATCTTTGTTGCTGCCAAATATGATGTCATCCACATAGACAACAAGAACAATGAGGTGCCCACTTTCTGTTTTCACATACAGATTACTGTCCACTAAACCTTTCTTAAATCCTCGTTGAGAGAGATAATTATCTAGCCTAGCATACCATGCCCGTGGTGCTTGTTTTAATCCATACAGTGCCTTCTTTAATCTACAGACAAGGTTAGGATCTTCACTGATTTGAAAGCCATCTGGTTGTTCAATATAGACCTCTTCTTCAAGTTTCCCATTCAAAAATGCAGATTTAACATCCATCTGATAAACTTTGAAGTTCTTGTAGACTGCTAGTGCCAAAAACATCCTAATAGCTTCTAATCTAGCTACTGGTGTGAAAGTCTCTTCAAAGTCAATCCCTTCGACCTGTGCATAGCCTTTGCAAACCAGTCTTGCTTTATTTCTAATGACCTGACCGTCTTCATTCAACTTATTGCGAAATATCCATTTGGTGCCGATTACATTCTTGTTTGCAGGTCTAGGTACTAACTCCCAAGTTCTGTTCTTTTCAATCTGATCTAACTCTTCATTTATTGCCTTCATCCAGCTATCATATTTGCTTGCTTCATCTATGTTTTTGGGCTCAATGCTGGATAAGAGAGAGTAATTACTTATTACTTTCTTTCTTGTCTGAATGCCAGCTGTGGGATCTCCAATTATTTGGTCTCTAGGATGATTTTTCTGCCAGTTGCCCGTTTTGAACTTTCTATTTTCTTGTACCTCTGAGTCATCTGATAAGTTACCTGCATCAGCCGTAGACATATTTTTTGTGCCATGTACTTCATCCCCTTCAATGACTTCTTCGTAGATTGGGTAGTTTTCTTGAAGATTGACTATTTGTTTCCTTCCTTCATCGAATTTAACATCTGCACTATCCACAATTTTCTTGAGTCTCTTGTTGTAGCATTTGTAAGCTTTGCTGTGTGGAGAATAACCAACAAACACACCTTCATCTGCTCTATCTTCAAACTTTCCAAGGTTGTCATCTATTTTTCTAATGTAGCACTTACAACCAAATACTTTGAGATGTTTTGTTGTTGCTTTTCTACCAAACCACGGCTCATATGGTGTTTTGCATTCATGAGTTCTTAACATATACCTGTTTCGAATGTATACTTCTGTGTGAACTGCTTCTTTCCAGAATCTATCTGCTATTTTGCTTTCTGCCAGCAT
Organism: Wollemia nobilis; assembly: GCA_028583015.1. Classification (NCBI taxonomy): domain Eukaryota; kingdom Viridiplantae; phylum Streptophyta; class Pinopsida; order Araucariales; family Araucariaceae; genus Wollemia; species Wollemia nobilis. Next base: position 20,259,401 of record JAQPPZ010000541.1, on the reverse strand, counting down.
GGTGCGTGCCATTTCTTGAATTGTTCTGTTCTTCCTCTCTACTACACCATTCTGTTGAGGAGTTCTGGCTGCTGAATATTGTCTCCTGATACCATATTTTTCACAGTATTCTAAAAATTCATTCGAAATGAATTCTCCTCCTCTGTCTGATCGCAAGCATTTAATCCTTTTCCTTGTTTCATTCTCGACTAGTTGTTTGAAGGTTCTGAACATTTCAAAAGCTTCTATTTTATCTTTTAGAAAGAATATCCAGGTCATCCTGGAAAAATCATCAATACACAGCATAAAGTATTTATCACCGTTTATACTTTGAGTCCTCATGGGTCCGCATAAGTCTATATGAATGAGTTCCAAAGGCCTGCTAGTATGATATTCTTTTGTTTTAAATGAAACTCTGGTCTGTTTTCCCTTCTGGCATGAAGCACACACACTGTTTGTAGGTTTCTTAATGGTTGGAATATCTCTTACTGCTTGTTTAGAACTGATTCTTACCAGATTGTCAAAACTTATGTGTCCAAGCCTCTTATGCCACAACCAGTTTTCTTCTTCTTGTCCCATGAAGCACATACCTTCTAAAAATTCTGAGAGTGTGTACAGATTGCCAGACGTCCTTGAGCCGGTTGCTATTAATTTCTCGCTCTTTATTTTTCTGACTTCACAACCCTGCTTCTTGAACACCACTTCATGTCCTTTGTCACAGATCTGACTTACACTTAACAGGTTATGTTTCAGACCATCCACATATAGAACTTCTTCTGACTTGATTTTCCCTTCGCTGATTTTGACCGATCCTTTACCTATTATTTTGGCTCCATCATTATTGTCGAACTTCACAGAACCACCCTCATATTTCTGTAGATTTTCAAATTTTTGTTTATCACCTGTCATATGACTTGAGCAACCACTATCAAGAATCCATGGTACATATTTATTCTGAGCTCTAAAAGCAGTCTGCACTATTAAGGATTCCTGTTCTTTCCTGAGCTGTTCCTTTTGTTTCCATTCTGTCTTAACTATGTTGTTGGGTTCAAGCTGGGATTTCCCTTTTTCAGAATTTTGCACATATCCTTAAGAGGAACTACTATTGTGTTGTGCCTTATATGGTTGAGTTCTTCTTTTCTGAGATTGAAATGGAACAGACATACTATGACAGTTTCTGGCAATATGCCCGAAGTTGTGACACTTAAAGCATTCTACCGCATAACTCATTAGAGGAGCAAAAGCATTTCTACTAGTGAAGCTTCTTGGACCTATATTATATTTGCAGTCAACAATTTTATGCCCATAATTATTACATTTAAAACATAAACCATAGAAATAGTGATTAAACCTGAAAGATGGTCTTGGCCAATTTGTTGCTGGAGCCTTGGATCTTCCTTTCTTTTGATGTGTGACCTTAGTAAAGCCATCATTGTCAGCTTCCATTTCAGGACTTTCTTTTTCCTGATGTGTTTTTCTTTCCACAGCATGTTTCTTGTCTTTACACTTTTCGCTTTCAACATTGCTTGCTTTTGGTCCAGTTGATGATTCTCCTTCAAGAAATCCGAGACCAAATTTGATACCTGTGGATCTTTGATTACTTAGAATTTTGTCCAGCTTCATTGAACTTTCTTCACGTTTTAAATGACAGTTGATTTTTTGATCCAGCTCTTGTATCTGTACTCGGAGACTCACATTTTCTTCTTCCAATTTGCAGCAGTAGTCAATCTTCATGGTTACTTGTATTTCCAAGTCTTCGGCCCTTTTCTTGTATTCATCTGTCTGTGTTTTTAGGCAATCAATGACATCATTCGCATCCTTAAGTTTCCTTGACAATTTTTCATTCTTATTTTTCTCAAATTTCCATTCCATAAGTGTAGACACCAGCTCACCCTCCAAATCAACTTCAGCCTCAACTTCTTCAATAGAAACTTCAAAATTCATTCCCTCTCTGTTTTCTGTATTTTCTACCTCTTCTGATTCATCTATTTCAAACGCCATGAATAGAGCCTCACCTGTTCCTTCCTCAGAGTCTTCACTAGAACTGTCTTCTGAAGATTCTGCATTTCGTGAGATAAAGCTTTTCTTTTTGAAATTGCCTTTTCTGAAGTTTGTCTTCTTCCTCCATTCACCTCTTTCTTGATGCTGTGTTTCTTCACCTTTGTTCTTATCATTGAGAGGACATTTGGTAGCAAAGTGTCCAATGCCTCCACAGCTGAAACATTTAAGAGGTAGTTTCCCTTTGTATTTTCCTTTTCCTTTCTTCAGCTTTCTTACAAAATTCGCTTCCATTTCATCCGAATCAATCTCTTCTTCAGATACTTGATTTGTGCTTTTGCCTTTTAGAGCTTTGAAGGCTGCTTCTCTATCAGTGGGATTAGATCTTCCTATTCTCATTTCAAAAGCAGTCAAAGAGCCATGCATCTCATCCATACTAAAATGATTTAAATCTTTGGCTTCTTCTATGGCAGAGACTTTTGAATCAAATCTAGGAGGAAGTGATCTCAATACCTTTTTCACAATAGCAGCATCGGTTAATTCTTCGCCAAGACCTCTGATTGAATTTGTGATCCCATTGACTCTTTGCATGAAGGTCTCTATGTTCTCATCATTCTCCATATTTAAAGATTCGTATTGAGCTCGGTGTGCTTGAAGTTTGGCCTCCTTGATCCGATCATCTCCTTCATGAATTTTCTCTAGTTTATCCCTGATATCTTTTGTAGATTCACAACTTATGACTTTGACTAGCTCATTGTCAATTAGTCCACACATAATAGCATTTCTTGCTTTTGAATCATATTCAAATGCCTTCTTACCTGCAGTGTCTGTTGGAGCGGTGGCAGGAGCTTTGTAACCATTAACTACCGCACCCCAGATGTCAAAGCCCAAAGCACTGAGATATGTCTGCATTCTAATTTTCTAGAATGCATAGTTTGTTCCATCAAACATTGGTGCTTTGTTCGAAGAGAATCCTTCACCACTTGCCATTGCGTAACTTCCAAGATCACCTTAGCTGTTTGAGCCTGTTCAGGAACTTGGCTCTGATACCAATTGTTGTAATCACAATGACACTGAGAGGGGGGGTGAATCAGTGTGTTCTTTAAAAATTTCTAAAACATATGATTTAAAATCAGCAGTAGTTTAAAACAGATAAAAGAAGTACTAAAAGCATCACACATAACACGACATTTTAACGAGGTTCACCGATGTGGCTACTCCTCAAAAATGACTGCTTGGACTACCATCCAAATCCAATCAAATGCAAAGCTACAACTTTACATAATCATTCACCAACACCAACTGGTAGGAGCACCAACCCCTTAGCTTTATCTGCTTCAATAGAATGGAGCACCAACTCCAATTTTTCCAGCACCAACTAGAAAGAAGCACCAACCCCTTATTCCAAGCTGCTACTTGGAGATCAAAAAGATAAAAGTGATATAACAAAACTTTATTCCTTACAGTCCGCTATTTTTTGCATTTTGCTTCTGCATGAAACTCTTCGCTCTGTCCGATCACACTTTCGAACTTAAAACTCCATTTCTCTACTTTGCGCTATGCACTCACGATCTTTAGATTCGAATGAAGACTTTGCATTCTATTCAACCAATCTTCATGCAATTACGATCTGTAGGTTCGAATTACAACTTTGCATTCTTCTGGATCAAACTTCATGCACTCACGCCTCACTCATTCACACTCTATCTCATCATTGCTATCTCTTTTCTTCAACTCCAATGAACTATCACTCTGCTCACACTCGAGATCAAAACAACTCCCTCTCTCGCGCATGAACTTCTTTCACATCTGTCGCATCTCACACCTCTTTCCATCTTCGCAATTAGTCCCCCTTTATATAGACGTGAGTTTACCACATCAAACATATTCGGCTCTTCCACAAACACGTCGGCTTGCAAACCCTAATGAAGACTAGCTTGAGAAACCCTAGAATTTTCTTGGCTGCTTAATCTTTGTGACTGTTAGCTGCAACCCCTAACAACATCCACCGTAAACCCTAGCAAGTTTCAGCTTTAAAACCCTAGAGACGTTCATTGTAAAACCCTAACACCTGTCGGCTTTGAAACCCTAATAAATTCGTTGCAAAACCCTAGCAAAGATGGCTTTGAAACCCTAATTGATCTATTGCAAAACCCTAGCAAAGTCGGCTTTGAAATCCTAGGCATTGTCGGCCTCGATCCACCTTGTCGGCTTCAAGCGCTGCTACTACCTCTGTCACCTTTCTCGACGTTGTTGCCATGTAACACTAACTTGTCGCGATATCGTGATCTTTTTCCTGGCCGTACGCCTCCATGCGCTTGCTATCGCAAAATCGTGACCGTTTTGGTCTTTGTTACTTCTTGTCACAACGGACGGTCAAGCTTTCCTCGCATCCTGTCGTGAAATCGTGACCGATTTGGCCTTTGCTGACGTCATCATCCTTCATGTCGTGAAATCGTGACGTTTCTGGTTTCCAACAGCTTTCCTCGCATCCTGTCATGAAATCGTGACCGATTTGGCCTTTGCTGACGTCATCATCCTTCTTGTCACGAAATCGCGACGTTTTAGGTTTTCGTACAGCTTTCCACGCAACCTGTCGCGAAATCGTGACCGATTTTGGCCTTTGCTTACGTCATCATCCTTCATGTCATGAAATCGCGACGTTTCCAGTTTTCGTACACTTCAAGCTTCATGCAGTAGCGAAAACTCTTCAACTTTGCCTTGTGCTTCCAACTTGCTTCTTCTTGACACATTATGACTTGTGCCTTACACTTTTTGACTTGAGGCATGATTGCTGTATCTTTGATGTCTGCACTTTTAGGCCTGTAGCGAAATCGCTACACCTTCGAGTTGAGTGTATTTACCTTGTAGCGAAATCGCTACATCTTTGTCTTGCGCACCTTTTACCTATAGCAAAATCGCTACACCTTTAATTTGTACAACTTCTTCTCGTAGCGAAATCGCTACACCTTTCATTTGTGCTGCTTTTTCCCGTAGCGAAATCGCTACACCTTTGATTTGAACCTTTGCAACTAGTAGCGAAATCGCTACAACATTTTCTTTTAACACTTCCTCCCTGCTATTTCCAACAAAATTTCAACATGTAGCGAAATCGCTACAGTTTCTCAAGTTAGCCTCTTGGCCTCCGACTTGTCGTGAAATCGTGACATTTTGCCTTGCACTTTCTCTCTCCTCACTTCCGTCGTGAAATCGTGACATTTCTCGCTGCATTTTCTCTCTCCTCTGACTTGTCGTGAAATCGCGACATTTCTCGCTCCATTTTCTCTCTCCTCCGACTTGTCGCGAAATCGCGACATTTCTCGCTGCATTTTCTCTCTCCTTCGACTTGTCGCGAAATTGCGACAGAAAACATGTGATATCGTGACAGTTTTCTAACTTGTCTTTTTCTTCGAATTTTTCTATCTTCTGCATCTGAATGACTTCTGATCTGTCTACCCACTGCATCCTTGGATCTAACTGCCTGTGTTGACAACAATGACAACCTTCTTGCAGCACCTTGCTCAACATAAATTAATTATAATATCTATATTATAATAAATTTAGAACCCTAAGTAAGGGGTTGGCACAAAACATTAAGTTTAAATGTTTATTCACGTCGACGTTCGAGCAAGGAAGGAACATGGTATTTATACCATAAGGTTTGAAGGCATAAGGTAAGTCTCCAAATGCATATGCAAATATTGAATTAATTTGTTGATGCAAATTCATGAGCACAAGAGGACAAAGGCTTTTATTTTTAAAAGTGAAGTGGAGCACGTGGAAGGATAAAGTAGCAAGGGTTCATGCCCCTATCACCAACCATGTGGTTGGCCTAGTGGCAAAGCTTGGCAGTGCTAAGTTGTTGATGAACTGAAGGTCTCGCATTCGATTCCCAACGATAGAAAAGGGGAGAAAGTTTTTGTTTTAAGTAATTTGAGTGCCAAAGAAATTGATAAAGTGGTCTTGGCACTTTAGAGGTCTCAAGTGAGCGCTTAGCTCACACGGTGGCTGGGCCATGGCTAAGGCACATATGGTAGTGTAGCGAGGGATCAAATCCCGTAGGAGGCAACATGCAAAGGTATTTATTTTACATGAATAAATTTGCACCTATGGTTATAAGTTGTGCGGTATGCGTTGTCATGGAGGTATAAGGTGTTCAAAATAATTTGAGTTGTGTTTTAGTAAGTGCATTGGAATATTATTTTGAATGGTGGTTATAATTATTTTGGAAATGCATTTATGATAAGTGGGAGATATAAGGGAATAATTTTTATTATTCTATGCATTTAAATTCTAAAGGAAGTTATAGTGAATTATTTTGAAAGTGAATTATTGGAGTCCTTGCTGATTGTGTTTTGAATGTGTTAAGAGGGAGTTAAAAGGTGTATAAGGTACTTTTATTAACTGTACATTTTGTTAAAACATTTTGAAGGGTTTGATTATTTGAGAAACCAAGAGAGTGGTTTGGAAGTCAATTGGGCACGTTTTGGAAGGAATACTTTGTGGATGTTTTGAAATAGATTGTTGCTATCTAACCTTTTGAGTGGCACAAGGAGAATTGATTGTAAAACATATTTTGAAGATATATCTCCATCAAAGTAAAAAGATATGGGCACATCATCCTTTGATTAAAGTGTTTTTGGATTGAATGTTGTGAAATATAAGGTGGAGTAAAAATGATTGTTTGATAAGTATTGTTGAAAATATTTGAGTGAGTTTTTATATGCATGATTGGTAAATTTCTAGAGAACATTTGAGATAGATACTGGATATTATTTGATTTAGGGTTTGAGACCCACATTGTGCTCTTCGTTTGAAAAAGTATGAAAACACTTGTTTAGGGTTTATGAGCAAGTTGTGTTTCATTGATTGAATTATTGAGTGAAACTTCTCGAGCATTGGTTTTGAGTGATACTGAAAGTGAATGTGCAAATATTAGAAATTATATTTATGAAAACGACATACTTAATGATTGAATAGAACATATGGAGTCTTTGATAGAGTACATCATTCTCTATATGTTCCATAGGTTAAACAAATTTTGAATAGAACATGTCTAAACTGATTCAAGTTAAAGGAATTACTTTGAAGATTAGACAAAGCAATTAATAGCATTGTGTGCAAGATTTGAGATTGATTGAGCATATCTTGTGAGTTGTATTGAGCATGTGTTTGAGCATATTTGAGGTAAGTCTTGGTGAAGACTTGAGAGCAGATTGAGCAAGTTCTTGAGAGGACTTGAAGGTAGATTTGAGGTAAGTCTTGGTGAAGACTTGAGAGCATATTGAGCAAGTTCTTGAGAGGACTTGAGGCTAGATTTGAGGTAAGTCTTAGTGAAGACTTGAGAGCATATTGAGCAAGTTCTTGATAGGACTTGAGGGCAGATTTGAGGTAAGTCTTGGTGAATATTTGAGAGCAAGTTCTTGAGAGGACTTGAAGGGAGATTTGAGGTAAGTCTTTTTGAATACTTGAGAGTAGATTTGATTGATTGATTTGTTCAAGATTTGTGTTAAGGCTTGGAGTAAATCTAAGCAGATTTTATTTGTGATTGGATCAAGCTTTGTGTTAAGGCTTGAGGATAGATTTGAGGATAGAGTTTGGTGCAGATTTGAGAGTAGATTTGTGCTAGACCTGAGATAGATATGGAGCAAATTTTTACTACACTTGGGATAGATTTTGGTGTAGATCTGAGATAGTGTTGAGAGCAAGCTTTGGAGGTGATACAACAGAGTACAATAGTATCTAGTGGATAGAGATCCATTAGCCAGGGTAGTGAGGACAGATATCTTCTATGGAGAGAGATCCACAAGCCAGAGTAGTGGAGGCATAAGTCTTCTAGAAGATCATCAACCAAAGTAGAGGGGAAAGAGTTCTCCTATGGAGAGATATCCACAAACCAGAGCAAGGGGAAAGAGTTATCCTATGGAGTGTGATCCATGAACCAGCTGAGAAGATAGAGTTCTTCTATGGAGAGACATCCATGAACCAATTGAGGAGAAAGAGTTCTCCTCGATCCAATTCCATGAATTAGAGAAAAGGGGAAAGAGTTCTCATGTGGAGAGAGATCCACAAATCAGAGCATTAGGGGATTGGTGTCTTCTTTGGATAAAGTTCCATAAATATTGTAATAGGGAATTGATTCCCAAGAAGATTTATTAAGAAAATTTAGTAGAAAAAAATTCTCCGTGGAGTAGCCCACATTGGGTAAACCACGTTAAATTGGTGTCTCTATTGTGTGTAATGATTTATACATTGTTGTGATTACTGCTATTGATATTTTTATTGATAATATTGGATAATATTGTTTGGGAAAGAAAAGTAAAATTTGGTCTTATATTGTTCACCCCCCTCTCAGTATAAGCTTGTGTTCTTCAAATTTATTTTCTTATAATTCCTTATTAGTTTTCCCTTTATCCTTACTCCTTAAGTTGAGACACATATTGTAGTGTAATTTTCTCTTTTTTACCATAAATTCATCAATTTCTTTTGCATTTTAATGTTAAAAATACCCAAATATTCCAACAAATGATATCCAAGAACAATATTCCCTTCATCCATATCAATGACATAAAAATTAGCATGCATAATAAACTTGTCCATAGAAGGCTTAAAGTCTTCAAAAATTGACATCTCTCTCCTTAAAATTGTTGATCCTTGATACTCTTTGCTAGAACCTAGAAACTATTAGCCAAGTCCCTATTTATGAAGTTATGCTTACTGCTAAGCTCTATGGGGATGATAACTTTTTTCTTTTGAATCCAACCTGAAATATATGAAATATATTTTTTAGATTCAAATAAATCTTCTTGATCATTGCTTGGCCTATCTAACACTAAATATGTGCTTACTTTCACCTACACATTATTATCCTTCTCTTTTCTTTCTACCAATTTATTGCAAATTATCTATCCATTTATTACTTCTACATAGTTTTTTGTTTGCTTGTTTATCTCTCTTATAAATTTTTTGGTGGGTTGTAACAAGTTTCTCATCTATTCATTTAATTTATCTAACTAGGCTTTTTCCTCTTTAGAAAAAATTCTAACTCCATGACCTCAACCCGAAAATTTTTATTTTTTATTTTTACTTTTTTCAGAGCAGTTGAGATTTTAACTAACTGTATATTCTTAAAACTAAAATTTTTCAAATCTCATATATTTATTTCTGTAAATTTTATTCAAAATAAATCAATTGACAACTGATTTGCTTACCTAAATTAAGAGAGATGATTTTTTTTCTCTTTGGATGAGTTTTCCACATAACCAAAAAATAACTTCAATAGCCCAATTCCAAACAACTATAACACTCTCAATATTGATTAGGATATAACAAATGATCAATCAATTTTGTAGTACTCAGAATGATCTACATGATGGCACAATTATATTCAATCCATAAAAATACAATCCCACTTTACTAGAAGCATCGTTCTAATACCACATGTTATGTACCTTTCCTCATTAACACCATATGAAATAAATTGGCCATAGTCATTAATCCACACAAGCTAAGAAAATACCCTTCATGTAGGTAACACCAATATTATTTCTTACAAAAGAATCACTCCACAAGATCTCTACTTCAAGAACCAAAACCATATACAAAGAATACTTGACATGAATTTTATTTTCACCCTTGCTTTTATATAGTCTCTTCATCTACCCTAACCCTAATGTTGAAGGGTCGGTCCACATGCAAATGGGGAACCTGAGCTAGTAACTTTTAATAAAAAATAGTTGCATATTTATTAACTCCCTTGTACAGTAAGTAACATTTACATCATAGTGGGTCTACATTAGCCAATAATCTATTTATGGCTCTTGCCAATTATACATTACAGTATTATATTATTAAGTGTCTATCTTGGGTACCTAAAAAACCTACTTTGGTATTCATTTGTCTCATATAGAAAATAAAAAAAATTTATGGGTATCTTGTTTGGATAGAATGAAAGCTCATTTGGCAAGTTGGACTGGTAAGTTCTTAACCATGGTGGGAAGGCTACAACTCATAAATACTGCATTGCACCTCATCCTTATTTATATGATGTCACTTTCAAGATTGATAGTAGGTGTAGCAACAAAAACTAATAAAACTCAAAGGGACTTTATTTGGAAATGATGCAAGAAAAAATTTAGGTTTCCTCTTTGTTGGTGGCATAGGGTTTGCAAAAGGAAAGAATATTAGAGTAGGCTTTTGGAGTTGTAGACTTATTTGGCCTTAAGGGAAAAGCTTGGATGGAGATTATTCAATGGTCAAGAAAAGAATTGGGTAAAAATATCACTTCAAAAACATGTAGGTTCTCTTAATACAATGAAATTATTTAGGAAAAAATCCTACAGTAAGGATCGTCAACATGGAACTTCATATAAAATAGTTTGTAATTGATAAAGAATCATATTATATGGTTAGTCAATGAGGGGAATTATGCATTTTTTGTGTGATGCTTAGTTGAAGCCTTATCCTCATATCTTTGAATCAATATGGCAAGCATTGTCTAGGGCATGCCTAGCTCGTAAAGATCTAAAATTCAAAGACTATTAATATGAGAAACAACTCCAAACCTTGGAATTGTATTAGTAACCTGGTTGAAGGAGAGGCACTCAAACAAATGATAAATGAAAGTTAAAAGATGTGTCAAGAGTTTTATTTTCTAATTTTTACATTAAAGGATGAGTTGGCTTGGAATATAAATATGGTGGATACTCAATCAAGTTAGGATATGAGGATTTAGAGCAATTTAAAGTTCCTACTCCCATAGGTTTTTCTTAAAATAATGTTTGGTCACTAGAGGCTCTTCCTAAGGCCTCAACATTCATTTAATTAATAGGTCAAAGTAAAATTCTTACAAGAGAGCATGTTATGGACCTTTTATATGTGCCTTTTGTGAGAAGGATTTAGAAACATTAGATCATTTACTTCATTATTATCCCTTTGTTCATACTCATTGGGGCTAATTTTTTAAAATATAAAAACATATTAAGTAGATAAATTTAAAGCATTATGTATTTTGCGTAAGATTAGCCTTACCATGATCTCTTGTAATTTATGGATTGAAAGAAATTTTTTAAAAATAAATATCAAAATAATGTCCAAGTTTGAAACTAGACTATTGCCTTTCTTGCATATTATTTATAAATATGGTGTTCATCACGAAATTTTAAAGTCTAAAAAAATATAATAACAATTTAATTACAAAACTTAAACATGTATAAAAAAATTATTCTAATAATAACATTAAAAAACTACTTTAATTCAAGATAAAACAAAGATATTTTAAAAAACAAAAAATTGATACATAGAGGAGTCCGCAACTACCTTTCTTTTTTGAACAACTAGTCACTAGGTCAAGTCGCATTGTCTTTGACCTAACGTCAAATCATGGTGTTACTACTATAACCCCTATCTTGCCTCGGTAAACATGATCCAAAGTGAAAGAGAATCTTATGGCTCAAGGTTGGTACCACCATCATCAAATTGGCGCACACTCAACAGACTCAATTCAAACTATTACCTTTGCCCAAATTGAACATGCCCCCAAAGTTTGAACCTAGATCTCTTCTTGGTAAGTGCCCAACATTTTACCAATCCACCTAACCTTACGGAACAAATATTTATATTTGTATGTGAATTTTTAAATTTTAAATGATTAAAAGTTAAATTTAAAAATGTCCAATAATCTCCGTGTATAGCTTTTACGGTGAAAACATTGTATGTCTTTCTTCAATGAAATGCATGTTCATTTATGGTGAACTCGCACATAAGTTATGGTCATCCAAACTCTTAGGCAAGTTAAAGGATAGAATTAAAAGAATGTGACTACATAATGCATAGCTTTTTAACAATATATTGTGTTGGTTATCAACTTGAATAGTTAATATAAATTTTAGATAATATTATTAATAATTTTAAAATTATTTAAACATTAGTATTATAATATAAATATTTAATAGTTTGCATTAGTTTATACTAAAAATGGAATTTATGTTTTTTATTTAAAATTTAAGAAATATAATAAAGTAAAATTATATTATTTGATATTATTAATTATATTTAATTAAACCATGTATGTATATATATTTTTTAATAAGTTATATGTTGCTTTTATTGAGGTCACTTTCATTCAAATACCAAAATATTATGTTTGTTAAATTATAATATTATGTCTGTTGTGATCGATCTAAACATATATTTAGGTATTTGTTTCTGGATCATTTTTATGCCCTGCTCATCAAGGGCTTCACTTAATCCTTTTCAAACATATGGTCACAAGGAATATCAGAGAGTTATTGTTATTATTGCTTCTGGATATTCTTCGACAAATCTTACAAACGTTGGCACGAGTGACAGCTTCCTCGATGGCATTCCTAAGGAGAGCACCCTTGTGGGTCCTTCTCAATCCACCAATCGAATGCTCGAATATGATTCTCTTGTTAACGATGGTTCAATTGTTGCTAAGGTTGAGTAGCATTGTTGCTTGTTCAGGGCCAAGAATCATATGGGGAAAGGTAAATCCCCTATAATAATTGAGAATTATGGATACATATTTGAAGACTCACCCCCTCCTCCTAAAGTCAGCAAGAGAGAAGACTCCTCTGCTAGGTCGTTAATGCTGAAATTCTTTGAACAAGGCAATAAATCTAACTCCAAAGAGAAACTTGGTGTCTCCATCACCAGCTTCAACCATATCCAAGACCTCAGTGATGTTCTCAAGGCCCTTACTAGGGAAACCAAGATGCTCCTCTCCCCTTTAGTAGGCTAAGGTTATCCTTGTCGAATATAAGCTCTCTCTTGTGAGTACTCATAATGACGATCTATCTTCTCCTACATTGAGCGATGCTAATTAATGAGTCTATTTCTTGGCACTTCCTTCCTTTGTTCCGTTTTTTGGTTTCTATTGAGTTTTGGCTTCAGGTCTGCATACCCTATTCTTTTTGGAGATCTTCCTAGTCATAGTTTCTTGTGTTGGTTAGATGAGTTTCTCCCTGTTGTGGAGAACTTTGCTTTCTAATTCTTGTTTTCATTGTGTAAAAAGGTTTGGGGACCCTTTCAAAACTCCTTCCTCCAATCAATAAAAAAAATTATGTTTTTTTTTAGGTTAACCACACCATATTCAACATGGTTTTTTTATCATAAATCTTTTTCATTTATTCTTTTTATCAAATATATTTTCTAACTTCCTCCAATTTTTATGTCTCCATAACTCCTTAGACATTATTTTACTTTGAATTTCACTATGATTGGTTAAATTATCTATTAATCAATTATATTCTCTATAAATATGCTCACATTTTTAGGGATTGCCTTTCATAATAGGTGATGAACATCATCAATAATAATTTTTTTAATTGTTAGGACCCTATCCTCACACTATTTTTGTAATTATCATATAACTATGTAATGATCCTCTTTCAATGTGAGGACCCCTTTATAATGTTATTTTGTAATACTTTGTGATGGTATGTGGTAAGTGAGGTATCTAGACAAGTGGAGTTATTTCATATAACCGTTATCAAGAATGTAACTAATGTTTGCTAGAATATTCTAGCTTGAGTGGCACTTTACATGTTAGCTAACTCTTGAGCATTAGGTTAGGGTTTCATAATGAAGAACATATGCTTATACTGAGAGGGGGGGTGAACAGTATAAGATCTAAATTTTTACTTTTCAAACCAATTACCATCATAAATATCAAAGCAATAAACATCACACAAAGCATCACACACATGAGAGCCATCATTTACGTGGTTCACCCAACTTGGGCTATGTCCACAGAGAAAATATTTTACTAAAACTTTCTCAATCAATCTCTTGGGAACTCTTTCCCGATTACAATGTTTATGGACCACAGTCCAATGGAGATACTGATCCCCTAATCTCAAGTTCATGGATCTCTTCCACAGGAGAACTCTTTCCCCTTTAGCTCTGGCTAGTGATCTTCTAGAAGACTCTGTCTCTCTCTACTGCACTGACTGGTGGATCTCTTTCCACTTGAAGACTCCTCACTCAGAAGACCTATCTTCAATTGTCCTGGCTGCTGGATCTCTATCCACTGAGACTCTATCCTCTATACTCTGTCACCTCCAAAGCTCTATCAGCAAGCTCACATAGAACTTGCTCAATATCTATCTTACAAGCTCACTCAGAACTTGTCCAATCTCTATTCAGCAAGCTCACCAAGAACCTGCTCAAAATCTGCTTCAACAAGCTCACCAAGAACCTACTCAAAATCTGCTTCAGCAAGCTCACCAAGAACTTGCTCAAAATCTTCTTAGCAAGCTCACCAAGAACTTGCTCAAATCTACTCAACAAGCTCACACAAAACTTGTCCAAATCTGCTCAATAACTTTCTCAACTCAAATCAATATCATAGAAACATAAAGAGAATTGTTAGAGACTCAATATGTTCTATACTCAATATTCAATCACTTTCTCAACTCAATATCATAGAAGCATAAAGAGAATTGTTAGAGACTCAATATGTTCTATACTCAATACTCAATCACTTTCTCAACTCAATCTCATAGAAGCATAAAGATAATTGTTAGAGACTCAATATGTTCTATTCTCACAACTCAATCACTTTCTCAATTCAGAATATAGAATAGTTTGTTTTATGGAACTTGAACAATCACTTCATACATCCACTTGACTAGGCTTAATCAACTCACTCAACCAATCACTCAAGAAACAACTCTTGCTCACAAACCCTAGTCCAAGCATGTGATCATCCAACTCAAAATATTTCCAACAATGCTCAACAACAAATCTCACATAACAATGATACTCATGATCCTTCAAGCTTCTCAAAATAGTTTTGCCAACAATGCTAATCACATAACAATGATACTCATGATCTCTTCAATATTTTGCACAAGATTCTCAACCCAAAGATTTTGCAATCACACTCAAGTCTTGGCACAATCAATCTCAACAACAATGCTCATCAAAACAATTTTGAAGTCACTCCACTAATCCAGAAAACCTTGTACCAACAACTTCAAAATTCACTAGGCAATATGGCAAAAGTCACTTTCCAGAAAACCTTATTCAACAAGCAACTTTCAAAAAGGAAACCACAATCAATCCTTTTCTCTCCAATGATATTTTCAGAAATCAATCACCCAATCAAGTCAATGGAGAATATTGCCCATACCTTTTTGATGCCAAGGAGTTGTCCACAAAATCTATCAAACTCAACACACTTTCAAATATTTCCTTTTCAATCACAAAGAGGTTAGAGGACTTGAGTAATATCACAACAATAAAAATAATATCCCAATAACACCTTATTACTCCTACTCAATAAAATTCACCATGTCCCCTCATGAAAGAATTAATCCCCTTTGAAAAAGAATAAATCAAACTCACTTTTGAACCCCTTTACAAAAACAAAAATATCTCTTTACACACACCTTATTTCTCCTTCTAAGCAAGTTAATCAAATAGCCCTTGAAAAATGCTTTCCAACGATATATAATATGCTACCCTTCCAAAAATAAAACCATAAAAAATCTTTCAATTTTCTAAGGCATAGCATAACCCTTATTTCTCCCTTAAGGCTATTTTAATAAAAATTAAAAATTAAAAATTAACTTGCCTCACCTCTCGGAGGGATTCGATCCCCCGACGTCCTCCTTCCCAATGCCTTAACCATGGCCAAGCCATCATTGGGCCATGTGCCCACACGTGCCTAAAGAGGCACGAACTGCACCAAAAACCTCACGAACTTGCGCCTTTCGAAATAATCAAAATGTGCTTCGAGCGCTTTGACCTTGCAAGCAACCTCCAAGCGAATCGAACGCGGGACCTCCTGTGTCTCGCCAAGCCAATGCACTGCTAGGCCAAGCTGGCCTATGTGCTCCACAAATCCAAACGTTCCCTGCTTCAACCTTTTCATAATTCGTAAAGTATTTTAAAACACGAGCCTTAATTCGCATGCGCTCCAAAAATGAATTAGCAAGGATGTCTTCTTCTAAGGTTTGAGAGGGCATTAAATAGGAAATATTACACCACCTTTTCAAACGTCGGTGCTTTCGAATTCGAACGAGAAAATAAGATAAAACCTTTACAAAGCCTTTAATTAATTATTTTAAAAACCCACTTTGGGTTATTTTTAAAATAATTAATAATAACTTGCCTTCTTTACACCTTGATGAACCCATCCTTTGGGTTATTGAATTATTATCCACTTGCCTTCTTGAAACTTGATGAACCCAACCTTTGGGTTATTAATATTTGCCTTCTTGAAACCTTGATAAACCCAACCTTTGGAGTTTATTATTTTTACACCGGATGCTCAAATTAAACCCAACTTTTGGATTTATTCCCAATAAAATAATTGCAACCTTATGACCCAAAATATTATAATTAAAATTACAATATTGACTTTTGGGTTTCTCCTTCAACCTGGAATAATATTATAAGAATTATAATATTATGTGCTCCTCTTACTCTTGAACAATCTGCTACCATGGTGGAATTAAATCAAACTCTGACTCACTTCCTTGAGTGCACTGATGAAGACATTTTACCTTAACACCGAAACTATTTCCCTTTCACTTGAATTGGCGAAGGATGATCACTGGCATCTTACTGACATCATGACATCAATGACAACTCACTTTGGACATTTGGTGATAACTTCTCAAAATGTCCAACAATATCCCCCTTTGTCATTGATGGCAACCCAAATACTCATGCTGAAAACTTAACTCACTTATGCTCTGCTCCCCCTGGGTCAAATCTCTCCCCTTTTCCTTTTACTTATCAATCTGCTCCCCCTTACTCTAATATCTCCCCCTTTGACATCAATGGCAAAGGGTCACCTTTGGGGCTCGGGGCTAAGAATGAGCCTCTTAGCTTAGCCCCTCCCCCACCTCCTGATGAGGTGTTTAATTCTAGGGTGGGAGTATCTCTACTCCCAGAAAGCATTATTCTTTCCCTTTGTCATCTTTCCTTCTTGCCTGATTCTTCTGATTTCTCTGACCAACTTCCATATCCATATCTTCATTTCTATCTCTATTTCCTATTCTGTTCCTTTCTATCAAAGTCCTTGTTCACGTTCTTATTCTTTTTTGAGTCTCTATTCCTGTTCATATTTTTGTTCTTTTTTGAGTCTCTATTTTTGTTCCTGTTCTTATTCAAATTCTTCCTATTCTAGCTTCTTCTTGATTTAGGTATGTCTGCTCTACACCACTTTGCTATGTGACCATCATTATTGCATTTGTAGCACTGAACACTATTATTATTCCTTGGAGGAATGAATGACTTTGGACTCCTCCTAGTGAAGCCATATCCTCTTTTGTCTTGAACCCTGCAATTCACTGCCTTGTGACCAAAATGATTACATGAGTAGCAATACCCATGAAAGCATTGTATACTTCCATATTCCTGTCTTCCCTGTGCTCTACACTGTGAAGCCATGTGCCCAAACCTGTGACAAGAAAAGCATCTTCCATTGAAACCACTTTGTCTTGGTCTCATTGGTCTTCTAGTCTCTCTTGACCTATTCTGATTGTTGTTCCATCTGAATCTTCTTTGCCCATTGTTCTTATTCCTATTGGACTCACTAAAATCTGATTCCTCCTTAGAATTTTCACTTTCACTTCCACTCTCATCTAAGAATCCCTCTTCTGAAGTATCCTCTTCTTCTGAAGTATCTGAAACTGGTAGTTAACTTATCTTCTTGAACCTGTTTGCTTCCAAGACCTGATTTGCAAGAAACTCTTTGTTGTCCACTCTTGAACTTATCCATGTTCTTAGAACTATTTGTGAACCCTTTTATTGTGATCTTAGATTCTTCTAGATCCTTCTTGAGTAGTGCCACTTCCTGTGCTAGTTGTTCACATTCTGAGATCTTAGCTTCTAGCTTGTCCTTGGACCTGTTTGCCTTAGCCTTGGATTTCTCTAAATCCTCTATGAGTGCTCTTCTTTCATCATCACATTCCTGCAACTGAATTTCAAGCTTAGAATTCTGCTTTCTCACCTTCTTTACTATTTTAAGAGCATATATGAGTTCTCCCTTGAGATCATATCCATTCTCTTCTAAGTATTCCTCTATTTGTTTGCCTTTGTCTGAATTTCTACTTCCTTTAGACTTGATTTCTACAGAACCATCTTCTTTATCTTCCAAAGCCATTAGAAGATTCTCATTTGGCCCCAATATTCTATGTTGTAACCAGATCTCATTTTATTTGGATAAGAGACATCTTTCCCCTTTGATCTCATTGAGTACATAAATATTTCTTTCTCTTATAGCACTAGCTACTAGTTTCCTAGATTTAGATTTTCTTACTTCACATCTATCTTGATGAAAAGTTACCATATGGCCTTGATCATAGAGTTGACTAATGCTCAAGAGATTATGTTTCAGACCTTCCACATATAGAACATTTTCAGCTTTTGCTTTCCCATTGCTTATACTTAGAGTTCCTTTTCCACAAATATTTGTTGAACCATTGTCCCCAAAGCTTACTGACCCTCTATTTCCTTCTTTCAAAACTATAAACTTGTCTTTTTCTCCTGTCATGTGTCTAGAGCATCCGCTATCCAGAAACCATTTTTCTTCTCTATCCTGAGCATGCAAAGCTATTTGAACTAGCAAGGATTTTAATTTTCCTTTCCCTTTTTCTTCTTTTCTAGTAGTTTGAGTTGTGGTCTTTCTATTAGACTTAGGGATTTCTAGTTTACACCTTCTAGCTGTATGCCCAAAACTATTGCATTTGTAACACATAACATCATCATTCATAAGTGGTGCAAAGGAATTTGTATTTCTACTAACATTGCTTCTTCTAGTACATTTATGACCATATTTATTGCAAGAAAAATAATATCCATGGAAGGAATTTTGTAACCTATTTTGATGAGGACTCGATCTGGTATTCTTCCTTTTGTGGTCTTATTTCCTTGAGATATGGTGAGATACCTCCTTTTTTCTTGATGTTCCTACCTCTTGCTGACATGCTTCTTTCTCTTGCTTACTTGGTGTTGCTCCTTGTAATCTCTTATTTATTTTAGTTCTACATTTTAGCATAACAATCTCTGCTGCCACTCTCTCAAGTCCTACTTCTTTGGATTCCAACATGTCTCTCAACCGATGTTCAATCTCTCTTCTTTATTTCACTTCTATTTTGAGTTCTATTAGTCTTTGTAGAAGTTCAATTCTTGCCAATTCATCATTTTAGATTTGTTCCTTTAGTTGTGCATTCTCTTCTTGAATTATTTCAAGATCTTGGAGATAGATGAAAAGTGCTTCCTCAAAGTCTATAATCTCTTCTTCATTTTCTGAACTCATGTGTGTCTCTGATGGATCCTCCTCCAAGTTGTTAGACTCTTTATGGAGTGACCCACTCTGATACCAATTGAAGAACATATGCTTATACTGAGAGAAGGGGTGAACAATATAAGATCTAAATTTTTACTTTTCAAACCAATTACCATCATCAATATCAAAGCAATAAACATCACACAAAGTATCACACACATGAGAGCCATAATTTACATGGTTCACCCAACTTGGGCTACGTCCACAGAGAAAATATTTTACTAAAACTTTCTCAATCAATCTCTTGGGAACTCTTTCCCGATTACAATGTTTATGGACCACAGTCCAATGGAGATACTGATCCCCTAATCTCAAGTTCATGGATCTCTTCCATAGGAGAACTCTTTCCCCTTTAGCTCTGGCTAGTGATCTTCTAGAAGACTTTGTCTCTCTCTACTGCACTAATTGGTGGATCTCTTTCCACTTGAAGACTCCTCACTTAGAAGACCTATCTTCAATTGTCCTGGCTACTAGATCTCTATCCACTGAGACTCTATCCTCTATACTCTATCACCTCCAAAGCTCTGTCAGCAAGCTCACATATAACTTTCTCAATATCTATCTTACAAGCTCACTCAGAACTTGTCCAATATCTGTTCAACAAGCTCACCAAGAACCTGCTCAAAATCTTCTCAACAAGCTCACCAAGAACTTTCTCAAAATCTGCTTCAACAAGCTCACCAAGAACTTGCTCAAATCTGCTTAGCAAGCTCACCAAGAACTTGCTCAAATCTTCTCAACAAGCTCACCAAGAACTTGTCCAAATTTGCTCAATAACTTTCTCAACTCAAATCAATCTCATAGAAACATAAAGAGAATTGTTAGAGACTCAATATGTTCTATACTCAATATTCAATCACTTTCTCAACTCAATATCATAGAAGCATAAAGAGAATTGTTAGAGACTCAATATGTTCTATACTCAATACTCAATCACTTTCTCAACTCAATCTCATAGAAGCATAAAGAGAATTGTTAGAGACTCAATATGTTCTATTCTCACAACTCAATCACTTTCTCAACTCAGAATATAGAATAGTTTGTTTTATGGAACTTGAACAATCACTTCATACATCCACTTGACTAGGCTTAATCAACTCACTCAACCAATCACTCAAGAACAACTCTTGCTCACAACCCCTAGTCCAAGCATGTATCATCCAACTCAAAATATTTTCAACAATGCTCAACAACAAATCTCACATAACAATGATACTCATGATCTCTTCAATATTTTGCACAATATTCTCAACCCAAAGCTTTTGCAATCACACTCAAGTCTTGGCACAATCAATCTCAACAACAATGCTCATCAAAACAATTTTGAAGTCACTCCACTAATCCAGAAAACCTTGTACCAACAACTTCAAAATTCACTAGGCAATATGGCAAAAGTCACTTTCCAGAAAACCTTATTCAACAAGCAACTTTCGAAAAGGAAACCACAATCAATCCTTTTCTCTCCAATGATATTTTTAGAAATCAATCACCCAATCACAAACAATTTTGAGAAGAATATTTGCCCATACCTTTTGATGCCCTAGGAATTGATCTCACAAAATCTATCAAACTCAACACACTTTCAAATATTTCCTTTTCAATCACAAAGAGGTTAGAGGACTTGAGTAATATCACAACAATAAAAATAATATCCCAATAACACCTTATTACTCCTACTCAATAAATTTCACCATGTCCTCTCATGAAAGAAATAATCCCCTTTGAAAAAGAATAAATCAAACTCACTTTGAACCCCTTTACAAAAACAAAAATATCTCTTTACACACACCTTATTTCTCCTTCTAAGCAAGTTAATCAAATAGCCCTTGAAAAATGCTTTCCAACGATATATAATATGCTACCCTTCCAAAAATAAAACCATAAAAAATCTTTCAATTTTCTAAGGCATAGCATAACCCTTATTTCTCCCTTAAGGCTATTTTAATAATTAAAAATTATAAAATAAAATTGCCCCGCCCCTCTCGGGGGATTCGATCCCCCACCGTCCTCCTTCCCAACACCTTAACCATGGCCAAGCCGTCGTTGGGCCACACGCCCACACGTGCCTAAAAGGGCACGAACTGCACCAAAAACCTCACGAACTCGTGCCTTTCAAAATAATCAAAACATGCTTCGAGCACTTTGACCTTGCAAGCAACCTCCAAGCGAATCGAACGCGGGACCTCCTATGTCTTGCCAAGCCAACGCACCGCTAGGCCAAGCTGGCCTATGTGCTCCACAAATCCAAATGTTCCCTACTTCAACCTTTTTGCAATTCACAAAATATTTTAAACATGAGCCTTAATTCGCATGCGCTCCAAAAATGAATTAGCAAGGATGTCTTCTTCTAAGGTTTGAGAGGGCATTAAATAGGAAATATTACACCACCTTTTCAAATGTCGGCGCTTTCGAATTCGAACGAGAAAATAAGATAAAACCTTTACAAAGCCTTTAATTAATTATTTTAAAAACCCACTTTGGGTTATTTTTAAAATAATTAATAATAACTTGCCTTCTTTACACCTTGATGAACCCATCCTTTGGGTTATTGAATTATTACCCACTTGCCTTCTTGAAACTTGATGAACCCAACCTTTGGGTTATTAATATTTTAAATATTTGCCTTCTTGAAACCTTGATAAACCCAACCTTTGGAGTTTATTATTTTTGCATCGGATGCTCGAATTAAACCCAACTTTTGGATTTATTCCCAATAAAATAATTGCAACCTTATGACCCAAAATATTATAATTAAAATTACAATATTGACTTTTGGGTTTCTCCTTCAACCTGGAATAATATTATAAGAATTATAATATTATGTTCTCCTCTTACTCTTGAACAATCTGCTACCATGGTGGAATTAAATCGAACTCTGACTCACTTCCTTGAGTGCACTGATGAAGACATTTTACCTTAACACCAAAATTGTTTCCCTTTCACTTGAACTGGCGAAGGATGATCACTAGCATCTTACTGACATCATGACATCAATGACAACTCACTTTGGACATTTGGTGATAACTGCTCAAAATGTCCAACACATAAAGTGTATCTTTAAGAGATATGGGACCATGAATAGATCTATATTTTTACAAATTAATGAAATTATTGAAGGAGGTTGTTGGCACTTTGCATGTCAGCTAAATCTTGAGCATTTGGTTAGGGTTTCATGAAGTGTATCTTAAAATATATGTGCCCATGAACAAATCTATATTTTTATAAATGAATGAAAGTATTGAAGGAGGTTGCCCCCTAAAATAGGCCAATGATTCTATGTTTTTTTGTGAGATTGTTTTAATTATGCATTTATATTTTGTATTACAATATACTATTCTTTTATAAAATTTTATTTTAATCACAATATTTATGTGAATGAGTTTATTTTTATTAGAAGGTTCCTAATAAGTGGTATTAGAGCACTTTCTAGGGCCAACTTTCGCTACAACTACAATAGTTCTTGCCCTTCCATTTTGATTATTAGGTGTAAATTTCCTATATTTCTAATTTTTAACTTGTTTCTTTAAAAAAATAGGCTTTTTTTGCATTAGTTTATTAGGTTAGAAACCTTGTGTTGTGGGTTTTAAAATATTACAGAGGAACTATCATTATTGGCCAAGTTATATTGCATGTAAAGCATCTAGTTAAGTGAAGGGAAATCGGGTTCCAATACCTAGGCCTCAGATAG
This sequence comes from Wollemia nobilis, assembly GCA_028583015.1. NCBI lineage: Eukaryota > Viridiplantae > Streptophyta > Pinopsida > Araucariales > Araucariaceae > Wollemia > Wollemia nobilis. The sequence continues at coordinate 20,236,410 of JAQPPZ010000541.1, read as the reverse complement.
CACCCATCTATGGAATTGAGCTCTCGCATATCGTTGGGTATATCATAATACTTCTAGAATTAGGAGAAACATGTAGCCCTATGAATATTTTTGGTCTTGTATTATCCATAGTATACTAAACACAACATCTAAAAATATTACCCTCTCATACTATTAGAAATGTAGATAGTGTGCTCAAGGGTATGTGTGGAATCCTCCTTGAGTTGTGGTATAAATTTTTATCTAAGCACTATCGCTCATCATTATGGTATAACAAAGGGTCCATGGGTAGTACATACACCCTGGATTAGAGTACCATGTTTTGTGAATGTTTAACTACAAAAACAAACTCGTGTTCTATCGACTATTAAAACCTACAAACAAATCCTCCCATAAAAAATGAGCATATAAAGGAGACCTCCCTATCCCACAATTATAGCATGAAATATCTAAAATAAGTTATATAGGAACATAATAATCAATATAGAAATAGTCAGAGTCAGTAATAGTTAGGACAACTTTGTTAGTGTCAATAACAGTTGACTATGACAACAAAATTCATAATATATAGGAAGTTAAAACAATGTTAATAATAGAACAATTTCAGTGATAAAAAATTATCAATAACAGAACTACGTTAGTAACAATGAGTGTCAGTGACATAATAGTGTTGGTAACAAACAATGCAATCTCATAAGGGGTTGCCTAATAAGAAATCAATTTTTTGAGTGAATCAAGCCTCCAAGAGAAAAACTGATAATACTTGAAGACAACACTTTCCCTAAAAAGTTTAGGGTACCCAAAAATAGGGTTTTGATATATAGCTCATTACGATTATTTTGTCAAGCTAATCAATTTGGTATATAGCCTCCATGTACTTTGTTTGGGGTATTGAAAAATATCATTTTGGGACCTATTCCATTACAATAGAGTTTTCAAGCTAATAATTTTTATATATAGCACCCATACACTTTTTTTAGCTCCTTACTAAAAATTGTATCTCCTAGAACAAAACTTCTATTTTTAGTAAGTCATTGGAAGTGGTGTAAATCAGACCAAAATGGCTAGCGAAACTAGAGGACACCAAAAAGATATTGAACAAAACACTTTTTTGTAGGACATGCATACCATCGTCACTACCCTTATCAGTGGCATTAAAATGAAGGAAGAAGTAAATATTCTGAGAGGTGAACACATATGATTCAAAGCTAAAATGGAAAAAGAATTAGAGGTTGAGGAGAAACTCAGGGATGATCCAAAGATGTTTGAGCATTGTTATAATGGCCAACCAAGTGGCAATACCACCAATAGAGAGAAAGGCATCATAAGTAGAAGGAATGCTATCATTCTATTTTTGACATAAATACTTCATTTAAAATGTCTAAATTAGACTTTCCAAGGTTCAATAGAAAGGATGTTGATGGGTGGTTATGTCAAGTAGATAAGTTCTTCAAACTTCACAATATCCCTAAATATTTGTAGGTCACCGTGGCATCTTTTAACTTTGAATCTGAAGTTTTACAATGGTATCAATGGTTACAACACACAACTATTGACCTTTATAGGGAATATTTTGATTCATAATTACTTACTCATTTTGGCCCTAGTGAATATGAGGACTTTACAAGAGCATTAACCAAACTAAAAAAAAATCTCTATGGTTTGAGACTATTAGACCCAATTTGAGAAACTAACTAATAGGATCAAGGGATTTGCTGAAGGCTTTTGTAGAGTTGTTTCATCAATGGCTTGAAAGATGATATCAAGGCTGGTATCAAGATGTTCAAACTACAATCTATGATGCAGGCTATAGAATTGGCGCTATTGGCCCAAAAAAAAAATTGGCTCAAAGGAGGTTGCCTAAATATCTATAGGATAAACCCATATTTCCTTTCAAGTTCACACCCAATATTGGAAATAAATCTACCCCCTACAAGCTCTTGACTACAGAAGATATGGATGCCCGACGTGCATAATTTTTATGTTATAATTGTGATAAAAAATATTCACCAAGGTATAAATACATCTAAAAGAACCATTTTTGGTTGGATGTAGACGAGTCAATAAGTAGAGAATAAACTAATAATTTAGTAAAACCATCAAAGTAACCACCTCAAGATGAGGGTAAAACACAAGAAGAACCACATCCAAAATAAATTATCCATGCTTTTGTAGGAATTACTACCCCTCAAACAATGAAAGTAGTAGGTTTTTCCAAAGGTCAACATCTTACAATTCTTATTGATTCAGGAAGTAAATACAACTTTATTGATCATTAAGTCACCAAGAAAGTCAATTGTTACATACATGCATGCAACTCCTTTGAGGTTATGATGGCAAATGGTAAAACTTTGTCTTGTAAAGAGAAATATCACAATGTTAAGTTGAACATAGGAGATTATGAATTTAAAATGGATATGTTTGCTCTTCAACTAGGAGGATGTGATATTGTGATAAGAGCTCAATCGTTAGGTACTTTGGGAATCATCATCTAAAAATTTTTAGAGTTATGGATGTAGTTTTCATAGAATGCTAGGTCCTACACTCTTTGTGGTTCACAAGTAGGATCTCCCTAGATTATTGGTGAGTAGAAATTATTTTTAGAAAACAATCAATTTTTTCCATAAATTATTGACAAGTTTGTAAAATTATGAATATCACGCACAGTATATGTCTGTAGTGTGGGGAATGAGTTCCTTTGTACCTATTAGTTTGGTGGGGGGTGTTTGTATATTTTCATTTCATCCAAACCAAATAAAACTAAGTGTAGAAAAATAAATAAATAAATTATAAACCAAAAATGAAATTAAAATGCTAAAATAAAAGTGCAGGAAATAAAAGTATGAGAAATAAACATACAACTAAATTAAAATAAATTTGGAAGTAAAACAGGAAATCTAACTATTGAAAATATATAAATAAAATTTAAAAATGGAGAACTACTACAAGGAGTGGGCCCAAGCTCCCGCAAATAGTCCACCCGGCTAATTACGTAAAGATTGCTTTAAGCAAATAAAAATATTTGAAACTGTATAAATTATGCATAATAGAATAATTCTATTAACTGTGTAATTGATTATTCGACTCCTTTTTCCCATTCGTCTGGCCTGCGTTCTTGTATAAAATGTAACCAGATCCTATTACAATAATAGATTGGTCTATTTTAATCACAATGTGATTTGCTACAATCATTTATACACAGTTATTATTATCTCCTATTAAAAGCATGGTCGTTCACCAAAAGGATAAATATAATAATCCTTAGGTGTACATAATAATCTAATCCTAAAAATAATGCTTTAAAAGCTTACATGGTCAACCGATCAACCAATCAACTTTTAATAATTAGAATAAAAGTGTTTTATTCTATTATAATCATAATGCACGTTAAAATCTAATATGCATAAGAATACGAATATTTCTCCTTTATCTTTTGTGCAACAACCTCCTTCAAAAGTGCATAGTCAATTGGTCAACCGGTCAACGTTGAATTGGTCAACTTGTCAACATTGACTTGGTCAACCAGTCAACTCATCAATGGGAGTCAGGCATCGAGAGATAGGTCGGGATTCAAATACCGAGAGATAGGTCAGGAGTCACGCACCAAGAGATAGGTCAGGATTTAGGTACTGGGATACAGATCGAGAGTCATGTTAGGAGTCAGGTGCCAGCCTACGACTAGGAGGCAGGTGCCATCTTGTGGTTGGGAGTCAAGTGCCATCCTATTACTAGGTGTCATGTGCCAGACTATTGCTAGGAGTCAGGCACTAGCCTACTACTATTCACAGTAGTTCTCTTCAAGATGTATTCATGCATTATCAGACCCAAATGGGATGTAGACTTAAAAACACCAGATTAGAAGCAAAAATTTGTGTTTACACACATTTTTTACTAAAAACACTCGTCAAACATAATACTTCATTTTCTATAAATTATATGCAAAATCTATATAAAATATTTTTTAAATGCTAATTAGACCAATAATGATACCCTTAAAAGTGTATATAAAATGAGAATTTATGGTGCTCATCATTCCCCCATGCTGAAGATTTGACATGCCCTCATGTTACAGCCCCCTAGTATAGATTTTTTTTTATATGGGAGACAAGCACCTTTATATGGGATTCACACACCTGTATATGGAAGTCAGACGCATGTATATGGGATTCAGGGCTTTTTTTTTTGGTTAGTGCTCTTCCCCATGTCGAAGATTTGACATGCCCTCATGTCACAACCCCAATATATATTTTTTTCCTTTGAAATTGTCATGGGGTAATGAAATTCTTCTCATGTCTAAGGTATGCCATGTGGCTGAATTCTAATGGGAGAATTAATAAAGAGAAATATGGGGGCATCTACTGGTATTAACATAGAAATGATTTTTAAAATAATTATGCATTAATTAATGGAAAACTCAGTACATACCTAGGTTATTTTTTCAAACCATGATATGTACAATGTCTGGTGGTGTGAAACATCTGCATGCGGCTTGAAATCGTGATGTCCCAAAAAATAAATTTTTTGTGACATTGATGTATCTTGGAGATAATTTTTTTTTTCATTTTTTTCTTTGTCTCTCTCTATCTCTCTTTTTATTTTTTCTCATTTTTTTCTTCAGCCCATCATCTATTCCATAGGAGGAAGCATGATAATAATAGATCTTCCATTGAAACTAGGATGCGAACAACCAGCATGGTAGGATATTCAAGTTGACTCGTGCAGGACACATCTCTGCCAAAGCTTCTTCAAGTTGTTGCATTTAACAGTGGGTCCAAAATCTTCTGAACAAAACTATCACTCCATCCACATAGTTTTCTCCATGCACTACACCAAACCAGCAATTTGAATGATCATTCCTTGATGCCATCACTACAGCCAAATAGTCAAATCACAACCTCTATAGAAAATTATGAGGTATCTTTCTCCTCTAGGAGTTAAAATCACAATTATCATCCAAAACTACATTGACATGGGACCTCCAACACTGATATTTCCATCATCTTGAGATGGTGCATTAATTTCAGGACTGGAAAAATATCATAATATTACCATAGCCAGCAGTGCGTACTCTAAAAACTATGATGGTAATGTCATGTAATGGTGTTTGTGGTCCATTTGAATTCTTATTGCACTTACATGGATCCCACCATGGCAAAAACATTACTCGTCATAGCTCAAAACAAAGTATAGATCGAACTAGTTTCCATCTCAATGACCCTTAACAATCAATGAAGATGTCATTTTTTGTGAGCGGGAAAATCTAGAAAATAACATAGTTTTGAATTTCCACTTGTGATTTTTTTACACATTTTCCAAAATGCAATAGAGAATATGAAATTTTTGTGCCCATCTACATTGCTAACAGAGAACAAGAAATAAATCATGGTATTCTTTGTGTGGTGTTCTCCTCAAGTAAATAATGATGAGGTTCTATGTTTTAGAGGAATATTTTTGGTTTGCTAAAATCTCAATGATCTTCACAAAATGTATTGGATATATCGCTCACTGAGATGAATCAAACAGAGCAACAGGTCTAATCTGGTTTCTCTTTCGATGGTACCCTTTTCCAAGGTGTGGTAGCTCTTATGCAGCAAAAAATGATTCTATCTTTGTATTTTGGTGAAGCATGCATAGATTTGAAAACTTTGTAGCGCACCAGGCCTTTTAACAATATGTGCATAAATCTGCAATAAAATATCTCCACTTCTGTTCTTTCCCTAGTATCGATCAGATAACTTGATGCTTCCAAATTTTGTCGAAAGTGGCCTCTTTGACAAGAATGTTTGAATATATATCTTTGTGTTACTATTCCTCACAAACAACATCCAATGATAATGTGATAGAAACAAATGACACTTGAACTCTACTTTGGCTTTCTCAAATGGCTCTCAGTTGCAACCCATAAAACTGGTCAACAAAATAATGGGCCATTCAAAACATTTGACTTCATGGCAAAGCAAAATGCAAACAATCATTTTTTTCTTCTACGAGAAGCCATTTTCAAGAATTCAAATATCAAATATCTCTTTTTTTTCTATCATTTATTGGTATGGTCATTTCCAAAAATTATTTCCACTCACACAATAAGCTTTGATACAACTAATATCACCTCCAAGTTTTGGGTAAAAAAAAAAATACTTCCCAATGCAATCACTCCACCACCATTTAGAGGAATATTTTTGGTTTACTGAAATCTCAGTGATCTTCACAAAATGTATTGGATATATCGCTCACTGAGATGAATCAAACAGAGCAACAGGTCTAATCTGGTTTCTCTTTCGATGGTACCCTTTTCCAAGGTGTGGTAGCTCTTATGCAGCAAAAAATGATTCTATCTTTGTATTTTGGTGAAGCATGCATAGATTTGAAAACTTTGTAGTGCACTAGGACTTTTAACAATATGTGCATAAATATGCAGTAAAATATCTCCACTTCTGTTCTTTCCCTAGTATCGATCAGATAACTTGATGCTTCCAAATTTTGTCGAAAGTGGCATCTTTGACAATAACTTTTGAATATATATCTTTGTGTTACTATTCCTCACAAACAACACCCAATGATAATGTGATAGAAACAAATGACACTTGAACTCTACTTTGGCTTTCTCAAATGGCTCTCAGTTGCAACCCATAAAACTGGTCAATGAAATAATGGGTCATTCAAAACATTTGACTTCATGGCAAAGAAAAATGCAAACAATTGTTTTTTTTCTTCTACGAGAAGCCATTTTTAAGAATTCAAATATCAAATATCTCTTTTTTTTCTATCATTTATTGGTATGGTCAGTTCCAAAAATTATTTCCACTCACACAGCAAGCTTTGATACAACTGATATCACCTCCAAGTTTTGGGTAAAAAAAAATTACTTCCCAATGCAATCGCTCCACGACCATTTAGAGGAATATTTTTGGTTTGCTGAAATCTCAGTGATATTCACAAAATGTATTGGATATATCGCTCACTGAGATGAATCAAATAGAGCAATAGGTCTACTCTGGTTTCTCTTTCGATGGTACCCCTTTCCAAGGTGTGGTAGCTCTTATGCAGCAAAAAATGATTCTATCTTTGTATTTTGGTGAAGCATGCATAGATTTGAAAACTTTGTAGCGCACCAGGCCTTTTAACAATATGTGCATAAATCTACAGTAAAATATCTCCACTTCTTTTCCTAGTATCAATCAGATAACTTGATGCTTCCAAATTTTTTTGGAAGTGGCCTCTTTGACAATAACTTTTGAATATATATCTTTGTGTTATTATTCCTCACAAACAACACCCAATGATAATGTGATAGAAACAAATGACACTTGAACTCTACTTTGGATTTCTCAAATGGCTCTCAGTTGCAACCCATAAAAATGGTCAACAAAATAATGGTCCATTCAAAATGTTTAACTTCATGGCAAATAAAAATGCAAACAATCATTTTTTTCTTCTACGAGAAGCCATTTTCAAGAATTCAAATATCAAATATCTCTTTTTTTTCTATCATTTATTGGTATGGTCAGTTCCAAAAATTATTTCCACTCACACAACAAGCTTTGATGCAACTAATCTCACCTCTAAGTGTTGGGTAAAAAAATTTACTTCCCAATGCAATCACTCCACCACCATTTACTTTGGCCACAATATTTTTATTGATGAAAATCACTATTAGAAATGTTGCACTGCAAGGGTGAAAAATATTGCAATTCATTCTGAAACTGCCCTCATGTCCTCTCAACAAATTTTCTCCAATGGCATTATCCAAACATTTTCTCCAGTGACCTCTAAATCTTTTGATATTTTCTTCTACCAGGTCATCATTGGGAGTAAAAATTCTAGCAATTTTACTTCCAAGTGCAACACATAGGCTCTTGGATTGTCTTCCCATTTGAAGTTGTATTTTTCTATACCAAGAGCTATTGCAGATCTGGATATGTTGCACCATGTATATAGTGAAATTGCTCTTGTATTTTTATACTGGCTACTACATTATCTAAAATAATTCTCGGTAGTGGAGGTCCCCATTCGAAATTATAAACTTCAAACAATTTTTTTTAATAAATTTGTGGTCATGTCAACTTCTCACTTGCCACATTATGGACTGGACCAAGTGTTTTAACAAATATGGAGTACCTAGATTGAAGTTAGCATCGATATTGAAGGGTTTCTATTAATTTTACTACATTGACTAGCAACTACTTTTTACCATAACAGGCAAGCAACTCTTACCAGAGATACTAATAAAGATAGGACCACAACCAAAGAGGAGGCCTCGATTGAATCAACCTTAGTAGATGATGAAAGTGAATGAAAATATATGATGAGAAATAATTACCAATAAACTGATGATCTATGCTAAAATAAATCTTCTTTTGATCACACACATACTGCATTGCATCATCCACATAGAGCACACCCACACACTATTTTTTTCAAAATTTCTCGGTGCATTTTTGCTAGAAAAATAGAGTGAGTTTTTTTTTCTTCAATTTTTACCTTGTGTCTTCTTGTACTGGTGTCATTGTGCAATGTCAGTTCTCTACTTCCCAAGGGTATGATAATGGTACACTCACTCAACACTGATTCCTACTGCAAACAACGTCTAAAATTTGCAAGTGGGCCAAGTTACTCCAGGATCCTCCCCTAAATTTTTTTTTTGTTGTTGGTTGGAGGTTTATCATTCCCCTTTTGAACCAAGATGGTTCTAGGAAAAGAGGATTCTTTCTACCAACAAATAGTATAAAATTACGCATATTTTTTGGATTTGCACTTCAACTTGGAGCCTTCTCGATAGAGGATTTTGGCTGACTGAAAATGGGTTATTTTTTTTAATATCTGGGCATCGTTCTTCCTAGTGGAATATTGGTACCACTTATTGGTGCCTTCCTCCAGGTGGTAAGAAGGGACTTCTATATTGGTCTGATTGTAGGTACTATCTCCCTGGTGAAAATAAGTGCCTTTTCCACATTGTTACACTCCTATCAGGGTACAAGATGCTTGTATCTGTTAGGCCTAGTTTAAGCCGACTGCCTACAGATTGTATTCAGGGTCGTGTCCTGCAAAACTAAACACACAAAAGCAGAAAAACAAGAATCATGAAACCTATGCCTGATAGACCTAGGTTATCCAAGATGCCTACAAATTGCATCTAGGGCATCAATTCCTACAATTCAAATCCACAAATAAAATCTATGTTAAGCAAGACAAGTGCCATGTAGTTTTTTTTCTCATTTTTTTCTCTTTTCAATTTGGGAAATAATTCCCAACCAAAGAGAGGATTCACACATCTTCTCTTTTTTCACGTATTCCCTTCTCTTTTTTTTTAACTTTTTTTTAAACCTTTTTTATAACAAATGTGTGAATATTAGTTAAAACTGTTAGTATGGTATGGGGTCTCCTCCATGCCGATGTCTGATCTAGTCTCGTAAATGAGAGGTGGTTGTAAATGGAGCCATTGACTGTTGCTCGAACATCATCTTGGCATTCTACTCCACTCTTGGTGTAGCATCTTTGACTTTGTTTACCATATACTCAGGTTGTAACAGTCGTGCACTTTGCAACAAAATTTTTCCCAAGTTCCACAAACACCTTGGGCTAGAAGCCTTTTGCTTGACCAAGGTTACTTAGCCTACCTTCATATGCCTATGTTGTCAATGCAAAATCTTCTTGTTTCACCTGTTTGGATTGAATTATACATGATCAAGGTATACAAGATGATTTGTATAGTGCTATTATGAACTCCATGTATAAATCTCACTTTATTAAATCTTCATAGACAATTCCTTATTCATCTGCATCGTACTTCATGCTATCTTGCAAAACATAAAAAAAATATAAAGGCATCAAAGTAAAATTCTAAACTAATGGCATTAAAATAAAATTTTAAACTAATTTTTTTTAATTTTTGAACATTATGTTATTGGTGGCAATAATGAAGGTGGGGTCTCCCCCATGCCTACAATTGAACTAGTTTCTAAAAATTGAGGCCTATGATAATTTTTTAGTCTGTGTCAAAAATTTGATATGACTAATTTTTCATTTGTATTATCCTCTATTTCATTAACTAGTATGATATATTACAGCATGAGAAAAACATTTTCCTCCATGGCCTCAAAACCAAACTCTTTCAAATTATTAGAAAAATGTGTAGGCTGGCAAATGACTAAGTATTTTTTTTTTAATTTCAAAAATAAACATGTTGTAGCAGTATTCTAAAAAAACATGCTAGTTTCTAATTCGTTAGGTCGCCTTAAGCTCAAGTGAAGAGCATGCTCCATAGCAAGATGTTCTTGTTAAATTTTACTCTTTTTTTGAAGTCATTTTTCCTACTACTAATGTCATTGTTAAAATTTTACCAATGTGTTGAGAATTGTTAAGCCTATAATTTTTATGTTAAAACTAGGCTTCTTGAGGCATAATTCCCTAATGGTTTCTATGTAAATAAATACATCCCTAATAGTAAAAAATTTCAACTATATCACACCTCGGTTGTGTCATTTCTCTGATTTATTGAAACCATTCAGAATATGATGGAATTCCTTCATTAACTAATTTTGTAATTTTCAACAACATAATTTATTCTTACTTCTACACTTAATATGGTACATTGGGTTCATTCTCATATTTACTTGATAAGCTAGTAAATGTAAACTATTACCTATGGGATTCAGCTTTGGTTGTGTCGGTAACTATTTTGGCCTTGTAAAAAGGCCCTTGATGGACTCATGCTTCTTAGGTAGATGATCTATAGGTAATTTAAATGGACTTTTTAATTGACTTGTGGATCATAACACTACATTTTTAACACTCCTCGGTAATAGCACCAAAATGGTGAGCATAAATTATGTTTAGAAAAACAATCATTTATTTTTCATAAATTATCAATTCGAAAAGTTCATAAACTTACGAGTGTCATGCATAGTTTTTCCTGTAGTTTGGGGAATGAGTTCCTCTGTACCTATTAGTTTGGTGGGGGTGTTTGTATATTTTCATTTCATCCAAACCAAAAAAAACTAAGTGCAGAAAAATAAATAAATAAACTATAAACTAAAATTAAAATTAAAATACATAAATAAAAGTGTAGGAAATAAAAGTACAGTAAAATAAACATACAACTAAATTAAAATAAAGTTGGAAGTAAAACAAGAATCTAACTATTGAAAATAAATAACAAAAATTAAAAATGAGAGGACTACTACAGGGAGTGGGCCCAGGCTCCCGTAGATAGTCCGCCTGACTAATTACGTAAATATTTCTTTAAGAAAATAAGAGTATTTGAAACTCTATAAATTATGCAAAGTAGAATAATTCTATTGACTGTGTAATTGATTATTCGGCTCATTTTTCCCATTCATCTAGCCTGCGTTCTTATATAAAACGTAGTCAGATCCTGTTACAATAATAGATTGGTCTATTTTAATCACATAACGTGATTTGCTATAATCAGTTATACACAACTATTATTCTCTCCTATTAAAAACATGGTCATTCACCAAAAGGATAAATATAATAATCCTTAGGTGTACATAACAATCTAATCCTAAAAATAATGCTTTCAAAGCTTAAATGGTCAACCAATCAACCGGTCAACTTTTAATAATTAGAATAAAAGTGTGTTATTTTATTCATAATGCACGTTAAAATATAATATGCGTAAGAATACAGATATTTCTCCTTTATATGTTTTACAACAACCTCCTTCAAAAGTGCATAGTCAATTGGTCAACTGATCAACGTTGAATTGGTTAACCGATCAACATTGATTTGGTCAACTAGTAAACTCATCAACGAGAGTCAGGAACCAGGAGACATATCGAGAGTCAGACACCGGGAGACAAGTCAATATTATGGCACTGAGAGATATGTTGGAAGTTAGGCACTAAGAGATAGGTCGGTAGTTAGGCATCGAGAGATAGGTCGAGAGTCAAGCACTAGCATGCAGCTGGGAGGCAAGTACCATCCTATAATTGGGAGTCAAGCACCATCTTGTTTCTAAGAGTCAAGCACCATTCTATTACTGGGAGTCAAGCACCAAATTTTTGCTGGGAGTCAGGCACCAGCCTAATGTTGTTCATCGCAGTTCTCTTCAAGATGTATTTGTGCATTATCAGGCCCAAATGGGATGTAGACTCAAAAACACCATATTAGTAGCAAAAACTTGTATTTACACACATTTTCCACTAAAAAAACTCGTCAAGCATAAAAATTCATTTTCTATCAATTATATGCAAAAGCTATATAAAAATAAATTTCAAATGCTAATTAAACCAATAATTATACCCTTAAAACTGTATATAAAATGATCATTTATGGTGCTCATAAATTATTAGTTTAAACTATATGGAGAAGTTGTTAAAAAAAATCTTCCTATGGGATGATTTCTTAGATATTGGCAATACAATTGGCCACTTCAATTGATGATAAACTCTCAGAAGATTTGCAACTCATTCTAACTAAGCATGATGCAATTTTTATGAAACCAAAAAATGACCACCCTAATATTTCAATGATCATGCAATCCCATTAGTACCCTATAATGTGCTACCTAATATTAGACCTCACTAGTATCCCTATGCACTTAATTCAAAAATAGATAAATTAGTATGAATTTTTAAAAGGCAGAGTCATTCGACCTAGTAATAATCCTTATTCTTCTCTAGACCTATTGCTTCAAAAGAAATATGGGGTCTCTAAACTCATGGGATATGATAATGATATTAGATATAAAAAAGGTAAGGACGATATTATTCATGATGTACTCTCTCACCAATTTGATGCTAAGAGTATGCTATGTGTCAAATCTTCACCTATTTATTAGTGGATTAATTCTCTTAGAGAGGATGTTCTCATGGACTCAAGATTGCAAAATTTAATCGTCACACTTCAAATAGAGCCTACCTCATATCTGATATACACTTGGGATGGACAATATTTGAGATATATTCAACACCTTGTTATTTCCAACACCTCAACTATGGGAACTCATCTTGAATTAAATGCATGCTTCACCAACTACAGGCCATTATGGGTTCCTCAAGACTTATAACAGAATTAGGTTTACTTTATTTTGGAAGGGAATGAAGAAGGACATTCAAGATTTTATGGTAAAGTGTGTCATATGCCAGTGGATGAAAGGATAAATGGTGCATTCCCCAAAAACTCTTTAGCCCTTGCCCATTCTACAATAAGTATGGATAGTGTAGCATCCTAAAATTGGTGCAGTTAAACCATCAGTAAAAAGATAAAAATTTGAATTTTAACCCCAAAACCACCAGTTAATCGCTCACCTCATTTTTTGTGCCATTTTTAGAATTTGTTTTGACCGTTGGACGATATCATCGCCGATCTGACGATATCATCCCAAATTGGACGAATTCATCTGGAACAGAACGTCCAGATGATTTCGTCCCAAAATTGAATTTTCATAATTAGCTTTTATTTCAACAACCTCTCCAACTCGGGCAAAAGTGTGTCTGCGTAGTTGGAGATTCCTACATTGGAGATCTCCCATATTGGGATGATCCCCAACCTCCTAACCTCCCCCTAATCCTATATAAACTTGGTATTTTCCCAGTTTATCCCCTTGGATGATCATTTCCCTACAACTTTAGTTTTTTTGTTGTATTAGAACATCCTCACCCCCATTATTTGCATTTATATTTTCAGATTTTATTACAGTTTTTTACTATGTTTCAGTTGAAGAAAGCTCAGATCGTCACAGGCAATCCAACACAATTTTGAACGATCCTGTCTAGATCGATGACGATTTCATACGATCGTAGATGATTTTTGACTGCAATTCAGATTGGGGGTAACTAGAGCCCTGAGTTTGTATTTTCTACCTTTCTTTTTTATTTAATTGTGCATTAGATTGATTTATTTCTGTTCTGCATCCTGGAGTTCACTTCATTTAGCATATTTGCATGATAAAATTTAAAATAAGTTATTAAAATAGTGCTTCCAATTTGATTTGCTATCTGGATTTATTATTTAAGCATCTATACTATTATTTCTATCATTTTGCATCATTCTTGCAATTGCATTTTTGGTTTTTGGTGTTTGTTTCCATGATTGTAGGTTTTTGATGAATTCATCTGACAAATTCATTAGGTCATCGATTATCTTGTATGATATCAGATGATCGCCTATGATTTGGGATGATTCTATACAATTACATACGATCCTATCATATCCGGGATGATCTAGACTCCTACAAGCTTTAGAATCTTCATCATACATCAGAAATTAGGTGTATTCCTCTCCATTTCACATAGTATATGTATTTAGGATTCATTCATGTTTGTTGTCTTCATATAAACTTGAAATTTCATATAGAATAGCTTAGATTCATTTTGGCCAACCTAGGAATATGAATGATTGAATATAAAATGAACACATCAAACCCATTCTCAACCTAGGCATGGAAACTACCACTTAAAGTTTCCTGGTGAACCCCACCATCCATCAAAAATTCACCCTTATACCCCTCCCCCGAGAGGCGCGACCTTCAAAGGGCCTCTCCATCCGAGGTATTGTCCCATCCTTCTCGCATCCCCCTTTCGGGCACGAATCCTTTAGCCTGAAGGTAAGGGTGCGAAAAATTTGGGCGATACATTTTTGGTGAACTCGACGTGAATCTAAACACCTTTTGAAAAAAATCCTAAAAACAAAAACAAAAAAACCACATTATTAAGAACATCTAGAATAAATAGAAAACTGTTAAGTTTGCATATCATATTTAGATGGTAGATTATAATAGAAGACGAGTTGTCACATTAAATTTTGAAAATCAATTAACGACCATAAAGATTACTTCTGTGCTTAGAGTACCTCAAACAAATAGAGTCCAACCTTTGTGGGATGAAATTTATAGGAGATTGGGTATTAGTGAATTTAGATCTGCAGAACTTAGGTAAATTAAGAGGTTTGTCCTAGATAGTATCTTGGATCCTGATCAGGTGACTTTGTACCATGAACTTCAGAGAGCTTGCCATAGGTGGTTAGCAGATAAAAGAGCACTTGTGTCTTCAAAATTGTACACCTTTGAGGAATACCTTGAGAATGCAGTTGTAGTACATAAGTTTCTATCTCGTGTAGAGGATCAAGAAGTCATTATTACAGATAGAAAAATATGGAATAGAGTTCCTAGAGCTTTGTTGTATCGAGAGTATTTCCATGAACTTTATTTTTACAAGTCAGAGTCTGAAGTAGATCATATTACCATAGCGCACTTTGTCAAGTTCTTGAAAAACCACTTCCAATTTGAAGAGGAGCATTTCATGACTCCTGATGAACTTGATCCTATCAACGATATCCATAAACTATTTATAGAAAACTAAGTTATTCTTTTTATTATTCTTATTTCTTACAACTAGCATGTTGTTTGTTATTTTTATACTCGTGAAATAATAATACAAAAAATATTAAAAAAAAAAAAAGTAAAACATTTCCTTTTTAAGTATTATAGTAGGTATATAATTAAAATATATACCTCTCAACCCTATCACATATATATATATATATATAAGTATATATATTTGCTAAAACCTAAGTTTAGCACAATGCCTAGACTTAGGAATGGAAAAAAAAACCGAAGAAGAAGAAGATTGGTTAGGAAGACCATTAATTGACCAAAATGTCCCTCATGAGGACCAAGTTCAGGAAGAAGAAATCCTAGACCAACAAGAAGAAGAGCTTGCTGTAGTAAACAAACAAGAAGAAATTAAAAGAGAGGAAGGATCCTCATCCCTTAAAATGTCTTCGGGAGGATCTATCACTTTTGAAAACATGGAACAATTTTAGAAGTTAATTAATACAAATATCGATTTTTTTAATAGAGCAGTTCATATGGAAAATGATCGAATTAGTGACACTCAAGCAACTCTAGAAGACGTATTTCACACACGCACTAATCCCTTGTCCTTTATTGAACAAGAGAGTGATCAAGCTGGACCATCCACTTTGGATATAGTAGTCGCGATCTAGAACATGCAACAACAATAGGTTACCCAACCACCTAAAGTACTTGTTAACAAGCCTAGGGTCATTCCCACACAAAATAAACCATCATTTACTACTCTATTTTGCCAAGCTATTGAGCAACATACCTCAAATAAATAAAAACCCAAAACAAAACCAAACACCAATTACTAACAATCTAGGATACAACATAGTACTATTACAAATCCCCTTCATAATATTATTCCTACCAACACTTTGCATAATAGCAATATAGCATCTAATCCTTATGTGACACCATCATACACTCATAAATCCCATACCTATGTCCCATCGAACCAATATGGTGGACAAGCTAGTAATCTTGAAACCATGGTGAAATAGTTAGTTTCCCGCATGGACCAGATAGATCCCTACCGTCCCTTATACAATTATTGAGAGATCTGTAGTCAACCTTTATATCCTATAGTTGTAGCACAGTCGTATCCTAAACATTTTCCTATGCCTATCCTGCCCATATATAAAGGAACGAAAGATCCCATAGAACATCTTCATATGTTTATGATAGCATGTCATGATATATCACATCATGACTTGTTATTACTAAAAATGTTCCTAAAAATCTTGGGAGGAATCGCATTAGAGTGGTATTATCAATAACCCACTAATTCTTTGAGGAATTTCGAAGAAACTGTCGAGTCTTTTGTTCATCAATTTAGTGCCTATATCGAAAGACATGTGACCATTAAATATTTGTATAACTTAAAACAAGACAAAGATGAATGCTTTTTTTATTTCCTAGCTCGGTGGAGACAATTGATAGGAAAATTGCACTTTGTGTTACCTTATAGGGAGATGTTGGACATCTTTATTAATAATTTACAAGAGCAACTATCTTACGAATTATCAACTGCTACCTTGACCACCTTCGATCAAGCTATAGATTTAGCCCAAAGAGTGGAAGATGCTCTCATTAGGAGAGGTCAGCTTAAAAATAAAGACGATGAGAAAACATCCAAAAATCAATATAAAAATAAACAATTTGTGGGTGATGGAGTCACTGATAGTAGAAATATTGCAAATGTTAATGTTGCAAAGACAACGGAGAATTTTGTACTAAAACCTCCTGATAGACCTCCTCGAGAATTTACTAGGTTAAATCAACCTTTATCAACTATTCTACCACAATTATTAGAACGAGGCTTGATTCAATTACCAAATATCCGGGAACCTGATCCAACTATACCCAGAGTAGATTTACATTGTGACTTCCATAGAGGACCTGGACACACTACCAACTCGTGCGAAAGATTAAAACATAAAATATAGGACTTGATTGATAAAAATGAGATGGAGGTACAAGCCTTTCAACCTAAGCAAAATCCTCCTAATAACACTCAACAAAACACCACACAAAACTAGAATTAGAATGCCAATCAGTCATTAGACATCTTTCAACATCCCTTACCAAAACATGGTAAGGAGGTGGCTAATCAAATTGAACATCATAATGTTCCTCCTCCTACCCGATATGTAGGAACTATTAGTGGGCATTTACCTATTCATGATCTGGAAACCTTTGACACAACTTTATCTATGGTTACAACCAGGCCTCTATATAATATTCAGATACCTGATCTTAGTGATACAGAATATGAGATTGAAAGTGATGGAAATAACATCAAATCAATCAAATAGTTCTGAAGATGAATCAAATACTATTCACCCTATCACAAGTTATATGGTTCCAGAAGAACCATTTCCAATAAGAGTTACTACTAGACCATTGTCTCACCAATTACTTTCTAATGAGTTAGCTATAAACTCTAGACCAAGACCCATTCATCATCCGCAGAATAATATTGTGGGTACTATTGGTCATCAAATCCGCACAGGAAAGGACTTTCGATGGGTTTGCACACCCTGGACCTACGACCAACATTGAAAGGCCGAGAGGAAGAGATGCCCCTCGTGCCGATCTCCGAAGAAAGGTCGACTCCTATACTAATCTACTTTTGGGGTTTGAGACAAGAGTGCAGGAAAGAAATAAACAGGGTAAGGGTTAGAGAAAGAAATAAAAAGAGTAAGGGTTAGAAGATGATGATTTAAGGTGGGAGAGAACAGGAAGCATGATTACTCGCTAACAACTCAAATAGCAGCAGGAAATACCAAGAATGGCATGAAGGAAATAAAATGTCGAACTTCCTATGTATCCTCTGGATGGGCTCGTAGGGTTCTCCTTTCTCTCTCATTGGAATTTAGGGTTTAGAGTAACAACGATTGAGATAAGGGAATAACAAAAACCTCAATCCACTAGGCAGCATAAAAGAAAACGACAAGGCATTTTTCCTCTCCTATGTATCCTTCAGGGTGAATTTTAGGGGTTCAGTCCCCGATCACATATCGGATTCAGGATTAAGAGTCTCGGTATGCGAACGAGAAAAGACAAAAGAATTAAGCATAGAAGGCAGCATAAAAGAGAGAAATAGAGCACAAAATATCTTTAGTATTAAACACAGGACATCAAGTTATAGCAGCTCTCTAGCAGAAAGTTCCCCCCCATTTTTACATTGCAAAGCATGGGTTTTTATAGAGGACCCGGCCCTCTGAATCATTATTACAAAAATGGTATAGTACATCCTCAAGCTCTGAGAAATAGGCTCCTCGTTGATGCTGTGGATGATACCTCAAATTTGCTACCAAAACTCGTAAGGGTGACCGAGTCAGCCGAGGAAAGACGCATTAAATGAGCCACCTGGGTGTCCTTGGATTGCAGGTGCGGTGCTCAAGTGGCGGCCATGCTTGTTGGGCTCTTCTTCTTGGGCTGATACTTCGCATCCAATTGCCAAAAATGAGCAGTGGGCTTATCGAGCAAGAAAATATGCATTTATGAGGCTCTCTGAATGCCTCGAGAAAAATCCCAACTTGGGAAGCGTTCCTGGGAAGCGCCTTGCTAATTTCTACTTCACAAAACTACTTTGAGGGTGTGGAGTGCCGAAGCTGATCTCCCTCGATCCTTCGCTGCTTCATTGGCAAAACTGTTTTGCTAATCGCCTCGGGCCAATCTTCTTTTGAAACGGTGGTTCGGGGGAGTTTCGGCTGAAACACTTTTCGACCTCTACTGCTTCAAGTGAAAACTGGCCTAAGTGGGTTTTGGAAATACTTTGGTCCCGAAGTAATTTCTTTGCCTTAGCTGATTTGGGCTATCTTTTCTTCTTCGACGAAGTTGTTTGGATGCCGCTTCGCAAAACTCTCCACCCGAAGTAGCCTCTGGGAATGCTTCGGGTGCGAAGCATTTTCTTCATTCTTTCTCGACAAATTTCTCACCCGAAGTGATGATTTGAAGCGCTTCGGGCCTGAAGCTCTTTTCTTTTCATTTTGTCCACCAAGGGGCGATAGGGAAAACCAAAATTGCTATAACTTATAAACAAAAGAAAACTTTCAACAAAACAAATATTGTACAAAGTTTCAATTTTTCTGCCCCTTGGTGGAATGTGACAATATTGTCAACATTCTTGGTGGCTCGTGGGGCAACGAGCTCATCTCGATGGTAGAACCCTCAGTTTTTATCCATTGGGCCACAGTTACCTCCAGACCCTTCTCCTTGTTCCTTTTCTAGGGGCGCTTCCATAGCTTGTCCTTCTTCCTCCTCTTCTCCCTCCTCTGCTTCTTCTCCTCCCGTCGCCATTGCTTTTGCTACGTCTTAGGCCATTGGCAATGGGGCCAGGTGGGCATGGATGTCTCTTAAGGTTCGGTGAATCTAAGACCAGACGCTTTTGGTGAATAGCTCATGATCCTCCAGGGATTTGACCAATGCACAAAACTTATCGATCTGCCTGATTTTTGCATGCTGGGACCTGGTGTATAGATCATTTAGGGAAGCAACGATTCTATAGTATTTCAATATGTAATCGACAACCTACTTCTCTGTTATTGGTTTGGCCCACTCGTCTATCTTCGAGACGTCACCTTCAAACTGCAGCCACTTTGGCATGATTTCTTCCTTGGCTAAGGGCTTCCCATCATTATCTATGAAGCTCGGGAAGCCTAAGGAGGAAAGGTCCTCGAAGTAGCCCATCGATGCACACCTCTCGCTCTTGAATGTGCCTAGTAGGATTTTTGCCTTTTGCGCTTTCTTGGCTATGGAGAAAAAGGCATGAACTGTGGCCTGGGCAATTGACCAATCCCTTGCTATCCGACTCATCATTGTGAGCTTCAAATCTTGATACCTTGCATTTTGGACCTTGAGGGCCAGCTTGAGTCGGGCTCTGACATTCTGAATGACCACTTCGATGATTGGTCCTCCTTCGATGACGACAACCTGGGCTTCTATGGTGTAAGCTAAAACTGAGAGGGCACTGGCAACCTGAGACCTGAAATTCTTGAGCAGATGTGAGCGGATCTCCTTGATTTTGCTCCTATCAAGTAGCCCTAGGCCTTCCTTCTCATGCAACTAGATCTGAGCTTGCAAGATCTTACTTTCAAGCTCCTTGGCCCTCAAATCATTTTTGACCTGCCTTTGTGCTTGATTCTCAGTTGTGCACTCCAGTTGTGCTATCCATAGTTTTAGGGCGTGTGCTTCTTTCTGCATCAGCTTGCACTGCTCTTCGACCTCTACCAATTTGGAGTGAGCCCTTGCTAGCTCCTCCTCTAGCTTGATGTTAGCGCTCTCGGCTTCAAACCTATGCTTGTTGGCAATGTTGGCATGCGCCTTGAAGGTCTCGATTCCAATGTGCATAGAGGCGGACTCCTTGTCCACGTTCAGATGTTCCAAGTCCTTTTATTTATCCTGATATTCATAGTCCATTGGAGTCATTTCATCTAGGGGCTTTTGGACTTTGGGTATCTTCTTTACTTTATGCAACTTTCTCACCTTGAAATCGAAGACGACACATTTCTCAACTTGAGCGAGCGAGTGCCCTTTCCTCTTTATTGCCTCTTTTAAAATTCTCTCTATGTTCTGTCGGGCTTGGAGGAGTTTTTTGGCCAAGGGGGATTCCCGTATTGGGGATAGCTCGAAGTTGAATGAGGCTGGGTCTACAGCCGAGGGATTGAACAAATATAAGGAGTTGAAGGGGGTAGCCTCACCCGAAGGTTCGACAACAGGGGTGACGGGGGCTTCGACGAGTGGGAGCACGTTATGTACAACAGAGGAATGAGCCTCGAGGTTTGGCATTGGACTATTAGCTTCACCCTGGTTGATGACCGGAGGATTGGCGGTGTGGCTAGGTGAAGTAACTTCAATAGGTTTGTCCTGGTTGGAAGGCTCGGGGGGAGTAGTTAGGGACATGGCATAAGGAGGTGACTGGCCTTATGGAGGCAGGGTGGATAGGTGAGAGCTTTCGGCCAGGATCGGGGTAGACTTACGAGCAACCAAAGCATAAGGTGAAGAGAATGTACCTGCGTGCCCTCTTGGTAGAGCGGCCATGGTGATCTCCTGGGTGATTGGCCCTTGTTCCTTCTGGGCCTCGGTACTCTCGGCTTCCATGACTTCCACGAGTTCCTCCACGTTGATGACATCTACGTTTGGGATCGTTTCAGTGCTTGGTGGAGTTCCTCCGTCGTTTGCTTCGGCCGAGCCCGATACTGATCTTTCGGTAGGGGTGCTCGGAGTGCTTGTATGCGATCGCTTTAGGAAGCTCGGGGGTGCCTATGTAGGTTCTTGCTCTTTTCTTTTCTTCCTCTGGAGGGGTTGCTTCGATTCTTCTATTGTTGTCTCGGGATCCTCGGATGGACTCTGTAGTAAAGATTTTGGCATGGCTTTGGCTACTTTTCCTTTGGGGACATTATCAGTCCTTTCGGGGATTTCACCCGAACTTGGGGTGGCTAGTGGAACAAATTCGACGAAGGACAAGGGTTCCCAAGACCCAATATTGGTCTGATACACAATTGTGAATTCCCTATCCATCGTTAGAAGCCCATAAGAATTCATCTTTCGATGATGGACTCTCATAATCCACCATTCTCTTAAATATTCCTTGTCCTAGTCTTTCAACTCCTCTTTTAAATCGTCCTTCGCTTTTCTCCAGAAAGTGGAGTCGGGAGTTGGGAATGGGTACTAGTCTAGGTCGAATTCGACCTCCATAGGATAGAAGTCATGCCAAGGAGGCAACGTCCTCATCTCCTCTAAGTGCCACTCCAGGTTCGTGCCATTGGGGTTATTCCTCTGCTCCAAAATTTTGGGGTGAGGACAGACGTGGAAGTTTTTGCTTTTCAAATGATCTCTCATCACCCCCAATGGGTCGTAGAGCCACCTCTGTGGTATTTGAAGTAGACCAAAATCGGTGAGCTTCTCCTCTAGGTATATGTTCTACTTCAATGCAAAGACTTCGATCACTCCCATATTGAAGGGGAAGTCACAGGTGTGTGCCCACTTCCACCCGTGGTTGTAGGCTTCGTCGGTCGCGTCACTTTGTCGAGAAACTTCCAGGGCAAATTGGTACTCCGAAGGGAAAAAGGGCAGCAAGAAGGGCTTCCCTGTGAAGCCAAATAGGCGGATCACAAGCCCTTGTGTCAATTGAAAAACATCCCCTCTTCTCTCCAATACCACTTTATCTCTAAGGCAGAGAGGCACCCGAGGGCTAGACTCTGTCAGAATGTGCATCGCAGGTCCCAAAAACTGCTGATTGAAATGGTAATAGGACTCCGACC
The DNA here is from genome assembly GCA_028583015.1 of Wollemia nobilis. Lineage (NCBI taxonomy): Eukaryota > Viridiplantae > Streptophyta > Pinopsida > Araucariales > Araucariaceae > Wollemia > Wollemia nobilis. Next base: position 20,213,838 of record JAQPPZ010000541.1, on the reverse strand, counting down.
TCAGCAAGAGATGGGTCCACTGATATACAGGCAAAGGGATCCCATCCTTGTCGACTGGTGAAACATCACAATGGTGAAGGGCTTTATGTACATGAAATAAGAAGAGCCAAACCAAGAAGGAACAAGGCTGGAAGTGTGGCTCCTTGCTAGCATCCTTCATGGATGACAACCACATATGCAGATTTTGGGCCACCCATTTTTCCCAATCGAAGAAAACTGGGTTGGTGTTCGGCCGCGAAGCGTCGGGAGCATAGAACTCTCCTCTGGAAATGCATTCGGCTAGTGACACCTGCCATGGGAATACCGAAGTATCGCTTGACAAGCCTCCCACCCATGCGATGATGGAGAATATATCTATGTTCTTGAAGGCCTCCAAGGGCAAGGGCATCTGGGGTCGCTTGCCGGAAGGAAGTCCGCTCTTGAGGTTTTCATGCAAAAAACTCAGAATGAAGGGATTAGAGGTGAACTTATCCGCTTGTTCGCTCAGGCTGAAATTGCGAATGGTATAGCCTTTTGGTGGCCTTTACTGTGGTGCAAATGCTGCCTGCACATCCTCCTTCAGAATGGAAAACAATTTTTTACCCGAGGCATCCAACACCTGTCTGGTTTGTGGTTGGTAGTTCTGAGCGATGGCGTATATGAGCTCGGGGTAGTGATGTGTAGGAGGGACTAGATACCAGTATATGTGGGAATAATATGCCATGGCCCTCTTGTTCTCTACCGAGAGTCTGCTTTGCATGAAGTCGATGGTATGCCGAAGCTCGGCCACGATTTTTGAGAGCTCTGGGTCTAATTTTTGCCCACTTATCGACAGGTGGTTCTATGCTGGGCTCATCATCGGACTCTTCCCTTCCTTCCATTACTTGTTTTCTTGGGCATGGGGGAGGATTGACCCTTCTAGGTCTCTGTTTCTTTTCTTCTGTGGCTCTCGCCTTCTCTAGAACCGTCGTCTCTGGCACTTTTCCTTTCTGAGTGGGGTTCTTCTTTCCCATTGCGAATGATTGCAGTAGAATAACTTGTGAGGTAGAAAAGTTTAGTACCTCAAAACAAGGGATGGGATAATCATGGCGAACAATGGAGCCTTTGATGTAGAAGTTCTTCGAGGTGATAGAATGCAGACTCGACTCTCACACTTGCAAATGGTTTGTTCTTTAACGGGCATCTACATTTTATAGCTTTGGAGGGCAACTTTCGGCATTTATGGCAACCACCGTAATTACTTCGTGGGCCTGGCCTGAAAGTATCATTGTGGCATCTGATTGGCTATATGGCGGCGTCGTACGTGGGGCCATGCAATTCGGGGATTTTATTTTGTATCGAGAATGCAAATCGCTACCACTTGGTACCCTTGCATGGCTTTTCGATTAATGAACTGCCTTGGGATGAGTGTCATTTCTTTCGTATTGAGTTCATCTGCTTTGGCCCCCTTTTGAGGCTGTTGTCGGCATGTTTCTCAAGGCATATCTTAAATGTGCCCACCTCGAAATCAAGGTTCGGCGACATGGAGTTGGCGAAGAAAATACTTCGCCGCGAAGTTCTTCTTTGGGCTGATTTTCTTCATTTCGGGCCCGAAGTTCCCCTTTGCTACGCTGTTGCTTCGGTTCACGAATATCGCTGATCGAAACCCATTTCATCGAGGAGGGCCTCGCCAAGAATTACCTCGGATGACGCCTTCGGCATGTTTCTTTAGCGAAGCACTTTCCACGTCCTTGGTTTGCATGTGGTTTGGTTCTCCGAGGATGAACTGCTTCACGGCGAACTTCCCTTCATTGGCTACTTCGGACCGAAAACCCCCGAAGGCGATTTCGATCATGCTTTGTGAAGCCAAAGCCAGGAATCTAGCTTTTGTGGTTGAAGGTGCTTGCTCTCCGTGATATTTTGAACAGAGTATAGACAAAGAACTGAAACCCTATATACAAAAATATGTACAAGAGATTTTTTTTTTTTGAGCAAGTACACATACCTCAGCGATTGAAGGTCTTCAGGTGGAGACCGTTGACGGAGATTGGTAAAACTTGGCCATTCGCATCTTTGAGGATGAAGGAATTAGCCGAATTCACTTTTACTATTTCAAACGGTCCGTCCCAGAATGCATCCATTTTGTCATGATTCCCAGGCTTGGCCTTCCATGAATCCCACCTCCATACCAGGTCTCCTGCTTTGAATGTGCGATCGGATGATTTCCTTTTGAACCATTCTCGGGTGACCTCAGCATGCCGTGCAAAGTTTTGGTAGGCCTTTTCACGTTCCTCTTCTAGTTGTAGTAGCTGGACTAGGCGTTCCTCCATCGAGTTAGCTTCATCTTCTTCTAGCAAGCTGTAATGCAGGGATCTCAATGTGAGTGGGCAGGATGGCCTCCTTGCCGTAGACCAGAGCATAAGGCGAAGTCTTGATTGACCTTTTGATAGAAACCCGATCAGCCCACAAAGCCCGATCTAGAAGGAGGTGCCAAGTTCTTTTGTTTTGATCAATCAGCTTTCTCAGTATCCTCAACAGGGTTTTGTTGGTGGATTTTGCCAATCCATTGCCTTGGGGGTAATAGTTGGAAGACACCTTGTGATATATCCCATACTTGTATAGGAACTCGTTGATCTTTGCGCCTGTGAAACCAGGACCGTTATCTGTAATAATTGCTTTGGGGATACCGAAGCGGGTAATCAATCCTTCCAGGAAGGTGACGACGGTATCTTGATCGACATGTTTTGTGGGGATTGCCTCGGCCCACCTGGTGAAGTAATCAGTCGCAGTTAGAATGAATTTGTGCCCAGTAGAGGAGTTTGGCGATATGGCCCCTATGAAATCCAGTCCCCATTGCTGAAAGGGGGCTTCTACTTGTATCGGTCGGAGTGGCATCGAAGCATTTCTGCTTTGGCCGATGAATCTCTGGCATTGCTCGCACCTTCGGCAAACGGAGAAGGCATCGACAAAGAGTGTGGGCCAATAGTAACCCGCCTTGATTATCTTTAGCGTCGTCGCTCTTCCAGCAAAGTGTCCTCTAGATAGTCCTGAATGAAATTCACCCAGGATTCTCCTCTTATCATCGTCTTTTATGCATCTGAGGAGGACGTCGTCGATGTTCTTGAAAAATAGGCCTTCTAGGCGCATAGTGTATCGGGCGGACCGCATCCTAAAATGTCTTCGTTGTGAAGCATTCAGATGTGAGGGGCATCTGTCGGTGTTGAAATATTCCACTATTTCATCGACCCAATATTTCTCGACCTCTTCTTGATTAGCGAGGCATTCTCCCGTTGGCAAGTCATCCGACTGATAGTCTGTTATTTCGGTCGTTGCGCTCTTCGCCAGCTCTTGACATAATGCGCGACCATGAACTAGTTTGGTAGGTTTGATCTCAATATCGAACTCTTGGATTTTGCTTACCCAACCAGCTCTCTTGCTTCCCAGTTCCCCTTGAATAATGAAACTACGCACATCGGGGTGAATGACGAAGACTGTGGTTCGACTCTGAGAAATGAACTGTTTGAATTTCTTGAGAGACTTCATTATTGCATGCACTTGACGCTCGATGAAATTGTACTTTTCCTCATGGGGATTGATTATCTGGCTGAGGAACGCAATGGGACGTTCCTCTCCATCTTCCCCCTTTTGCGTCAAGACCGCGGCGTAGCTTTCAGGTTCTCCTATTGCATACAGGATAAAATCTCGACTGTAGTCGGGGTTGATCAAGACCGGTGCCTGAACAATTCGGGCCTTGATTTCTTTGAATGCTTTTCTCCTTTCTTCTGTCCAGACGAATTTTGCGCCCTTCTTTAAAAGCTCAGACATCGGCTTAATGACCTAGGTGAAGTCTGGGACAAACTTCCTTATGAAGTTAATCTGTCCGAAGAAATATTGAAGGCCCTTTTTATCTGTTGGGATTGGGAGCTTCATCAGAGCTTTGGCTCTATCAGGATCCACGATGAGACCCTTTTCTGAAATTGCGTGTCCCAGCAGCTTTCCTTCGTTGACTGCGAAGATAGACTTTTTTGGATTGATTGAGATGCCAAATTCTCGACATTTTTTGAAAATTTGTTGAAGATGTTTTGGGTGGTTCTCTCTCCTTCGGGAGAAGACGGTCATGTCATCCAAATAGATAACAATAACCTTGTTCGGAAGCTCGCCAAAAGCTAGGTCCATCGCCCTCTGGAAAGTAGCTCCCGCGTTCGAGAGGCCAAAAGGCATTCGTTGGTAGGCGAATGTGCCCCACTTGGTTGTGAACGCGGTCTTATGTTGGTCTTCGTCCCCGACCCAGATTTGATTATATCCAGAGAAACCATCAAGCAGGGAGAATCGTTGAGCTCCAGCTATCGAATGCAAGATCTGATCGATCTGTGGGAGAGGATAGTGGTCCTTGAGGGAAGCATGATTCAGGTTGTGGAAGTCCACGCATAACCGGATGTCTCCGTTCTTTTTTTGATAGGGACCAAGTTCGCTACCCAGGAAGAATGCTTGATGGGATAAATGATCTTTGCTTCGAGCATTTTTAGCAGTTCGGCCTTCATCAGGACCTCGATCTTTGGATTAACCGGCCTTTGCTTCTATCGAAAAGGTTTGGCCCCTTCTTGTAATTCGATTGTATGTTGAATCAGTTACCGATCATATCCCTTGAGGTCGTGATAAGACCAAGCCACGATATCTGGGTACCTCTTACACAAACATCGGATTCGCTCTATTTCTTCCGAAGTACAATCGGTCTCGACCTTTATTACTTTCCCAGGTTCCAGTTCTAAATCTTGATATTGTTGCGCACTGATCTGGATCCTATGGGAGAGCGATCGATCATTTTGATCGAAAAGGCTCTCAAGCGTGATCAATCCCTTGGGAACATGGTTGTTCTTCAACTGGATCAATCCTTCATATTCCTCCTCATCAGGGCTTCGGTCTTCGACTGTAGCGGCTTCTTGGATCATGAAATTGACAATCTGCTCGTCATTGTCAAAAACTTGCCAGTGTAAATCTCTGTCCGGGACAGAGGGCCTATAGATCATCCTTATAGCCTTCGGCTTATGCACCATATCATCCATTGGAGAATATCGGGCTGCGATGGATGCTAAGACATCTGCATGTCGATTCTTTTCTCGTGGAATAGACTGTAGATTGAGGGATTCAAACTGGTCGAACAGGTCCCATACCCTATTGCGGTATGATTTAAGATAGTGCTTCTTTGAAGAGCATCTGTTGGTGACCTGGTTGCAAACTAGTTCAGAATCTCTGAAGATTTGAAGATGCCTTATGCCTAACTTGTCAGCTTTCTTGAGTCCCAAGCACAAGGCTTCATATTCTACTACATTGTTGGTGCAGCTCCATGTCAATCGGTAGCAATACTCCTTTTGCTCACCGGATGGTGAAATCAGAAGGATTCCTGCCCCGACGCCGTTCTTGCATCGGGCACCGTCGAAGAACAATTTCCATAGTCCTTCTTGAGCAGAAACCTTTCCCTCCATTTTGGTTGGTTTCTCGGACTTGGCGATGGTGTAGCACCCCACCTCAGTCTCTATCATGGCATTGAAATCTGCCAATGAAAATTCATCTTCACAACACAACTGTGCGAGGGATTCCTGGACCAGATCCACTTGCTCTAGCTCCTCCGCGATCGTATGCACAGGGTCATTGCTCTCTTCCTCGGACATCTTCTGAACCAGGAACGTAGAAGGCTTTTCATTATAGATTTTCACCTTCTTCCCTTTGAAGGGGATCTCCAGATGAGTGTAGTCCATGGACAGATATCCACCCAGCTTTGCCATGAATTCCCTTGACAGGCACATGCTGAAGTAGGGCTCCAGGTCCACGACTACCACCTCTTGTATGACTATGATTTGAGGTGTCTTATGTAGCCAAATAGGAATGTCTTTGATGACACCTACAGTCTTCACTGGGGTACCATCCAGTTGGAGGACTCCATGACTGCTTCGTGTGTATTCCATGCCTATTTCCTTGCATACCACCTTCGGCATTACTGTCGTCGCAGCTCCAGAATCTATCATGCAGTTATGCACGATATATCCTTCCATTTGTAAGGATAAGTAGAACGGTGGTGGTCTATTTTTTCTCGTAATGGATGCGGACAGGGTCTGCACCAGGGCGAGCGGCTCTACCTTCTTTGTATTGATCCTCTTCAATGATTCTTGCAGCAGGTCCACTTGTCCAGGAAGTTGCAGAGCATCATACAAACTGATTTTGGCTGGAATTCTCTTCAATTCTTCTACAATGTTGTAGGTTGGGGAGCTATGCACCTCAGGTTCCTTTCTTGGTTCGTACTTGGTGCGATATTGCTCTGTCGCTTTGACCCTTTGTCACTTGGTGAGCGAGGGAAACTTGAGCTTCTCCTTAGTTTGTTCTTTGGTCTCCACCTGAGGTGGTTCGACAGTGGCCTTTTGGGCCTTTTCTTTGATTGGAGCTGGCGGAGGAACTTCGCTCGGGGTCAAAGAGGATGGTTGTCCCTTCTCAAATTGAGCGTGTACCTTCAAGGGAGCCATCTGAGTAGCATCCACCTCTATCATCCTTTTACCTCCCCTGGTAAGGACTATGACTGGCTCTTCCTCATCGATGGACAAGTTCTGATCCAATTGTCTGATGATGTTGACTTGGCCACCTTGACCGCTGCTTGCTAGTGTCTACATGTAGTGTTGATGCAACATGCATGTATTCTCCTCGTGAGGATCATTACATGTAGAGCACCAGTATACATGATCGAAAGTGCTTGGGACTTCATCTATCGTAGCATTTCTTGTCGAAGCTTTTCCTTGATGGACCGCTTGATCTTTGGTAAGTGCAGGCATGGGATAAGACCTTCTTGGTAGAAACTCTTGTTGCACTTGCTTCTTCTTGACAACGGTCATGTCGTTGGACAAGGTCTACACTGTGGCATTTAACGATTGCATTTCTTGTAGTATCTTGGCTTGCATATCATCGGCCTTGGGAACTAATGGTAAAGAAGCCATAGTTGGTATCGGAGGTAGGGTAGGATGTTGGAGGGGTGCTGGCAACATTGGAAATGTTGGAGTGATGGTGGGTGGCATAGTTGAAAGTGTGGGGAAATGTATCTATGGAGTGGTGATCTACGACACAACGGGATTCGGGTTCCAGGATGAGATCGGATATGTAGGGATTGCAAAAATCTGTGGAGCTACTACGCTCACTTGAAGGAACTCGGGGAGTATGGGCATTGGCATTCTTTGAGGGAGTTTACCCATGGCTATGAGGTCCATTTTTGCTTTCTTGGCTAACCCATACAACTCTGGAAAAGTATTGACATTTGAGTACCTTATCATAAGGCCGATATTAGGGTTGAATGCCCGAAGGAAGTAGTACATCGCGGCTTCGTCGGTTGGGCGAAGCCCAACTGGGACTCTTTGCCAGGTTTGAGCGAACCTAACATTGAAGTCTGCAATCTCTTCTTGCGGATGTCTTTGGATCGAAGTGAATTGTTGCAGAAGAGAAGTTGGATCGGCGGACTCGTTGAAGCCTTGCATCAACTATCCGGCTAACTGGTCCCATCCCGTAATAGTGTCGGATGGCAGAGATCTATACCAATAGAGGAGTTTTCCTCTAAGGGAGAGAACCAGGAGCTTCACCATCACTCGCTCTTCTATGATATCATGGATTGCCACCAGGGAAATGATGTCTTGGATATGCTCTAGAGCAGTCTTTCTAGTTTCGTCGAACGTCGGGAGCTTTTTGATTGCAACAGGTGGAACTTGCCCTTGGCCCATGAGATTCAACGGTGACGAAGAATTCCATGCTGGAAATAATCTAGGTGGCGGTTGTTGTTGTTGTTGTTGTTGTTGCTAGGCCATATTTGTGCCTGGGTTCTATGGAATAGAAGTCCCCGAAGTCCCTCTTGGGTTGCTCGTCGGAAGGGCAATGGGAACGGAGGCACTAGGATGCTTCGGTGAGTTGGGAGGATTCGAAGGAAAACTAGCCGTTGTGCTATCGAAAGTTGGGCCTTGCTCGTCAACAGCAGCCTCTTGCGAGGATGTCCCGCATAAGAGATATTCGGGGGTAACTAACCTAGAGCGTTCCCCAAAGGCGTCAATATCAAGCTCAAAGAACTCGGTTTCCTCTCCTCTATTCCTAACTCTCCATCTCATTTGCATGAAGGCACAGGCTTTTAGTACTGGTCTTTACGACTTGAAGATTCTCGGGTAAAACAGAGTTGCCAGATGCTAAGAGTCTCTTAGTAATGAGAGCATCGATTCTCACTACTACTCAGGGGGTGAGACTAACCGGATCTCACCGAGAACTTGTTAGAACTACTGGCTCCGGTGAAGATGGGCTAGAAATTTTCTCAAATATGGGACCTTGGGTCCCACCGGGCGTGCCAAAAATTGTTGGTCATCAAATCCGCACAAGAAAGGACTTTCGGTGGGTTTGCGTGCCCTAGACCTATGACCAACATTGAAAGGTCGAGAGGAAGAGATGCCCCTCGTGCCGATCTCCGGAGAAAGGCTGGCTCCTATACTAATCTACTTTTGGGGTTTGAGACAAGAGTGCAGGAAAGAAATAAACAGGGTAAGGGTTAGAGAAAGAAATAAAAAGAGTAAGGGTTAGAAGATGATGATTTAAGGTGGGAGAGAACAAGAAGCATGATTACTCGCTAACAACTCGAATAGCAGCAGGAAATACCAAGAATAGCATGAAGGAAATGAAATGCCGAACTTCCTATGTATCCTCTGGACGGGCTCGTAGGGTTCTCCTTTCTCTCTCGCTGGAATTCAGGGTTCAGAGTAACAACGATTGAGATAAGGGAATAACAGAAACCTCAATCCACCAGGCAGCATAAAAGAAAGTGACAAGGCATTTTTCCTCTCCTATGTATCCTTCAGGGCAAATTTTAGGGGTTCAGTCCTCGATCGCACATCGGATTCAGGATTCAGAGTCTCAGTATGCGAACGAGAAAAGACAAAAGAATTAAGCACAGAAGGCAGCATAAAAGAGAGAAATAGAGCACAAAAGATCTTTAGTATTAAACGTAGGACATCAAGTTACAGCAGCTTTCTAGCAAAAAGTTCCCCCCCTTTTACATTGCAAAGCCTGGGTTTTTATAGAGGACCCGACCCTCTGAATCATTATTACAAAAATGGCAAAGTACACCCTCGAGCCCTGAGAAATCGGCTCCTCGTTGATGCTGCGGATGATCCCTCAAATCGGCTACCAAAATTGGTAAGGGTGACCGAGTCAGCCGAGGAAAGACGCATTAAATGAGCCACCTAGGTGTCCTTGGATTGTAGGTGCGGTGCTCGAGTGGCGGCCATGCTTGTCGGGCTCTTCTTCTCGGGCTGATACTTCGCATCCAATTGCCAAAAATGAGCAGCGGGCTTATCGGGCAAGAAAATATGCATTTATGAGGCTCTCTGACTGCCTCGAGAAAATGCCCAACTTGGGAAGCATTCCTGGGAAGCGCCTCGCTGATTTTCGCTTCGCAAAACTACTTCGAGGGTGTGGAGTGCCGAAGCCGATCTCCCTCTATCCTTCGCTGCTTCGCTGGTGAAACTGCTTCGCTGATAGGTCGGGAAAACGCTTCGGGCCGATCTTCTTTTGAAATGGTGGTTCGGGGAGTTTCGGCCGAAACACTTTTCGACCTCTACTGCTTCGGGTGAAAACTGGCCGAAGTGGGTTTTAGAAATACTTCGGGCCCGAAGTAATTTCTTTGCCTTAGCTGATTTGGGCTATCTTTTCTTCTTCGACGAAGTTGTTTGGATGCCGCTTCGCAAAACTCTCCACCCGAAGTAGCCTCTGGGAATGCTTCGGGTGTGAAGCATTTTCTTCGTTCTTTCTCGACAAAGTTCTCGCCTAAAGTGATGATTTGAAGCGCTTCGGGCCCGAAGCTCTTTTCTTTTCATTTTGTCCACCAGGGGCGATAGGGAAAACCAAAATTGCTATAACTTATAAACAAAAGAAAACTTTCAACAAAACAAATATCATACAAAGTTTCAATTTTTCTGCCCCTTGGTGGAATGTGACAATATTTTCAATAGGTACCATCAAAGTTGTTACTAGACAACAGGCTCAAAATTCTCAGCAAGATCAAATTCAGAATGGTGGATCAACTCCATTTGTTTTGAAGGTTCCTAGTAAAGGGAATCATGCACCTAATGTTCAACCTAAACCTCCTTATAATATTAATGAACAATTATCAAATATTACAGCTAGAATTTCCCTTTTGGACCTCTTAAGATCTTCTCCTACACATAGAGATGAATTAATGCTCACATTAAGCCAGATGATGGTGCCTCAAGACATTCAACCCCAAGCCATGGCCAATACTATAATAACTCGTGAAGTTGATTGTATTGACTTCCAGGGTAGAGACATACCTCAACATAGTTTACATAAAGATAACCCCTTGTATATTACTGCTTTAATTTGATATGTAGCAGTCAAACAAGTTTTGATTGATAATGGTTCATCTTTAAATATCTACACTTTTGACTTTTACCAAATATTTGGGTTTAGAAGCGAGGAAATGAAAAGAACTGATATGATCATAAAAGCTTTCAATGAAAAAACACAAGAAACGTGTGGAGTTATTACCATTCCATTGCAGGTTGGTCCAATAACCTTGGATATGACCGTGTTTATTGTACACTACCCTGCATCATACAATATACTCTAGGGTTACCCTTGGATCAACGCGATGCGAGCTATTCCCTCAAATTTACATCAATGTGTTAAATTCAAATTTAAGAATCAGTTGGTTACCATTCATGGTGATCCAAGACCCTTTGATATGTGTGCTTTGGTAGAACCTATTGGAGTTCAATTTTACCCTCCGCTGTCATCCACACATCCTAATTCTCATTATCCATATAAACGTGTGAAACTCACACCCACAATGTCATCTACTTCTTCTCCATCAAATGCACCATCACATATAGCTCAACCATATTCTGAACAAACCGCATTAGGACCTATGAAAGATCCTAATCCCACAACCAATGTCTCTTGTTCTACTCCTATAACTTCTATACCTATAATAGACCCATCTATTGACACCTCTACATCATCTATATCCACCAAATACATATTCTCCACATCATAAGACGTAGGAAATATTCCTTCTACCTCTTATGCTCTTACTGATGAGCTCTTACCCGATCTATCTAAAATTCTTATATCAGAAGAAATGAATGTTTCTATAAAGGATTCCCTTGTTTTAAATAAATTGCCACCATCTCCTCATACCTTGGGCCTCCCACAGCCTATGGGAATTATTTACCAAGTAAGGAGTTGTGCCTTTATTTATAAGGGATATGACTGGGGTAGAATACCCAGAAACATCAGAACTCATTATGATGGATATGCTCAATGTTATTTCACTAATGAGTATACTAAAGCCAAACCTATAATGCTTAAATTGGGATATAAAGGGAAAGGTTTGGGACCTTTCCAAGATGGTATGAAAGAACCTTTTGAGGTAGATTCGTGGCCCGCCCGATGTGGTGTGGGCCTATTTTCTAGTAAGGGTCAGCCATTCGAGGATGATGACCATCTTATATGTTACCAAGATTATTTAGATGAACGTGATGTTTTGCGTTTAACGAATAAGCATTCACATGTAATATGCTATCTACAGCTTATCCTGAGATGATCGTTGAATTCGACGATGAGTTGGAGGGATATATCTTCCATGATGTCTCCGTTGAGGAATTATTACATAATGGATTTTATTTTTATGGATCTATACCTACTATAGCCTAGCTTGAGGCCATGACTCCTCAAGACGAATTATCCAAGCTAACCTTGGAAGAATTACAGGAATTGGGTGTTTCACCCGCCCCACCTAATTTTGAGAGAGATCTACACATGGAAGTAGAAAATGTCATAAAAATTAACATTGGAACCGAGGATAACCCTCACATAATCAACATCGGATTAGAATTAAGTCAAGAAAAATAGGATAAATACATTGCATTTCTTAAATAATATGAAGATGTCTTTGCTTGGACATATGAAGATATGCCAGGTTTAGACCCTTATGTAGTTATGCATCACCTAGTAGTCCATCCGGATGCTGAACCTGTTAAACAGAAACTTAGAAAAATGCATCCTAAAGTGGCATTACTATTCAAAGCAGAATTAGAAAAATTCTTGAATGTTATTTTTATACAAGCCATTGATTATGTTGAATGGATCTCGAATGTAGTTCCAATAACTAAGAAAGAAACTACTAAAGTTAGGGTTTGTACAGACTTTAGAGATATTAATGTTACATGCCCTAAAGATGATTTTCCCCTTCCCAATATGGATCAGATCATTGATTTTATTGTTGGGAGTGGAATGATATCCTTAATGGATGGATTTTCTAGTTATAATCAAATCAGGATAGCTCCTGAAGATCGGGCTAAAACAGTCTTTATTACCCCTTAGGGGACCTTTTGTTGGAAAGTGATGCCATTCGGTTTAAAGAATGTCGGTGCAACCTATCAACAAGCCATGACTTATATCTTTCATGATATGATGCATGATATACTACATGATTATGTAGACGATATTATAGCTCATTCTACTGAAGAAGATGACCATTTAGATGACTTGAGAAAAGTGTTTAATCGATTAAGGGAATATCTTATTCGATTGAATCCAACCAAATGTATATTTGAATTTAAGTTTGGTAAATTATTCGGGGTTATAGTTTCTTTACGTGGCATCAAAACTGACCCTCTTAAGATTGTGGCTATCACTGATATGCCCGCACCCACAAATATATCTGAATTACAAAGTCTACAAGGTAAACTTCAAGCCATCCGTCACTTCATCGATAAGTTGGCGGATAAAACCCGACCCTTTCTTAAGCTTCTTAAGAAGGATGTCTCTTTCCATTGGGACAACGAATGTCAAGAAGCATTTGAACTCCTAAAACAATATCTTCTTAACCCACCTATCCTTTCGCCACTTAAACCTGATCGCCCGTTTATCTTGTATATTTTTGCTTCATATTTTGCTTTAGGAGCTATGTTAGCTCAACTTGATGATGAGAAAAGAGAGCGTGCTAATTATTACATTAGCAGAACATTAATTAGTTATGAAATCTGCTACACAGAATTGAAGTTATGTCTAGCAGTAATTTTTCCTACATAGAAACTACGCCATTATATGCTCAATCATAAAACATAATTTATTGCTAAATCTGATCCCTTACGGTATCTCATGAGTCGACCTTATTTATCTGGTCACACAGCAAAGTGGGTTCTTGCACTAAGCAAGTTTGAACTCACATTTATAGGGTAGAAGTTTGTTAAGGGTCAAATCATAGCAGATCAATTAGCTGTTGCACCCTTAGCATCCACGCATCCCCTCGCCATTGAGTTTCCTTACGAATGCCTTAAATTAGAGGTAGATCATTCATAGCAATGGTCCTTATACTTTGACAGAGCCCGATGTATGAGTGGGGTTGGTGCAGGTATTATTTTTATATCTCCACAGAAACACCTCATACCTCTATCCTTTAAATTAATGTTTGCTTGTACTAATAACACTAATGAATATGAGGTTGTAATCCTTGGATTACGAGCTGCCCTGGCACTAAAAATTACAAATATATTAGTTTTCGATGATTCTCAACTTGTTATAAATCAAATTAATGATTTTTATCAGACTAGAGATGATAAATTGCACCCATATAAAGCATATGTATTACAATTAATATCTTTATTTGATCAAATTACCTTGGAAGCTATTCCTAGAACTAGTAATCGTGTGGCTAACGCTATGGCCATAGTTGCATCTCTTTTACCCTTGGAGTTAGATGATGAATATGCTACCATCATTATTCATCGACTCCAGGAACCCACTTTAATTAAAACATGCTTGGAACCTTTGGACGTGTTTCTAATCAACGAAACCACTCCTGAACTTTGGTACACTAACATCCTCAATTTTCTTCACAATGGAACCTTCCCTGAAGGTTTTAATAGAAACCAACGCCAGTTATTGTGTAGACAAGCAATTCGCTTCATCATAATTGGAAATATCTTATATAGGAGATCTTTTGAAGGTATCCTATTGAGATGTTTGAATCTAGAAGAGTCTAGATCAACTTTGAGTGAAGCCCATGATGGATCTTATGGGGGACACTTTAGTGGTAGTGCCATTGCTAAGAAGCTCCTTAGGATAGGATATTTTTTGCCTACCATGGAGAATGATGCACATGATTATGTGTGCCATTGCGACAAGTGCTAGAAACATGTTGACCTTGTCCATGTGCATGCACAAGAACTGCAGCCTATTTCATCTCCTTGGCCCTTTTCAAAATGGGGCTTAGACATTATTGGAAAAATCAATCATGTGTCATCTGATGGACATAAATTCATCATAACCGCCACTGAGTATTTTATGAAGTGGGTTGAAGCTATGCCCTTAGCTTCTTGCACTGGAACCCAAGTTTCCAAATTTATTTTTAATCAAATTATTTGTAGGTTTGGAATTCCTACAAATCTCATCTCGGATAATGGAACTTGTTTCAAAAATAAATATGTAAAGAAACTATGTCAAAAATATAAAATTCAACATCGTTGGTCCACTCCTTATTATCCTCAGGGTAATGGCCAAGCAGAAGCATCTAATAAAACATTAATTAAAATCCTCAAAAGACTAGTCAATAAATCTAGATGATATTGGCACATCCAGTTATATCCTGCTTTGTGGGCTTATCGAACTAGCATTCGTACTCCCACGAGCACTTCACCTTTTTTTTTGGTTTATGGCGTTGAAGCTATTTTTCTCTTTGAATTATAGGTTCCTTCTTTGGCTCTACTACTTCAAGATACTAAAGTAGGAGATGAATATCATGCTGGCAGATTTAGTCAGCTAGAATTCCTATATGAGAAGCGCATAAATTCTTTGGAGCATCTTTGAGCCTATTAGAACAAGCTCAAAGGAGCATATATTAATAAATTTCATCATCGATCCTTTGAGATCGGTGACCTCGTCTTAAAAGAAAATAAAAAAAAAACTAATGCAACTAAAGACCTTAAAGGTAAATTTGAACCTAACTGGCTTGGGCCATATATTATCATTGCTAAATTTGGATCGGGAGCATACAGATTAGCTACCTTATATGGTAAAGATCTTAAATAACCTATGAACATTATGCATCTTAAGCGCTATTATGCATAATTCTGGTAATTTCGTCACTGTATATATTGTACATCTTGTCTCATTCTTAGTAAATTCATATAAAAATTTCAAAAAATAGTAATATTATGTATTCTCTCAATTCATAAATCAAAATCAAAATATAAAAAAATCAAAATCATTAAAATCCTCAAAAACATCTTCTATTTGTGCACCTGTCAATTCTTTAAGTATTGCAGTTATATTTTCAGTTATTTTGGATAAATTAGCATTTATTTGGAATCCCTCACTTTCACACTCACATGAATAAATATCTTGATATTTTTGTATGATTATTAATCTCTTTTATATCAAAGTCCACAGTTGAATTAAATAAAGTTTTGAGCATAGAGAACTGATCTTGTTATTTACTTGAACCAAGTATACCTTTCACATTAAAATGATTTCATTGCAAATTCAAAACGATGCTACATAGTAGAAGTGGTCTCTTGAGCAAAAATTTTCCCCTGCTATCCTATCATACACATGGTCTAGAATCTTTGACAATTGACAAAAGGACAAGCTCACCCCCTCCCAGAACAAAAATCCCTTGCTCTATAGCCAATTTCGAGCAAGTATCCCTAGTATAGCAAGAAAAAGAAAAAGAAAAACAAGAAAAAGCATGAGAAAAAGAAGCATTATTTCAGTAGCATTTTGCACCATCTCAGCTATATTTCAGCATTATCTCAGTATCAAGCAAAAAAATACAAAAAAAATGAGAGATAGAAAAGAAAAGAAAAAGCAAAAAAATAATAAAATACCTTCCCCTACCCTTTGAAAATAAAAGAAGGGTGAATGAGCTTGAATCCCTGTAATTCTCAATTATTCGAAAACTGTGAGGTAAGCCCCATAACAGGTGGTTTGTGCCCAACCCGCTTGGCCTTGGGTAACTCCTAGCGTGGTGATATGTCTATTACATTAGCGACCTTATTTTGTACAGACCTATGTTTGCTTATGGATCAGCTAGCTCTTGATGACCTGACTTACATAGTAGTTTGGTACGGTTATATGCATATAAATCATGGTTAACGAACACTCTTTTGGTTAATTCAAATTACTTGTATAAAATTACCTTACTCAAAATCGGTAAATGGACAATACAATTGCACACACATTTGTATTTGAGAGATTTTGTATCATTATGATAGATCAATATCGGCAACGAACTCACATATGCACACGGGGTTCCTTATAAATGTCAAATTTGTCTTTGAGATAATTTAAAATATTTATGCAAATCTTCTGGAATAATTTGATTTTCTTACTTGAGAATAACTGCTTAGCGTAAAAACAATTAAATACATTTTTTTCAAAATCCAAAATTTCTTTCAAAACATGTTCAAAAATCTAGCAATAAAGTCACATTTACATATTTTCGACTTTCGCAATGATGGTATAGTTCCTAAACCTAAATTGGAATTTTATGCCTAGTGCAAGTCCTCATCTTATATTTTTTGTTTATCTCGAAATCAAAAATCAACTATGCAATAAAACTATTATATCAATTTCTTCTTTGGATTTCGCGATGATGGTATAAGTCTATACCTAAATATTCTATGCCTAGCACAAGCCATCGTTATAATTTTATTTCCCATTTATTTAATCCATAAAAGCATATGGCTTAAATCATCATGTTACACAATTGTGCTTTAAAAAGAACGAAAACTTTTCTATTTCATTTCATTATGTCAACATTTAGTCTTTTGCGACAATGGTATAATTCCTAGGCAATTGTTCAAATTTCTATCACACTTAGGAATTTTATGCCTAGAAAAAATCATATTTTTAAAAATTTCATGCATAATATTTTCATGGACATCTGAAAACAAATCATCACCATCATCAATTTTCATCATCACATCACAAAAGTCTTAAGAAAGTCTCTTAAGCACCCTTTTACTTTTAGCAATATTTCTCTACTGGGATTAGCTTAATGACCTAGCGAGCGGTGACTCCATGAAATGGTCATGTAACAACAACAATGTCCTTTGAAATTATTGTTAGAAGTCACTTTATTTTTTCATCAAATCACACCACAACAACCAATTTGTTTACATCAGATTATTTCATTTAAATTTTATGGTATGACATAAAATTATAATATTTTCAACGACATAATTACATGAATAATCAATCAACCATTAAAAATTAAAGCATCATAAAACATATGCACAAGTCATATCACAAAAAGAATATATATATATATATATATATATATATATATCAAGAAATATATGTACATCATATCAAAACGGATTGGTATGCCACAATCTATACCCCGACATACTCAATCCTCTCAAAATATATATATATATATATATATATATATATATATATATATATATATATATACGATCTATAGTCAATGTGCAGCTAGTCTCGAGAAGCCCTCGAGCTCTCAGTCTCATCTCCTCTCCCGCCCTGAGGTGGAGGAGGTGGTCCCATCGCAGTCCATCCTGTGTCACGAGTCCTCGACGTCGATCGTGAGCATGTCCTCGATGAACCTATCTTGACCAGCTCTGCAATGCCGACTGGCAGCTGTATCCTCTAGCCCTCTAAAAATATTTGGAAGTATACTCCTTGATAGAATGTGGTCTAAGCAATAGCCCACACTAGCTCCTACATGCTTGCCCCTCTACTTCGAGCCCTGAGTCATGTAGCCTCATCCTACAGTGTCTACACCTGAGCTCATAAGCGGGCATTCTCCACTCAAAGAGCCACCATCTCGTTGCTCTCCCCCACCTTGACACCCTTGCCCTTATTGAGTGATGGTGGTATCTCCCTCTACTGAGAAGGGAGTCCCTCCTCCCTATTCTCTGGCTATTGCGGTCTCTCTGAAGCCTATGGCACTCTTCGACGTCTCTCCTGAGGAGGCCATCGTTGATCCCTCCCTTCATGACTCCTCATTGCATGGATGGTAGCCTGGTGCTACCTCCCCATCCATTGTACAACAACGTGCATCAGACCCTATGCCCTCATCATTCGAAGAGGGTGGATGCCTGCATACCAAACATCATATCTGTTTGGTACTCTAGCGTCATCCCCATCCACTGGCTAAATGGGGGCATCATCTGCGTCCTGACTCCAAAACCGTTGCATGTCTAGAGCCCTGCTTAGTATGGTGTTATCCCAAACAGTCTAGGAGTACTTGTAATCCTTGAGATAAGGGATCCCTTGTTGTAGACTAAATTACCTCAAAATTCGATCATAGTGGTGGAGCTCTACCTCTCCCCACTCCATACTCAACCAGAAGACTCACCTAATGCGATCCAACTCATGTCTGTCCTATCCCCACCCTGGATGCTCTCTATGGCCTCCAGGTGATCTGATCTGGGATGAGGTCATCTAGCAACCTTCAAGACATCGACAAATCTATCCGCCGTTGTGACCCTCTCTGGAGCCACCAATATAACACCCGAGGTCTCTCTCGATCAACCCCTATCAGTGGAAGCCCTACCGGCCTCCGTATCACAATGTGCTCCCAACACCAAACCTATAGTAGCGATGTCAATACCAGACATCGGCCTCTCTTGTATACAACCCCGTAGAAGATCCTATACAAGCGGCATAGTACAAAATTGCCTCAAGAAAACCTGTAATCATGGTCTCTCATGTCGTAGACCACATCTGAGAGGAGCCACGGTAACCTGCATCCACTCTGGTGGCATAGAAGTAGGCCACCCACCACCCCTGCCAGAACCTGAGTCAATCGAGACACCCCAGGAATCTGCCTCAATGCCTCGATATTCACTTTGCCCTTCTCTAGGGCAAAGCTTGGGTCCGCACATAATCTCATCATGGCATGGCCCTGATTGGTCGAAGGATTCATGAATCGCCCATGTATAGGGATCCTCAAGATCCTCCATACATCCTCTAGAGTGGAAGCCATCTCCTCTATCGGTAGTTGGAAGCAGGATGATCCCGGATACCATCTCTCTACTAGGGCTATCAGTAGCCCCATGTCTGTAGGAATTTGTGGCATCTTTGCCACATGTTGTAGTCAAACCTTTGCTAGCCTATCTCACTCGGCCTGATCAAGCGCGGCTACATCATCTTTGAGCCCTCCGTATTTCCATTCCTGACTTTTTAGTAATCCTCTCTGCAAAATAAATAATAAAAAAACAAAAAAATCATTAGTACATAATCATTAAAATCAATTTCATCTCATAAGAAAATGATATCGTCCACTATTGGATTATATTGTGCTAAATTTAGTAAAATCATCTTTGGTAGGACGAAATCGTCTCCCTTTTGTACAATTTAGGGATCATCTTTTATTGGACAGAATCGCCCCTATTTCTCCAATTTTGTCCTTAAACAAAATCGGTAATATAGGGACGATTTCGACGAAATAGGGACGATTTCATCTCGACGTCGTTGACGACCTAAAAACGGCCGCGATGACCAAAAAAAATAAAATTCAACTAAAAAATTAAACAAATCAAGCTAAAACATAATACACTAGGTTTAGATCCTTACCCGCAACCCGCATCGGACCTCTATCGATCTGTGTACTGTTTCCACCATTTTGCCTGCAAAGCTCTAAAACAACGAAAGTGAACAGTAAAAATGAATTAGGGTTTTACCCTATTTTTTCTATTTTTATTTAAAAACAACATTTTTTTTATTTTGTTTTTTCACGCTTTTACCTCAAACGTTCGATTTGGGTAAAAACTCGGAGGGGGCACCACAACAAGCAGTTGTACGATTCGACCTAGAATCGTCATGTAAAAAATGTAGTAAATTTTGCTTTCTCGTAAAGCATGAAGAACTCGTCTTTAACACATTTTCTTTGGAAAATTTTCTAAAGAGGGGGCAAAATGTAGCACCCTAAAATTGGCGCAGTTAAACCATCAGTAAAACGATAAAAATTTGAATTTTAACCCCAAAACTGCCTGTTAACCACTCACCTCGTTTTTCATGTCATTTTTAGAATTTTTTTTTACTGTTGGATGATATAGTTGTCGATCTGACGATATCATCCCAAATCGGATGAATTCGTCTGGAACAGAACGTCTAGACGATTTTGTCCCAAAACTAAATTTTCATAATTAGCTTCTGTTTCAACAACCTCTCCAACTCAGGCAGAAGCATGTCTACGCGGTTGGATATTCCTACGTTGGATATCTCCCAAATTGGGATGATCCCCAACCTCCTAACCTCCCCCTAATCCTATATAAACTTGGGATTTTCCCATTTTATCCCCTTGGCTGATCATTTCCCTGCAACTTTAGTTTTTTTGCTATATTAGAACATCCTCACCCTCATTATTTGCATTTGTATTTTCATATTTTATTGCAGGTTTTTACTATGTTTCAGCCAGAGAAAGCTCGGATCGTCGTAGGCGATCCAACACGATTTTGGATGATCCTATCCAGATTGGTGATGATTTCATACAATCACAGATGATTTTTGACTAAATTTTAGATTGGGGGCAACAAGAGCCCTGAGTTTGCGTTTTCTACCTTTCTTTTTTATTTAATTGTGCATTAGATTGATTTATTTCTGTTCTGCATCCTAGATTTCACCTCATTTAGCATATTTGCATGATAAAATTTAAAATATATTATTAAAACAGTGCTTCCCATTTGATTTGCTATCTAGATTTATTATTTAAGCAACTATACTATTATTTCTGTCATTTTTCATCATTCTTGCAATTGCATTTTTGGTTTTTGGTGTTTGTTTCCATGATTGTAGGTTTCTAACGAATTTGTCAGGTTGTCGACGATCTTTTCTGATCTCATATGATCACCTATGATTTGGGATGATTCTGTACAATTACAGATGATCCTATCATATTCGGGATGATCTGGACTCCTACAAGCTTTAGAATATTCATTAGACATCAGGAATCAGGTGTATTCCTCTCCATTTCACAGTCTCTATATTTAGGATTCATTCATGTTTGTTGTCATCATATAAACTCAAAATTTCATATATAATAGCTTAGATTCATTTTGTCCAACCTAGGAATATGAATGATTGAATATAAAATGAACAAATCAAACCCATTCTCAACCTAGGCGTGGAAACTTCCACTTAAAGTTTCATGGTGAACCCCACCATCCGTCGAAAATTCACCCTTATACCCCTCCCCCGAGAGGCGCAACCTTCAAAGGGCCTCTTCGTTCGAGGTATTGTCCCATCCTTCTTGCATCCCCCTTCCAAGCACGAATACTTTAGCCTAAATTTAAGGGTGCAAAAAATGTGGGTGATACAGATATATATATATATCCATGGACTTTATTTAAGGGTTACCTAATTCAATACAAAAATTAACTATTTTTATTGTAGTGAATTGTCTCACTAAGTATGTTCATTTGTGTTTCCTCTACTATCCCTACATGGCCTCAATAGTAGCCCAAAATTTTCTAGATTCCATTATTTACCTTCATGGCATACCTGCATCCATTGTGTTTGATCGAGACCCTACCTTCACTAGTCATTTTTGCAATAATTGTTTAAATTTTAGGGAACTCAACTCAAAATGAATTCATCCTATCATCTGCAAATGAATGGTCAAATAGAGAGTGTAAAAAAATACTTGGAGATATACCTTTGTTGCTCTACATCTAATCATCCTACACAATGGGTAAAGTGGCTTCCCTTGGCTGAATGGTGGTATAACAATTCCTATCACACTGCAACAAGGTTACCCCTACTGAAGCAATTTGTGATCAACCTCCATCAACACACTCCTCCTACATTTCAGGTAGCTCTAAGGTCCATGTTGTTAACACTACACTTAACCAACATGCCACAGTCCTTCTTCAATTGAAGATAAATTTGGAATTGGCTCGAAATCATATGTGCCAACAAGTTGATCAAACCATTATGAGTATAACTTTGAAGTAGGAGATATGGTTTTTCTCTACTTGCAGTCATATAAAAAATTCTCACTCCAACTTTGCAAGTGTCAAAAATTAGCTACCAAATTCTATGGTCCCTACCAAGTCTTATAGTGGATTGGTTCAACGGCCTACAAATTGACCCTCTTGTCTACATCAAAGCTCCATCCTATCTTTCATATGTCCTCTCTCAAGAAGGTTTTAGTCAATGAAGTATAGGTTCAATCTATTTTTCCCAAACTAGATGAAGAGGGTTCTATCTTGCTCGAACCGAAACCGTTGTTGAAATGTAGATCTTGCACTTTTTGTAACCAAATCACCATTGAGGTTCTTTTTCAAAGTTATAGACTACAACCAAAATATGTCACTTGGGAGTCTCTCCAATAGCTATAGCACCAATTTCCTCATCTACAACTTTGAGGACAAAGATTTTTGAAGGAGAAGAACATGTTAGGACCCCATCTTAACACTATTTTTGTAATTCTCATATGATTATGTAATGACACCCTTTCAATGTGGGGAGCCTTTTATAATATTATTTTGTAATGCTATTTGGCATGTGAGGTGCCTAGACAAGTGGGGACATTTCATGTAATCGATATCAAGAATGTAACTGATGCTTGGTAGAAGATTCTAGTTTGAATGACACTTTACATGTAAGCCAACTCTTGAGCATTAGGTTTGTTGGACATTTTGAGTCCCTAAGTCAAAGTTGTCATTGATGTCACCATTGATGCCACCAGATGGAGTCATCATTAATACCAAATATTTCAGTAGGAAATAAAGGTGACAAATATGGTCATTTGATATTCAGCAAGAAGGCAGAAGTTCGAGTGAAACAATGCAAAAGACAGAAGTTGAAAAGGAGTTATAATATTTATTTTATAAATTATTTAAATTCAGGATGAATTTAAATTTTATAAATAAATATTAAAAGGTACTTTATCAAAGGTGAAATATTATAATGGTTAGAAGTGCCATGGTGAAAACCCAAATAAAATATTTGTAATTTTCATTACAATATTTTATATTGCAAAAGTGGGTTTATAAAGTCTAAAAATATCTTAATAAATCCAAAGGTTGGATTTAAAGTTTTAAACAAGGCAAAGTTTATTTCCGCCGATGTCATAGAAGCCAAAGGGAAGCGCCGACATTTTTTATTTAGTGGAAATGCATATAAATACCATGCCCAAAGTTGATTTCTGAATTATCCTTGCTCGAATTGGAAAGAGAAAGCATACGAATTAAATGCAGAGCTCGTGAGATAGAATTGCGAAATTCGTGTTTGACTTGATGGTGAAAGGAAACAAAAGCAAGCGCGTTGATTAGTTGGAAGCCAACAAGGCACCTTGGCCTAGTGGCAAGTGGGCTGCAAGCTTACGTTTTGGTGTGCATGGTGGATAGTGTTCGAATCCCACGGAAGCTTTTGGTGGACGTGTTGAAGGCGCCAATCGTTAGGCGCATACGTTTTGCAAGGCAAGGAAGGGGTGTTGAAGCACGTGGTGCTTCTTCCTTCCCAATGAGCTTGTAGCTCGTGTGGTGGTTTGCACCGTGGGCAAAGACGTTTGTGTGGGCTGCGTTGAGAGTTCGAAACTCTCCAAAGGCAAAGGTACATTTTTATGTTTTATTTTATTAATGCCTAAGTTGGAGGTATAAGGTATTTGGTGGTTGAAGTCTTTGCATTGTGATAAAGGTTGGTAGTTGAGAAATACCATTAGGAGTTATAAGGATAATTCTATTTTTATTTTAAAGTCTTAAAATTTGCTATTGTGGAATATTGAAAGGTTAAGACTTTGTGGGTTGTATGTTATTTTGAATAAAGGGTTTTGTGATTATTGTGAGGATATTTCTTATTGTTTAAGTTGGAGTGATAAGGTGTAATTGTGATATTATTTTTGTGATATAAAAATTATCCTCTAACCCTTATTGAGTTTGGCAAAGAAGTAATTGTGAGTGTGGCAGATTTTTAAGGGCAACTACTCTTCAAGAAAAGGTATGGGTAAAATTCTTCTCTGTTGAGTTAGGTGATTGGCTTGATTGAAAATTAAGTTTGGAGTGAAAAGGATTTGATTAGGGTTTCCTTTTCGAAAGTGGTTGAGTTAATGCTTCAAGGTTTTCTGGATTGAGAGTTGTGATTAAACCTTGTTTGATAAGCATTATTGTTTAGACCATTGGTTGAGTGAAGTACATTGAGTTAATGCTTAAAGGTTTTCTGAATTGAGAGTTGTGATTAAAACCTTGTTTTATTAGCATTGTTGTTGAAGCCAATGGGTTATGCAAAGAACTTGAACTTGAGTTAGAAAAGAACATGAGTATCATTGTTATGTGAGATTTGTGTTGGGCATTGTTGGAAATATTTTGAGTTGGGTGATATATGCTTGGACTAGGGTTTGTGTGAAAGGATTGTTCCTTGAGGTGATTGGTTGAGTAGAGTTGATTGAGCCTAGTCAAGTGAATGTGTGAAGTGGTTGTTCAAGTTCCATGAAACAAACTATTCTATGAGATTGATTTGAGTTGAGATTGAGATTTGAGAATAGAACATATTGAGTCTCTAACAATTCTCTTTATGCTTCTATGAGATTGATTTGAGTTGAGATTGAGATTTGAGAATAGAACATATTGAGTCTCTAACAATTCTCTTTATGCTTCTATGAGATTGATTTGAGTTGAGATTGATATTTGAGAATAGAACATATTGAGTCTCTAACAATTCTCTTTCTTCTATAGATTAGTTGAGATTGAGCTTTGAGTATAGAACATATTGAGTCTCTAACAATTCTCTTTATGCTTCTATGAGATTGAGTTGAGAAAGTGATTGAGCATTGAGTATAGAACATATTGAGTCTCTAACAATTCTCTTTATGATTCTATGAGATTGGACAAGTTCTGTGTGGACTTGTTAAGCTGATTTGAGGTAAGTCTTTGAGAAGGCTTGTGGACTATTTTTGTGTGAGCTTTTGTGGAAGCTTGCAATGCAGATTTGAGCAAGTCCTAGAGAGGACTTATTGAGCATATTTGGACAGGTTCTGTGTGGACCTGTTGAGCATATTTGGATAGGTTCTGAGTGGACTTGTTGAGAATATTTGATAGAGTTGAGTGGACCTATTGAGTAGATTTGAGCAGGTTTTGAGTGGACATATTGAGCAGATTTGGGAGATTTGAGCAGGTTCTGAGTGGATATGTTGAGTATATTTGAGCAGGTTCTGAGTGGACTTATTGAGAATATTTGAGCAAGTTCTGAGTGGACCTATTGAGTATATTTGAGCAGGTTCTAAGTGGACATGTTGAGCATATTTGAGCAGGTTCTGAGTGGACCTATTGAGAGATTTGAGTAGGTTTTGAGTGGACCTATTGAGAATATTTGAGAAGGTTCTGAGTGAACCTATTGAGTAGAGCTTTGGAGGTGATAGAGTAGAGAGGATAGAGTCTCCAGTGGATAGAGATCCATTAGCCAGGACATTGAGGATAGGTCTTCTAAGTGAGGACAAGAGTCTTCAAGTGGAGAGAGATCCACAGTAAGTGTAGTGGAGGTAGTGTCTTCTAGAGGATCACCAGCCAGAGTAGAGGAGAAGGAGTTCTCCTATGGATAGAGATCCACAAACCAGATTTAGGGGATCAACATCTCCTTTGGATAGAGGTCCATAAACATTGTAATTGGGAAGGATTCCCAAAATATTATTTGAGAAATATTTAGAAGAAATATTTTCTCTGTGGAGGTAGCCCACATTGGGTGAACCACGTTAAATCTGTGTCTCTATTGTGTATGGTGTTTTGTGCATTGCTTTGATTACTGCTATTGATATTGCTATCTATACACTACATAATATTGATTTGAAAAGAAAAGTAAAAAGTGGTCTTATACTGTTCACCCCCCTCTCAGTATAAGCTTGTGTTCTTCAATTGGTATCAGAGTGGGTTCCTTCAGAAGAGTTTGACAGCTTGAAGGAAAAGTGGTCTAAGAACACAATGGATCAAAAGGATCAAAGGGACGGGTCCATCAATAATGCAGTACTAGTATTTTATGGAAGTGACTTCCTGTATTGGTGTGTGTTGATGAGATTTCACCTGATGGCACTTGGAAATGAAGTTTGGGATGTAGTGGAACTTGGATATGATTCAGCAGTCAATCCTCCTATAGATAAGGAAGGTAAGCTTCTAATGCATGCAAATTCAAGAGCTATGAATGCAATTATAAAAGGGTTGCGTAGATCAAAATCTATGAAGGTTATGGAGTGTACAACAACAAAAGATATGTGGGAACTATTGCATACCATATATGAAGGAGATAAAAGTGTCAGGAAAGCTAAGATCAAAAATCTCAAAGGAGAATTTGAGAACCTAAGAATGCGGGATGATGAAAACATTCATGACTATCTCAACAAGGTTGATGAACTTATACATGAGATGAAAGGTCTTGGAATGAAGGTTGATGAATCTGATGCTTGTGATAAGATCTTGAGAACTCTTCCAAAAAGGTACAGTGAAAAGGTTTCTGCTATAGAAACATCAATTGATAGTGATTCTCTAACAAGGAATTCTTTTCTTGGCATGCTTACGACTTTTGAGATAAGAACAAAAGATCCTATCCCTCCAAAAGAGGTTGCATTCAAAGTAAACAAGAAGATAAAGGGTAAGAAGTCAGAATCAAGCAGTGAGTCATCTAGTGATGAAGAAGCAAATTATGGTAGAAGAGATAAAGGTTCCAGAAGACCTATAGATCTAAGATCTGTTAAGTGTTTCAATTGTGGAAAGTATGGACATTATGCAACAGAGTGCAAAGAGCCAAAGAGCAACAATGATGAAGAAAAATAGGATCACAGGTACAGGGAATCAGAAAGACACAAGTACCAGAAGAAAAGCAAGGATGGACAAAACAGACAAGGGAAGAAGTTCTTCCAAAGGCAAAAGAGAAGCTACTATGCGGATAATGCAAGTAAGTACTCAAATGATAGTGATGCTAGCTTTTCAGACAATGATAGAGATGAAGTTCTATTTATGGTTGAAGAGAAAGAACCAGTTAAGAAAAAGACTCCAGTTATTCTCAAGTGTTTTAGATGTGGTAGATTTGGACATCTTGAAGATGATTGCACAAGGGATGGTTATAGTTTCAGTGATGATGATTTTGAAGATGCACTTGAAAGACTAGATGAAAATCTTCTAATGGCATTAGAAGAAGAAGTGAGTGATCCTATAGAAGACAAGCCAAAAGAAATAAATGATATGGACAAAGGTAAAAAAATAGAGGATTATTCAGCAGAGAATGGTTATGATCTCAAGGGAGAACTTATCTATGCCCTTGACACAATAAATAAGGTAAGAAAGCAACACTCTAAGCTTGAAATTCAGTTTCAAGAATGTGATGAAGAAATATTATTGCTCATAGAGGATTTAGAAAAGTCAAAGGCTAAGGCAAGCAAGTTCAAAGATAAGTTAGAAGCAAAGATTTTGGAATGTGAAAAGTTAACACAAGAAGTGGCCCTACTAAAGGAAGATTTAGAGGATTCCAAGAATAAGCTATACAAGTATGTAAACAATGCAAAGAGTGTGGATAAAATAGTCAAGATACAAAGAAGAGCAACAAACAAGATAGGTCTTGGTTCTAAATAAGTTCAAAATAAAAGGGAAGAAGAGTCTACTTCAAGTCTTGAAGAAGAAGAAACTTCAGAAGAAGATACATCAAAAGAAGATAGTGTAAGTGGGAGTGAGACATCAGAGGATGAGTTGGACAACAAAGAGTTCAACAAAGATAGGAACAATGCACAGAGAAGATACATATGGAACAACAATCAGAATAGGAGACCAATGAGGTCAAGACAAGGAAGCTTCAATGGAAGATGTTTTTCATGTCACAGGTTTGGGCACATGGCTTCACAGTGCAAGACACATGAAAGATAGGAATATGGAAAAGGATAACTTTTCCAAGGGTATTGCTACTCATGTAATGAGTTTGGTCACAAGGCAATGAATTGCAAGATTCATGATAGAAGAGGATATGGCTTCACTAGGAGAAATCCTAAGACAGTTGCACCTCCAAGGAATAATAACATTAAGTGTTATAAGTGCAATAATGATGGTCACACAACAAGATGGTGTAGAGCAAATATTCCAGAAATAGGCATGAATAGGAACATGAATATGAACAGGAACAAGAATATGAACAGAAATAGGAATATGAACAAAAATAGGAATATGAACAAGAAGGAAGAACATGGATGAGAACAAGAACAAGAATAGGAACAGGAACATGGATGAGAACAAGAATATGAATAGGAACATGGATGAGAACAAGAACAGGAACAGGAACAGAAGTGATGACAGGAACAAGGATGATGACTTGGAAAGAAATAGTCAGAGGATTCAAAAAACTCAGAAAAGAAGAGAAAAATATAAAGGTAAAGGTAAAGAATGCTTTTTTCGGGGAGTAGAAATACTCCCACCCCAGAATTAACCACCTCATGTGGAGGTGGGGGAGGGGCTAAGCTAAGAGGCTCATTCTTAGCCCCGAGCCCCAAAGGTGACCCTTTGCCATTGATGTCAAAGGGGGAGAGATTTGTGTATATTGGGGAGAGATTTGATATTTGAGAGAGCATTGAGCCAGGGGGAGCAATGTCCCAGGGGGAGCATAAGAAAAATAAAGGTCAGGTTTCAGTAAAAGGATATGGGTTGCCATCAATGACAAAGGGGGAGATTGTTGGACATTTTGAGTCCCTAAGTCAAAGTTGTCATTGATGTCACCATTGATGCCACCAGATGGAGTCATCATTAATACCAAATATTTCAGCAGGAAATAAAGGCGACAAATATGGTCATTTGATATTCAGCAAGAAGGCAGAAGTTCGAGTGAAACAGTGCAAAAGACAGAA
Organism: Wollemia nobilis; assembly: GCA_028583015.1. Classification (NCBI taxonomy): domain Eukaryota; kingdom Viridiplantae; phylum Streptophyta; class Pinopsida; order Araucariales; family Araucariaceae; genus Wollemia; species Wollemia nobilis. The sequence goes on along the minus strand of JAQPPZ010000541.1, from coordinate 20,185,013 downwards.
GTTGAAAAGGAGTTATAATATTTATTTTATAAATTATTTAAATTCGGGATGAATTTAAATTTTATAAATAAATATTAAAAGGTACTTTATCAAAGGTGAAATATTATAATGGTTAGAAGTGCCATGGTGAAAACCCAAATAAAATATTTGTAATTTTCATTACAATATTTTATATTGCAAAAGTGGGTTTATAAAGTCTAAAAATATCTTAATAAACCCAAAGGTTGGGTTTAAAGGTTTAAGACCAAAGAATATTTTAATAAATCCAAAGGTTGGATTTAAAGTTTTAAACAAGGCAAAGTTTATTTCCGCCGATGTCATAGAAGCCAAAGGGAAGCACCGACATTTTTGATTTAGTGGAAATGCATATAAATACCATGCCCAAAGTTGATTTTCGAATTATCCTTGCTCGAATTGGAAAGAGAAAGCATACGAATTAAATGCAGAGCTCGTGAGATAGAATTGCGAAATTCGTGTTTGACTTGATGGTGAAAGGAAACAAAAGCAAGCGCGTTGATTAGTTGGAAGCCAACAAGGCACCTTGGCCTAGTGGCAAGTGGGCTGCAAGCTTACGTTTTGGTGTGCATGGTGGATAGTGTTCGAATCCCATGGAAGCTTTTGGTGGACGTGTTGAAGGCGCCAATCGTTAGGCGCATACATTTTGCAAGGCAAGGAAGGGGTGTTGAAGCACGTGGTGCTTCTTCCTTCCCAATGAGCTTGTAGCTCGTGTGGTGGTTTGCACCATGGGCAAAGACGTTTGTGTGGGTTGCGTTGAGAGTTCGAAACTCTCCAAAGGCAAAGGTACATTTTTATGTTTTATTTTATTAATGCCTAAGTTGGAGGTATAAGGTATTTGGTGGTTGAAGTCTTTGCATTGTGATAAAGGTTGGTAGTTGAGAAATACCATTAGGAGTTATAAGGAGAATTCTATTTTTATTTTCAAGTCTTAAATTTTGCTATTGTGGAATATTGAAAGGTTAAGACTTTGTGGGTTGTATGTTATTTTGAATAAAGGGTTTTGTGATTATTGTGAGGATATTGCTTATTGTTTAAGTTGGAGTGATAAGGTGTAATTGTGATATTATTTTTGTGATATAAAAATTATCCTCTAACCCTTAGTGAGTTTGTCAAAGAAGTAATTGTGAGTGTGGCAGATTTGTAAGGGCAACTACTCTTCAAGAAAAGGTATGGGTAAAATTCTTCTTTATTGAGTTAGGTGATTGGCTTGATTGAAAATTAAGTTTGGAGTGAAAATGATTTGATTAGGGTTTCCTTTTCGAAAGTGGTTGAGTTAATGCTTCAAGGTTTTTTGGATTGAGAGTTGTGATTAAACCTTGTTTGATAAGCATTATTGTTTAGACCATTGGTTGAGTGAAGTACATTGAGTTAATGCTTAAAGGTTTTCTGAATTGAGAGTTGTGATTAAAACCTTGTTTTATTAGCATTGTTGTTGAAGCCAATGGGTTATGCAAAGAACTTGAACTTGAGTTAGAAAAGAACATGAGTATCATTGTTATGTGAGATTTGTGTTGGGCATTGTTGGAAATATTTTGAGTTGGGTGATATATGCTTGGACTAGGGTTTGTGTGAAAGGATTGTTCCTTGAGGTGATTGGTTGAGTAGAGTTGATTGAGCCTAGTCAAGTGAATGTGTGAAGTGGTTGTTCAAGTTCCATGAAATAAACTATTCTATGAGATTGATTTGAGTTGAGATTGAGATTTGAGAATAGAACATATTGAGTCTCTAACAATTCTCTTTATGCTTCTATGAGATTGATTTGAGTTGAGATTGAGATTTGAGAATAGAACATATTGAGTCTCTAAAATTTTTATTTATGCTTCTATGAGATTTATTTGAGTTGATATTGAGATTTGAGTATAGAACATATTGAGTCTCTAACAATTCTCTTTATGCTTCTATGAGATTGATTTGAGTTGAGATTGAGCTTTGAGTATAGAACATATTGAGTCTCTAACAATTCTCTTTATGCTTCTATGAGATTGAGTTGAGAAAGTGATTGAGCATTGAGTATAGAACATATTGAGTCTCTAAAAATTCTCTTTATGATTCTATGAGATTGGACAAGTTCTGTGTGGACTTGTTAAGCTGATTTGAGGTAAGTCTTTGAGAAGGCTTGTGGACTATTTTTGTGTGAGCTTTTGTGGAAGCTTGCAATGCAGATTTGAGCAAGTCCTAGAGAGGACTTATTGAGCATATTTGGATAGGTTCTGTGTGGACCTGTTGAGCAGATTTGGACAAGTTCTGGAGAGGAAGGTGAGTGGACTGTTGAGCAGATTTGTAGGTTCGAGTGGACCTATTGAGATATTTGGAGGTTGGTGGACTTGAGAATGTGGATGTTGAGAGATTTGAGCAGGTTCTGAGTGGACCTATTGAGCAGATTTGAGCAGGTTCTGAGTGGACCTGTTGAGCAGATTTGAGCAGGTTCTGAGTGGACCTATTGAGCAGATTTGAGCAGGTTCTGAGTGGACCTATTGAGCAGATTTGAGCAGGTTCTAAGTGGACCTATTGAGCAGATTTGAGCAGGTTTTGAGTGGACCTATTGAGCAAATTTGAGCAGGTTCTGAGTGGACCTGTTGAGCAGATTTGAGCAGGTTCTGAGTGGACCTATTGAGAAGATTTGAGAAGGTTCTGAGTGAACCTATTGAGCAGAGCTTTGGAGGTGATAGAGCAGAGAGGACAGAGTCTCTAGTGGATAGAGATCCATTAGCCAGGACATTGAGGATAGGTCTTCTGAGTGAGGACAAGAGTCTTCAAGTGGAGAGAGATCCACAGTCAGTGCAGTGGAGGTAGTGTCTTCTAGAGGATCACCAGCCAGAGTAGAGGAGAAGGAGTTCTCCTGTGGATAGAGATCCACAAACCAGATTTAGGGGATCAACATCTCCTTTGGACAGAGGTCCATAAACATTGTAATTGGGAAGGATTCCCAAAATATTATTTGAGAAATATTTAGAAGAAATATTTTCTCTATGGAGGTAGCCCACATTGGGTGAACCACGTTAAATCTGTGTCTCTATTGTGTATGGTGTTTTGTGCATTGCTTTGATTACTGCTATTGATACTGCTATCTATACACTCCATAATATTGATTTGAAAAGAAAAGTAAAAAGTGGTCTTATACTGTTCACCCCCCTCTCAGTATAAGCTTGTGTTCTTCAAGGTTAGGGTTGCATGAAGTGTATCCTTAAAATACATGGACCCATGAACGAATCTATATTTTGTAAATTAATGAAAGTATTAAAGGAGGTTTCCCCCTTGAAGAGGCCTATGATTATGCGTTGTTTTGTGATATTTCTTTAAATATGCATTTACATTTTGTAGTGCAATATATTGTTCTTTCATGAAATTATGTTTCAATTGCAATAGTTATGTGAATGAGTTTAATTTTGTTAGAAGGTTCCTATCATTAACCAATCCCCACATATACTTTTTTTGATAGCAATGATGATAATTTATTAATACCCCCTAATTAAAATATATTTTCATCATTTTTCTATTGTAATTGTAATCATTGTAAAAATTGTCCTAATCAAAATATCAGAATGTTATACTTGTTGTTAGGTTAATTAATTGTATCTATACATTGTCAAAACTTTTCTAGTTATATTGGAAGAGGATTGAGAAAAAAAATGTTAGAAGAGTGATGAGGGTTTTGAAGGAATTTGTGTGAGGGTTTTGTGTACGGGTCAAGTATAAGCGGAAATAAGTGCTATTTTTTTGGGCCTTTAGGCCCTAGGGGCTAGTTTGTGTATTTTGTTGTTTTTGCCTAAGATAAATGCAGGATATGTTGTTAGAGACCCATGATGGGTTAGAAATTTTCCATTCAACAAATCTTCATGCTATGAACTTGATTGAAAACCACTTTCAATTTTTGCCCAAGAAAAAATCACACCTTTCCTCGATGTTCAAGGCATGGATTAAAGAGACCCATAAACAAGTTTCAAGCTACAAATAAAATAAGAGAAGCCTCCTTAGGAAAATAAAAAATGATTTAGAAATCAAGAAATTATGCTACTAAGGAACACCCCCAAAACAAATCCACTATGGAAACCCCTTTCAAGGGTAAGAATTTTGAGGATTTGACCCCAAAAATGAATTTTAGGGATGCCCTTCATGGTGGATAGTCCTATGCTAATGCTAATTTTAATCTTAAGACACCTCATATACCTTTCATAATACCAAATATTAATCCTATAAAAACTAAGTCGGGATGTCTAAGAGCAATTGATGGAACCCCGATAGTTAAGCTAAAAATGGGTAACATTTAGGATGGCATAGAATATATGGAAAGAAGAGGATTAATTTGTCATTTCCTATGGTTTTGTCCAAGCCTATCTACTTTCAAAGTGTGGGTTGCAACATAATAGAAAACACAAGGTGAGTCACAAATATGTGTTTATCCCAATGGTTATTTTCTTGTTATTTTTGCTAATGATGAAGATAGAGAGAAAATATTTCAAGGGAGTCCATATTTCTTTGGAAGGGCAGGGCTTTTCATGAAGCCTTAGCATGTTAAATTTATATTCAATTAAGATATGTCTTCTATAGGACCTATGTGGGTTAGACTCTTTGGCATCTCAATTGAATTTTGGAATCTAACTATTTTTCTACTATTGGAAACTCCCTTGGAACTTTCATTATGACTACTAACTATACACACAAATTTGAACACATTATTTATGCTCAAATTTGTGTCTTAATGGATTTCGACAAACCCCTTCCACAAAAGATCTCATTACAATTTTGAGATAACACTTGGGAGTAGATGGTGGACCATGAGAACATTCCTTTCCATTATAAAATACCCCATGAATATGATAATTTGGCTAGTGTTTGTCCAAATAAGATTCCAGATCAAAAAAATAGGACACAAATTTAGAAGGCTTCCAAATGCCTAAAAATAACATAAAAAAAATAGTTATGAAGGATCAAGAAATTTTGTCAACTAATATGTTTAGAATTCTTTCCACAAATAACCTCGCAAGTGAGGAAGAGGACATAATGGATATATAAATCTTAGAAAAATAGTTTAAATATGCAAGGAAGGACTCAAAGACAAACCAAGAAATTAAAGGTTTTCAAAAAAAAAATAAGGGGAAGAACATAGACAAGAAGAACAATATTTTAAATACTAAAACTTAAAATAATTCAGACCCCAAGATAGACTTTGTTGAACCTTCCAATAACTCCTTGGTTGTGTATACACATACTTTAAGGTTATAAGTTATCCTAGATTCAATTAGGGTAGGACAAGAAACAAGAAAAATAAATAAATATGGACATTAACCAAAATTTAGGTTGCAATACTAATCAACATCATATGGTAAAAGAAGGTGAAAATCTTATAGAGGAAGGTAAGATTAATACCTTTACCAACATATTTAACCCTTTTATTAATAAATATCATCACTTGGAATACCAGAGGGCTCAAAGGGAATATTTTAAAATAAAATGAAATTAGATGAGTGATTCAGATAAACCAACCACATCTAGTTTTCCTTCAAGAAACAAAGATGTCTATAGGGTAAATGGAGTCTATTGCAAGTAAAATTTTGCTAACAAAAAAAATGGTTTCACTCAAATCCCATGGGGTTTTTGGCGACATTGCTTACCTTTAGGACCCAAAAGATATCATTATTTACCGTATGGTTAGTAGTTGGTATCTCTTGCTTGTGGCTATACAAAGTAGAAAATCTAACAAAATTATGCTCTCCTTGACTATTTATGCTCCAATTACTTTGGAGGAAAAGCAAAGACAATGGAAGGATATAACTTATATTATCTCCTATTTTATTGAAGATTGGATCTTGATCGAAGGAGACTTCAATACCATCCTCTCTTTAGAAGAGAAGATGGAGGGAAACAAGAATCTATATGGGAGCTCAGACTTCGTGAGTGAATATATTGTAAACCTTCACCTTGTGGACATCTAGCCAGATAATGACCTCATGACTTGATTTAATAGAAGGCAAGGCTTTGATTGTATCATGGAAATATTGGTTAGGTTCTTGTTATTTGAAAACTTCTTAATCCATGGTAATATTTCTAAGGTGAAAACTCTTAATAATGTTGGTTCAGATCATTGGCCAGTCATGGTTGAAATATGGAAAACCAAGGTCAATTTTTTTTCCCTATCAATTTTAGTTAATGTAGTTCAGAGATAGTTCCTTCAAACCTCAAGTGTGGCAATGGTGGAAGGAAGGTAAACCAAATTATGGAACTAAGATGTTTTTCTCTACAAAAATACTACAATACATCAAATCCAAAATCAATATTTTGAATTGGAAGGAGTTTGGAGACGTCAGGCAAAAGAAACAAGAAGTGATTACTCAGCTTGAAGAGTTGAATAATCAAATACATTTAGATGGTCTCATTGAGAGTAGAAGTTTTAATAAAATTAGACTCATAGTGCAGTTGGAGGAATAGGAAAAAATGGAAGAGCTCATATGGAAGTAGAAATATAGGATCTAATGGATCAAAGAAGGATATATAAACACAAAATTCTTCCATAAATCTCTTCTAGCCCATAAATCCCACAACTATATTTCTTCCCTAAATTTAGATTCTAGAGACTCTATCCACACTTGGGATGGCATGAAGTCTATCACAATCAACTACTTTTTCAAATTGTTCACTAATACATGTCATGACTTAGCTTCTCAACATAATATCCTTCAAGTGATCCCAACTCTTATCACTTTTGAGGATAACTCTATTTTGGCTACTCCAATTACTATCAACGAGCTTCAACAAGTGGTTTTTAAAATGCAAAAATGGAAGACCTCGAGGCTTGGTGGTTTTCCCATCAAATTTTACCAAAAATAATGGGATATTATTCGTGTTGATTTATTAGGGGTGGTGGAAGAATCTAGGAAGGCCAAATATATTTTGAATATTATCAATAAAACTTATATAGCTCTAGTCCCAAAGGCTCAAGATGCAAAATATATCTCAAATTTTAGACCAATAGCTTTATGTAATGTTCTCAAAATCATTACCAAGATCATGGCGGAGAGGCTGAAACCTCTTTTATATAAGATTGTTTCCCCTAAACAAGGATGTTATGTGTAAGGGTGTCATATTATGTATGAGATAGTTCTTGCTCAAGAAGCCTTCCATTCCATGGAAGCACAGAAATATCCTATGTTCATCCTTTTAGACCTATCCAAATATTATGACAGAGTGGATTAGCACTTCCTCTTCAAAGCTATGAGGCAATTTGGCTTCTCTTATGATTGGATATATTGGATTATGCGATGCATATCTTCAGTGTCCTACTTAGTTCTTATCAATGGCTTCCCTTCACAAGTGTTCTCATATTCCAGAGGTGTTATGAAATGCAACCCCCTCTCCCCTTATTTATTCATCATTCTTGTTGAATGCTTGGGTAGGTTTATGACCAAAAATAGAGAAAACGTAACCATTTATGGAGTTACCATTGCTCATGGAGCTAGGCCTAGCTCTCATATTTAGTTTTTTTATGACTCTGCTCTACTAGGTAAAGCTACGATTAAGGAAGCCTCTATAATTAATAAAATCATACATTGTTTCTTTAATGTTATAGGGCAATTTATCAATGAAGATAAATTAAAAGTGATCTTTCACTTATCTCCTAGACATGAATCCATGGTTCTAGATAAAATAAGATATAAGAATGCCTCCCTTCTGATCACTTATTTAGGCATTCCTATCAACATCCAAAGATAGAAAAATAAATATTGGAATTGGTTTTTGGACGGATTAAAGGAGAAAATTAGAAAGTGGAACAATAGATGGCTTTCATCTAGGGGTAAAATTACCTTGGTAAAATTAGTCCTTCAAGCTATACCTATTTATGTTTCTATTGTGTTGAATATTCCAAAGGCAGTTCTTCGAGAACTAGATTAAATCAATCAACGATTCCTCTAGAGTGGTACTAAGGAGAAAATAAAATAGGCCTTGGTGAAATGGGATACTTTATGCCTTCCCAAGAATGAAGGGGGTTAGGATTCCAATTTTCTATAAAAAACAATAAGGCTTTAGCTACAAAGTTGTATTGAAGGATTTTGAATAACCCCAATTCCATATGGGCCAATAAAATGCTAAATATACTAAAAAAAAAATCCTAAAGGTCTTTTTCTTTATTAACTTCCTAGTAGAGGTTATCCTATTTTGATAGTTCTTAGGAATGGTGAGGATTTGATAAAGAAGAATTTATTTTGGATCATTTTGTAGACACCTAAAATACGTCATGTCGAGGTGACTACTCATATGGGACATGCTAGAAGACCATATGGAAGACCTTGGACAAATACCAAGGTATAGCAGTGGTTCTAACCACTCATTTAGGTAGTTTGGCCTAATCAATGTTAGTCACGGTTGACACCCATGGTTAGCAGTGCTGACCATGCCTCAGAGCCGCGGCTAGCAGCCAGAATCAGTTGGACCTTGGCCGATCCAAAATCGGTTGCAATGGCCAATTGGTTGCAGATCCGAGTGGTTTAGGGGTGGAAATATCCAGAAGTTTCCCTCCAACTGCTCTAGCTGTCCATTCTTGATCTTGGCTTCCTCAAGAAGCTAAGACATAGCCCTCCTAGGTGCTATAAGACCCCATCCAAAATGGGAAATAGAGAGATATGCATAGGAGAATTCGAGTGGCGAAGCCCTATCGAGTTCATTACTCACCTATTTGCATTGAGAGAAAGCTTGGTCATAAGCATTGAGAGATCAAAATGGCAATTCAAGCCATGGAGGTCCTAGGAGGCTAGGAGAGCCAAGAAACTCAATTATGCCAACTTCATGCATAATCTGAGCAATCCAACCACCAAACTAGTCAGAGGACACAGAGGTGACCCTTGACCATCAATTTGGTAGAGAGATTCAGAGATTCAACCCCTGAATTGGAGGGTAAACATATCTCAGGCTCAACCACAGCTAACAGTGCTCACCGTGGGACAGAGCCGCGGTCAAGGTATTATCTCTGATTTCTCTATTTTCTAACCGTAGGATCTTTTTAACTTCATTATATTAAGCATGTTTCATGTTTATTTGCTTTAATAGAGACTCTGACTGATAGAATTAGGGGTTTTAGTCACTTTTCTTTCATTCTTGCAATCAAGATACTAATGGTATTTTCCATGCTTTCATGCTTTCAAATTCATAATTGAGGCATTAGATAGATTGATTGATGTTTCCTTTATAGTATTAATGGTAGAATTATCATGTTTAATGTAGTTTAACATGTTTCTTGCACTTTCTTGATTTCATGTTGCTATGACATATTTTGTACAATCTTCCTCCAAAAGCCTCATCAAGAGAGGCCTCCTTTATTACTGATATGCCTCTTGTTGTTTATTGCATGCAGGACTAACAGGGTTTTGACATGCAAGGCAACAAATACCTCTAATCATGGAGAAGAAGGTCATCTACACCTTGGAGCAGTTCGTGTCATCGTAGAAGGCATTGAAAGACACCTACCCTTGCGAGGGATTTTCTTACTATAATTCTTGTATCGAATGGGTATCCCTAAGAGGGATGGATTTGTAACATGGATTGATTCAAATTAATGGAAGATACATTTCTTGTTATGTGTTATTTTTCATCAATTTATGTATGAATGCTCATTTTCATATGATTTACAACCATTACAACATTAGGTGTTAGCCTTTTACAATGTTATAGAAGGCGATCATGATAGGAAATCCACATTAAATGCCATAGACCATTGATATTTGTGTTTTGTGATGACAGGTGCTAGTCATTGTTGATAGTCATGATCAACAGTTGTAGCCATGGCTGACACCCATGGGTAACAGTTGCAACCACGGTCATCAGTAGAAAGGTCGTACAATAGAGAACTAAATCTTAATCGGATGTGGATCTGAGGTAGGACCCATATCCCACTGGTTTTCCTGTGTTATCTATCTGTGTTTTTCCAGAATGTGTAAAATGCTAGCATAATTAGGGAATGCAATGAAAAATATAAAATGCATTGAGTCCCTAGGTCCTTTTTCTTAGGTTCCACTAGTCGCTGCTAGGAACAACGGACCTCTGAGTGTAGTCCACCCTAGTCTCCAGTGGTCTAGGCCCTTTTTGTGTGTTGGTTTGCTTGTATGAGGCCCAATCTAGTGGCCATCTCGTCATCATCGTTAGTGTGCATTTTCTTTGAAAGTCATGTAGTTTAATCATGCATACTTTCTGAAATTAAACGTTCCTTTTTGCATAGCATATAGAAGAATCATTTGAGTGTTGTTTTATGCATTTACTTTTCATGCAAAATAAAAGGAACCCCACACACCATGACACATTGTAAATGCTAGTGAGTTGGAAGTCACATCCAACCACTAGTAGGGTTCAATGATGGTGGTAATGATTTCCATCCATGTTGGCCCAACTCCCTCGAACCTTTTGTTACTAGACCAATACCGACTCCAAGATCCATCCGTAGCCCTGAAAAATAGCATGTACTCCTCTTCGAAGGGTATATCACTGTGACTGGGTGAGATTAGGGTGAGGATCGGTAGGACCTGTGCTCCCTGCCCGGTGTGGACTTCATCTCCACATTTTAGGGGGATTATGTGACCTGGAGTTCATTTCCAGGTTGTCGAGCTATGAGTATATAGGTGAAAGCCCTTTAACAATTGAGTATATCATCAACATATTGAAAACATGATGAGAGTTACTTATTGATACAACAAAATTCCAAAACACATCAAATAGTTTAGGGTTCACATTAAATCTTTAAAAGAGATAATCACCATTGTATTATTTGTGTGCTAATAAAATTTGAATCTAGACATAGGATACACACTATGGTGGTTACATGGAGAGGCTAACCCGAGCGTAGATCCGAGGTCGAGGCCAAAGCTCCACCCAATGCACAATAAGACGTGCAAGACCCTCAATCATAGAATCCTCTCGAACGTCATTCGATGAGTATTAGAGGGGACAATTCTATGCATGGGGATCTTGTTGAGAATACCTTGGTACGAGGAGCCACTAGACACTCCTCGAGACATAGATCAGAGCATGGAGCTTCCCAACATGGGGGTTCGAACATGTTAGCATTTACCATGACCACATTCCATGTGCATCCATGGGATCTGCTAAAGAGTTTGTCATTGAGGGATCCAGATTGGTACCCCTTCATCCTATAGCTAAGGGAGGCTTGAGGCCCCCAACATCTGAGTATAGATGAGTTCAGGATCCACCCATCCAGGGGCAAATAGAGAGGGCCACTTTCGAGCGTAGGCCCACTCAAACTCCCAATAAAGGTGAGCCTTGTAGGATCACTATAGACGTATCTAAAGTGGGAGCCAATGGTATGCCACCTCATGAGCCATGGCATAGTAGATAGTTGGATGGTTTGGGTAAAGTTCTAGGGCAACTAGGTTACAAGCCTACTCTTATGCCTTCTCGCTCTATGAGTGTGCATAGCGGTAGTACTATTAGGACTATCAGAGAACCTGGAGAGTGCTCCAAGTATTCTCGAGATATGCGTCCCCTACATCTCATGCAGGCACAAAGTGTAGGCAATAACTAGATGCGAATGCCATCTTCATAGACAAGGGCAAGAGCATAGCAGATCAGTCCATTGGGGGACACACCCACAAAGCCGCTCGAATAGAGTGCACACACCAGAGGCCTCATATGGCTGATCACATAGATAGATCTCACAAGCTGGTGTCAGAGCAGAGATGTCAGATCCTCCAAGACCAATTGGAGGATGTCCATGCAGAGCAAGAATACCTCAAAAATGAGAACACTCAAAGGCAAAGGTTCATAAGACAATGCTTATATGAACAATGAATGCATGAGCAATGCATCCTTGATCAAAAGGAGCATGTTGAGAGGGAGGATCGACTAGCTAGTGTCGGTTTACATCCCCGTAGTGAGCATAGGGAGCGCATTGATAGACGAGTTGCTTCACAACCCGATTTGCACCCTGAGTATATAGATACTCATACTCGCTACATGACCCAACATAGAGATGGGCACCCTCCGCCCGAGCATCATGGGCATAGGTAGTATGAAGAAGAAGTAGGAGATGAATTAGATCAAGAATATCCTAAAATATCCCAAGTCGAGGAGGAGGATGAGCCTATTCCTTCACCTCGATCGAAGAGGAACGTGCCTCCAAAGGTGCCTCCAAGGCAATCCATAGAAGAGGAGTTCTTATCTTCGTAGGCTTATAAAGTCTTGGTAGAAAAGGTCAAAGCTATAGAAAAGCAAGGAACAACTTATCAAAAGCCAACCTTGAATAAAATTCATAATGAACCTTTATGCCCATCAGTGCCTATTCTGGCTTATCCCGAGCATTTTGAAATGCCTAAGCTAGAAAATTTTAGAGGAGAGGAGGACGCTCAGGAGCACGTCATGAGTTTTTTAGACATGTGCTTTCATATTGGAAGCAATGATGCCCTGCTCCTATGGACTTTCATCACGACCCTCTCAAGCCCAGCCTGGAGAGTGGTTTAATCAACTCAAGAGGCACAATATCACCAATTTTGAGCAATTGGCTGATGCATTTCTTGAACGCTTCTCCTTTGGCATCAAGAAGAAGGTGAACTTATCCGATCTGGCTGCTTTAATGCAACATGATGATGAGCCAGTTATGGATTATGAGAAATGATGGAGAAAGATGATGGCAAAGCTACCATTTTCCATCCCTGCTCTGAATTAACTCGGATGTTTATGAAAAGTTGCGCAAAGCACATTTTGTTATTGTTATAGTTGCAACAATATCAAACCTTTGAAGAGGCTTTGGTGCAAGCCAAAGTGATTGAGGATATCAAGTTATAGGAGGGTAACTTGAAACTCAGAAATAAGAAGGAATGGAACAAGAAAAGCATTAAGAAACAATAGGCCAAGCCAGCCCATGTTAATCAGGTGGTTCTAAACCTTCAGAAAGGAGATAAGGGGTAGCAACAATGAAATTATCAAGCCCAACCTCCCCCTACGCAATATGAGCAACACAACAATCAGAGGGGTAAGGACAAAGAAAGATGCCCTCCTCGCATATTCACACAATTATCAAAAATTGTTAATAATGATTTTCCATCAATTATGTGAGGCAAAGGCAATAAACTTACCAGAAGTCAAAATGGTGGACCCTAATCAACCCAAGCCTAAGGGATATAAGGATGATCAATATTGCATATTTCATCGAATGAAAGGTCATGACATAGAGGTATGTTGGTCTTTCAAACATTTAGTGCAGAACATGATTGAGAGAGGTACACTTCTTGTGGATAATCCACAAGCACCAGATAATCATAATATGGGGATTTACAAGAATCCTCTGCCCAACCATGAGGTACCAAGGAACAATGTTGGCCAAGTCAATCAAGTACGCATCGAACCACCAACCCATGGGTTCATCAGAATGGTCAATGTCATCACAAGACATGTGAGGTATGAGAGACCAAATCAACCTCCAGCTCCTATTAGAGTCCATGTTGCACCTCCTCCAAGGCCAACCCAACATGTACCAAGCCCACCAACTAGACCGATGGTGACAATCAGGAGTAGGTTAGTCCAAAACCTATAGATAACTCCAATGAAGTTGTCAATTTATGAGCTGATTCAGTAGTCTCCCAAGCATAGGGAGATGCTTATGGATATTCTAAGGTCCATAGAAGTGCAGTCCTAGGATCTTGAAGCATTCACACACTTCGTGGGACACGTGCAACAGTGTCAGGAGCCGGTCATACAGTTTTATGATCATGAAATCAAGATGGTTTCCACTGTCATGGTGGACCCACCACTCCACATCATTGCATGTGTGAATCACATACCCTTCAAATGGGTTTTGATTGATACGAGATCATCAATCAATATTATCATGACCAAGGCATTAACATACCTGAAGTTACCAAAGATGCATATCATACCTTCCACCTTCACATTGAGAGATTTTAATGATGCATTATGCTCAACTGTCGACACGATAGTCTTACCTATTCAGGTGGGGCTGAAGACCATCCCTATGATGTGTCATGTGATTGAAGGTGCTATGCAATATAATATACTTCTAGGATGGCCTTGGATAAGAGAAATGCATTGTGTCCCCTCTATTCTCCATCAATGTATCAAATACGTGCATGAGGGATAGGTTCACGTGGTACCTTCAGATGAGGAACCATTCAAATACGTGAATCTAGCAGATTTTTCAAGGGATTTTGTGCTCCCCTCAATGCACCTAGACATATGACCAGTGTCACCGATCAAAGAGCCAAGAGGTAAAATGAAGGAAGTGTGTGCCAAACCTACAATATCCACATCTCAATGATCGGAGCACACAATAACTGCTTCTACTAGACCATCTGCATCTATAATGCATCGAGATGATGGGAAGCTAAAAGCTAAAATGGGTGAAAAAGAGATAAAGTAAGCACCTAAACTAGTTGTTATCGAGGTCCCTATTCCCATGGAAGTAGAGGATGCTCAAGGAGAAGTCGAAGAGGCACCTCAGCCTACTTCACCTACATCTTCAGTAGGGTCATCTGCATCACAGGTGATAGTTCATTTGGTTAATCCTATATTGGGGGAATATATCATGTAGAATGTGATATTTACATCGATCATCAAGACTACATAGGATATGGGTTGATTATGAGCCCATCACCTTCCTATAGGGATGGTGGTACCATTGGGGGTGCCTCCTAACCAAACCAATTTTATCTATGGAGGGCTTGACCAGATTGCATCTCGCACCCCCATGGATGAAGATGATGATGAGCCATTCACTGTGAATGTTCATTATCTCTCTAACCTGGAGTACGCCTTATGATATTTTGAATGCTACCATTGGCATGGTTACGGTCTCGGATTATCTGAGTAGGGGTGTAGGAGGCCTTATGAACCATAATATCAGTTGCCTATAGATAGGTTCAGGTTAGGATATCATATTAGAGGATAGGATGAACTCCTCATGGCATCTTTGGATCACCTGTACCTCAGTCTGGGGGAGGAAGTCGATATTAATCCTTATCACCCCAATCCTTCCACCTTTCATTGGGATAACTGGATAGTGTCTTATGTCACTATAGAACCACCTGAGACATATCATGAAGATATCTTGGTGGAGACCGGTCCAGAGCATATCCCAAGAGATAACTTGGATGAACAAATCCGTGCAGTAGTCGATGACATAGGCCTACAAGTTCATAATGTTAGCATAGTAGAAGACTTCGAGTTAGAATATCATTCTAATGAGGATATAGTAGAGTCTATCTTTGAGAGAGGGGGACCTAGCTGTATGTATGACATTGATGATGATGGTGAGTCCTCAAACAATGAGCGATCTGAGGATGACACTAGGCTAGCTTATTTGGGCCCTCTTAACTTACATCATCTGATTCCCTTGGAGATAGTCATCGAGGATGAGCAATCCTCTATCGATGATGATGAGTATCGAGTGTGGGCTTACATGGGGCCCCATCTCCCTAATCTCCCAGTTCCAGTAGGTAGCGATGAAGGCTTTTATTATGATAGTGATGATGAAGATGAAATAGAGAGAGCCTATTTGGGACCTCCTTACTTGCATCATCGTAATGCACCTTACACTATAGAGGATATGTACAGAGATATCAATCTTCATCCTCACCTCAGAGGAAGACCACCTAGTTTGGATAGGATTTATCATATGGTCTTCCTTAATCCATCGACATTCAGAGAGCTCCTTGAGCCTAGCGATCCTATGTTTGAGTCTATCCATAGACCAGATCTAGAGATCCCCATACCCCTAGAACCACATCTCGGGGATGGAAGTTATACAAATGTAGAGTCACATGCATGTGGTCCTGGAGATATAATCCATTCCATCAATATGATCTCCATTTATTTGACCACTCCACTTCACAATCCAGTCGATCCTTCCAAACCATTGTATCTTAATGTAGATGCTATTGATTGGGATCATGCTGACTCACCACTAGAGCCTGAAGATTTCTTCCCCAATGAAGAAATGTTGCAACCTTTTCATTTTGCACTAGGCTGTGCACATGATGTTTATCATGTTGAGGATGCTTCCAATGTGGAACCCATAAACCTAGTAGATGACATCCACTTGATCCCTACGCCTCATCAGCTTGAGGAGGGATCCCACATGTCAATAGAGGAAACCTTTGAAGTGGATATCAGTAATGATCCCACCAATCCAAGGAAGGTTAAATTTGGAGAAATTTTATCTCTTGATGAGCATGCCAACCTCATCCCTCTACTTAAAGAGAGACCTGATCTCTTTGCTTGGACTTATAAGGACATGCCAGGTCTAGATCCAAAATTGGTTACTCATAACCTTTCTCTAGATCTATCAAAGAAGCCAGTCAAGCAAAAACTCAGGAAGATGCATCTAAAAGTAGCCTTAATGGTTAAATATGAATTGCAGAAGCTATTGGATGTAGAGTTTGTCATTTCCATCGACTATCCGGAATGGGTATCAAACATGGTGCCTGTAGGAAAACCTGATGGAAGGATCCGTATTTGTATGGATTTTAGAGACCTCAATAAGGCAACACCAAAGGATTCATTCCCATTGCCGAACATAGATGCTCTCGTAGATGCAACTACGGGTCATGAAATGCTCTCCCTAATGGATGGTTTTTTTGGTTACAACCAAATTTGGATTAAGCCCGAAGACCAGCATAAAACCACGTTCATAATGCCATGGGGGACATTTTGCTATAAGGTTATGCCATTCGGTCTTAAAAATGTTGGTGCCACATATCAGCGGGCTATGACATATATCTTTCATGACTATATGCATAAGATCTTGGAAGATTACATCGATGACTTATTGGCAAAGTCATTGCTGCATTCAGAGCATGTTGAGGTCCTGAGAAAGGTCTTCGATCACCTGATAGAGCATAATGTCAAGTTGAATCCTAAGAAGTGTGTATTTGGTATAACTTCAGGAAAACTCTTGGGATTCATCATTTCAAAGTGAGGCATCGAAGTTGATCCAACGAAGGTCAAGGTAATTTTAGAAATGCATCCTCCCATGAATATCAAGGAATTAAGAAGCCTACAGGGCAAAGTAGCATCCATAAAGTGATTTATCACACAATTATCAGATAAATGTTGACCCATGAATCCACTACACAGGGGTCCACACTTCAATTGGGATGAGGGACTATCAAAGCACCTTTGTTAATATTAAGAATACCCCCTAAAACTAATAATAATAGCTCCCCCAAGACCAGATATGCCATTTTTGCTATATATATCAATGACTGACTTTGCATTAGGGACCATGTTAGCCCAAAAGAATGTGCAAAACAAAGAGCAAGCCATATATTACATTAGCCGAACCTTGGTGAGTTATGAGCTAGGATATGCATACGTGGAAAAACTATGCTTAGCAGTAGTGTTCACTACAAAGAAATTATGACATTATATGTTAAGTCATACGATGTATGTCATATCAAAACAAAATCCTTTGTAGTATATGATGAGCAAGACGTATCATAATACATGTACTACAAAGTGGATCATGCTATTGATAGAATTTGATTTAGAATTCATTAGCCAAAATTCCATTAAGGGATAAGTCATAGCTGATCAACTGGTTGAGGCACCTCTTGAAAATAGTAGGCCCCTCACCATTGAGCTTCTTGATGATGTAGTTTTTGCCTTATCAGAAGCACCCAAACCTGAAGAACCAGATAACAAAGCTGATATGACCTTGTTCTTCGATGGTTCAAAGTGTGAGCAAGGGGGTGGTGCAGGAATAGTGTTGTTCACATTGCAAGGTGCTCCTATGCCCTTGTCATTTAAGTTGGACTTTCCTTGCACTAACAATAATGTTGAATATGAAGCCCTAATTTTGGGCCTCCAAATAGCTATCACCATGAAGATTAAAAGGTTAAATATCTTTGGTGATTCCCTTCTCATTGTTAACCAAGTGAAGGGACTTTTTTAGTGTCGATGTCCTATCCTGAAGTCTTACAAAGATCTTGTTGATACATATTTAGCTTAGTTGGAATGGTATGACATCGAGGCAATCCCTCATTCATCAAATAGATTCATAGACACTATGGCATATTTGGGATCCTTAATCCCTCAGAATCTATCTACCAATTTTACTACCATCCACGTAAAAATATTGTCACACTCTATTGTGCAATATGAAGCTTTGGATAATAAAGAGTCAATCAACATGATTTAGGTAGAACCAAATCATGAATGGTTCTACAAAGCTAGATATTTTCTCAAGGGAGCATCCTAGGGGTCTTTGATCTCGTAGGATCCTACGGGGAGTGGTACTACCATCCACCATAAGGTTGTTTCCCAGTCTGCATTTGTGAATGTTAAACCATAGGGGGAACATGTTGTCTTGTCAGTTGAGGCTGAGAGCTATCAGAATTGGATGTCATAGATATACGACTTCCTTAAGCTTGGTGTAATCCCTTAGGGATTTTCGCGTGCCATGAAGCACACATTTAAATAGAAAGTGACAAAGTATGTCTTGTTAGGAGATATTTTGTATCGTCGAAGCTATGATGGAGTTCTCCTTCATTGTCTTGAGCCCCAAGAATCATCTTGGGTAATTTTGCAAGCTCACGATGGTACGTGCGGTGGCCATTTCAATGGCATGGCTATCATCAAGTGCATCCTTCGCATGGGTTATTATTGGCCCACTATGGAGAAGGATTGCAATGTGTATGTCAGGAAATGCATTAAATGCCAACATCATGCTAATCTTGTGCACCTACCATCATAGGCCTTACAACCCATTCAAGCGGCTTGGCCATTTGCTCAGTGGGGTTTGGATCTCATCGGTAAGATCTCTCCTCCATCATCGGGCCGACATACATTCATTATTATGGCTACTGAGTACTTTACTAAGTGGGTGGAAGCAGTCCCATTAACAATGACAACTGGAGCACGTATTGCTGAGTTCATACTCACCAATATCATAAGTCATTTTGGGATACCATCCAAGATAATTTTGGATAATGGAACATCATTCAAAAATAAAATTATGAGAGCTTTGACATTCAAGTACAAGATCAAACATAGTTTTGTGACTCCATATTATCCGTAGGCAAACGAGGTAGGTTGAAGCTTCAAACAAGATAATGGTATCCATATTGAAAAATATGGTACAAGAACATCATAAATATTGGCACATCCAGCTGCCCCTTGCATTATGGGCTTACAGGACTAGTATTCAGACACCCACTGGGGCAACTCCATTTTCACTAGTATATGGTATTGAGGCCATTATGCCCTTAGAGTTGGAAATTCCAATGTTGTGCATCGCATTGAAAGAGTTCATCGATGATGACACTGCATGGCAAGCTCACCTAGATCAATTGATGCTACTTGATGAACATCATGTGAATGCCCTTGAGCATCTTCACGTTTATCAGGAGCACTTAAAATGAGCTTACAATGACAAAGTCCATCTGAGAGACTTTGAGGTTGGTGATCTTGTGCTGAAAGAGAACCAACAGAACTCAAATATACCACCAAAAATGTGAGACAAATTTATGGCTAATTGGTTAGGTCCTTATATCATCTCTGAGAAGATTGGACCTAGGACATATCGCTTGACATCGTTGGAAGGGGTTGAAGAGCCTGAACCTCTCAACATCCTTCATCTTAAAGCATTTTATGCCTAAAACCATCAAAAGGCCCCAAAGGCATCTGTAAGCCCTTTGGTCATCCAGTAAAAGGCTCCAAAGGCGTCTGTAAGCCCTTTGGTCAAATTAAAAAGTAATAAAATCTAAAAAATTGGAAAATATCAAAATTTCAAAAATAATTGCACATTGCATTTCATTTGCATCATCGCATTCTAGTTACCGCATGCATTTCATGTTGCATTGCATTAGGCATATCCATCCATCGCACTTGCATTAGGATAGTTTGTATTTACAATCTTACAAATGACACCACATTTGTATTTCAATCATGCATCTTTGCACTATCATCATCATTCATCACCCTTGTGAGTAATTATGTTTTTCAACACAACCCTTCTTGTTGCTATGAAGAATATACTAAGGTTTTTTGGTCATTCAACCATACCTAGTGGTCTTCTCAAGAGTTTGGTAGAAAGCTTGCTTTGCTTTTGTAGATGAGGTCTAGTTTTGATAGCACTTAGCATATCATAATCCTATCACTAATATCCAAACTAAACAATCCTAATTAGGATTAGGGATAGATGAATGCTATGAAGTGGGACTAGGTATCTTGAGGTGAAAATTTTATCTTGCTTATCCCCTTGTGCGGATGGTGCAGGAAATGTTGGCAATTGGCAAAAGGATAAGCTTGCCCCCTACCCGAATAAATCCCTTGCTTACAAATGAAGGAGCAAAATCCCAGAATGAAATCCCTGAGTGAAATTCCAAAGTTAAATCCTCATAAATCAAATCAAATCAAGATCAAATTCAAAGTGAAATCAAATCAGTATCAAATCCCTTGCTCAAAGAAAAAAAAGAAAAGTACAAAATAAATAGTGGTTTTTATCACTAAAAAAAAGTATAAAATAAACTGAAAATAAATAGTGATTCTTATCACTTTACATGAGCAAGTATCCCAATAAATTGAAGAAAATAAGGGGGTGAGCTTGAATCCCTGGAATTGTCAGCACTACCGTACCTTACGCATGATGATATGTCTGATACATTAGCATTTCACTTTTGTGCAGACCAATGTTTGAATGTGGAAGAGCTAGCTTCAGGTGTCCTGTATCGCCTAGTGGTCTAGTCCAACTAAAATCTAAACCTAGGATTGGATAGACATTTGAGGATCCCCAATCTTAGCAATGGGCTGAAAGAATCCCACCCGACATCGGGGTATGCTTATGCCTTATCTAATATACTCATTTGCACACACAGGGATAATGAATAGTTAGGGTCTATCCTAGCGAAAGCCTTATATTTCAGAAGTCTAGTATGGTCAGTATACAACTTTTGATAAGTCAACTAAGGTGTTTGAGTCTCATGGAAAGCCTCAAAAATTCCCAAATAGCAACAACCAATTTTCAATGCAATCATCAAAAATCAATTTCTTTTATGAGAGTTTGTTTATTAGAATTATTTATAATATAGGTTAGATACCGGATGGATGTCAAAAATGATATTTAAATGACCACTGACTATGTTATCCATATTATTTTAATTTACAAAATCTTATGAATAGAAACCATATATAATTGCATCTCACATATGGGTGCACAATTTATCAATTTTCATAAAAATATATAGCAATTACATTTCATGATTGTTATACATTCTGTGGTGTCATCCATTAGATTGTTAAACTCATATTGCATTCATACATTATGTTTTAAGTGATTAAAGCATACATGTCCATTTACATAAAAATATCATCAAAAATTATATATATATGCAATACATACATGGCATAGATTATGTCATAACAACATAAATTAAATGCATACAAGTACAATAAATTACACATGCATTTAATAACAAACATTGCATTCATATACATTCATCATAAGTAGTCCATCTACACATATATATCATTGCATTTAAAATCATACATCCATCATCTATCTAGTGCATGTCATCCATACATCACATCATATAGCATAAAATAAACATCACATCTAAGCATTGCATCCATATGCATCTCATAAAATCTAAAAATAATAAAAAAAAACTACACATATAATAAGTCTCAAAGGTCTGATCATATATATATGTGTATCAAAAAATATATAATAAGTAGTACATCGACATATGTCAAAAATACCCATAGGCTACAACTGTGTAGGTCCTCGACCTTACACACAAAAATGGTACAAGCATCTAGCATAGATCCATACTAAGCAGCTACACCCCTAGTCTATGAGGCTCCACCCTCACCTCCACCATCCCTACATCTGGAGCTGGCACCAGAGGTCCTCTCTGATCTATGACTCCTATGGTTGGAGTGAGATGAAGACTGGCCTGTCTCTCGAGTGTGAGTCCTCTGAGAGCCTAAAGCCATGGGCATCTCTGGAACCTCACCCCCAAGTAGCTGAATCGATCCTCTCAAGGAAGTGATGTAGGTAGAATCTTATGCTCTATCATCGATGTGCTATTACACTAGAGCCTGAAGTCTCCTAATATCTACCCCCTGATCTAGCCCTACTAATCCCTGTACTACTTGAGTTGTTGGAGCAACTGGTGGTGCTAGAGCAACCTATGAAGTAGAGGGATCTCCCCTCTCAACCTTGAGTGCATCATGTTGTGCCCTAAGAGCATCTAGCTGAGATTGTAGGAGGATGCATTGGCTTGTAATCCATTGTATCTCTGTATCTATCGAGGTAATCCTAGCCTATAGAGTGGTCTTCTCCTCCTCATAGTCATGCCATTGAGACTACCCTATTGTGAGTCGAGATTGTAGATCCCCAACCTTTGCTTATAAGGTAGTAATGGTGGTGTCTCTATGTAGAAGTTATGTCTATAGAGAGCCTACCTGAGTCTGTAGGCTAGAAACCTAGGCCCTGAGCTACCCAACCTCGTTATCAGGTGTGGCCTCACCCTCCTTGAGAGTGTTACCCTCCTCCTCAGCTAGAGGTGCATCCTCTGTAGCTCCTCCCTCACCCCATCCACCCTCAGTCCTCTGATGGACTCGATGATCATGAGGGTCTACCTCTGCTCCCTCCGCGTCCTCGATTGCATCATCTGCTATCCTACCTAAGGGGCCCTCGAAGCCTCGCCATACCCTGAGTGTCCACCAGGTGTCATAATCAGGAGTAGTCCTTACATCTATCAGCCTTGACTCCTAAAATTCATCATCCTCATCACCTAGTGGAGTCACCCTAGGCCATGCCAAGTCCCTCTCTAGAGTGAGGTGATGGTAGATGGTAGGCAACTCTAGAATGTCCTACCTAATCTTGAACTATCTGGTGACATGAGAGAAGTAAAAGAACTCTTGTACCTCAGACTTACATCCGAGGAGCCATCTGTCTCTATGTGCTCGATCAGTCGATCATCGACCTCCATCCATGGAGGGTAGTCTAGGTATGGGTGCCAGTCCACCTGGTCCACCTGTAGTCATGAGAACTATCCAATGTAGTAGTCTAGGTCCCCTACATGAGACCTACTTTGGAAGCCCTCCTACTCATGAGGCCAGCATGTTGCATAACACTGGTGCACCTCCTCAATGGTGCCAATCTCGAGTGGTAAACTAGTGGGGTACTCGATCTTAATGTGCTACCACCCCTAGATCTGAAGTAGTAGGCTATAATCGATGCCCACTCTGCTCCTCTATGTAATCTGGTACAACTCATTATAGAGCTGCGCTAGTAGGGCACTCCCCTAAGATAGGATCAAGGGTTGATCAGTAGGGCTCGCTAGGACATCCATACGTCCTAGCCAGGAGGTTCCAAGGGAACCTCACTCTAGAAGAGTCGGGTAGGACAATCTGCATGATCAGGTGCATGAAGATGGTTGCTCATTGGGAGAAGACCTGCTGGGTGTACCAATGCTCAATGTGGACCCCTCCATGGTCCGAGTGTCATTGTGCTGCCTCACTACGGGCACCAAATATCATCATGAATACTGCATCCTTCACCTCCATCGATGAAGATGTGATGGCCTCACCATCCAGAGGGAGTCAGAAGATGTGGTAGACATCCTCTAGAGTGATAGTCATCTCACCTATCGATAGGTGAAAGGTATTGGTCCATGCATCCCAATATCGAGCCAATGCAGTCATGTAGGCCTGATCAGCCCTAATGGTGGGGAGGCACAAGACGTAGCCAAATCCCATAGCCTCGAACCAATCCTGCTCCACCTGGGTCAGGGCACCATGTAAGTTGCGAAGGATCTCTGATTCCCTCGCCCTCGTAGTTAGAGTCTGGTCGATAGCAAGATAATAAGGCAAAAATGAATAAAAATCAACCAAAAATACATAAAAAGTGACTTAAAAATGACAAAAAAAATCATAAAAGCACATAAAATTTGAAAAATGCACTCAAAAATTAAAAAAAAAATCATCAATTAATGCTTGGTAAAATTCAAAAATTAAAAAAATATTGAAAAATTAAAAAAATTCTAATGGTTTCGAACCGTGGCTCAGACTCATGGTCGGGATGGCGGTCAATTTTATGACCATTGGGATTTAAATCCCACCATGGCTGATAGTCATGACCCCCAATTTTCCAATTGGGGACCGCACCTGCCAACTACGGTCAGGAGGGAAGACCTTTTCAGGGTCCTTCCTCATCCCGAGACCCCCAAAAAATAAAAAAATAAAAATAAAAAAAGAAGAAAACAAAAACAAATTTTTTCAAGAATTTTAACCCTCCCCTTAAGCTAACCTAAGCTAAACCTAACTAGGGTGAGGTTCATTACCGATGGTTTAATGATGTTCATTTGACCCATTAATTAGTGAGGTTAATTTTAAACCGATAAAAATAAATAATGGTCAAGGGTTTTGTGTGCTTCTACCTTAGTAGCACCGGCTCCTCCAGGTTGGGCTGCCATCAATGCGGTTGGTGGTGAGGTCGAGTTGCAGTAGCGCTTCACGTCAAAATTGTTTAAACACCTCTCAGAGCACTCAGGTTTTGCAAGCTGTCAAGTTGAAAATGACATCAAAAATGACAAAAAATTTTTTAAATATTTCCTATTTTTTGCCTGATCATGGTTGACACCCATGGGCGTAGAACTAGGGTTTGTCGACCGTGGATGTCAATCATGACTAGAAAATTTTGAAAATCTAGCTATTGTTGACAAATGTGGCTAGCAAACCATAATAAATGCTCCAAAATCCCATCGTGAGGAGCTAAAAAATGCCAAATTAAAAATACCCATCTGACCAAAATTGCCAAAAACATTAAAAATAATAAAAAAATTAGATAAACTAAAAATCCAAATGCGCCTTGTATCTAGTAATTTACCCTATACACTTGGTGGTTGCAGCGACTTGCGATCCATGCAATCCGACAAGATGAGTAAATTACCATAAGGACATTTGGGGTAAATTCATCATCATGGAATTGCTATGCTTCACTTCAATCCTTAAGAAGGCCTAGATAGTCGGACTGCTCCATGGGAATGAAGTAATCATATCACTTCTTCTATGACACTTTTAGCAGATCATCGAACAATATGATTCAACACATGCCTAATTGGAATTGCTATCATCTTGATTCCCTAAGAAGGCCATTGAGGTTGGACCGCTCCATGGGATAGAGATGTACAATTACTCTTAATAGTTGCAATCATAGTTGATTAGGCCTAATCAATTATCAAATGCTAAATCTTAATTTGTTCAAAGTCATTCATAGTGGTCAAGCGACTTGTCACTTCATTCAATTGTCATTACCCTCATCGACTCATCACTTGAGGGGGTAGTCATAATATCATAATCATAATCAAAGTCAATAGAAGATCCCTTGATCGTAGATCCCTTGATCTTGTCAAAATTGCGTTCGTCTTATGAATCATTGCCAATGACTATCATAAGCTTACCCTCTATTGGGGAAAAAGCAAATATGATAGTTCAGTTAGTAGCTCTCCTCCTTTCGGATCTATATGGCACAAAAGCCTATAGTAGCACTGAAGCTACCCGATCACCATTGGAGCTTGCCAAAGCTTTGCAAATTTAAGCCTTCCATCCAGTTGGAAGCAATGATTCTAGGATGCATGTCCTTTTTCTGGACCCTGAGCATCTAATGTTGATCAGACTAATGATCATCATCCAACCTATGACATCATTTTAGGAGGTCTATTTTTGCTCAACATTGTTCGATCTCACAATGCATCTCAAAAGGGGCATCTGTAGACACCTAAAATATGTCATGTCGAGGTGACTACTCATATGGGACATGCTAGAAGACCATATGGAAGACCTTGGACAAATACCAAGGTATAGCAGTGGTTCTAACCACTCATTTAGGCAGTTTGGCCTAATCAGTGTTAGCCACGGTTGACACCCGCAGTTAGCAGTGATGATCGCTCCTTAGATTCACGACTAGCAGTCAAAATCAGTTGGACCTTGGCCGATCCAAAATTGGTTATAATGGCCAATTTGTTGTAGATCTGAGTGGTTTAAGGATGGAAATATCCAGAAGTTTCCCTCCAATTGCTCCAGTTGTCCATTCTTGATCTTGGCTTCCTCAAGAAGCTAAGACATAGCCCTCCTAGGTGCTATAAGACCCCCATCCAAAATGGGAAATAGAGAGAGATGCATAGGAGATTTCAAGTGGTGAAGCCCTGTCAAATTTATTACTCACCTATTTGCATTTATAGAAAGCTTGGTCATAAGCATTGAGAGATCAAAATGGCAATTCAAGCCATGGAGGTCCTAGGAGGCTAAGAGAGCCAAGAAACTCAATTACGCCAACTTCACGTGCAATCTGAGCAATCCAACCACCAAACTAGTCAGAGGACACAGAGGCGACCCTTGACCATCAATTTGATAGAGAGATTCAGAGATTCAACCCCTGAATTGGAGGGCAAACATATCTTAGGCTCAACCATGGCTGTCAACCATGGCTAACAGTGCTCACCATGGGACAAAGCCACGGTCAGGGTATTATCTCTGATTTCTCTATTTTCTAATCGTAGGATCTTTTCAACTTCATTAGATTAAGCATGTTTCATGTTTATTTGCTTTAATAGAGACTTTGACCGATAGAATTAGGGGTTTTAGTCACTTTTCTTTCATTCTTGCAATCAAGATACTAATGGTCTTTTCTATGCTTTCATGCTTTCAAATTCATAATTGAGGCATTAGATAGATTGATTGATGTTTCCTTTACAGTATTAATGGTAGAATTATCATGTTTAATGTAGTTTAACATGTTTCTTGCACTTTCTTGATTTCATGTTGCTATGACATCTTTTGTACAATCTTCCTCCAAAAGCCTCATCAAGAGAGGCCTCCTTTATTACTGATATGCCTCTTGTTGTTTATTGCATGCAGGACTAACAGGGTTTTGACATGCAAGGCAACAAATGCCTCTAATCATGGAGAAGAAGGTCATCTACACCTTGGAGCAGTTCGTGTCATCGTAGAAGGTATTGAAAGACACCTACCCTTGCGAGGGATCTTTCCTACTGTAATTGTTGTATCGAATGGGTATCCCTAAGAGGGATGGATTTGTAACATGGATTGATTCAAATTAATGGAAGATACATTTCTTGTTATGTGTTATTTGTCGTCAATTTGTGTATGAATGCTCATTTTCATATGATTTACAACCATTACAACATTAGGTGTTACCCTTTTACAATGTTACACATTCATAATGGTCAACAAGCTAATTTTTGGACCAATTCATGGGACAATCACCAATATTTGATAACTCGGTTCCTTGATTGGAGGTCTTGGATGGAGAACCTTACTTAAGCTAACTAGATAAATGTAGTTAATTACTATCAATACCAGACTGGTAATTTAGAGATTGGTATATATTGGATACCTATTGAGGATTGGACTATTCAAATTCTATAAAGGCAAAGGAAAGATATCTAATGCATCCTTCATATAAGATCTCTCTCTTGGTCACATGATAAGGACTATTTTGGATGGAACAACACTACTACGGGTGAGTATATTATTGCTCACAGTTATTTGGCCTTATACCACAATAATCCC
Source organism: Wollemia nobilis (assembly GCA_028583015.1). Taxonomy (NCBI): domain Eukaryota; kingdom Viridiplantae; phylum Streptophyta; class Pinopsida; order Araucariales; family Araucariaceae; genus Wollemia; species Wollemia nobilis. Next base: position 20,157,446 of record JAQPPZ010000541.1, on the reverse strand, counting down.
AACCAGTCCTATGATATATTTACATAGTTGTGGGCTCAAAATCTCTAGCCTAAGGTGAGGTTTTTTATTTGGCTTTTATTACATCAAAGGGTGCTCATTGGTGAGCAACTTATGAAATGTGGATTTCATGGTCCAATTAGATGTGAGATGTGTGGAAATAATATGGAAATGCTCAGCCATATTTTTATTTAGTGTCCCTTAGCCTTTGAGTTGTGGAGGAGAATGGCTATCTTAGTTTACATTTGATGAGGACACTCATTTAAATAAATTATTATCTTCTAGATAAGGTAATTATGTGGCAAGTCAATCTTATTTTACCACTTATGATGGTATCAGCCCTTGGTATTATTTATACCATGGTATTGTAATAGGTATTTCATACCTATAAATATGTATGCATTTTCAATGTAATAGATCATTCAAATTTTGAAACTTGATAGCTATATCAGTTTGATATTAGAGAACTCAATCCACCATGGGTTTGCTTTTATTTTTGCTTTTGCATTAAGCACCATGCTGCCGATTTTGAATCATTCTTTAGATATATCTCGATGATCCAAAGATATTTATACCAAAAAAATTTAGATATGAGTTACCATGATGGAAGAAATGGTAGCTAAATAAAATATTGTTCAAGATAAAATTCTTTTGGTTGAAGAAGAAATTATTATTTACAAATATCTTGTAGCAGCACCTAGAATTGAACCAGGGTTTATGGGTGAAAAGCCCATTATCCTTCCATTTGGACCATGTCAATGTAGACAAGGAAGAGGTTTTGATACCTCCTATTTCCATTTCTTATGCTAATGACGATATTATTATTGTAGATCTGGATATGGAAAAATTATTGAAGAAGGCATCCCCCTTGAATAGGTTGCAGATTTGTCTCATGAAGAACATGAAGACCCCTTTGTTCCTGTTGAAAAGGAAAAATCTCAACCTCACCGTGGCTACCTTGTCACTCATGTGCTTGCTCTAGACCCCCTACCAGTCCATTGATCCACAATTATGTACTCTTTTACCACCAAAAACTCCTTTCAACTAGATTTCTAAGTTTCTTAGGGTTTCAATACCCTCATGGATGCTCCAATACATGGCCCCTACACATAATATTGTTATTTATAAATATAAAAAAATATGCAGTCTTCTATTTGGCCTATGTTTGCATGTTCATTGTGCACCAAGCATGCACCCAAATACTTATGACATGCAAAAGGTGCATCGAAGGGCCATGACATGCCCCACCCTCCTTCACTCTATGCTTGTGTGGTAGGCAAACACAATATTTTTTGCATACCTCATGCAAGCCATGCAAGCCACATGGCCCTTGTACAGTTGTACAATGTTGGGCACACAAGCCTGTGCTATGCATAGCACCCCACATAGTCCTTGCGGGCCATGTGGTAGGCCTACTACAGTGTGGCCTATGTGGGCCATGTGGCCCCTATATGAGAGGCCCACATAGCATAGGGTACACAAGCATCTAGCATGCACCCAAATGGGTGCCAACACACACGCACACTAAAAAAAGATGTGATCGATTATCCAAAGCACAGATTGCACATCGATAAGTGCCCATTGATTAGGTGCTATGCACACAATATTGTGCATGGTCCACATGCTTGTACTGGGCACCACCTTATTGTAAAAAAACATTATATATATAGATGTATATATATATATATTAAAATAAAAAAATTAATATTTGGAGGAAATATTCCTTGTGGACAAATCACATGTTCTTCGCATGCCAACTCAAGGGACCATCCAGATGTCCCCAAGCATAAGCATGTTTACAGTCGTTGAAAAGATTTTTTGAGCCTGACTCAATGGCACCATCATTTTTCTCTTTTGTGAAGACCTACTCCAACTCATCCTCGATCTTCTTTTCTTTGTATTTTGGAGTGCATTTTTATGTGTACCCAACACTCTACATTCCCATATTTCTCCTCCATGTTTGTATGCATTGGATTCCAATGCTTCTTTAGTGGGGAGGAATGATGAGGACACTCATATTAAATAAATGATTATCTTCTAGATAAGGTAAGTATGTGGTCCAATGATCTTAATTATTTATAGGTAAGTATAAATATGTATTCATTTTCAATGTAATAGATAATTAATATTTTGAAACTCTATATTCGTATCAAAAGTGGTCCAATTTTTATACTCTTGAACAAATTTGGAGGGATTGGCCTAAACAGAAGGTCGTTGATCATTTTGTTAGATAGTTAGTTTAGATGGGAACTACCATCTTGCCTTGGAATATCTAGAAGGAAATAAATAATTATGTTTTTTTTAAATAGGAAAGGAAGGATAATCACTATATTTGGTAAAAAACCATTGCCAACTTAGCTAAATTAGTCTGGTAACTCCTTAATCACCTCTAGGACTCCCACCAATGATGGGATCAAGTTATGCAAATATTGAAGATTCACTCTACTATTGGCAACTATCTTAAAGGGAATGTAAGTAATCAAAACATGGATAGAACAATGATTTGGTAGCCTCCTACAAAGGATTTTAAAAAATTTAATATAGATGGATCCTCTTGGGGGAACCTTGTCTAGTGTTGGATGAATTGATAGACTTTTATATGGTTCCTTGGTTTTCATTTTTGCTAAGAATTTGGGTATCCTTTCCAATAACCTTGTTGAGGGGTACGGTATCCTCAAAGACCTTCAAGAGGTTACTAAGGTTGGATGGCAAAATATGTTGGTTGAATCTGAATCCTAAGTTATAATTAATTTGTTGAAGATTCCTTCTAAGAATCATAATGTTGATTGGAGAATAAAAATAATTGTTGAGAAGATTCAAATTGATCTAGATGGGTTTTTTGAAAGTTGAATACAATCATGTGGTTATAGAACATAAGAGGACTACTGATTATTTAGGTAATTGGGTGTTGGATAAATGTGATCTTTCTTGATATGACTACCCTCCTAAATGGTGGGCTTCACATATCAGGGATGCTCTTCTTTCTATCATTTCTCTGGATGGCTCTAGTACTAGAGATACCTAGTTCCTTTTTACTTTGTATTAGCCTCTCTTTGGTCTAGTCAGGATATTTCAAGTCCCCATATCAAAAAGATAATTTTTATGTTTCTTGTGTTTATTCTTGGTTAAAAGGCATGTTGACCTAGAAATTCCATAGATGTAATATATTTTTTCCATTGATTTATTTTTTTGGTGGGTGTTTTTGTATTTTTTGTGTTTTTTTGAAAAAAATAAAAATATATTATTTATAGAAGTTGTATTACAAAGTAAAAGGAGTTGAATAGGAAACAAGGGAAGAATAAAATCCTCCTCCAATCCCTCATAGCTAAAAAATTAGCCATAAAAATAATATATAGGTGTGTTTGTTGAAAACATCACCTCAGACCACCATAATACTATTATCCATACACATCAGAATTACCATAGTTGAAGTCAAATTTTTATCAGACATCTAAATTTTGTAGACCATCCATCTATCTTCATGATGCTTTCAATTCATTATTGGTGTATTGAACATGTCTGCTATCTACCTGTACCACCTCTTTCATCCCTTGGATTCTTTGGCACCAACTTAATTGATTTTCCATTTGAGAGTCCACATATTGCCCTTCCTCTAGTTTTTTTTTCATTTTGCTAAATAATTTGTCATCCTATTTCCTTCTTGCTTGATATGAGTAATAAAAACATCTTGAAAAATCTTCCAAATATTTTGAACTGCTTCCACCTTCTTTCTCTCTCCAATTCCCATCACCTGAAAGGGTCTAATCAGATCCAAGAATCCAGTCCATACCTGAGAGTCTATCTCTATCCATAGCTTATGTAAATGTATATTTGCAGCTATCATTGATGTTAAAAATAATGCTTGTACTTCTACTTCATTATTTATTGTCTCCCCCATACCTTCTACTCTCCAATACACCCGTTCTCCTTTCTAATTTCATATGATACTGCCAAAACCATATTTTTCAATATTTTTAGTAGAAGTCCCGTCTGTTTTTGCCTTCACCAACTCTCTAGGAGGTGGTCTCCACTCTATGTTATTCTAGGATATATCACCTATGCAACCAACCCTTGGTTGTTTTTCTTTTACAATTATTCCAAAGCTCCTTAGAATAGTCACTTCCTCCATTTCTATGTGTTTTCCTCCTATAATATAATGGATAGTGTTTCCATTAACTTACTCATAATCCTCTACCAAACTTGCTCCCTTGTTCTATGCTTTGATCTAAATATGCATGCATTTTTTTCTAGCCATAACTACCACCATATGAAGCTAGGTTCCAAATTCCATGCTATTTTAATTGTTCAAGTCTTAAATTTGCATTGTTTCCATTTCTCATAAAAGCTTTTCTAGATTTCAAAAATTTCCTAATGTTGTCTCATCTGCCTCCACCAACCGATCCATATGTCTTTGGAAAAATAACACCCAAAAAAGATGTGATTCAAGGTCTCCTCTATTTTTCCACACATAACACATTTGGAAGGCCCATGGAAACCTCTTTCTCTCAAATTATCATATGTCAAGCACTTTCTGTGGTTAATTAGCCATGATAAAATGTTAATTTTTGGCCATCATTTCTTTTTCCATAAAAATGTCCATGGAAGTGGTGTTGTGTTAATCTCATATCCACATACTACCTTGTACCCCTCCTTTGCCTTATAGATTCCCAACTTACTTCCTCCCCATCCAAGTATATCCCTCTTAGAACTATCCTGAATTAGATATCTTTGGAGATGTCTCTATAGTTTTACGGTTAGTTCCTTTGTCGCCCTCGTTGGCCATTCTTGGGGACGTTTCCATTGTAGTAAATCTAGCACATGTTGATTCCATGATTTCATATAGTAAGAGGCTTTCCACCACCCTACCTTTTGGATCTCTACTTTCCAACTCTCCATCTCTGGGAATATTTGAATAATTTATTGAGATTTATTTCATGAATCCTCCCAAAGAAAAACATCCTTTCCATCCTCTAATTGCCAATAAAGGTATGGTTTTATTAAATCTTGTTCTACTTCCATTGTTCTCCATACTATAGATCTCTCTCCTTCCAATCTGAGTCTTGGGATGTATTTTTCAGCCTCTCCTAGGTAATATTTGTCTTGTAATAGTTTACTCCATAATCCTCTAGTAGTTGTAATCCATATCCAATATAGCTTCCCTACTAGTACCTTGTTATTTTGGGATGTTGATTTTATCCCCAATCCTCCTTGTTTTTTGGTTGGCATATCTTTTCCCACCCAACTAGTGCTAATTTTTATTCTTCCTGTGCACTTGACCACAAAAAAATTCTTGTGTGTTTATCAATATCTTTTAGAATTTTCTTTGGAGCCTGAAGTATGGAAAAATTATAAATTGGGAGAGCTTGTATTACAGCTTTGATAATTGTAAGCCTTCCCCTCAAGCTTAGCCATTTGTGTTTCCAATTTCTCAACTTAGCTTGAAGTCTATAAAGCAACCCTTTCCACTTCTTGATTTTTTTCTTTGTAGATAAAGGTACTCCTAAATATTGTATGGGTAAAGGAGTTTCCATGAAGTTCAATAATTATATAATTTTATCTCTCACCCTCTTCATTGTATTGAAAAAACTATTTGAGACTTTTTTCATTAAAAGTTTGCCCAGTAGCTTGAGTATACCCATCTAAAAATTATTTTATATTTCTTGCTACTAGGAGATTGGCTTGACTAATAAGAGCAGTATCATCCACAAACTAGAGGTGATTTATCTCGATATGAGAACTTATTTTCAGACCCCTTAGCCTCCCCTCTTGTCTCCCCTTTTTTAACAGTTTCCCTTGACCATCTACATAAAGGATAAAAAGGTAAGGGGAAAGAGGGTCCCCTTGCCTCAAACCCCTTATTGATGTGAATAATGAAGTATGGACTACCATTTACTAGAACTAAGAAATATGTAGTATGTGTACAAGATTTTACCTAGTCTCTCTACTCTAAAAAGCCCATTTTTCTAAAATCCTTTGCATAAAGGGCCAACTACTCTATCATAAGCTTTAGAAATATTTGATTAAATAAACATACATGGGTCCTTTTGCTTGGACATTTTGTGTATCACCTCTTGGACCACTACTATTCCATCTAGAATTTGTTTACCTTTAACAAAACCACCTTGGTCACTTGAAATCAGATTTGGTAAAAAAGGTTTTAACCTCTCTGTCATAAGCTTTGTTAATATCTTGTATACTACATTACATAGTTAAATAGACATGTAGTTCTCAATTATCTCATTAGGTGGGCCCTTAGGAATTAAAGTGATAAAAGTATGATTCAAGGATATTAACATTTTGTTACTCTATCTGATTTCCTCTAATTCCTCCACCACTGCTTGGCCCACAATTTCCCAAAAAAAATTATAAAATTCAATGGGGAATCCATCTGGTCTTGGGGTCTTTCCTGTTTGTATTTTTTTATGATTTGCGATGTTTCTTACTAAGAAATGTCCTCCATTAATAATCTATTGTGTTTAGGTTTGACTAATTGTATAATTACCTCTAGTATCTTCTCCTACCATGTAGCATTCAAATTTTCATTGCTACTGAAAAGAGTATAGAAGTATTGATTTGCTATAATTTTCATTTCACTTCCACTGGTTTTAACTTGACCCATCATATCTGTAATACTTTTAATTCTATTATGTTATCTTTTAGATGTTGTTGTCTTATAAAATAAATTTATGTTTTGATCCCCTTATTTAACCATGTAACTATGGACCTTTGCCTCCAATAGATTTCTTCTTGTTCCTCCAAAGCTTCCTATCTCCTAATAACTTGTGCCTCACGTTGCAACAAATCTTATGTAATAGTTTCTTGTCTTATCTCCTGAGAAATCTTCTCCTTCTGATCCTTGATTTCATTCTTTTGGATTCTAGTGAGTTCCTTCTTGTGTTTACTCCACTCCTTTAGTTGGGTCCTCATATATTTTAGTTGTTTGTGGAGTTTTAATTGGGCTGTCCCAAATCTTGATCACCCTAATTTCCACCATTCCTTTATGTGGTCCTCCAACTCATCCACCATAACTCAAGTTTAAAAGTTCCTACAACTTTATGATTATGTTCTTCTATAGTAAAGCTTACTGGAAAATGATCTAAAGAAAGTCTATCCATGACCCTCTCTTGATGCTTGGTATGCAATAATAATTCCTCCTCCATTAAGAAACAATCCAAGCAAGATTTGATTGTCTCCCCTTCCTTTCTTCTATTTGTCCAAGTCATGGAGTTGTCCACAGTTGGGATATCTATTAGATTTATTTGACATGTTATTGTTGAAAATAATCTATCATTTTCCTCCAACATGGCTCTACCTCCTTGTTGTTCCTCTATTCTAATATTTACATTGAAGTCTCCTCCCACAATCCACTGGTCCTCTGAGTAGTTTTCTCTAAAAGTATGGATGGTTGCCCATTGATCCCTCTATAATCTGACTGTTTGTGCTCCATAGAAATTAACTATAGTCCAATTTTTCCCATTTTTCTTATTTTTTAAATGAACCATCAACACCCCTCTCGTGGATTCCCCCTATTACTAGGAATAGTTGGGTATTCCACATAATGGCCAATCCACCTGATTTCCCCTATGCCAATTGAGTAAGGATCTCTCCTTTTTACCATATCCTCATTTTTATTTTTTGTAATTCTTCTCCTTGCATTTTTGTTTCCTGTAACAAAATTATATTTGGACTCGTATCCATGGAAATGTTTTTGACTACCTTTTTTCTGGGGTGGCTGCCTAAACCCCTCATATTCCAAGTAATTAAAATCATTGATAATGGAGAGAGAAAAAATTAGCCATCGATTTTACCTATCTATTCTGGCTCATATTTCTTCCTTGTTCCTCCATATTTTTCTTGTTTGACTTCCTCCCTAAATATTGGTTTGATTTTTGTTTCTTCTCCACTTGACGAATCCCTAAAGTAGGGTTTTATTTGTTCTTATTTCCTTCTATTTATCTCTATATTTTAAGTTAAGACTATCCCCTACCCTAATTCCCCTCATATGGTCTCCCTCGTAGGTTTAATATCCTCTTCTATGAGAGAGGTTGTATCTGGTTCTACTCCTTGCTTGTTCCCTAACACTAGATTGGAGTATTGTTCCTGATCCACTAGTGTGACTTGTTGAGTATCCTCCTCTAATACTTCCATTTGAAAATCCCATTTTATTTTCAAGTTTTCTAGTTGTTTGAATATCTCATATCTATTACTTTTCTTCTCACTTTTTCTCTTTGTCTTTGGTTATTGTCTTGATTTCTTTTGTTTGACCTTTTTATTACTTTTTGGAAGCCCTCAGAATCTGTTGGGCCTTTTTCTTCCTTCTGATTTACCTTTTACTGAAGATATTGACCCTCCATTTTAATATTTACTTTTATCCCCTCTTGTCCAAATTAATTATATTTAATTGTTGGACACATTCTAGCCAAATTTCCATGAGTGTGGCACACCCGACATCTAAATGAAATAGCCTCATAATCCAGTTGTTGATGCCAGATAAAATTCCCTATTTTTAGGTCTATCTCTGTTGGAAGAGGTTTATTGAGATCTATTTCTACGCAAACCCTAGCAAACATTATCAATAAACCCACAAATTTACCTATCAGGTTGTGTTTCTCTTATTAACTATATCCTTAGATATCCAATCCTCTACTATTTCTAATAATGGTATTTCTTTTGCTTTTGGTAAACATCCATTCACCCTTACAGGCAAAGAATCCTCCTTTTATCGCTTTCCCATGGTGGTTATGATTGTCCTTGCTTTTGTTTGATAGTCATTGAAGCTATCTTAGGTTCCACATAGCTTATCTCGATATGAGATTTCTTGATTTGGAGGATCTGGTATTGAAGTACCTATGTCCCCTATTCTTGATCATGAGCCTTCCTATTCCTCCAAAAGGATTGATTCTCTTTGATGGTGTTTTTTGCATGAAAATGTTCTTGAAGCCTCTACCCTAACCTTTGAAACCCTAGTTCAATTCCTCAGACCTTCACAATTTCTCTTGTTACTTGTTTTGTATTTTTTGTGTTGTTTTTTTTTTGTGTGTGAGTGTGTTTTGTTTTTGTTGTTTGTTGTTTTTGTGTTTTTTTGTCATTGTGTTTTGTGTGTTTGTGTTTTCGTGTTTGTTGGTTTGTGTTGTTTATGTTTTTATTTTTTTATACATGCTCCTTGAGTGTGTCAAATAGGGCAGGCCAGGTGGGAGCCTTGGGCGATTTTGGTGGAATAGATACCCCTACCTCCTTGGGTCTTACCCGAAAGTGGCACCCTGAAAGGGATATTTTCCGCACAAAAAAAGGTGTCCTAGCCTATGCATAGTTCTTGGTTAAAATTTCATATGAGAAAAAATTACCTTCATTATTTCTAAAAAGATTACCTCCACCATATTTTCCAAATAATTTTACCTTTATTATTTCTAAAAACATCACCTCCACAAGATTTCCTAAATTTTCTTTAAAAGCATCATCAAAATTAATTTTTGATAAACTTAATTTTTGAACATTTCTATTTTACCCTAAATCAAAGTATGTCCTTTGTTTTAATTATATTATCATAAATAACTCTTTTATATATGTTTAAATCTTGTAACCAAGTTATTACTACCTCTTTTCTTTACTTAAAACTTTCCATGATAAAACACTATATTTATAAACAATAATTTTTTTAATAATAAAAATTATTAAAAATTTAATATATTGTAAAGGCAAAAAATATATTTTTTTTTGTTGGATAATAAGGGGTTGTACTCGGGTCCCCCACCCTTGAAAAATTATAAATATCTTCTTTAGAGCTTGATATTTTACAAATAGATACACTTCTCATCTCAATTAAGATGATATAGCTAGAAACCTACATTATTTTACATAAAATGTATGAATTCTTGATTTTAATTTTCTGGATCTTTTCAAATTTTTGTATGAATACAATTACTCTATAATTTAGCATCTTTCTTGATATTTTCCTATAGAAACCTTCACAATACCAAAAATTCACCTCTACTATCTATGCCTTACATCTTAGTAGAATAATATTTCCAAAACACCGCAAAATCATAATCGCTTTACCAAATCTGGATTGCTAGTTTGCTTCCTGAAACACAAGTGCAACCACAAAAATTATAATAAATAGTCTAAATTTAAATACATTAATGTTACAAAATAAAGCAAATATTACCAATGAAAAATATTAAAAAAAATCTTAATCATTAACTGATTTAGAAAATCAATATTTTTTGTTAGCTTCAACTAAACTTTCTATTTCCTATAATCATGAAAAGGAGAATTTAACTTCATGATCCTCAATCAAAACCTCTCTATTGGCTAGTTTATCTGCACATTTGTTTCCTTCCCTTAATATATGTGTAAACCTAATTTTTTCAAACTCTAACAATATCTTGAATTTCCACAATTATCTCTTGTATGTTCCATGGAGCCTTTGCTTTACTCAAAATTGTATTTATTACTATGAGAGAATCACCTTCCATACATACTCTATTCCATTTTATTTTTTTACATATTTTTAACCCTTCTAAAGCTGCCCAAGCTTCAACTTCATTATTTATCTTAAATCCACTATTGAAAGCATAATGAGATAAAATATCTCCTCTATTATTTCTAATTATTCCTCCTCCTCCTGTTGGTCTTGGATTTCCTTTAGATGCTCCATAAAAATTCAATTTAACCCACTCCACATTTTGTGGTTTCCACTTTATATTTTTTACCTTCTTTTTGCTTCTCTTGTACCCAACATCATAATTCCATTTAATGACTTGAATCCATCTATCAAGACTCTCTGCTTCCAAATTAGGGACTAGGTGAGTTGATAGGGTTGATTTAGACTCCTCTATGGCTAAACATATCTTCTTTTTCATTACCTCTAAATTGCTTTCCTTTCCTTTGAACATTATTCTATTCATTTATAGCCATATCTTTTGATATATCCCATATTTTCTGTAAAGCCTCACTTTTATAAGTGCTCTTCCATTGCTTTAACCAATCTTCAATTCTACTATTCATCACCATGCATTTACCAAACATATTAAGAATCCATTGCCATATATTCCATACTATTGAGCAATGTCCCAAGAGATGGTCTATACTCTCCTCCTCCTCATTATAGAAAAAACATTGAGAGGGGCCATGAAAACCCCTTTTCATAAGGTTATCCCAAGATAAAATTCTTCTATGACCTACTAGCCAAACAAATATTTTAACTTTAGGAATGCTTGGGCTATCCCAAATATCTCTCTATATTCTAGTGACATTATTATTATGTTGGTGTTGAACATTATATCCACTTCTAGTTGTGTATTCTCCTGAGATATTCAACTCCCAAATCAATTTATCCTTAGCACATTTTGAAATAATCATAGTTGTTATCTTTCTACTCAATTTCCTCCTAGCATCAATGTCTTGTATACTTGTAAAAAAATCTTCTTTCCATTTGTATCTTCCTTCTTGATCCTTGTACAAAATGTTTGAAACCCTATAACCATATTTGTCTTGAAGCAATCTCATCCAAGATTTCAAAATTGGATCTAAGTTGAGTGATTTTTTGTCACACCAAGTATCCATCCAAATAGATATTTTCTCTCCAGTTCCCACCACCCATCTTAAACCTTTAATCATAATATCAATATATATTTTTTAAATCATTCCAAAGAGTAGAACCATTTGGAAGAGAGAATGTTGTAAATATTAAACTTGGGTCATTGGGATCAACATACTTAGAAGAATTTTTGCCCATTTTCTTTGACTCTCTTTGTACAATATCTAGATAACTTTTCCCCTAAGAGCTAAGTTTACATTTGTAATAACTCTTAAACCAAGACCTCCCCTAGTTTTTTTTTTGCTAAGTTGATTGTATTTACAAAATGGGTTTTGAAAGGGACCCAAAACCTTCTTACATAATAGCCTTAGTGGCTATGCAGCAGATAAAAAAGGATACAACAATATTTCCCATTAAACCCAAAATTCCCCTATTACCAGAGGAGGGATCCCACCCCCACTTTATACCCATATGCCCCGACTTGCAAGGGAAACCACCCGCACTAGTGTCCCCATGCCTAACTGGACCATCGACCCCACACTGAGACTTCCTAAAAAAAAGTTGATTAGTCCACAAAAATGCAGAGCTACACACACTCTAGAAAACCACCCCAGCCACCTGGGGTCCCCATCTATCAGTTTTTACCTTCATGCTTCTTGGAGGCCGTGGCCTTCCCCAGAATCTAGGAAGCTTCCTATAGTTGCTTCACCATTGTGTTGATGATAGACACCACTAACTATAACACCAATTGGGACTTGGAGTCTTCCTTATCGCTCTCAAAATCTGACACTACCTGGGTTGATGAGGAGGAAACCTCCATCTTGGGCTTCTTCAGCCTAGCAGAGGATCTACCACCAAGGGAAGTTTGAGCCAAAGCCCCCCTCCTCTTCTGCTCACTGTGCTTGGCAATCCTGGTTGGAGTGGGCTTGGGGTTCCCACCAGCCTGGTTGGGCTCACCAAGGGACTCATGGTAGGGGGAAGGAGGATTCTCAATAGGGGGATGGGCAGCCATGGGTTGGATGTTCTGCATCGGAGGCTGGTGGGCTAAAGCATGCTTATACAAAATTACAAGGAGCCCTTGGTGCCTGGGATGCCCACCCAATTTTTGACACTTCTCTAGGGTAAGATTGAGGGAGTACATGAGGTATTCTAGGATGCAAATAGGTCTCCCATCATGGAGGTGATTGAAAAAGTCCAAATGAAAGCTACATAGGGGTTTATAAGGGTCGTCGCAGGTAATGTACTGCATGACAGGTACTATGACATGGTTCCATGGGGTTGGGAGGGTAGTCGCATGCAACGAGGTTTTGTCCCATCCCAGGATTTTCTCCTTATCAGGGAATTGATCAAGTTCCTCTTCCCAGTTATGCCTATCATGCCTGATAAGGCATCCCAATAGGAGGAGACCAGAGACAGATGCTAGCATGTCAATAGTAACCATAAAATGCAGCCCTTGGATAGTGACCTCACCTTGGTTCCATGAAGCCATGAAGTCTTCGGTGATAGGGTCTTCGGCTCTAGTGAACTTCTCCAAGAAAGGGGTAAACTTTTTGGCATCCATGAAGGTTTTTGCATCGAGATGCAATTGCAGAAGGGCTGGCTCGACATAAGTCATGTTGGGAACCGTAATTAAGAGGCAAGCAATCTTGGAAGGGAAATTACAGAACTCGAGAGATGACACAACAAGCAATCCAAGGGCAATTGAAATGACTAGCAGACGAACCCAAGACTTGGGCTTAAGAAGGGAATTACGCATGATGAGGAAGCTAGATGGACCGACCTAGGAGTGGCTAAAAAAATGGCCAGATACCAGCTGTATGGGCTCGTGCGAAGGGTGGCCAAAGGCCAAGCTAGAAATGATGGAAGTGAGCGGCCTACCAATATCGCGCTTCTTGTTGGTCACTATGAGGCACTCTCAATTCTCCATAACACTCCTCAAAATTATGTGAAGGAAAACCAAAAGTTGAGGGGGAGGGGTGTGAACTACCTGAGTTGGACACCGAGGCAAGTGCCACATGCTAGGGGTCATGACTAGTCAAACCTTCTTGGCCCGACAAGTTTCCAGGTCACGTGGATAGATATTGAAAATGATGATGTGGATCCCCGCTTCATGATTGGTGCACATATCAAGATTATTTTTTTGAGAAATCCACTACGGCTTGTTATTACTTGGATACTGGGCCAAATATCTCAATTTTATATTCACATGCCTATGGTTTTTGTCTAACATTATCCACCGTGAAAAGAGAACAAATTATGAAGGAGAGCTTGTGGAAGCCCTAGACCCATGGTGAAAATTCCTAGAGTGATCTGACAAAATCTTAGGCCCTCAGAGTTCGATAGGTTGACTTGTCTCCCTATCCTACTTTGCCATGTTAAAAATTACCTAGGTACAATCCTCCATCCATAACCTGAGCCTGCTGCCCAAAGTAGTCAGATTGGCCGTAAGGTCTGCTACCTAATTGGCCTCCCTGAAGATGTGGTGAATGGTTGTTCTCGGGCAAATTTCGAGAATCCTCTTGGATTTGAAGATGGAATTATGGATCTTCCACAATGGGGTCTTCCCATTGGACATGTATTTTATGATCATCTGAGAATCTCCTTTGATGATCGCTTCCCTGGGATCCACTTTCAGTAGCAGCAACCCCTTCTCAAGAGCCAAGGCTTCTACATAATTATTTGTTTGATGCCCTAGGAACTCTACATAGGCTAGGATGATGATGCCTAGGTGGTCTCTGATGACCCCTCCTACCCCTGCCTTGCTAAGATTTCCTTTAGAAGCCCCATAAAAATTCAACTTGATCCAGCCTTCAGGAGGTGGACTCCACCTGGCTTTGACTCTGGGATTCACCTTAGGCAGCATCACAGAATCCTTTGGGGAGGCTCCAAGGGATCAGAGTACGACCAAGTCAGTGGCTGATGGGGGAGGACCAAGGCAGGAGATAAGATGAGAGTTCTCACTGGTGAATTCTAAGGCCTTAGATGCCATCGATAGGGTATCCCTGGGCTACCCTAAAAAGGCCCTTCTATTCTGATCTAACCATATCTGCCACACAAGGTGGGGGAGATAAAGGAACCACATGGATCTAATCTTGGGACTGAAGAAAGGATTAGGCCACTGAGCAAAGAGGTTGAAAATGGTTTGGGGTGGAGCCCATTGAATGTGAACATTATTGAGGATATGACCAAAAACTTTAGAGGAGAATCTATAGGAACAAAAAATATGATCAGTGCTTTCCCAACTAGATAGGCATAGATAGCAGCGGTTGGGGATCATGAATCCTCTCTTGGCAAGGTTTTCGATCGTGAGGATATTATTTTGGATGGTTGTCCAGACAAAGAAATTAATATTTGGAATAATCTTAGGTCACCAAACCAGGTTAAAATGGGATACTCAACACTAAGGTCAGACTGCGGATAGAGTATGCTAACTTGAATATGAAGGTTTCATTGTCGGTATCCTTCCATATAGGCATGTCCTCGACTTCTTCCTATGGGATGGTGGTATCTTGAATAATTTTGGATAGGGTAGCTACTTGCTCAGTAAAAATATCAACTTCAATCATCCTCCATCTCGACCGCTCTGCTTTGCAGCTTATAAAGCCCCCCACTTTGCTTCCCAGGGAGTTTGCGGTGTATGGCCCTAGATCCGCTAGCTCTCTTTTTTGCCTCAATGGATTCTATTGGATCCACTAATCTTATCAGAATTCAATAATGTTCCCATTCCCTAGGATCCATTTAGTCCCTTTCTAGATGAGGTTTTTGGTCTAGATGATGGCTTTCCAAATTGCCAAACCATTCTAGGGTCCTTGGTTTTCCAAGAAGCTATGACTTTGTAATTACTTTACCTTGATGATATCGATCCAATTAGAGCTACAATTGGAAAAATTTTCCATGCATGCTTGGCTAGGAGGGCCAAATTCATGAGATCCACTTTTTTGAGCCCAATACCACCATTGGCTTTACTGCGGCACACCTTGTCCCAGGCCACTAGCGGGATCCTCTTTTTGTCTTCGCTTCCCAACCATAGGAATAATTTTTGGATCTATTCGATCTTAGAGCTGACAATCATTGGGATCCTAAAGACAAACATAAAGTATACAAGTATACTTTGAAGGTACCCTAAAGTCAGGGTGGCTTTTTCTTCCTAGGAGAGAATATGGCCTTTCCAAGAGGCTAATTTTTTATTGACTCTATCTATGATATTGTTCCACATCGGTGCAGTGGTTCTTCCAGAAAACAAAGGGAGTACTAGGTAAGATGTGGGCAGTAGCTCAAAGGGGAAACCTAGGATCCTAGTGATCTTGACCTAGTGGGACAGGGGAGTAAATAGGAAATAGATTTTACTTTTGATGAAATTGATCTTCTACCCGGTTGCTTCTTCATAGAGGTGCAGGATGTGCTTGATGGTTCTTGCTTGAGGAACTGAGGCTGAGGTCGCAAGGATGGTGTCATCAACAAACTATTGGTGGGTGACAGGAGGGAGCCTAGAAGCAGTCCTGATCCTCAAAATTAGCCCTCTTTTGGCAGCATCTTTGATGGATCTTCCCAACGCTTCAGCCAGAATAATGAACAAGATGGGGGACAGGGGGTCTCCTTGCCAAAGTCCTCTAGAGCTAGGAAAAAAACCTATGGGGGAGCCATTGACCAAGACGGAGAACCAAGCTGAAGAAATACACTTGTGAACTAGCTCAACCTAGGTCGGATGGAACCCAAACTTGAGGAGGATGTCTGAAAGGAACTCCCAATGGACTCTATCAAAGGCTTTGTTCATGTCCAACTTGAGGAGGAGAGTAGGCTTCTTGGCTAGGGTGGCGGAGTGAATAGCTTCATGGATAGTAATAACCCCATCCATGATGATCCTCCCCTTGATTGAACTCCCCTGGCATGGGTCAATGATGAGGGGAAGGATTTATTTGAGCCTATTAGTCATGGATTTGGTCAATATTTTGTAAAGGACATTGTAGAGGCTAATGGGATGGTAGTCGGACAGTGGCTTACAAGTCGGGGTTTTGGGCACCAGAGCTATAAAAGTTGATTTAATACATCGAGGGATTTATTTGGATATTTGGAGGTCCCTGACTACTGCACACACTTTATTTCCAATAAAGTACCAAAAATCCTGGTAGAATCAAGGAGAGAACCCGTTCGATCTAGGGATCTTATCCAGTTGCATGGAGAATAGGGTTGCTTTGATTTCTTCAGTTGAGAGAGGGCTTATAAATATTTCATTGGTGGCATCATAAATGGAGTGGGGAATGTTGTCCAGGAGGGCTCCTATAGCCTAGGGGGCCTCTAGGGAGGAATTTCCTAAGAGGGATTGGAAGAAATTGATAGCTTCATCCCTAATGTCTAAAATTTCATTGATGACCCTATCGTCGGAGGTAGTGAGCTCCAAAATTTTTTGGAGCTTCTATTTCTCAGAGTGGACGTATGGAAATACTTGGTATTTGAATCCCCATATTTGAGCCATAGGGCTCGAGATTTTTGTCTCCAGTAAGTTTCCTCCCTAGCTAGGATATTGTGGTATTCGGTTAGGAGCTGCCTTTCCTCCATCTTGGTGTTGTTGTCCTGGTGCCCTTCCTAAATTTGATGCTCGATAACATCCAAATTTCCTTTGATGGCCCTTTTCCTCTCAAAAATATTGCCAAAAATCTCTTTGTTCTAGGTTCTAAGAAATCATTTTAGGAATCTGAGATTTTGATACAATTTCCCCGATGGAGATCCTTGGAACGGCTGCTGCCACCACTGGAACACCTGATTCTTGAAGTTTGGGTGATGAAACCATTGTCACTCAAATTGAAAAGGGCTCTTGTAAGGGGAATTCATGGTTTTCTTTAATAGCAGTGGGCTATGATTTGAGCTAATTCTGGGAAGGGGACGGAGGGTAGCATCTCCAAAAATGGGAATGGCTTCACGGGACAGGAGGACTCTGTCCAGCTTAACTTGGATGAGGTTGGCACCAGATCTTCTGTTGCTCCAAGTGTACTTGGTTCCTTTTAACTAAACATCCATCAACTCGTTCGCATCGATGAATCCACCAAATTCTTCCATGCTTTTCATATCTACCCCATTGCCTCCCTATTTTTTAGAAGAAAACAAAGGGCAATTAAAATCCCCTACCAGGATCCAGGGGATTGTTTCAAAAGAAGTCCTCATGCAACTGATGAAACTCCACAATGCAACCCTCTCCAAGGGGTTTTTGGGGGTGTAGATGCTAGATAGGATCCACATCTTGGTGCTACTCTTGCAATGGATTAACAAGTTGATGATCCTATTGGAGGAAGAGATGAGCCTTCCTTCCACTTGGGTTGGATCCCACATACACAGAAGCCCATCGACAGTACCTAGGGCGGGGATGAAAACAAATTCACTTTTGGGCCAGATAGCTTTGGCAACTATCGGGGAGGATATTTCATTCATCTTGGTTTCTTGGAGGATGAAGATGGTGGGGCAATGCTCTTTTTTGAGGTCAGCTACAATCCGTCTCTTGGGGGCAGTGTTTAGCCCTCTCACATTCCAGGTGAGGAGCTTCATCTCAAACCTTTGGGGGGTTTTTCCTTCCCTTTCCATGTTGGATGGGAGGTTTTGGGTTCTTCGGATCTTCTCTCAAAAGGTTGATATGGTCAGCCAATAGAGTAGCTTGAGACCCATTAGCTATGTTGTCTACTACTTCTTTCCTCCTTTGGTCCACCAGGGATGGTCTACCCCTTTTCTTCTCACTACCAAAATCAATGATGGAATTTTTGCTTTGGGTCTGCTTTGGACTGAAGCTTTCAGATCAAGCCTAGGATGGGATTGGGCTGCCCTCATCCTCACTGTCGGTATGGATGGATGCTAGGTCAGGGTCCTATAGGAGGAGGGGAGCATCGAAGAAGGATAGAGATACCTTATGGTCGGTTAGCTGAGCCTAGGGAGGAAGGGGGGAAGGGGGATTCACCGTCAGGGAGGAAACCACATAGTTCTCATAGGACAACTCAGTGTGGGGTTTTTAATAACATACCTGGTTCATGCCTACCGGTGGGGTGTTGATAGTACTACTAGATCCTTTGATCACCTAATACGGGGACTTACTCTGGGCCCTCCCCTACGTGGTATGGACTACCAAGTTATCCTGGATAGGATGTGCTATGGGACCTTCCTGACCTTGCATGTGTTGTAGAGCTTTCCTGGGTGGGTTGATCTAAAGGCCCTTCCTGGCCTACTTGTTTCCTGTGGATGAACATAGTTTCATTAGCATGGGAACTAGTTTTGGGATTTGAGTTACTCTTCGGGATCAAAGGCATTGGTGACCTCATATTTCTCCACCTGGTTAGGGCATTGGTTTGGGAGGTGGCCTTGCATGCTACAACACCCATAGAAAGCCGGCTTGTTCTCATATTTGAGGGTCTGGTGCCACCTGTAGGATCCCAAAACCAGGTTAACAAAGGAGGGAAGCTCCCTCTCTAGGTTGGTATTGACACATATGCGAGCATGGACCATTCTGGATCCTGCTTTGGTAGCTGAGTCGACCGCCACCAACTCCCCTATTGCCCTAGCAATGGCCTTTAGGACATCTTCTTGCCACAAGTGGAAAGGCAAGTTCGGGATGTGGACCCACACAGGAGCGTAGTTGATGTTCTAAGTCTTGGGGTTGAAATTTTTAGCCCATCATCTAAGGAATAGGCTCCTCCTCCCCAAGAACCAAGGACCCCTAGTTAAGATATGGCTTGTGTCATCATGGTTGCAAAGCTTGATGATGAAGAAACCCTAGGAGATGGCAATTATCTCCATGTTTCCTGAGGTTTTCCATTTAGAAAAGGCCCATCACCTTATGGTTTCCATGTCCGGCCATCCTCCCACAAATTTTCTGATTAGGGCAAAGGAGGCCTTGGATACGTAGGAGGAAAATACCTCTGCAGGGATCTCAATGTCTGACCCAACCTGGGCCAGGTGGGTTCCTATCGGGGTTGGGTAACTTCCCCTAATAACCTATACATAGTATGTCATTCCAGGATGCAAGGGTCCCTCCATAGCATTTTTGTCAGGGGGTACTTTGTCCTGGGGGTCCTCAGGGTGGGACCCCGAGACCCCTTCCCCTACACTATTCTTACTTGGTCCTGTTGGGCCCTCCGATGATCCTCCCGGGCGGATCCCACCATTGCCTTCGACTACTGCTGCTACTGCTTTTGCCATCCTACCCAATCAACCTTCCCTAGTTTTGTTATCACACAACTTGCTCCATTTTACCAAATAAAATTTCCTTTTATCATGTAAACCCTAACCATAAAAAGGATCTCATAATATAGATTAAAATTTTTTCAACTAATTTTGGCATAGAATACAATGACATAAAATATGTTGGAATGGCTTGTAGGACTAACTTAATTAACTGCACTCTTCCTGCTAATAATAACCATCTACCTTTCCAAGCTGGAATTTTATTTTAAACTTTACTAATAATTGGATTCCATAAATCTATCCTCATTTTCCCCTCAAATAAAGGCATCCCTAGATAATTTGTTGGTAAATTTACCTCCTCCATTTGAAGCAAGCTATAAATTTTTCTTTGATATTAGCAAGAATGTTAAGGAAGTAAATTTTGGATTTAGTCCTATTAACTTTTTCCCTTGAAGCTCTTTTGTACTCTTTTAAAAATTTATTCAAAGCCCTGGTCTCATTTTTTTATGGAAAACATCCCATAAGGGATGCCACTTTTGGGTAAGACCCAAGGAGGTAGAGGTATCCATTCCACAAAAATCGCCCAGGGCCGGAACCTGGCCTTCCACCTTTGACATACTCAAGGAGAAAACAAACACACAATAAGATTAAAATAAATAAATAAATAAAAATAAAAATAAAAAACATGCTCCTTGATGTCAAAAAAATAAAGCACAACCAAACACACACAATAATATAAAAAAAAACACAACACAAACCACATAGAAAAAACACAAGAACAACAAAACAAAACACAAACATGACAAAAACAACATAAAACTACAAAGACATAACAAAAAAAAACATGAAAAAGAAAACAAACAAAACCTAAAAAATAAAAAAATAAAAATGAAAAAAACAACCAACAACAAACAATAAACAAAAATAAAAAACATAGAAAACACTCACACACAAAAATACGAATTAACACAAACATACATAAACACAAGAACAAGAACAACAAAAACACAAGAACAATAACAAAAAACACAAAAAAAAATACAAAACAACAAAAATGCAAGAACAACAAAAAACAACACAAAGAACACAAAAAAAAAAAACAAAACAAAAAAACACACACACCTCAAAAAACAAAACAAAAAAGGAAAAAGAAAAAAGAAAAAAAATTGAACATAACAATGACCTTTCTAGACCAAAAGACTTTTAAGGCAAGAATCAACAGAGAAAACAAAATAAATAATAGTTTGATCTAGGAAACTAAAATACCCTGACCGAACTAAAGAGAAGCAAAAAAAAAAAAAATGGAACCCAGGTCATCCCTCCCGGGGAGTGGTTGTTTGCAGATGATCTCCTGGGGGAGATCCTTCTCCACTATCTATGCCCCTCCCGGTCGGCTAGGGTTTCCTTGGTTGTTTTTTTGGACTGGTGCTTCCGGGGATCCTCGTATGGTTGGGGATCCCTTCCCTTTTTCCCTCAAGCTTCCCCCTGGGGTTTTTTGTAGGTTATTCGCATGGATCTGGTCCCCTGCATTTCTCGGTGCGGTGGAGGTGATGGTTTAGGGTTTGGACAGCTTCCCCATTTTTCTTGTGAATCCTCGGTGGGCTCTGTGCTTGGACGGGATTCTTGGTCCCTGTTGTTGGGATCCTCTTCTATTTTCTTGGGGCGGGTTCTTTGTGGTGCAACTGTTTTCCCGGTGGGCGGGATGGTTTCTCCACAGGGCGGGATCCGCCAAATCCGCCAGTTTTCCGGCGAGGCGGGATCCTTTCTTTTTTGCTGGTTTCCCGGATGGCGGGATTTCCTTGTTGCTTCCCGCTAGGCGGGACTGTTTGTGGTGGTTTTGACCGCGAGATTTTATTGTAACGGTTTTTCTTTGCTTCCTGCTATGCGGGATCTTCTCGATGGTGGTTTTTGGCTACTCCCCGCTGGGCGGGATCTCCAAAACTACTTTCTTTCTTATTTGTCTGTTTCTTGCTGACATTGATTGTTTCATGCTTACTGTTACCGTTGGGTGGGATTTCTATTTTGGTGTTCAGTTTCAAGGGATTGATGCCCTAGGCCCATTGCTTATGTAATCAGGTTTTTTTAGGGGTTACGTTTTCTGTAATAGGCTTATACATAAATCCAAGAGGCATGATGCAAGGCTGATTTTGTACATAAGGTTTTGGGATCCTCTATAAAAACCCTTTTTTAATCTACTATAATAATTACCAAAAAAAAAAAAGAGAAGCAAAAATAAAGCAAGAAGAAACTAGGTACATTTAGAACTGGATCCATCCAAAGAAATGATACAAAGAAGAGCTTCCCTTATTTGCGAAGCCCACCATCTAGGAGGATGGCCATAACAAGTAAGATCACCTTTGTCCAAAGCCCAATTAGCTAAAGCATCAGCAATATTATTTTGATCTCTGACCACATGATTGTAATCAACTTTCAAAAATCCCATCTAGATTAATTGAATCTTCTCAATAATTCTTTTTATTCTCTAATCAACCTTATGATTCTTAGGAGTCTTCAAAATATTAATCATGATTTGAGAGTCAGACTCAACTAACACATTTTCCCATCCAACCTTAGTAGCTTCTTGAAGACCTCTGAGGATACCATACCCCTCAACAAGGTTATTGGAAAGAATTCCCAAATTCTCAGCAAAAGTAAAAACCTGAGAACCATCTAAAAGTCTACCAATTCGTCCCGTACTAGCTTTTCCAGGGTTCCCTCTAGAGGCTCCATCAGTATTGACTTTTTCCAAAATCCTTAGGAGGAGGTTGCCAATTTATTATCCTATCCATCTTACAAATACTCACATTCCCTTTAAGTTGGTTGCCCTTAGAATATTTAATCTTCAATCTTTGCATCACTTGATTAAGGAGTTGATGAAATGATTCAACTAAGTTGGTTATGGTCTTTTGCTAAATATAGTGAATATCCTTCCTATCTTGATTAAAAATTTGGTTGTTCCTTTCATTCCAAATATTCCAAAGAAGAAATATAGAACCCATCCAAATTAACTGCCTAATAAAGTGATCAACACCCTCTTGTTTAGGCCAATCCCTCCAAATTTGTTCAAAAGTAAAAAAAATTGGACTATTGTAAGCCAAGTAAAGTGGCCATTCTCCTCCATAGCTCAGAGGCAAAAGTACACTCAATAAAAAGATGGCTGAGAGTTTTTACATTCTCTCCACACATTGGGCCATGAAAACCATGACTAGTAAGCACCCTACGATACAATAAAAACTAAGTATATAACCTCACCTTAGGCCAAATATTTTAAGCCCACGATTGAGAAAAGATGTCAGAATATTGGTTGGGATTATTATGCAATAAGGTCAAATTAACTTGAGCAACTGAATACTCATCCGTAGTAGTGTTGTTCCATCCAAAACAATCTTTTTCATGGGACCAAGAGAGAGATCTCATATGAAGGATGCCTTGAATATCTTGTCTTTGCCTTTATGGGTTTTGAATAGGCTAGTCCTCAATAGGGATCCAATATCTACCAACCTTTGAATTAGCAGTATGGTACCAACAGTAATTAACCACCTTTATCCAATTAGCTCGGTGAAGCTCCTCCATCCAAGGCCTCTAATCAGGAAACTGAGTTATTAAAGGCTTGTGACCATCCCAAGAATATGTCCAAAAATTTACCTGTTGACCATTATGAATGATCCAAAATAATTTTTTATTTATCAAATCCTCACCAGTCTTAAGAACTGCTAAAATGGGATAATATTTGGTACGAAGTTGATAGCGAACAAGGTCTTCAGGACTTTTGTTCTCAGCATATTTAGCACAGAGATTATTGGCCCAAAGAGCATTGGGGTTATCCAACATCCTCCAATATAATTTATTAGCTAAAGCTTTGTTGTTATTAATAGAAGACTAGAATCCTAATCCCCCTTCATTCTTAGGAAGACATAAAGTGTCCCATTTCACCAAGGCCCATTTTCTTTTCTCCTTAGGACCACTCCAGAGGAATCGATGACTAATTTGATCCAGTTATCAAAGAACAGCCTTTGGGATATTCAACACGGAAGAAACATAAATAGTAATAGCTTGAAGGACTGATTTTACCAAGGTGATTCTACCCCCAGAAGAAAGCCACATGTTGGTCCACTTTTCAATTTTCTTCTTGACTTTTTCCAACAACCAATTCCAATATTTTTTTTTGCCTTTGAATATTGATGGGAATACCTAAATAAGTGATCAAAATGGAGGTCTTCTTATATCTTAATTTATCCAAGACCATGGATTCCTGTCTGGCAGAGCAATAAAAGAAAATAACTTTAGATTTGTCTTCATTGATCAACTGCCCAGTAGCCTTAGAAAAATAGCTAATAATTTGCTTAATATTAGAATCTTCCTTAACTGTAGCTTTACCGAAAATAGTAGAGTCATCAACAAATTGAAGATGAGAGATAGGTCTAGCTCCATGAGAAATGGTAACACCCTCAAGGGTTTTGTTTCCCCTCTTTTTGTTTATAGTCCTACCCAAGCATTCAACAAGAATGATGAATAAATAAGAGGATAGTGGGTCACCTTGCCTAATAGCTCTAGAAGCAGGGAATGACTGAGAAGGCCTATCATTGATAAGAACTAAGTATGAAACTAAAGAGATACATCCCATAATCCAATCCATACAATCCTTAGAGAAACCAAATTGCCTCAAAACTTTGATAAGGAAGTGTCAATCCACTCTGTCATAAGCTTTGGATAAGTCTAACTGAATTAACATGGAAGGAGATTTTTGCATATCCATGGAATGGATGGCTTCCTAAGAAAGAACTATCTCATCAACTATTTGACGCCCTTCCACATAACCCCCTTGTTCAGGGGAAATAATCTTATGCAAAAGAGGCTTCAACCTTTCTGCCATGATCTTAGTAATTATTTTGAGAAGAACATTACATAAAGAAATAGGTCTAAAAGCTAATATATGATCAACCTATTGATATTTTGGAACAAGAGTAATATAATTTGTATTGATAACCTTCAAAATTTCTTTGGCTTTTCTAGCTTCTTCCACCACCTCTAATAAATCAGCATGAAGAATATCCCAAAACTCTTGGTAGAAGTCTATGGGAAAACCATCAGGACCTAGGGTTTTCCCTCTTTGTATTTTAAAAACTACCTATTGAATCTCATTGATAGTGACAGGAGCATTCAAAATAGATTTCTCCTCAGAAGTGATAAGAGAAGGGATTTCTTGAAGAACATTTTGTTGAGAAGTTGAGTCAAGAGGAGTAGCAACAAAAATATTGGAAAAGTAATCGACAACAATAGATTTCATGCCATCCCAAGTATAGACAACATCTCCAAAATCTAATTTTAGGGAAGAAATAAAGTTGTGAGATCTTCGGGCTAGAAGAGATTTGTGGAAGAAATTTATGTTTTGATCTCCTTCTTTGAGCCATTGAATTCTAGATTTTTGCTTCCATAAGAGTTCTTCTCTTTTCTCCCATTCCTCTAACTGAGTTGTGAGTTTAATTTCATCTGCACTTCTATTCTCTATGAGGCCATCTAAATGGATTTTCTTATTCAAATTTTCAAGTTGAGTAATAACTTCATATTTTTTTATGAACATCCCAAACTCCTTCTAGTTCCAAGTCTTGATTTTGGATTTAATGTATTGTAGTCTTTTGGAAAAACATAACATCTTAGTCCCATACCTAGGCTTACCTTCCTTCCACCATTGTTGCACACGAGGTCTAAAGGAACTATCTTTGAGCCACATTAATTAAAAACAAAAAGGAGAGAAACTCACATTGGTTTTCCACATTTCCACCATGACTAGCCAGTAAATTGAACCAGCATTGTTAAGAGTCTTCACTTTAGGAATGTGACCATAGATTAAGAAAATTTTAGAGAGCAAAAACCTATCCAATCTCTCCATTATACAAGCTAAGCCTTGCCTTCTATTAGACCAAGTCATAAGGCCATTATCTGGTTGGATGTCCACAAGATGGAGGTTTGCAATATATTCGCTCATGAGGTCAGTGCTTTGGTCCAAATTTCTATTTCCTCCCATTTTCTCATCCACAGAGAGAATGGTATTGAAATATCCTCCAATCAAGATCCAATGTTTAGGAAAATGAGAGATAATATGAGTTATATCCTTCCATTGTCTTCGTTTTTCCTCCAAAGCAGTCGGAGCATAAACAGTAATGCAGATCATAAGTTGGTTGGAATGTCTACTTTGAATAGCTATAGCCAAAAGACCCCAACTACCAACCATATGGTGAATAACTACCTCTTTTGGGTCCCAAAGACAAGCAATGCCACTAGAAGTCCCCTGGGAACTAAGGGAACCCACTTTTCCAGTTAGCCAAATTTTACTAGCAATTGAGTCCATATCCTCCATTGACATCTTTATTTCTTGAAGGAAAACAAGGTGTGTATGATTTATCTGAATCGTTCTTCTAATTTCATTTTATTTTTAAAGACTCCCTTTGAGTCCTCTAACATTCCAAGTGATGATCTTCATTAATACCAGGGCTAAAAAAGTTGGGAAGGGCATTAATCTTGCCTTCCTCTACAAGATTTTTACCTTCTTTTACCATATAATATTGATTGGTCTTGCGACTTGCCTTTTGATTAGAATCCATCTTCATTTTTTTTTCCTGTTTCTTGACTTACTCTAGTTGAATCTAAGATGGCTTCTAAACCTTGAAGAATGCTCTGGCCTCATTTATCCTTGCCCTTCCAAAAAAGGTTGTATCATCTACAAACTATTGATGGGTGATGTTATCGATGTTATTACTAACCTTAAGTCCACTTATAAGCCCATATTTGTAAGCCTTATTTAAGTTCCTACTCAAAACTTCTACCATAATAATGAACAAATAAGGAGATAGAGGATCTCCTTGTCTAAGGCCTCTCTTGGCTTTAAAATATTTTGTCACTAACCCATTGACCAACATTGAATAAGAAATTGTAGAGACACAAGCTTTAATCCATCTAACCCATTTCTTCCCAAAATCAAACTTATCTAAAACTACAAAAATAAAATCCCATTTAACCCTATCATAGGCTTTACTCATATCAAGTTTTAAGATCATAGCTTTCTCTTTTCTTGAAGTTGTTGAATGTATAACTTCATGAGCTACTATGATCCCATCCAAAATTTGTCTCTCTTTCACAAATCCTCCTTGCTCTTCTAAAATAATTTTGTCTAACAATGGTCTTAATCTATTCGCCATCACTTTGGAAATAATCTTATAAGCCATATTACATAGGCTTATGGGTCTAAAAGAATCAAATAATTCAGCATCCTTCTTTTTTGGAATTAGGGTAAGATAAGTTGCATTTATTTTATAAGGAATGTATTGTTTTACCCTAGACTGTTCCACTACCACCAATAAATAATCCTTCACTATATCCCAATTATGTTGGTAAAAAGCTGTAGAGAGCCCATCTGGACCTGGGGATTTATCCTTATTAAAAGAGAAAAGAGCTAAATGAACTTCTTCTAGAGTAATAGGCTCCATCAGTTTCCTATTGTCTTCATTTGTTATAACTAAAGGAACATCTTGAAGAAGTTTATCATTAAGAACTTCGGTCTCCTCTGAACCTAGAATATTCTGATAAAACGACTTTACCTCTTTTCTAATTTCACTCTGATCTTCAATCCAAACCCCTTCTATTGATTTAATTCTACTAATTCTAGAAGATGATCTTTGTACTATAGCCATCCTATGAAAAACTTTGTATTTTTATCTCCTTTCTTTAACCAAGTCTGTCTTGATTTTAATCTCCAAAATTTCTCTTCCTTACTCAAAATATTATGATATTCACTAAGCAACTCCCTTTCCTCTGAGCTTGGATTATTATCATCACCTTTTTGGAATTTTGAAAGTTTATCTTTTAGTTCTTCTTTCTTCTCAAAAATATTTCCAAAGGTGTTCTTGTTCCATTCTTTTAATCTAGATGTCATAGCTTTAATTTGGTTTGGAAGAGCATACAACCCACCATTACCTAAATAATTCCATGTTTGAGCTATCATATCAACAAATTGAGGATGGTCTTCCCACATCTGCTCATATTTAAAATATGATCTATTTTTTAATTCACTTACCATCATTTTAACTCTTATTGGCCAGTGATCTGAACCAATCCTTG
Organism: Wollemia nobilis; assembly: GCA_028583015.1. Lineage (NCBI taxonomy): Eukaryota > Viridiplantae > Streptophyta > Pinopsida > Araucariales > Araucariaceae > Wollemia > Wollemia nobilis. The sequence continues at coordinate 20,129,635 of JAQPPZ010000541.1, read as the reverse complement.
TTAAGGTATTAATTTTAGCACAAGTTCCTTCATCTAGCCAATGATCTGAGAGAATGCATCTATCTAATTTTTTTGCTATTAGGTTTTGGCCTCTCCTGTTGTTGGTCCAAGTATAGTTGTCTTCTTCAAACTCAACTTCCCATAGATTATTGTTTTGAATAAAAGTTGAGAAATATTTCATACTTTGGGTCAATTTTCTAATTCCCCCAAATTTTTCATTCAACTTGGTTATGGCATTAAAATCTCCAATGATCATGAATCAGGTTTCTTGGTCTTTACTTCTCATAAAGGCTTCAATCCCACTCCAAACTTCTAATCTACCTGATTGAGTTGTAGGTCCATAGACATTGATAAGGATGAAACGAATATCTGCAAAGTAGCAAGTGACTAAAGAGGCTATCCAATGCCTAGTTTTATGAATGGTTACACAAGAGGTTCTAGAAGGATTCCAACAAGTTAGAATTCCCCCTACCGCTCCTTCAGAATCCATAGCATCCCATTCACATCTTGCCCAAACTGCTTTTATAGTTTTTGAAACTTCTTCTTTTGTCATTTTAGTTTCCTGGATACAGAGAATATCAGGTTTATTACTTAAACATAGGTCCCTAATACACCTATGCTTTGAGGGGGCATTAGCACCCCTTATATTCCATGAGATGATAATCATGTCTCATTAGGGGCTTTTGGCCCCTCCTGCGTATTACCAATATCATTTTGTTGTTTGGTAAAGAGAAGTTCAACCAACTTAGTTTGTGTTCCTTTCTCTATGTTAGCTCTTGCTTCCTTGGATCTTGCTTGATAATTTGAGGGTTTTCCTCTTTTTGCCTTGCCTATATCAGGAGTAGGTCTTATTATTCTATTCCTCAATATTCTTTCACAATTTTTTTTATCCTCTCCTGGCTCTATTATAGAAGCTTTTGACTTATCCTACTCATTTTTTGGTATTTCCTTATTAATGGCAGAGGTATTAACTTCTAAAACTACATTTTCTTTACCAATTATTTTCTCTTGAATGGTGCATGGTACTTCAAGAGAGTCTTCAAAATCTGATGAGACACATTCCTTAGGTTCATCGAGAATTTTCTTCCTTAAATTAGGATCATATTGAATAGACGATTCCTTGCTAATATGTTGAAATTGTTGTATTGTGTCCTCTAAGTTTTGATCTACTTTTTCTTCATAGGCTAAAGCCTCAAAAGAATTGGTATTTCTTCCAATATCCTTCCTTATTGGTCTCCACTGTTCATTTTCTTTTATTTTTCTAGATCTATTTTTTGGAAGTTGAAAACCATCTTCATCCATAACCATTTGTAAATTTCTCTTACGATTTTCTACAAATGATTCTATTGGGCTCTTCTTAGGGCATGATCTCTCAATATGCCCCACCTCATGACATCTTCTACATCTAAAATATATGTTTTCATAATCTATAGTTTGGGTCCACATCTTATCCCCATACTTAAGAATGATTGATTCTGGTAAAGCTTTACTTATATCAATCATGACCAATATTCGAGCATAAATAGCCAAAAATCCATCTTTTGTTGTATCTGAAATCTCAAGGAATTCTCCTAGAGTGTTGCCTATTGCCTTGAAGGTATCTATTTCCCAAAATTCAATGGGTAACCCAAACATCCTAACCCAGACTGGTACTAGGGATAGATTTACATTTTTAGGTGAAAAGCCTTCATACCAGTGGGTAAGGAAGAGTCCTGCTCTTCCCATAAACCAAGGACCCCCTTTTAGGATTCTTTCTCTTTCTTCCCTAGAACAAAAAATGGCTAGGAAGAAACCTTTGGGAAGAAATGATAGAATCACTCTTGGAGACTTCCAACTCCTATCAATCCATTTTCTCAAGGCTGAAGCCCCTGGCCAATACCCATTAAATTTACCAAAAATTGCCCTATCTTGGAGCAATGAGGATCTCTCTGAGGTGCGCTCACTAACCTCTACCACTAGGGATGATTCTAAGGATTTAACTATAAATCGATCCATGGAAAGGAAACTAAAACTCAAAATCTATTGAAATTTATCTGAAAGTCCTATAGCAAATATAATATTTGATAAAAACTTTATAAAATTTTCATGCACAATTTCTAAGATAAAGAAAGGGAAAAAGAACTTAGCTAAAAATTCTTTGTCCAGATAGAATGTCTTGCCTCACTGAAGTCCTAGCCCTTCATTGCTCTTCCCATCATTCGAACCCTAGTTGGCAAATATTTGCAATTTCGTTTTTCGTGACTTGAAAAATCATCACTGCCCTTGTTCCGAATGGTTGACTTCACAGGGTCGTATCTCCCTCAATATTACTTGATTTTTTGCATATGACCACTCATTTTAAAGCTATTCAAATTTTACACAAGTTGGTCCAAGAATCACCTGAATCGGATAACTCTTCACGAAGATATGGCTCCTAAAAGATGAGATATTTTCAAGAAAAACCCTAATCCTTCGCACTTTGCAATTTTGTTTTTTGACTTGAAAATTGTCATACCCTTGTTCAATGATTAATTAAAAATATATCTTAATATTATAGTTAATTTGTAAAAAACTTATTTTTAATTCCTTAAAATAATTATAATTTATATTATTTATTGATCTTTACTTTTTAAATAAAATATTCTATTTCTTTTGGTACTCAGTTATGGATATTTACTTTTTATCTACTTAATTTTATTTTTTAATATTGAAATATAAAATATTAATATTTATATAAATAATATAAATAATTTAAATAAATAAATAAAAGATATTAAATAATATTTTATTAATAAAAATAATTTTATGAATTAAAATTAAAAAAAAAGTAAGAATAATTTTTTAATGAGTAATTTAAGAGATGTGGTTAAAATAATTATAGAAATATTAAATTAGTAATGATGCTTAGTTATAAAGTGTATTTGAATTTGATATTTTAAAAAGAAATTAATGTTTAAAAATTAATAAAATTGATATATATAATAATATATATATATATATTATATATATATATAAATTAAAATTAAATATAATATATATATATATATTTATTTATTTATTTATTATTTAAATATAAAATTTTTATAACTTTATGTAAATATAATAATTTTTTAATATATGAGAAGATTTTTAAAGGTTAAATCAATATTGTTTTTTAAATATAAATTATAAGTTTTCTATTAATTATAATATTTAATAAGATGTTATGGATGGATCGAGAGACGTTTTTCGTAGGACTGCCCAAACTGCCGAACTTGTTTCGGCCATATCTCACTCATCCGAACTCGGATTGAGCTAAAATTTTGAGGGTAGATGCCTGAAAAACCCTAGAACATCTCCACCAATTTTCATATCATTTGGAGCAACACAGATCCTAGCGCATCCCTATGTGTGAACGATATATTTGGCAAGCGGCTATGCGAGGGTTTCATCTGGGTTGAGTGCAAGCAGCTCCGGAGGTTGGTTTTTAGGGCCTTCGGGCCCTAGCGGCCAATATTTTTGTGGTTTATGCTCAATATTTTAGCAGGAAATGTTGCATGGGATACAAGATGGGTTAGAAATTTGTCTTTCAATAGATCATACTGTGAACTTGAGTGACAATGGCTTCCAATTTGTCTGCACAAAAGAAAAGTGAAAACCATACCTTTCCACGGCGTCTAGGGCAAGGATTAAAGAGATCACGAAACAAGTTTCAAGCAGTTGATCAAAAAATGGCTCATATCTCAAGTGAATCTGGTGCTAAGGTGCACCCACAAAATAATTCTACTGTGAAAACCCCTGTCAAGGGTAAGAATTTTGAAGACTCAGTCCCAAAAATGAATTTTAGGGATGCCCTTCGTGGTGGACAGCCCCTAAGCCCAATGCTAATATCAATATTAGGGCTTCCCATAAACCTCTAAGAATACCTAAGATTGATCCCAGGAAAACAGAGTCAGGATGTCTTAAAGCAGTGATGGAACTCCTATTGTTAAGCTTGATATGGGTAACATTCAGATCGGCATTGAAGATTTAGAAAAAAGAGGACTAATTTGTCGGTTCGTGGGTTTTCGTCCGAGTCTATCCGCTTTCAAAGTCTGGGCTGCAAAAAGCTGGAAAACTAAAGGTGAGTTACAAATCTCTATTTATCCAAATGGTTATTTTCTTGTTTTATTTGCTAATAATGAAGATAGAGAGAAAACTTTTCAAGGGGGTCCTTGGTTTTTTGGAAGGGCAGGGGTTTTCATGAAGCCTTGGCATACTAAATTTAAAGTCGAAGAAGAGATGCCTTCTATAGCTCCCGTGTGGGTTAGACTCTTTGGCCTCCCTATTGAATTTTGGAATCCTACTATTTTTTCTTCAATTGGAAACTCTTTAGGAACTTTTATGATGATCGTTGATTGTACTCAAAATTTTGAACATATTATTTATGCTCGAATTTGTGTTTTAATGGATTTTGACAAACCCCTACCTAAAAAGATCACATTACAATTTGGGGAAGACACTTGGGAGCAAGTAGTGGACTATGAGAACATTCCTTTTCGTTGTAGAATTTGCCATGAATATGGTCATTTGGCCAGTGCTTGCCCAAATAAAATTCCTGATCAAAAGAAAGAAGATATAAACTCAAGCAGGTTTCCAAATACCTAAGAAGAAGAACACTCGAAAAAAACCAGTAATGAAGGATCAATCAAAGTCATTTGCTAATATGTTTGAAATCCTTTCCACAAATGATGTCCCAAGTGAGGAAGAGGAAATAATGGAAACTGAAATCTTAGAAACACAATTTAAATATGAAGGGAAGAACTCGAGAGACAAACCAACAAATCAAAGGTTTTCAACAAAAAAAAAAAGGAGAAAATTTACACAAGAAAAACAATATTTCAAATGTCAAAACTTCAAATAATGCAGGTCCCAATATAGACTCCATTGAACCATCTAGTAAAATTTTGGTTGTGTATGAGCATTCTTCAAGGTTAGAAGCCATCTCGGATTCAATTGGAATAAGTCAAGAAACAGGGAAAAAAAATTGAAGATGGATTCTAATAAAAAAGTAGGTCGCAAGACCAATCAATATCATATGGTAAAAGAAGGTGAAAAGCTTGTAGAGGAAGGTAAGATTAATGCCCTTCCCAACATTTTTAGCCCCGGTATTAATGAAGATCATCACTTGGAATATTAGAGGACTCAAAGGGAGTCTTTCAAAACAAAATGAAATTAGAAGAATGATTCGGATAAATCATCCACATCTTGTTTTCCTTCAAGAAACAAAGATGTCAATGGAGGATATGGACTTAATTGCCAGTAAAATTTGGCCAGCTGGAAAAGTGGTTTCCCTCAGTTCCCAAGGGACTTCGGGTGGCATTGCTTGTCTTTGGGACCCAAAAGAGGTAGTTATTCACCATATGGTTGGCAGTTGGGGTTTGTTGGCTATAGCTATTCAAAGTAGACATTCCAACCGATTATTCTCTGCATTATCTGTTTATGCCCCGACTTCTTTGGAGGAAAAAAGAAGACAGTGGAAGGATATTACTCATATTATCTCTCATTTTCCTAAAGCTTGGATCTTGATCGGAGGAGATTTCAATACCATCCTCTCTCTGGATGAGAAAATGGGGGGAAATAGAAATTTGGACAAAAGCACTAGACCTCATGAGCGAATATATTGCAAACCTCCATCTTGTGGATATCCAACCGGATAATGGCCTTATGACTTGGTCTAACAGAAGGCAAGGCTTAGCTTGTATAATGGAGAGATTGGATAGGTTTTTGCTCTCTAAAAATTTCTTAATCCATGGTCACATTCCTAAAGTGAAGACTCTTAATAATGTTGGTTCGGATCATTGGCCTATCATGGTGGAAATGTGGAAAACCAATGTGAGTTTCTCTCCTTTTCGTTTTCAATTAATGTGGCTTAGAGACATTTCCTTCAGACCTCGTGTGCAACAATGGTGGAAGGAAGGTAAACCTAGGCATGGGACTAAGATGTTCTGTTTTGCCAAAAGACTGCAATACATTAAATCCAAAATCAAGACTTGGAACTGGAAAGAGTTTGGGGATGTTCATAAAAAAAAACATGAAGTTATTGCTCATCTTGAAAATTTGAATAAGAAAATCCGTTTAGATGGCCTCACGAGAGAAGAGAAGTGCAGATGAAATTAAACTCACAACTCGGTTAGAGGAATGGGAAAAAAGAGAAGAAATCTTATGGAAGCAAAAATCTAGAATTCAATGGCTCAAAGAAGGAGATCGAAACACAAATTTCTTCCACAAATCTCTTCTAGCTCGAAGATCTCACAACTTTATTTCTTCCTTAAAATCAGATTCTGGAGATGTTGTTTATACTTGGGATGGCATGAACTCTATTGTTGTTGATTACTTTTCCAATATTTTTGTTGCTACTCCTCTTGACTCGACTTCACAACAAAATGTTCTTCAAGCAATCCCTTCTCTTATCACTTCTGAGGAGAACTCTATTTTGACTCGCTCCTGTTACTATCAATGAGCTTCAACAAGTAGTTTTTAAAATGCAAAAAGGGAAAACCCCAGGTCCCGATGGTTTTCCTATTGAGTTCTACCAAGAGTTCTGGGATATCCTTCATGTTGATTTATTAGAGGTGGTGGAAGAAGCCAGGAAATCCAAAGAAATTTTGAAGGTTATCAATAAAACTTATATTACTCTTGTTCCAAAAGCTCAAGAGGTTGATCATATCTCAGCTTTTAGACCTATTGCTTTATGTAATGTTCTTCTCAAAATCATTACTAAAATCATGGCAGAAAGGTTGAAGCCTCTTTTGCATAAGATTATTTCCCCAGAGCAAGGGGGATATGTGGAAGGACGTCAAATAGTAGATGAGATAGTTCTTGCTCAGGAAGCCATCCATTCCATGGATATGCAAAATTCTCCTTCCATGTTCATTCGGTTAGACTTATCCAAAGCTTATGACAGAGTGGATTGGCACTTCCTTATCAAAGTTTTGAGGCAATTTGGTTTCTCTAAGGATTGGATGGATTGGATTATGGGATGTATCTCTTCGGTTTCCTACTTAGTTCTTATCAATGGCAGGCCTTCTCGGTCTTTCCCAGCTTCTAGAGGTATTAGGCAAGGTGACCCGCTATCCCCTTATTTATTCATCATTCTTGTTGAATGCTTGGGTAGGACTATAACCAAAAAGAGGGAAAACAAAACCCTTGAGGGAGTTACCATTGCTCATGGAGCTAGACCTATCTCTCATCTTCAATTTGTGGATGACTCTACTCTTTTAGGTAAAGCTACGGTTAAGGAAGCTTCTAATATTAAGCAAATCATTAGCTGTTTTTCTAAGGCTATCGGGCAGTTGATCAATGAAGACAAATCTAAAGTTATTTTCTTTCACTGCTCTGCTAGATAGGAATCCATGGTCTTGGATAAATTAAGATATAAGAAGACCTCTCTTCCAATCACTTATTTAGGTATTCCCATAAATATTCAAAGGCAAAAAAATAAATATTGGAATTGGTTGTTGGACAAAGTCAAGAAGAAAATTGGAAAGTGGACCAACAAGTGGCTTTCTTCTGGGGGTAGAATCACCTTGGTAAAATCAGTCCTTCAAGCTATTCCTATTTATGTTTCTTCCGTTTTGAATATCCCAAAGGTTGTTCTTCGAGAATTGGATCAAATCGGTCATCGTTTCCTTTGGAGTGGTACTAAGGAGAAAAGAAAATGGGCCTTGGTGAAATGGGATACTTTATGTCTTCCTAAGAGTGAAGGGGGGTTAGGATTTCGGTCTTCAATTAATAACAACAAAGCTTTAGCTGCTAAATTATATTGGAGGATGTTGCATAACCCCAATGCTCTTTGGGCCAATAATCTCCGTGCTAAATATGCTGAGAACAAAAGTCCCGAAGACCTTGTTCGCTATCAACTTCCTACCAAAGGTTCTCCCATTTTAGCAGTTCTTAAGACTCGGTGAGGATTTGATAAAGAAAAAATTATTTTGGATCATTCATAATGGTCAACATGCAAATTTTTGGACAGATTCTTGGGATGGTCACAAGCCTTTGATAACTCGGTTTCCCGATTGGAGGCCTTGGATGGAGGAGCTTCACCGAGCTAATTGGATAAAGGTGGCTAATTATTGTCGGTACCATACTGGTAATTCAAAGGTTGGTAGATATTGGATCCCTATTGAGGACTCGGCCTATTCAAATCCCGGAAAGGCAAAGACAAGATATCCAAGGCATCCTTCATATGAGATCCCTCTCTTGGTCCCATGAAAAAGATTGTTTTGGATGGAACAACACTACTAAGGGTGAGTATTCAGTTGCTCAAGGTTATTTGACCTTATGCCATAATAATCCCAACCATTCTTCCGACATATTTTCTCAATTGTGGGCTCAAAAGCTCCGGCCTAAGGTGAGGTTCTTTAATTGGCTTTTATTGCATCGTAGGGTGCTTACTTGGTGAGCAACTTATGAAGCATGGTTTTCATGGCCCTTTTAGATGTGAAATGTGTGAAGAGAATGTAGAAAATATCAACCATATTTTTATTGAGTGTACTTTAGCCTCCGAGCTATGGAGGAGAATGGCCACTTTACTTGGCTTACAGTGGTCCAATTTTTTTACTTTTGAACAACTTTGGAGGGATTGGCCTAATCAAGAGGGTGTTGATCATTTTATTAGGCGGTTAGTTTGGATGGGTTCTACCATTCTTCTTTGGAATATTTGGAATGAAAGGAACAACCAAATTTTTAATCAAGATAGGAAGGATATTCACTATATTTGGCAAAAGACCATAGCCAACTTAGTTGAATCAGTCCATCAACTCCTTAATCACCCCCAAAACTCCCACCAAATATGGGATCAAGTGATGCAAAGATTGAAGATTAAACCTTCTAAGGGCAACCAACTTAAAGGGAATGTGAGTATTAGTAAGATGGATAGGACTAGAAATTGGCAACCTCCTCCTAAGGATTTTGGAAAAGTCAATACTGATGGAGCCTCTAGAGGGAACCCTGGAAAAGCCAGTGTGGGAGGAATTGGTAGACTTTCGGATGGCTCCCTGGTTTTTACTTTTGCTTGAGAATTTGGGTATTCTTTCCAATAACCTTGTTGAGGGGTATGGTATCCTCAGAGGCCTTCAGGAGGCTACTAAGGTTGGATGGGAAAAGGTGTTAGTTGAGTCCGACTCTCAACTTATGATTAATCTCTTGAAGACTCCTTCTAAGAATCATAAGGTGGATTGGAGAATAAAAAGAATTATTGAGAAGATTCAGTTAATCCGGATGGGATTTTTGAAAGTTGATTACAATCATGTGGTCAGAGATCAAAACAAGAGTGTTGATGCTTTAGCTAATTGGGCTTTGGACAAAGGTGATCTTACTTGTTATGGCCACCCTCCTATATGGTGGGCTTCTCAAATTAGGGAAGCTCTTCTTTCTATCATTTCTTTGGATGGCTCCAGTTCGAAGGTACCTAGTTTCTTCTTGTTTTTTTTTTTTGCTTCTCTTTGGTTCATTCAGTTTTTTTAGTTCCCTAGCTCATTCTATTCTTTATTTTGTTTCCTCTGTTGATTCTTGCCTTAATAGTCTTCTGGTCTAGATAGGTCATTGTTTTGTTCATTTTTTTTCTTTTTTCTTCTTTGTTTTTTTGTTTAGTTTTTTAAGGTGGGTGGGTTCTTTTGTTTTGTTTTGTTTTTGTGTTCTTTGTGTTGTTTTTTGTTGTTCTTGTGTTTTTGTTGTTTTTTTTTTTTTTTATGTTTTTTGTTATTGTTCTTGTGTTTTTTTCGTTCTTGTTCTTGGGTTTCTCTTTGTTTGTGTTATTTCATGTTTTTATGTGTGAGTGTTTTCTATGTTTTTTGTTTTTGTTTATTGTCTGTTGTTGGTTTTTTTTTTTTTTTTTTTTTTTTTTTAGGTTTTGGTTGTGTTTATTTTTCATGTTTTTTTTGGGTTATGTCGAATAGCGCAAGTGGTGGTTACTCCTGCGTAGCAAAGACAGCATCAAAGGTTCAATTCTCGCTATTGAGTTTAGGGATCATGAAATTTTAGAGCTGAATGGTAGAGACGTTTTTTGCAAGACTGCCCAAACTGCCGAACTCGTTTCGGCCATATCTCACTCATCCGAACTCGGATTGAGCTGAAATTTTGAGGGTAGATGTCTAAAAAATCCTAGAACATCTCCACCAATTTTCATATAATTTGGAGCAACACAGATCCTAACGCATCCCTATGTGTGAACGATATATTTGGCAAGCGACTATGCGAGGGTTTCATCTAGGTTGAGTGCAAGCAGCTCCATAGGTTGGTTTTTAGGGCCTTCGGGCCCTAGCGGCCAATATTTTTGTGGTTTATGCTCAATATTTTAGCAAGAAATGTTGCCGGGGATACAATATGGGTTAGAAATTTGTCTTTCAACAGATCATACTGTGAACTTGAGTGACAACGGCTTCCAATTTGCTTGCACAAAAGAAAAGTGAAAACCATACCTTTCCACGGCGTCTAGGGCAAGGATTAAAGAGACCACGAAATAAGTTTCAAGCGGTTGATCAAAAAATGGCTCATATCTCAAGTGAATATGGTGCTAAGGTGCACCCACAAAATAATTCTCTTGTGAAAACCCCTGTCAAGGGTAAGAATTTTGAAGACTCAGTCCCAAAAATGAATTTTAGAGATGCCCTTCGTGGTGGACAACCTCAACCCAATGCTAATATCAATACTAGGGTTTCTCATAAACCTCTAAGAATGCCTAAGATTGATCCCAGGAAAACGGAGTCAGGATGTCTTAAAGCAGCTGATGGAACTCCTATTGTTAAGCTTGATATGGGTAACATTCAGACTGGCATTGAATATTTAGAAAAAAGATGACTAATTTGTCGATTCGTGGGTTTTCGTCCGAGTCTATCTGCTTTCAAAGTCTGGGCTGCAAAAAGTTGGAAAACTAAAGGTGAGTTACAAATCTCTATTTATCCAAATGGTTATTTTCTTTTTTTATTTTCTAATAATGAAGATAGAGAGAAAACTTTTCAAGGGGGTCCTTGGTTTTTGGAAGGGCGGGGCTTTTCATGAAGCCCTGGCATACTAAATTTAAAGCCGAAGAAGAGATGCCTTCTATAGCTCCCGTGTGGGTTAGACTCTTTGGCCTCCCTATTGAATTTTGGAATCCTACTATTTTTTCTTCAATTGGAAACTCTTTAGGAACTTTTATGATGATTGTTGATTGTACTCAAAATTTTGAACATATTATTTATGCTCGAATTTGTGTTTTAATGGATTTTGACAAACCCCTACCTAAAAAGATCACATTACAATTTGGGGAAGACACTTGGGAGTAAGTAGTGGACTATGAGAACATTCCTTTTCGTTGTAGAATTTGCCATGAATATGGTCATTTGGCCAGTGCTTGCCCAAATAAAATTCTCGATCAAGAGAAAGAAAATATAAACTCGGCGAGGTTTCCAAATACCTAAGAAGAAGAACACTCGAAAAAAACCGGTAATGAAGGATCAATCAAAGTCATTTGCTAATATGTTTGAAATCCTTTCCACAAATGATGTCCCAAGTGAGGAAGAGGAAATAATGGAAACTGAAATCTTAGAAACACAATTTAAATATGAAGGAAAGAACTCAGAGACAAACCAACAAATCAAATGTTTTCAATAGAAAAAAAAAAAAAAGGAGAAAATTTACACAAGAAAAACAATATTTCAAATGTCAAAACTCCAAATAATGCAGGTCCCAATATAGACTCCATTGAACCATCTAGTAAAATTTTGGTTGTGTATGAGCATTCTTCAAGGTTAGAAGCCATCTCAGATTCAATTGGAATAAGTCAAGAAACAGAGAAAAAAAAATTGAAGATGGATTCTAATCAAAAAGTAGGTCGTAAGACCAATCAATATCATATGTTGTTGGTTGTTTTTATTTTTATTTTATTTTTTAGGTTTTGGTTGTGTTTATTTTTCATGTTTTTTTGGGTTGTCTTTGTAGTGTTCTGTTGTTTTTGTCTTGTTTGTGTTTTGTTATGTGGTTCTTGTGTTTTTCTTTGTGGTTTGTGTTGTGGTTTCTTTTATCTTATTGTGCGTGTTTGGTTGTGATTTTGGTTTTGACACACTCAAGGAGCTTGTTTTTTATTTTATTTTATTATTTTTGTTGTTCTTTACTTTTTTTAATTTGGTTTTGTGTGTTTGTTTGCTCCTTGAGTATGTCAAAGGTGGTAGGCCAGGTCCGAGTCCTGGGCGTTTTTGGCGGAATGGATACCCCTGCCTCCTTGGGTCTTACCCGAAAGTGGCATCCCTTTTGGGATGTTTTCCACAAATAAAAAAAATAAATTATATATATATATAAACATTTTTATAACTTTATGTAAATATATATAATAATTTTTTAATATATGAGAAGATCTTTAAAAGTTAAATCAATATTATTTTTGAAATATAAATTATAAGTTTTCTATCAATTATAATAAATAATCATAAAAAAATAAAAATAAAAAATTATTAGATTATGCATTAAAAAAAGCACTTAAAATATCTTATATTATTCAAGTTTAAAAAGTAAAAAAGTTTAATTTTAGGTTTCATTAGAAGCTAGGGTTAAAGAGCAATGTTTTTTCTTTTATTTTAGGGTTAAGGAGCAATGTTTTTTTAAACAACAGTGTTTTTTTCTTTATTTTAGGGTTAAGAGCAATGTTTTTTTTAAAAAGCAATGTTTTTTTTCTTTTATTTTAGGGTTAAAGAGCAATGTTTTTTTCTTTTATTTTAGGGTTAAAGAGCAATGTTTTTCCTTTCTTTTATCTTGAAGAACTTGCAGATTATTTGGGACGAGCATTTTAGCAGGTGCAAAAATAACGAAGCCTAGATATTTGTTTGTCAACTGCATTTTCAGAGCTATCCATTCTCTCAAATGATGATAAAGAAATAAAGAAAACAACATTCCAAATAGATTGAAAACGGTTGCTTCGGATATTGTCACAGAAAATTTTAAGCTTCCAAATTGCACGTTGCAGAAGGGAGATTGTAGGAGGGTTTGTTCATAATTGCTATGTTTATGCTTCCTCTGCATTTTTTTAAGCTAAAATTTGATTTTAGGGTTTTTAATGCTCATTTTTCACCCAATTTTTTTGGGCTGAATTTAGGGTTTGTTCGACAGGGTTTTAAATTTGGCGATTTTCGAATTTCATATAAAAAATTCGGCGAATTTGATAACTAAGCTTGCAAGTATGTGTTTCAGAATAATTTTGAAAGATATTAAATATTAAATTTTAATATTTTTATTTAAAAATAATTAATGTTTTAAATATTTTTTAAATAATACTCACGGGTGAGTTGGAGAGGGTAGGGCAATCCTTCAAGGGAGTTCCTTCGTTCAAATCTCCACCCTACCAAACGCACATTGGGTACCCAAAATCCAATTGATAATGCTGGTGTGGTCAGGGTCTAGCGCAACTCTAAAGTAATTTTGACAATGTAGAACCCCTTGGCCTTGGTTTCTCAAACCAAGGTGGTCCCACAAAGAATTTTTTCTAAATTCAAAAAATATATATTTTTTAAATAATTTATATAAGATTAAAACAAATTTTATTTTACTATAAGAAATTATATGATAACATTACAACAATTTTGATAATTATATATATATATATATATATATATATATATATATATATATATATATATAAACACAAAATTTAATTTTTTTTTAAATTAAAAAATTCAAACATTTCAAATATTAATATAAAATATAATTTTAAAAATATATAATTTTTTTTTTTGATGAGGAATCTTTTATATACAACATATCCGCAACATGTGAGGGGAGAGATTTGAACTTGGGCCTCTCCATAACTAGAGAGTTTTAACTACCCACTTGCTCTCCAACTCCTCTACATGAGCGGATATATATAAACTTTTAATCTAATATATTTTCAAAAAAATTAAAACAAATAAATAAAAATATAACTAAACATATAATTTTTTTTTTGAATTTACGCTGTTGAAAGAACTATGAAATGGACAAGCTTTCAGTCCATCGAGACCCGAGATTTGAACATTGAACCTCCTCCCCCTTACAAGGTTTTGGTCAAACCAATTGATCTACACCTCCAACATTCATATAATATTATAAAATTACAAACATTTTTATAAATTTTTATGAGTATAGAAAAATCTATATAATTATATAATTCAACTTATTATCAAATAAATAAAAATTAAATTTAATATATAACATTATCAAATAGCGATATATTATTTTATACATTTTCATGATTTAAGATGACTTTCCATAGCTATCTACAATCCAACTCCATGGAGCACCTTTAGAAATGCAATCTCTGCAAACATTTTCCAAGTAGGCGGTAAATATGCACTTTTTTTTTTCTTTCTTTCTTTTTTTTAACCACAGGAGTGAATTCTTAGAATTATATCTTTTCTTTTTTCTTTTTAACCACATGAGTGAATTCTTGGAATTATATTCCGTGTTTAGATTTTCTTCCGTCAAAGTTACCTGGGAGTCGCACCCGGCCTCATCCACACTAACTGGCCTAACAGACCATTGATTGGACTTTAGCATATCTGCAGCATATGAGGGGGAGAGCTTTGAACTTGGGACCTCTCTTTTTCGACTTAAAAGTTTTAACTTTCCCACTTGCTCTCCAACTCCCCCACATGGGCAGATAAATTATGGGATTTTTTTTTTAATATTTGGATAAATAGGGATGGAATTAGTTAAATACATAGTAATAGCTAGTTTTCAAAATTAGTAAAAAATAATTTTTTTTTGGGTTAAAAGTAAATTAATTTTATTAAAAAAATAATAAGAATACAATTTCAAAAAAAAAATGGGTGGTATGAAGGCACACCCCAAAGTTTATATAAGAAACTAAATCAAGGTTAAAAAGTATGAAAAAATGAAAAAACGATGAACAAATTATCAAGAGATTTTTTGCTTACATTACAGAACTGAGAAATTGAAAACAAACTAGAGCAGAAAAAAGCCCTAAACTATAAAATTGCAACTTTGGAGAGATTTAACGTGCAAAGTGGTTGGTTTCGTCAAGATCTTGAGTTAAGTAAATCTTTCCAAGTATACTTAAACATTGATTGTTCTACTAAGACTTCGTCGTTCTCCTTCTGTTCAAGCAATGCCAATGCCCTAAGGCTCTTGAATTTGTTAGGTTTGGCACTCCCACCAAATTTCAGATAGGATGTCCCCATCTTCTTTCCCCTGTCGAGGGCTATGAGAATGCCGAAATCACATAAAAGGGGAGGGATCTTCAGATTTTGCTTCCTTCATAAGAACTGCCAATTATATCGATGATGGCTCTACATTCGATGTTGTGCCCTTCATTGTGAGGATAATGGAATGAGAAAATCAGGTGTTTATGGAAGTGAAAGCATCGAGCTTGTGACAACTACCAGTTATGGATCGAAAAAAGTCATTGACTATGGAGCTAAAGGCTGCGAGCGTCGTCGTCTATGGATAAAAAAAAATCGTCATCTATGAAGTGGGAACAACAGATTTTTGTGGCGACCCACAATGATCCAACCATATACCTTAGGTTGAGTAATTGCCCTAGGGATGGGCACAGAAGTCGACCTCGACTTGGGATGCGATATACACGAACAATCCTCCATATTATGATCAGGTGCTTCGTAGTTGGTAGCAAAAATAGGTGTTTGGGAGATTAATGTAAACCATCCACTGAGAAATGGTGGCCTCCCCCACTTGAATGGTGATGGAATCGAGTAGATCCTTTGACAAATATACTCTACACATACTTTTCGAGTCAAACAGGCATTGAAAATTTTTTAGGTTCAATGAGAACCACACACCCAAGCACACCAACAATTTGGTCCAAACCAACCCACAAAGGGAGAGGAAGAGCAGGGAACTCCACCCAAACTAGAACTTTGGGGAGTTTATCTGTAAAGACAATAAAATCACAAGTCCATGGTAAAATAATGAGCAAAGAGCTTCGTAAATGCCAAAGATCGTGCTGATAAAGAGTTGACATGTGTAGGGTCAGCAAAATGGACAAGGAGAAAACCTCTAAGACTTTGTACTAGTTAAACAGTAATGCCATGGGGGCCCATGCCAAAAAGATCCAAGCGCTCAATAACGACTCAATAAAGATATGTCTGATAAAATAAGTGACCAAGGTGTGTGACTCTAGCCAACTACATACAGATTCAATAAACAAGTGTGTGACTCTAGCCAACTACATAAAGATTCAATAAACAAGTGTGTGACTCTAACCAACTACATGCAAATTCAATAAACTCGGAAGGAAAAACAACATCAAGGGATAACCTAAAAGTATCATTAACGAGAACCGTCTCTCCCCTACAACACCAACACAAACCATTAGGCCATCAAAGTCAGAGTTGGAAGCCATGGAAAGCTCCAAAACCCTAATGCAACTCACACCAAAACCATTGCAAAACCATCCTCTCGAACTTTTCAATCCTTTAATTTAAATTATTATTGTTCATACATTTATATTATTCTTTTTATTTTTTTCATTTAAAATTATAATATAAATATTTTTTTTTTAAATTTAGCGAAAAACCTTGAACTTTTCAATCTTTTAATTTAAATTATTATTGTTCATACATTTATATTATAATTTTTGCTATTTTTATTTTTTCTATTTAAAATTATAATTTAAACATTTTTTTGAATTTAGCAAAAAAACCTCTTACAATGTTGTTTTTTTTTTTTAAGCGAAAAACCCCTTGCGGGGCCGCCTTGGTCTGAGAGACCACGAACGGGGGTTCTACACCGTCAAAGTCACCCGGGGTCGCACCCGACCCTGCCCGCACCAACATTATCAATTGGATTTTGGATACCCAATTCGACTTTTTGGTAGGGTGGAGATTTGAACCTAGGACCTCCCTTGGAGAATTGCCCTCTCCTCTCCAACTCACCTACAACACCTGGGTTTCTTGTAGTGTCGTTTTAGTCTGAGAAACCATTAAATTATTATTGTTCATACATTTATATTATAATTTTTATTTTCCATTTAAAATTATAATTTAAACAATTTTTTTTTTTTTAATTTAGCAAAAAATCTCCTGCAGGACCGTTTTGGTATGAGAAACCACGAGCAGGGGTTCTACACCATCAAAATCACCCACGAGTAGGGGTTCTACACAGTCAACCAAAAGAAAAATTTAATCTTGAGAATTAAATTTTTAATCCAAATCTTCTTAACTGGGAGCCAACCAACTTCGTCCTTATCCAATAGAGAATAGCCTGATTTAACAGAATAGTCCCCTTTACTTTCTTTACTCGAAACCAGAGAGTCATTACTACCCTTAGGCTTCAAAGAAAAAACCTTGAGCAGGTTAAAGAGATTGTGCGCTGCTTTCTTTTGTTCCTCATTCAACCCTTCCAACCTAACATTTTTCCACCTAGTTCTCTTAGAATTCAAAACAAAAAAATCCTTCACCTTTCCACCCAATCTTTCTGACAAAAACTGTTTGATGGGTTGTAACTCGGTGTCAAACTCCAAGGGTTGGTTAGTCAACCAACAATCCTTCTAAAATTCCACTTTCTCCCCATTGCCAATCCTCCACCTTGAGCCTTTCTTCAAAGGGTCTTTGATATGCATTAGATTATTCCAAAATGCAGACCTCTTGGACAGATCTTCTGAACATAGGAAATCTTTATTATTTTTTAGGTATTTTACCTTTAAAATTTTTACCCAGTCCAATTGATCATTATTAATCAACTTCCATCCCATCTTACCAATTAAGGCCTCATTCAGTAATTTTAGGCGTCTAAAGCCTAGCCTCCATATTCTTTTTTAGAACATACTTGATCCCAATTTACTAGGGACAACCGTTTTTAATCCTCTAAACCATACCATAAAAATGATCTTTGGATCTGTTCTAATTTATCTCTAACAGCAGCAAGAATCTTAAAAACTGACATAAAGTAGATGGAAATACTTTGCAAGGTGGACTGAACTAGTTGTGCTTTCCCGACCTGACTCAATAAATTACTTCTCCAACCGGATATCTTTTTTGAAAACCTTTCTATGACTGGGTTCCACATCTCAGATTTCATTCTTCTTTTAAAGAGTGGCATTCCCAAGTAATAAGAGGGGATTATGCCAATCACACAGCCAAAAATTCTCTTAATGCTTCTTTGTTTATTCTCTCGAGTATTTAGAAAGTAGATCAAACTTCTGTTGAAATTAACTTTTTGCCCTACTGCTCCTTCATTTTTGTCCAAAATAAATTTAATTTGTTGAGCTTGAGGGACAGAGGCTTTGGACACAATCATAGTATCATCAACAAATTGTTAATGGGATATCGAATCTGACAAAGAAGTTGCCTTGAAACCTCAAAGATTTCCTTTAGAAACCGCTGCTACCAAGGAACAATCTAAGGCCTTTGCAAGAATAATAAAAAGATATGGGGTTCTACACCGTCAAAATCATCGTTCGGCCTTAACCGCATCAGCATTATCAACTAGATTTTGGGTATCCAATGTGCATTTGGTAAGGTGGAGATTCGAACCAAGAACCTCCATTGGAGGATTGCCCTACCCTCTCAACTCACCTACACCACATATAGATTATAATTTAAACAATAATAATTTAAATAATTTAAGTGTAAAATGTTTGTTGAAACAAACAGTGACTATAAGCCTCGCCAGAAGAGTCTGCCCAGAAGATGTTATTTGCTGGACGACTCCAATATCTACGCTGAAAAGCTGAAATACAATCGGGGCCGAAGGCTACTTTACCTCACTGCATGTCTGCAACATTCAGACTCTGCTATATTGCTAAATTTGGAATGCTAAGGGATTCTGATGAACTGGCAATTATTTTTTGACTTAATCACGTGTACTAATTATGCAGGTGCCTTTCCAGATTAGGATAAGTAATTTCCTAGATCCACAATATTTCCCACACAACCCCGTTACCCACCCCCTGAAGACATCAAAACCTGATCGAGTTTCTCTGACGCCTTAACGATCAAATGACCGGTTTTCCATCTGCTGAATACCTAAATAAATTAATTAATCTCCTCTAGAAAAATACATGCAGATCTTCGTCATTAGTCATGTACACTGTTCGCAATTCCACAATCATGGAATGCATTTAATGAAGTCTAGGGATCCAGCCCAAAATTAATGAAGTCCTTCGGATAGCAGAATCATAGAACAGCACAAACGACAAGAGTTTTATTCCATTATCTGCCAAAAAGTACTCAATCACAGAATTCATTCGTTTTAAATTTAAAAAAAAAAAATCCAAGTTTAGAATCCATATATCAACATTAAAAATACAGCAGAGACATAGTAGTTCTGATGCACTCTGTTTTCAAAAAAATTGTTTGATTCCGTTCGGTCTAACGAAATCATCGTCTTTGCCAAAGGCATTGCCCGAGGGAATTGCTAAGCCTCTTGAAAAAAGGGCTGATTACATGCAAGAGACCTCGTTAGATCCATAGCTAATGGCGGCCAAGCTCGAACCCGACAAATTAATTGCCCACCTCTGCGGGCCGCCCCCGGGGCCCTCGATATTATAAGCGTAGGTAGCCATGGTCGGATCTTCACAGCCACCGCGAAAACCTTGTCTCTTCATTCTCACGGTCCTCTGCAGCGCAATGAGACTCGAAAAGGTAGAAAAACTGTTCCCTACAAACAAGTCAGCCTGCAGGCACACGTCATAATCTATGGCAGCCTGTACAAGATAAGGATACTTGGAATAAATACCCTGAACTCCAAGCCTCTTCTTCTCAAAAGGCACCAAACCCTCACCCCATCCCTCCAACAAAGTTTCCTCCTCCAAAAGGTCGTCCGCCACGGCCAAGTAAACGACGCAAGGCCTCTCCAGATGGGGAATATTCCCCACCCTGCGCATAATTTCCTCCTTGCTGGAGCAAATCCTCAGGTGCCTTCCGTCTCTAAGTCTGGCGCGGGTCTCCAATTTCTTGCAATGGATCATCCAGTCCTTCTCGATACGCATATGCACGGCCACGTATTTAGCAGAAGTCCTTAGCCGGGAAACCACGCTGGCCACCTCGGCCGCCAAATCGTCCCCCAAAGCCAGGCATTCGAAGACTCTGGCGTAGTCTCTCACGGGCCAGTGGTCGTGCCAAAGGAAGGGGTGCTTGCCCTCCAATTTAACGACCTCGTGCCTATGGATGTCAGGATTGGTTAAAATTTCCTCCAGCTGCGCCAAATCTCGCTCCGCCGTCCATCGCCGCCCGTTCCCCTTGGCCACGACGAATTTCTCGCTGGCGTTGTGATCCGCCATTCGGATGAAGCCCTCGCAGCGCGAATTAAAGGCTTCTAGGGAGAAAATCCGGTCAAAATCCATAGGCTGTAGAAGGTCGGTTTCCTTGTAAAACAAGGAAGCGCTGAGCTTCGGCATGACGAGAGTTCTGTTCAGTTTCCGCGCCGTGAGAGCCGCTCTAGCAAGGGCTATCTTCTGGTTGTTAAGCCCCCACACGATCTGTGGCACCTCCAGAAATTTATCCTTCACTATCGCTGCTTCTTTTTCCACTGCTGCTCTTTCTTCGGCTACAGATTCCATCACATTTAGCGCAAATGGCGCGCGGTAGGGGCCCCCGGCGCCCTGGAGCTGAGACACCAGCGGAACCGAAAGAATTCTCGTCAGCAGAACGCAGAACAACAGAAAACAACATCTGTGAACAACAGAATTCTTGCTATTCTTATGATTTTCCGCTTCTTTAGCTGCTTCCATGGCGATGTCCGTTCTAGACGCTCAAATCAACGGTGGCACAACCAATAGACTGTCCATTTTCTTGTATTTTGTTGCCAGAGCTTTCGTTTTCTCGTCAAAGGACTACCATAAACCAGATGTTTACGTAATCTGGTTTTCTATTTATGCATACACGGATTCCGGGGTTCCAATTCACCGCAGTCGGGATCTCAGCTGTGCTAAGGGTTGTGTTACTTCGACAAAGGAAATCGTTTTCGCTTAGTTGGCAGTAAAACTATCGACTTCTTCCTTTATCTCTAGCCAAGAATGAATGATAAAGATCGGAGGGACCCAAGTCCTCCTTGTCATTAGGTGGGCGGCACGGGTTGTTTTGAATTAAAAAAGGAATCGTGTAGTAAATTAAACAAAGGGTCTAGAACTATCCTCCACATTAAAAATACAAAAGGCTCGAAAAGATAGCTGGCGTACAAAAGGCTCGAAAAGACAGCTGGCGTACAGATAGACGATGTGATTAAGGCGATTTAAAAAATAAAGTCAACCGCCAAAGATTATACTTTAGTCAATCTTGTAAGGGCCACATCGACTTAACTAATTTATATTTAATATTTTTTCTTTCTTTTAAATATTATTTGTATATTGGGTAGTCTTAGAATTTGAATTTTGTTTGAATTTAAAAAACATAACCATCTCTTTAATAAATCAATTAATATATATAATTTTTTATTAAAATTAATATATATAAATAATTTCGTTATTATAAATAAATTGATACTATCTATCTATTAAAAACTTTTAATATTTAAAATTTTAAATATAAATTTAATTTAATATCTAGACAATTCAAACAAATGCAACCCATAATTTAAAAATTTTAAATGATTTTTATTTTCAGTAAGGGTCGGGGACAAGATGTTTATTATAAGAAATCAAGGTGTAAATGGAATTAAGGTAAATATTAAATGTTGGATAATATTTTAAATAATTATAAATTTAGTTTTAATTATAAAATAATAATAGTTGTTTAATATTTTTATAAATTAATAATATAGAATTGAAATTTTATAGTATTATAATATTTTTATTATTTTCTTCTTTAATTTTTTTTATACATATAGAGGAATAGGCAATTACGTTTCTTTTTTGAACAACTAGTCAAAGGGTCAAGTCGCATTGCCTTCGATCGTAGCGTTAAATCATGGTGCTACCACTATAACCCCTACCTCGCCTAAACATGACCGAAGTGAGGAAGATCCCCGAGTGGCTCGAGGTTGGTACCATTGTCATCAAGTTGGTGCACACTCAACGAACTCAAGTCAGACTACTACCTTTGCCCTAGATTGGGCATGTCCGCGAGGTTTGAACCTAGGTCTCCTCTTGGTAAGTGTCCAACTTCTTACCAATCCACCTAGCCCTCATAGACTCTTCTTCCTTGGACTTTATTTAAACTAATATCATTTTCATTTGTAGATATTAAGACTTTATGTATAATATATTATTCCAATCATTTTTTTCAATTACCATGCAATTTTATATTACTCCAATCAATTACCTTAAACCATATATATATATATATATATATATATATATATATATATATATATATATATATTTATTGGTAATATTAAGATATGGTTTTTGACCAGGAATCCTCCAATCTGTTACAACAATTCCACCAGAGAGACACTCACTCAACAACTTATATGTCCATTTAAGGTTGAAGACTTACTTTTCTAGTCTTTTCTTTATAAAAGGTGTCGGTGGTCATCATTTGTCCATAAAAGGAACTCCACAAACCTTTTTATGGCTAAATCCCATTAATAATTTCATCCAAATGAGCTAAAGGGTCAAGGATAAAAGTTCCACACCTATTATTTCCTCCATTTGCTTCTTACCGAGTTTTTTAAGTGAGTCTTGAATTAGTTGATCAACCTCTTGATTCAAGCTATCTATCTCAACACAAACACTAGAATAAACTCAAAGGAAAGAATATTTTTCTTTACCATTCTAACACCAAAGGACTTGCCTTAGATGAGTAATAATTCATTCTAAATATGGTTAAACTAGCTAACTTAGAAACAAAAAGGACAACCTAGTCTGGATGTTTTGATTGGAACTGTCCTACATAAGTAATAATCCATTCTAAATATGGTTAGACTAGCTAACTTAGAAATAAAAAGGACAACCTAGTGTGGATGTTTTGATTATCTATAGACCAATTTTGTAAATATGTTATTTGTCTGCATAATCTAAGTGCCATAATATAAAGTTGAATGTGCATAAGAAAGTTGAAAAAGGTGATAGAGACATTTTTTTTTCAACCCCTTAAGAACTGGATATCCTTTTCAAATAGACATAGTCCACTTTAAAACATCAAAATCCATAGGATTACCACATTAAAATAGAACCACATCTATTTTTAACAAATCACAACAAAATTGTTAAACTCTGCCAAAAGAGATAAATAAAGTGGTTTACCTCATCCTTCAACCGACAAAGTTAAAAGTCAATGCTTGGATGCTAGTGTGGTACCGGTTCTTTTAACATTCTCATTATGAGATGACTTAACATTTTTATACAAAGACATTGTCAAAGGAAAGAATCTAAAATATGGGTGGGTTAGGCAAACATTATCGAAGGAAAGAATTTAAAATAAAGGTCGGTTAGGCAAGCAGACGAGGGCCTATTATAGAAACTAACAAAAAGCTTACTACTCATATGTTCAAGCAAGAGCACAATCAAAGTAGGTGCAGATTATGAGACTTTCATCAATGTTGAGCATAGGCATAAGCCCTTATCACTCATTTCATTTTCAACGTAGACGATGGAGAAATAAAAAATAAATAAGGTTAATAAACAAAACCCCAACAAATTTGACTATACCAAAAGTAGACAAATCATTAAAAATAAAGTATATGATTTCTATTTTTGAGATGGCATGTGATAGCTTCTAGAGGAAACTAAGACTTGTTGCATGTAATAATACATCAAAGGTGCATCTGCTTGTTGTGGTGCAGTGGTAAATGCCCTGGGTGTTGGTAGAGGCCGACCCGGGTTCCATTCCCCTTGTCTCCATCCTGCAGATATATGGTATAGTTAGGAATGTCCTATGTGCTTTGGTAGAGGCCGACAAGGCTCCATTCCTCCTATGCCCAACTTGTTGAAAGTGGCACCTCGAAAGGGGTGTTTTCCACTATAAATTAGTTTTGGGGGAGGATTAGACGTTTTTCGCAGGACTGCCCAAACTGCCGAACTCGTTTCGGCCATATCTCACTCATCCGAACTCGGATTGAGCTGAAATTTTGAGGGTAGATGCCTGAAAAACCCTAGAACGTCTCCACCAATTTTCATATCATTTGGAGCAACACAGATCCTAGCGCATCCCTATGTGTGAACGATATATTTGGCAAGCGGAGATGCGAGGGTTTCATCCGGGTTGAGTGCAAGCGGCTCCAGAGGTTGGTTTTAGGGCCTTCGGGCCCTAGCGGCCAATATTTTTGTGGTTTATGCTCAATATTTTAGCGGGAAATGTTGCGGGGGATACAAGATGGGTTAGAAATTTGTCTTTCAACGAGATCATCTTGTGAACTTGAGTGACAACGGCTTCCAATTTGCTTGCACAAAAGAAAAGTGAAAACCATACCTTTCCACGGCGTCTAGGGCAAGGATTAAAGAGACCACGAAATAAGTTTCAAGCAGTTGATCAAAAAATGGCTCATATCTCAAGTGAATCTGGTGCTAAGGTGCACCCACAAAATAATTCTACTGTGAAAACCCCTGTCAAGGGTAAGAATTTTGAAGACTCGGTCCCAAAAATGAATTTTAGGGATGCCCTTCGTGGTGGACAACATCTGCCCAATGCTAATATCAATATTAGGGCTTCTCATAAACATCTAAGAATGCCTAAGATTGATCTCGGGAAAACGGAGTCGGGATGTCTTAAAGCGGTGATGGAACTCCTATTGTTAAGCTTGATATGGGTAACATTCAGTTCGGCATTGAAGATTTGGAAAAAAGAGGACTAATTTGTCGGTTCGTGGGTTTTCGTCAGAGTCTATCTGCTTTCAAAGTTTGGGCTACAAAAAGCTGGAAAACTAAAGGTGAGTTACAAATCTCTATTTATCCAAATGGTTATTTTCTTGTTTTATTTGCTAATAATGAAGATAGAGAGAAAACTTTTCAAGGGGGTCCTTGGTTTTTTGGAAGGGCGGGGCTTTTCATGAAGCCCTGGCATACTAAATTTAAAGCCGAAGAAGAGATGCCTTCTATAGCTCCCGTGTGGGTTAGACTCTTTGGCCTCCCTATTGAATTTTGGAATCCTACTATTTTTTCTTCAATTGGAAACTCTTTAGGAACTTTTATGATGATTGCTGATTGTACTCAAAATTTTGAACATATTATTTATGCTCGAATTTGTGTTTTAATGGATTTTGACAAACCCCTACCTAAAAAGATCACATTACAATTTGGGGAAGACACTTGGGAGCAAGTAGTGGACTATGAGAACATTCCTTTTCGTTGTAGAATTTGCCATGAATATGGTCATTTGGCCAGTGCTTGCCCAAATAAAATTCTGATCAAAAGAAAGAAGATATAAACTCAGCGAGGTTTCCAAATACCTAAGAAGAAGAACACTCGAGAAAAAACCGGTAATGAAGGATCAATCAAAGTCATTTGCTAATATGTTTGAAATCCTTTCCACAAATGATGTCCCAAGTGAGGAAGAGGAAATAATGGAAAGCTGAAATCTTAGAAACACAATTTAAATATGAAGGAAAGAACTCGAGAGACAAACCAACAAATCAAAGGTTTTCAACGAGAAAAAAAAGGAGAAAATTTACACAAGAAAAACAATATTTCAAATGTCAAAACTTCAAATAATGCGAGGTCCCAATATAGACTCCATTGAACCATCTAGTAAAATTTTGGTCGTGTATGAGCATTCTTCAAGGTTAGAAGCCATCTCGATTCAATTGGAATAAGTCAAGAAACAGGGAAAAAAAAATTGAAGATGGATTCTAATCAAAAAGTAGGTCGCAAGACCAATCAATATCATATGGTAAAAGAAGGTGAAAAGCTTGTAGAGGAAGGTAAGATTAATGCCCTTCCCAACATTTTTAGCCCTGGTATTAATGAAGATCATCACTTGGAATATTAGAGGACTCAAAGGGAGTCTTTCAAAACAAAATGAAATTAGAAGAATGATTCGGATAAATCATCCACATCTTGTTTTCCTTCAAGAAACAAAGATGTCAATGGAGGATATGGACTTAATTGCCGGTAAAATTTGGCCAGTGGAAAAGTGGTTTCCCTCGGTTCCCAAGGGACTTCGGGTGGCATTGCTTGTCTTTGGGACCCAAAAGAGGTAGTTATTCACCATATGGTTGGCGAGTTGGGGTTTGTTGGCTATAGCTATTCAAAGTAGACATTCCAACCAGATTATGCTCTGCATTCTTGTTTATGCCCCGACTTCTTTGGAGGAAAAAAGAAGACAGGTGGAAGGATATTACTCATATTATCTCTCATTTTCCTAAAGCTTGGATCTTGATCGGAGGAGATTTCAATACCATCCTCTCTCTGGATGAGAAAAGGGGGAAATAGAAATTTGGACAAAAGTACTGACCTCATGAGCGAATATATTGCAAACCTCCATCTTGTGGATATCCAACTAGATAATGGCCTTATGACTTGGTCTAACGGAAGGCAAGGCTTAGCTTGTATAATGGAGAGATTGGATAGGTTTTTGCTCTCTGAAAATTTCTTAATCCATGGTCACATTCCTAAAGTGAAGACTCTTAATAATGCTGGTTCGGATCATTGGCCGGTCATGGTGGAAATGTGGAAAACCAATGTGAGTTTCTCTCCTTTTCGTTTTCAATTAATGTGGCTTAGAGACATTTCCTTCGGACCTTGTGTGCAACAATGGTGGAAGGAAGGTAAACCTAGGCATGGGACTAAGATGTTCTGTTTTGCCAAAAGACTGCAATACATTAAATCCAAAATCAAGACTTGGAGCTGGAAAGAGTTTGGGGATGTTCATAAAAAAAAACATGAAGTTATTGCTCATCTTGAAAATTTGAATAAGAAAATCCGTTTAGATGGCCTCACGAGAGAAGAGAAGTGCGAGATGAAATTAAACTCACAACTCGGTTAGAGGAATGGGAAAAAAGAGAAGAAATCTTATGGAAGCAAAAATCTAGAATTCAATGGCTCAAAGAAGGAGATCGAAACACAAATTTCTTCCACAAATCTCTTCTAGCTCGAAGATCTCACAACTTTATTTCTTCCTTAAAATCAGATTACGGAGATGTTGTTTATACTTTAGATGGCATGAACTCTATTGTTGTTGATTACTTTTCCAATATTTTCTTTGCTACTCCTCTTGACTCGGCTTCACAACAAAATGTTCTTCAAGCAATCCCTTCTCTTATCACTTCTAAGGAGAACTCTATTTTGACTACTCTTATTACTATCAATGAGCTTCAACAAGTAGTTTTTAAAATACAAAAGGGAAAACCCCAAGTCCTGATGGTTTTCCTATTGAGTTCTACCAAGAGTTACGGGATATCCTTCATGTTGATTTATTAGAGGTGGTGGAAGAAGCCAGGAAATCCAAAGAAATTTTGAAGGTTATCAATAAAACTTATATTACTCTTGTTCCAAAAGCTCAAGAGGTTGATCATATCTCGGCTTTTAGACCTATTGCTTTATGTAATGTTCTTCTCAAAATTATTACTAAAATCATGGCGAGAAAGGTTGAAGCCTCTTTTGCATAAGATTATTTCCCCAGAGCAAGGGGGATATGTGGAAGGACGTCAAATAGTAGATGAGATAGTTCTTGCTCAGGAAGCCATCCATTCCATGGATATGCAAAATTCTCCTTCTATGTTCATCCGGTTAGACTTATCCAAAGCTTATGACGAGTGGATTGGCACTTCCTTATCAAAGTTTTGAGGCAATTTGGTTTCTCTAAGGATTGGATGGATTGGATTATGGGATGTATCTCTTGAGTTTCCTACTTAGTTCTTATCAATGGCGAGGCCTTCTCGGTCTTTCCCGGCTTCCAGAGGTATTAGGCAAGGTGACCCGCTATCCCCTTATTTATTCATCATTCTTGTTGAATGCTTGGGTAGGACTATAACCAAAAAGAGGGAAAACAAAACCCTTGAGGGAGTTACCATTGCTCATGGAGCTAGACCTATCTCTCATCTTCAATTTGTGGATGACTCTACCCTTTTAGGTAAAGCTACAATTAAGGAAGCTTCTAATATTAAGCAAATCATTAGCTTGTTTTTCTAAGGCTCTTGGGCGAGTTGATCAATGAAGACAAATCTAAAGTTATTTTCTTTCTTACTGCTCTGCTAGACGGGGAATCCATGGTCTTGGATAAATTAAGATATAAGAAGACCTCTCTTCCAATCACTTATTTAGGTATTCCCATAAATATTCAAAGGCAGAAAAATAAAGATTGGAATTGGTTGTTGGACAAAGTCAAGAAGAAAATTGGAAAGTGGACCAACAAGTGGCTTTCTTCTAGGGGTAGAATCACCTTGGTAAAATCAGTCCTTCAAGCTATTCCTATTTATGTTTCTTCCATTTTGAATATCCCAAAGGCTGTTCTTCGAGAATTGGATCAAATCAGTCATCGTTTCCTTTGGAGTGGTACTAAGGAGAAAAGAAAATGGGCCTTGGTGAAATGGGATACTTTATGTCTTCCTAAGAGTGAAGGGGGGTTAGGATTCCGGTCTTCAATTAATAACAACAAAGCTTTAGTTGCTAAATTATATTGGAGGATGTTGCATAACCCCAATGCTCTTTGGGCCAATAATCTTCGTGCTAAATATCTTTGAGAACAAAAGTCTCGAAGACCTTGTTCGCTATCAACTTCCTACCAAAGGTTCTCCCATTTTAGCGAGTTCTTAAGACTGGTGAGGATTTGATAAAGAAAAAATTATTTTGGATCATTCATAATGGTCAACATGCAAATTTTTGGACAGATTCTTGGGATGGTCACAAGCCTTTGATAACTCGGTTTCCCGATTGGAGGCCTTGGATGGAGGAGCTTCACCGAGCTAATTGGATAAAGGTGGCTAATTACTATCGGTACCATGTTGGTAATTCAAAGGTTGGTAGATATTGGATCCCTATTGAGGACTGGCCTATTCAAATCCCAGAAAGGCAAAGACAAGATATCCAAGGCATCCTTCATATGAGATCCCTCTCTTGGTCCCATGAAAAAGATTGTTTTGGATGGAACAACACTACTAAGGGTGAGTATTCGGTTGCTCAAGGTTATTTGACCTTATGCCATAATAATCCCAACCATTCTTCGACATATTTTCTCAATTGTGGGCTCAAAAGCTCTGGCCTAAGGTGAGGTTCTTTAATTGGCTTTTATTGCATCGTAGGGTGCTTCTTGGTGAGCAACTTATGAAGCGTGGTTTTCATGGCCCTTTTAGATGTGAAATGTGTGAAGAGAATGTAGAAAATATCAACCATATTTTTATTGAGTGTACTTTAGCCTCCGAGCTATGGAGGAGAATGGCAACTTTACTTGGCTTACAGGTGGTCCAATTTTTTCACTTTTGAACGACTTTGGAGGGATTGGCCTAATCAAGAGGGTGTTGATCATTTTATTAGGCGGTTAGTTTGGATGGGTTCTACCATTCTTCTTTGGAATATTTGGAATGAAAGGAACAACCAAATTTTTAATCAAGATAGGAAGGATATTCACTATATTTGGCAAAAGACCATAGCCAACTTAGTTGAATCGAGTCCATCAACTCCTTAATCACCCCCAAAACTCCCACCAAAGATGGGATCAAGTGATGCAAAGATTGAAGATTAAACCTTCTAAGGGCAACCAACTTAAAGGGAATGTGAGTATTAGTAAGATGGATAGGACTAGAAATTGGCAACCTCCTCCTAAGGATTTTGGAAAAGTCAATCCTGATGGAGCCTCTAGAGGGAACCACTGGAAAAGCCGGTGTGGGAGGAATTGGTAGACTTTCAGATGGCTCCCTGGTTTTTACTTTTGCTGAGAATTTGGGTATTCTTTCCAATAACCTTCTTGAGGGGTATGGTATCCTTAGAGGCCTTCAGGAGGCTACTAAGGTTGGATGGGAAAAGGTTTTAGTTGAGTCGACTCTCAACTTATGATTAATCTCTTGAAGACTCCTTCTAAGAATCATAAGGTGGATTGGAGAATAAAAAGAATTATTGAGAAGATTCGAGTTAATCCAGGATGGGATTTTTGAAAGTTGATTACAATCATGTGGTCGAGAGATCAAAACAAGAGTGTTGATGCTTTAGCTAATTGGGCTTTGGACAAAGGTGATCTTACTTGTTATGGCCACCCTCCTATATGGTGGGCTTCTCAAATTAGGGAAGCTCTTCTTTCTATCATTTCTTTGGATGGCTCCGGTTATGAAGGTACCTAGTTTCTTCTTGTTTTTTTTTTGTTTCTCTTTGGTTCATTCAGTTTTTTTAGTTCCCTAGCTCATTCTATTCTTTATTTTGTTTCCTCTGTTGATTCTTGCATTAATAGTCTTCTGGTCTAGATAGGTCATTGTTTTGTTCATTTTTGTTTTTTTTTGTTCTTGTTCTTGGGTTTCTCTTTGTTTGTGTTATTTCATTTTTTTATGTGTGAGTGTTTTCTATGTTTTTTGTTTTTGTTTATTGTTTATTGTCTGTTGTTGGTTGTTTTTTATTTTTATTTTTATTTTATTTATTTTATTTTTTAGGTTTTGGTTGTGTTTATTTTTCATGTTTTTTTTGGGTTATGTCTTTGTAGTGTTCTGTTGTTTTTGTCTTGTTTGTGTTTTGTTATGTGGTTCTTGTGTTTTTCTATGTGGTTTGTGTTGTGGTTTCTTTTATCTTATTGTGCGTGTTTGGTTGTGCTTTTGGTTTTGACACACTCAAGGAGCATGTTTTTTATTTTATTTTATTATTTTTGTTGTTATTTACTTATTTTTAATTTGGTTTTGTGTGTTTGTTTGCTCCTTGAGTATGTCAAAGGTGGTAGGCCAGGTCCGAGTCCTGGGCGTTTTTGGCGGAATGGATACCCCTGCCTCCTTGGGTCTTACCGAAAGTGGCATCCCTTTTGGGATGTTTTCCACAAAAAAAAAAAAAAATACATCAAAGGTGCATATTAAGAGACTTTCATCAATGTTGAGCATAGACACAAGCTCTTATCACTTATTTTCAACATAGACGTCAACATGGAGAAATAAAAATTAAATAAGGTTAGTGAACAAAACCTTAGCAAATTTGACTATATCAAAGCTAGAAAATTCATTAAAAATAAAGTATATGATTTCTATTTTTGAGATGGTTTGTGATAGCTTTTATAGGGAAGTAAAGTTGTTGCATATAACAATACATCAAAGGTACAAAAGAGACCAGAGTAATATTAAGAGGGCGCACCAAACACATTGTGCCCTCCATTCCAAGGAAAAAGGGCAGGCTTGCACATGCAAGCCCTTAATGAAATGAATGCAAGTGAAGAACTAAGATGAGGGAGAGGACAAGAGCAATAACTTTTGTACAATGATTGATAGGTGGCCTATAGAAGCTAATAATGAGGAAGTTGAGCATTGAATTATGGTTCTTGTCACTTTCTAAACCTTTTGTTCAATTTTATGTTAATTTTTTTTACAATAAATATGCTAAAGTTATATATATATATATATATATATATATATATATATATATATATATATATATATATATATATATTTTTAGAGCCATCAAAATTGTATTTGATCTCAAAAATAATACATTTAAACTCACAATTAAAAAAATATATAAAATCTATAAAAAAATCATTAATTAGAGTATGTGACATTTAACTACAATAAATTAACTATAACAAAAATAAAAACTAATATTTTAAAAACTTATTTTACATCTATTTTACTTTTAAAAAAATAAATATAAAATTTAGAAAGTCTTCTGAGGTGTGTGTCTATGGTTTAATAGTTTTCTCATGTGTGACTCTAATAGTTGAAATGGGTTCTTTGAACAAAATAGTTGAAATGGGTTTCATCATTTGATGTGAAAGTTTGAACCTTCAAATTACATAGTAAAGCTAAAAAATTTAGAATTGATTTTTAATAGTTAAAATGAGTCTCATTTTGATGTGGAAGTTTGAACCTTCAATAGTAAAACTAAAAGATTTAGAATTGGTTTTAATGTAGGATTCATGTGACTATAAAGTTTTGATTGAATATAAATAAAAGTGTTTGTTTAAAAAAATAAAATTAAAAATTTCGAAAACATTTCTTATAATCTCAACTTTTTTTATATAAAATAATAATAATAATAATAATAAATATAAAAATAAAAATAAAAATAAAACGATTTTAAAATTTTCACATTATTCATCCTAATATCGACTCCGGTTCAAGCCACTTAGCATCACATCCACCAATAATCCTACCACGAAGTACCGCTGTATGATTTATCCTTAAAGCACATGGCTTTTAGGGCCTACCATTTGTCCAATCAGTACCCAACAGAATATTCACCACATGAATGCTCTTGGCCATAGAGATGGAGTTATGACTATTCATGTTCAAAATGTTCATTACAGGGTCCAATAAAAAAAAAAATGTTCATTACTCATTCCAAGACCGACATGACTCTTCCATGTCACGGGTTCTTTTCATAGTTTAAGTGAAAATATAATTTAAAAAAAACTGATTTTTACAAGATTATAGATAGATTCTATAAAATAATATATTGTAATTTATTATAAAATTATTTTTTTATAGTCAAAATATAATATTAATCCCACTTTCTAGATAAGAGAAACCGTTTTTAACCTGTAAAACCAAGGCAAATGTTTTGCATCGCCGATTTGGGCGTGATTCTCAACGCGAAATATAGTAGTGTTGACAGGTTGGCTGGCTATATATATATATATTTTCAAGTTATAAAGAACTCCTTTTTCGCGTATTATGTGAGGATGTCTCTTCCTTTTTCGCTTCTGCATCGCACGATCACATCAAAGTTCAAGTTGGTGTATAAACTTAGCTAATAAGTTTATTAAAATATGTGAATATAAATGAATCTATTCTTGTGGTCGCCCATCGTTTGTCTCCATGCAACTTTGGTGTCAGGAAAGGTGACATTTTCGTGGACAAGATACAGCTAATCCTATTTATGTACGAAACTTAATTTATAGCGTTCAAAACTTAATTTAATTTTTTTTGGAAAACAAATGGTCGTCTAAAATGGATTAGGTACTCATTTTGATGGAAACCTACTTAGTATCCCGCCATTCCTTTGGTCTCAAGGAGTTCAAGCACAAAAAAATGGTTTGCACCTCCCCATATTCGAAATTTTTTTTTTTTTACATCTTACATTCACACTATTTTAGTATCTATTAAATAAGGTTCAAATCACATCCACACTATTTTAGTATCTATTAAATATAAGGTTTAAATCATATGGATTGTTTTTAATAAACTTATATCACATTGTTATTGTTGATCTCATATGAGGGAGACCAACAATTAATGATCCAGTGGACTCATATCATCATCGTCCATCTAACACAGACTCAAATGATTTAGGTCAGATTATTATTTTTACAACAGACATGCCTCCAAAATTTAAATGTAAGTCTCTTCTTAGTAAATACTTAGCCAAACTGACAATTACTAAAAACCTGCATATTTGAATATCAAACACGTAAAAATAATGAAAATATCAATATTATAATATTATATGTTAAAAGTATCTGTTTAATTTATATTATAAAAAGCGTGGTTATAATTATCCCATCCTTATATTTGTTACTAAAAAATTATACATGATTTTCACCTTCAAGTATCTTATTGCTGACAGGCTGGTGCACACTGCAATTGCACTTACGTAATCAGTGTTTATAATTTTTCGTCTTTGTATCATATAATAACATAGCATAAGATGAAATTGGTCCCCTACAGCTTCAAACTTTGTGACTAGAAAAGGAATAATATGTAGCCATCAAAGGAACAAGGAAAAGCACGTTAGCGTATAAAGCTCATTGAATGGATTTATGTTATTCCATGTCGTTTACCTTTAAGCAATAAATTATCACAAGCAAACGTGGCCAACCATTTTATCCAATATATTAAACCAATCATGGTTGATGGTTTGCTTATAATATCATGCATGTAGAATATTAAATTTGATAGATTCGGAGAGTCTGGGTACTTGTCCAATATCATGCAGGTAGAATATTAAATTTGATAGATTCGGAGAGTCTGGGTACTTGTCCAATATTTTATTTGAGTTGAATTTTTCATGAAAATATTTAACCCATATACGACAAATGGTATGCTATGTTTTAAAACTAGCTATGTAATTTTTAAGGACAAAAAGATAAGCTTATGCTAAATAAATAAAATAAAAAGATAGAAAAGAAAAAAGTTATATAATTGTTTTTAAATTGTGCTTTAATTTTAATTGTCTAAATTATATGATAACTACTAGCATATTAATTTTTTAAGTTTTTTTACATCTTGTATTTTAATTGATTAAAGTAAGGTTGGCAATTTTGATGCAATGTGAGTTATACCAATTGTTATGATGGTTAACGAACAAATACTTTAGTTGTTGCTCGGGAAAGGGAGCAATATTAATATTATATTAATTTATTAATTTTTAGTTTTCAAAAAGTTAAGATATTAAATTTTAAAATTAATGGGTGAACGCTTTCAGCTTCATTTTATGTATAAGAGTTGGAATTAGTAGCATTCATTTTAATTAGCCATTTAAAATTAATGGGTGAATGCTCTAAGCTTCAATTCAATTTATGTATAGGAGTTGGAATTAGTGGCATTGATTTCAATTAGAATGTTTATGTTGGTCCCATTATTGATTGTTGATATTGATGCTAAGAAGAGAATTGGTTTCAATTAATTAATTTTTTTTTTTAAATGTTAAGTGTAGGGTTTGAATTATATGAGTTGCTCTTAATAAGTTTATATTACCTTTTTGTTGATGACGTGGTGTGAGGAGATCATTGGTCGCTCAAGATTCGTATGTCATGGTCTCTCAGTTGCTCGAGATTTATATATCATGGTCGCTCGAGATTCGTATGTCATCGTTGGTCTTTGTATGTCATGGTTGCTTAAGATTCGTATGTCATGGTCACTCGAGATTCGTATGTCATGATCGCTCGAGATTCATTTGTCATGATCGCTCGAGATTTATATGTCATCGTCGATATGCCACCGAGATTCGCATGTCATGGCCGCTCAAGATTTGTATGTCATGGTCACTCGAGATTCGTATGTCATCGTCGATATGACACACATTCAAAAGATTCAGAACATGTTATTATCTTTACAAACAAGCATGCCCCTAAGGTTTGAACCTAGATCTCTTCTTGATAAATGTCTAAACTTACCAATCCACTAATCCCTAAGAACTTGATGATGCCATGTTAATGTCATTGTTAATATTGATGCTAAGCACATTATTGATGTCATATGAAATTCGGTATGCCATTGAGATTCGTATGTCATGGTCGTTCAATATTCGTATGTCATGGTCACTCGAGATTCGCATGTCATCGTCGGTATGGCACGCATTCAAAAGATTCAGAACATGTTATTACCTTTACAAACAAGCATGCCCCTAGGGTTTGAACCTAAATCTCTTCTTGATAAATGTCTGAACTTACCAATCCACTAATCCCTAAAAACTTGATTATGCCATGTTAATGCCATTGTTAATATTGATGCTAAGCACATTATTGATGTCATATGAAAGTATGGCATTGTGCTATTATGTGTATGAATATATGGGTTCTAAGGTGTCTAGACTTGTGGGCATTTGGACGAACTTAGTACCTTTCAAATTGATTTTTCTTAAGCATGGAATAATTAATGAAATATTTAATTTTCAAAAAATATTTTAATTTTTTTTAAATAAATATTAAATTAAAAAATAGTTGTATATATATTATTGTTTTAAAAATAAAATAATTTTTAATATTATTATTATAAAATAATATTTATAAAAAAATAATATATAATTATTTAATCAAATTTTAATTATTAAAATATAATATATAACTTTACCTCATTAAATTTAAACTTTAAACCTTTTATTTAAAATCCTAAAATTTCACATTAAACCTACCTATCTCATAAACCCTTAAACTTATAAACTTGATAAATGGACAACTTTTTCCACCACTTTAAACTTTGAAAGTATCACATTAAACCCACTCTACCCCATAAACTCGTAGCGATTTTTTCAGTTCCACCTTCTTGGAGGAGGACGAGGACTCCTTTTTGGTGATTTAAATTGAAGTATCTAATTTGTATTCAACAATATATCAACAATATTTCAATAAAAACTAAAATTTCAAACTTTACATTTCTACATTTTCCTTCGGTACCGAGCCCTTTAAGCATGTCATACAGGGCAACTACCTTTTATATATGGAAAACTACAAATTTCAATATTGATCTTTAATTTTTCTCAAAACATTTCTACATTCTTCTTGGATACCGAGCCCTTTAGGCATGGCATACGTGACAATAACAACTACCTTTTATGTATGAAAAACCACAAATTTCAACATTGATCTTTAATTTTCCCCACCACTCTTTGATTTATCCCTAACATTGCGTATGGAACCCACCATTAGGACTAAAGGATGGAGTTTACACTACTTCAAAAGGTCAACAATAGATTAAAGTGTTGACGATTGATTCTATTCCATTTGGGATGCTTCATGGCCCTCCCATGAACCATGTCCTTTTCAAGGTATACAGAAAGCGATGGAATATACCAACAATGAATTGAATTTGTATTAATGTTTATTGATGACAGGTAAATAAAACTCTAAAATAAAATATATAGACCTTTGGGCATGGCATACATGACAACTACCTTTTATGTATGGAAAACCACAAATTTCAACATTGATCTTTAATTTTCCCACCACTCTTTGATTTATCCTAATAGTGCGTATGGAACCCACCATTAGTACTAAAGGATGGAGTTTACACTACTTCAAAAGGTCAACAATAGATTAAAGTGTTGACGATGGATTCTATCCCATTTGGGATCTTCATGGCCCTCCCATGAACCATGTCTTTTTAAGGCATGTCAACAATAGATTAAAGTGTTGACGATTGATTCTATCCCATTTGGGATGCTTCATGGCCCTCCCATGAACCATGTTCTTTTCAAAGCATGACAGAAAGCGATGGAATATACCAACAATGATTGAATTTGTATTATTGGTGACAGGTTAATAGACTGTAAAGTAAAATATATAGAAAGGAACGCAAGTGGTAAATGACATGCCAAGTTATGATATCAGCATCCTGCATGGCAGTATAGTGCGAAGTTGATTTGTTACAGTGATTAGACAAATACATGGCAGTATAGTGCGAAGTCGATTTGTTACAGTGATTAGACAAAACAAATGGATAAGCTAAGGTCATAAACGATCCACGGTGGCAAAACCAAAGAAAAGATGTCCACCTTCACATATTCGAATGTTGATTACAAACATGTGAAAATACCAGTATTGTAGGTTTAAGGGTAGTTCACCTTCCCGAAGAAAAAGAAGCAAAATTAGACGTCTTTGGCTTAGACATGATTTTACCCGTCATCTTATTGCTAACAGGCTGGAACACACTATTCTATGCACTTACCTAATTATATAGGTATGCAAAGATTTAAGATAATTATATTAAAAAATTCAAATTTTAACATTGACCTTTAACTTTTATAATATATATTCTCTCGGAAACAATCATATTTTCTTATGCTACACTTTAGATTTCTTACATAAAAATTAAAAATATATCACTATAATATCTGCACCCATCATCTGTCTTTATATCATTTAGTATCACAGCACAAGACGAAATTGGCTCTTTATAGCTTCAAACTTGGTGATTAAGAAAGGAAGATTAGGTAGCCATTAAAGGAACAAGGAAAACAGCAGCTCATTTGAATGTTGTTTGCCTTTAATAAAGAAATTAGCACAATCAAAGGATATTGGCCCACCACTTTATTCAATATGTTAAACCCTTGAAATCTATGCCAATCATGGTTGATGGTTTGCTTATCATATCTTGCATTTTGAAGATCTAAATTTGATGGATTTTGGTAGACTTGACACATATCCTATATTTTATTTGATGGATTCTTTTATGAAAAGCTTTAACCCATATACGACAAATAGAACGCTATATTTTAAAACCAGCTATGTGATTTTTAAGAACAAAAATATATGCTTTTATTAAATAAATTATATAAAATAAAATAATTTAATCTCTTTTACATGTAAAATTTTTAAGATTTATAAAAGGAAAAAATATATTATTATTTATTTAATATTTTAAATTTGATTGTGTAAATTATATGATCAATAATCATATAAAAAATTACACGTTAATTTAAAAAAAAAAATTACACCAAAAAATTTTCCATAGAGGTCCCACGCTCGTACTTTTCTACTAAGTTACTTATCGCATCAATATCCTACTTGGCAGTATATTGAGAAATATATATATATATTTATTTGATGAGAACTTTTTATATATAACATATCTCCAATATATATATATATATATATATATATATATATATTTATTTGATGAGAACCTTTTATATATAACATATCTCCAATAAATATATATATATATATTTCTCAATATACTGCCAAGTAGGATATTGATGCGATGAGAACCTTTTATATATAACATATCTCCGCAACATGTGAGGGGAGAGATTTGAACCTAGGCCTCTTTATAACTAGAGAATTTTAACTACCCACTTGCTCTCCAATTCCTCTACATGAACGGATTTGAGAAATATATTTTGCTAGTGATCCTTAAAAAAAAAAAATTGAATTAGGTAAAGAATAAAAATGGTGGTAAAAAATTGTTTTTTAGTATATATATCTATATATAAAAGTGGAAAACTTTTTGTGGGGTTGTTTTGGTCTAAGAGATCACGATTAGAGGGTTTTACATCGTCAAAGTCACTTGAGAGTCGCGTCCGACCCTGCCCACACCAACCCTGCCCACACCAACAAAAATTGATTGCATTTTGGGTACTCAATTCAACTTTTTGGTAGGGTGGAGATTCGAATATGGAACCTCCCTTGGAAGATTGCACTCTCCTCTCCAACTCACCTACAACATATGGGTATATAAAATATATTATATAATATTATTAAAGTTTATTAATAAAAAAATAAAATAAAGTAGATAAGAATAAAGTATTTATAATTAAGTATACATAAACATAAAAGCCAATAACAATAAATAAATCATGTTGTGTCATGTCAAATATCAATATCCATCCATAAAAGTCTTCAAATGATCCAAAGAGAAAACAAATCATTGACAAACAACATTGTGGATTAAGTGGTAAGTTCAAGAAAGCAAAGAATCATTAAAAAAATATTGTATTAGATGAAGGATGTATTTCCTTTAAAATAAAGTTAAATTGATAATTATATACTTAAATATAATCCCTCTTAATGGATTGAGGATCACTCTTCATTCATATAGAATTATTCCAATGGATTCACTATCCTGGGATTATGGTTAAGATTATGGATAGGATTACTAGTTCTTTTTATGTTATCTTGCCTTTTAACCATTATATATTTCCAATAAAAATTAGATGGTATAGATTTGTTAGTAGTAGGTGGTGTCAAACTACTAGCGTGTTCATCTTGTAATTCTATCTCAAGGAATCTTACACTTCCTAAAGTTAAGGATTGTGTTTCTTCTAAATTTTGAGCTTCCTCATTAATTAGTGTCTCATGCAACTTACAGATGGGTATAGGTTCAACCTATCATCATGGATTTCATCTTCATGTAACTCATAGAAAATTTGATTTAATAGATCTAGCTCTTTCATCTCTTTGTCTATTCATACATCCTACTTTTGAAATTTTCTATTTTAATGTCCTAATGTCTTTAATGCAATTCTTGACAATGCAATTATTATTATGTAAAGTTGGTTGTTTGTTTTACTTTTTTTTTTTTAATAAGAAAATTATCCTAAGATTGTATTTTACACAACCTTATAAAAAACAATTAACATTGAATGACTTATTTGTTCTTTAAAAATGACAATGTGTTCAAGACAATGATGCCAAAAAGTGGTGAGTATTGTTAATGCTCTCACTTTAATCTCCTCAAAGCTTTGTATGACTAATGAATTTGCTTATTCTATCTCTTTTTATACATACAAAGAAGAGGTTGCAAGTTTTTATCAAACCAAGTAAACATTCTAAGGTTGTATGAGTTAGACGTCTAAGAATTATGTCTTGGATATTAGTATTCTAAACTAATCTATGCAAACCAAAAATCATAATGTCTTCAACATTCATAATTAAAACTATACTTAATTCTAAACTTTGTTGCTAAAAGAAATCATAGTGTTAATTAGAATCTAAGTGTAGAAATAAATCAAGCAACAACTCTTAGTTAACTAAAAGAAACTAGATTTAATTAATTTAAAATAAAACACAATTAAATGGTAAACTAAAATAGGTAACTAACAAAAATCATATTGCAAAGATTAAATAAAAATAACAATGCACACTTACAAAAAAGTAAAGCAAATCGCTCCATTTCAAAAAAAGAATTGAACAGTAGCAAACTTACGAATAACAACAAACTCATCAACTTTAATCAAACTATTTTAGTGTCTAAAATTAAATAATAGAAAATAAATTAAACAAAAAACCTACAACTTTGCTAATAATCCTTCCATTATTCCATAGAGTGGGCCCTTGCTCTAGGTTCAGCAAGAGGTAACAAAATGTCAATAACAAACTAGTCTAACAAGGTCAAAGTGGCATCTACAATAGGACTAAATAATTTAGATGAAGACAACATATTGAAAGTTAAATTATTCTTGCATCTCTTTCATTCCAACTACTTTTTCAACCCCCTACCCAATAGGTGTACATTATTATTTATAGCTAAGTTTCTAACTATCTAGCCTACTAACTATATTGATTTTAGGTAGTATTCTATCTTTTAATTTAATACATAGGTATACGTGTTCAATATAACCAATCATATTATAATAGCAAACTTGGTTGGATAAATCACCCAACTTTTTACAATTTTATTGACTGGTTTGAAACAAATCTAAAACCTTCAATATGTTTCCTACTCTGGTATGCATACATTAGGCTCCTCATCATCCTGTGGTTGAGTGTATTTTGATGCATCAGGTTCATAGCAGATCTAGAATATTCTTTGGATTAGGATTGTTATTTCTACATGTGGTTATAGATTCACATTGATGCTATTGGTCAATATCAACTTTAAATTGTATAACTCAGCCTTGGAAAGATGCTTCCAAGGTGATTTGACAACATGCTTTTATCATTTCCTACCACGCGTAGCTATTCCTAAGCATTCCTTATCTTGTTATTTTGGTGCAGTATTTGTGTCCTATTATTTTGGTGCCTGAGCTATTCTCGCATCCAACTGGCACTAGATTACTTTGATTTTCATAATGGAGGTGTGGTAACTTTTAAAATTAACTTTGGAGCAATGGTCCACCAAATAATTTAGTTTTATGGATTTGTTCATAAATTTTGTAAAATTATTACTAATATGTCATATCCTTCAATTAAGAATAAATTATACAATTAGTCCTACAAAAACATAAAACCATTTCATAATAGATAAATAGAATGTCTTATTTTGTTCAATATATTTAACATTTAGTTAACATAAATAATGATTAATACTTGGCACATACTATATTAGTCTAATAAAAATTTGTAAAAAGAAAGGTTAGGCTACTAAAAAATAAGATAATTGTGTAGCCTCATCAAAGCCTCCTTCCTTGAGTGAGATCCTTTGGGATATATTATTATCATATTCTAAAAGCCTTGAGTGAGATCCTTTAGGGATAGCCCAATCAAATTATATGATATTCTAGATGAATGGATGCAACCTTGAATGATATATGGATATGATCGTATTGGAAAAGCATCAATGCCCTCTTTATTTTAAGGAAAACTAGAAAAAACAATAAGTAATAGAACAATTTTAAGGTATTAAATGGATAGTTAACTATGGAAAAACACTTTTTATTTCAAAGTGGAAAAATAAAATAACTGTGAGAACATGTCTCAGAACAATTAAACACTATCTCATATGTAAAAAGGAAGAAGGTTATCATACTTCCTATAGAAATGACAAAGGTGACATTATTGTAAAAAGTAGTAAGCATGACCTCCAAATCTACCACTTTAAAAGTGCTTTGATTTTTTGAGAGGTCCCAAGATAAAATAAAGGTCATTTGTCATTCTCAATTCATTGGCCACACTACACCAAAAAGGGTCTTTAAGGATGATTATTTAGTTTTTGTCTATGAGGGCATCGTAAAAATTTTGAGTCCTATGATGACGGTTAAAAAACTACCTCAAAAACCATCCTCTTAAGGTCTATTAGGGCTATTCAAAAGTGCCCTCTTAGGTAGTTTAAAAATGTCATCTTAGGTCTATACCTAAGAGGGTGGTTTTAAACTACCCTAATAGACCTAAGAGGGTAGTTTAAAACCGCCCTCTTATTATTACTTTTTAAAATATATAAACATAAGAGGATGGTTTTAAACTACCCTCCTATTATTACTATTATTTTTAATATAAAAACCTAAGAGGGCGGTTTTAAACCGCCCTCTTATCATCACTTTTCAAAAATATATATAACACATGAAAACGTAGTTTTATTAGTACATGAGAATATTAGTAGTTTATCATGAATAATTATTATTTTTTGTTACATAAATGAATTGGTTACAATCACAATTTTTAGTAATTGTCAGCGCAGCTGGTAGGGTTTAAACTATTAGTGAAGGTTTCCAACACATCCATCGTCTCGTTAATGGTAACCCGACGTGATATGGGGACCACTAGACACACAGGGTTCGCACCGTATTTGTTAGTATGGTTCAACACGTGGCATGAAGGAGACCGTCAGACAAGTAGGAAACAGGTCGCCATCATCAGTCAGGTGCAACATGCATAGGAATCAGATTGGGCTACTGTCTATGCATGGACACGCCCGTGAGATTGGAACCTAGGTCTCCTCTCGATAAGAACCTATCATGAATAATTGTTTATTATTACATAAATTTATAGATAAACGGGTGACTAATCCAAATTTTATTTTTCTTATGAATCCTGTATTTTAATAAAATGGCGGTTTATAAATGTCGAGGAAAAATGAAGTGTTTTGGTTGCTTAAGTGCAACCATGTATAGTTGAATTTTCCATTGTAACTTAGTTGAATTAGATTTGCAAAAATTTAAAGAAATTTTAAAAGCTTTTAAGTGAATCAGTGTTGGAAAACAAATGTAAACAATCTATATACTGAACTCTCCACCCAAAAAACAAAGATGTTGAATCAAGGAACAGATGATGTACTACATGCCTAACAACAAAGCCCACGTGAAGAATCTTAAACAGATTCATTGGCATATGAAAGAATGATGTTTTCTGAAACCAGTTGTTTTTCATTAATTTCATTTTAAACTTTTCTTCATGACCTAAATATGAATAAATTAGCCCACCTTCAGAGCAATTGTAGAACATTCACTCAAAAGTTTTGAATTGCAAGATATCTTCTTTAGTCCAAATACATCATAAAAAGTAGTAATTGTGTAAAATTCAAAACCCATTACTTCCAAATTTTTAGCTTTATCATTGTAGCTTCAAGTGATGATATTAAATTGAATTCCTTAAGTAAAACACTGTAACCCCAACAACAGTAGAATGTGAGGCCTGCAAGCCTATTAAAGCATTTAACTCTTCTTGACCTTAAAATGACATAAAATTATTCCTCATTATAATTTCCATAGCTATAATTTTACAAACAAAAGAAAGTAAGTCATGTCAATGCTAGATCCAGGCTAACACAATCTCCCCATTAACTAAAATATAAATGAAAATGAGTTTTTATAAGTTGACCTTACGAATATTAATGTGTGACTAATAACATGTATTTGTACAAAACTGAACTACTTTGGAACATAGATCGATGAATAAAGACTTTAGGACATCTTCAATACGTTCCATAAACAGTAAAAAGGATTCCAAAAACTAAAATGGCCATATCATTGTTTTTTTTAGAAAATTTGGAGAATTTTTAAAATATTTAAGGTGAATCAACTCTCCACCCAAAAAAAAAAAGATGTTGAATCTAGGAATTGATGCAAGTACTGCATGCCTAACAACAAAGCCCACATGAAGAATCTTAAATAGGGTCATTGGCATATGTAAGAATGATATTTTTTGAAACCAGTTGTTTTTAATTAATTTTATTTTAAACTTTTCTTCATGACTTGAAATATGAATAAAATAGTCCACCTTTAGAGCAATTGTAGACCAGTCACTCGGAATTTTTGAATTGCAAGATCCTCTTCAATCCAAAACCAACATAAAAAGCAGTAATAGTGTAAAATTCAAAATCCAATACTTACAAATTTCCATCTCTGTCATTGTAGCTTCAAGTGATGATGTCAAACTGAATTCCAAAAGCAAAACATTGCAACATCAGCAGCAGAATGCGAGGTCAACAAGCCTATGAAAGCATTTAACTCCTTCCGACCTTAAATTGATATAAAATCATTCCTCATGATAATTACCATAGCTATAATTTTACATAAATTTGATAAAAACAAAGAAGAAAGTAAGTTATATCAATGCTAGACCCAAGTTAACATAATATCCCCATTAACTAAAATATAAATGAAAAATAAGTAAAGGGTAGGAAAAAAGAAAGAAAAATAGCATACATGTAGCTAACATGGCAAAACATTTTCCCCTTTTTACAAGTGTAGTTGATTATGTCTGCCTATATATTTCCATTCTGGTCCATAGTTAGGCCACTTTTATTCCAACTATTTTCCTATACCTGAGATCTAATCTACCATTAACTAGCCTAGTATTCTATGCTTACACATATGCAGATAAAAATAAATTAATTCATAATATGGAGTCTTTCTATAACCATGATACAATATATGTGTGTCACAGAGGAAGGCATAAATACCCTTTGTACCGTATTAGAAACAAAATATAGGAAAGTCATGAGCTTAAAGCATGTTGGCACAAGAAGTGTGAATATTTT
Organism: Wollemia nobilis; assembly: GCA_028583015.1. NCBI lineage: Eukaryota > Viridiplantae > Streptophyta > Pinopsida > Araucariales > Araucariaceae > Wollemia > Wollemia nobilis. The sequence continues at coordinate 20,084,863 of JAQPPZ010000541.1, read as the reverse complement.
ATTAATTGAGAAGTTCTTTTAAATGCAATGATTCATCAAAGTTTGAATCAATCCAATAGATCTACTGGAAAATGGGAGGACGCATGGGGGGAGAGGAATGGGGGACGCATGGGTGCTTTATTTTGGAGCTTTTCTGTCATTCATGCCTATTGCTCACTTTCTCTATTTATGTACATATCAATTCTTTAGCTAGGGTTTGAAGGGCATGATTACATGGTATATTTTTGAATGGCCTGAACTAAATTAATCTTCCCTTATTGCTTAATATTTGTTGGCACTTTATCTATCAATTTCATTATATTAGGTTTGGGTAAAACGTATTTCTGGTTGCTCTTTAATTGGTAATATTTTTTGATTTATGGTTGGATATGGTGTTTAATATATCTTTTGGTTGAAAATATACTCTTTCTAATTGCATAGAAAATATACATTTCCTATGGTATACAACTGCCTCCAATGTTTAAGGAAATTTGAATTCATGTGAACAAATTTAAAGAACTTACTCAATTTTGAAAAAATGTGTTGTTATTATGTTGGAAGTCCTTGGGATGAATTATTGGACTGGTGTTTCTATAAACAAAAATATTTGGTTCTTCTTTTGGTGCATATCTTTTCCAATTTTTGAAGAATATGTGTTTGTTTTATGTTTTTAGTGGCTAAACTTGTGGAATGCTTGTCACAATGAAGAATGTTACTTTTGACAGCTACGAGAGACTTATTTTTTTAAATAAAGTATTAGTGAAGTGAAAGGATTGATCTTCTGGGGGTTGTGAGGCACTGAGATAGGCTACAATTGAAAATTTGGTAATGGATCATCTAGTTGCTCATTCTGACTTTATAAACTTACTACATGCAACTATGAATAACAATAAATTTTAGCATTTATGATATTTTTGGTTCTTATTTAAGACTTGTTTAGATTTCATTTTTAGGATCCATATCTTGATTGAAAACCTTGGGGAAGATAAGTCAAGGAAAATTCCATGATAGAACCTGTAACCTATGGGAGGCCTATAGAAACCTAAAACAAAATTAGATGAAAAAATATTAAAAAAAATAGAATTAAAAGGAAGATGGGCTATTACCGTATCAAATCAAATCACAAAATAAAAAAAACATATTTGTATCAACCTCAAAAAAAAATATTTTGTTTAATTTTGTAAAATACCAATTAGGGTCCTTTCGTGTGGTAAAAATGCATATTTCAAAAATATAAATGTGAAGACTTTTGCTCAATTTTTTTTGAAAGCATGCATGAAAGGGAAGAATATCTAATTTCATTAGGAATAAAATTACCTTAAACTATTATTCCATTCATCTTGTTATAAATATAACTTTGCAACTCCATCTACCTTTATCTCAACATGATTTTGCTTTCTTTGCTATGCAGAAGAAGCGAGAGATTCATCCAATACGTAATGAGGAATGCATAAAGACAAAAAAAAAGAAGTTTTGGAAAGGCAATTAACAACTCAAACATGCATTCCAGTATATGATTTCCCACTGTCACTTTCATCCTCATCCCATGTTGTTTCATTTTTGCCTGAGGTTCTTCCACTCTCTAGCACGTCTTCTTATATTCAAACATGTGAGGACATTCAACAACATTCTCAAAAATTGCCTAGAATTTGCATTTTTTTAGCAAGTTATAAATACACCTTGAAAGAGCACATTCTAAGGAAAAGAGTTTACATAGATTTAGAATTAATCTGAAATACCTGCCTAGAATAGTACATCAAAGAGCTCAATAGTACTATAAAAAAATGAAGATTCTAGTTCCAATCACATGTATGGATCTAGATGGTTGCTGACACCAATTTAGCATATGAAAGTCTTATGGGAGTCTGCTAATGAGGAGATATTTAGGAAAGGGAGTTCTGATGAATGTGCTTGTGTTGTACAAGGATCTATATAGCATGTTAGCTCGCATGTAGAGGAGGAAGGAGAGAAACTCAATAAAGAACTAGGTTATGTTTTTTCTGCATGGAGATTTGATGATATGGAGAAACTATTTCAAAAACACAAAGCACAAAAGAGGAGTGTAAGTCTTGATCCATGGTGAGATTAAATCCTACCTCTTTAGAAAATAATTTCTACAACCACATTCCAACATGCTTACCTTCCAAACAGATTGAAGATTTGGTTAGTTACTATTTTAATGTTTTTATTTTGAGACATAGAGGCATACAAAAAGGAGCAGTTGAAAAAGCTTTGGCTTGATATTTACTCAAAGTGTGTGCCAATCATGCAACTCACTCATAAAGAAAAACCCATTCAAACTTTGTAAAGAAAAACCTCTTCCCAATGGCAAGAGGAAAAGCTTTTAGTAAAAATTATTATGGGCTGACAAAAGCACAATATAATTGAAATTTATTAATACAAAATATTTATAGACACAAAGGAAAAATACACAATACACTTCTATAAACTAGAGACTAATGTAACTAATAGAGGCTAAAATGGCAATTAAGATAATATGACAAACAAAGATATGTTAATCACCAAATTATTTCTTCATGGCATCGACAAAGATATGGTAGCTATGATACAAGGATCTACCTTCCTTCACAGTATTTCTTGCAATTCTTTTAAATGTGTTGGATGCCTTTATAATTTCCACACCATATTTAGCCAACACCAATCTCTCAACAATGTTGGTAAATTCCTCCTCTACAATTCCATTCAAAGGTAGTCCAACCTTCCACAATATTTATGTTGTTAATAAATTGATCTAGTAAATGAGGTAAACATAGCATGAAAACCCATTCAAAACTATTTATTGCATAGAATACCATCCATAATGCATCATGAAACATCAAATTACCCATACTCATGAATCTAAAAAATAAAAAAATCCCATCGAATCTAAAAATTAAAAATTCCTACCTTAATCCTTCATTATTTTTTAGGGTGATTATTAAGGTCTAAGAGGGAGGTTTAAAACCATCCTCTTAGGGTCTAAGAGGGTGGTTCAAAGCTGCCCTTTAAGACCCTAAGAGGACAGGTCTAAGAGGGCGGTTTATAAGAGGGCAGTTTAAAACCACCCTCTTAAGTCTATTAGGGGAGTTTTTTCGTAAAAACCATAATATTTTAGGCATTGTTAAAAGATTTTTTTTGTGAGGGTGGTTTAAAACCGCTCTCCTAGGGTCTATTAGGATAATTTTTTACCACAATAAAAAACCATCGTATTTTAGCCACCCTTGAAAACCTTTTTTCGTGTAGTGTCATTTGAGATTCTTTGTCATATTCTATCCAATTACAATTAAATAAGGAAAATAATTTTTCATTACATTAGTTGCTCTAGTGTATCCTCACTGGCATTGGAGGTCTATTCTATTGGGATTTTTCCTAACATCCTTTCTTGAAATCATCATTCATAGTTTACGTGTGGATGCTAAGGTTATCCTTCCCCATGGCTTATGAACCAAATGCTTATTATGAAACCTAGATAATCCATTTTTTATTAGGCCAATATTTCATCTTTGAATCATTACCTAATCTTACTTCATTTAAGTGAATATCTAAATGATCAATCACTCCATATTAAATAACGAATTATCTAATAAAAAAACTTAAAAAATCAGTGACCTGAGGGATAACCAAACCTCCTTCCATGTTAAGGTTGAGTGCTCTTTTAAACATAAAGGGGTCATCTCCTATACATAATGATAAATTTTTAGGTTATAGAATTCCTCAAAATTGAACCCAACAACCAAACCCTAACTTTAGAATCCCAACAAAAATATATAGAACCTTCTAAAGTTTGAAAAAAGATGAAATCTAGTTGTAGGTTACCCCTATGACTATATCAATAATTTCACGATGTCTTCCATAATCACCTACTCCATAGTACATATGACCATTCGATCTCTAGTGGTAAAAGTGCCAATGCCATGCCCCCTCTCACTTGTGTGTGTTCTAGTTGGTAAGGAAACTAGGGCATTGTGAGAAACAAATGTACCCAAACCTAAAGCAAGAGAAACTTCCATTCTTCTTAAATATTCCTTCCTAGGAGGTCTAGGAGATGGAAATGCTTTATGGTTCTAACCACCAATAGCCATTATACATATCTATGGTTCTATGTCCGATCATAATTTTTTGTAGTCATGGTCAATGATGTGTCATCTAAGCTAAATGAATCAAGAGGTGAGATGCTTACTAAAGGTAAATGTTTACTGAGAATATCATCAACCCAACATGAAGTACCCGATCATGAAGGTTGAAGAATGAATAATCAAAGGGAACTAGAAGATTATTGTGGATGGTAGTGATTTGATCTCTATGCTCTAGTAGGTCCAAGATGCAATGAGATCACCCCACAGGGTACCCATGATGTGCTTATGTCTTCCATCAATTTTTTTCTCTCAACAAAAGATACCCATTTTGAAAGTGTTATTAATTCAAAGGAAACTCAAATGTGCGCTTATAACAAGTTTGAGGTTCTTTCTTCAAAGAGGATTTGTACTACCTCTTGAATCCTCTATAAAAAGCTACTCATTTTAGTAGTGATTCCATGCACCTAATAAATGGTAGTGGATATTGACCAACCCTTTAATTCTAGTTTTGGAGGTTTTGATATATTTAAACAACATTGAACCTATTGAAATGAGATCTACATCTCATATTCATTCATTTATTGATGTGTTTTTCTTTCTCAAGAATAATTTTTAAATAAATTAAAGATTAAACAGAGACTAAAAGGACCCTCTCCCTTCCCAAGGCATCTTTCGTTATTGCATACGCAATACCAACTATATCTAAGAGTGCTTTTTAGCTATCAATAGGCCTTACATTCAAAGGTCGATCTCCTCAGCATCTCAGAATATTACTTGAGTAATAACTCAGCTCTCCCTATCTCTACTTAAGAGTGCTTATCTAAAAGCTATCTCTACCCCCTTACCAATTCAAAAGTCGAGGAATAACTATTTTTAAGTACTCTTAAGAATGATTTTTACTTTCTCCATACCAATAGAGGGAAGAATTTTCTCCTTCTCTCCCCTTCTACTGTTGGACATTTTGAGTCCCTAAGTCAAAAGTTGTCATTGATATCACCAAATGAAGTCATCATTAATGTCAAGGAATTTGGAAAGAAATAAAATCATCAAAGGTGTCACTAATATCCAGGAAGAAGCTTCAACAATGCAGAAGTTAAAGGCAAAAGAGCTCCATAATATTTTAATATTATATGAGAGCATAAGTTAAAAAGGGTTTTCATAAATACCCAAGGAGGCCTATTGCAAAGTTCAAAGGAGTTCTAATATTTATTTTATAAAATATTTAAATTAAAAAGGAATTTAAATTTTATAAATAAATATCATCAATACAAAGTTGTGCAATAAGAGAAAGCCTTAAAAGCCAAAGGTTATAATTATAATTTATAAAATTTAAATTCCTTGGAATTTAAATCATTTATAAATTACAAAGGTTAAAGTCACCGACGTCATCGAAAAATTTGGAGCACCGACGTTTGAAGACAATGGCAACTTTGTGTATAAAAGGGAGGCCAAAAGACCTTGCAAATCATCCCTCATTGAATTTAATTAATGCGACAAAGTAAATTGCATGTGTGATTCGAAGTTTCGGGTGAGGAAGAAGATGAACGACTTTTCGTCTTATGCGCAAGGGTTATAGCAAAGTAAGGTTGGTGCCCAAGACAAGTTGGACACGGTGGTCCATTGGTAGCGCACATTTTTTCTAAGGCATTTGTGGGGAGACGAACCTACGTTCGAATCTCGAGGAGTGCGTGCACAAAGGGAAAGGTTTGAGTTTTTGTATTTGTCATTTAAGGCGCCAGGAGGAATATAGTGCGCAAAGAGCTTTTTAGCTCTCAACGTGTGTTGAGCGCACGTGGTTGAGGAGCCCACGACTAGGGCGTTCGCGGAGGCAAAGGTCAAGGGTTCAAAACTCGTTGGGAGGCAAAGGTCAAGGGTTTGAAACCCATTGAGAGGCAAAGGTAATTTTTTAAAATATTTTTTATTGCCTAAATTTTTAATTAAAGACTTCATTAGGAGTTATAAGGGGTTTTTAAAAGGTTTTTAGTTAGGAAATAAAATTAGTGGTTAGGAGAAATAAGGAGTGAATAGAAAATTGTTATGTGTTGAATTGCAATTTATAAAAGAGGATATATTCTTTTTAAGTTGGAGTAATAAGGTAATAATACGTTTTGAATTTTAGTGAGTGTTGATTTTATTTGTAAAAGGATTTTTGCCAAAGATATTATTATGAGGGTATTGGATATTATTTTAAAGTTGGAGTGATAAAGTGTATTTTGTTTGATATCAATTTATATTGTGTTGTGTTGAGGAAATTATTATCTTCTAATCCTTATTGATATTGGCAAAGAAGTAATTGTGAGTGTGACAGATTTGTGAGATCTACACCTTATCAAGCAAAAAAGTATGGGCAAATTCTTCCTTAGTTGAGTTGATTGATTGGTTTTATGAAAATAAGTTTGGAGTGAAAAGGACTTGATTAGGGTTTCCTTTTCAAGAGTGTTGAGTTCATGCTTAATTCTGGAATAAAGAGTTGTTGTTAAAACCTTGTTTTATAAGCATTATTTTTGAAGCCATTAGTTGTGTGAAGAACTTGAGTTAGTATTGTGTAAAAGAACATGAATATAATTGTTATGTGAAGATTGATGTATAAGCATTGTTGTTGAAGCCATTGGTTGTGTGAAGAACTTGAGTTAGTATTGTGTAAAAGAACATGAGTATCATTGTTATGTGAAGATTGATGTATAAGCATTGTTGTTGAAGACATTGGTTGTGCAAAGAACTTGAACTAGGGTTTGAAAATAACATGAGTATCATTGTTATGTGAGATTTGTGGTTGAGCATTGTTGGAAAAATTTTGAGTTGGTGTTTACATGCTTGAACTAGGATTTGTGAGCAACGGTTGTTTCTTGAGTAATTGGTTGAGTAGAGTTGATTGAGCCTAGTAAAATGGGTGTGTGAAGTGATTGTTCAAGTTCCATAAAACAAACTATTCTATATTCTGAATTGAGTTAAGAAAGTGATTGAGCATTGAGTGTAGAACACATTGAGTCTCTAACAATTCTCTTTATATTTCTACGAGATTGAACAAGTTCTAAGTGAGCTTGTCAAGCAGATTTGAATAAGTTTTGTGTAGAATTATTGAGTAGATTGGAAAAGTTCTGAGTGAGCTTGTTGAGCAGATTTGGACAATTTCTGAGTGAGCTTGTTGAGATGATTTGAATAAGTTATGTGTAGACTTATTGATCAGATTTGAGCAAGTTTTGTGTGGACTTGTTGAGAATATTTGAGCAAGTTTTGTGTGGATTTGTTGAGCAGATTTGAGCAATTTATGTGTGGACTTGTTGAGAATATTTGAGCAAGTTCTGTGTGGACTTGTTGAGAAAATTTGAGCAAGTTCTATGCAAACTTACTGAGCATATTTGTGCTAGACCGAAGGACTGTGTTTAGTGTAGATTTGAGACATAGCTTTAGATATGACAAAGCAAAGAGGACATAGGTCTATAGTGGATAGAGATCCATCATCCAGGGCAGTGAGGACAGGTCTTCTGAGTGAGGACAAGAGTCTTCACTAGAGAGAGATCCACAAGCTAGTGCAGTGGATGCAATAGTATTTTATAGGATCACCAACCAGAGCAAAGAAGAAGGAGTTATCCTGTGGATAGAGATCCATGAACTTGATTTAGGGGATTGGTGTCTCCTTTGGACAAAGGTCCATAAACATTGTAATTAGGAAGGATTCCCAAGATATTTATTGATAAAATTTTAGTGAAATATTTTCTTCGTGGAGTAGCACATATTGGGTGAACCACGTAAATTGTGGTGTCTCTATTGTGTGTGGTGATTTATGCATTGCTTTGATTATCGCTATTGATATTGCTATCTACACATTGCTTAATATTGATTTGGAAAGAAAAGTAAAAAGTGGTCTTATACTGTTCACACCCCCTCTCAGTATAAGCTTGTGTTATTCATCTACCACAAACCATTGCATAAGTCGAGTTCAATCCCTCCTAAATATTTCTAGTTGAGTGCTCAATCCTCAACTAGGTGCTCGATATATATTTTAGTATATTAAATAGTATCTCTAGGATAATAATCTTATAGCGATGTTTCACACCCCTAATGTGATATATCTCAAAGTAGCATCTATGATAAGGCATTGGATTGATATCTCTCAATATCTCTTATGGTATTTTTGTAGGAAATTGAGATATCTTAGGTAGTACCTCTAGTGGTATCTCTTATATGGCCATCTCGAATGACATATCCAAAAGTTAAATTTTATAAGATCCCCTTTTTAAACAAAGAGGAGAGCAACTTTTAATTGTCATTCTCTATTGCATTTCAAAGTACAAAGGAATATAAAAGTCCTTTAGACCCCTATGTGATGCATTTTAAAACTTCAATATTGGTGCCAACTACAAGATCATCATTAATTAAGAATGGTATGTTTCAACTACATACTAATCAATGTTTTTCATACTCCAAAAGGAGGTAGACTACCCAAGTTAGTTCGATCAAATTGATTACAATTACCTATTGCTCATAAACCTAAGGTATACCAATATGGACCATGGTGCATGTGATCCAATAAGAGTGAGAGAAACTTGTGAAATCATAATTGTCTAGGGTATTTTTATAAATCCTCCTATATTCAATAGGTATGATAAAGGTAAGGTACTTCTATACGTAAGAAATCCTAGGATGAAAATACTCCTAGCTATGCCTATATGAATCCTTATTATCTGTGAAGAACTAATGCTAGTTGTTGTGCCTATGTTAGATGCTCTTTAGTCAAAAGGGATAGGGTTTTGTGCCTATGTCAGATGCTCTTTAGTTAAGAGGGGTAGGGTGTTGTTGTGCCTATGTCAGATGCTCTTTAATTGGTAAAGAAAATAAATACTACTTATTCCTATAGCCATGTATTCATTACCCATTCCCTCTCTATATGATAGGAGAGGGGGCAATTACTTTCCTAACAAAAGGAGAGAATATCGATAAATAGAGATAGCATTGATGTTTGTTCAAATCCTAAGGAAGATGAAAAAACATCAATGAACCATATTCTATCTTGGATCGGGGTGTATATAGAAGCTATTGTTTGATATAAGCCCAAAAAATAGACCAACTAGAGGTGCATATGAGCTAGAGCCCTCAGCAGCCAATGGATATTCTATCTTCCATCATATTTTTATACTAAACTATGTTTCACACAATATAGTACAAAAAGGGGTAAATGTAAACATCTAAAAGTCACACATTCTTATTCCTAGATATTTGCAGACCTGCATAAATACTTGTAGACTTGCATAGACCATCGTAGACCATCATAGGCCATCGTAGGCTGCCATAGTTATCCGTAGACGCAAAAACCTACAAAACTATGTAAAATGCACCCAAAACACCTTCTATCCATAAGAGGGCCACATACTAGATCCCTAAAGCCACATAGACCCTTTCCTATGCCTAATTAGGGCCTCCATAGGACCATTCCCTACCAAAAACCCTAATTATAATAATTAGGATTCTAATTTGTGATTTTCACTTAAATTACACTTTATCATTAAATTAGGTTTAACTAAGGTTAATGATAAAATTAGTCCTAAACATGTCCTCACACATGTGTGCACCCAAGTTGGTTAGGATATTTCCTAGAAACCCTAACTCAACCCTCGTCTAACCTAGGATTTAGCTAACCCTAGTTAACCCTAATCCTTGCTTACACATATGTAAAGATGGGATATTTATCTCAGGGCATGTGAAAGGATGACTAAGCTTACCACCTCACAAAACCTAACATAACCATGCTAGAACTTGACTCTAGGGTGTAGTACATATAACTACCCTCCCTGATCTTGGTTTTTACTATAAATAGAGGGTCTTTTCCCTCATTTTACCTCTCTCACATTTTCAATCAACATACCCAGACTTTGTTGAAATCACACCAGAATTATCTTCTACCACTTTGCTTTTGAAAAAAAACATCAAACAACATCTGGAGCCCATCCGAATAGAAAACCTTCATCATAAGTCAACTATAGTCCAGTTCACCCCCCAGCTTGTGAACTCGAGATCCTTTTTGCAGGTCAACCTATGAACCGACTCTATAGTAGATCTATATCATCATGTCAGGTATATATCAGTTTTAAGTAGTTTCTATAGAATTTATAGCAATTTTCATCATGTTTTCCTCTATATTTGAGTTGATTTGTCTTCATAACTACGAGGCTTGACCAAGGTAGGTCCCCAAACACACTAACACCCTTTTCCATGCCTAAACCAGGTATAAAAAGACATACACAAGCAGACTCCTGGTGGCACATGCACACAAAGCCAACCTTTATTGAGGAGCACTGAAAAGCAAGATGCTTCAGATTTGTGATGAATACAGGGAATACAGATCTCCATTGAAAGAGAAACTTATTTTGTAACCTTAATTCTAAATGAATAAAGCAACACTTTGAACATTTTTTGTTAGTTTTAGAAATGGTTGTCTTTCAGTCGCTTCAATGACCTAATGCACATGGTTATGAGATCATAATTGTGTAAAACCATGTTTTTCAGTCCATATTTTTATTATGCACATAGATTTGAGACCATTATTTTTGTAAACATGTGGTTTTATAAATACATGGTTTCATTGTGTAAACTTCTTTATAAAAAGAAAAAAATTATGCAAAGGAATATAATGAGTTTGTTTGTAATTTTTTCCATGTTGCATAATTGTAAGAATTAATAAAAAGAATGATTTTTATTTCCTTTATATTTTTATTTGTATGAATGGAGTTTTTTCCTAGTTCTAGATCATTTGCTATAGTAGTTTTTTATTGCATCAAGGGATAATATTATACAAACCTTATCTTTAACATCTATCTCACTATCCATCAAAATATCTAATCAAAATACAAAATTTATCTACTAAAAATTGATTTTTAATTGAAAACAATCATTTAAATTTTATGTAGCCTTACTATAATAGAAAACTTGTAATATCCACAAGGTGGAATAAACTGTGCATTTATAGAAATAGTATTAAGTTAATAAACTTATGTTATCTCACTCGTTTCTTTATAAAAACAATAAAGTTGTGTAAAATTATAAAGTTTAATCCATCATCCTCTTTTTTAAATGTTAACATTTTACTATTGATAATAATTTCAATTACTTTTTATATTTTTGACTTCTTAAATAGTTCACATATAGAGTCCACTTTTAGAGAATCAACATAACTAAACCTTATACTATTATAAGCTTTACATTCCAAGATAAAGTCCTTCTCTATTTCTCTTATCCCTAATGTACAAAAGGGACATATGCTCTTCTCTAAGTTCTCTTTTGGTCTCTTACATCTAGTTATCAATTGGTCCACAAACATCTTTTCTCTCCATTTGATGTTTGTTCCTAAATGCTTTTAATGATTTTTATATGTAAGGTTGGAGTCAACAATAGTGTTGTCTCTTCCTTCTTAAATCTTTTGTCCACATACTTGCCTTGAAATTTTACCAAACATAGACTTTTAAATCCTTGTCTTTATTTGAATATTTAAATAATTTTATAGTCCACAAGTTCATTTAGTTGTTTTGTTTTATCTATGTATTTTCTTTTTAGTTCAAATCTTTTAATACTAGACTTGAGCCATCTATTCATATACATATTTTCAATATTTTTAGATAACCTCAAAACAATTGTCATTAAGGTTTTTTTAATTTTTTGAATTGGTTGTGATCAAATGTTTTTGAGTCCTCTTGTTTTGTCCATTTCAATTTGCTACTTGTCCATGCATCAAATTTATAAAGTAACATCAATACAACCCACAACCTGAATACGATCAATGTATTTAATCAATCCTATAATTATACCAAATATATCATGCATTAAAATTTAAACTAAATATTTAAAAAAAAATCATATTTAATCATCAAAATAACAAAATTATACAAGATTATATTTTATAATCAATTTTCATACAAAAAAACCAATTATAGCTGACAGGCACTTGCCCTAGTGGCTAAAGATGGTGGTTGTTTTTTAAGTGGTCTTGTGTTCAAACCCCTTGAATGTTGTTGTTGATGTAATTTGTAAACGTTCTCCTGAAGAAAAAAAAAAAACCAATTATAATCTATATTATTATTATTAAGCTTAATTGTTAAAACTAACCATTAAGCCACCATATTTCAAAAAAAATATCTTTGAAATAAGGCTATACAAACTTGTTTTGAAGGCATTCTAGTTTGAATTCTCAATCATCAAAATAACAAAATTATACAGCTGCTGCAGTTGTTAACTCCCCACCCACCACCCTCTGCTGCAGTTGTTAACTCCCCACCCACCACCCTCATTTGAAGATTATATTTTATAATCAATTTTCATTAAAAAAAAAACAATTATAATCTATATTATTATTATTAAACTTAATTGTTAAAACTAACCATTACGTCACCATATTTCAAAAAAAATGTCTTTGAGATAAGGCTATACAAACTTGTTTTGAAGGCATTCTAGTAATTTGAATACTAAGATTCAAAATAGAGACCCTACATGGTGAGTAACATCTTATATTACGTCACTCAAAACATCTATTCCAATCTTTATCATTTTTCAAGTATGATGTTCCATTGCATAACCACTCTTACCTTAACCCTAACTGTTAGGAATGGAGCCTAATTATGAGGAAGCTAAACAGAGAAAGTGTCTGGATTTACTGCAGGACGGGTAGGGAAAGTTTTCAAATTTACAGTCTGTTAGTCTACCAGAGAAAGTTTTCGGATTTACAACAGGACAGCCAGGGAAAGTTTTTTTGTTTTTATCCCAAAATTAGGTGCTGGGAACTCAGTGTTAAACTTGGAATGTATTAAGAAAAGCAAATTTTTTTCTGTTTTTTTCTTATATATAGTTGTGAGGAAAAACAAAGTATACAATAAAAATTACTGTGTTGATTCCTTGTAAATATTGAGAGGAAATTACAACAGCTATTTGTTGTAGGTTGTAACCCTCTATTGTTTGGATTGAGAAAGAAAGACTAAAAATTCTCGATGGATGTAACCCACATTGGGTGAACCACGTTAAAATCATTGTCTATTCTACTGTGTGTTTGTCTTATTTTGTTAATTCTGCTGTTAAAGTTTGAAACACTATAATTGTTTTTCTATATTTTATATAGCGATTTAATTTAACAAGTGGTATCAGAGCGGTTGTTTTGTTGGGTGCACTTGATAGAAGGAGAATTTATGGATCAAGTGGGAGCAATGGCGAAATAAAGGAGGTTTAGAGTTCAAAAATTCAATGGCCAGAACTTTCAATTATGAAAGATGCAGATGGAGGATTACTTGTACCAGAAGGATCTTTACTTACCTCTTGAGGGGGAAACAAAGAAACCTTCAACTATGTCTGATGAGGAGTGGAGTCTCCTTGATAGAAAGGCATTGGGTATTGTGAGGCTGTGCTTGGGAGCCACCGTAGCCTTCAACATCTTTGATGAAAATACTACCAAGGGAGTCATGGATAAGTTGGCCAAGATGTATGAGAAACCATCAACATCAAATAAGGTATTCTTAATGAAAAGGTTATTTAACATGAAAATGAGTGAAGGAGGATATGTGCATGATCATTTAAATGAATTTAATACTGTCACTAATCAATTGCATTCAGTAGGATTGGATTTTGATGATGAGCTTAGGGCCTTATTAATATTATGCTCTCTTTCAAAAATTTGGAACAATTTGGTAATGGTGGTAAGTAACTCTGATTCGGGTTCAAATAAATTAGAATTTGATGATGTGGTTAGTGTGATACTCAGTGAGGACATGAGAAGAAAAACCATAGGAGAATCATCTAGCACCGCCTTAACTGTTGAGAATAGAGGAAGAGGAAGAGAAAGAGGCAAGATTTCACATCGTGGCAAATCCAAAGGTAGATCCAAATCACGTGGAAAAGGAAAGCTACAGTGTTAGCACTGTGGCAAAAAGGGTCATCTCAAGAAGGACTATTGGCAAAGAAAGGGTGATGGAAATGAAGGTAATGATAATAATGGTAACACTTGGAAGCCAATATTCACTGGACAAATTCTACAAGATGCTTTAATCTTATCTCTTGATAGAAATAGAGATTATTGGGTAATTGATAGTGGTGCTTCATTTCATGCTACCTCACATAAGGAATACTTCATAGATTATGTTTCTGGAGATTATGGACAGGTTCTGTTAGGAAATGACCAACCATGTAAAATCGTGGGTATTGGAAAGATTTTGATTAAATCCCCAAATGGATGTCAATGGGCTCTTAAAGAGGTGAGACACATACCATATTTAAAGATAAATATTATATCGGCAAGTAAGCTTGATGGTGAAGGATACACGGTTGCATTTGGATAAAATGCTTGGAAAGTTCCTCAAGGTTCATTGATAGTTGCTAGAGGTAAATTGGTGGGTACTCTTTATTTACTTACTGTTTTTTCTCACTGCTCCATGAATTTAGTTTCTACAGGTGAGAGTGCATCTTTGTGGCACTAAAGACTTGGCCATATGAGTGGAAAAGGTATGGAAATTTTACATTCAAGAAAGTTATTGCCTAAGTTAAAAGAGATCGATTTGGAGTTCTGTGAGGATTGTGTTTATGGTAAAGCAAAGAGAGTTAGATTTCTCAAGGATGGCAAGAAAAGGAAGAAAGAGAAATTGGAGCTTGTGCACTCAGATGTTTGGGGCCAGCTCAGGTAACTTCTCTTGGAGGTTCCTCTTACTATGTACTTTTTATTGATGATGCAACAAGGAAAACATGGATATATTGCATTAAGAATAAAAGTGATGTTTTTAATAATTCAAGAATTGGAAAGCATTAGTTGAAAATGAAATTGGAAAAAGGTTAAAGTGTCTAAATTCGGATAATGGTGGAGAATATTGCAGTAGAGAATTTGATGTGTTTTGTTATAAAAATGGAATTACAAGAATCAAGGTAGTTCCAAGAACAACTCAAGAAAAAGGGGTTGCAGAAAGAATGAATAGAACCATCATGGAGCGTGCTAGGAGCATGAGAATACATGCAGGCTTACCATTATTTTTATGGGCTCATGTTGTTGATATTGCAGTATATCTGATTAATAGAGGACCGTCTAGTGCCTTGGATGGAGGAATTCCGGAAGAGCTTTGGACAGGTAAACCAGTAAATTATTATTTCCTTAAGGTATTTGGATGTGAGGCTTTTATGCATATAGACAAAGAGAACATAAATAAGTTAGATTCTAAGGCCCAAAAGTGTTATTTTATTGGTTACGGTATTGATGGCTTGGGTTACAGATTATGGGATTGTGATAACTGAAAAGTCATTAGAAGTAGGGATGTCATATTTAATGAAAAAAACTTGTATAAAGATCGGTTGCAGGGAAAGAAACAGAAAGAGGAAATTACTGAATACATAGACCTTGATGGACACAAAAAAGATAACTCCAAAAGTGGTAGAAGATCAAAATGTACAACAGCAGCAACAAGCACCTCAATCTTCAGAAAGTGTTGTTAGACGATCTACCAGGATAAGTAAAATTCCTCAACGTTTCTCTGATTATGTTTTGTATCACGATCTTGGTGAGCTAGAATGTTTTCAGGAAGCATTAAGATGGATACCGGGAATAAGTGAGAGCTTACAATGAATGAAGAAATGGACTCTTTATTCCACAACCAAACTTGGGATTTGGTTGAGCTACCCAAAGGTAAAAGAGCTTTGACCAATAAATGGATGGACGAGATTAAATAGGAGAATAAAGGGCATAAGAGATACAAAGCAAGACTAGTGGTCAAGGGATTCGCTCGAGAAAAGGGTATTGATTTTGAAGAGATTTTTTCTCCAGCTTGTAAAAATGACCTCTATTAGAGCTATTTTGAGTCTTATAGCTATAGAAAATTTGTATCCGGAGCAATTGGATGTGAAGACAACATTTCTTCATGGTGATTTGGAGGAGAAAATTTATATGCACCAACCGGGAAGGCTTTCAGGTGAAAGGTAAAGAGGATTGGGTATGTAAATTGAAAAAGAGCTTGTATGGGTTAAAGCAAGCCCCTAGACAATGGTATTTAAAATTTGATAAGTTCATGGCTAATCAAAGGTTTGAAAGATGTCAAAGTGATCACTATGTATATTTTAAGCAAACTGGAAATGGTAACTATGTTATTTTGCTATTGTATGTGGATGACATGTTAGTTGCAGGAACAAATATGCAAGATATAAACATGCTCAAGAAGAAGTTGGCTAAATTCTTTGCCATGAAGGATTTGGGAGAAGCCAAGCAAATCCTTGGTATGAGGATAACAAGAGACAAGGAGAGTCACACTCTAAAATTATCACAAGCAAAATACATTGAAAAAGTGCTTAAGAGATTCAACATAAACAATGCAAAGTCTGTTGCTACTCCATTGGCAAAGCATTTCAAACTCACCAAAGATTTGTGTCCCAAGACACAAAAGGAACAAGAGCATATGGCTAAGGTTCCCTATGCATCAGTGGTTGGAAGCTTGATGTATGCAATGGTTTGTACAAGACCAGACATTGCCCACGCAGTGGGAGAGTGGGAGTAGTGAGTAGATTTATGAGTAATTCGGGAAAAGGACATTGGAAAGCGGTAAAATGGATACTCAGGTACTTGAGAGGAACTTCAAATTATTCTTTGAATTTTGGAGGCTCTAATATATGCTTGAAAGGTTTTGTAGATTCTGATATGGCAGGTGATCTTGATGGTGGAAGGAGCACTATTGGCTACATCTTTACCATAGGAGGAGGAGCGATTAGTTGGATTTCTAAACCCCAACACGTAGTTGCCCTTTCAACCACTGAAACTGAATATGTTGCTGCTGTAGAAGCAAGCAAAGAGATGGTTTGGTTGCAAAGACTAATGGAAGAACTGGGGAAAAAGCAAGAGGATAATAGGTTGTGGAGTGATAGCCAAAGTGCTATACACCTTGCGAAGAATTCGAAATTCCATTCAAAAACTAAACACATCAAACTCAAGGTATCATTTCATTAGATCAATAGTGGAAGATGGATCTTTGAAATTAGGGAAAGTTCACACATCATAAAATCTTGCTGATATGCTTACAAAAGTGGTGTCAAGAGAAAAGTTGAGCTTTTGCTCAACTTTAGTTGGCCTTAAGGAATAAGAGGCCATGATGAGAATTTTTCAGTCCTTGGTTGCAGTATGGTGCAATGGAATTAGTCTCCAAGTGGGAGATTGTTAGGAATGGAGCCTAATTATGAGGAGGCTAAACAGAGAAAGTGTCTGGATTTACTGCAGGACGGGCAGGGAAAGTTTCCAGATTTACAGTTTGTTAGTCTACCAGAGAAAGTTTTCGGATTTACAACAGGACAGTCAGGGAAAGTTTTTTTTGTTTTTATCCCAAAATTAGGTGCTGAGAACTCAGTGTTAAACTTGAAATGTATTAAGAAAAGCAAATTTTTTTTGTTTTTTTTCTTATATATAGTTGTGAGGAAAAACAGAGTATACAATAAAAATTACTGTGTTGATTTCTTGTAAATATTAAGAGAAAATTACAGCAGATGTTTGTTGTAGGTTATAACCCTCTATTGCTTGGATTGAGAAAGGAGGACTGAAAATTCTCGGTGGATGTAACCCACATTGGATGAACCACGTTAAAATCGTTGTCTCTTCTACTATGTTTGTTTTATTTTGTTAATTCTGTTTTTAGAGTTTGAAACACTATAATTGCTTTTATATAGTGATTTACTCTAACACTAACCACCCAAGTTTCAAAGGCATGAAGGTAGGTAGTTATTATATGCGTATCATACATCCAATCCCTAATGACAAAACATTCTTCGTATCATAACGTTAGTGAAATACAAATAGAGTTTGCAATCAATATGGGTTTCTTCTCATGGGCCCATACTTGTACTTTTTCCTTGAAACAAAAAAAAATCATAATTTTATATTAAATACATATAAAAATACATTCTTATGGTCACACTTGCACTTCTCCAGGGGTTTGTACAATCAACATCGGGATCGATTGATCCTCCGTGGCGGCATTGTATAAAAATACATTCTTATGGTCACACTTGCACTTCTCCACGGGTTTGTACAATCAACATCGGGATCGATTGATCCTCCGTGGCAGCAAGTTGTCATGCCGTCATGAAATGTGGTAAAGCCAAAGTTGGTTTAGGCAAGGGCTTAATGATGGTGACGTGTTAATATACATCATTTAATTCTTAATAGTTATGATTATACATTTTCTTCATTATTATTTTATTTATTTAATTTTTAATTTTGTTAACTACATCACCAAGGTTTGGGAAATTTAACATACACCACCACACACCCATTTCTTCCTACGAATACCCTTTAAACCTTGAACTTCCAAAACCCAAACTCTCTAAGAGTATATATAAACCGTAGAAGATATAATTTAATAATAAAAAAAACTCAAACATTTTATTTGTCTATTGTACCTTTTAACTTGGATTTTTCTACGAATTGCTTCACGTAACATCGCGTTTTGAAGCTTATTTTGTAGTCTATATTCCTAGGATTGCATGTACAGGAATTCTAAAAATTTGAAAGTTAAATTGATCTACCAGCGAGAGAGGTCTTAGTTTGTAGCAATTCAACTAAGCCAATGTCAACTGATAATGTCTGTAAAAAAACAGAAAAATTGACACAAAGTAAAAATGAAGGCTATGCTTCTGATCATCAAGGCCAGAAGTGGGCGTAAAATCCACGCCACCTAAGATCAGCAATAAGCCTGGAAGCGTCATCCCTGGTTACGGGAGCAAATGCATCCCAGCCATACACGCTCATGCTCGGGCTCGCATAATGAACTTCCGCAAACAACTCGTCCACAATCAAAGGCATGAGCGGGTCCTCCATCCACCTCCTCAGAATAGGCCATTCCGCGCCTTCAATATCCATTTTCACCACTACGGTGTCGTCTGGAGTGAGGCGGAGTTGTTCTTTGATGAACCTTGTAATGTCCACGGAATTCGTGGCGGAATCGTCCTTGTCTGAAACAAGACGGAAGTATACCTTGACGCGCTCCATCATCCACGACGGCACGCCCGGGGTGGAATTGACCTTCACGGGGTTCGATCTCGGGGCGTCCAGAGCGTTGGCCCTCTCGTCGAACATCTTCTTTGGGGGACGCCATTGCCGCGAATTTATCTCGAAGGCGTGTACCTCCGTGAAGTCGCAGGGGTAGAATCGCAGGAACCACTTGACGCTTGAGGCGAACCTGTTGGCGCCGAGATCGATATACACGCGGCGCCGCCTCGACCCCAGCTCAGAGGATTTTGACCCCAACAGCCACGGCAGCAGGTGCGTCTTGTCCTCCACATCGGCCGTGAATTTCAGGGTGAAGCCCCGCCGGAAATCGTTGGCGTCGTCCAGCTTCTCGATCGATTGCCCCTTTACCTTGCATTTCGCCGCCTCGCCCATCCACTTCATCTGGTTCCAGGGGTTCGGATCCACGTGGCTCCGTGACGTGGTCTCGTGGTGACCCTCTCTGGTGGAGCAGATATCAGAAATTTGACTATCTGGTGATTTCTGCAGCGGATTGCAGGAACCCATTCTGGTACGGACGCAAAGGTCGACGGTTACATAGAAGGAGAGGGCCAGAATGAGACCGTAATTTATCCACTGCTTCATTTTTAGAGAATTGGCTGCCATTGCCGTTCTTCCTTCTCAGATTTCTCTGCAATCCCTGCCGAGAATTGGGGGTATTTGAGTGAGAGTCGTGTACTCCAAAAATAGATATCCTCTGTATAACATATGTGACAAGTAGAGTCTCCAGCACGAAATTTGATTCCTTGCTTAAAAGGATAGGGTCCTTGATAGTAAAAGTGTTTGTTGGTGGGTTGTTTGGGTTTTAAAGAGTAGAGAGGTTGATAGTAGAAGTGTTTGTTGGTAGGTTGTTTAGGTCTTATATTTGAAGAAAACCAAAAATTTTATCAATTTTATCTTTAAGAAAGACTACAAGTTCTATTAACTTTATCTTTATTATATCTACTAAAAATTAAAAAATATATGTGACTGTGAGTTTAAATTCATATTTAAAATTTGTAAGAAAAAAGCAATAAAGATTAATTAATATATTAAAGTTTAATTAATATATTAAGTTGATTGAGACATTGAAACTAGTTATGGCCTTTCTTTAATCATTAAAAAAAGCCGGTATTGTCCGTTTTCCGTTTAATTATTCATCTTTAATTACACAATAAAGATCAATTAATATATTAAGTTGATTAAGACGTTGAGACGAGCTATGGCCTTTCTCTAATCATTAAAAAAAGCCGGTATTGTCCGTTTTCCATTTAATTATTCATCTTTAATTACACAATAGGATTGCAATATGTGAAATAGAGTTAAACATTCCCACGTTTTAAATTTCATAAATAAATATTATAATAAATTATATTTATTATTATTATTTATATTAAAAAATTAATAATTTTTTAATGATATATATTAATGAAAAATAAATTTATTAGCTAATTATTTTTTAGGAAAATTTAAATAGTAATATGGTTTTACTTGCAAAGCATTTAAGTGGAGTCATGTTTTTTTTGTGTACAAGATTTTTGTATCCATGGTTGTTAGGTATGTGAGTATGGGCTTGTGCAAATGAGTTGTGTATGTGTTTGTTGTGCATACGGTTTGGTATACATAGTTTTATACATAAGGTTTGGTGTATGTGGTTTGGTATATATGGTTTTGTGCACATGGTTTGGTGCACGTGTTTTCCGTCCTTTTAATTGGCTATAAAAGGGAAGAGGAAGGGACATAACTCTTCATCTTCTAGCATTGGAAGGTCATGAGTGAAGAAGAAGACTAGAAAAGGACTAAACATGGCTGCGAGGAGGCAACAAAGGACCGATAATAATTGTAGAGGAGTTGGTAAGGATCTAGGATGACTGGGAACAAAGGACCGATAATAATTGTAGAGGAGTTGACAAGGATCTAGTATGACTGGGAGACTGGTACTATAAGGAGTACTTGAAGATGTGGGGTGGTACTATGTGGAGAGCAATTGTAAAATTTATGGTAGTTGTAGCCACTATGGAATTATTTTTTGATGAAAAAAGTAAATTTATATTAAATTAAGATAAATGTCTTTACAATTAAAAAAAAAGTGGGTGGGTTAACACACCCTATGGGGAATCAAACTAATCCTCATAGACAAGGGTTAGGAAACAAATTCGCCAACAAAACACAAGTTTACCAATCATGATCATTTATGATCATTACATCAAAGAAAGCATATAATCTGGACGAAGTTCCTTGGCGTGTTGTCCTGCATAAATTGCTAGTGATTATGGGATGGGAATCCACCCCTCTGCATCATGATTAAGGCCTTCAGTACCCACGTCGTTCCAACCAACAACTGGCCCAGGTGAAACTGGTTGAACATCATCCCACCCCCAACCTGGTAGGACGAACAAGCAATGCCAATATTAGTCCGCTTCTTGATTGGCGAGGGATGGGACCAGTGCCTGTCTGCGAGAGCACTTCTTGCATATGATGGAGGTCGACGGTGAGAAAGATAAAAAATGCTCCTACAAAGAGCGCTCTGGGGGATCCAATTGACTATACATGGAGCATTGGCCTAGTGCGCCAGAAGAACTTGTAGGTGATCCAACTCCATAGCAAATTTGTTGGCTTGAGTACATATCTATAGCCACATGTCATTAAAAACTTCTAATTTGTCAACATGATTAAATGTGATAGAAGGTGTATACTGTTTAAAAATAATTCTATTACGGGTCTTCCAAATATGAAAGAGCAGGCTAATCCTAAAAACCTAACACACTTCAAAAATCAGGAGAGATAAAGTCAAAGAGTCCCCAAGAAGAGCTTGGGGCCAAGAAACTCTTGCAGTTGTAAATGGAGAAAAAAAGGAAAGAACCCACTCCCAAGCTTGCTTAGATATTTTGCAATTCCAAAATAGGTGAGTACAAGACTCAAGTACACCACAAAAAGGATGTTTAGGATCAATAATTTTAAGGTACGTTAAACGTTCCCCCAAGGGAAGGCCTTGACATAGCAAGCTCCATGCAAAAAAATATTGCTTGGGCTCAACATAAGTAGCCCAAACATTTTAAAATCTAGAATTCCATCTAGTCCTTATAGAAAATAAGTCCCAATGTTGATTGAGCTTAGGCACCCAAGGAAGATGAGGAGATAACCATTTATACCCCAAACAACCCTTATAATTAAGCAAAGGAGTGTCAATATCATCTCTAGTTTGACCACCAAGGATGCTGCGAGCGCACACCAATCTTATGCAACATAGAAAAAGGGGTAAGAGCAATAACATCATAAGTATCTTTATCCACACCATTCAGCCTGAAGGTGTGTTTGAACTCATTCCATGGGATCCAATCTCTGGTCTGGCGAGAAAAAAATCAACTATTGTAACAATACTCTTTTTGAAAAACCATTGAGCATGAATCCATTGCACACTAGCTAGGGGAGAACCTTGATGAAGAAACATGGGAGACCACCAAATATTCATAGAATTGATAGATAAGCCTTTACGAAAGCCATCTCCTCTCCAATAGTTCCAAGGAGTGAGTTGTTGCTAGGATTTCCATATACTTTTAATAATAAAGGAGCCATAAATCTTAACAAAAACTAGAGCAACAATGAGAGAGGAAAAATCCAACCCTCTCCATGCTCTATGGTTTAAGGGAATGTTGGAAATATGTTGAATATTTTCCATATTATTCTGGTGGGGTTAGCACTAAAAGGTACTGGAAACTTTGTACCTATACTCTGTTGTAAGGTTTTTAAGTTATTTTTAGACTTATATGGGCTTTTAAGGTTACTATATTTGAACCCATGCTTTTTCACCCATGATATTGTAAAATCCATGCATGTGCCTTTGTTATATATATTGCACTTGCATTAGGGTTTGGTGAGAGACAAAAGAAGAATATTATTGTATTGAAAACAATCAAGTTAGTGCAAATATAAGATAATAATGTGCTAGTTTTTTTCCAGTTGAGGGTTTCCAAGATAAATATTGTGTAATGTGTGAATATGTGATCTTCTTTTGATTCTGTTATTACTAATTTTTTGATTTAGTTAATCGGGGCTCCTTATTTCTCTCATTTGGTATCAGAGCTAGGTTTTAGCTTTGTTTGAGGAGTAAGGGTTTTAAACCTGTGATAAATTAATTTTAGAGTGAGAGACATACATGAAAGGATCCAAGCAAAGGAGAAATATGGGAAGCACATGAATAAATATTGAAAAATTTAATGGACATAATTTTGAGTCGTGGAAGCTCAAGATGGAGGATCTACTGGTTGATAAAGATCAATGGATTACGATGTCGAGAACAAAACCATCATCGATGATATATGAGGATTGGCTAAATATTGATAGGAAGGCAAGGAGCTCTATCAGATTGTGCTTATCTGATTTGGTATTATTGATTGTATCTACAAAGACCACGAAAAAGTTGTTATGGGAGAAGCTAGGAACATTGTATCAGACAAGGTCACTGGTAAATAAACTTTTTCTTAGAAAGAAATTGTATTCACTTTGAATGAATGATGGTGAATTTGTGGCTGAACATTTGAATACTTTTAATATTGTGGTAAGTAAATTAACCTCTTTAAAAATAAAAATGGATGAAAAAGAAAAATGTTTTACTTTACTTTGTTTATTATCTAATTCATGGGATAACCTTGTTATGGCTATCACCAATACTATGTCTACATTGAAAGTAGAGGATATGGTAGGAACTTTGTTGTATAAGGAGATGAGATAGAAATATTTTGAGGATTATCATCAAAATGAAGCCTTGGTTGTCAGAGGTCATTCTCAAGAAAGAAGCAAAAATAAATTAGGAGAAATGAAATCAAAATCTAGGGGTAAATTTGTTGCTCTGAAAAAGAGGAAATGTTAGAATTATGTTAAAGCAAGACATTATAATAGATATTGTAGATCTAAAAAGGTTGATAATAATCGATAATCTAATGAAGGAACTTCTACAAAAATGAAGACCATAAATGAAGATTCAAGGGACTTATTCTTAGCTGCAGCATACTCAAGTGAATGCGATGACTCATGGTTGGTTGACTCAGGTGCTTCTTTTCATATGACTCCTCATAGGGAGGGGTTATATGAATATGAAAAGATATATGGAGGTAAAATATTCTTGGGAGACAATTCGATATATAAAATAATAGGTCAAGGATGAGTCAAGCTGAAGCTAAAATATAGAAGAATTAAACTCCTTCCTGGTGTGTTGCATATTTTGGGTTTGGTAAGGAATTTGATATTCGTGAGTAAGATGAATGATGTAGGTGTAAATGTGGTATTTAATAAGGATAGTTGCAAGATGGTTCGTGGATATTTAGTGTTGGCAAGGGGTGTTTGCATAGGAAATTTGTTTAGAATTGAGGCTAGCACTATAAGTATTAATTGCAATAACTCTTAAGTGGTACAGGAAAATAATCTGGTATAAATGGCTTTGAGTATTCCTACATCAAAGACAATGTTGTGGCAAAAACACATGGGGCATATTGGTGAGAAAGGACTTCAAACATTAAAAATGAAAGGTATGGCTGAAGAATTTTTTGATTGCCCATTAAATTTTAATTTTTGTAACCATTGTGTTTATAGAAAACAAACTAGAGTCAAGTTCCCAAGTAGTGCTACAAGGTCTGAAGGACTTTTACATCTAGTTCACAGTGATGTGTTTGGACTTGCAAAAGTACCATCATTAGGTAAATCTATCTATTTTGTTAAATTTATAGGTGACTTCTCAAGAAATACTTGGGTATATTTTCTACGAAGTAAATATGAGGTTTTTAATAAATTTTAAGAGTTTAAGGCTCTTGTAGAAAATTAGATAGAGAAAAAGATAAATGTTTTGAGAAGTGATAATGGTGGTGAGTATTGCTCTAATGAATTTGAGCAGTTTTGCAAGAATTGTGGAATAGAAAGGTAAAAAACAACTCCGTATACTACACAATAGAATGGGGTTGCAGAATGGATGAACAATACGTTGATGGATAAGGCTAGAAGCATGCTAAGTGGTGTAAGGTTAGAAAAGAAATTTTGGGTAGAAGCTATGTTAATAGCTTGTTATCTTATAAATAGATCTCCTACATCAATTTTGGTGGACAAGACTCCACAAGAAGTATGGACTGGTAAGAAACCCTCTCTCAGTCATATAAGAGTTTTTGGTTGTGATGCTTATATGTATATCCCAAAAGAGAAAAGGACTAAGCTAGACTATAAATCTAAAAAATGCATATTTGTGGGTTATAGTACTAGTGTTAAAGGATATAAGTTGTGGAACCTAGAAATACAGAAGATTGTTTACTATCATAATGCGATCTTGTTGAAAATATGAACAAGATTTGTTGTCATTGATGTCAAGAGTCAATTTCAGTGAGCAGTGCAAGAGGAAGGATTTCAAGATTCAGAGAAAGATTGCTTGTAGACCTAAGGAAAATAATATTATAATATCTCTTATTATAATATTTAAGGTGATCAAATAAGGTCTACAGGAAAAATGAGAAGGCCCAAGGAAAATAATATTATAATATTTTTTTATAATATTAAAGGTCTAATGGTAAGACCTAAATGAATTAAATTAATTATAAATTAATTTTAATAATTTCATTATAAATTAATTTATAATTTAATTTGATTAACTTTATAGTTATTAAATTAATTATGAATTAATTATAATAATTTTATTATTAATTAAATTATAATTCAATTTAATAACCCTAAATTTAGGGTTATAAAGGACATATATAAAGTGTCGATGTCATATTCTATCTCCTCCGTCGATGTCAATGATTTCCAAAGCATGGGTATAAATACCCTAAGCCTAAAAGGCTTTAAATCCCATCTATGATTTTAATAAATCTCCTAAGCAAAATCATGTGCGCAATATTCATGAGCAAGAGAGGGAAGAAGTCCCCATTTTACCCTTTTCGGCAGGTAGCAAAGGGAGAAAAGACAAAAGGTATGAAGGTCTTGTCACCACCTAGCCAAGTGGGCTAGCGATAAGTGGCAGCATATTGGGAATGCGAGGTACCTTGTTTGATTCACAACATGGTTGGTTGTGCAGTTTTTTGTGCACCGAAGACACCAAAGCCTTTTGGCTTTTGGCGCCTAGGTAGAAGACAAAGCATCATGAGCGCTTTTTCCTTCCACATGAGCGCTTAGCTCACGTGGCTTGGAAGCCGCGGCTAAGGCGTTGGAGGCATTAAGACATGGGATTGAATCCTGTCGAGAGCACTTTGTGAGGTACTAAATTTTTTTGTTATAAATTGATTTGTGCTTCTAAGGTTGTATGGTGTATTTTTGAGCTTACAGAGATATAAGGTTGATGACATCAAATAATTGTTTTATTTAATTATTTGGTGGATTGAGTTATTTAGAGTGGAGTTGTAAGGTGTAATAAGAGATTTATTTTTGTATGTTTTTGGTCATGCTTATTTCAAAGGAGTAATAAGGTGTATTTGAGTTTAATTATTTTTGTAATTGTGAAATATTTTGAGGAAGTATTAGAGTGATATTTTGTCATCTAACCTTTGAAATTGGCAAAGAGGGAAATTGTGTTTGAGATAGGTTTTGAGGTCAATTCTTCAAAAAATAAAAGGTATGGGCACATCTTCCTTGTGAGTGATTTTTGGATGGTGTGAATGCTAAGTTGGAGTGAAAATGGTTGTTTTATAAACATTGTTGAGTTTATTGTTAAAGATTTTTTTGAGTAAGAGTTGTTGATAAAAAACTTGTTTGATAAGCATTATTGGAAGTATTGAATGAACCTTCATATGCATGATTAGGGTTTGTGCAAGATCATGAGTATCATTGTTATGTGAAGTTGAGATTTATCTTGAAACTAGGGTTTGTGAAATATCATGAGTATCATTATTATGTGAGATTGTTTAATAAGCATTGTTGGAAATAATTGAGTGAGTTTTCATATGCTTGGACTAGGGTTTGTAAGCAAGGAGTGTCTCATTGAGTGATTGATTGAGTGGATTTGATTGAGCCTAGTCAAGTGGAAGTGTTGAAGTGATAGTTCAAGTTCTATGAAACAAATTGTTCTATATTCTAAATTGATTTGAAAAAGAGATTGAAAGTGATTGAGCATTGTTGTGAGTGTGAAGCATATTGAGTCTCAATTCTCTATATGTTTATATGATATTGAACAAGATTCTGTGTGAAGCTTGTTTGTGTGATTGAAGAGGATTTTGTGTTAGATTGAGTTGAGTTGAGTAAGTTTTTTGGAAGCTTACAGTACAAATTTGAGGTAAGTCTTAGTGAAGACTTGTTGAGTAGATTGGACAAGTTCTAGTGAGGATTTGTTGAGCAAATTTGAGGTAAGTCTTGGTGAAGACTTGTTGAGCAGATTGGACAAGTTCTAGTGAGAACTTGTTGAGCAAGTTGAGACAAGTCTTTGAGAAGACTTGAGAGCAGAGTTGATTGATTTGTTCAAACCTTGGGTTAAGGTTTGGGGTAGATCTAGCAGAGTTGATTTGTGATTGAGTCAAGATTTGTGTTAAGGCTTGAGGATAGAGATTGAGCAGATTTGTGCTAGACCGAAGGATTGTGTTTAGTGTAGATTTGAGGACAGAGATTGAGCAGATTTGTGCTAGACCGAAGGTCTTTGTTTAGAGCAGGTCAGAGATAGAGATTGAGCAGATTTGTGCTAAACCGTAGGACCGTGTTTAATTATTTTTGTAATTATGAAATATTTTGAGGGAGTGTTAGAGTGATATTTTATCATCTAATATTTGAAATTGGCAAAGAGGGAAATTGTGTTTGAGACTGGTTTTGAGGTAAATTCTTCATAAAATAAAAGGTATGGGCACATCTTCCTTGTGAGTGATTTTTGGATGGTGTGAATGCTAAGTTGGAGTGAAAAGGGTTGTTTGATAATCATTGTTGAGTTTGATTGTTAAAGATTTTTTTGAGTAAGAGTTGTTGATAAAAAATTTGTTTGATAAGCATTATTGGAAGCTTTGAATGAACCTTCATATGCATAATTAGGGTTTGTGCAAGATCATGAGTATCATTGTTATGTGAAGTTGAGAACTATCTTGAAACTAGGGTTTGTGGAATATCATGAGTATCATTGTTATGTGAAATTTTTTAATAAACATTGTTGGAAATAATTGAGTGAGTGTTCATATGCTTGGACTAGGATTTTTAAGAAAGGATTGTCTCATTGAGTGATTGGTTGAGTGGAGTTGATTGAGCCTAGTCAAGTGGAAGTGTTGAAGTGATAGTTCAAGTTCTATGAAATAAATTGTTCTATATTCTAAATTGATTTGAAAAATATATTGAAAGTGATTGAGCATTGTTGTGAGTGTGAAGCATATTGAGTCTCTAACAATTCTCTATATGTTTATGTGATATTGAACAAGATTCTATGTGAAGCTTGTTTGTGTGATTGAAGAGGATTTTGTGTTAGATTGAGTTGAGTTGAGTAAGCTTTTGTGGAAGCTTACAATACAAATTTGAGGTAAGTCTTAGTGAAGACTTATTGAGTAGATTGGACAAGTTCTAGTGAGGACTTGTTCAAAAAATTTGAGGTAAGTCTTGGTGAAGAATTGTTGAGTAGATTGGACAAGTTCTAGTGAGAACTTATTGAGCATATTTGAGACAAGTCTTTGAGAAGACTTGAGATCAGATTTGATTGATTGATTTGATCAAACCTTGGGTTAAGGTTTGGGGTAGTTCTAACAGAGTTTATTTGTAATTGAGTCAAGATTTGTGTTAAGTATTTAGGATAGATATTGAGCAGATTTGTGCTAGATCGAAGGACTATGTTTAGTGCAGATTTGAGGACAAATATTGAGAAAATTTGTGCTAGACCGAAGGAATTTGTTTAGTGCAGATCAAAGATAGTGATTGAGAAAATTTATGCTAGATCAAAGGATCGTGTTTAGTGCAGATTTGAGATAGAGATGAGAGTAAGATTTGGAGGTGATAGAGTATAGAGGATGACAATATCTAGTGGATAGAGTTCCATTAGCCAGAGCAGTGAAGATAGGTATTTTGAGTGAGGGCAAGAGTCTTCAATGGATAGAGATCCATAAGACAATGCAGTGGAGGTAGCAGTTCTTCTAGAAGATCACTAGTCAAAGCAGAAGGAATTGGTGTCTCTTGTGGATAGAGATCCACAAACTTGATTAGGGGATTGGTGTCTCCTTTGGACAGAGGTCCATAAACATTGTAATAGGGAAAGGTTTCCAAAGAGATTTTTTGAGAAAATATTAGTGAAATATTTTCTCTATGGAGTAGCCCACATTGGGTGAACCACGTTAAATTAGTGTCTCTATTATTTGTGGTGATTTTTGCATTACTTTGATTATTGCTATTGATATTTCCAATGATATATTTCATAATATTGATTGGGAAAGAAAAGTAAAAAGTGGTCTTATATTGTTCATCCCCCTCTTAGTATAACCTTGTGTTCTTTAGATCTTTAGAGAAATAAAAGGGGTTTTAAAACAAGAAATGCAACCAAGCAAAGAACCAAAAATAATTTAGGTAAAATTGGAACAAGAGGAAGAACCTGTGGTACTAAATTACAGAGAGAGTCTAAAGAGGAATATTTAGAGGAAGAAGGTGAGGAGGAAGCTAAATATGCATAACCTAGAACTTCAATTTTAAGGAGATCAGATCGAGAGAGAAGACTTCCAGACAAGTATAGTCTTCAAAATTTTTGTTCTTCATTTGATTTATTAGTTATTTATGAAGAACCCAAGATTGTAAATGAGACACTTCAATCAAGTGAGAATAAGTCTTGGAAAAGGACTATGGAAGAAGAAATGGAGTCCCTAGATAAAAATAAAACTTGGTACTTGGTGAAATTACCTCCTGGTAGAAAACCTATTGGTTGTAAGTGGTTATTCAAGAAGAAGTACAATGTAAAAGAATTTTTTGAAGAAGTACAAGGTTTTCTTGGTAGCAAAAGGATTTTCTCAAGTTGAGGGAATTGAATTTGGTGATATTTTTTCTCCTGTGGCTAAACTAACTTCAATTAGATTTATGTTGGCTATTTCTACTAATTTTGATTTTTAAATAGAACAGATGGATGTAAAGATACCTTCTCTACATGGTGAACTTGATGAATATATATATATATATATATATATATATATATATATGTCACAACAAAAATTATTTAAGGTAAAAGGTAAGGAAGACCTATTATGCAAGTTAAATAAGTATCTTTATGGGTTGAAGCAGTCTCCAAGGATGTGGAACCAAAAATTTGACAGGTTTGTCTTGACACTTGGGCTTGGAAAAAGCAAAGCATATCCATGTGTATATTTAAAGAAGGAAGATAGAAATTTTGTTATCATTGTATTGTATGTGGATGACATATTGATAATTGGTAATAGTATGGAGATGATAAAGTTACTAAAATCTCAGTTATCTTCTAAGTTTGACATGAAAGATTTGGATGCTACAAAATTTATTTTGGGCATGGAAATAATAAGGGATCATACAAATAGAAAGTTATGGTTAAATCAAATGAAATATATTTATTTGATACTACATAAGTTTAGGATGCATGTTTGTAAACCAGTATGTACTCCATATCTTATTGGTAAAAAGTTATTTGTTGAATAGTGTCCTAAAATAGATCAAAAAATTGAAGAATACATCATGTTCCTTATGCTAGTGCTATGGGTAGTCTGATGTATGCAATAGTCTGTATTAGACCTAATATTGCACATGCAGTGGGAGTAGTTAGCAAATATATGTTAAATCTAGGAAAGGAATATTGGACTATTGTGAAGAGGATATTCAGATACTTGCATGGAACTATAGATTATGCTATCTATTATGAAGGAAAATTTGGAGATAATGATATTGTAAATCTACAAGGGTTTGTGGATGTTGACTGGGCTGGAGATCTTGATAAGAGAAGATCCACTAGTGCTTATGTGTTCAAGCTATTTGAAGGGGAAGTAAGTTGGATGAGTAATAAGTAATTAGTTGTTACTTTATCCACTACAAAAGCATAGTATGTTGCAACAAATCATGCTAGTAAAGAAGTAGTGTGGCTACAAAGGTTGTGTTCAACATTTGGTATTAAACAAAAGGATGAGAATTAACAATGACAGCTAGAGTGCAATATTTTTTGCAAACAATCATGGTTTTCATGGTCGATCAAAACTTATTGATATAAAATACCATTTTGTGAGAGATATAGTTGAAGAGAACCAAGTGATATTGGAGAAATTTGCTACAGAGAAGAATATTGTTGATTCATTTACAAAGGCTGTACCGGCTCAAAATTTTTCTTGGTGTAGAAGATCTATGGGTATGGTTACCTTTAATAGTTGAAAATGACAATTATTAGTCCCTATGGAAAGTATTCAACAAGTGGGAGAATATTAGAAATATGTTGAATATTTCCATGTTATTTTGGCGGGCTTAACACTAAAAGGTATTGGACACTCTATACATATAATCTATTGCTCAGGATTTTTAAAGTTATTTTTAGACCCATATAGACTTTTAGGGTTACTATATTTGAACCCATATTTTTTTGCCCATGATATTGTAAAATCCGTGCATGTGCCTTTGTTATATATATCGCACTTGCATTAGGGTTTGGTGAGATACAGAAGAAGAATATTATTGTATTAGAGACGGTAAATTTAATGTAATAATAATATAATACTGTGCTAATTTTTCCTAGTTGAGGATTTCCAAGATAAATATTGTGTAATGTGTGAATCTGCGATCTTCTTTTGATTATGTTATTACAAATTTTTTGGTTTATTTAATCCGGGCTCCTTATTTATCTTTAGGGAAGACTAGAGGAAATGAAATATCAAACTAGAACTTTCAAGCTTTAGCTCCCCTTAGAGCCATGACCACCCACTTAGCACATAGAGTAATACCTTGTCATCTACAATTCAATAGACCCATTCTGTCAGATTCTTTGGGAAGACAACAAATATCCTAGACAACTCTATGAAATTATTTTTTTAGAAGAATTATTCCAAAAAAATGTCAAAGGAGTTTCTCGAGCTTCTTATAGAAATCTTGTGAAGGTACCCAGCAAGAGGAATAGTATACATGAGTGGCAGCTAAAATTTTAGAGCAAATTTGAAATTTACCTGCTAATGACATCTTCTTAGTAATCTAGAAATCAAGTTTCTTTTCAACTCTTTGAAGCACATAATTCCAAAGTTGAGCAGGGAGGCCTTGAAAGGCAAAAGGAATACCAAGAAACTTAATAAATTCTCCAGGAGGGATATAATTCCAATGATACCCTTGAAGCCAAAGTGATATAAGCAAGGGAGACTATCTGAAGCAGGAGGTATTCCTCCATTGTATGCTAGAACTAGAGGCTATGCAAAAGGTGTTCAGATAAAACAAAGCATTAGAAATAGATTGCTCCTCTTCCCTTATAGTAAGAAATGAGTCATAAAAAAAGTGACCATTAATGAGTTATCCCTAATCATTTATAAGCAATTCCTTTAATAAGACCTGTAGAAGCTTGAGCAGCTAAAATATAACCGAAGGCTTTAACAACAAACATATATAAAGAGGGAGCAATAGGACACCCTTACCGAAAAAACCTAAAAATACCTACTGCTTTAGACTATGAATTATTTATATTGAGAATAACTGAAGCATCTTTGAATAGTATAGCAATAGTTTGAATGAAAACTAGCCTGAATCCTAAAGCTTTGAGCATAACAATAATGAATCTCCATTCAATGCGATCATAAGCTTTCTCAAAATCAATATTAATAAAAATTATGTTCTAGTTTGAAATTTGGGTCCATTCAATGCCCTCCCAGATAGCCAAAACATTATCAAGGATGTACCTTCCTTGAATAAAGCCAATTTGCTCTAATCTAACCATCAAAGGAAGAAGAGGCCTAAGATGAAGAGCCAAAGATTTGGCAATGATATTGTAACTAATATTCAACAAAGTAATAGGCCTCTAATTAGTCATCAAATCTGGATCCTCTTGCTTGATATGAATTTGATATTGCCCCTGTTAATTGCTCCCAAAGATCCTACTCGAAGAGCCTCCAGATAAACTTTATGTAAATTAGGACCAACTAAGTCCCAAAGACACCCTTATAGAACTCACATAGAAAGCCATGTAGAACTGGTGCTTTATCATTTACCATTTGAGACAATGCATCCTCTAGATCTGTAAGGGAGAGTAGTTTATCACACCCTACTCTTTGAGACTCTGAAACCTTAATTGGTACAACTACCATACAAGCTGCTAGTGCTTGCTCTTACTCAAGGGAATAAGCTTGAGAGAAAAAAATATTAGTTTAGTGTTTGACAAAAGCATCAATCATCTCAGGAAGAGAGGTAAGCATTATTCCATTATCTTGAATGGACTTTAATTGAGTAGCTACCTAGGAAGGTGAAGCCTTTGAAAATAATTCTTTGGTGACCCTATCACCAACTTTAAGCTAATGAATACGGGATATTCATGCTCCCTGAGCCTCATAAAGTTCAACAAGTTTAAGTTCATGCCTTAGATGGGCAACATGAGATTAAATTTTAGGATTAAACGAATAGGTCTCAAGCTTGAGAGAAGCTTTGGTAAGCTCATCATGAAGGAAAATATTGGAATGTATTTTGAACTGTGCCACATTTTTCCCCAAAGTACAAAGCAAGATAATTGTATGAAAAATAACATCATTCCACCATTCTATCCAACCCAACTCTCTAATAGGTCTAGGAACTAGATTCCAGACTCTGCGAATATGACAAACCATCGAAGGATGTTGAAGGAAGAAAGTATTGAAAAACAATTGTGACTTGTAGTGTCTCCGAGGTAGGGATTTCATCAGCACATTAAACATGATGGGTGAATGATTGGAAGTAGTGGTACTAGGAATGATTTCTATAAACGAAGCTAAAGGAAAAACTGCACATGATTTGAAATCATGGCTCTGTCCAACCTTCTTAGAATTCTTGCATGGCCAGCCTAGAAATTGGACAACGTATACCACAATTTTTTAGGAAAATCTTAGGAAAAATAATAATTAGGGTCTAAAAAACCAAATTTATTTTTCATGAAGTACCAGGTATCTCTTTCCCTAGTAGCCCACCACATAGGAAGTTGTCCTATATTATTTGCACGCTTTTCAATCATATTAAAATATTTGCACATTACTTAAACAATAGGTGGTAAATAAAAACACACCACCGCTAGAGGCTATAGCGCTCCTAAGTGTCATTGGAGGCATAGAAATTAATAATACCAAAATATAGCCCACCAACCTCAAGTAAAACCTAATTTATGTTATTGGAGGGGTCCACACCCCACGAGACAAAAGTATCTTTCCACATAGCTGCCAAAAGAATAAAAACTCTCCCTCTGCTAGGGGAATGATAGGTGGTGTTG
The DNA here is from genome assembly GCA_028583015.1 of Wollemia nobilis. Taxonomy (NCBI): domain Eukaryota; kingdom Viridiplantae; phylum Streptophyta; class Pinopsida; order Araucariales; family Araucariaceae; genus Wollemia; species Wollemia nobilis. The sequence continues at coordinate 20,050,485 of JAQPPZ010000541.1, read as the reverse complement.
AGAAGCAACACACCCCCACTGAAAAATGAATTTCCATCCTTGGAAAATATTGAGCTTTCATTTTGCAGTGGGGACCCTCTTAATGTTTTTCAGGTTTTAATTCCAAATTTTTGCTTGCCTCTTTCTTCTTCAAGTTTTGCCTGTATCAAAGTATCCAAGTATTCTTGCATCTGGCTTTGTTATTTCAGAATTCACTTTTTACATGTTAGAATCATTCATGGATAAAGAAAATCTTACACTGATATAAAAAAATGCAGGATCCAGACAGAAAAATTCATCAGAAACCAAAACTTTTCATTTTTGGAAGTGTCGCGATATCGCCACACTTCCATTTTTGAAAATGTCATGATATCGCGACGGGTAGAGAGAAAATCGGCCAAGTTGCAAAAACATAGCGAAATCGCGACACTTCCATTTTTGGCAAAGTCACGAAATCGCGACACTTTCCATTTTTGGAAATGTCACGAAATCGTGACAGGAAGGAGAAAAAAGGAACAAGGCATGAAAGCAGGCGCGATTTTGTGACATGTCACATTTTCGTGGCTGCATGAAGAAAAAGAACCCAAGGCACAAACATGTAGCGAAATCGCGACAGGTGAAGCGCAGCAAGCAGAAAGTGAGAAAAGGTCGCGAAATCGTGACGTCACGATTTTGCGATGTCATGAAATCGCGACACAGTTGAGGGAAAAGAGGCCCAAGGTAGAGGTGTCACGAAATCACGACAGCCGAAGGGAGAAGTGCGAGAGCCGAGAAAAGGTCACGAAATCGCGACGTCGCGATTTCGCGAGGAAAGAAAGAAGTGCGAGAGCCGAGAAAAGGTCACGAAATCGTGACGTCGCAATTTTGCGACATCGCGAAATCGTGACACATGGAAAGAAAGAAGTGTCGAAGAGGATGAGGTGTCACAAAATCGTGACGTCATGATTTCGTGATGTCGCGAAATCACGACACGATAGAAAAGGGGGCCAGGAAGGAGAAGGCGTCGCGAAATCGCGACGTCGCGATTTCGCGATGTTGCAAAATCACGACGGCCAAACAAAGCAAAGCCAAAAGCAGCTAAGGCCAAAGCAAGGAAGGGTGCCACCATGTCACGAAATCGTGACATGGTGAAGGCTAAGGCAAAGATAAAGGCCCGGCTGTGTGGGGAAGAAACAAAAGAAGAGTTTCAGGCAGAGGTAAGTACCAAGGGCTATCGAAAAACAAAGGGAGAATAGGAAGTGGAGGTGTCACGAAATCGCGACGTCGCGAAATCGTGACGTCAGTCGGAGAATGCTGCCAAGTGCAAGGTGCCGTCACGATTTCGTGACATGTCACGTTTTCGCGACGGAAGGAGAAGGAAGGCAGCAGGGGCACTGGGGACGTCGAGATTTCGTGACATGTCACGAAATCGTGACATGTCGCATTTTCGTGCCAAAAAGACAAAGAGCCCGAAAGTGGAAAACAGCTGCAGGAAGTGCCACGTTTCAGTGACACGTGTCAAAACAAAGCACCAAGCCGCGTATACTGAACTTTAGGGTTTCATTTTAATATTTAAGGTTTTGATTTAATAATTTTAAAATGCTAATCCTTGTTTGTCTTTCATGCAGGAAGCCATCTGGCACTTGCATGATAACGGGAGAAATGGCCAGAAAGATAAAGTTAAGTGCAAATTAATCGAAGACCGCCATATTGAAATGAGAGATGCCGAGAATTGTTGTTTCATCCAAATTTTATAGATCTGGCCGCAAAGAGACTTTACGGTGACTAAGCAGTTGCCCATTTAATGGAGTATGTCGGGAATTGGCCGAAAAATGAAAATATCTACACACAGTTACCGAAATTTGCCGATGGATGCATTTAATGAAAATTTATGGCAGAATTAATGGCTTGCAGACATTTTCAACTCAGGGATGGCTCTACGGAGATGAAATGTCAGAGAAGTGGTGACTCATCCAAATTACCCGAGGGCATTAATGAAGACATTTACTCACAGTTGCGGGTGAATGCAAGTGGCATTCGATTTCTGCCTTCTCCATTTATGGCAAGTGACTGCACTGATTTGCAGAATGGTTAAGTTTTATCAAAACTCTATTTTTAAAGGCTTTATATTGTAAAACCCGGGTACTAGGGTTTAAGATGATAAGATTTAGGGTTTGAGAAGAAGATATTTCTGAAAAGATCAGGGTCTGTCCTGAGTCTATAAATACTTCTTCTAAATGTAATCGCAAGGAGGCGGAGACTTAGAAATAAAAGGCTATTGAAGCAATTTCTTGCAAATCTTGTTAAATCCTTTATTTCTGGACTTGGAGTTGATGTGCTTTTGTTTTCTATGATAGCATGGCCAGGAGCCTAATCTTTTTCAGATTGTGATAAGTTCATCTTCTTTTGTTATCCATTTCTTTAAAGTTTATTAAATATATGTTGTAAATCTGTGTTATCAAGATTAAATATGTTGTTGGGCTTCATTTGTTCTATTGTATGCTAGGGAAAAATCACAGATTTAAGGTTCAAGTTTGTTCTAATTGCTCTGTCCTCATTGTGTGAGCTATGCTGCTGGTGAATGATACCAATTTTAACCGACTTCCCTTCTGTTTATGATTTTCTTTCAGATCTGTTCCATCTCTGTCTTATGCTCTTAGTAGAAAGTGATCTTAGAAAGCTGGACACTTTCTTCTTTGATTTGTTCTATTGTGAAGCTGATAGTATAAATAAAATTGGTAGTTTTGGTTTTACAACTAAGTTTGATAGACTTCTCTTTCTGCCCTACCCTACTCTCTTTGTTTTACCGTGAAATGATCCATTTTTATTTTCTTTTAAATTTGTCTTTTATTTAAATCTGCTGACCCATAAGAGCTAGATCAAAGAATTAATTTTAAATCTGATTGTCAACAAGTGACAACTTCTAAACATTACTGAACAAGTTCAAGAACCCGTTGTAAGGTAACAGACAGTCCATATTGAAAACTATTCCAAAAGCGAAAAAGAGTGAATAGACATTCGACCCAACTCTGTAACTCACACCTTGGATAACCAGCAAGATCCTAAAGTGAGTGGGATTTATCCCGTATAAGTGTTATCAGAGTTTCATGCTCATTCTTCATAGGGTGTGTATAAAATTCGGACCAACATTTAAAAATGGTGCTAGAAGGAGGGCCCACTAAACTCCGGTCAGTATTGTAAGTTGTCTGTACAATATTTAAAATTGCCAAAAAGAAGACCTCAAGTTCAGTAGTCTGTTAAGGATTGTAAGGTTGTAAGTGCTTGTGAAAAGCTGGATTCTACATACGGGGTAACAAGGTCCCACCCCGCAGCTGGAGAGCTCCTTGTGCCCGAATTAGAAACTCCAAGAAGAAGTAGCCTCGGAAGGGCCAAGTCTCTGTCTCAAACAGTTTTATCACCACTGGTAGTTACTCCAACTACAACTCAGAATATCACCGTCAATCAAGTAGTAATGGCAAATTGGTTGGGTTCCACTGCCTTAAATATTCCGGGTATAGCCCATGACCTGCCCAGAAATCCGGAGAGATATCTTCCCAGATACAAGCATGATGGGACTAGGACAGCAGAGGAACATCTGGTAGCATTCAAGAATGCTTTGAAATTGTTAAATATACAGCATGAAGATGTTGCTTGCAGATTGTTCCCGTTCACTCTCCAGGAGGGAGCTTATGACTGGTTTCTAAATCTCACTAGCAATTCTATTACCAGTTGGAATGACCTAGAGAAAGTTTTTATATCACAATTTGGGGAAGTGATAGACCCCAGTGTGTTATACCAACAGTTTTCCAGCATCAAGAGAGAGTCGGGAGAAGCTGTCAGGTCTTTCAATATGAGGTTCCAAAGAGCTTATGGTAGAATGACTGGTCATTACATCCCAAATGCAAATCTGGCCTTAGAAATCTATAAGAATGCATTGGATTCGGTGACCTCTATTTTCCTCAAGAGAGACATCAATATCACAACCCTGGCAGGAGCTTATAAAGAAGCTTTAATTCTTGAAAGACAGTTAGGACCTCAAATTTTGAGCAGTCCTTTGATATCCTATGTTACACAGAACATGCCTATTTTGAATCCTATTCCACATCATGAGTTAGTGCCAACATGTCATGCTCTACCCAAGGAAACTCCGTTAACTGTGACATCCACTCAGCATGTGCAAAATATAGAGAAAGGTTCTGACAAGTTCAAGATGGAAGTGCTTGAAGTAAACATTTGTGATCTAGCATTACCCAAATTTGAAGTTTTTCCTGGTGAGTTAAATTTTCCTAGAAATCAAAGAAATATTGATATTTCTGGTTCATCCAAAAATAGTACAACCAGGGTTTCAGATTCTTTCACTTTTCCCGAAGAGTCAGAAAGTCTTGTAGAGATTCCTATGGATGAAATACAAGATTTTCAACAGTTCAAAAGGGACAGTTATAATTTGAGATGTGAAAGTCCAGAACCTACCAATGATCCTCCCTCACCAAAGGATGATGAAAATGAGATTCAATATCACTATGCAGAAGTAACTAGGAAGGAGGATAACATCATTGAGGATATGAAGGAAATTAAAGTCGACATCACCCTCCATGAGCTGGCCCAGATTGTTGAACAAAAAGATAACTTGATTGAAGCTTACTCTGGACCACCTATTGAATTTCAAGAAAAGGAGGAAAAGATAGTAAATGTGAATGTGGTCAACCAACTCGGAATAGATAAAGAGTCTCAGTATAAGCCTTTGATTACTAAACATAATATCAAAGAAAAGGTTGTAAATCATGTTGATGTGGATATTGGAGTTTATAATTTGGCAACCAAGAAGGTAAGACAGGTTACGACTACGACCAATTACAACAATGATGTTTGGACATTACACATTGATGGGGTTAAATCTAAGCAAGGCTCAGGTGAAAAAGCAAATTATGAAAATTCTGCTAGAGGGATAAAAATTGAAGTCTTGGATATTGAAGCAGTAGAGCAACCACAAAATGTTCGAGCTATTAAGAACCAGGACATACGAATAAAATATGATCTCTTTGAGTTATTACATAAATCTGAAGATGTGATGATCTGGGTCTATAAAGGCTTTAAGATATTTGATCCTGGGGGGTTTTTACATTCCGTCCTTTTGAAAGAATTCTGCAAACCCTTCAAGTAGAAGCATAAACATGTTATCATATGATTTGTTATTATATGATTTGTTTAATTTGAAAGAGTTGCAGATTTGTTTTTCAGTGGGACAAGATCCATAAAAAAATAAAATAAAAATAAAAAAGAGAGAGAGAGGGAAGACGGTAAACACAAGTCTTTCCCAGGTAGCAAAAAATTTTTGAAGCATAGTCTGGAGTGCATTTCATCAACAGGACCTGAAAGGTAATTTTTCTAAATTTACTTGCAAATGGTCAAAAATTTTTAAGGCACTATTTCTCTGCTTTTCCATCTGGTACATTTTTTTGAGTGAATCACAAAGAAGTTGTAACATGTGTATACATTGTAAATAAGCTTTAAAGTAGTTTTGTTTTATTTTATTTTGTTTTTCAGTCTATACAGTGTCTTTCAGTTTGTACAGTGTTTTTCAGTTTTATTTTATTTGCTTTTTTAGGTCTGTACAGTTCTGTGTTTTATTTCCTTTCGAGTCTGTACATTTTATTTTATTTTATCCTTGAGGTCTGTGCAGTTTATTTTGTTTTAAATTCTGTTTTTTAAGTTTTGCCTGGGCATCAATGAAAAAGTCAGCCTTCCAGAATTGTTTTTATTCTGAGTTCTAAATCCAGTGTCCATTCTGTTCATTATTCTAATTGAGGTAGTCTGCTTAAACTGAACAGTGGAACTATTTTGTTATTCAGAACAACAGTGGAAGGATGATTGGATTTTGTGTCTTGCTTGCCATAGTTATTTTAATTATAAAGAAACTGCTATGTTGTTTGGCTGGAGAAACTCCTAGGGAATCCAAGAAAAGTTGGTCATAAGAGGGGACTATGATTCGTGTAATTATTTGAGTATCCATAGAGGCTATCAGTGCCCAGGCTGAAGCAGTTCCAGATTGATGAAATATTAAAAGAAAATTGTTGTTCTTTCTAAGGCTTTTCAGATGTTGATATATTTCAAAAGAGAGAGAGAGAGAAGGTGAGAGTTGAGCAAGACAACATAGAATTGGCACTCTGTTATTTCCAATATATATAAAAAAAGAAAGAAAAAAAAAGTTATGTAATCAAAGAGACAACCAAGACTTCAAAAGATGTTTTTCTTCTACCAAGTTGTAGATTCTACCTTACAGTTGTGAATCTGGGTCGTGTAAATCTAAAGGGTAACTCTGTCGGGGCTATAAAAGGCTAAACTAGTAAACAGAGCTCTACTCGGTTTCCCCTTTTACAATCTAGAAAAGTTGATCAATCCAGAGTTCAACATTCGAAGGCCCAGTCATTCTTGAAGAAAGTTTTATACACTTATAATTGCACATCAGAAATCTTCCTTAAATGATTCAGCCTAGTATGTCCTTGAGAAATTTTGACAACTATCGACTAGTAGTTAAATTGTTTTGAAGAATATCTGTGGCAAGGCATGATACATGGTCTATGTTGTTTTGAAACTAGAGTCCTGGGTTCTAAAATAATGCTACTATTTTACCCGTAGATATCGCCATTTGTTGAGAAGCAACACACCCCCACTGAAAAATGAATTTCCATCCTTTGAAAATATTGAGCTTTCATTTTGCAGTAAGGACCCTCTTGATGTTTTTCAGGTTTTAATTCCAAATTTTTGCTTGCCTCCTTCTTCTTCAAGTTTTGCCTGTATCAAAGTATCCAAGTATTCTTGCATCTGGCTTTGTTTTATTTCAGAATTCATTTTTCACATGTTAGAATCATTCATGGATAAAGAAAATCTTTCACTGATATGAAAAAATGCAGAATACACAGAAAAATTCATTGGAAGCCAAAACTTTCCATTTTTGAAAGTGTCGCGATATCGCGACACTTCCATTTTTGGAAATGTCGCGATATCGCGACGGGTATAGAGAAAATCGACCAAGTCGCAAAAACGTAGCGAAATCGCGACACTTCCATTTTTGGAAATGTCGCGATATCGCGACACTTTCCATTTTTGGAAATGTCGCGAAATCACGATAGGAAGGAGCAAAAGGGAACAAGGCATGAAAGCAGGCGCGATTTCGTGACATGTCGCGAAATCGTGACATGTCACATTTTCACGGCTGCATGAAGAAAAAGAACCCAAGGCACAAACATGTAGCGAAATCACGACAGGTGAAGCGCATCAAGCAGAAAGTGAGAAAAGGTCACAAAATCGTGACACAGTTGAGGGAAAAGAGGCCCAGGTAGAGGTGTCATGAAATTGTGACGTCACGATTTCACGACGTCGCGAAATCACGACAGCCGAAGGGAGAAGTGTGAGAGCCGAGAAAAGGTCGCAAAATCGTGACGTTGTGATTTTGTGACGTCGCGAAATCGTGACACATGGAAAGAAAGAAGTGTGAGAGCCAAGAAAATGTCATGAAATCGTGACGTCGCAATATCACGATGTCGCGAAATCGTGACACATGGAAAGAAAGAAGTGCCGAAGCGGATGAGGTGTCGCGAAATCGTGACGTCGAGATTTCATGACGTCGTGAAATCGCAACACGGCGAAGGGGGCCAAGGAGGAAGGCAAGGACGTCGTGACACGAACAAAGCAAAGCCAAAAGGTAGGCAAGCAAGGAAGGGTAGCCACCATGTCGCGAAATCGTGACATGGTGAAGGCTAGGCAAAGATAAAGGCTGGAAGAAACAAAAGAAGAGTTGGAGGTAAGTAAGGGGCCCAAAACAAAGGGAGAACGGGAAGTGGAGGTGTCGCGAAATCGCGACGTCGCGATTTCATGTGAAATCGTGACGTCAATCAGAGAATGCTGCCAAGTGCAAGGTGCCATCGCGATTTCACGATGGAAGGAGAAGGAAGGCAGCAGGGGCGCTGGGGATGTCGTGATTTTGTGACGTCATGAAATCACGACATGTCGCATTTTCGTGCCAGAAAATACAGAGCCCGAAAGTGGAAAACAGCTGCAGGAAGCGCCACGTTTCAGTGACACGTGTCAAATCAAAGCACCAAGCCATATATACTAAAATTTAGGGTTTCATTTTAATATTTAAGGTTTTGATTTAATAATTTTAAAATGCTAATCCTTGTTTGTCTTTTATGCAGGAAGCCATCTGGCACTTGCATGATAATGGGAGAAATGGCCAGAAAGATAAAGTTAAGTGCAAATTAATCGAAGACCGCCATATTGAAATGAGAGATGCCGAGAATTGTTGTTTCATCCAAATTTTATAGATCTGGCCGCAAAGAGACTTTACGGTGACTAAGCAGCTGCCCATTTAATGGAGTATGTCGGGAATTGGCCGAAAAATGAAAATATCTACACACAGTTACCGAAATTTGCCGATGGATGCATTTAATGAAAATTTATGGCAGAATTAATGGCTTGCAGACATTTTCAACTCAGGGATGGCTCTACGGAGATGAAATGTCAAAGAAGTGGTGACTCATCCAAATTACCCGAGGGCATTAATGAAGACATTTACTCATAGTTGTGGGTGAATGCAAGTGGCATTCGATTTCTGCCTTCTCCATTTATGGCAAGTGACTGCACTGATTTGCAGAATGGTTAAGTTTTATCAAAAATCTATTTTTAAAGGCTTTATATTGTGAAACCCGGGTACTAGGGTTTAAGATGATAAGATTTAGGGTTTGAGAAGAAGATATTTTTGAAATATCAGGGTCTGTCCTGAGTCTATAAATACTTCTTCTAAATGTAATCGCAAGGAGGCGGAGACTTAGAAATAAAAGGCTATTGAAGCAATTTCTTGCAAATCTTGTTAAATTCTTTATTTCTGGACTTGGAGTTGATGTGCTTTTTTTTTCTGTGATAGCATGGCCAGGAGCCTAATCTTTTTTAGATTGTGATAAGTTCATCTTCTTTTGTTATCCATTTCTTTAAAGTTTATTAAATATATGCTGTAAATCTGTGTTATCAAGATTAAATATGTTGTTGGGCTTCATTTGTTCTATTGTATGCTAGGGAAAATCACGGATTTAAGGTTCAAGTTTGTTCTAATTGCTCTGTCCTCACTGTGTGAGCTATGTTGTCGGTGAATGATACCAATTTTAACCGACTTCCCTTCTGTTTATGATTTTATTTCAGATCTGTTCCATCTCTGTCTTATGCTCTTAGTAGAAAGTGATCTTAGAAAGCTGGACACTTTCTTCTTTGATTTGTTCTATTGTGAAGCTGATAGTATAAATAAAATTGGTAGTTTTGTTTTTACAGCTAAGTTTGATAGACTTCTCTTTCTGCCCTACCCTACTCTCTTTTTTTTACCGTGAAATGATCCATTTTTATTTTCTTTTAAATTTGTCTTTTATTTAAATCTGCTGACCCATAAGAGCTAGATCAAAGAATTAATTTTAAATCTGATTGTCAACAAGTGACAACTTCTAAACATTACTGAACAAGTTCAAGAACCCGTTGTAAGGTAATAGACAGTCCATATTGAAAACTATTCTAGAAGCGAAAAAGAGTGAATAGACATTCGACCCAACTCTGTAACTCACACCTTGGATAACCAGCAAGATCCTAAAGTGAGTGGGATTTATCTCGTATAAGTGTTATCAGAGTTTCATGCTCATTCTTCGCAGGGTGTGTATAAAAGTCGGACCAACAGGTGGCATAAAAAAAAACAACCTGAACAAAAAAAATGGCAAGTACATTATAGAATAAAGTCAAAAATCTTAATATTTTAAAGATAGAGAAAGTCAATATTACCATAAAACCTAGAGCATAAAGCAATCTCATCTTGGGCCAATTATTTTTGGACTGGGTTCGTCAGCCCTCTAACATTCCATGATAAAAAAATCATGGAAATCGATCAAGACTCATATGTCCGACTACATCTTCAACATCTCCGAGGTTTGAAAGAGAATCATAAATATTACTAAGAAAATGCTCCTAACCTACTTTCCAAAACTTTGTTTGATGCCTTTTGTCCTGGTGAACCAAGGAGTCTCCTCGGGGTGGGCTATGGGATATTTGACCATTGACAGAATCTCGTTCAGGTTCCATAAAGCTTGAGGAAGACTACCTATTGATATGTAGAACTGGAGAATCTAAAGATTGAGTAGGAGCAAAATAAGTAACCATTTTAACAAATAAAGCACTAGTCGATCGTACATTAGCAACCATATATGAAGCCCTAACACTGGGTGCTACTCGTTGCATTGTATGCTACTTCATCACCACACCATGCTCAACTAGCACAAAAGACACAAGGGATTGAGGTGAGCTGTTGGAAGTAGTCATAGGGTTTCTATTTTTTATATTCTTACCCTTCTTCTGGACTACCTTCCATTCATCTTGCCCTCCTTTGGAAGGAGGGATAGAGCTAGTAGTAACAAGAGTCATAACCATATCCTTAGCTTTAATCTTGTCCACCGTTAAAGGATAATATTTTATCTTATGGGTAGCTGATTGACTATGGTAACATGTGTTAGAAAATTTTATGTAGACAACATGTTGCTTGAACCTATAGTCACCAACTTGGACATCAACAATCTCCTTGATGTCTTTAGAAAGATTGACTTTAATACAAAAATGATTTTGAAGGCACGAGGCATAAAATTTATCCATTTTACAATATATAAATTCACCAATGGGGACCACAAAGTTCTAATAGTAAGGCCAGGGTGGCAGAGGAAGACCAGATAATTCAATACAAATCAGAACCCAAAAGGAAACATCATTAGTGACCAAAATATCCTTAGTCCAAGGCTAAAAAATCAACAAGGAGCTACGAAAAACCTAAGACCCATGACTGAGGACCGCTTTGGCCTGAGCAAGATCAGCAAAATGAAACAAAAAAATCCTTTGGTGAGGTTTTGGATACCATTAACCTTGACGCCATGCCAAGCTTGTTGAATCTAGTTCCAAAGAAGGGTATCGCCAAGGATGCAACATAGAAAATACCCTACTAGCGTATGACTTTCTAGCCAAGAACAAGTAGTATTCAACTCACTCAACGAGATAACAACATCTGGAGAAGAAATTATTGGAAATATGCTGAATATTTTCAATGTTATTCAGGTTCGGGTTATTTTTAGACAAGCTATTTATAGACATGCGATATATATAACAAAAGCACATGCATGGATTTTTACAATATCATAGGTGAATAATGCAAGGGTTCAAATATAGTAACCCTAAAAGTCCATATGGGTCTAAAAATAGCACAACTAAAAATAGCCTATCTAAAAATAGCTTAGACCCTAAAAATATTTGGAGTGTCCAGTACATTCCTATAAATAGCTTATCTATAAATAACTTGTATAAAAATAGCCTGAACCTGAATAACATGGAAAATGTTCAACATATTTCCAACATTTAATATTCTCTCTCTTATCTCTATTAAATCCTCATGCAAGTGCGATATATATAACAAAAGCACATGCATGGATTTTTACAATATCATGGTATTATTTTATTATTGCATTAACTTGACCGTTTCCAATGCAATAATATTCTCCTTTTATCTCTATTAAATCCTCATGCAAGTACGATATATATAACAAAAGTACATGCATGGATTTTTACAATATCATGGGTGAATAATGCAAGGGTTCAAATATAGTAACCCTAAAAGCCCATATGGGTATAAAAATAACACAACTAAAAATAGTTTGTCTAAAAATAGCTTAAACCTTAAAAACATTTGGAGTGTCCAGTATATGCCTATAAATAACTTGTCTATAAATAACATGTCTATAAATATCTTGTCTAAAAATAGCCCGAACTTGAATAACATGGAAAATATTCAACATATTTCCAACATTCTCCCACTTGTTGAATACTTTCCATAGGGGCCAAAAACTGCCATTGTCAATTGTCAAGGGCAACCATGTCCATAGATCTTCTACACCAAGAATGGACAATATTTTATCTTATGGGTAGCTGATTGACAATGGTAACATGTGTTAGGCAATTTTATGTAGACAACATGTTGCTTGAACCTATAGTCACCAACTTGGACATCAACAATCTCCTTGAGGTCTTTACAAAGATTGAATTTGATACAAAAATGCTTTTGAGGGCATGAGGTATAAAATTTATCCTTTTTATAATAGATTAATTCACCAATGGGGACCACAAGATTCTGATAGTTAGGCCAAGGTGGCAGAGGAAGACCAGAGAATTCAATCCAAATCAAAACCCACAAGGAAACATCATTAGTGACCAAAATATCCTTGGTCCAAGGCTAAAAAATCAACAAGGAGCTACGACCAACCTAAGGCCCATGACTGAGGACCGCTTTGGCCTGAGCAGAGTCAGAAAAATGAAACAAAAAAAATACTTTGGTGAGGTTTTGGATGCCATCAACCTTGACGTCATGCCAAGCTTGTTGAATATAGTTTCAAAGGAGGGTATCACCAAGGATGCAACCTGGAAAATACCCTACTAACGTATGAATTTCTAGCCAAGAACAAGTAGTATTAAACTCACTCAACGAGATAACAACATCTAGAGAAGAAATTATTGGAAATATGTTGATATTTTCCATGTTATTTAGGTTCGGGCTATTTTTAGACAAGTTATTTATAGACATGCGATATATATAACTATAGCACCCTAAAATTGGCACGGTTAAAACCTTAGTAAAAGATAAAAGATAAAAATTTGAATTTTAACCCCAAAACCGCTCCAAAACCGCCTGTTACCCGCTTTCCCCATTTTTCGCGCCATTTTTAGGATTTGTTTTGACCGTTGGACGATATCGTCGTAGATTAGATGAAATCGTCCCCGATCTGACGAATTCGTCTGGAACAGAACGTCCAGACGATTTCGTCCCAAAACCAAATTTTCATAATTAGCTTCTGTTTCAATAGCCTCTCCAACTTGGGCAAAAATGCGTCTACGCAGTTGGAGATTTCCCTGTTGGAGATCTCCCAGATTGGGATGATCCCCAACCTCCTAACCTCTTCCTAATCCTATATAAACTAGGATTTTTCTAGTTTATCCCCCTGAACCCCTGAACCCCTTAGCTGACGGATTTCCCTATAGATTTAGTTCCTTATTCACTAGAGCATCCTCGCACTACTGTCTGTATTCTGTATTTTGCATTTTCTTGTAGGAACTCTACTATTTTTCAGTCGAAGCTAGCTCGGATCGTCGCAAACGATCTCGGACGATTACGGACGATCTTGTCGAGGAGCGCAGATGATCTCGTACGATTGGAGGTGATCCTGACTGTAGTCCAGATTGGGGGCAATCAGAACCTAGAGTTTGCATTTCCTTAGCTTTTTTGCATTTTCCTATTGTATTTCTGCACTCTCTTAAATTATTATGTTTATGCATCTTGGAGTTCACCTCATTTAGCATAACCGCATGATAAAGTTAAGAACAAGCATTTAAATTTACTGCATTTTCCTTATTTTGTTATTTGAATCTATGATTTAGGCATGTTTGTTATTATTGCTATCATTCTTCTTTGCTTCTGTAGTTGCATATTCGGTATTTTGTACCTATTTCTGTGATTGCAGGTTTTCGACGAATTCGTTTGACGAATTTGTCAGATTTTAGATGACCTTCTGTGATTTGAGACGATCCTGTGAAATATCAGACGATTACGTATGAATTGAGGCGATCTGGACTGTTACAAAACTCAGAATCTTCATCAAACATCCGAAATCAGGTATGATACATTTTAGCTAGCATATTCTCTATGATTAGCATTCATTCCTATTTTTTGTATTCATTTAAATCAGCATTGGCATATAGAATAGTTTAGATTCATCTTGGCCAAACCTAGGAGTTGAATGATTAAAGTGCAAAATGAACACATCAAACTCACTGTCAACCTAGGCGTGGAAACTGCCATCCAAAAGTTTCCTGGTGAACCCACCATCCGTCAAAAATTCACCCTTATACCCCTCCCCGAGAGGCGGGACCTTCAAAGGGCCTCTCAGTCCGAGGTATTGTCCCATCCTTCTCGCATCCCCCTTCCGGGCGCGGATCCTATAGCCTGAAGGTAAGGATGCAAAAAATTTGGAGCGATACATTTTGGTGAACCCGACGTGAAAACAAAAACCTTTTGAAAAAAAAAATAAGAAAAAAAAATCAAAACATAAATGCATTTAGAATTAAAAAATTGCATATCATATTTAGATGGTAGACTATAATAAAAGATGAGTTGTCACCATTAATGTTGAAAATCAATTAGCAGCTATAGAGATTACTTCTGTGCTTAGAGTACCTCAAACAAATAGGGTTCAACCTTTGTGGGACGAACTTGATAGGAGATTGGATCTCATTTCATCTAGAGCAACCGAACTTAGGCAAATCAAGAGGTTTGTCCTAGATAGAATCCTGGATCCCGATCAAGTGATCTTATATCATGAACTTCAGAGAGCTTGCCATAGGTGGTTAGCAGATAAAAGAGCCCTTGTGTCTTCTGAATTGTATACCTTTGAGGAATACCTCGATAATGCAGTTATAGTACATAAATTTTTGTCTCATATAGAGGACCAAGAGGTCGTTCTTATGGATAGACAAAGATGGAATAGAGTTCCCAGAGCTGTGTTATATCGAGAGTATTGCCATGAAATCTATCTTTACAAATTCGAATATGAAGCAGATAATATCACCATAGCACACTTTGTTGAATTCTTGAAAAACAATTTCCAATTTGAAGAGGAGCATTTTATGACTCCTGATGAACTTGATCCTATCAATGATATCTATAAACTATTTATAGAAAACTAAGCTATTATTTTATTATTGTTATTTCTTGCATTTAGTGTGCTGTTTATTGTCTTTATAAGCATAAAAACAAAAAAATAAAAAAAAACAAAATCATAACAAAAAAATCAAAACATTTTCTTTTAAGCATTATAGTAGGTATATAATTAAAATATATACCTCCCAAAATCTGTCGCAAATATATTAATATATATTTGCTAAAATCTAAATTTAGACATAATGACTAGACTCAGGAATGGAAAACAAATTGAAGTAGAAGAAGATTGGTTAGGAAAAACCATAAATAAACCAGATGCCCTTCTTGAAGACCCAATTCAGGAAGAAGGAACCTTAAACCAACAAGAAGAAGAATTTGTGGATGCAAATGAACAAAAAGAAAATGATAGAGAGGAAGGATCCTCATCTCCTAAAATATCTCCAGAAGGAGCTGTTACTTTTGAGAACATGGAACATTTTTGGAAGTTCCTCAATACTAATATTGGCACTCTTAATAGAGCAGTTCATATGGACAAAGATCAAATTAGTGACACTCAAGCAACCCTAGAAGACATATATCACACACGCACTAATCCTTTGTCCTTCGTTGATCAAGAGAGTGATCAAGCTGGACCGTCCAATTTGGACATGGCTACTATAATCCAGAACATGCAACAACAACAGGTTACCCAACCACCTAGAGTGCCTATTACCAAGCCAAGGGTTATTCCCACACAAAAGAAACCTTCATTCACTGCTCTATTTCGCCAAGCTATTGATCAATATACCTCAAATCAACAAAAGCCTAAAACAAAACCAAATACCAATTTCCAACAATCTGGGATACAACATAATGCTACAACAAATCTTCTTCATAATACTCTTCCTACCAATCATTTGCATAACAACAATATAGCATCTAATCCTTATGTCCCGCCTTCCTACGCTCACAAATCCCATACTCATGTACCACCAAACCAATATGGTGGACAAACTGGTAATCTGGAAGCCATGGTGAAACAGTTAGTCTCTCGCATGGACCAGATAGATCCCTACCGTCCCTCGTACAATTATCGAGAGATGTGTAGTCAACCTCTAGATCCTATAGTTGTAGCACAACCATATCCCAAACACTTTCCCATGCCTGTCCTACCTATATATAAAGGAACTGAAGATCCCATAGAGCATCTTCGTATGTTTAGGATAGCATGTCATGACATATCACATGATGACTTGTTATTACTAAAAATGTTCCCAAAAAGTTTAGGGGGGATGGCATTGGAGTGGTATTATCAATTGCCCACTCATTCTTTGAGGAATTTTGAAGAGACCGCTGAGTCTTTTGTGCATCAATTTAGTGCCTATATTGAAAGGCATGTAACCATTAAAGATTTGTACAACCTAAAACAAGACAAAGATGAGTGTTTTGCTGACTTCTTAGCTCGATGGAGGCAGTTGATAGGAAAATTACACTTTGTGTTACCTTATCGGGAAATGTTGGATATTTTTATCAATAATTTACAAGAACAACTATCCTATGAATTATCAACCGCTACCTTGACCACCTTCGATCAAGCTATAGATTTAGCTCGAAGGGTGGAAGATGCTCTCATTAGAAGAGGTCAGCTCAAAAAGAAAGATGATGAGAAAACATCCAGAAATCAATATAAAAATAAACAAGTTGTGGGTGATGGAGTCACTGATAGCGGAAACATTGCCAATGTTAATACTACGAAAACAATAGAGAAGTTTATATTGAAACCTCCTGATAAACCACCCCGAGAATTTACTAGGTTAAATCAACCTTTATCAACCATTCTCCCGCAATTACTAGCACGAGGATTGATCCAATTACCAACTATCCGAGAACCTGATCCAACTATACCCGGATACAGAGCTGATTTACATTGTGATTTCCATAGAGGACCTGGACACGCTACCAACTCTTGTAAAATATTAAAACATAAAATACAAGATTTAATTGATAACAATGAGATGGAGGTGCAAGCCTTTCAACCTAAACAAAATCCTTCTAATAATGCTCAAAAGAACATTCCCCAAAATCAGAATCAGAATGCCAATCAATCATTGGACATATTTCAACATCCTTTACCAAAGCATGGTAAAGAGGTGGCTAATCAAATTGAGCATCATAATGTTCCCCCTCCTACCCGATATGTAGGGACTATTAGTGGACAATTACCTGTTCATGATCCGCAAGTCTTTGACACAACTTTATCCATGGTTACGACCAGACCTCTACATAATATTCGGACACTTGATCTTAGTGACACCGAATATGAGACTGAAAGTGACATGGAAATCACCTCAAATCAATCGAATAGTTCTGAAGATGAATCAGATCCTATTCAACCTATCACAAGTTCTATGGTTCCAGAAGAACCATTTCCTAGAAGAGTCACTACTAGACCATCTTCTCACCAAATACTTTCTAATGAACAAGCCATAAATGCTAGACCAAGACCTATTCATCACCCACAAAATAATATTGTAGGAACCATCGGAGCCGTTACCAGACAACAGGCTCAAAACTCTCAACAGGATCAAACTCAGAATGATGGATCAGCTCCATTTGTTTTGAAAAATCCCAATAAAGGGAATTATGCGCCTAATGTTCAACCTAAGCCTCCTTATAATATTAATGAACAATTATCCAATACTACAGCTAGAATTTCCCTTTTGGACCTGTTAAGATCTTCTCCTACCCATAGGGATGAATTAATGCTCACATTAAGCCAAATGATGGTACCACAAAATATTCAACCTGAAGCCATGTCCAATACTATCATAACTCGAGAAGTCGATTGTATTGACTTTCGGGATAGAGATATCCCACAACATAGTCTACATAAGGATAACCCCTTATATATTACTGCCCTAATTGGGGATGTAGCCATTAAACGAGTCTTGATTGATAATGGTTCATCTTTAAACATATGCACTTTTGACTTCTACCAAAGATTTGGGTTTAGAAGTGATGAAATGAAAAGAACTGATATGATTATAAAAGCCTTCAATGACGAAACACAAGAAACGTGTGGAGTCATTACTATACCCTTGCAAGTTGGTCCTAGAACCTTAGATACGATCGTGTTTATTGTACATTGCCCTGCATCGTACAATATACTTTTGGGTCGCCCTTGGATCAACGCGATGCGAGCGGTTCCATCCACTTTACATCAAGTGTGTTAAATTCAAATTTAAAAATCAGTTGGTTACCATTCATGGTGATCCTAGACCCTTTGATATGTGTGCTTTGGCAGAACCTGTTGGAGTTCAATTTTGCCCTGCCCTGTCATCCACACATCCTAATTCTCATCATCCACCCAAACGTGTGAAACACACACCCATAACATCATCTACTCTTTCAACTACACCTATACATATAGCTCAACCATCTTCTGAACAAACCACATTAGGACCTCGAAAAGATCCTAAAACTACAACCAATGCTTCTTGTTTTACTCCTATAACTTCCATACCTATAGACTCATCCATCGATATCCCTATAACATCTACATCCACTACAGGCATCCTTTCCACATCCGATGATGTAGGAAATGTTCCTTCTACCTCTTATGCTCTTACTGATGAGCTCTTACCCGATTTATCTAAAATTCTTATATCAGATGAAACCAACACTGCCATGCAAGCTTCCCTTATTTTAAATAAACTCCCACCCTCTCCTCGTACCTTGGGCCTCCCACAGCCTATGGGAAGTATCTACCAAGTCGGGAGTTGTGCTTTTATTTATAAGGGATATGATTGGGGAAGAATACCCAGAAACATCAAGACACATTGTGATGGATATGCTAGATGCTATTTTGCTAATGAGTATATTAAAGCTAAGCCCATAATGCTTAAATTGGGATATAAAGGGAAAGGTTTGGGACCTTTCCAAAATGGTATGAAAGAACCTTTTGAGGTCGAACCATGGCCTGCCCGATGTGGTGTGGGCCTATTTCCTAGTAAAGGTCAGCCCTTCCCATTTGAGGATGATGACCATCTTGTGTGTTACCAAGATTATTTGGATAAATAAGATGTCTTGCATTCAATGAATAATTCCTCTTACATGCAATATGCTATCCATAGCTTACCCTGAGATGATTGCCGAATCCGACGATGAGTTGGAGGGGGATATCTTTCATGATGTCTCCATTGAGGAATTGTTATATAATGGATTTTATTTTGATGGCTCTATACCTAGTATAGCCCAGCTTGAAGCTACGACTCCTCAAGACGAATTATCCAAGCTAACCTTGGAAGAATTACAAGAATTGGGTGTTTCACCCGCCCCACCTAATTTTGAGAGAGATTTACATATGGAAGTTGAAAACATCATAAAAATTAACATTGGAACCAAACATAACCCTCACATAATCAATATTGGATCAGAATTAAGTCAAGAAAAACAAGATAAATACATTTCATTTCTTAAAGACTATGAAGATGTCTTTGCTTGGACATATGAAGACATGCCAGGTTTGGACCCTTCTATAGTTATGCATCATCTAGTAGTCCATCCAGATGCTAAACCTGTTAAACAAAAACTTAGAAAAATGCATCCTAAAGTGGCCTTACTAGTCAAAGGAGAACTAGAAAAACTGTTGAAGGTTATTTTTATACAAGCCATTGATTATGCTGAATGGATCTCAAATGTAGTTCCAATAACTAAGAAAGAAGCCACTAAAGTTAGGGTTTGTACAGACTTCAGAGATATTAATGTTGCATGCCCTAAAGATGATTTTCCTCTTCCCAACATGGATCAAATCATTGACTTTACTATTGGGAGTGGAATGATATCCTTAATGGATGGATTTTCTGGTTATAATCAGATCAGGATAGCTCCTGAAGATCAGGCTAAGACAACATTTATTACCCCTTGGGGAACCTTTTGTTGGAAAGTGATGCCATTTGGTTTAAAGAATGCAGGTGCAACCTATCAACGAGCTATGACTTATATCTTTCATGATATGATGCATGATATTCTACATGATTATGTAGATGATATTATAGCTCGTTCTATCAAAGAAGATGATCATTTAAATGACTTGAGAAAAGTATTTGATCGGTTAAGGGAATATCTTATCCGACTAAATCCAGCCAAATGCATATTCGGAGTTAAGTCCGATAAATTATTAGGGGTTATAGTCTCTTTACGTGGCATTGAAATTGACCCTCTCAAGATCACGGCTATCACAGATATGCCCGCACCCACCAATATATCAAAATTACGAAGTTTACAAGGTAAGCTTCAAGCTATTCGCCGCTTCATCGATAAGTTGGCAGACAAAACTGGACCCTTTCTTAAGCTTCTTAAGAAAGATGTCTCTTTTCATTGGGACGAAGAATGCCAGGAAGCATTTGGACTCCTTAAGCAATATCTCCTTAAACCACCGATGCTTTCCCCACCTAGATCTGATCATCCATTTATCTTGTACATTTTTGCTTTCGATTCTGCCTTAGGAGCTATGTTAGCTCAGCTTGACGATGAGAAGAAAGAACGTGCTAATTATTACATCAACAGAACCTTAATCAGTTATGAAACTCGCTATACCATATTAGAGAAGCTATGTCTAGCAGTCGTATTTTCTACACAGAAACTACGACATTATATGCTCAGTCAGAAAATGTATGTTATTGCCAAATTCGACCCTTTGCGATATCTCATGAGTCGACCGTATTTATCTGGTCGCACAACCAAGTGGGTTCTTGCGCTAAGCGAATTTGAACTCACGTTTATAGGACAAAAGTCTGTTAAAGGTCAAATCATAGCAGATCAATTAGTTGTTGCACCCTTAGAGTCTACTCATCCCCTCATCATTGAGTTTCCTGATGAATGCCTTAAACTAGAGGCAGACCATTCAAAGCAATGGTCCCTATACTTTGATGGAGCCCGATGCATGAGTGGGGCTGGTGCGGGTATTATTTTAATATCTCCGCAAAAACATCTTATACCTCTGTCCTTTAAATTAACATTTGCTTGCACCAATAACACTGCTGAATATGAAGCTCTTATCCTTGGATTACGAGCTGCCTTGGCACTAAAAATTAAAAATTTATTGGTTTTCGGTGACTCTCAACTTGTCATAAATCAAATCAATGATGTTTATCAAACCAGAGATGATAAATTACGCCCATATAAAGCATATGTTTTGCAATTATTATCCTTGTTTGATCAAGTTACTTTGGAAGCTATTCCTCGAACTAGCAATCGTGCGGCTGACGCTATGGTTGCAACTGCATCTCTTTTACCCTTGGAGTTAGACGATGAATATGCTACCATCATTATTCATCGACTCCAGGAACCCACTTCAAGCAAATCATGCTTAGAACCTTTGGATGTGTTTCTCATCAACGAAACAACTCTTGAACCATGGTACACTGATATATTTAATTTTTTGCAGAAAGGAACCTTCCCTGATGGTTGTACTAGCAACCAACGTAGGTTATTACGTAGACAAGCAAGTCGCTTCGTGATTATTGGTAATACCTTGTATAGAAGATCTTTTGAAGGCATCTTATTACGATGTTTGAATCTAGAAGAATCTAGATCAGCTTTGAATGAAGCCCACAATGGATCTTGTGGGGGACATTTTAGTGGTAGCGCCATTGCTAAGAAACTCCTTAGGATAGGATATTTTTGGCCTACCATGGAAAATGATGCACATAATTATGTGCGACATTGCGACAAGTGCTAGAAACACGCTGACCTTGTCCATGCACCTGCACAAGAACTGCAGGCTATTTCATCTCCTTGGCCCTTTTCAAAATGGGGCTTAGACATCATTGGAAAAATCAACCTTGTGTCATCCGATGGACACAAATTCATCATAACCGCCATCGAGTATTTCACGAAGTGGGTTGAAGCTATGCCATTAGCTTCTTGCACTGGAACACAAGTTTCCAAATTTATTTTTAACCAAATTATTTGTAGGTTTGGAATTCTTGCCAATCTCATTTCAGATAATGGAACTTGTTTCAAAAATAAAGATGTCAAAAAATTATGTCAAAAATATAAAATTCAACATCGTTGGTCCACTCCCTATTATCCTCAGGGTAATGGCCAAGCAAAAGCATCTAATAAAACATTAATCAAAATTCTCAAAAAATTGGTCAATAAATCCGGTCGAGATTGGCACATTCAATTATATCCTACTTTGTGGGCCTATCGAACTAGTGTTCGAACCCCCACTGGAACTTCACCTTTTGTCTTGGTTTATGGTGCTGAAGCCATTTTTCCCTTTGAATTAGAAGTTCCTTCTTTAGCTCTACTACTTCAAGATACTGAAGTAGGGGATGAATATCGTGTCTGCAGACTTAGTCGACTAGAACTTCTAGATGAAAAGTGCATCAATGCTTTGGAGCATCTTCGTGCCTACCAAAACAAGCTTAAGAGAGCATATCTCAAGAAAGTTCATCATCGATCCTTTGAGATCGGCGACCTTGTCTTAAAAGAAAATAAAAAAAATACTAATGCAACTAAAAACCTTAAAGGTAAATTTGAGCCCAACTGGCTTGGACCATATGTCATCACCGCTAAATTTGGATCGGGAGCATACAAATTATCTACCTTAGATGGTAAAGAACTTAAAGAACCTATGAACATTATGCATCTCAAACGCTACTATGCATAAAATTTGGTCATTTCATCATTGTATATATTTTTTTTGCATATTATTTCCTTTTAGTCACTTATATAAAACGTTTCAAAAACAATCACCTTGTATTTCTTTCAATTCATAACTTAAAATCAAAAACATCAAAAAATCAAAATCATCAAAATCTTCAAAAACATCTTTTATTTTCATACTTGTCAAATCGTGAAGTATTGCAGTTATATTTTCAGTTATTTTGGATAAATTAGCATTTATTTGGAATCCCGCACTTTCACATTCACATGAATAAATATCTTGATTTTATTTTTGATTATTAATCTCTCTTATATCAAAGTCCACAGTTGAATTAAATAAAGTTTTGAGCATAGAGAATTGATCTTGTTATTTACTTGAACCAAGTATATCTTCTCACATTAAAATGATTTCATTGCAAATTCGATATGATGCTACATAGTAGAAATGGTTTCTTGAGCGAAAAGTTTCCCCTGCTATCCTATCATGCACATGGTCTAGGATCTTTGAGAATTGACAAAAGGACAAGCTCACCCCTACCCGAAATAAAAATCCCTTGCTCTACAACTAATCCGAGCAAGTATCCCTAGCATAGGAAGAAAAGAAAAGTTCAAGAAAAAGAAAAAAAGAAAAATGTTATTTTGTACCATCACAACAATATTTCAGCATTATCTCAGTATCAAGCAAAAATACAAAAAAAAAAAAAAGAAAGAGAAGCAAAAGTGAAAAGCAAAAGCAAAATGCAATAAAATCCTTTCCCTACCCCTTGAAAAGAAAAGAAGGGTGAATGAGCTTGAATCCCTAGAATTCTCAATTATTCGAAAACTGTGAGGTAAGCCCCATAACAGGTGGTTTGTGCCCAACCCGCTTGGCCTTGGGTAATTCCTAGCGTGGTGATATGTCTGTCACATTAGCGACCTTCTTTTGTACAGACCTATGTCAGCTTATGGATTAGCTAGCTCTTGATAACCTAACTTACATAGTAGTCTGGTACGGTTACATGCATATAAATCATGGTCAACGAACATTCATTTGGTTAAGGCAAATTACTTGTATCAAATTATCTTGCTCAAAATTGGTGAATGAACAATACAATCGCACACACATTTGTATTTGAGAGATTTTGTATCATTATGATAAATCAAGATCGGTAATGAACTCACATTTGCACATGAGGATCCCTTATAAATCTACATTTGTCTTTGAGATAATTTAAAATATTTCTGTAATTCTTTTCGGAATAGTTTTATCCTCTTATTTCAGAATTTTTGTTTTGTATAAAAGCAATTATATACATTTTCTCACAAAATCTCAAAATGATTTCAAACAACATGTTCATATTATTATTTTTCTGTTTATCAAAAGTCAAAAATTCATCTTGCAATAAAACTAAAAATCTATTTTCTTCTTTGGATTTCACGATGATGGTATAAGTCTATACCTATAAATTCTATGCCTAGCGCAAACCATTGTTCTAATTTTATTTTCCATTTATTTTAAAACAAATGCATAAAAACATATGACTTGCATCATTATGTTACACAATTATGCTTTAAAATGAACGAACACTTATTCTATTTCATGTCATTATGTCAACATTCAATTTTGCAAACCATGGTATAATTTCTAAGGAATTGTTCAAAATTTTATCACACTTAGGAATTTATGCCTAGCAAAATCATATTTCTTTTAGTATCTCATGCATACTATTTTTATGAAAATCTGAAAACAAATCATCAAACCATCATCATTTCCATCATCACAACACAAAGTCTTAAGACAGTCTCTTAAGCACTCTTTTACTTTTAACAATATTTCTATACTGGGATTAGCTTGACGACCGAGCGAGCGGTGACTCCATGAAATGGTCTATAACAGCGACAATGTCCTTTGAAATTATTGTTAGAAGTCTCTTTTTATTTTTCATCAAATCACACCACAACAACCAATTGTTTACATCAGATTATTTCATTTAAAATTTTATAGCATGACATCAAATTATAATATTTCCAAACAACATAATTACATGAATCATCAATCAAACAAGCAAACAATTCAAACATTGAAGCATCATAAAAACATATGAACAAGTCATATCAAAAATATCATATATATATCACAAAAATTATATACATCATATCAAAACTGGATTGGTATGCCACAATCTATACCCTGGCATACTCAATCCTCTCAAAAATCTATACAAATCTCTGTGCAGTCTATAGCCACCTAGTCTCGAGAAGCCCTCGAGCTCTCAGCCTCATCTCCTCCCCCACCCTGACGTGGAGGAGGTGGTCCCATAGCAGTTTGTGCTGTGTCTCGGGTCCTCGCTGTCGATCATGAGGATGTCCTCATCGATCCCATCCTGATTGGTTCAGCAATGTTGGCTGGCGGCTGTACCCTCTGGCCCTCTGGAACCAGCTGGAAGTATACCCCCTGGTAGAATGTGGTCTGCATCATAGACCACACTAGCTCATCCCTGCTCGCCCCTCCGCTCCGTGCCCTGAGCCATGTAGTCTCATCCTGCAGTGTCCGTACCTGAGCCCTGAGCTGAGTAGCCTCATCCTGCAGTGACTGCACCTGAGCTCGGAGGTGGGCAACCTCAGCCTAGAGAGCCACCATCTCGCTGCTCTCCCCTACATCGACACCCTTGCCCTTATCAGGCGATGGTGGTCTCTCCCCCTGCTACGAAGGGAGTCTCTCCTCCCTCCGCCCTGTCTCCCGTGGCCTCTATGGAGCCTGACCCATCCACTGGCGTCTCTCCTATGGGGACCACCACTGCTCTCTCCCATCATGACCCCATGCTGCCTCAATGGTAGCCTGGCATCGCCTCCCCATCTGGTGCACCACGACATGCATTGGACCCTATGCCCTCATCATCCGAGGAGGGCGGATGCCTACGTACCGTGCATCGTAGCCATCTACAACCCCTACATCATCACCATCCATTGGCTGGATGGGGGCATCGTCCACGTCCTGACTCTAGAATCACTGCATATCTGGAGCCCCGCTCAGTGTAGTACTATCTCGAATAGTCTAGGAGTACTCGTAATCCCTGAGAGAAGGGATCCCCTACTGTAGACCGAACTATCATAGTACCCGATCGTAGCGGTGGAGCTCTACCTCTCCCCGCTCCATCCTCAGCCAGCAGACTCGCTTGATGCGAGCCAGCTCCTGCCCATCCTCTGCCCACCCGGGGTGCTCTCGCCATGGCCTCCAGGTGATCTGGTCTAGGATGAGGTCATCTAGCAACCTCCGTGACATCGATAGATCTATCCACCACTGTGACCCCCTCTGTAGCCACCAATAGAAAACCTGGGGCCTCTCCCGGTCAACCCCTATCAATGGGAGCCCTACCGGCCTCCGCACCGCAATGTGCTCCCAGCACCAAACCTGTAGCAACGATGTCAAGACCAGACATCGACCTCCCTTGTATACGACCCCATACAGGATCCTATACAAGCGGCATAGTACAAAGCTACCCCATGCAAACCTGTACCCGTGGTCTCTCATGTCACAGACTATGTCTGAGAGCACCCACGGTAGTCTGCACCCACTCTGGTGGCACAACAGTAAGCCACCGACCACTCCTACCAAAACTCGAGTCAGCCTAGATGCCCCAGGCATCTACCGTAGAGACTCGATGTTCACTCCGCCCTTCTCCAGGGTGAAGCTCGGGTCTCCAGTGAGTCTCATCATCGCCTGGCCCTGATTGGCCGTAGGCATCATCAGCCATCCCTGTATGGGGATCCTCATGATCCTCCATACGTCCTCTAGAGTGGGAGCCATCTCCCCTATCGGTAACCGAAAGCAGGACGACCCCGGATACCACCTCTCTGCTAGGGCTATCAGTAGCCCCATGTCAGTCGGTACTTGTGGCATCTCTGCCACATGCCGTAGCCCGACCCGTGCTAGTTGGTCATGCTCTTCCTGGTCGAGAGTGGCCAAGTCATCTCTCAGCCCATCGTATTTCCATTCTCGGCTCTTTAGTAATCCTTTCTACAAAACAAACAATAAAACAACAAAATTTATTAATAAATCAATCATTAAAATCAAATTAAAAACATTTTAAATCAAGTTTAAAGATGATATCGTCCACCATTGGATTATATCATCCCAAATTGGGCAAAATCATCCTTTGTTAGGATGAAATCATCTCCGATTTTGCAACTTGGGGATCGCCCCTTGTTGGACGAGATCGCCCCTAGTTCATCGATTTCGCCCTCAGACGAAATCGATGATTTAGAAATAGGGACGATTTCATCCCGACGTCGTCGATGGCCTAAAAATGGCCGTGATGCCCCAAACAATCAAAATTTAAATCCACAAATTGCACAAAGTTAATTAAAACCTAATCTACTAGGATTAGATCCTTACCCGTAGCCCGCGTCGGACCTCTGTCGCTCTGTGCGCTGTCTCCACCATTTTTCTCTCTGTAGAGCTCTGGAACAGTAAAAATGAATAGTAAAAAAATGAATTAGGGTTTTACCCTATTTTCTTAATTTTATTTAAAAATCAACATTTTAATTTTTGCTTTTCCGCGTTTTTACCTCAAACGTTCGATTTGGGTAAAAACACGGAGGGGGCACCATAGTCAGCATTCGTACGATTCGACCAAGAATCGTCGTCTAAAAAATTGAGTATATTTTTGCTTTCTCGTAAAACGAGAAAAACTCGTCTTTAACGCATTTTCTTCAAAAAATTCGCTAAAGAGGGGGCAAAATGTAGCACCCTAAAATTGGCACGGTTAAAACCTTAGTAAAAGATAAAAGATAAAAATTTGAATTTTAACCCCAAACTGCTCCTTTAACCGCCTGTTACCCGCTTTCCCCATTTTTTGCACCATTTTTAGGATTTGTTTTGACCGTTGGACGATATCGTCGTAGATTAGACGAAATCGTCCCCGATCTGACGAATTCGTCTGGAACAGAACGTCCAGACGATTTCGTCCCAAAACCAAATTTTCATAATTAGCTTCTGTTTCAACAACCTCTCCAACTTGGGCAAAAACGCGTCTACGTAGTTGGAGATTTCCCTGTTGGAGATCTCCCAGATTGGGATGATCCCCAACCTCCTAACCTCTTCCTAATCCTATATAAACTAGGATTTTTCTAGTTTATCCCCCTGAACCCCTTAGCTGACGGATTTCCCTATAGATTTAGTTCCTTATTCACTAGAGCATCCTCGCACTATTGTCTGTATTCTGTATTTTGCATTTTCTTGCAGGAACTCTACTATTTTTTAGTCGAAGCTAGCTCGGATCGTCGCAAACGATCTCGGACGATTACGGATGATCTTGTCGAGGAGCGCAGATGATCTCGTACGATTGGAGGCGATCCTGACTGTAGTCCAGATTGGGGGCAATCAGAACCCAGAGTTTGCATTTCCTTAGCTTTCCTGCATTTTTCTATTGTATTTCTGCACTCTCTTAAATTATTATGTTTATGCATCTTGGAGTTCACCTCATTTAGCATAACCGCATGATAAAGTTAAGAACAAGCATTTAAATTTACTGCATTTTCCTTATTTTGTTATTTGAATCTATGATTTAGGCATGTTTGTTGTTATTGCTATCATTCTTCTTTGCTTCTGTAGTTGCATATTCGGTATTTTGTACTTGTTTCTGTGATTGCAGGTTTTCGACGAATTCGTCTGACGAATTCGTCAGATTTTAGACGATCCTGTCTGATCTCAGATGACCTTCTATGATTTGAGATGATCCTATGAAATATCAGATGATTACGTATGAATTGAGGTGATCTGGATCGTTACAAAACTCAGAATCTTCATCAGACATCCGAAATCGGGTATGATACATTTTAGCTAGCATATTCTCTGTGATTAGCATTCATTCCTATTTTTTGTATTCATTTAAATCAGCATTGGCATATAGAATAGTTTAGATTCATCTTGGCCAAACCTAGGAGTTGAATGATTAAAGTGCAAAATGAACACATCAAACTCACTGTCAACCTAGGCATGGAAACCGCCATCCAAAAGTTTCTGGTGAACCCACCATCCGTCGAAAATTCACCCTTATACCCCTCCCCGAGAGGCGGGACCTTCAAAGGGCCTCTCAGTCCGAGGTATTGTCCCATCCTTTTCACATCCCCCTTTCGGGCGCGGATCCTATAGCCTGAAGGTAAGGATGCAAAAAATTTGGAGCGATACAATAACAAAACCACATGCATGGATTTTTATAATATCATGGGTGAATAATGCAAGGGTTCAAATTTAATAACCCTAAAATCCCATATGGATCTAAATATATTTATCCATAGGTTCAAATATATTAACCCAAATATATTAATCCATGGGTTCAAATATATTAACCCAAAACCTGGCCATAATAGCATGAAAAATATTCAACACATTTTCAACAGAAATATTACCTCGTGATAAAATTTGGGAATGAACTTTCATGGTTGCTTGTTCACATTTGGTGTCATTGCTCTCTTCTGTAGCTTCAACAGAAGTTGGAGCTACTGATTGAGCTCCATCCATAAAAAAGGTTCAATCCACCAAACAGTGGAGTAAAGTCGACGAAAGAAGCAAAAAAATGCCCTAAGAGGTGTCTTGCACAAACTCCAGAGTGGAGAGGCGATATAGCACCAAGAACTCGAAGCCCTAATTCATGCAACTTCTTCCTTTGGCTTCTTCAGATCAGAAAAATAAGTTTTCACTATGCAATTATTATCATTGATGTTCAAAATAAATATAAATAATAGTTTTTTGTGTGTTTATTGTATTTTATATGCTATGTTGTGTAATCTCTATATTAAAGTGGAGTTCTTTATTTATTATTATTTTATGTAGTTGCATAAAGATGTCTAAGCAGCTAAGAGAGGTTGTTGTTCAGTTGACCTCCTTTATGTTGCTACATCATAAAGATATTGTACTGGTTTGATTATTATACGTGTATGTTTGGCAAGATCTAAACAAGATCTAAACGTGGGTCTTCTCCTTAAAATTGAGGAATCTAACTGGTTAAACTAATATCATATCAATTTTATTAAATATGTTTGAATTAATTTTCAATTTAACAATATATTTTTTAATATAATGTATATCTCACTTATATTAGGTAATAATTTTTAATTTATAAAAAAATAATAATTTTTTATAATAAATATAAATATTTAATTTTAACTTTTATTGATAATTTTTTACTAATATTTAAAAAACCATCTTAATAAAATCTTTTAAATTTTTTATTATAAATAATTTAAATTTAATTATTAATTTATAAAATGAAAATTGTATTGATAATAAATCGTGTTTTTATAACTTTAGTTTCAATAGATATTTAATTTTATTTATAGAAATAAAATAAATATTTAAATTTTTAATTTTAAATAACTTTTAAATAAACATTTATATATTTATAAAATTTATATTAATTAAAATTTTTGTTAAGTTTTTTTTGTAAGAACATTGTAAATCAATTTTTTTTAATAAAAATATAAGTTTGATTCATGAAAAATAACCACTATATAAACAATATTTTTTAAAATACAAATTTTAAAATTTAAAATAATTTAAAATAAAAATATTAAAAAAAACTTTTACTTCAATTTATATCAATTAAAATGTTTGCTAAGATATACCTAGAGTCACATATTGGGTCTAAAAAATATTTAAGACACTTAACCTACTCCTTTTAAATTTTGTTTTTAAAATGAAATTTATAATAATTTTTCTTTAAGTAAAAATAAAGTTTAAAAAATAAACAAGTAATCACCAACCTACTATCCTTTGAGGTACATCATAGCATATTACACGAAAAATGAAAATATGTCTGGTAACATAAAAGTGGAAGGCTAAATCCTACGGGCAATAAGCTATTCTATGACCCTCCATTGAGGGCCACAAGTATTTTGATTCTCTTGTCTCCAATGCGCGTCAGGTGCGTCTTAAGGTTAAATAAAATCCCATAGAAATGCCGCGGAAGGCCCACTGCAGATTGCAGGATGCCTGTATTTAAACATCGGACCTTGCACTGCCAGTCCCACATGAAAAGACATGTCATCGTTTTCCACTAATGTAGACTTGGCCTCCTTTCTGGAAATTTTAACCACAATTTTGAGGTTTTTTTAATCTCAAGGAATAAAAAATCAATGTAAACTTTTAATTGAAATCTTTACACATATACTTAATCATATTAGACAAATAATCAGTTTTGAGACAAAATCGATGAGTCAGTCAGTCTTCCGCTGCAACCATTCTTATTTTATTTTACTTCTAAGTTAATAGGAGTACAAAGTCATGCCAAGAGGTATAAACTTTTTAGTACAAATTATTTTTTATTTCACCCTTTGTATGAATAGTACGAAGGAGAGAGAAAAATGTTTATTTTTTTAAATTTGTAATTAATGATTATCGTTTTCTTATCGTTTCCGTCTCTGTTCAAAGCATTGACTACGAAGGGGAAACGCTCAAGGTTTATATGAAGTATAGTGAAAGTGATATAAGGTTAGTTTAATTTACTTTAAGAGGTGCTCTAACATTTGATTATATCCGTAAACAAATTTAATGGGCCTTAACACTTTTGTATAAAAAAAAATAACATCAATGTTTCCTTGTAAAAATAAACTGTCAATTCTTATTCCTATCGAAGATTCCCATAATTTTAATTACCTTGGAGATAAGCTTTATTCGATTAATAAGTTGGGCCCTAAGACAATGGGGTTGGTGTTCGCTTTATCGGACATGAAATTTTAGTTTGGGGAAATCAATAAATTTGACTGATACGATGCCGACACAGATGAACTCCATGAATTTAAGAGCCTCCTTGGATAGAACGTGACATCGATGGAATCTTTATTTATAAAAAAAAACTTTTCACATGTATGCAGCTGGCGCAAAAGCAAGGGTTACTCTGGTGATTTAAACTTAGTTTTTGCAATGTTAGCTCAAAGTCTTTACTATATTAAGTTGTTTAAACATTAATTAAATCTTAACAAAATTATAACGATAAAATTTATTAAAAACTAAAAGTATAATTATTTTTTTTGAGTGGTGACTTTAATTTGTTTTTTTCCGTTCATTTTTTATTACGTGTTTGACTCCTTTACAGTAAAAATAGGCATTTGGTAAATAGACTAGAGGTTAATTAACATGCAAACTTAGTCTATCGATAGAAGGCATAATAGCTTAGATATGTTCATTTTCAGGTGAATTCGATAATTAGATAGTTTTTTAAAATACGATGAGACTACAAAATCTTACCTAGAAGAGAAGTAATTTTGAAGTTCAATTCAAAAAGGTATTTTGCCTTAGAGGACCATGAAGCCCTCATTTAGAAGCCAATGGTTAAAATCTAGCTAAAACATTCATCGTCAATGGCCCTCAACACCCCCTACCTTCCAAAAACCCTTCTCCACTTCCCTTCTCCACTTCCTTAGGCCATGCCCTCCAAGAACCCCCTTGCCTCTTCCTCATCTCAAACTAACTCTTTAAATATTCTTGTTAATACCCAAGCCCCGTTGGATTTAGTTGCAGGCTTTTAGTTAGCTCTCATTTCTTCATTGGCCCCCATCAAAGACAACCTTATGTTAGATGGGTGGAGAATGGTAGGTAACAATAACAATCATCGACCCCCCAAAATCACTCCTTCTAACAAGAGGGAAAAAACCCTTTGTCAAAGATCTTGTTATATCCTTCTCTCAAGTTGCCCAAAACATGGTTCTAGCTTAGCTCCACTATAATACATAGTTGTTGCCCTTCAACAAGAATAAATTTCAGTCTCTAATTCATGAGGTAGAGCAACTTCCAGATCAACCCTCATGAAGTTAAATATTCTATCTTGGAATGTTATGGGACTCTCCATCCCTTATCATAAGTTTCTAGTTCTAAAGGTTGCATTATCTCTTCAATATCTAAGAGACTCTCGTCATACTCTCTCCCATTGTATGGATGTTATTGGTTGGGGATATGCATTAGCATTTACTACATCTCATACCAATAGTAAAGGAGGTGTTACCCTTTCCATATCCAGGTCTCTTTATTATATTATTTTGGATTGTGATGAAGATCCTGCTCATCATTGTCTCTAGGTTAGATTGGCTCTCAACTCTCAGGTTCTTGGATTTTGCTCTATTTATGCTCCCAATGACCCTCCTATTCATATAGCCCTTTAGGAATGATTAATTTTTTTCTCCCTCTTGCAAAATGGATCATAGAAGGTGACTTTAATATGTTTGAAAATCCTAGTGAAAAAATTTGGGATGGTAACAAATTGATGTAGACCCAGGCAAAGGATTCCTATGTAGGTGGCCTTCACAAGTAGGACGAGATTCCTTTCTACCAACTGACAACATCTTCTATGTAGGTGGTCTTCACAAGTAGGACAATATTCCCAAGGATTTTATTCATGACTTCAATTTGTCCATCTGTTTGTGGGTGATAAGTTGAACTAAAGCTCAATTTGGTACCCAACATCTTTCACAAGGTACGCCAAAAGTGACCTACGAACTTCACATCTCTATTTGACACAATGCTTTTTGGCAAACCATGCAATATTATAATTTCTCATAGGAACAAATTACCAATATGAGTAACATCATTCATTTTCTTACAAGGTATGACATGTGCCTTCTTAAAAAATACATCAACAACAACAAAAATTGAATCATTATCCTTTTGTGTTTGAGGTAATCCAGGACAAAGTGTAATAATGGCTAGTACAACCTAGTGTTTTAAATTTTTTCTTTACATGTTGATAAATTCGACAATACTGCACAAATCACATTACATCAGTACTCATTCTTGGCCAATAATAACTTGCACAAAGTTGTCCTATTGTCTTATCTACTCCAAAATATCCAACAAGTCCTCCATTATGCTTTTCTCTTATCAAGTTCTCCCTCATTGAGCTCCTTGGTATGCATAATTGTTGTCCCTTGAATAATAATCCTTCTTGGATAAAATAATCCAACCATAGTGTTTTATCTCCTATAATAGGGTCATTGCAAGCTGCCTATGCTTCCTTAAAATCTATGTCATCGATATAAAGTTTTTTCATAGCATCAAAACCTACCACTTTAACCTTCATTGCATTCATAAAAAAGTTGTATCTACTCAAAGCATTAACTACCCTATTTGAACTTCCGCTTCTATGCTTCAAAACAAAAGAGTAACTTTGAAGAAAATCCACTCATTTCATGTGCCTTTGGTTCAATTTTCCCCAGTTGTTAATGAATTATAAACTTGGTGATATGTAAACAACACAAAGTCCTTTGATAATAGATAATGTCTCCACTTCTTCAGTGCTTGCATGATGGCATAAAACCAATCATACATTAAATATTTCTTCTTAGTTGTATTTAGCTTCTCATTGAAGTAAGCAATGAGTCTACCTTCTTGACTTAAAACTCCTCCAATGGCAGTTTAACTAACATCACAATCCACTTGGAAAACCTTGTTAAAGTTTGATAGCACCAAAACTGGTTGCTTCATGACTTTTTATTTCAATATTTGAAAGCTCGTTTCTGCTGCACTCATCCATTTGAATCCATGTCTACCTCCTTTCATTGTTTTTGTGATTGGAACACAAATCCCACTAATTTTTTTTATGAAATTTTTGTAAAAACTTGCCAAGCCATGAAATTTTTTGGCTTCATACATGCTTCTTGGCGATAACCACTCCATAATCATCTTCACCTTTGTTGGATCCATCTGCAAACCATCCTTGGATATAACAAAACCCAAGTATACTAATTTCTTCATAAAACTATATTTCTTCAAATTAATCAATAATTTCTTCTCCTTAAAATTTTGTAAAACTAACCTTATATGCATCAGGTGTTCTTCCTTTGTCTTGCTAAACACCAAAATTTCATTCCAGTAAACCACCACAAGGTTACTAAGAAAAGGCTTCAAAATCTCATTCATCAACCTCATGAAAGTACTAGGTGTATTTGTTAACCCAAATGACATCACAAGCCATTTGGACAAACCCCCTTTGATCTTAAATGTAGTCTTCCACTCGTTTCTTTACCTTCCACTCTTCAAATTAATCTTTGTGAAGTACTCTACTCCACTCAAACATTCCATCAAAGCATCCATACATGGTAATGAAAATCTATACTTTATTATGATATTATTTATTGCTCGAGAGTCCATGCATATATGTCACTCTCCTCCTTTCTTGGGTGTTAGTACAACTTGTACTTCAAAGGGATTAAATTCCTCTTGATCAATCCCTTATCCAATAGCTCTTGGACTTGTCTCTTCATCTCTTCGTTCTCCATAGGCATCAACCTATAGGTTTCATTGTTTGGCAAACTTGATATGGGTATGAATTCGATTTGATGAGCAATAATTCTTCTAGAAACCTAAACCTAGCCACTCCATAAAACTCACCCACACCACCAAACATGCATAATAAAATAATATGTCTAAGTTCTAACTTAAGCATAATTTCTTGCACATTATCCTATTTTCTAGATTTTGTAAAATTTAGAAAATCCCCCTAGGATACCCTATCTCCCCACTTGACATGTATCCTAGCCATCACTACCCCTCCCCTTGCCACATCTCACACATCTCACTCCACTCCCACCTACCCACATGCCACATCTCCCTAGTTAAGTGAGACACCTTAAGTGACTCGCTCTAACTGCCCAAGAAAGGTGTCTGTCCAGTCCTTACCACTTGGCAGCCTTGGCTTGCCACCTATCCTTTCCCCCCTCATCTCCCTAGAGCCTATAAAGGCTACCCCACTTGATTAAGTAAAGAGCTCTAAAAATTATACTGTCACACTACCCAAATCATACTAGTAGGTCATCAACATCATCGACGATCAAAATGTTAGAGTGAAGAAGAGCAAAACCTTAGCCTACTGCCATCCAGTCCCAAATATAGCACCACATTTATGTAGAAGCAAATGCAGCCTTGTGTTTGCCAAACACACCTCTTTGTTTGACCATATCCAAATGTAGTCATGCGTTTGCTCAAGAGTAGATTCAACCGTTGATAAACCTAGATCTGATAGGTAAAACAACAAGGTATTTATTTTTATTATTATTTTTGTCTTCTACATACTATTTCTAAACTCTGCAAGAATTTTATTTTAGGTTTTGTAGCTTCTTTTATTGCATATCAAATAGGTTCTACTAACTCCCCCTTTTGTGTTTGCAAGCATGTATGTGTAGGTGATAGGTTTTTGAGCAACTATTGAAGCAAGGATGGTCCATAAGGATGCTAAAACCCATCCCGAATACTGATTGGAGCAAAGAAGATTCATCACACCCCCATTCCCTTGATATGCAAAAGAGGCTTCCTCTTTTTTTCTCATTTAATTATGAAAAGTAAGCTATTCAATTGTAATAAAACCCTAGTAATTTGGGGTATATTATTATTCTAAATAGAGGAGACAAAGGCTCCCAAAATTTCAATACAAAAGCATTTTATTCATTGAAATAGCTTATTTACCTTTATTTATTTGGGTGCATCATTATTTTTACTTACAAAATGGTAATCATGGTGAGACCCCCAAAGGATTCTATGCTATTTGCCTTGCTGCTTTATATGTGTATGTTTTTATTGTAGTTTTTGGAGCTCTATCATGCAAAATAAAAAGAATCAATCTTGGGAGTTTTAAAACCTGTTCAAGCTATTTCTAAACCTATGCAAACACAATTTTGCATTTAGAAGCCTGCAAAAATGTAGCTCTACATTTAGAATACTACGTAAACGCACCTCTACATTTGGGGAATTGAAGAATATAAAGAGTAAGGTCACCTGGGTAAGTGGTTTGAGCTTTTTCTTTAGTGTTAGATCTGTTTTAAAAAAGAAAAGGTTTATTCTGATTCTGTATATTTTTAGGATAGAGCAGTTTAGGATAGATCATTTTAAATGTGTTTTGTAAGTCTTTTGTAATCACTTAAAAGGTATTGAAGATGCATTTATTACTTTCAAATTACAAAAGACATAGTAGTTGCATCTTGGGTTAATTCCACATCTTTAGGTGCATTTTAGGCCATATTACGACTTTGGATATACCTTATTTTGTTTCTAGAACATAGTCAGAAACACAAACATGCATTTGGATAATCCTAAATGTAAACTTGCATTTGACTAGTCCCAAATGTAGCCTTGCATTTGGATATGTGTTTCAAAATCACTTTAGGGCCTATTTAAAGGTTGTTTACTACATTTAATTTAGGGTTAAGTTTGTTTTTGTTGTTCTATATATTTTTATCTATTTTTGATTGCATTTTAGGTATTAAAATTGAATTGCACCATAGTTTACATTTTTAAAGTTAATTTTGTATTTATGTTACAAAACCTTAGAAAACAAAAACAAAACCACCACACACTTTGCATGTATCACCATTCTACACCTCTGCATGACAAATGTGAGGAAAACCTCATGAACGAGTTGGATTTCATCACCAATCGTCAATAGAGCCCTAGAATAAACCATAGTTAGTACGATAGTTTCTTGGACTTCATCACCAAGAAATTGGTTACTCTTGAGGTTAGCTCGAGGTAATCAAGGTTAGATGCCCCTCATTCCTAGGGCTTAATAATTAGCGAAATCATAGTTGTCATTTATATGCCCAAGCTCAAACGAGAGGGTGAAGTGAAAGCCCATATGGGTCGGTAGCAAGGTACTAGACAATGTGACCTTTTCTAGAGGTATTTTGATCCCCTAGGTTACACCCATTACCAAGCCTCATCTAGGAAGCTTCATCAACCATTCGTGATTCATCCTTTGTTAGAGGGGTGGGTTTGAACACACCTTTTAGATTTCATTCCACCACCTACCTTGCATAGTTTTTAGGCCTATGATACATAAAACACATAAAATTAAAAAAAAAATCAAAACTACAAAAATAAAAAATAAAAAAATAAGCTACAAAAACTTCAAAATTAAAAAAAAAATCAAATAAAAAAAAAAATTGTAAAAATAAAATAAAAATAGAAAACATTTGTTTGATTGTGTGTTTGTGTACTTTTTATTCGCATAACATATCCACACACATACCTGCACATTCACCACCCCATATCACCCCTAGCTTATGGTAACGACCTGAAGCAACCCAAAGCTTTAGCCCAAAACCAACCACCTAAATTTATGGATCATTTTGCTTAGACTTCCCATGGTCCAACTACTTATACGGCTAAGCAAGAAGGCTTGTCACAGACCATATACCTAGATATATTCGTCGGGACCTCATATCAGTCACCTACTTCAAATATAGATATGATGCAAAGGGCTATTCACACCTTCATCCTAGAGACTCCTCAAACTGAGCCACCCACACCATTTGACAACCGGATTACCTACATAGATTTTAATGCCCTTAGAATCTATTTGAATATGGTATTTTCATCCTTACCACCCCTCACCATTCTACCTAGATCCATGCCCACGTTCTAGTAGGAATCCACCTTTTACCATACACAATACACCAACCAAATCACCACCAACCCCCTTTATGATTTTGTATCCATACCCATGAACTAAAATATCCCACCATCATACAATCAACACATCTCCATCCCACCCACCCACACCATCATTTGCTCTAACCCACTCTATGAAGCACAAGTCAATATTGCTTTGCAAGTACCAACATCCATTCCACCTACCTCATTACCCTTAATCGATTATACATAGCATATCAACCCTACCTCAGTTGCGATCCCCTATGCCACTTATCCTCCACCTACATCCACTCCAATTGCCACCACCCATCAAGTCCAAACCTTTACCCCATATTTGACCATGCAATCCACGTCTATAGTTGTTATACAACAAGCTTTGCATCATCTATATTAGTTGCTTACTGGTAATGCTAATCAAAGTGTTTATCCCATTTTACAACAACAATCATAGGTGGCATACCTCAATCACCCACCAACATCAAGACAAAATACTTTCTTCACCCTAGATCCATCTTGGGTGTTGAGACCACCCACAATAATCATACCCACTCATCCACTTCATAATGCCTATGTCATTTCATCAACTCAATACACCATCATCCTCCCATCTCCACAACAGTCACCTCCACATCATCAACAACAACAATTCTATAATCAATATCAACATAACGCCTAATGACATCAAATCCTAACCAACACTAATCCATTAGCCAATCAAAACTTCATTCCATAAAACCACTTTACCATGCATCAAACTCACCCAACCTACACACAACAAGCAAACCAGGGCTTTCAATCACCATTGGAAGATCCTAAATTTCAATTTTTGTAGAATCAAATTAATAGATTGGCCATGTAGACACCTGGAATGTTATATCAGAAACCCACTCTACAACTGGTCAGTCATACAATTCATCCTTCGGTACCATCACCATCTTATCCTACAGATTTCACACTACCAAAGTTTGAAAAATTTAAAGGGGATGAGGATCCCTGAGAGTATGTAGGTGCATTCATCCATGTGTGCTTTAGAATATAAGAGAATGACCCTTTGATGCTCTAAATATTTTCTCAAATATTTGGAGGGGATGCCCTAGAATGATACAACCATTTACCCCACCATATTATCTATACTTTCAAGCAATTAGTAGACCAATTCCTAGAGTGATTCTCTCTGATTGTTAGAAAGAAAACCACATTTATTGACTTATTCAACTTATGTCAATTCGAAGATGAGTTGGTCTATGACTATGGAAACCGTTGGAGGGAAGTTACAACTAAATTGCCATTCACCCTCCCTATGGCAAAAATCATAAGAATATTCATAAGAAGTAGTTCAAAATCAATCACCTTATTGTTACAATTGCAACAATATAGAATGTTCAAAGAAGCACTCGCCCAAGCCAGAGTAATCAAAGAAATTAAAATCTAATAAGATGATATTAAGATTAAGATAAATGAATAGCAAAACAAGAATTAAAGGGGGAATAATTAGGGCCAATCAAAAGCTGGTCAAGTGAATCATGTGGTCTTGAGCCAACCTCAACAACAGAGTCAACAAGCTCAAGTACAATTTCAACAACCCCCATAATAAAAACAATTGCAACAACAAACATATTAAGTAGTACTTCCCCCACCTCAAATGCAAAATCAAGGCAACACAACAGATAACTGACAACGCCAACAATATACTCGACCAACTTGCAACTATACCCCATTACCTGAGCCACTCACCAATATTTGTATGAGGCCCAAATTATTACATTACCATAGATTAAACTTGAATACCCTAACAAGCATGGCAAGAACTTTAAGGAGTACCAATATTGCATCTTTCACCATCAGAAAGGTCATGATATTAGTAATTGTTATTTGTTCAAAGATATAGTCCAAGATATAATAGACAAGGGGACTATTAAGATTGATAACCCTTTGGAACAACAAAACCAAAACCTTAGTATTTATAAAACACCCCATCCTCATCATGAGGAAACACAACAAACAATAGGGGTATCAACCTCTACAGTTACCGCTAACCAAGTCAATCTTATACACAATGCACAATAATACTAAGGTTTTGTGGGTGCTATCCACAGTCACCCGAGATCAAAGGAATGCCAATCACACACAGTAATCAAATGAACCAACATTAGTGGTACTCCCTCCAATAGCGCCATCACCCACTGTACCTCTACAATCATATCACACCAATCTACCTCCATAAATTTATCTCCAAAACCATCCACCAAGATCCACTATCACACCGAGGAGTCAGTTAATGCATAGCCTTAAGTTAGCTTTTGCCAAATTATCAATCTATGAGCTCAAACAACAATCTCCACCACATTGCGAAAAATTGATGGACATCCTAAAAATCATTGAAATCTAAATCCAAGATCCCAATGCCTTTACCAACTTTGTGGGGAGCGTCCAGGCATGCATGAAACCTTCAATCTTATTTTATAATTTTGAAATAAAAATAGTGCCATAGGATTTACCTGATCCTCTGTTGCATATCATAGCTCATATAGACCAAAGACCTTTCAAGAGAGTGCTAATGGAAATCAAATCCTCTATCAAAATTATCATCACCACATCAATTCAACACCTTAATCTACCACCCTCCCACATCACCCCAACAAACTTTCCTTTGCAGGTGTTTAATGATACTTTGTGTTCCATAGTAGGAACTATAGTCCTACCTATGAGAGTGGATGTTACGACTATCCACAACATGTTCCATATTATAGATGGGGCCGTGGCTTATAAAATACTTCTTGGCACCCTTGGATTAGGGAAATGAAAAGTGTTCCCTCAATGTTGGACCAATGTTTGAAATATGTGCACATGGGATAGATCCATTGCATACCAGCCGATATAGAGCCATTCAAGTACTGCAACTTCATCTAAAAACTATATGAGCCATAACTCCCATCCATATGTTTATCCATAACCCCATCACCACTCCATCAGTACCACACCAAGACACTTCATCAAAAGCACTCATCAAGGAGGCTCTTCCCATAGTTGATCATTCATCCACATCCTAAATCATCAACCCAAATCATGCATTTACATATAATTTTCCAACCATGTCAAATCATCCCATAAATCAACCCACACCTTCATAAAACCATATCTTATCACATAACCCAAAAAATCAACTTGTCATCCCTCTAACCATAACATAGGGGACAAGCCTCCACGTTGCAGAGTCAACCACCTAGTCCAAGTCAACCAACATCCATCATCACCCCACCTTATCATGAGCTTCAACCTATGAGCCATACCACTCAGTTGAACCCTCATCAACCTCCACCATTTGAGCCATAGGTTTCCCTTGGAGCCTCCACCTCAACACCTATGTCATCTGCATCCATACCCATCCAAGTTTCAATCCATCTTGCCAATCCAAGTATTGGTGAATATATAGTTCAAAATGTCGCAATTACCCCATCTAGCATCAAAATTGTTAGAGATTACGATCACCCACATGACCCATATTTAGCTATAGGTGTGGTATATAACATAGTTTCAACTCCAAATAGGATAAATTTTATGTATGGGAAAGTCGATTCTTCGTCTGATCCACATCCTCCTAATGAACAATGACAATAGTTTTGTGCCAATATCGAGTATTTGTTCAATCCAGATTTTCCAATGCAATATTTTTATGGGTTAACTGGTAGGGATACAATTTAGGATGACATGGTTAGGGTATTCATAACATATTTGATCTGCACTATCGAGAAGCAAATGATTGTTGTGGCCTAGAATATAGGCCACAATCCTCTACATCTTCCTTTGAAGGAACATTTCAACAACTTACTTTGAACTCCAATGAGGTGGATGATGAGGATAGTGATAATTATGATGATAGTGATGGTCAGTATATAAACCCTGATTTTGCACCTCTTTTGTACAAGGATTTTACAAAAATGTGACCGCATGTTACCATGATTAAATCCATTTTGATGATGACTCTGAGGAAGAATTCTATGAGGAATTTGACATAATCTCGATTGCCTCAGATAGCTCTAAAGAAGAGTTGGTTCCCATTGCACCCTTCATCGATGAGAATAAGTTATACCTTAAAATGTTTTCTATCCATTGACCCATATTTTGTCTTCTCCTCCTGCTCGAGCGTCCTGATGCATAAGTTGACCCACTAGATCTGATGAGGCCTGGAAATGCCTCATTTTGCACTATGGTTAACATATAAAAACTGCCATATTATTAAATATACAAAGTTAAATTGCCAAATAGTTGATTAGAATATATTAATTGTTAATTGTTTACATGATTTTATGTTAGAAACATTATACCCCTGTTTTGACTATTTTAAGCATTTTACTTGTAAAAGGTCAAAAATGAGTATCATGTCAATTTTGATGTCATACTATAGTAAAATTACATTCTGATGGCATGGATAGATTCCTCTCATCGAGAACTACAACTTTTCTTTTTGAAGCAAGTCAATCCGAGCTGTAGATAAAAAGTTATGAAGGTTACATCATTTTGGAGCTCATGCCTTAGTTTTTTTCTGAGTTGTTAACAGGTGCAAATCTGCGTTAAGGGGCATATTGGCGGATCTACTGGGAATGATCCAAAGCAATTTAAGGAACCAAATTCATACCAATTATATTTCATAATGGAGAGAACACATGACCCAAATTTGAAGGCATATGGACAAATAATATGGAAGTTATGGGGCCCACAAAATGATAGTTTCACACTTTTTGACTGCTGGAAATTCTGGTAAAAATCTGTGTTAGATGCCAACTTGACAGCAATGCTGGGAGTAATTCTTGAGGAGTTAAGAGCTGAAAATTGAACCAGATGTAATTCATACATCCAAGAACATGTGGGTAAAATTTGGTGTACATTGGAGTTACGAGGCAAAAGTTATAAGCACTCCAAAAGGGCAGTTGGGCATGTTTTGACTGCTGTAAAAAAATAGGTGACAGTCCATACAAATTCCAGCCACTTGTCACTATGAAGGAAGGCATGGAATTTGTCAATTAAATATGCAGGAAACACTTGGAAACAGATGAGGGAGGCTAGGAGTGACTCTTTCTCCACTTGCCAACACTTCCACGTGATCCAAATAGGAGCAACCAGTCAAAATATTGAATTGCAGGAAATCTGGAAACAGTCATACAAATTCCAGCCAACTATCAATAAATAGCATGGCTTGGAATTTGTCAATTCCAACATGTAAAATCTATAGAATTGGTCTTCTGGGAATGAAGGAAGACTGTTTAGTCAGTCAAAACCACTTTCTTACACATCTGATGCATGGATAAGTGCAAAACTGTTACACTACCTGATATTCCGGAGCAGCTCCGAAATGAGCAGAACAGGACCAGTTTTGGTCAAAACTATAAACAAAATGGTCAAAAAGGTGGAAAATGGTGAGATGAAGATGGATCTAGCTATATGAGGAGTCTTCTCACCCCTTCCAATGCATTTCTCCCAATGGATGACACACAACAAGGAAAATGGATATGTTGCAGCATAACAATTTGTTGCATTTTAGGAAGACTTCTTTAGAACAGTTGCTAAATCCCTCAAAGGCAACAACAGAACGGATTGGCATATGTAATAGAATGTTATAAATAATAGGCTCCCATGTTGGTTGAGCCAGGTAGAGAGGTAGAGAGGTAGAGAAGTAGAGAAGTAGAGAATAAGGATAGGACTTGTGGTAAGAAAGTAGATCTATGGCAAATTGCAATTTTTAGCAGGTTTTCCAGCAAATATTGTAATGTTGCTTGAGACTAAATAAAGTGCAGGATTTCTCATTCATATTTTGTCCCATTAAATGTCTGAGTGTTTAAGTAGTTAAGAGAGAGTTTTTCTCGCCTTCTTCTGGAACAGGGGAGCAAGGGCCACTTCCAGGTTTAGAAGAAGGCTTATTGGTGACAGGTTTTTCTGCAACTTTTGTTGTAGCAGATTAAGCAGAGACTTGTCATATTTTATTTTCTGTTCTTAACTGTGTTTTAGTAAATGCAAGTCATATTTTTAGTAGTAGATGTGTGTGCATGGCAGCTGACCACCTAGCATAAGTTTTTTTCCTATTTTCATCAGTTATTTCCAGCATTTTGATATTCTCCATTGTGTGATTAATTAGTTGAGTGTGCATTTCAATTCTGCAATTCTTTTCATTTCTGTTATTTCCATTCTGCTAGTGCCATTAGAATTAAATTTCTGCAAAGTTGTTATTTCTGTCATTTTCATTTTGCAAAGCGTAAATAGGTTTTATTCCTATTATTTTAGATTTTGCAAGGGTAATTAGTTTTAGTTTTCTGCAACCTTTCCATTTCTGCACTTCTTCTTCAGCAAATGTAATTAAGATTCTAATTCAGTTCATAAGACTAGTGGTGACACCAGAAACCCCCAAAACTGACTTGTCTCATCAATAAAGCCTATTTTTTTGAATGAGCTGATTTTCAAGCTGCCTATATCTCCTTTCGTATATAGCCTTGGACACCGCCCTGGATTGACAA
Organism: Wollemia nobilis; assembly: GCA_028583015.1. Lineage (NCBI taxonomy): Eukaryota > Viridiplantae > Streptophyta > Pinopsida > Araucariales > Araucariaceae > Wollemia > Wollemia nobilis. The sequence goes on along the minus strand of JAQPPZ010000541.1, from coordinate 20,006,198 downwards.
TTATAATGATTAAATGGTGTGATTGATGACACTCATCATTTTTGGCACCGTTGTCGGGGACCACGGTGTTGTTAGAAGGTAAAAGCAGCCCAATAATTATTAATTGTGCTAAGTTGTGAAATTCAGAGTGAAATATGGATAAATGATTGGTATAAGTAATAATTTTTGGTAAATTGCATTTCAGCCCATTTAGAAAATAAGCAAGAAACCACAGGAAGAAATTTTTTTACAAGAGGTTGAAATTATGTCAAAATTTTCTAAATTTCTGATTTCCAAAAATGTTGGAATTTTCAAAGAATCACAATCATCCACTTCAAGAACTGGAGGATCCTTTGAGAAATTATTACAAGAAAGAAAAATCAGTAGTTCAACACCACTTTCTCTTGACAAATCCATACACTCAGGAAAATTTGACAAGATTTATAATTATTTTTGGGAACCTATAATGGAAGTGTCACAAGAGAATCTAGGGAGAGCTAGTAATGTGTTCTATCCTAGTACAACTAGTGCACCTGCCAAAACTTTTCAAAATCCCATTCAATTAGATCTTAATCAATATGCTCCCATGAAGGCCATTTCACCTTCAATGTTACCAACTTTCAAGGGAAATACATCTGAAGATCCTGATATGTTTTTGTTTGAGTTTAAAATTGTATGTCAAGCTCATGATTACATTAATGACAATCAAAAGCTCAAACTATTTCCTTCCACTCTTAAAGAGTCATCTCTACGATGGTTTATCACCTTAGCACCTGATTCAATTAGAACTTGGGATGATATGGAAAACATATTCTTGGAGAGATACCAAGAATATTGTCAAGTCAAGAATCAAAATGATGAATTTCTTACAATGAAACAAGAGGAAAATGAAATCTTAGAAGACTATCTAGACAAATTTTCTTTTGTTCATAAGAGATGTGGAAGTGTTGAACCTAAAATTTGCAAAGTCATATTCTTAAGAGGACTGCAAGATAAATTTAGGGATGCATTGGATATCTTAGGGAAAGGAGATGCAAATGCACTTGAATTTCAGGAAATCATTAAACTTTGTAAAAATTATTCTCATTCAAGGCATAGAAAAAACAAAACTGGTAGTAACACAAATGATTTGAAAGAATGCATGGAAGAGGCTAATATTTTAGTACATCTTGATAAAGTAGTAGATGAAAAGAATGAACCTGTTGAACCTTCAATCATCTATTGTTCAAAATGTAATGAGAAGCAACACTCTCTTCATGACTGTCCTTTAAACAAAACATTTATACCTGCTACTTGTAGCATTTGTCAAAAAGGACACCCCACAAATCAATGTAGTTTGTTACCAGAACTCAAAAGTGTCTTTGAAAAATAGTCTCAACCTATGAAAGAATACAACTTTGTAGGACAAATACAAGGAGATAATTTTCTTAAGTTTCCATATCAGAATGCTTCTCAATTTCCTACACATTGGGGAAATAATCCTTGGTATATGCCATGGTCTACTATAGGTCCACTTCAACAATGTTGGAATCAACCACCATGGGCATATTCCCAAGAATTGTCTCAACATGGCTGGATGCAACAACAATGGAATCAACAACATCCACCATGGTTACAACCAAAACTACAGGGATATCAATGGGTACAACAACAAAAACTGCACAAAGGGCAGCAACATTATCAAAAATAGAAATCAAATTTGTTGCCCACTCATACCCATAGTTTCTCTCATGGACAACAACAACAAAAGGAAAAACAACCTCTGTTTTTAGCTCAACCTGTGGCCAATCCCAACAATGTTAAATAGGTAACCCCTGTATCTATGGTTGAATCAAAAAATACAACCATAATAAATGCTTGTGACTGTGATAAAACTCAGTTGTGTTCAAAACCACTTCTTGAAAATATTCCACTTACCAGTGTAGAAATAGGAGCTAAAAGGAATGAGCATGAAAACAAATCTGCACTGAAACAAGAAGAAGAAAAAGAAAAATATGACTCATCAAAGAAAGTACCATGTCTTGAACAGTTTGAAATATCAAAATTGACATCTTCACAATCAGATTGGATAAAGGAATTAACACATTTAATTGTTAAAATCCCTTTACTTCAAGCTATTAAAGATGTACCAATCATTAATAAGATTGTTCAAGAAATGTGTTTTAAGAAATCAAGGAAAAAGAAGAAAGTATATCTTGAAACCATACAAATAGGTGGAAAATCAGTAGACTTGCTTGCAAGAAAACTTACTCCACCCAAGTATGATTGTCTAGGAAGTTCATTGTTTCTTGAATCACATAAGGAAAATGAAAAGAATATTTCAATTTTGGCCTCCATAGTTGTAAAGGGTAATGAAGAAGAGTTGGATTCATCCAAAAAGTTTGTTTTTGCTGAAAATGTTCATATTTCAGATATTAAAGATGAACCAACTATTGTTCAACAATTATTATGGAATGATGAAAAGCAGAATTTTGAAAAATTGTCACCCATTCCAGTACAAAATAGTTTTCTTCATTAATGTCATCATGATGCTTTACTAACACTTTATGCATCTTTAGCAATTGGTATTGAGTTGTTATTATAGAAAAAATAGATTTTGTAGTTGAATGCATTTGATGAACTTTGGTTGGAAGCACTTCACCAAATAGAGTTCACTCAACAAAACTGGAAAATGTGGCATGATGATCACATTAAAAGCAGCAAGGATGAATCAAAGGAGTTTGAGAATGAAGTTGTTCAACTTTCTTCGATTGATGATTTAAGGAGGACATTAGTGGTGAATGGACATCTTTTACAGGTGTACCATCAACCACTAACAAAGGTGGAATTTGCTCAATATTTCACACAATTACATTTGCATAAGGTAGAAGAGGTTTCCTCTTCTGACAAAGATTCCAAATGATCATATCTTTGAATCTTGAAAAAACAAAAAAAAAGAAAAAATGAAAAAAAAAGGAGAAAAGAAGAAAAAAATGAAAGAAAAAAGAGGAAAAACAAAAGAAAAGAGAAAAATTGCAACATAAGGCATGTCCCATAAAATGAAGATACATGAGGATATGCATCAATTTCAGCAGAGAGAAGAACTAATGAGGTCAATACTTCATTTCCAAAAATACAGAGACAATGATGACACAAGAAGATTATTACTACTTGTATGGAAGGAAGGTTGCATCATTGTTGCAAGCTTTTAGCTGAAAAAGATGTTTTCATACAGAAAAATTGACATGTTTTTGCAGAATAAGGATTGTTCTTATCAAGAATGAGAGAAATTCTCTCACATTGCAGCCTCATGAGATACATTCTATCTCATTGAAGCCCTTGAAAAGATGGAAGTTGGTTGAAAACCAGAAATGGCAACCTCTTCTGATAAAAAAAATGAAAAAAAAAAAAGATGAAAAAAAGGAAAAGAAAAATGAAAAAAAGGAAAGAAAAAAATGAAAAAAATGAATAATTTGGTAGTGAAAACCTTCTCAGAGGCGCTGCTGAATTGGCTTGCATGAAAACCGGTTTTTCGGCGTGCATTGCCTTGTTGATCCACCCATCATTGTTCCACCATTGTACAAATTTCACACTGCACATGTGTTATGTTTATGTTTTCAGATATCTTGCCAACAATCATCAGAAGCAGCTTGTAAGGTGCATGATAAATTTTCAGGACAGTAAGGTATGTGTTTCTTGCATTCAGTCATAGTAAGCATTTAGCATTTAATATATAATAATCGGTATTTGGCATAAACTATTCATATAATATTGGCAAGTTAAAAATGTCAAGAAACACCCCCTTCTGCCCTTAGTTGCATGGAAAATTCAACACCTGAAGATTCTGTTTTACTCCTACTACAATAAATTTCGAAGCATCTTCAGAACAACAGTCTCATTCTAAAGCAGGCTTCAAACCGAGACAAAGTGTGCCAAAAATTCTTGCAAATGTTGCAGAACAGTAGGGCACATTAGAAATTGCAAAGGAAAAAAATAAAGAGCAGCATAAAAACAAGAAAAAAAAAAGAAAAAAAAGAGAAAAAAGGAAAAAAAAGTTGAAAAATTGCAAGGTTGTATACAAAAAAATGAAATACCTGTGCTAATTGAAAATGTTTAGTACAACAAGAATAAAATTCTCAGGTGGCAAAATATGTTTAACAGGATAAAACCTGCATATTGCTAGGCCTACTGGGATGCATGAGGGCATGCATCAGTTCAAGCTGGGGGGAATGATGAGGCCTGGAAATGCCTCATTTTGCACTATGGTTAACATATAAAAACTGCCATATTATTAAATATACAAAGTTAAATTGCCAAATAGTTGATTAGAATATATTAATTGTTAATTGTTTACATGATTTTATGTTAGAAACATTATACCCCTGTTTTGACTATTTTAAGCATTTTACTTGTAAAAGGTCAAAAATGAGTATCATGTCAATTCTGATGTCATACTATAGTAAAATTACATTCTTATGGTATTGATAGATTCCTCTCATCGAGAACTACAACTTTTCTTTTTGAAGCAAGTCAATCCGAGTTGTAGATAAAAAGTTATGAAGGTTACATCATTTTGGAGCTCATGCCTTAGTTTTTTTCTGAGTTGTTAACAGGTGCAAATCTGCGTTAAGGGGCATATTGGCGGATCTACTGGGAATGATCCAAAGCAATTTAAGGAACCAAATTCATACCAATTATATTTCATAATGGAGAGAACACATGACCCAAATTTGAAGGCATATGGACAAATAATCTGGAAGTTATGGGGCCCACAAAATGACAGTTTCACACTTTTTGACTGCTGGAAATTCTGGTAAAAATCTGTGTTAGATGCCAACTTGACAGCAATGCTGGGAGTAATTCTTGAGGAGTTAAGAGCTAAAAATTGAACCAGATGTAATTCATACAGCCAAGAACATGTGGGTAAAATTTGGTGTACATTGGAGTTACGAGGCAAAAGTTATAAGCACTCCAAAAGGGCAGTTGGGCATGTTTTGACTGCTGTAAAAAAACAGGTGACAGTCCATACAAATTCCAGCCACCTGTCACTATGAAGGAAGGCATGGAATTTGTCAATTAAATATGCAGGAAACACTTGGAAACAGATGAGGGAGGCTAGGAGTGACTCTTTCTCCACTTGCCAACACTTCCACGTGATCCAAATAGGAGCAACCAGTCAAAATATTGAATTGCAGGAAATCTGGAAATAGTCATACAAATTCCAGCCAACTATCAATAAATAGCATGGCTTGGAATTTGTCAATTCCAGCATGTAAAATCTATAGAATTGGTCTTCTAGGAATGAAGGAAGACTGTTTAGTCAGTCAAAACCACTTTCTTACACATCTGATGCATGGATAAGTGCAAAACTGTTACACTACCTGATATTCCGGAGCAGCTCTGGAATGAGCAGAACAGGACCAGTTTTGGTCAAAACTATAAACAAAATGGTCAAAAAGGTGGCAAATGGTGAGATGAAGATGGATCTAGCTGTATGAGGAGTCTTCTCACCCCTTCCAATGCATTTCTCCCAATGGATGACACACAACAAGGAAAATGGATATGTTGCAGCATAACAATTTGTTGCATTTTAGGAAGACTTCTTTAGAACAGTTGCTAAATCCCTGAAAGGCAGCAATAGAATGGATTGGCATATGTAATAGAATGTTATAAATAATAGGCTCCCATGTTGGTTGAGCCAGGTAGAGAGGTAGAGAGGTAGAGAAGTAGAGAAGTAGAGAATAAGGATAGGACTTGTGGTAAGAAAGTAGATCTGTGGCAAATTGCAATTTTTAGCAGGTTTTCCTGCAAATATTGTAATGTTGCTTGAGACTAAATAAAGTGCAGGATTTCTCATTCATATTTTGTCCCATTAAATGTCTGAGTGTTTAAGTAGTTAAGAGAGAGTTTTTCTGCCTTCTTCTGGAACAAGGGAGCAAGGGCCACTTCCAGGTTTAGAAGAAGGCTTATTGGTGACAGGTTTTTCTGCAACTTTTGTTGTAGCAGATTAAGCAGAGACTTGTCATATTTTATTTTCTGTTCTTAACTGTGTTTTAGTAAATGCAAGTCATATTTTTAGTAGTAGATGTGTGTGCATGGCAGCTGACCACCTAGCATAAGTTTTTTTCCTATTTTCATCAGTTATTTCCAGCATTTTGATATTCTCCATTGTGTGATTAATTAGTTGAGTGTGCATTTCAATTCTGCAATTCTTTTCATTTCTGTTATTTCCATTCTGCT